>CM070638.1:18613768-19940533 GCA_036346255.1 Ampelocalamus luodianensis | reverse complement strand
TTTGTCAGAAGATGTTGCAACCGTTGTCTGGAATGTTGCAGCCGTTGTCAGGATATTGCAACCGTGTCTGGGGATGTTGCATACGGCGCGTACTTACTACATGTGTTGTAATAAATGCAAATAATCTTTGCATAATTTGTATTTTTATCTGCCTTAAGTGCTAAATTTCTTGATGCCCAACAAAAAGGGTGACGTGACGTATAGCCGAGTCTTAGTAAATTATTAACTGCACTTATCACAATGCGTATATAATAATAGAAAAGTGCCTAGTCTAAAGCACCAGGAGCGTCCGATTCCTAGTTTCAAATCGGACATACAGCAACTAGTATCACCCTAATATAATTGTTTGTTTGATCCCAAATATAATACGAACTCTTTGTCAGACACAATTTAAGTAGCGTGTCATAATTCCATGTTAGAGAGGAAACCATCAAGACCAAAAGAAAAAGAAACAGAACGATCTCAAAGGAAGGTACACTCACATATTATGCCTAACTCTAGATGCACGAGCAAGTTACCGGGCGTACGGGTGGGAGCTCCCACCCGTACATCCGACTCCTAGTAGCTCCCTTTGTATTTTGGCCTACTTGACCCGTGATGTAAGACTTTGGTCATCAAGCCCGTTTACACTTACTGATTAATGTGCTTTTATATTTATTCGTATTTATAAACGTGATATTGATTATTATTATTATATTATGTGAGCTAGCTATTAAGGTCTATACGCAAAACCAGGTCCCCACACACACGGAAGCTTCACGCATGGAGACGGATGCTCTGGCCACATGTATCAATTCGCTGATGGACATATGGGCCCACCTGCCAGCATGGCGCTTAAGCGATCCATAGGATATTTTCCTTTATAGCTTCTCCTCATGTTTCGTTTCCTCCGTCTCGTACAGGAAAGCACGGCGTTCCAGAGGATTGGAATTGGTCTTTCCTCCGTTCCAAACAGCAAGTCATGGCAAGCTTTCCACAGGAATGGATTCCTTTGGAATTCCTTTCATCCAAACGGGGCCTAACAGCAAGAGAGAGCGAATTAATTAAGGAGAGTGTATGTGTCGACGGCTCAATGCCTCAACGCACAGAGGACGAACGTACGTACCATGCATGCATGATGCGTTGCTACGTGCATTTGTTGGTGTGTACGTACATGGGGTTGTAATTGCCTCCGAGCTGGCGTCCGACAATATAGCTTGAACTTTCGTACTTGTCTTTGTTGTACAAATTTATGGATGCATAGGGCAGCGTTGTTCATATGGAATCCAAATGCGGAGTGGAGTTTACAGCCAATGACAAAAAGCTCTGGTTATACCACCCGGACTAAGGGCCTCTTTGGAACGCAGGATTTAAAAAATATAAAAATATAAAAAACACAAGAATTGGATGGCATATACAGTTGAATCTTTTGGAATTCTGTAACACATGAATTGTTCAGTTGTGGCGTTTGGATGCTTCGTATGGAGAGAGGTAGACACAAAGTAAAAATTCAATGAGGTTGGACCTCATGTAAGATTTCCTCCAAAATTCATGTGGATTAAACCAATCCATAGAAATTTTAGGAGATCATTCCTTTGTTACAAAGGAGCTCATAGGGAAATTTTCCATAGGATTCCAATCCTACAAAACTCCTCCATTTTTCCTTTGTTCCAAATAGGCCCTAAAGAGGGGAAATCACTTGACGCAAACCTCCTTGTTGAAATAAAGATTAACAGGTTTTACTTTGATCACAAACAGATTAACTACCAAAAACTCACGTTCTTCGAATTGAAGTAATATCATTTGATGCAAATCTCCTCGTAAAAATGGGAGATATCGGGTGATGAATGGCCCCTTGATTTATAGAAATTTGATTGCCTAGGTAAATTCAACTACTTGCCCCCTTGATTTCTAGGAATTTGATAGCCTACGTAAATTGAGCAACACCCAGTCCAACTTAATTTGTCATAGTAACAAACAAAGGTAGGAGTGGATAGTAAGATAATACAAAAATAGCAGTACAGAGGGGCTTTATCTGAAATTGTTTTCCCATACCTGGGGTGTTTGCATAGTCACTATTATAACATTTTATCCATCGGAATCCTCCACAGTTCCATCGGAATCCTCTACAGTGCTACAGAGAGACACTGTAGCAACAATTATCCGAGGCTGATGCTACCGTGCTCTGTAATACACGGGGCTAGTACCGTAAAACAGCGGCGACTTTACTGCAGAAAAATTACTGTAACAATTTTATTGTCCGCTGTATCTTATTGATCTGAGTCGTTCCCTGTTGTTCGGACGGTAGGAAAGAGATCTAACGCCATTCGTACCGCGGAGCCGTCTCCTTTTATCCTACGCACACTCAGCATGGTCTCGGGGAAGTAAAAGCCACCAGAACTGACCCGTTCGGTTTCAAGCAAAGCAGGCTGCGAGATCAAACATGGCCCATCCCCAACTGAAACAACAAGGACAGGGGGAGAGAGAGAGCCCCTCTGACAAGTCATTGCTGCTGTCCAGATCCACTGCACCACTACAGGAACACACACTCCAAGCCTCAGCCAATCAGAGTAAACCCGGTATAAAAATACATTTTTTTCCCTAAAAAAAGCCATCTAGAGAGAGAGAGAGTGAGTGAGGAAAAAAAAAGGGCAAACCTTGGATGGCACACCTCCCTAGGCAATCCGAAGAAAAGAGAGATTAGGAGAGAGAGAGAGGCCGATGAGAGAGGGAGGGAGGGAAAGGTGTTTTGGTGGCTGGGGAAGCGGCCCCACCGGTGCCTCCCGACCAGGCGACAGCCGCAGCGGCGGGGCCCACCTGCCTGCTGCCCCCGGCCCGTTGGACAGCCCTGACACCCCGGCCCCACCTCGCATCCGGGAAAAGCAAGCCGTACCGATCGGAGACAGGCCCGGCCCAGCGGTTGGCCCTGGGGCTGGACGGCCCGGTCCGGACGTGGCCTCGCGCGGACGTGAGGCGGAGTTGATGTCCGAGCGCGGGGCCCGCGCGCCACGTCGGACGGGCTCGGGGGCCTGATAGGCCAGAAGTGTGTGCACGGCGCGGACGGGGACGGCTGGCGTGTCCGTGCGTTGGCGTTGCTACGCTGTGCTCGTGTCGGCCGCGGTGGTACGCGCGCCGCGCTGATGCTCGCTACCGTGTGATCGATATGTACGTATGCGTGCGTGCGTACGTACGTATCACCTGCTGCCGTTACGGATGACGGACGTGCGAGACGGACTCGATCACGGTCGTCCACACAGGCGCGCCCGGCCACGCACGTGGGCTGGTCAAGGTGACGGATCGATTGATGACTCCGACGTCCGCGCCGCCCTACAGTAGCAGCTTTGCATTACACGTGGCATGATCGATGGATGTCATCGTGAAAGCTGCTGAAGAAGGCGGCGGTAGCAGAAATTCAATCGACCGATCACAACACAGTAAACAATCGAGCGAAAGAAGAACAGAGACACAATACAGAAATATTTTTATTAATAAGTTGATCTATTTCTGAGTATAATGAAGTTCTATTTAAAGATTAAAACCTATTGAAAACAGTTTAAGTATTACGTCTATCAACCCTTAAATCAAGGTTTTCAACACTCCCCCTTGAGTGAATATCACGTCATATACATGTCTTATTAAAAATTTCTCCCAAAACCCAATGAAAAAAAGGGATCGGAGAAAATAGTACATTGTATCTGCAGGTTGTATTACATTGTTGCCTTGTTAAAAACCTTTATGTGAGAAATTTTCTAGAAAAAATCACTAAGGAAAAAAGGGTGCAACATCTCTACCTTCTAGGTTAATCTTCAGGAATAAGGTAAAGCTTCAGGATCTTAAGTGGATTATGATTCAGGGGATTCTCCCTCTGATCTCTGCAACTTTCCAAACCGTTTTATTCCAATACCACGAACGCCTCGTTGGAAACTGGACATAGGCAAAGACTTAGTCAATAAATCAACAAAATTTTCACAAGATCTAGTTTATAGGATCTTCACCTCATCATTCTTTTGAAGTTCATGAGGATAGAAGAAATTGGGAGCAATATGCTTCATGATATTACTTTTAACCCATTTACATTTGTGCAACACAAGCAACATTATCTTCATAGATAATTGTGGGGTATTGACGGTGTTAATGTCACATGACTTCTGGATATGACTAATCATACGTCTGAGCCAAACACATTCACGTGAGTCTTCATGTAGTGCAATAATTTATGAGTGGTTGGTAGAAGTAGCTACCAAGATCTGCTTAAATGACCGTCAAGAGATGGTTGCACCACCACATAGAAATACAAACATAGTCTGAGATTTGGCATTGTGGGGATCAGACAGATAGCCAACATCCGTATATCCCGCCATGATCAATTATTGGTTCTTCCGAAAAAACAAGCCAAGATCTTGTGTACTTTGGAGGTATCTGAGAAGAGTCTTAACGCCAGCCCAATGCCTTCTGGTTGGAGCTGCACTGTGTCTAGCCAATAAGTTGACTGCGAATGCAATATCAGGGCTGGTGTAATTCGCAAGGTACATCAGTATTCCTATGTCACTTAAGTATGGAACTTCTGGTCCTAAAACTTCATCGTTTTCCATCCTCTATCTGAAAGGGTCTTTATCCACATCTAGGAATCATACTATCATGGGGGTATTTAAAGGATGAAATTTATCTATGTTAAATTTCTCCAATACCTTCTTGGTATAGGTAGATTGGTGTACTATGATTCCTTTATGGGAGTGCTCTAGCTGTAGGCCTAAACAATACTTAGTTTTACCCAAGTCTTTCATCTCAAACTCCGTCACAAGGTAAGAACTTGCTTCATTTATGTCCTCTGCGGTTCTGATGATATTTAGATTATCGACATAAACTGAGATGATAGAAAATCCATTCAGGGACTTCTTTATAAATACGTAGGGACAATCATCATTATTTGAGTAACCCTTCTTCAGGAGAAAGTCACTTAGTCGGTTGTGCCACATTATTCTCGGTTGTTTCAATCCGTACAATGACCTCTGTAGTTTGACGCTATACATGTTGTGATTAGTATTATTAAGATCCGAAGCTTTGATACCTTCGGGGACTCTCATATAGATATTCATATCCAATGATCCATATAAATATGCGGTAACTATATCCATCAACTGCAATATTAAATTCACGTAAACTACCATTGATATTAAAGTATCAAAACGTGGTTCCACTTGTCGACGATCAAGTCGCCGATCTTACAATAAATGGAAAAAAGAGAGAATGATGTGGGAAATCTTGGGATTGCAATGGGATTGCTCTTTATTAGTATGAACTGAGATTTTACAAGGGGTGTATCCTGACAGAATGACGGACTGCTCTCTAGAGTACAAGACAATGCTTCTTTCTTTCTATCTTCTGATGATCTGATCCGATCTCCCTCCAGCGTTCCATCTTCCTTCTTTAAATAACCTTTGAAGAGGTGGCAGTTACTTCTGGAGAAGACGTCTAATATGAAGCGTTGTCGCTGGTCGAGTCATATGATAGTTCTTTGAATGATCAACCGTTCGCGGTTATGTGTCTGTGAGATAAACAACGCAAGATAGTTGTTTATCCGTGTATAACGTCGTGTGGTATGGATTACGCACGTGTTCCATTCTTCACACGGTAGGAATATTCCCGAGTTAGTTCGGATATCGGTTCATACTCTTTGCGACAGCTCTCACGGTGGAGGCTTGGCACTAGCCTCCGCGACGAGTATCCATTGCGTAACCTCTGAATTCCTCGACCCGGTGAGTCGTGCACCTCGAGAGTTACGACCATGAAGGCGTATGGTCTTTTATGTATTAAAGATAATACATAGATGTTTTAATCCTCGTCAGCTAGCCCCCGAACTTTAAATGAATAGGTCGTGTGAACACCTTTCTTCCGATGAAATCGTATCGGGATGACGCTTATTAAATACAAGGGCATTTGAAGCGTTTGTATTCACTTTAAAGTTGAGAACTTTGTCTTGGGATTTGAAGAGTTTCTGTGTCCGTTGGACTTTTTTGGGTAACTCCTTATTACAGTTAGAAATTCTGAAGCTTATAAAACCCCTTTGGAGACTTTGGGTTTTTTCACTTCCTCCTTTCCTTCTTCATCTTCGAGTGAAAACTTCTTCCGACCTCCTTTGCTTTCCACACCCAAAAAGAAACTAACCATGTCGGACCAAATCACCAACTGGACGGTTTCCGACCTGAGTGAGAAGAAGTTGGAGAATCTGGAGAAGATCGGGATGCTCCCCAGCAAGGATGTGATTTCTTGGAGATCTGCAGCCGGAGAACATTCCCCGAGTAGTGAAGACGGAGAAATTCCTGTTTTTCTCGCATATATCGAATGCGATTTCGCTACCAACTCACTCCTTCCTTCCTCAAGTTTTGGAGTATTATGGAGTTGAATTGGTGAATCGGCTCCCAATGCCATCGCCAATCTCGGTATTTTTATCTATCTCTCGCGAAGCGTGCTTGGGATTCAGCAGATCCGGATCTATTCAGTACTACTACGGGATGACAAAGTCAGGAAGGCGATTGGGGCCTTTGGAGAGTGCACCTTGCGTCTCCATGATGGAAAAGGCCGATGAGTACATTTTTATGTACTCAAAATCTTCGTGGTCGTCGTGGAAGAAGAGTTAGTTCTATATGAAGATCACGAAGAAAGACGGCCTTTATTATTACGTAAGAAGGCGGTCGAGAATCAGAGATGGCGCTCCTCTACAGAGAAAGAGGAAATGTAGGGAAATGGTGAAGCAATCAAGCTTTAGTGTCAAAGGTCTAACATCTTGGCATGTGGTGAAGGATTTTCCACGGCAGGTTAGCCTTTGAAGGCCCGAGCACATAAGATGCTCGGTACATTGGTCGTGATGATACGACCAGAGACTCTAAAGATGGTAAGCCATTTTGAGGATTACGACCAGTTTACCTTTTTAGTTGATTATTTCTTAACTCTTTCATTTTACCTTCTGACTCTATCTACACGATGAGATTAGAAGCGGATCAAGATGATGCTGCGCCGAGAGCTTGGCGATAAGGCTAGTTTTCTGGATCTTAGCGGCGTTTCATGACGAGAGGATTGAAAGACTTAAGGTAAAAACATCAATCTTTGTTTTGTTATCGTACATATTATTTTTGATTGGTATACTATAAATCCTCTTTGATGTGTAGTCGGTTGGGTTGAGAATCAACAAGGTCATCGAGAGATGTGAGCCAATTGATGATCCGATCTCCCTTCGACCACACAGGATGTAAGCCTTCGAGTAGGTAGCAGAACATAAATAATATTTTGGATAAATTATGTTTATCGCTTAACTTTCTTTGATGATGAATTTAGGTGGTCGTCGCACCTTCCAAAGGGTCATCGAGAACCCTCGGTGACTCATCGAGGCCATTGTTGTGGAGGTCGACGAATCTACATCTACCGACCGACAATCGGGGACCTCGACCAAATGGTTGCGGATATAAACTTCGATTTCCGATCGGTGGATGTGCAAGACCTAGTCAACCCTACCGGTTTAAAACCGGTGAGATCGATTGATAGGAAGAGAAGGCTAGCGCAACGAACTTTAGTTCGATGCGCTATAAGGGTAAATTGAGAAAAACAACAAGGTATATATATAAAATGAAGAGGTCGTATTTATACATACCTTGGATCTTCCATACCTTCTCTCTTTCGTTTTAGATCTTTTGGTGTTCGGTGGGTGTCCGACTAGAGCACCCCTCGGAAGAAGTTCTGAGGTAAAGGTGGTCGTGGAGGCTCGACCGGGATACTCCTAAAGCAAAAACTACTGAGGATGATGAAGTAGCAAAAGAAGCCCCGGCGGTTTGACATCTGCTCGGGATCCTCTAGTAATCCTTACTCCATCTCGAGGTAGTCATCCCCAGAGATGCCCAACAAGTTCCACCTCCTCTCGAGAATGTTCCTCGGGCTAACAAGTTCCCTTTTGTCCCCGATTTATCGAGGATAAGGAACTTGACGGCTGGGAAGATATCGGATCGTCAAATTGGATGGATCCAAATTTGATTTTTGCCGATTATAACGATGTGGTAATCAAGGTTAGTACTCCACGACCAGTGTTAATCTTTTGAAGTTCCTTTGAAAACTTACAAAGTATGTGTTTTTGTAGCACACAGTCGAGAATTATCTTTGTGGTCTGAGGACCCACCCAGTGAATCTGAAATTTGGAGCAAAAGCACTATGAATTGAAAAGTAAGAACTTTTCTCTTTTGTTTATCTTCTGTGTTTTATCTATCCATCCTTCTCCTTAACTTAATTCTTTCTATCATCTTTGTGGATGTAGAAAAATTAAAGAAGAGTCGCGACTAAGGAAGCCATGATAATAAAACTTAAAGAAGAGAACCAAAATAAAACCAGGTCAATTGAGCATGCAATGACCAGGCAAAAAAAGTTTTCGACTCTGTGGCGAGAAAATCAAAGGTTTCAGTCGTAGACTTAACGATACTCTCTTATTATAAAAGAGTATATTAACATTTTCTTCTTTATCTACTGCGTGCGAGAAAAATCAAGCACTTGAGCGAGCGGAGAAGACCCTCGATTTTGAGCGTGGCCAAAAGCGCACCTTGTATTTGGCCTTGATGAGAAGATCACGACCCTTAACAAAATGATCTTTGATATGGGATCGAGGATCAAGCTTGCCTTCATTAGGAGATCCAACGGAAAAGATGATCTACTTTGGTCAACTTCGGAAGATCGAAAGGTGCGCTCAAAACTATGAAGGAAAACCATATCCGGACAATGCAGAAGCTATTGTAGCTGGAGTTAGTGTTGCTTTAGCAAAATTAAAGGCTTCCAGGCCCTCTGTTAGTCTTAAAGGCGTGGAAGAGGACTTGTTGCTCTGAAAGTGAAGCAACAAAACTTCTCGAGGAAGTAAAACCTCTCGGAGAAAGTTGCGAGAAGAAATGGAAGTCGGATCTCCATCACATAGCGACACCAGTCTGGTGGTCTCAACATGTAAATGAATGTAACTTTAGACTATGTAAAATGAAAACTTACCTTTTATCAAACCAATCCAAATACTCCATGAATACAGAGTTCATTAGGTTCATGAATAAAGCAGGAGCATTAGTCAAACCAAAAGACATGACGGTGTACTCGTAAAGGCCATAACAAGTAGCAAAGGCTGTCTTAGGAATATCCTCGTACGATCGACTTGATGATAGCCCAATCTCAAGTCAATTTTGGAGAAGACTCGTGCTCGGTCAAGCGATCGAAGAGATCATCAATCGGGGCAAAGGATACTTGTTCTTTACCGTCACCTCATTAAGCGGACGGTAATCAACACACATCGCAAGGTCTTGTCCTTCTTCTTCACAAAGATAATGGACAACCCCAAGGAGATGAGCTAGGGCGGATAAAACCCTTCTCTTGCAGCTCACCCGTTGCTTCTTGACTCCTCCAACTCATTAGGAGGCATGCGTCGGCCTCTTAGAAATAGGGTGATGCAGGGCGCAACTCTATCACGAACTCGGTTCTCGAGCAGAGGCATCCTCGCAAATCTTCGGAAAGACATCCGCGAAGTCACACACCGGGGCGTCGTGAACCTCCAATCTTGGCTTTGCTTCAAGGACATAAAGATGGGGCTCTCGCGAATGCGGCGAAAACCCAACTTGTTCACTGAAGAGTGGTGAGGTAGACAATCTTCTGCACAATCGATTTGCCCCAAGTGTTGGGACAACCAATCCATGCCAAGAATCACATCCAAGCGTCTTGAGTCGAGTAGGATAAGATTCGCCAAGAATCCCACTCGCCGATGTGGATAGGAACATCCGGCATACTTGGTCCGCTCTCATTTCGAACCGGAGAGCGAATCGGCGATGGAATCCCCAAAGGAACACAATGAAGTCCACAATCAACAACAAAAGACCTCAAAATAAAGAATGCACGAAGCTCGAGTCAAATAAAGCGTGCGGGATGCAAATTAACAAGGAGCGTACCCAACACCACGTCGGGCGCCTCTGTGCCTCCTCGGCGAGATATGGTTGACTCGGCGCTCCCCAAGCCCGGGGTCTTACGGTGGGTGGGTGACCACTCCCTTGCCGCGTCCTCCATTAGGGCGAGGGCCGCTCGATCTTCTTAGGACAACTACTCGCGTAGTGGCCCTTGTTGTGGCGATGAAAAACGGTGGCGTCGGCGCGGGGTTGCGAGAACACCTGCTGGGTCGCGGCGCCGCGTGGCCGAGTCACGACCTGCGGAGGGCGTGGAGCCGGTGCCGAAGGCCTCGGCGGTGGTGAAGCCAAGGCAGGCCACCGTGCGAGCCCAACTTCGAGGACGAACGAGGCGGCACATGCGGACCGTGGGCCTCCCACTTGCGCTGCGGGACTCGCCAGCTCTCGCCTTGTGCTCGGCGATGATGGCCTTGTCCACTGAGTGCAGAAGTCGAAGTCCACAATAGAGAGCTTGTCCTGAAGCTCCTCGCACAAACCCTCCATGAACTTCTCTGCTTGGCCTCATCGGTGGCCACCTCGGCGAGCGTACCTCGCGAGATGGTTGAACTCGTGGAGGTACTCGATCACGAATCTGCGCCCTGTTTGAGCACAAGGAACTCCTTCTTCTTGACTTCATCGGTAGGCGGGGACATGGGCCCGACGGAAAGCGGACGAAACTCCTCCCACGAGACCACGTGTCCCGCGGCTGCATGGCGAAAATTCTCCCACCATGAGAGTCCGCACCCTCGGTGATGGGATGCGAAAAGTGCCCGCCTCGCTCCCGGCGAGCAACGTTGAGCTTCGCTCAATCGACGCGCCGATCGTCTGCGTCAAGGATCCTCGGGCCGGGAGAAAGTAGGAGGCTGCGTGCGGAGGAACTCCGCAAGCCCCCACGCGTCCGTGCCCACCCCGCATCGAGGCACGGAGGGGTGGAGGTGTTCTGGCGACACCTCCAACACCTGCGGTCCTCCGAACGATTGCGTTCGATTTGCATGAGGACTTCCGCCATGGTCGAGAGGAAGCTCCTCATCGGGACTACCGGTGATTCCGCTTCGTGTCCCACCACCATCCCGATTTACTAAGACAAGTTAGATACGGTCCAAGACCCAAGAGCACAGAAATCCAAACTTAGTTAAAATGACCAAGAATAGCCACAAAAGAACATGAGACCACAAGTCACCGAATCAACTTTCCAAACGACCAACCAGTATGGAAGAGCGAGCAATCGTTTAAGAAGGCCCAAAATTCCAGCATTAACTTCCAGCTCAAAACAGTCAAAAATCAAGGTATAACCACCTAATAGAGTATAGGCATTTAGCTAATCTCATATCACTTCTTACCCTTTTATTCCCACGAGTTTTAGTTGTATTTACCTCTCATTTCCTACCTTAGTTACTCACCACTAGCTAGCTGTCCAAATTTCTTTCTCCAAGCTCTCATGGTTCTCCCAAAACCAAGTTAATCGATAGAGGCTAATTTTTGAAAGGAAGAGAGGAACAACTTTTTCAAACTTAAGTGAGGGTAAGGTGAGATGAGCAAGCTAAGATAGGTAAGGAGCAAAATTAGAGAACTTACTTAAGTTTTCATAAACTATTTGAAAGTAAGTTTTCAAAATATCCTAGAGGCGACCAAGCTAGGGGTTTCTACGGTCAGTATGGCTCTGATACCAACTTTGTGAGGACCCGGAATATTTAACTAGTAACACTTAACCTCCAATTGGTTCTAGCGTTACTAATTAAACATTCTAAGCCTCGATGGACATATGCTTCCCAGAATTGCAACATATGTACATCATCACAAAATTACACATCAATTCCATACACATACATCACTAAGTTCAACAACGACATACATAAAGTAAAGTTATTACAAAAGAGAGCCGACCGGCCAAATAGAACAATATACAAGAATGACAATGAAGCAAAAGCGCCATAAGATGGCTAGAACAAAAGTCGGCCAGGTTAGCCAACATAACCCACAAGGCAACCGATCGGCCGCTAAGCTAGTCGCCCATAGCTACCACAACACAGCTCGCAAAAGTGAGGCCCTTCAGGCTCACCTTCCTCCTCTGCAACAAAACAATTAAGCATAGCAACTGAGTACAAAGATTGTCTTTGTACCCGCAAGACTGACGTGTGGAATAGCAGACCTATTCATAAACTACATGCAAGCTTATTTAGGTGGAGGTTGTATGTCTCATTTGCATGAAGCCAACTTTATTTGCAATAATGTAATATATTTCAAAAGCAAGTTTGCAAATCTGTTTTATTATCAAAGTAACGATAAGTAAAGATACATACAAGTAACCACACAGAAGTGACTATCCCAATAGCCACCACAACATAGCACGAATCCCGATTCGTACCACCCATCAAGTTTTAATTTAAAAGGTTGTAGTCTAACTCTTGAAAGACCTTGCCAAGCGTGTCCATAACCTAGGGCGAGGCTATTCGAATAGTTTTAACCACTGCAGGGTGTACCAATGTACCCACACTTGAGACGGCCTTTAAGCCACACGCACACTCCGAAGGTATCTTTGTACAGCTAAGTCCTACGAGACATTTCCAATCTTGTGTATTAACTACAGGCGCTCATATGGATAGAAACCCATATGCTTACATTGCAAGCCAGAAAGACAACCACCATCACGGGAAGCCTTCGGACACTACAATGCTCCCAAAGACCATCCCTCCTGCGACTCCTGCGACTCTGAGCCAATACACGCCAAAGTACTAAGTCAAGAGAGGTCCCATACCCTCTAATGTGGTTAGCACGCTAAAATGCTTGGTTTAGTGTAACAAGATGTTCGGTCCTTGTTGACCGGGCACCATTCCACCATCACACCCACAATCACACCATCTTACCATTGTGCCCAAGTCTAAATCATTTTGTTTTTAGTTTTAGTTTTCATAAGTAGACATGGCACAAGGTGGAAATCATAAATCATAATAAGTTTTGTGTGATCAAGGTTATCGACAAGTCGATAATCGCCATTTCTACCGGCTAAGCATGGCTAAGCAATTAATTCGCAACTACTAAGTGACAAGAGCCCATCCACGAACTCTAAATCACAGCAAGTAACCTAGGCTCATGGTAGTAGAGGATAATCATTTGCTAAGGAAATGCATCTACTAGGCCAACTATTAAAACAAAGTAGCAATGCATACATAGAATTTGTAATCAACATAAATACTTAAAATATCGGGATTAACATGATCAAACCGCTTGCACGCTTGCTGTTGCTCAATTTGTTGCGGAGGGTCGCTCTCTGGTTACACGCAAATGTGAATCCTAGCGAAAGGCAAAAGAACCAAGAACAACCAATAAGACTAGCAACACTTAAACAAAAGAGCAAGCAAAATTATCCAAATACAACGAAATTTATACACAAGGTAGAATACAAATATACCAAGACATAGAAACTGGAAAAACCTAATTTGGATTTGTGGCGCAAAAGATATTACTTAGAAACTCATTTTCTACCATAATTAGCACTGTAGCAAAAATATTTTCTAGAAAGATTTTGAAGCGGAAATTTTATGGTAGCTACCTCTGGTATAGTGGTAACCCATATAAAATTTTAGGTCATTTGGAGTTAAGATGATTTAGTTATGATTTTTCTAAGTTCTACAACTAGCATATATCCTTTCTCAGAACATGAATAAAGACAAAGCCTAGATCAATTTAAAGCATGTCTATAGGCCAAATTTACTGGTTGAGTTTGCTCACTTTGCAACTACAGAGAGGAAGTTATGTGGTTTACAAATTTTTCATGAATTTCTAGACCTTATTTTTCATTAAACAAGATCATGCTATTAAAATCATTTTACTCGCTACAACACAGGCCTAATTTCATTATCAGTTAAAGTTCATACCATAACAAAGCTACAAAGAACTGGAATCATTCAAAAGGAGTTAAAATGACAAAGTTATGCACTTTTGAAATTTGAAACAACAAAAGACTTAGGAAACTTTGAGCTCTCGGAGGTCCAACCAATCGGAAGACAAAGGAGAGGTCGTGGGCGTTAGATCAAGGTCCGACGGCTGAGCCTCGAAGCACGATCGCGCACAAGACCTCCTCCCGCCTCGGGGAGGTGCGATCGTTGAGATCGATCCAACGATCACGACCGGCCAGCGATGCACGCCGCCGCAAGGAGGTCTACGCGCCTAACAGAGGTCGTGACCGTCAGATCGAGATCTGGCGGTCCCGAGCACTAGGGGAGGTCCTAAGGCTTTAAATCCAAGGAAAGAGGTCGGGACGGTCAGATTCTCACAGAGGAGGTCCCAACGGTCTAGATCTCCGAGAGGTCCTACTCCTACGGCTAAATCCACGAGAAGGAGGTCTAACCCGTTAGATCTAAATCTAGCGGTTTAGACCAGAGGAGGAGGTCCTAACGCTAATGATCCAAAAGGAGGAGGTCCTAGACGGTCAAGATCTCCAGAGGGAGGTCTTGATCGGCTGGGATTGACACGAGGAGGTCTCGGATGACCAAGATCTTCTCGGGGAGGTCCTAAGCGATAGTGTTTTAACGGAGGAGATCCGGGCGGTTCGGATGAGACCTAGGAGGTCTTGAGCGGTCCGAGAACAACGCGGAGGGAGGTCCGAGCGCTAAAGGTTTTACAAAAGAGATCTAACGCTTAGATCTAACCCGGGAGGTCGCGACGGCTAAGACCAAGGTTGGGGAGGTCCCGAGGGTTTTCTAACAAGGACCTGGGTGCTCTTTTGCAAAGAGGACCTCGAGGAGGTCTTTTCCAACGAGGACCTCGGGAGATCCCGAAGGTGGTTTTACGAAATGACCTCGAGGAGGTCTTTTTGCACAGAGAGTGGTTCTAGTGGCTCAGTTAGATCTCGGGGCGTCTGGGCGGCCGAGATCTAACCAGTGAGGTCGTGGCGCTTAAGGTTTCTGCGAACAGAGACCTACGGTCAAGATCTACGCTCGAATTGCACGAGGAGGTCCCGAAGACTTAACGTTGCACAGAAACGAGCCCACGGCTCGGATTGAACCCGGGTGGTCCTAAACGGTGGAGATAACTCGAGGAGGAGGTCCAAGCGGTTGGGATTTCTGAGGAGGCCTTAGGGGTGAGGATTTAGCGGAGGAGGACCCCGATGGCTAAGATCTCCCAAGGGGGAGGTCTTAACGGCTATGAATACGCCTAGGAGGTCGGGACTTAGTGAGTACGCACGTTTTGCCTGCAAAAACGACCTTAAAGAGCAATCTCGGACAGCATTAAACATCTTCGCATCGACATTAATGCCAATCATTAGATCACAACTCCCGTCCGAGTAGTGCGACCACGGCCGCCCGAGCACCTAAACGAGCTCACCGCCGCGACGTAGGCCACGCCGGCGGAACCAAGAGCACACCATGCTTACAATAGCGCGCGGACCTAACGGAGACACTCTCGACGGCGGTGACGACCTTGAACGCCGGCGAGCCGGAGAGGAGCGGTGAGCAAGCCTTTGACAAAACCGAAAATATGAAAAAGGCCCGCTATGACCTAACCTAACACGCGCTCGAGCTCTAGGAGGCTAAAATAAACTCACCCGAGTGTAGGGAAGGTCCGGAGGAAGACGGAGGGACTTGGAGAAGGTCGATGAAGTCCCGCGGTGAAGAGCTTGCCGGAGAGGAAGAAGAAGATGGCCTCGACCCCGCAAGGCTACTCCCCAACTCGTGCACCACTGCAATGAGAACCAAGCCAAGTTAGAGCAGGCTCGAGTTGAGGAGATCAAGATGACAGTGAACAAGGCCAGGAAGTTGTTGGGACCACTGGAGCTCCGACAGCTTCAAGGAGCTCCAAGCTCGACAATGGTGGTAAGGAAGGGGCTCTCGGGTGCTCAGGTGTTTGAGTTTGAGGACCAACTCAATTGAGGGAGCTCAAGCACCCAAAGAACGAAGAAGGAAAAGGAGAGGAAGGTCTCAGGCTATACATAGCCAGGGAGCTTGGACAAGGGCTAGGCAAACCCATCGTGAGCAAAGTCCATGCCCCCGCCATGACTTGCTAGATTTGACAAGAAGCGGTAGGTAGGGAAGACTTCTAGGGCTAGGCTCTCACACATTTAATGCATGACAGAAAGAGACGTTGGGAAGGACCAAAAGTGACGGACCACTGCTCCCAATCGCTCGACTCACGGCCGCACGCGGTGCGGAAAACCATGATGACCGACCTCCGAGGTCGTGAGGAAGAGAAACAGAGCCGAGGGGAGGTCTGGGCGTCCCATATCACCCGAGGTGGGGAGGTCTTCTTGCGGGCGAGAGGTCACCGGGAGGTCGTGACCGGCCGGATGGAGATCCAGTGGCTTGGACCACCAGGCGCCGAGGCGCTCAAGAGGTCCTCGGTCGGTGGGGAGGTCGTGGCGGTGGATGGAGATCCAACGACTCGGCTTGCGCGCGCGAGATCGAGCTCAAAGCGGCTGCTGCGCACATGGCTCGACCGAGTCGATCGTCTGGTCGACTGGTCCGACTCGAGCGAGTTTGACTCGGACCTAAATTGAGTTTCAAACAGATTTGGAGTTTGAGGATTTGTTTGAGATAGCAAACTCACTCCAAAAATTTTGGAATTTTTACAGAACTTGCTAGTTGAGTTAATGACCTTGTATAAAATTTTGAGAGGCTTTTGTGCTATGCTTTTTCCTCCAAAAATTTAACAAGGTCTTGGTCCAAGGTTTGACTAGATTTTGAATTGGGTTGACTTCCTCCAACACATCAAACAATTTCTAAAAATTGTGGAATTTTCCAGAGAAGAGTCACATACCAACCCAAGAATTTAGAAAAAATATTTCGGAGATTATCACAAGATGGAACAAGGATGACTAAGAAGAATAAGATGTGGGTCGAAATGACTTGTGATCTTTGTATTCCATAATCTCTTTACAACAATCGTCAAAGCACACAGAAATACAAGATGTAAGAAAAGTTTTAATTTCCCTCATTTTCTTACATTTGAAACACAAGCCTAAAATTGGGATGTTACAACTCTCCCTTACAAGAATCTCGACCGAGATTCCGTTTACTCGGAGAAGAAAGAAGGAAAATCGCACGAAGGCGATCTTCCCGCTCCCGTGTTGCCTCATCTTGAGAATGGTTTGACCATCGAACCTTAAGGAACTTGATGGCACGGTTCCTTGTTCTCCGCTCGATTCTCAAGAATGCGAGCAGGATGCTCGCGGTGAGGTCAAATTCTCTGCACATCGAGAACCTCCAACGAGCTTCTCGATCGGGACACGGAGGCACTTCTTCAGTGTGAAACATGGAACACATCATGCACACCCTCAAGTGCAGTGGTAGCTCCAACTTTGTGGCAATCTGCTCCAACTCTCTCGAGGATACGGTAAGGCCCAACATATCGAGGAGCCAACTTGCCCTTGATGCCAAAACGCGATGGCCCTTCAAGGTGAGACTTTGAGATACACAAAGTTATTGGGCTCAAAGCTCAATTCACGGCGACGACGATCGCATAGCTCTTTTTATGCGATGGCCGTGCGCGCAGATGCTCGCGGATCAATCGAACGACTTTCGGCCTCATTGATCGAATCGGGCGAAAAATCGCCGCCACGATCTCGACCAGTTCAACGGGTTCTCGCACCTTCTCCCATACAAAGCCTCAAATGGCGCCATGCCAAGACCGCCCGAAAGCTGTTGTTGTAGGAGAACTTCGGCAAATGGTAGGCATTTCTCCCACTTCTTCCCATAGGAAAGAACACAAGCACAAGCATATCTTCCAACACTTGGTTGACTCGCTCCGTCGATCATCGATCCGAGGATGAAAGGTCGTACTAAAGTGAAGCGGGTCCCCATAGCCTCTTGCGGACTATGCCAAAACCGCGAGGTGAAAAGCGCACCACGATCGTAAATAATCGTCTTGGTACACCGTGAAGACTCACAATCCTCGAGACATAAAGTTCGGCCAAGGCCCCACACGGTCGAGTATTGACGGGAAGGAAATGTGCCACTTTAGTCAACCCGTCGATCACGACCCAAATAGCATCATTCCCTTTGGACGGCGGGGCAATCCGGTGATGAAGTCCATGCCAACGGAATCCCACTTCCACTGCACCGGCAAAGGTCGAAGAAGACTCGCTGGGCCGATGTTCGCCTTCACACGACAAAGACACGTCGCACTCGACAACGAACTTGGCAATCTCGCGCTTCATTCGGGTCCACGAATCTCGACGAAGGTCCCGATACATCTTGGTAGCCGGGATGGATGGACAAAGGAGAATCATGGGCTTCGCGGAGAATCAATTCCGCAATTCCATGACCTTAGGAACCACAAGGCGCCGCCCAAACCACACAACGCCATGCTCATCCTCTGAAAAGCACTTGGCCATCCCATCCTTGATGTTACGCTGATCGGCTCACACCGCATCATGCTCACGTGCGCTTTGATTTGGTCCACCAAGGTTGGTTGCACAACCAATGTAGCAAGAGAACCGTGCTCGATCAAACCCAAATTGGGCGCTGGAATTTCGAAATGAGGGTGAGGTCACGCTCTTGGAGCCTCAACATGTTGCAATACACTTTCCTACCGAGTGCATCCGCAACGACATTGGCCTTGCCGGATGGTACCGAATACCCATGTCGTAATCCTTGATCAATTCCAACCATCTTCTTTGCTCGAGGTTCGATCTGTTTGGGTGAACAAGTACTTCAAGCTCTTGTGGTGGAATACACCTCACGGTTGCCAATCGGATAATGCCGCCAAATCTTGAGTGCATGGACCACAAGCAGCTAACTCCAGTCATGAGTAGGATAGTTGAGTTCATGAGGCCTCAAGCGCCGCGATGCATAGGCCACAACCTTGCCTCCCGCATAAGAACACAACCAAGACCACGACGAAGCATCACAAAAGATATCAAAACTCTTGTGAATATCGGGAGAACGAGCACTGGGTGAGGTCAACCGCTTCTTGAGTTCCTGAAAACTCACATCACAAGCAATGACCACTCAAATTTCTTGTCTTTCTTGAGCAGATTCGGTCATAGGCTTTGCAATCTCGGAGAAATTCTCGATAAAGCGGCGATAGTAGCCACCAAACCAAGAAAACTCCGCACATCGGTGGTCGACTTGGGTTGACCCCAAGATAGCACATCACCGACCTTGCTAGGATCCACGACCACACCTCCTTTGAAAGAACATGGCCTAAGAATGCCACTTCCTTCAACCGAACTCGCACTTGCGAATTTGGCATACAACGGTGCTCACGCAGCTTGCCCAACACAAGCTTAAGATGCTCGAGATGCTCTTCTTCACTCTTGGAGTAGATAAGGATATCGTCGATGAATACCACCACAAACCTATCCAAATACTCCAAGAATACGAGTTCATTAGGTTCATGAATAAAGCAGAGCATTAGTCAAACCAAAGACATGACGGTGTACTCGTAAAGGCCATAACGAGTAGCAAAGGTCGTCTTAGGAATATCCTCGACCACGATCCCGACTTGATGATAGCCCAATCTCAAGTCAATTTTGGAGAAGACTCGTGCTCGGCCAACTCGATCGAAGAGATCATCAATCCGGGGCAAAGGATACTTGTTCTTACCGTCACCTCATTAAGCGGACGGTAATCAACACACATGCGCAAGGTCTTGTCCTTCTTCTTCACAAAGATAATGGACAACCCCAAGGAGATGAGCTAGGGCGGATAAAACCCTTCTATTGCAGCTCACCCGATTGCTTCTTGACTCCTCCAACTCATTAGGAGGCATGCGTCGACCTCTTAGAAATAGGGGCGATGCAGGCGGCAACTCTATCACGAACTCCGGTTCTCGAACAGAGGCATCACTCGCAAATCTTCGGAAAGACATCCGCGAAGTCACACACCGTGGGGACGTCGTGAACCTCCAATCTTGGCTTTGCTTCAAGGACATAAAGATGGGGCTCTCGCAATCTGCGCGAAAACCCAACTGTTCACTGAAGAGTGGTGAGGTAGACAATCTTCACGGCACAATCGATTTGCCCCAAGTGTTGGGACAACCAATCCATGCCAAGAATCACATCCAAGCGTGCCGAGTCGAGTAGGATAAGATTAGCCAAGAATCCCACTCCTTCGATGTGGATAGGAACATCCGGCATACTTGGTCCGCTCTCATTCGAACCCGAGAGCGAATCAGCGGTGGAATCCCCAAAGGAACACGTGAAGTCCACAATCAACGACAAAAGACCTCGAAATAAAAGAATGCGAGCTCGAGTCAAATAAAGCGTGGCGGGATGCAAATTAACAGGGCGTACCCAACACCACGTCGGGCGCCTCCTGTGCCTCCTCGGTAGAGATATGGTTGACTCGCCGCTCCCAAGCCCGGGTCTTACGGTCGGGTGGTGACCACTCCTTGCCCGCGTCCTCCATTAGGGCGAGGGCGCTCCGATCTTCTTAGGACAACTACTCGCGTAGTGGCCCTTGTTGTGGCGATAGAAAGCAGTGGCGTCGGCGCGGGGTTGCGAGGAACACCTGCTGGTCGCAGCGCACGTGGCGAGTCACGACTGCGGAGGACGTGGAGTCGGTGCTTGAGGCCTCGGCGGTGGTGAAGCCAAGGCACGCCACCGGTGCGAGCCCAACTTCGGGACAAACGAGGCCGGCTGTGCGAGCATCGGGCCTCCACTTGCGCTTGCGGGACTGTGACGCTCTCGCCTTATGCTCGGCGATGATGGCCTTGTCCACGAGGTGCGGAAGTCGGGAAGTCCACAATAGAGAGCTTGTCACGGCTCCTCGAGACAAACCCTCCATGAACTTCTCTGCTTGGCCTCATCGGTGGCCACCTCGGCAGGCGTACCTCGCGAGATGGTTGAACTCGTGGAAGTACTCGATCCAGATCTGCGCCTGTTTGAGCACAAGGAACTCCTTCTTCTTGACTTCATCGGTAGCCGGGGACATGGGCCCGACGGAAAGGCGATCGAAACTCCTCCCACGAGACCACGTGTCCGCGGGCCGCATGGCGAGGAAATTCTCCAACCATGAGAGTCCGCGCCCTCCGGTGATGGGATGCGAAAAGTGCGCTCTGCTCCGGCGGCGAGCAGCGTTGAGCTTCCGCTCAATCGACGCAGCTGGCCGATCGTCTGCGTCCAAGGGATCTCGGACCGGGAGAAAGTAGGAGGTGCGTGCGGAGGAACTCCGCAAGCCCCCACGCGTCTCGTGCCCACCCCGGATCCAGAGGCACGAGAGGGTGGAGGTGTTCTGGCGATTACCTCCAACACCTGCGGTCCTCCGAGCGATTGCGTTCGATTTGCATGAGACTTCGCTATGGTGGGAGGAGGAAGCTCCTCATCGGGACTACGGTGATTCCGCGCTCGTGTCCCACCACCCATCTGATTTACTAAGACAAGTTAGATACGGTCCAAGACCAAAGAGCACAAATCCAAACTTAGTTAAAATGACCAAAGAATAGCCACAAAAGAACATGAGACCACAAGTCACGAATCAACTTTCCAAACGACCAACCATTATGGAAGAGCGAGCAATCGTTTAAGAAGGCCCAAAATTCCAGCATTAACTTCCACTCAAAACGGTCAAAAATCAAGGTATAACCACCTAATAGAGTATAGGCATTTAGCTAATCTCATATCACTTCTTACCCTTTTATTCCCACGAGTTTTAGTTGTATTTACCTCTCATTTCCTACCTTAGTTACTCACCACTAGCTAGCTGTCCAAATTTCTTTCTCCAAGCTCTCATGTTCTCCCAAAACCAAGTTAATCGATAGAGGCTAATTTTTGAAAGGAAGAGAGGAACAACTTTCAAACTTAAGTGAGGGTAAGGTGAGATGAGCAAGCTAAGATAGGTAAGGAGCAAAATTAGAGAACTTACTTAAGTTTTCATAAACTATTTGAAAGTAAGTTTTCAAAATATCCTAGAGGCGACCAAGCTAGGGGTTTCTACGGTCAGTATGGCTCTGATACCAACTTTGTGAGGACCCGGAATATTTAACTAGTAACACTTAACCTCCAATTGGTTCTAGCGTTACTAATTAAACATTCTAAGCCTCGATGGACATATGCTTCCTGCACTGCAACATATGTACATCATCACAAAATTACACATCAATTCCATACACATACATCACTAAGTTCAACAACGACATACATAAAGTAAAGTTATTACAAAGAGAGAGCCGACCGGCCAAATAGAACAATATACAAGAATGACAATGAAGCAAAAGCGCCATAAGATGGCTAGAACAAAAGTCGACCAGGTTAGCCAACATAACCCACAAGGCAACCGGCCAGCCGCCAAGCTAGTCGCCCATAAGCTACCACAACACGACTCATAAAAGTGAGGCCCTTCGGGCTCACCTTCCTCCTCTGCAACAAAACAATTAAGCATAGCAACCGAGTACAAAGATTGTCTTTGTACATAAAGATCGCGTGTGGAATAGCGGACCTATTCATAAACTACATGCAAGCTTATTTAGGTGGAGGTTGTATGTCTCATTTTGCATGAAGCCAACTTTATTTGCAATAATGTAATATATTTCAAAAGCAAGTTTGCAAATCTGTTTTATTATCAAAGTAACAATGAAGTAAAGATACATACAAGTAACCACAGAAGTGACTATCCCAATAGCCACCACAACATAGCACGAATCCCGATTCGTACCACCCATCAAGTTTTAATTTAAAGGTTGTAGTCTAACTCTTGAAAGACCTTGCCAAGCGTGTCCATAACCTGGGGCGAGGCTATTCGAATAGTTTTAACCTGCGGGGTGTACCAATGTACCACACTTCGACGGCCTTTAAGCCACACGCACACTTCGAAGGTATCTTGTACGGCTAAGTCCTCGAGACATTTCCAATCTTGTGTATTAACTACGAGCCGCTCATATGGATAGAAACCCATATGCTTACATTGCAAGCCGAAAGACAACCGACCATCACGGAAGCCTTTGGACACTACAATGCTCCCAAACCATCCCTCCTGCGACTCCTGCGACTGGGCCAATACACGCCAAAGTACTAAGTCAAGAGAGGTCCCATACCCTCTAATGTGGTTATGCACGCTAAAATGCTTGGTTTAGTGTAACAAGATGTTCGGTCCTTGTTGACCGGGCACCATTCGATCCACCCCACAATCACACCATCTTACCATTGTGCCCAAGTCTAAATCATTTTGTTTTTAGTTTTAGTTTTCATAAGTAGACATGGCACAAGGTGGAAATCATAAATCATAATAAGTTTTGTGTGATCAAGGTTATCGACAAAGTCGATAACCGCCATTTCTACCGAAGCTAAGCATGGCTAAGCAATTAATTCGCAACTACTAAGTGACAGAGAGCCCATCCACGAACTCTAAATCACAAAGCAAGTAACCTAGGCTCATGGTAGTAGAGGATAATCATTTGCTAAGGAAATGCATCTACTAGGCCAACTATTAAAACAAAGTAGCAATGCATACATAGAATTTGTAATCAACATAAATACTTAAAATACCGGGATTAACATGATCAAACCGCTTGCACCTTCTTTGTTGCTCAATTTGTTGCGGAGGGTCGCTCTCGGGTTACATAAATGTCGAATCCTAGCGAAAAGGCAAAAGAATCAAGAACAACCAATAAGACTAGCAACACTTAAACAAAAGAGCAAGCAAAATTATCCAAATACAACGAAATTTATACACAAGGTAGAATACAAATATACCAAGACATAGAAACTGGAAAAACCTAATTTGGATTTGTGGCATAAAGATATTACTTAGAAACTCATTTTTAGGCCATAATTAGCACTGTAGCAAAAATATTTTCTAGAAAGATTTTGAAGGAAATTTTATGGTAGCTACCTCTTGGTATAGTGGTAACCCATATAAAATTTTAGGTCATTTGGAGTTAAGATGATTTAGTTATGATTTTTCTAAGTTCTCTGACTAGCATATATCCTTTCTCAGAACATGAATAAAGACAAAGCCTAGATCAATTTAAAGCATGTCTATAGGCCAAATTTACTGAGTTGAGTTTGCTCACTTTGCAACTACTGAGAGAGAAGTTATGTGTTTACAAATTTTTCATGAATTTCTAGACCTTATTTTCATTAAACAAGATCATGCTATTAAAATCATTTTACGCTACAACACGGGGCCTAATTTCATTCTCGATTAAAGTTCATACCATAACAAAGCTACGACAAGCTCGAATCATTCAAAAAGGAGTTAAAATGACAAAGTTATGCACTTTTGAAATTTGAAACAACAAAGACTTAGGAAACTTTGAGCTCTCGGGAGGTCCAACCAATCGAAGACAAAGGAAAGGTGGTGGTAGTTAGATCAAGGTCCGACGACTCACGAGCCTCGGCACTGATGCGCACAAGACCTCCTCCCGCCTTTGGGGAGGTGCGGATCGTTGAGATCGATCCAACGATCACGACCGTAGCGTGCCTGTACGCCGCGCAAGGAGGTCTCTGCGCCTAGCAGTGGTGGCCGTCGGATCGAGATCTGGCGGTCCAGAGCACTAGGGGAGGTCCTAAGGCTTTAAATCCAAGGAAAGAGGTCGGGACGGTCGATTCTCACGAGAGGAGGTCCCAACGGTCTAGATCTCGGGAGAGAGGTCCTACTCCTACGGCTAAATCCACGAAGGAGGTCTAACCCGTTAGATCTAAATCTAACGGTTTAGACCGAAGGAGGAGGTCCTAACGCTAATGATCCAAAGGAGGAGGTCCTGAGCGGTCAAGATCTCCGAGAGGAGGTCTTGATCGGTGGGATTGACACTGAGGAGGTCTCGGATGACCAAGATCTTCTGGGGAGGTCCTAGCGATAGTGTTTTAACGGAGGAGATCTCGGGCCAGTTCGGATGAGACCTAGGAGGTCTTGAGCGGTCCCGTAACAGCGCTGAGGGAGGTCCGAGCGCTAAGGTTTTACAAAAAGAGATCTAGCGCTTAGATCTAACCCGGGAAGTCGCGAACGGCTAAGACCAAGGTTGGGAGGTCCGAGGGTTTTCTAACAGGGCCCGGGGTGCTCTTTTTGCAAAGAGGACCTCGAGGAGGTCTTTTCAACGAGGACCTCGGGAGATCCCGAAGGTGGTTTCTGAAAAAATGACCTCGAGGAGGTCTTTTTGCACAGAGTGGTTCTAGTGGCTCAGTTAGATCTCGGGGCGTCTGGGCGGTGAGATCTAACCGTGTGGTCGTGGCGCTTAAGGTTTTGCGAAGAGACCTACGGTCAAGATCTACGCCGAATTGAGCGAGGAGGTCCCGAAGACTTAACGTTGCACGTAAACGCAGGCCACGACTGGATTAAACCGGGGTGGTCCTAAGCGGTGGAGATAACTCGAGGAGGAGGTCCAAGCGGTTGGGATTTTACAGGAGGCCTTAGGGGTGAGGATTTAGCGGAGGAGGACCCCGATGGCTAAGATCTCCCAAGGGGAGGTCTTAACGGCTATGAATACGCCTAGGAGGTCGGGGACTTGAGTGGTACGCACGTTTTGCGGCAAAGCGACCTTAAAGAACAATCTCGGACAGACATTAAACATCTTCGCATCGACATTAATGCCAATCATTAGATCACAACTCTGTCCGAGTGCGACCGGCAAAACGCGCGAGCACCTAAACGAGCTCACGCGCGGCGGCGTAGAGCCCACGCGGCGGGAACCAAGAGCACAACCATGCTTACAATAGCGCGCGGACCTAACTGGAGACACACTCTCGGCGGCGGTGGCGACCTTGAACGCCGCGGCCGAGAGGAGCGGTGAGCAAGCCTTTGACAAAACCGAAAATATGAAAAAGGCCCGCTATGACCTAACCTAACACGCGCTCGAGCTCTAGGAGGCTAAAATAAACTCACCCGAGTGTAGGGAAGGTCCGGAGGAAGACGGAGGGACTTGGAGAAGGTCGATGAAGTCCCGCGGTGAAGAGCTTGCCGGAGAGGAAGAAGAAGATGGCCTCGACCCCGCAAGGCTACTCCCCAACTCGTGCACCACTGCAATGAGAACCAAGCCAAGTTAGAGCGGGCTCGAGTTGAGGAGATCAAGATGGCAAAGTGAACAAGGCCGAGGAAGTTCTTGGGACCACCTGGAGCTCAGACGACTTCAAGGAGCTCCAAGCTCGACAATGGTGGTAAGGAAGGGGCTCTCGGGTGCTCGGTGTTTGAGTTTGAGGACCAACTCAATTGAGGAGCTCAAGCACCCAAAGAACGAAGAAGGAAAAGGAGAGGAAGGTCTCGGGCTATACATAGCCGGGAGCTTGGACAAGGGCTAGGGCAAACCCATCGTGAGCAAAGTCCATGCCCCTGCCATGACTTGCTAGATTTGACAAGAGCGGTAGGTAGGGAAGACTTCTAGGGCTAGGCTCCCGACACATTTAATGCATGTGAGAAAGAGGCGTTGGGAAGGACCAAAAGTGACACCACCGCTTGCCCAACCGCTGCTCGACTGACGGCGCGCGCGCAGTGCGGAAAACCATGATGACCAGGACCTCCGAGAGGTCGTGAGGAAGAGAAGCAGAGCCGAGGGGAGGTCTGGGCGTCCCATATCACCCGAGGTGGGAGGTCTTGCGCGGAGCGAGGAGGTCACGGGAGGTCGTGACCATTGGATGGAGATCGATGGCTTGACCACCAGGCGCCGAGGCGCTCAAGAGGTCCTCGGTCGATGGGGAGTCGTGGCGGTGGATGGAGATCCAACGACTCGACTTGCGCGCCGAGATCGAGCTCGGTGCGGCGCTGCGCATGGCTCGACCGAGTCGATCGTGCTCGGTCGGACTGGTCCGACTCGAGCCCGAGTTTGACTGGACCTAAATTGAGTTTCAAACAGATTTGGAGTTTGAGGATTTGTTTGAGATAGCAAACTCACTCCAAAAATTTTGGAATTTTACAGGAACTTGCTAGTTGAGTTAATGACCTTGTATAAAATTTTCAGAGGCTTTTGTGCTATGCTTTTTCCTCCAAAAATTTAACAAGGTCTTGGTCCAAGGTTTGACTAGATTTTGAATTGGGTTGACTTCCTCCAACGAAGATCAAACAATTTCTAAAAATTGTGGAATTTTCCGGAGGAGTCACATACCAACCCAAGAATTTAGGAAAAATATTTCAGAGAGATTATCACAAGATGGAACAAGGATGACTAAGAAGAATAAGATGTGGGTCAAAATGACTTGTGATCTTTGTATTCCCATAATCTCTTTACAACAATCGTCCAAAGCACACAGGAAATACAAGATGTAAGAAAAAGTTTTAATTTCCCCTCATTTTCTTACATTTGAAACACAAGCCTAAAATTGGGATGTTACACAAACTTGATTAGAACAGAATGTTGAAATAAAATATCAATCTTCAATTTCAAGAAACGAAAGTCAAGTAAATCGTCGAGTTGGTACTCCTTATACTCGTATGACTCTTTAAGAAAAGAATGTCGGTCGTGAATGTATCATTGAAGCAATGATCACGGCTAAAACCAATGTGATTGGTGACATTTAAGTCAACAACCATGAGTAGTGGAGATCCCAAAGAAGGAATATCGGAGAGAATGAGAGTCTTCTCCGACCAACCAGTAACGGGAATGGCATACGACCAGATGCAACAAATAATAAGTATAAACAACCATACTTATCATTTTTAAGGAAAAACATCTTTATTGAAGAAAAAATGAAAAAATGAAATACATGAAATTAAACATAGAACTTACGCAATTGATCAATATTCCAAGAATTAGATAAAACACGCCATCGACATAGCTAACGCGTATCGATCCTCGGTCGGGTTACTTCGACCACGCAGTATGGACCTTCCCATTTAGGTGAAAGTTTATTGCGATTTGCTTGGTTACGGATTTTTACGAGAACTGGATCACCTCTGACTAGGCTGCGAGGTTGTACCTTCGATCGTGATATCGGCGCATGGCTTGTTGGTAGATTGTTGATCGTATCAAGGCTTGATTTCGTCTTTCTTCAAGGAAATTGATGTCGTCAAGTCGTCGTTCAGACTGATCACTTTCAGAAAAGTAATCAGCTCGAGCAGAACCAATTTTTAGTTCTGGAGGAAGCATAGACTCAGCCCCGTAAACTAAAAAGAATGGTGTTTCCCCGGTCGCATGACTAGTTGTGGTACGAACAACCCATAATACAGAGGGAAGTTCTCGAACCCAAGCTCCTGACCGTTGAAGTCACTAGTCGAACACTCGTCGTTTGATCCCTTGCATTATGATACCATTGGCTCGCTCAATCGCTCCATTGCTCGTGGATGAGCAATGAAGCGAAATGTATCTTGACACCTAGTTCTTCAGAATTCACGAAAATTGCCGCTGAGAACTGGGCGCAGTTATCGATTATTATCATTGGGTACACCAAACCGTGTAATCACGCTTTTTGTTAGGAACCTCTTGGCGGCTTGCTTGTAGTTTTTACAACCGACTCGCTTCGATCCACTTAGTGAACGTGTCAATCATGACGCAACAGAACTCAAAGCCCCGGTGCCTTTGGGAAAGGTCCCGAATGTCGATCCCAGGTTGCAAAAGGCCAAGAAAGAGGATTGTTTGCAAAGCTTGAGACGGTGATGTACTTGCCGGCTATGAACCGACATTGTACGCGCCGTCACGAGCTCTTTTGCATCATGAAGGGCGTTGGCGATGTATCCTTGCCTAAAAGGCTTTACCGACCGCGTTACAGCAGGAATGATGAGCTCCACAGACTCTGCATGAATTTCGGTTAGCAATTTAATGCCATCCGATTGAGATATGCATCTCATCAACACTCGTGAGATCCTCGCTTATATAAGGTACGTTCAATGAGAGTGTATGATTTGGCTTTTAAGTGCAATCGATCGGCCTCTACATCATCTTCTGGAATTATGTCATCTTTGAAGATAATTGTAGATCGATGTCATCCAATCGCTACAGTGATCGTGATGGCGCCAACCATCATCGACTGTGGAGCATCCATGTTTGCGAGAATCAAGGTGTGCAACCTCCTTGCTAACATCTATATCCTCGGAGGCTCGACTACCGAGGTGAATCGAAGTTTCTCGAGAAAAACTCCGGGCGGGACGGATGTCCGTGTGGAAGCCATCCGCCAATCGTCCGCGAAAGTTTTCCTTTCTAGGAATGTGTTGGATCCAAAACCGAAGAAATGCTTTTCAAGTTTCCGCATTCCGCCATATATGATGACATCTTGGTACTAGAGCATTGATACTCTTTCCCTACTTGATTCGCTACTAGTTGAGAATCACCTTTCACTAGCAATCGCGAATCCGAGCTTAACGAGCTGCTCGAAGTCCCGCCACAAACCTTGTATTTTCACGCATTATTTGTAGCGGAAAAGTTTAAGCGAATGGCGTATTTAAGTTGTTCGCCGAGGGGAAATCAAAACGACCCGGCCGAGCCTTGAAGCATCAAGGAACCATCAAAGTACATTGTCCATGGTGTCGTGAAACTCGCTCGGGTTCTTGGGAGGTTCGGGGTTTGTCCATTCGGCAATGAATTCTCGCTATTGCACGAGACTTAATCATTGTTCTAGGGACAAAATGGAGGTCAAACGCCCCAAGCTCAACCGCCCATTTCGCTATTCGTCCCGATGACTCCTCGTTACCTAGAACTTGACCAAGCGGATATCCGAGGTACGACCACTTTATGGGCACGAAAATAATGTCTAAGTTTCCTTGAAGTCATAAGGAGACCATAGAGCAATTTACGTATCGTGGATATCGTTCTTTTGGTCCATGCAAGACTTAACTACGTAATATATTGGTCGTTGGATACGATCACGTTCTACGACCAATACACCGCTAATCGCGTGCGGGCGTTGCAAATGCGTAAATCGCCAATATCTCTTCCAATCTTGGAGAGACTAAGACTGGAGGATTCGTAAGATACCGCTTAAGCTCCTCAAAGCGTCGTTTGCCTCTTTAGTCCATTCGAAACTTCCATGTTTCCGAGAAGCTTGAAGAATGGGAGTCCTTTTTACCTAAGCGTGCTGAAACGACTTAACGCCGCCATACGACCGGTTAGCTTCGGACTTCCTTTTCGTGGTCGGGAACACATCGATCGATAGCGGTTATTTTCACCGGATTTGCTTCAATGCCTCTAGCGAAACTAGAAACCCGAAGCGATTTTCGGATGAAACTCCGAACGCACACTTTTCCGGATTTAATTTAAGGTTATGACGTCTTAAATTATTGAAAGTCTCTTGTAGGTCTGGAATGTGGTCACCAATGTTGATACTTTTTACGACCAAGTCATCAACATAGGCTTCAAGATTCCGACCTATCGTGTACTAAAGGTTTTCTCGCATCAACCTTTGGGCGTCGCACCACATTTTTAAGACCAAATGACATCTTTACATAACAAAGTAGGTACCAAATGGAGTGATGAAGGAAGTTTTCTCTTCATCTTCTTTACTCATATTAATCTGGTGGTATCCTGAATATGCATCTAAAAAACTTAATAACTCACACCCGGAGGTAGAGTCTACAAGTTGATCAATGCGAGGAAGGGGAAAATCATCCTTTGGACAAGCTTTATTTAAATCAGAAGTCGATACACATACGCCATTTTCCATTGGCCTTTTTAACCATTACGAGATTGGCAAGCCGGTCGGTGGTCGACCTCACGGATGAATCCACTTGGGTAGCTTGTCAATCTCCGACTGGATTGCTATTTTCCGATCAGGTGCAAAACGCCTTAGCTTCTGCTTGATCGGTCTTTTATCAGGCTGCAATGCTAGCCTATGCTCGATCACCTCCTTGGGGACTCCGGGCATGTCGGATGCACGCCAGCGAATACATCTGGTTTGCTCGGAGGAAGGAGACGCAGCGACTCTTCCTATTTGGGGTTGAGTCCTTCCCGGCTGAATCTTGGCACTCTCTCAGGCGCTTTATCGAGTGGTACCTCTTTCATCCGGTCGGAAGGCTTTGGTGCTATCTTTGGTCTTGAGTGTTTGACCGCATGGTAGCGGTGTTAGTTCCTCCGTGGAATCTCATCGACGGCTTCTAAACATTTCCGATCACATGCGTGGCGATTTTACGATCACCTCGGACGTGATGACACCCTTTGGTCCCGGCATTTTCAAACTCGTAACCGTAATGCGTAGCTACCGGAATTTTGCTAAGGCCGACGACCAAGATTGCATTATATGTTTGTTTCAAAATTCACTACATCGAAAGAAACTTTTACGTTGGAAATTGTCCAGTTTTCGAGCGTAACCAATAGGGATAATTGCCCTATTGGCTTGGCGATAGATCGGGAACTATACCATGGAAGGCATATTTCACGGGCTTTACCTTAGAATTTGGAATCGCATATCTTCCAATGCGCTTGCAAAGAGAATATTTAAAGAACTACACCCATCTATCAAAACCCGATTAACCTTGCAGATTATTAATAGTAGGCTCAACAACAATTGGAAACCTACAGTCGAGTTGAAGGAATTGGGCAATCTTCTTTACTAAAGGAGATTATTGTCTCCACCACCTTGAAGGTTTGGTGATGATCGGAGTTTCAGCAAGGTTGACTTCTCGCTCCATGGCCTTGGTGTGCGTGCTGATTCGTATGAAGAAGATCCCCGAAATTACATCGGCGGTATCTTTGAGGTTCTTGATACTCCATCTCCTCGTCACCATCCTTGTCCTTCCTGGAGCTTGTTTCCCAATTTCTTGAATTGAAGGAAGTGGACCTTACCGCATAATAATCATTCAATTTCTTACGCCAAGCGCGATGATTCGTAAATCGTGGTCTGCTTGTTTATGGAGAGGACACCATTTTTGCTTTTCTTATACTCATTGGTGAGCTTTGCTTTGCTATGACGAGTAATCTTTTCTTCCTTTAGGAAATTTCAGAAACGACCGGAACCTCCTTATTGTTGGTTACTGCGTGTTTCTTCTTCTTGAGAGCTTTCTTCCGCTTCTTTTGACTTATCCGGACCGGTGGGGATCTTGTCTTTTCGATCAGCGGCCGTTCCACTCGACGCTTCGCTAGCCGTTGCGCGTGCTTATCGACCATGTCGAAGAGTTCGATGGTTGTTCGTGGGGATGAATTGCTAGATCCTCCGTAAACCTTCGATTTCTTAATCCCGCTTTAAAGCACGGATAACGAAGACTCGCAACCTCCGGAATCGAGTTGCGAACTTGGCTAAATCTCTTGATGTATTGTCGAAGAGTTTCATTAGGTTTTTGCCGTATCTCGTGGAGATCATCCTCCTTTCGAGGCGATCGTCGCACACGAAAGTTTGCAATTAGAAGATCGCAATTTCGCTCCCAAGTATACGCATCCGATAGGTAAATTTAGCAACCATGATCGGGCTGATCCTTCTAGTACCGTGGGAAGATAATTAGCCATTACATTTTCGTCGCCGCCAGCGGCTCTGATAGCGGTGGTATAAATCTGAAGAAATTCTAAAGGATTTTGGGTCCCATTGAATTTATCCAGGTTGGCAGGTAGGAACTGTTTGACCAACGCACGCCTTGGAGCCCCGCAGAAAGCTCTACAACCCGTGATCGTCTCACGGCGCCTTCTTTGAAAAGGTGCTTGGATTATAATCGTTCGGGACCGATTCACGACCGATCGCTGATTTTACGGTATCCGATCCGTCGTGTACGCGTTTAAGAACGCCTTTGACCGCTTGCTCGTTAAGATGATACCAAGATCATCGGTCCAAGCGTTTGCTCTTGTTGGCGAGGTGAAGGTGAAGATTCTGAAACAATCTTCTTCCCTCATGACTTGCCGGGTGGAGCGTCGAAGTGGTCCTTGTGTTAGTTGACCCTCAACACGACCACGCCGCTTCTCGCTCGGGAAGAATGCTTGAGATGAAGTCATGGTCCGACTCGTGGTTGCCTTCGTTCCGATATGCTTCCGATGCGTTGCATGGTGCATTGGATAATCTCCGATACTTGACCTACAAGTCGTTGCAAAACACGAGTTTCTGCCAAAACAGGTGAAGTATTTAACATATTTCTAACTCGCCGCAGTTACGTATTGTTACCGAAGGTCTTACGAGTTTCTACGAGAAGAGGTGTTTGATGGCACGAATTTTCTCGTTCTCCTGATCGGTCTTGCACGATCTCCCCGCATTGGCTAGAGGCGGGATCGGTAGTGCTGATGGGCGTCCACCGCCTCGTGACCTCGGCATTTGGTGCACGACCGCTTGTATCATCTCCATCATTATGGTGGCGAGGCAATGTGTGGAGGGCCGTACACGACATCTTGATTTGAATCTCCGATCACATTGACCTCGTGTTTCCAACGATTATCCTCGATGAGCTTCCATCGTAATCAATGGAGAGCCTTTCGAGTTTTCATCAAGTTTCCACGATGGAGAATAATCGGTGATCGCACCTCGAGGTCCTTGTAATGGTCTCGGCTGATGCGTGACTCGCCGATTGTATGTCGAGCCTTATTATCCCTATCCGTTTATCACGGTGGGTTTCATCGACATCGTCACCAAGTGTCGGTTGGCTCTGGAATTGCTAGAAGCCGTCGGTGAGTATCTATCAACCATGATCGCATCAAAAGTATATTGGACTTGGGTTGATGAGTTGGGTTTTCTTCACCTTTCTTGCGGTCGCGAGTCCGGCTTCTTTGAAGCCTTCGGCTTTACTGAACCGTCCGGGGCGTCTCCTCGAAACGCCATCGATCGATGGTGTATCCTCATCCATCCGGTCGATTTCGCTTGTTTACGCAGCAGCGACTGATGGAAGAGGAGGATGATGAAGAGGCTCCATTTTCCTCCATGGCGCATGCATGCGTCCATGTCAAGGTTGGCGTGGTCCGTCGAGTCGAACCAATTCTCTTCGTCCCAACTTCCCGACATAACCGCATGAGCGATTACAGTGGGAAATGGACAAAGAATCGTGAGCAACACGATCTTCCAAGATTCCACGCCGCGTTCCCCACGGACGGCGCCCCGTGTCGACGATCAAGTCGCCGATCTTACAATAAATGGAAAAAGAGAGAATGACGTGGAAATCTTGGGATTGCAATGGGACCGCTCTTTATTAGTATGAACGAGATTTTACAAGGGTGTATCCCGACGAATGACGGATCGCTCTCTAGAGTACAAGACAATGCTTCTTTCTTTCTATCTTACGATGATCGATCCGATCTCCTCCAGCTCCATCTTCCTTCTTTAAATAACCTTTGAAGAGGTGGCGAGCGATTATACGGAGAAGGCGTCTAATATGAAGCGTTGTCGCTGGTCTGAGTCATATGATAGTTCTTTGAATGATCAACCGTTCGCGGTTATGTGTCTGTGAGATAAACAACCGCAAGATAGTTGTTTATCCGTATAACGTCGTGTGGTATGGATTACGCACGTGTTCCATTCTTCACCGCGAGGGAATATTCACGGAGTTAGTTCCGGATATCGGTTCATACTCTTTGCGAGCAGCTCTCACGGTCGGAGGCTTGGCACGGCGATGCGTGCACGGCGGTTCAGTGCGGTGCCGAGGGGCACCGCGCAGCGGGCGCGGCACACGAGTGTGCGTGGGTGCGGCGGGCGAGGCGCACAGGCACGACGCGAGCATGACATGGCGTTAGGCCAACGACGTCGTGTGTGGTAGGCGCCGGCGCCTGGCCGTCTCCGCGTCGTCGACGAATCGCAAAATTTATTTATTTATTTCACGTGAACAGTAAAGATGAACTGATTCGATTTCATCTTAGCAGAAAATATTCATTCTAATTACGACAATTAGCAATAATTAATCATTATTATCGATTAAACAGATCTAGAACTATAATTAGCAATTAATAGATCTAATCGGGTTCAAGTATATTAATCTACCAGATTAATTAATAGCGAAATTAGAGATTGAAAGATGCAATCCCGACGACACACCGATTCTGTCCTGTAGAGCGATTCGTGCTAATAACGTTTTGAAGAACGTAGTCATCGTAGGATGAAATCAACCAATCACCAATAAGAAACAACGAACGGAGAAAATATTAGATGGAGACACATTATGGAGAACCTCTTTATTAATTGATCGATCACATTACGTGTATATGGAGGTCCTATTTAAAGACTAAAACTCATCGGAGCTAGTTTCAGTATGATGCCCATCCACCCCTAATCTAGGGTTTTCTCAACATATTTCATGGAATATACATGGAGATAACCAAGAACATTCCAGCGTGTCACGTCACGAATAGAATCTAGCAGGTCCTGATAATATGAGGAAAATTGTATATGTGGTAAGTTTTCTCGTATATGTTTTTTCCTCTGTTGAACGAAGCTATCACCGAGAATAACTACCGTACGTTATACATGCTCTAAGTCCTCTCAAAGTTGCTCTCCAGAATTTTTGAAGCGCTTACACTGTTACACAACATATGACCTTCTTATACATGATCTTATGTGTTAGATTTGTTACGAAACCTTGGGTTTTACGGGTAAAAGACAAAACCGTCTCTGAAGAGCTTTCACCCATTTTAGCTATAAATATGAGGACACCCATGTACAACAGATAACAGACTAATAAAGATATTGGATCTCTTCTCTAAATTGTGTCTCTCTTTACTATTTATTGTGTGATTGATATGTATCAATGCTACGATGACTACCGATTTCTTAACATGTTATCAACATGAAGCTCTTCGATCCGGGTACATCGTTCCAAAGGTTGACAATTAGATCAATCCTATTTTCCCCGATTCTAATTGCTAATTGATGCGCGATTTGTATGTGCGATATTGGATCTCCTCTATACATTTGTATGGCTGGGAGACGAAGCCATGATCTGGAGGATCAGATCTACAGCGCATCGAGCCGGCGTAAATGGCGCAATCAGTGATATGTCGACACAGCAATCAGTGAGTCGATCCCATCTCGGCAATAATGATCGATCTATTCTTTTGCCTAGCAAAAAAATAGTCTATGCAAACATTAGTCTATGCCCCTATTCATTTGCCTGACAATGAGTGTCGTAGGCCTGCCGTCGCGTTCTCAGTCGAGCCACACTCCCTCCTAACACGCGCTGATTGCTTTGCACTATTCCTGGTGCGTACCGTAGCATTAGCACTGTAGCACGGTGCTCACATAGTACGGGCACTGTAGCTTCACGTGGTACTGTAGCACATTTTGCGGATGGATGGTTTTAAGTTCTATTTCTGGTGTTGGTTTTTGAGGAATACAAAACCAACGAATTTTAGGGTTTTTTATTGGACACAAAGATTAAATAACGCAAACGAAACACTTAGATCAGCACTAAACAAAAATTCTAATGGACTAAAACCTAACAAAACTCATAAGAAATAACACCTGAACCCTCGTATGGGACTTTCATCGTAGATTAATAATCAACTAGAAGTTGGAATATCCTACAAAATATTAGGATCATGCAGTTTTCTTGCCACTACACTGAAAAAAAGTCTAGCTCACTGTATATAATTATCAAACCCCTTGTTTAAATAAGTACGTGTTGGAGGAATCAACATTTTCCATATGTTATCCCCTGTAGCATACATCTTTGTGCCCCCACTAGTTGTTGAGGATCATGTTGGAGCTGAAATTCAATCAATCATATGACCTTGATAGAAGAATTTTGTAGTATGCTATTTAATAAAAATCGAGTCTCAGCATTAGGGGAGAGAAATGCCCAAAAGTTTGAATGCCGTTGTATTTTTCAGAAGAAAAAGATCTTTAGTACTAAGACACATGCACTAGTTAAGTTAAATTTAAGGTTTAGTTTATACTCTTGTACACCAGAAGCAGAGAGCCGGCCAGATACTTTTCAATTATGGAGGAGTTACCACAGTGTTTACTTGCAGTAAATACGTCGTTAAGAGTGGAATACCTCGGGTTGAATAGTATATCCACCTATGCGAATTTGACTTATTAGTCCTCGATCCAAAATCACTAGGGACGCCTGCGGGTCTAAGATCTAATGACACTAGTCAAAACAATTATTAATCATTCCTTCAACTCACTTGAAAAGAACTCACCTTGAAGGTGAGATACCTCATGAAGAGGCTCATCATGAAGATGAAAACCAAAGCAACTTGATACACACATATTACAATGCTGGGAATGCGGAACGATCAAGAATCTTTTGTTTGGGAAACGACAAAGATCTTGTTAACACCAAGATACCACAATTTGGGAGAGAGAGCATTTTTTTGGAAGAATCTCTTACCTGTAAGAAAGGAAATGAAATCGTAATATATATAAAACTCATACCTAATAGTCTCTTACCTATAGTAAGAGCATTTTCTGGAAGAGAGAGCATCTCCTTAAAGGAAAATTATCTTACTAGTCGATTTCTTAATCACACCAATGATCATATGATCCCTAGAAATTGACAAGGACCCGTCAAGACCCGAAATAATGTAATGAGAACCTAAAGACTAGAAATACGCCATAGAAGCACTTATAAAGTGCATCTTTCACAAAAAAAATTAGTGGAGTGGTGGTTTCTTCTAGTACCATGAAGATACGACATACATTAGTGACATTGGCAATTAATCCCCTAAACGTCAAAATTAAGATTGGTTATATTTAACTCTAGAGTGGTACAACCATAATTTATAGTTCTGTAGAACAGACTATTGGTTGTAACTTCAACCGCTAAGAGATAGTTACAAAATATTAAGACCCTGAAAGGTTGTGATCACAATATACTTGCCTATATTCATTTTCGAGAAATATATGAAAGACATTAGAGCAACAAGACTTTAGTGGAGGTTATCTTTAGGGGGAGCATGACAAACACTCATCATCATACTTGAGATTTTGAAAATCTTAGTCAAGCTTGGAAGGTGTTGATACGATAATTATTGCTTAAATTCATCTTGAAGGTTTTACCACTTAACAGTTTAGATCCAGTTGGTCGACAATACAAAGATCATGAAGATCACGCGTAGATCTTGATGATCATTACTAAATCCTGAAGATATGCCGACCATCTATCAAATTTCTATAGTGCAAAATTCCAGAATAGTTTTATATTTCTTTGTGCTGGTGCAATAATCTCTTGGCAGTCATCCAAACAAACCTTTGTAGCTACTTGTACCAACCACTCAGAAATTATAACACTATATGAAGCCTCACTTGAATATGTTTTGGCTCAAACGTGTGATTAACCATACCCAGAAGTACTGTGGCACTAATACCATGAATTATCTTTGAAGATAATGTTGCTTGTACTACACAAGTGCAAACGAGTTATGTCAAGAGCAACGTCACGAAGTACATTGCTTCTAAATTTTTCTATCCTCATGAATTCCAAAAGAATGGTGAGGTAAAGATCCTGTAAATAAAATCTTGTGAAAATCTGGCTGATTTATTCATTAAGCCTTTACCTGCATCCAATTTCCAAAGATGTATTCATGGCATTGGAATGAGCCGGTTTAAAGAGTTGTAGAGTTCAGGGGGAGTAAATCCATATATCATAACCCTTATCAAATCTTGAAGATTAGAACCCGAAGATCAAACGTTGTACCCTTTTCCTTGATGAGTTTTCTTAAAGGTTTTCTCATATGAAGGTTTTTAATGAGGCAACAAGTGTAATGTAACTTATGAATGTAATGTACTATTTTATCCATTCTTTTTTCCAATGGGGTTTTGGAAGGATTTTTTGATGAGGCATTTGCATATTATTGTCTATTATCCAAGGGGAAGTGTTATGAAACCTAGGGTTTTATGGGCAAAAGACTAAACTGCCCCTAGAGGGCTTTCACCCATTTGGGCTATAAATATGAGGACCCCTATGTACAAGAGATAATAAGATGAATAAAGATATTGGATCTCCTCTCTACTGCGTCTCTCTTTAGTTTTTATTGTGTGATTGATCTATGTCAATGCTACAATGACTACCGATTTCTTAACAAGATTTATCATTATTTATCGTTCGACTAATATTCCTATCGATCCCGGTTTTTCCCAACAACATTTCGAGGATCCTAGACAAGGCGGAACCAAGCAAGCCCATGGGGTGCACAGGACACCAAGCCTAATTTTATTTTTCACTGGTATAGTCCATGTAAATCTAGGTGTGAACACCCTAGCACAAATCAAAGGACACCCGACCAACTCAAAATGCAAGCTTCTAGTCTCCCACGGTGCCACTGCTCTCGGTCTCGTAGCTGTGCATAGGACGACTCCTAGTTCGACCCAGAATAGGCAAGGCATTCTATGTAAGTGCGGTCCAAGAGCTCGGCCACCCAAGCTATGCCCACAAAGGCACGAAGCCAGCACGCAGCAACCACACGCACATAGCCGCTGCATCGCCCCATCCCAATTGTGTCATGCCTCTCACGTGCGTTCCCTCCCACTGTCCTGCACTTGCTAGCTTGTCCGTTCTCGGCCGCCGCTTGCCGTAGCCCCGGAGGCCTTAGCCGCCGTCGCCCGCTGCGTCTCTTGGTCTTCGTTGCCTGTCGATCGCCTCGCCGAGCAAGGATCAAAGTCATGAATCGACATAGGGTATTGTTAATTTTCTCCCAATTCTTCTAATTTATTTCATGCGAATGAGTTGAATTTGTGAGTTAGGGTTTCAATATGATAATTGATATTGATTTTTGTAAAATTATAGAGTTAGAACTTAGGGTTTTTAAATTGGGTTTTTGGAATACCTAGTTGGTTGCAAATCGTGAGGCAAATTGCAAGTGATCATGAAGAAAGTCACCAATGATGCTACGACACGTTGCTTTCAGAACTTAAGAGAATGCAGAACGAATTCTAAAAGGTAGTGTATTTACTTTTATGATTTTGCTAGTTTTAAGTTGCCTGAAATTTTCTTAAGTTTAAGTCACTTGTTGTGATCATTGGATTTGTGTAGAGATTGATGTGTCATATGATTGGATATTGATCCAATGGATGTCATATGATTGGATATTGATCCAATGGTCACAACAAGTGATTTAAACTTAAGAAAATTTCAGGCAACTTATGAATAGACAATCCGTTACTTTTATTCGATCGGTCTACTATTTTTTAGTTGACAATTTTAAATCATTTTGTTCTTTTTTTTTGTAGACTATTAATGTCAGATGATGTATTTTTCGGCAGATGTCTTCATTTTGATATGTCTTTTGATTGCTACTTCTTTATCATTGTACATTGTCATCGATTATGTTGAACAATGATACTAAAAATTACGGATATATTACTATTTAGATTTCTATTGCTTTAAAAATATATATATATAAATATAGTTTTATGTATGACGAAACGGTGAACGCAATGTTTTCGTTCTGGTTCGGCCCTAATTCTAGAGTACCCACGAGGACAGCGACACGTCATCTCGGTCTGAAGGATCAGTAGAACTGACGCGTGGGCCCAGGAGACGAGCCATGAGGCTTTTTCAGCGAACGATGAGCATGAGCTGAAGCTGAGGCACGGCGCTGCTTTGCAAAAGGGGAAGGCGCACAAAAAGCCGCTGGCCTGCGGAGAGACTGTGAGGGTGGGCCCGTCCCGATCTGCCACGCGACACGCAGGCCATCCGTCCCTTGCGTGTACAGTGTACTACGCAAGTATTTTCCTTTTGGGAACGAAACAACATCTTGCACTTCGATTTTGGGTTGATTGTGTGAGTATTTTTGTGTCGTGGTTCTCCCTCTCTCTTTTCTGTGGGTAAACCGTAATATACTGATCTCCAGCTACAAATTGGGTCATCGATCTCCATTCAAAGATCCCAATGTCGACGTCACTGCCAAGTAGTAGGATGAAAGCTTGGCAGGACAGGCGTAGAGTTTTCAACGGTTTTGTTTGTTTGTTTGTTTGATTTAATAAAAGTGCTTCGCGCACCATCTTTGTTGAACGATTTGCCTACGACAGCGTAAGCGAGATATAGACGTGCCTTATGGAACGTGAGGATGGGTTTGTCGTAAGACCATCGTACTACGAAACATCGTACCTATAGCAGCTCACTTATTTAATATAATTAAAATGCCTGAAGGGTGTGGTGTGTTTCCTTAAAAGGAGATTAAGGAGGAGAGAGGTGAGGTTCTGTCATGATGGGATTATGATAGGGATTAGGAAGGGAATAGTGGGTAATGGCTAAACCCAGTGGAAACATATGGACGAATTAAATATCCTCATTAATGGGTAATGGCGCGGTGTTCCCGGGGACGCGTGCCCTCCCTGCTGGAACTTAGAATTGACCCTGTACAAGTCGTTCAAAGTTCAAAGAGATTGAAAAATTAAATCATGGCTTTTATTATCGAATTTTCCCCTGCTATCTTCACTGTGACATGACATCTCACTCTACCGGAAAATTTGACCTAAGCATTTTGTTTTCTGTGGGCCGGACCTAAGCTGACGGAAACACGGCGTTGCTTGGACGTACGGCGAAATTGTCTTCAGCAAAATCCAGAACCATCAATTTTCCGCACAAGGGATCGCTGAATTTTACAGGAAAAAAAATCCCATTTGTTTATGTGTCGACATACACATTTGAATTTCGCATACACATTTGACCAATTTAGGCCGATATCTGTCGACAAATACACTCGGGGTGGCTCTCATTACAAATACGTAGTACAGTTATGGCCGAATTTCGTCTGCTTGCCGGTACAGTGCTGCTTCGTTGCTCCAATCGTTGGAGCTTTCGCCGGAAGAGAATGTTGACTGATGCAGACAGATGGGTACGTGCGCGAGTGGACGGGTCAGGGTATTGCGCCCTGCTTTGGACTCGTCCACGTGGTGCGTCACCGGCTGGTATGTCGCTGTGAGGCCAGTTTTACAAGAAGAGTCCTACACTTCTACGCTAGAAATTCACAAGGAATTGCCTTGCTTTTTCTTCAGCGAAATTCGTGTGTGACTTCGAGCTTGCAATTTTATAGGTGGGTAAATATCTCGCGAAATTTGCTGTAAATGCCGCGATCCGCGTGAGAATCGGGTGTGAAGGTTTTTAAAAATTACCAAGAACTTACAGGAGCAAGGGCAGGTCATGCATGATCTACGTCTCGACAAAAATCCCAACAGCAAACTCAATCTCACTTAAGAGATCGAACCGGCTTAGTGGATAAGCCCGAGCCTTTTTTCGGTGGCTCACCGGTTCCCTCTCGCCATCTGGCTTTTCAATGCTCCCAAGTACGACTACTAGTACGCTCATCGCAGCCGTCGATGCTTCTCCAAGCACGTCCTCCGGCCACCGCCCGCCGCACGATCCGGAGACCCCGCGCGCGTCAGTGCTCTCCCCTACTCCCACCCAGCCAGCCTGAGCCACCGCGTGGCGGCACGTGACGTGCCCCTCGCTCGCAGTTTCGCAGCACAGGCTAGCTCCCCTCGTGGGGCCCACCTGGCAGCCCGTAGCCCGGACCCCACCTGCCATTGGGCGAACCGCTGCTGCCTGCGCGCCTGGATAGCCGCGCCCGCCATCTCCTGTAGCCAGCAGCGGCTGGGCGCTGCAGGTGGGGCCCACGTAGCAGCAGCAGCGGCGGGGGACCCAGGCACGGATGCTCTGCGGCAGGGGCGCACTGTGCCTGTCCGTGTGGTCCTCGGCTCTGATCTCGATCTCCTCTTTTCCCCTCTCTCTCTCGCGTTGCGAGGGTGGGCCCTCACATCGTGGGGGTGGGGCCCACGCTGGGCTCAGTGTCTCTCTCTCTCTGGGGTGGTGCGCCTGGAGCGGAGACATCTAGGGTTCGCGCCCCGACGCGCGCGCCTCGAGATGCGTGCCCGTCCGGGGCAGCAGAGCAGCGACCGGCCAGTGCGTGGTGGCGTACGTGACACTGTTTGCAGCGCACAATTGTTGTGCGGATTGAGCTGTTCTGGTACGTAGGGTAGCCATCAATAAGGGCAGCAGTACGTAGAGCATTGCACGGTGTGTTTACCTCGTCAGATACGGTATTTCTACTGTTTTCGGAACAGAAAATCTGTATAGCTACATGGCTTGTGTCCCTGTGCATGCAAGTCAATGGTAGCCGCGAAAATTCCAAACAAATACGCGTCTCACGCCTGAATTGCCACTCGCATCTCCGTGTGTGGTTGCAATCTGTGAAGTTTGGATGCATGTATCTACGTTCTAGAAAAGTTAGCGCGTATACTGCCGGTAGTATACTAGCAGTACTAGCTATAGGCTACTACTAGTACGTACGGGTAGTAGACTAGTAGTAGTACATGTATATACAGGCATGCGCTGGGTGGGTGCAGGAGCTAGCTTAGCTTAGCTTAGCATAGCTTAGCTTAGCCAGTGTGTGGGTGCGTGCGTGCGTGCGTGGTATGGGCGTACACGCATGTCGCGAGGCTGGCACGGGTGAGCTGATGAGTCATGGGGGTGGTGGCCCCACCCTCCACGATCCGTGAGACCACGACCGGCCGGGCGGTGCAGTGGGCGGCTTCCCGGTGGGCCCCCGTCCGTATGGGCCGTACGGTGCAGGGGAGAGTGACTGAGAGCAGGCGTGGCGTGGCCCACCCTCCGACACCGTCCATCTCCTCTCCCTTCACGGTTTACAACTACGCATTGCACTCTCCCCAAAGCTTAGACCGAGAGCATCGTCGTCGTCGGCATCATGCGATCCGGCAGAGGCCACTGATCTGAGGCGACGTCGGCACAATCAAACATAACCCTCTGCATATGTATCCGTCATTCTAATTGCCCGAGCGAGACGACGTCCGTACAATAAATAAAAGGTGACTCTATATGTATTGGTCATTCTAATCGCGTGTCAGTGAGATTAATATGCGATGATAACGGTGATATAATTTTCTGTATCCGCTTACCGGCATTGTTCAGGGCTGACAGACATCTTGGTCGGGTCTGTTGGACTGGCAAACAGCGTTACTGGCTTATTCGCCGAGTCGTGCTGTGCCGTGCCGTCCCGTGCCACCTTGCATTGCTCGTTGCTCGTACGACGGAGCTAGTGTGCGTGGTTCCATGCATTTGTTCACTGCTAGCTACCACCTTTACCTTCTGTGGGGGGATCTTCCTCTCTTTTGTTGATGTGATCATCACTCGAACGGGGTGAACTCATAATTACTCGTATATTTCTTTCACCAAGGTCCAAGGCAAGTAATTATTGGTGGCCATTTGAAGCATGTTGAACAAAAAATGACTCCAAAACTACAACTTTTGCCTAAGGATTACCACAAAATGCATGGCCCATGCTTGGCCCACGTTGGCCTCCGTGAGGCTCCGGCTCTCAAAGCCTCCCTCGATCGCCGTGTGGGGAGTCCGGGAAGACGGGGCGGTAGGGAGGATGCAGAGGGCAAGGAGGGTGGGAGAGGGGACGAGAGGCACGAGGAGGGGGGCGACGTGGAGAGTCCGGGAGGGGTTGAGATCAAGGCAGCTGGATCCAAATCCAAAGGCCATCGACAGCCACTAGCAACCAATGGGAGATGGTGAGAGGACTGGATTCGACGAGGAGGACGCTGGATCCGACGGTTAGAGATGGGTACGATGCCGATCCAATGGCAGTGTTGTGACTCAGATCCAGTCGAATCTCCCCCTAGCACTAGCGCTATCTGCCACCGTACACCGCCCACCGCTCGTCAGCGGCTCCGATGGAGATGGTGCCCTATAGATTTGGGCCCACAACTCGCTCGTTAGCACCGGGGTGGCTGGGAGGAGGCAGAGGTGGGGTAGGAGGAGGGAGAGGAGAGGACAGGGGGCGATGGCATTGGCGAGAGCCACCTCCGGTGACACGTTGGTGGGAGGAGACAAGGGCAGAGGAAGCGGCGTCGGGTTGGAATTGGGAAAGGAGAACTATAGAGAGGGATGTCGCATCCTCTAAGCAAAAAAAAAAAAAAAGGCGTGGCCACGTGAACGACACATCGACAATCCCTTGTCAACATGACGTAAAGTCAGCCCAAAACTGCCAATTCTAGTGCCACGTCAGACAAAACCACCTTAATTTAGATTGGAGGGGGAGGGGGTTTCAATTGAATGATATTGATAGTTGAGAGGGGTTGTTTACTCGGTTTCGTAGTTGGAGGTTCAAAATTAGACAAACTTGACAATTCAATGTCGTAAAATAGCGTATTCCAATTAAATATATGACCAAGCACAGCAATAAGAACCCAGTTCATTAGCTTCATCGCTGTTCCCAACTAATAATTAAATAAAATACTACTAGGTCGTAGCTCGTAACTCCACAGCACAGTAGCCAAGTCCAATCCAAGCAAACATGTATGTATGTATAATGAGGAGCTAGCTACATGACCCTATGCGAGAGCGAGCGAGAGATCTATGCACAGGATCGTAAACGCGTGTCCCCCGAGGCCGCGAGTAAGCAAGGACGAGCTCGGTGGGCCTGGTGACGTCAAATGCTAGCCCGATGATATCTTTATGCCCATTAATTGAAGTGGGCCGGATTACGCTGACAGCGGGCTGGGACTCACAGGAAATGAGTTAGGCTGTTGGGAGGTGGACTCGGGAGAGAGATGGTGGACCGGCCCATCTGAGTCCTCCACTCCACCGGTCCACGAATGAATGTCTGCCGAGCATGATTATAAAACCAGGACCGGTCATTCCTCTGACCGGCGGAGGTCTCATTACTGATCCGGTGGTTGAACCGTATGTTTTTAAATCACAAAAAGAGAATTTTTTAATGATACACAAATAATAATAATAATTAAAGAATATGAATTCTGAATAACAAATAAAGTCAGTCAAAGAGGGACATCGTAGACTCGCAGAATAATGAGATCATTCGGACAGTTGATGTTCTAGTCTATTTTTTCTTTGAATGAGTATGTTTAAATATGCCCCATTTCCACTCACATCCTGATGCACCATATGTTTGGCTTAGTACATGAATTGCCAACTTATATTTTACTATAAATGTCTTAGATCTAACTATATATTACTTTGATTAGAAAATATAATGGTAGAAATCTAACACTTACATCTTAACTAGAGAGTAGAGACAAGCAAAGTAAACAAGTAGAGAAATGCATTCTATCTTGCTGATGGAAGTGAAGCTGAGTAGAGAATATGGATGAGCTGTTGGGCGGAGTAAGAGAGTGAGAAAGATGGAAATTATCCATGTGTAGCCGCCGATTTCACAAGAGAATTTCTACTAAAATCTAGCAACACCCAAAGTATGAACATGTTCTTTAGTTTTGTCTTGAAAAACTATTTCATTTGAGGGATTTCTTGTCTATTGACCTCATGAGCAAAACCTGACCGGGTCAAGCAAAATTGGCCGAGTCGATGAAAAAGGTCGGGTCGGCGGGGTTTTCCTGGTCAATGGCATCTCCGGTCTTGTGAGTGTGCCGAGCCCGACAAAGTCTCGAGTTCGGGTTTTTCGGTTCAATCGCAGGTCTGGTTCGGGTTCTATAACTATGCTGCCAAGCTGCCACTAGTAACCCTAGCCGCCGACCGCATCTTTGTCGGTCCAGTCTCCCCTCTTCTCTCGGTGTTCTCGCTGGGTTGAGTGGTGGGGATCGTTGATTTCCAGAGGTAAGATTTTTTTAGGTTTTTTTGTTTTTTTCTCAATCATTTTTTCTAGTTCTATTCTTATCTGGTGAGTTCTCAGTTGGATTTTCCTTATCTGTGATGAGTTTCATCGGATCGGCTCACTTGCACGATGATGACAACGCCTACACCATATATTGACACTAGGCCGAGTTGGGTACAAATAAAACACTACTAATTTTCTTTCAACGAACAACACTGCTACTGAGGCGTATGTCCTACACATCAACGGAGATCATCGACAATATACTTGTACTTCCCATTGCTGCGATTTTCGGCAATCATGATACTGTTGCAAGATGCAGATCTATGACGAGGAAGATTAAGCACGTTCATCAGTTCAAGGACTTGATGGTAACATGTTATTCATATAGAATCTTTAATGTAAAAGTTGTGTGCTTATATACTTTGTACAGGAGGTTTTAATGTAAATAAGAGGATTTTCTCAAATAAAGAAATAAACAAATGTCTGCCAAAACGGCATATATGTGGATCAATTGCGCCAAATACATTTGCTGCAATGCCTTTGCACCTTGCCAAGGGGCTCTTTGTGTTGAATATATGAGCATTTTTTGAATTATATTAATCCAGAAATATACTAGATAAATTATGAAGAATACTATAGCCATTTTTACAAAGTAAATGAACAAGAACACTATAACCATACTAAGATCCAGAAGGATAAAAACTAGTATACCTATCTCAGTGTTCAAGTTAACAACAGATAAGAAAACTAACCAACAAATATGTGCAAGATAGGCATACCCGGATCCAGTAGAAGGAGTAGCAGCAGTAGGAGTTCCAGATCCAGTAGCAACAGCAGGAGTCTTGACTGGATTGTCGTTCGTCATGGCGTAGTGGTAGTAGTCATGCAGTTGATGTAGACGTAGCGGAGAATCAGATGAAGCGAGCAGTCGCGCGAACGCTCCCCAAAAACCTTATTCGTCCTCGCTCGTGCAAGCCTTCAAGGACGAGGGTTCCGGAGGCCTGCTCTCCCGGTGTAGCCGTACACGTGCCTTGCCGGGATGGAGATCGCCAGAGACAGCAACAAAACTGTGGAGTTTTTCTATCGTAGAGAATCTTTCGTATGGAGATGAGTCTGAGAACAAGTGCTCTGTTCATCTAAATAGCAAAAACGAAGAGGCCAGAATGGTGTTAACTGTAGCCATTAGTCACTAGTAACCTACAGCCATGCTCAATAGTAACCGCATCCATTAGTCACTAGTAACCTGCAGCCATGCCATTACTCAAAAATAACCGCAACCGTTATTCACTAGTAACTGCACCGTTACTGCCAACCATTCGTTAATACCATTTACTGCGAGTCGGTGCGTTTCGATCTTCGAATAGATAAAGAAAAACGCGCACGCACCCGACACGCTTGTGTACGCGCGCACACGTACACGCACCCGCACCCGCACCGCACCGCACCGCACGACACGACACGGCTCGGCTCGGCGTGGCGTGGTGAGGCGAGCGAGCGAGCGAGCGAGCGCGCGTGTGTATTGGCTCTCTCCAATTCCACAAGGGGGCTACCACATTCCACCTTTTAAAGTGGTGTAACTCCCATTCAACTCTCCATATGGAACTAAACAGTTTTAGCACGTGCACATGGGCCTTTGGGATTTTTCAGGAATTAATTAGAATTAAAAATGGGCCCAGCCCATATTAATTTCAACAACCCCCCACCAGATCCCAAGGGCACATGTCAAATGACTTGATCCACAGTATTGTTTTCATATGCCAGTGTTTTGATGGAGACCGATTAAGGTTGAACATCCACATAGAACAGAAGCTACACTTATCCACAATTGCACAATGGACTAAGCCTTGAATTGACAGTTTTGTGTGAATAAGTTTTACTTAAGTTCTTAACTAATACCAGGCTGCCAGGCATCCCCGCGGGTTGGAGCATATGAATCATACTCCTGGCCTATTCATGAGCTTCCTAGAGATTACCCTATCTCATAGACTGTAACTAGCAGTCGGGCTCATATAGGTGTGTTCTTTCAAGACTGCTCTGTAGGACAACATCTTTGCTTAAACAAGCCACAAAACACATTAAGATAAAAATCAACCTGCCATACAGATTTATGAGAGAATTGCATCTCCAATGGAGTGGGTCTATAAAAGTACTCTCCTCCCAGTTAACCAAAAGCTTGTTTCACCAATCCTACTTCACAGGATCTCCGATCATATAGGATGGGTTACCACTATGGTATAACTCACGTGGGTCTCAAACCCATCTACCTCGATGCATTGTCTATCACATTCCGTGATAAACCCTTTGTGAAAGGATCTGTCAGATTTTTAGCTGTTTGGATATAATCCAAAGCTATTACTCCGGAGTTTCTCATTTTTCTGACAGATTTCAGTCTTGTTTTCACATGTCTTGATGCCTTCATATTATCCTTAGAACTGTTCACTTTGACTATCATAGTCTGATTGTCACAGTTCATCAGAATAGCCGGTACCGGTTTTTCAACTACCGGCAAATCCATCAAGAGCTCACGAAGCCATTCGGCTTCAACAGTGACAGTATTTAATGCTGTGAGTTCTGCTTCCATTGTTGACCTCATTAAGATGGTCTGCTTGCAAGACTTTCATGAAACAACGCCACCTCCAAGTGTGAAGACATATCCACTTGTGGCCTTAATCTCATCAACATCAGATATCCAGTTTGAATCGCTATAACCCTCCAGTATCCTGGGGTACCTGGTATAGTGAATGTTATAACTCATAGTACCTTTTAGATAGCGCATTACCCTCTCAAGAGCATGCCAATGATCATCTCCCGGATTAGAAACAAAACGGCTTAGTTTGCTCACAACAAACAAGATGTCAGGCCTGGTACCGCTAGCTAAATACATGAGTGAACCAATTATCTGAGAATATCTCAATTGGTCTCTGGCTATTCTCCGATTCTTCCTAAGCAACATGCTAGGATCATAAGGTGTTGGAGAGGATTTGTAGTCACTATAACCAAAACGACTCAGAATCTTTTCTACATAATGGGATTGCAACAATGTAATCCCACCATCATCACCTCTTAACAGCTTGATGTTCAAGATAATATCAGCTTCTCCTAGATCTTTCATCTCAAAATTCTGAGACAAGAAATCTTTGACCTCCTTATTCACATTAAGGTTGGTCCCAAAGATCAGTATGTCATCAACATACAGACATAGAATGACTCCCTCGCCCCCACCATGACGATAATACACACATCTGTCAGCTTCATTCACAATAAAGCATGTAGATGTCAAAGTTCTGTCGAACTTTTCATGCCACTGCTTAGGTGCTTGTTTAAAACCATACAAAGATTTCAACAACTTGCACACCTTTCCTTCTTGACCATCTACTACAAATCCATCTGGCGGTTCCATGTAAATTTCCTCGTACAACTCTCCATTTAGGAAAGTCGTCTTAACGTCTATCTGATGAACGAGAAGATCGTGTGAGACAGCCAGAGATAGTAGTACTCGAATAGTGGTCAATCTAGCCACATATGAATAAGTATCAAAGAAATCTCCGCCTTCCTTTTGGGTATAACCCTTGGCCACAAGCCGTGCCTTGTACTTCTCGATAGTACCGTCAGGCCTAAGCTTCTTTTTGAACACCCACTTACATCCTACAGGTTTACAACCATAAGGACGCTTAGTGATTTCCCAAGTTCCATTAGAGATAATGGAATCCATTTCACTCCGGACTGCTTCCTTCCAGTATTCCGCATCTGGAGAAGCATATGCTCCAAAAATGGTACTTGGAGTATCATCCACAAGGTACACAATGAAATCAGGACCAAAAGACTTTGCAGTCCTTTGTCTTTTACTCTTCCTCAGAGTTTCATTGTCTTCCTCCTCAGGAATTTGCTCAGGGTTGCTCAAAACATTCTATTGGAATGACAGGTTCAGGAGTTGTATCAGACTCCTGACTCGATGAACTAGGCATATCTTTCATCGGAAAAATATCCTCAAAGAATGTAGCATCTCTGGACTCCATAATTGTACCGATATGCACGTCAGGTACTCCAGATTTCACCACTAGAAATTTATATCCAATGCTATGGTGAGCATAGCCTAGAAAGACGTAATCTACGGTTTTTGGTCCAAGCTTACGCTTTTTGGAAATTGACACATTGACTTTCGCCAAACAACCCCAAGTGCGCAAGTATGAAAGTGATAGTCTTTTCTTCTCCCATTGTTTATATGGGATTATCTCTTTATTCTTTGTGGGAATCCTGTTTAGGACATGACATGAAGTCAATATAGCCTCCCCCCACCATGCTTTGGAAAGACCCGTTGTTTCTAACATGACGTTAACCAAATCAGTTAGAGTGCAGTTCTTTCTTTCAGCAACTCCGTTTCACTGGGGTGAATAGGGAGACGTCCTCTCATGGATTATACCATGTTCCTCACAGAATAAATTGAACTCATTAGAAAAGTACTCGCTGCCACGATCAGACCTAACCCTTTTGATTTTCTTTTCAAGTTGGTTCTCAGCTTCTGCTTTATAGATTTTAAAGTACTGAAGAGCTTCATCTTTAGTTTTCAAAAGATACATATAATAGAACCTAGTGGAGTCATCAATCAAAGTCATGAAATATCCATTACCACCTTTTGTCAACACACCATTCATCTCACACAAATCTGAATATATGAGTTCTAATGGTGCCAAGTTTCTTACCTCCGCAGCCTTATGAGGCTTACGAGGCTGCTTAGATTGCACACAAACTTGACATTTAGAACCTTTGACAATGGTGAATTTCGGGATTAATTCTGAATTGGCTAACCGTGTCATGCAACCAAAATTTATGTGACAAAGTCGTGAATGCCAAATAGTAGTCTCATTACCACCGCAAACATGGTTCACAACATTATTACACAAATCTGAAAGAGATAGATGGAACAAGTCTCCGCACACATAGCCTTTACCAACAAATTGTCCACACTTGGACATTACAAATTTATTGGACTCAAATACCAGTCTAAAGCCATCTCTACACAGAAGAGATCCGCTCACGAGATTCTTATTGATAGATGATACATGATGCACGTTCTTCAGTTGCACAATCTTCCCCGAAGTAAACTTCAGATTGACCGTGCCAACACCATGAATAGTGGCATGTGACCCGTTCCTCATTAGAACAATTGAATCAGTGACACGGTAAGAAGAGAATAATGAAATATCGGCACACACATGTATATTAGCACCGATGTCTATCCACCAATCGGTAGATTGACATACGGAAAGAACAAATAGGTAAATTACCATACCACGATGTTCCGTCTCAAGAGTACCAACAACAACATTAGCGGACTTAGAATTCTGCCATTGCTGATTCTTCCCACCCTTGCGTTGACTGCAATCCTTGGCCCAATGACCAGGTTCGCCACACATATCCTTGGTGTTCTTCTTCTTCTTTTTGAAGCTAGTTGTTTGTGCAATCTTATTCTTGCCTTTGAACTTTTGAGCTTGGCCATTCTTCTTCTGCACCACATTGGCACTAGAATGTCCCTCATTACCTCTAATGTGTGTATCTTTTGCCCTCGCCTTCTCTTCAACATCAAGAGACCCAATGAGATTTTCAACGGAAAACTCTTGTCTCTTGTGTTTCAGGGAAGTAGCAAAATTCCTCCAAGAAGGAGGAAGCTTGGTAATAATGCCTCCCGCGACAAACTTGTCCGGTAACACACATTTGAAGTGTTATAGTTATTTGGCCATAGATTGTATCTCATGAGCCTGCTTAACTACAGAACGGCTGTCAACCATTCTATAGTCATGGTATTGCTCCATGAGATACAATTCACTAGCTGCATCCGAAACTCCAAACTTGGCCTCGAGTGCATCCCACATCTCTTTTCCAGTTTTGATCACCATGTATGCATCAACTAACTTCTCACCAAGAACGCTAATCACGGCACCTTTAAAAAGGTTATCAGCAGCCTCGAATGCTTGCTCCTGTTCAGGAGTAAGTGTTCTTTCAGGCTTGCCACTTGCCACATGAAAAACGTTCATGGCAGTTAGTCAAAGCACCATCTTGGTGCGTCACCTCTTGTAATTCGCACCATCGAATTCAGAGGGTTTTAGCGCAGTGGCAAAAGCCACTTGACGAAAAATGCCTATAATAAGGTTTTTGGATTGTTGAATATATGAGCTAGTATACCTATCTCAGTGTTCAAGTTAACAACAGATAAGAAAACTAACCTTATTCGTCCTCGCTCGTGCAAGCCTTCAAGGACGAGGGTTCCGGAGGCCTCCTCTCCCGAGGCCATTATTCACTAGTAACTGCACTGTTACTGCCAGCCATTCGTTAATACCATTTACTGCGAGTCGGTGCATTTCGATTTTTGAATAGATAAAGAAAAACGCGCACGGCACGGCGAGGCGTGGCGAGGCGAGCGAGCGCGCACGTGTATTGACTTTCTTCAATTCCACAAGAGGGCTACCACGTTTCACCTTTTAAAGTGGTGTAACTCCCATTCAACTCTCCATATGAGGACTAAACAGTTTTAACACGTGCACATGGGCCTTTGGAATTTTCCAGAAATTAATTAGAATTAAAAATGAGCCCAGCCCATATTAATTCCAACACTTTTCACCTGCATTTGTGTTGTTCAACGAGCATTTTTTCCCTCTGAATTGTTCCCAGACAATCCAGCATAGCTTTCAGAACCTGGCCAGTCTGCTTCACATTGATCAGTTGACCAGTTTTTTGAAACCAACCCCGAATGCCTAATTAAGCAACGGAGCTTTGATCAGTTGATCAACCGGCATATCGAACTGCACATCAGTCCCAGAAGGAGAAATGCTTATGTTCTCGCCGTCACTTACATGATCAACAGCCACACTAGCTTGCACCCTCAGCATCGTCCACTTCACAACTGCTTGGGTCGTGCTCCGCAGGGTCTTAGCTGCACTTTACATACTTCTTGTTGAGCAGGAAACTCATTTTTTCTCTTTCTGTGTCGCTATATCCCAATTCCCAAGATTTCATGACCGTATCGAATGCAAATTGGTAGGAGCAGAGGTGGCCAAACGGGCTTATCGGTCCGAGGCATGGTAGTGTTGGCCCGATCTAAGCACGACACGGCCCGACGAGTCATGTCGTGTTTAGATCATTACGCCGGTTCGCGCATGGCACAACCGTTAGACCTGTTCATTTTTTTAATATTTATATAATTTTATTTTCATTTTTTAATATTTCTATGGTTTTATTTTCATTTTAATATTTCTATGATTTTATTTTGTAGTTTTTTTTTAAATTTTATATAGTTCATTTTATAAGTATATACAAGTTTGTTTTGATTTTTTTAAATTATATATATATATGTATATATATATACTTATAAAATCCTAGAAAATATATATAATATTTAAAAATCAAAACACACACACACACACACACACACACACACACACACACACACACACACACACACACACATATATATATATATATATATATATATATATATATATATATATATATATATATATATATATATATATATATATATATATATATATATATATATATACTCCTGAGTAGTTACTCCTATTCTCAGATCTCACATATCTCACAACGTAGGGAGTATCTTGCGCAACCGAGAGTATGTATGTGTAGTATACGAGTATATAAGACCATATAGATGGTATTTATACATTTTCAGAGGTGGTATGTACAATTTTTAGACATACTCATTTTTATGTGCGAATATGAAGGTATTTACAAAATATGCTAAAAACTATGGACTCTCTTGCAAATTTTTCGTGTGGTTCACATTGGAGTATCTTATAATTAGTATATGAATATAGCCAAAGTGATAATGGAGCATGTCAAGTTTTTTTTATGTGGTATATCAAAGGTGAGAGTAACTTCTCCCGGAGTAGAAAGTATTTTTCCTATATATATATATATATATATATATATATATATATATATATATATATATATATATATATATATATCTCACATATGAGCTTAACCCCGAGCGTCAATTTCCTTCTGCGGCAAGTCTACAAACGGAAGAATATAATCACCAAATGTGCTTGAATTAGAAGTTAAAGAGCCAAAGTTGATTATACATTTACCCTCCTTGTAGTCTCTAGTCGAATCTTTGACCACCGAGTACTCTCACATGGGATACACTCGATCCTTCAGGGGGCTGATTCGGCGTGTGATAAAATCCTTCACTGCATGCCATCCGGTTAGCCTTCCTTCCTTCAAATCCTTGATGGCTAGAGTCCACGGGGCAATCTAACCTCGACCACTCGAGGTCGTATCCCACGACTTCTTTTTCTTTGCGGCCTTGCCCACGACTTCTTTTTCTTTGCGGCCTTGCCCGCAAAGTAAAAACACTTCTTCCTGCATCCTGACCAGGATGATCGGGTGTACATTGGGATGTACTCCTTCGACTTCCCGTCGTGGATTTGAATTGCACTGCTGCCCGCTATCACGCGTTGCATGTTCATCCCATAATAATACATATAGAGATCCAGATCTATAGGGATCCCCAAGTATGCCTCGAAGAGGTACACAAACAAAGTCAGTATTGTGATGGAATTGGGAACTAAGTTCACCAACTCCACCCCAAAATGTTTGAGCACCACCGCCAGGAATAGACGCAAAGGCAACCGAAGTCCACACTCACAGTAGGCTTTAAAGACCGCGATCATGTTTTTCTCCCCCGACGCCAGTGCTGACCCTCTGCATTCATCCATTTCACTAAGATCTTGAGGTGATCGTCTGGCGACCACTAAAGCAATCTTCTCAACGTCCATCTCCGACTTCTCCCACTGGGATACGGATCCATCCATTTCTTCTAAAAAGTTTTGGTTTGAATTTGAAGAACTTGGGAAGAAAGTTATGGATTTGGCTGGCAGCGGAGAAGACAAGAGCTCAAAAGAGAGGAATCAAATGGGGAAAGTAAAACCCCTAATTTTACCCCCGACGACTATTTATAACCACAAGATTAGAGTAAAAACACGGGGAGCCCAACAATTACAATATCTTCAGGAACGAGTTTTGGTATAAATGGCACTGTTGGGGGCATGATTAACAAAAATGGCGCTCTCACAGCTGTAATGCCAAAAATGGCGCAACAGACACACTGGTTGTTGACATCTGTCCACGTCCGTGTCACCCTAGCTCGGACATCTTTTGCACTATTCCTGGGTGGGCGGACACTCCCCGTGTTGCCACATCGCCGCGTCCGTGCCATACTAGCTCGGCGCCGTCCTGTCCGCACCACCCTGCCCCGGACGTTGCCACGAGGAGCTTGTCCGCACCACCCTGCCCCAAACATTGCCACGAGGAGCTTGTCCGCACCACCCTGCCCTGAATGCCCCTTGTCTGTAGCTCCCTGGCCCGGACGCACCTTGCCCGTTGTCGGGACCACAGGTATGCAACCCCGAGACCCTATGTGCAAACCGATCTAGTCCCATGATCAGTGGCTAGCTCACATAGTCGCAACAAAGATAAAATCATATCCATACAACAGAACGGCTAAAGGAGCATACAAAATAATAATACATAACAGCAAAAGAACCTTATGGTTAAGGTTTTACAAAGCTTGCCACATAGGGCAAGTCACAACTAGATCTACGGCCAGCGTAAACTTGCAGGGGAACAAAACCAACTCGTAGAGGCCAGTCGTCATGCCCACAGGCAATCGAGAGGAGGACGCCCCTAGATCGCATGATCTTTGAAGTACTCCTCTTCATAGAGCTCTGAGTTCCCTGGTTCTCCCTCCTCGACTGATCAAATAGAGGGCATAAAGCCATAAGTACATTGAATGTACTCAACAAGACGTAGATGTATGAAAATAATATTCATGCAGGGCTTGACAAGGATGGCTTTATGGTTAATTTGCAGAAAGTAGTATTGACAGTAATTACAGTAAGTAGATTGAAAGCCTAATTTAAAAGATTAATACATAAGTAAACAAGTTTCTTTGAAACAGCTCGTGAACACATAGTTCACTTCCCAAACCACTCGTGAACACCCAGTTCACTTCCCAACCACTCGTGACCAACCACGACAACAATTTTGACAAAATCTACCCCTTGCGTGAAATCACCAGGCATTGTCCATAACCGGAGACACGGCTATTCGAATAGTTTTACACTCTGCAGAGATTGTACAGCTTGATCTACAAGAGATAATCATCTTATAGTGTCCTGTTTAACACACTTCCGAGATGTGCGACTAAGAGATTATCACAAGGCTTTTACAAAGTTCCGTTTTGACTCGGTTCTGCTCACTAAGGATTTGCACACAAGCCCCCTCTTGCGCCGCTCATCAACCCAAGCAGAATCGACTCAAAGCATTGCTAATTAGTTGGCCAGGTCCACCCCATCCTAGATATATGGTTGCACAGTATGGCCCAGATCAATGGCGTACAAGGTTAAGTCCTTAGCGGTTGCTCAGGCGAGACTACATCATCCCAATGTGCCTCATGCACCCACCTTTGCCACCGACCACTCACCCGAGCATAAATCATTTTTGGTTCAACCCGAACAATTGGCAACCCATGCCATGGTACAATAAATTTTAATATTAGCGGCAACATATGTCACAATTCCATATTCACTTAGTCAAAATTTATCAACATTGAGTCATGTGATCGAGAGACATCGTATAACTAAAGCACGAGTAAGCATAATACACACCCATGTTTGTATCATAACAATGTCCAACTAAGGTTACCCATCCTATGGTGTCTAAGGCGACATGTCAACATGTCGCTTGCAATTTATCAAGGAGGCATACTGTCGAGTGGGTAATAAGCTAGAGTTTCCGAAAACCAATTTTATACAACTAGCCATGCATGTTGATATGAAATAATATACTTTTATAAAATAGTTCAATATGATCGAAGGTCCACGACTTGCCTTCGTTGAAGAGTTGAGATGCTTCAGTCGAGGTCGACGGGTCCAAGAACTCTTCGAAAACGCCGATTCTATACATGTGAAAAGAGACAAGTAAAACAACTCCAAGTAACATCCAAAAAGAACTAAGCTAGAACCAAAAGAAAGGTACAGAAAAAAGGGGTTTAGAAATTGAATCAATCGAATCGAAGCTCGAACTAAGGAGAATGAGCTCTCGGAAGGAGGTTTGACTACAGGTGGTCAAAAGGAGGTTCGACTACCTAGTTGGAAGGAGATTCCACTGGTCAGAAGGTTTAGACTACCTGGTCGAAAGAAAGTTTCGACTGGTCGGAAGGATACAACTACTCAACGTGGTCGTAGGGGGATTACGACTACTCAACGTGGTCGTAGGGGGATTACGACTACTCAACGCGGTTGGAAGAAGAAAGGACAGGGCACAGGAAACTCACCAGGATAGAGAGGGAGGCCAGAGGAGGTCGGCTGACTACGAACGGTGGTGGGAAAACTCGCAGTTGAAGGCGAGAAGGATGGTTGCGAAGGGGTTAGCCGGGACTAATGGGGAAGAGGAAATACGGCGGCTCCTGCGAAATAAAACTGAAATAGAGAGAGAAGATTGCTTCAAGGAGCTCTGGGACACAAATTGATGCGGGGCTTAAACTCGGAGCGCAGGGCTTCGTGCAAACCACAACGACAAGAGCAAGGCAGGGAGAGTTGGGTGCATGCGGTGCTCACCTAAAGGAGAAGGCAACACATGATTCGACGAGGAGGAAGGTGGTTCGGTCGTTGGCAGGGGAAGCTTGACGGGGCGCTAGAGGTGGTGGCACGAGCTCCAGCCAGCGGCGGCGAAACTCGAAGCACGACGAAACAGGGTGTGAGAAGGAGGAAGAGTTGGAAAGTTGAGGGAAAAACAAGAGGGCAAAGTCTCCCCAGGCGCTCTATTTACAGAGGAAGGAAGGAGAACCGGGCAACAAGATGGAGCGGTGTGAAACGAGGAGGAAAAACACAGTGGGGCAGAAACAACAACATTTAATGAGCACGAGGCTGAGGCAAAAGTGAGAGGATAAATGCGTCGGAGGTGATGGTGTTTAATGCGCACTTCGCTGTCGCTGCAGAGACGACTACATTTAATGCACACGTCGCTGTCGCTACAGAGACGACGACATTTAATGCCCACATTGCTGAGGAAAAAGTGGAATAAAAAGAAGGTGAGAAGGGGGCTAACCGACGGGGTTGGTCGAAACCGAAGGCTGGTCGTGACCAAGAGCGTGGTCGAGGGAGGTCCTAAGGGAGAAAGGAACGACTGACGGGAGATCGGACGAACAGAGAAAAGGGAAGTCCAAATACCAGAGAACTCTAACAACTCAAGACAAACCAGGTTTTGAATTAGTTGAAGTTTGATTAATTCATATTAAATTGCTTTTAACTTCTAAAATTTCAAGTTAAGCTTTAGAAATTAACCAAAACCAAATGGTTATTTTTATTTTAATTTTTTCAAAACTCCTGAAAATTGGGATGTTACACCCGTCCACCTCGTGTGCGGACTCAACTCAGCTTCTGGGTCCCCCACGCCCGTCCTCAGCTCTCTGGCCTGGACACGGCTCGGTCGTCCACCTGCCACATGGACGGCTCCCTGTCACTCGTCCATCCCTGTCACCCGTCCATCCCTGTCACCCGTCCATGTCTTTTCACTCGCATGCACACTGCCCGCCGCTCGCTCTCTCATTCTCGCTATAAATTCCGAGTAGCGAGTGAGAGACTTCGCTCATTGTCATGCTCGCTGTCTCGCAACCTCGGTTGATTTGGTTTTTGTAGACGATTGAATTTTTGGAGCCGTCATTAGCGGCCACATTAACAGGTAATTTCTTTCTCATTTGTATTTTATTTATTAACTATGTAGGTAGTTAATTATTTGTGGTTAATTAATTATAGTTATTTAGGCGTAATTAATTTAGTTGTTATCATTTGTGTTAGTTAATTAGTTGCAATTAACTAGGTCATAATTAATTAGTCATAGTTAAATAAATCTTACCTACGTATTCATGGTAATTAGTTAGTGTTAGTTAATTAATTAGTTGCAATTAATTAGTTGTAATTAGTTAGTGTTAGTTAATTAATTAGTTGCAATTAATCATTTGTAGTTAAATAAGTCTTTACTAATTAGTCATAATTAATTTAGTCATAGTCAATCAGTCGTACTTAATTAGTTGTAATTAATTTGGTCGTAGTTAATTAGTGCATATTAATTTGTTGTCCGTATTTAGTCATATTTTTAATATCTAGTAATTCATTGTTATGATTAATTTATTCACTAATAATCTGTATCTTTTATCTCTAGCAAGTCATGCCTCTACCGAAGCTACTGGAACCCTTCTACGAAGAGCATCACCGGTGCAAGTTGTCGATCACCGAGGACGCGGATGGCTCTCCACCCCTCGTGCTTCTGTCCGAGAAGCATTACTAGCAGCTCGATGCTCGCTACGTCCCAATCATTCGGGACATGGGCTTGTTGCCCTTTACGAGGCTGCTCTCGGTCGGATGCTACTTCATACTCAACGACAGTGTGATGTCAGCTCTTGGTGACAGGTGGCGACCCGACACGCACAACTTCCACTTTTGGTGGGAGAGATGATGATCACTCTCCAGCATGTCTCATTCTTGACTGGTCTCCTGATCAAGGGTGAGCCACTTGTTCTAGGCTATCCGCCAGCAGACTGGAAGGCCCGGTTGGGGCATCAGTTTGGCATACCTGTCCCGGACCATGCCCGTGGTGTCCCTCGGACATGGCTGAGGAATTTCTGTCAATACCCGCCGGATGTACCTGACGAGATTGTTAGGACGCACCTCGTTGCTTACCTTCTTCATCTCTTCGGTTGGGCTTTCTTTCCCACCGAGTCTTCTTCCGTATCACCGAGTCTTCGGCTGACGTGGAGGCTGGCGTGATGCCCCAGTACAGTTGGGATCAGTCGTCCTTTGCGCCACATACTGGGGGCAATGTGACGCTTCACAGTGCGACACTGGTGTGAAACTGGTCCTTGCCATCTGTTATGTGCTCCTACAGCTGTGGAGTTGGGAGCACTTCTCTGTTGGGCAGCCCATGTTCGGGAAAGCAGTGCACCTGTACCTCGTGTTGCACAACCCGATAGACGAGCCCATTATGTGCTACGGGTGGACTGCCGCCCAGTTACGCTAGGCCAAGGATAGGCCGGCGAGGTGTTACTCGTGGTTCCACATTGAGTTCAAGTCATTGCACGACAATAACATCATATGGGCTCCATGGAGCCTAGATTTCGTGAACATGGTAGCGCTGAATGAATTGTCCGTGCAATGCACCCAGGACACCAGATTATGGGCGACAACCTGCCACCTAGTGTTTACCCATATGGTGGAGCCTTACACGCCGCAGCGCGTAATGCAACAGTTTGATTTGTATCAGCTTGTGTCCCCTCCTGATGGCAGGATCCTGCAGCGAGCTATCCACTTGTGAGTCCAACTCTATCTGAGTAATGTTTGCATTCCATACCTACATTCCCTATTCTGACATGAATCATTCTCGAATGCAGGCAATCGAGGGTGGGTGACATGCTGAGGACTAGCAAGCAGTCTAGCATGAGTGGGTTACGTCTTGGATGGAGACAGTGCACATCAAGGTCCTACAGAGCAGAGACCACATGACGTACAGACATACCACCAATACATGGAGTGGTACATACCAGGGTCGCACACCATACTGATGTAACAGCCCTAACTTAGGGTTTGTATTTCCAATGTAAAATTTTGAGGAGGAATAAAAACTTTTGTTGCCTCTTCAAATCATTTGGAAGTTTTCCAAATTTTCCCTAGCAATTTCCATTTTCTAGAATTAAATTCTTGTGAATGGAAATTGTTGTCAGCAAATTCTTAGCTTTCAAACTTGTGATCATCCTCTGAAATTATTTTTCTATCATCTTGATCATCCTATCTACCTCCCTGAATTATTTCATAATTTTTAGATTTTATTTGCTATTTCAAATGGCCAAGTCAAACTAGTTGAAAATCTGGTCAAACCCTAGGTCAACATGCTTGTGAATTTTCTGCAGAACTTTTCATTGCGTAAAAAGTTCTGGAAAATTTATGCAATGTTGTTCTCTGTCTCAAGTAGCTACCATAAAAATTTCGAAATTTTTGGAGCTCAGGAGCTACCTCTAAAATTCCCAAATCTTCTCTCGTTTTAAATCAAATTCTAAAAGCATCGTTCCTCGCCCGAACCTTCGGGCTCGAGTCCGACTCGTACCACTTGACTCGGTCGCGTCAACTAAACGCACCGCGCGAAGTCCAATCGATCGTGGCCGTCCGATGCGGTCGAACGATCCACGGCGCGCATGCAACCGACTGTCCGAATGCATACATCAATCTCGACCGCCCATCTCGCATCCAACGGTCGGAGTGAAATGGTCGAGTCAAACCACCGTTTGCGCCGCGACTTGACTCGGGCTCGCGCCATTTTATTTCGCCGGCAAAGCGGCCCTCTTGTCGGTCGTCACCTACCTCTCGCTCGAGTCTTGAAAAGCCGGCGGCAAAGATGCATGCGCGCCACCTCGCCGCCGTCCCATTCTCGGTTTCCTCGCGCTTCACCTCGGCGCATCACCCGCCGCTAGCCCATGCCCCGTGCAGATTAATCGCCGCCATCTACCTCTTTGTCTCGCCGCTTTCTTCCTTGCATCTCGGTGCGAAGCTCCGCCTCTTGTTTCTCCGCCTCGTCCCTACTTAAGCTCACCCAAAGCTCCTCTTCCTTCTTTAGACACCATTGAGCGATCCTATCACTCATTGCTCCTTCCGAGCTCAATTCATAGTTGTGCTCGAGCTCGTTCACACTGTGCCGCCACCGCCGTGTCAACACCACAACCAAAGAAGCTCATCTTCTCCTTTTCGCGTCGATCGTGTTCCGACTCCTATCATGTCTTTCCTCAACTAATTTGAAGTTTTATTCTCGTGAGCCGTTGAATTTTGGTGTCCCCTTCTTCGCCGAAAGTTGGGTTTTCGTCCCCATCTCCGGTGAGTTAGTTCCTAGAGCAATTGCTCGCGCTAGCACCATCTAGTGCACTCACCGAGCTACCTCCATCTCTCTTTTCCTCTATTTTTGCTCAGTTGTTCCTTCGTCGTTAACCACCTTGCGCCGCCAGGCTCGTCGCGGGCCATCTCCGGCACCTCTTGAGCTCGCGTCATTCGGTGAGTTCTGGTAACTCATCGATGCCCATGCGCGCTAAATTTCATTGTCTTCCTCTCGGTGCAGCCGCACCTTATCACCTCCACCGCCGCCGCGTGCTCGCCGCCGCGCCACCTCGCATCTCCGCCGCCCGCGACCACCCTTGGCTTCAAGAACCTCTGGCGACCCATTTTGGCCGTCGCATGCCTCGCGCCGCCACTCCTTCATCGGCCGAATCCAGTCCGAGCCTCTGTTCTTCCTTGTGTTCCTGTCTTTGTTGTGGTGACAGTGGGACCCACCTCCCGAGGTTTTGCAGTTAGTCGCTTATCATGTTTATGATTGTTCATTAGTTCACTCTCATGCATGATCAAAGTTAGTAATTGAGGTTTGAAGGTATTTTAGTGCAAGTTTCCGTAGCTTTTCTCTCGTTGTCGCTTTAGCCGTTGTCGATGGCTCAAAATTGGTTCATACTTGCTAATTAGGTCTTGTTAGACTTGAAGATTTCCTTAGGAAGTAGCGCTTGGCAAGGGATTATGTTAGTTAGTAATTCTAGATTTCAAAACTCTGTTGCCATGTTTGATCATAAGGGATAGTTAGTCGTTCATTTTATTGTCTCTGCATTTTTGCTTTATCAAGACATTAAAATTTGGAGTAGTAGCATGCTGAATTTTGATAACCTTACAATATGTTGGTATGTTGCTTAGGTGTGTTAGTAGCTGAAATTTTATTAAAGCCCATCCTTAATTAGAAAATTGTTAGCATCCAATAGTTGGCTAATTATCTAGTTAGTGTTTTTAATACCTTCTTGTAGGTTCTGTGCTCTCAACTAATAATGGTTGTTTTGGAGTAGCTAGTTGCTTTTGATGTGTTAACTTGATGATTAAATAATAGATGTGCACACAATCACCTTCAAGTCTGTCCATAGTTTAAATCATGCTAGAGGTTTGATTTTGTGATTAACCTAGCAAATAAGTGAGTGGGTCTTTGTAGCAGTTAATTGTCATTCTTTTTGTGATGGTTTAGCCTCTGTGTATAAAATGGTGTTTGTATTTGATCTTTGAGTCTTGCCGGTGTTATTCGTTCTTATTCGCTGTTTTGTTCAATCGTTAGGATTCGATATTTGCGGCAACCACGAGGACGATCCTCCGCACCATATTGAGCAACAAAGAAACAGTGCAAGCGCTTTGATCATGTTAAATCCCAATATTTTAAAGTCTAATATTTTGTTTCAACTGTATGTATGCATCGCTAATTTGTGTTAAATTGAGTAGTTAAATCCGTAGTGCATATCCTGTAGACAAAATATTGATCTCTACTACCCGAGCCTAGGTTATTTGTCGTGATTAGAGGTCGCTGGATGATCTCTTGTCACTTAGTAGATCCGGTCAACTTGCTTAGACATGCTTAGCTATCGGTAGAATCAAGCGGTTATCGACTTTAGTCGGTAACCTTGATCACATAAAATCTACTATAACTTTATGTTTCAAAGATCTTTGCCGTGTTTAATTGCAAAACTAAAAATGAAAACAAAATGATTTAGACGCGGGCACAATGGTAAGATTGGTGTGATCTTTGGGTGTGATCGAAAGGTGCCCGGTCAATTAAGGACCGAACATCTTGTGAGTGAATTTTTATCCGGGCATTTCGGCGCATAACCACACTAGAGGGTATGGGACCTCTCTTGACCTAGTACTTTGGCGTGTATTGGTCCCGGTCGCAGGAGGTCGCAGGAGGGATGGAGGTGGGAGCATGGTAGTTGTCCAAAAGCTTTATCCCGAGTGGGTAGTTGTCTTTTCGGCTTTACCATGTAAGCGTATGGGTTTCTATCCATACGAGCGGCTCGAGGTTGATACACAATATTGGAAACATCTCGTAGGACTTAGTCGTGCTTGCATACCTTCGGAAGTGTGCTTTGGCTTAAAGGCGATGCGAGGTGTGGGTACAGTGGTACACCTGCAGGTTAAAACTATTCGAATAGCCTCGCCTAGGTGATGGACACGCTGGGTAAGCTTTTCAAGAGTTAGACTACAACATTTAAATTAAAACTTGATGGGTGGTACGAATCCGGATTCGTGCTATTGTTGTGGTGACTATTGGGATAGTCACTTCTAGGTTGTTTTATCTTTCGCTTTTGTTATTAATATCCGCATCGTTATTTCAATCTTAAAATGAATTGCAAACTTGCCTTCAAACGTATTACACTATTGCAAATAAAGTTGGCTTTATGCAAATAAAACATATGGCCTCCACTAAACAAGCTGCATGTAGCATATGAACAGTGCGCTAGTTCACACGCCGCCTTGCGGGTACAAAGACAATCTTTGTACTCGTGTGCTTTGCTTGATGTTTTTGGTTGCGAGGAGGAAGGTGAGCCTCGGGGCCTCACTTCGTGAGTCAGGTCTTGCCGCCGTGGGTGACGACTAGTCTTGGCGGTCCTGGCCGATGCCTTGTGGGTTAAAGGCACACCGATTGGCTTTGTTTATAGCCATCTTATGGCACTTTTGCTTCACTGCCGTTCTTGTCTATTTGTGTATCTTGTGGCTGTCGGCCTATGTCTGTAATATTGTTACTATTTGTTTATCTTCCGCTTGTAGTGTAATGTTTGGACTCTATGTTTTGAATGGAGTTGATGTCTAATTTGTAACGAGGTGCGATATCTTGCTCGAAGTATACATATTCGAGGATCGCTTTATTTGATTTGTGATGCTAGGACCAGGTGGTTGGTTAAGCATTACAAGCCAAATAAACTGGGGTCCTCACAACTGACCCGACCTCCCTCAGAGCGCTTGGAGCGGGTGACACACCAGGAGAGGTTCTGTCACTGCTCAATCGACATAGCGCCTCGCGGCGTGATGACACCATAAAACACTAATAATATTTGCTCGTTTCATTGATGATATTTGTATTGTCTGTTACTGAATATGTGTTGTCTGTCATTTCAGTTCGAGCAACTGCAATGGATCGCAAGCGCATCCGAGACCACCATTCGCAGCCCAGAGCATACCATACCGGGACTTCTGAGCACTTTGAAGTACATCTCTACGGAGTCAAAGCATGCAATAAAGAACATGACTTGCGGTCGTTCGAGAGATGCACACCGTGCACCGAGTGGGTCGATGGTGCTCACCTCCTAGGTTAGCATGGCCTAGCCGGACCATCCTAGCGCCCTATCGGTCATCCATGCCACGGATCAGCGGGTAGGTAAATTATGTACAAATTTATGTCATGTTCTTTTATTATTCCTTAAGTTGTGCTAACATCATGTCGTCCTACAGCCGCATGTCTGTCGGGATGCATCACTTCTGCCGTCCGCACCCTGTACTCAGACTAGCGCTCCCCCTCGGTCATCTGCACTGCACATCCGGGAGGTACGAGATGTTTAGTTTATGTCCTAAAGTTTTATTTGGCCTAATATCATTCCATCTTGCAGTCTTCAATTGAGCGTGGGGGTGACGATCATGCATCAACCGATGAGGAGATGCCCATCCCAGCTACTGCCCGGGAGTAGTACACGGTGCTAGGGTTTGGACCGTGGCACCTAGGGCACCCACCCTTGTCGTACGTTGGCTAGTACAGAGTACTGTACGAAGGGAAGATCTCCCCTGGGGTCGCTGGCGCATCGCACAATTAAGGCCAGAGCTCCTCCACATGAAGCGACTTGCAGACAGCATACCTGGCGGGCAGACGATTTGGGCGTGGATTTCTTGATTCCTTTATTAATAACATGATTACAGGTGGTAACTAGTTTGGCATGACTCAGTTGGACGACATCAATGTTGGACAGAGTCGGCTGGGCCAGAGTCAGCTTGTAGATGCACCTCTGCCCACTCAACGATGTCTGTACCCCCTCCAAGCTGATACGTGCTCCCTGGACCGATTAACGTATCCCACAGGACATGCTCAATGCAAAACTAGGATGTTCACGCAGATGTAGACACAGTGAGCAGAGAGTGGCTCAAATGAGTGAGCTACATTGTATCCCGTGTATGAGCGGGCCATATTGTATCACATGAAATCATGAAACCCCATACTGGGGAGTCACGTCAGTTTTGACATTTCATGTGGAATTGCAATCTAAAACTTGAAAAATAAATTTAACAAAATTTAGGAATACACTGTCTCATGAAAAAAGAAGGGTCAACATTTCCTTTTTGGGATCGGGTTAAAGGAGGATCAAAATTAGTTTTCATGCCACATTAGCCCCTTCCCCTTGTCTCGTGTCTGCCCACGGCGGCGGTGAGTATTGAAGTAATCCATGTTCTGCAAGACGGGCTAGACGATTGTATGAAGTTAGCAGAACGTAAGGCCATCTACATACTCAGCATGCAAATTGTACATAACTCACCTCTCCGAGATGGAGTGCGGCTAGACAATTGGAAACGCTACGACGCCACAGGTCTCAGTAGCAAGATCATTCCCTATGTCTCGGGATTGCCCACGTCGGTGGAAAGTGTCAAAGTCATCCGTGTTCTGCGAGACGGGGTGGACGATTGTATGATGTTAGCATAATGAAAAGCCAAATACATAATCAGAATGAAAATTGTATATAACTCACCTCTTCGATATGGAGTGCACCCGAGCGACAGGAGAAGCTAGGACGGCCGTCGGTCTTAGTAGTAGGAGCCTTCCCCTTGTCCATCGCATGTTGTGCCCAGTCATACTCAGCTTCTTGTTCGAGGGTCCAACACCACAACCCTGTTGTCCTGGGCTCCTCCGGTGCCTTTTTAATAGGGTTCGGTACGTAAGGTTTTCATCGCTGGAAGGTCTCGGCTCGCATCACGTAGTTCAATATGTACTTCTGCTTGATGAACGCCCTATCGTACATCTCCGAGCCGTCGATCTATTGGAAGAAGTTGCAACGTATCTCGGGCTACCATTACACGTGGATAAAGTTAGAAATTTGTGGAATTAAACGTAGGGTGTAAAAATTGATGTGTGCGTAAGATTATCTTACGAGGATGTTCCCGCTTGTGTAGTACGCTTCGACTGAATGATCTTCGCCGACTGTTCGCACACACATTGCGGGTGTAGAAAATCTGGTGGTACCAGTGCAACCTTCATTGAAAAATGGGAAGTATTTAGCCCTCTTCGAAAGCCACTTGCGCTTCTGCAATATCTTCGCATAAAAGTCCACAATATCTTTGCTGTTGCGCACAAAATAAGAGTGAGTCAGTTCGGAACAAATATAGTGTTAAGATACGTATGCGTTAAGAAAGAATGACGTAAAGATATGTACAAATATGAGCGGACTACCTATTTACATGATATGATGGTCCCTGTACAAGCGGACAATACAATAAATTACGACATAGAATGACGACTAGACGAGCTAGGTCTGTTGGGGAAATCCTTCATGGAGTGCCCAAGGGTCTTGCATATCTTGCACTTCATCGTGCTGCTCAGGCTACAACGCTGGCTGTTATCCATGTATTTCCGAAAGCACCGCATTTGCCAGCATCCCTTCCCAATTGACTTCAAGGCCTTGTTCAAGCCCCATTGCATCCTGTTCGGCCAAAGATCCCTATAGTTCATGTCCAAGACAAACAAGTGAAACTCTGCACTCCATGTACCAAAAAGATGTAGCATGTCGTAGTACTCGGAGATATACGGTGTAGACATTTGCCTCATTTACGCACACGCCTTGTACATATGTGAGCATGGCATGTGCAGGAGCTTTGGTTTGTTGCAGGTGCATGTAGCCACATCACCTAGGGTGCATGCATATTTCCTTTCCCCCTGGCATGACTGCTGACATATTTTTTTGCCGCAGCCTGATCTCGTACTTCCTCCTAAGGCCATTGTTCACCCGGATATCGTGCATTCGGACCTTCTGCAAGTCGGGACCCAAAATTACGATTTTGGAACCCTCTGTGTATACTGCACTAGTCCAGGATCACGCTAGTGCACACAGGGTCAATATAGGTAAATATCGATCCACACAAACGATAAATAAAGTAAACGATTAGTTTGAATAACAAATAAAGGTTTTGACCTTATGGTCGAGTTTACACTTATTAAGCAGCGGTACTAACAAGAAATAAAGAAGCAATGAACGAAATAACTCCAAAGATAGATCCCACCAATTCACCACAGTGCAACCAATCGATCCAAACCTTAACGATCAAGAACCTTTGACGAATTCCTCCTCGAAGCGGTGTAGACTCCTCCTCTTCGCAGTTTGGGCGCAAGTTTTACAACAAGCATGAGTACACAACCGCACTCGCAAATCATACCACGTAATGCAGCTTTATAGATGCGAGCTTATTCCAAAGGAAATGGCTTCTATGGTTATTTTGCAGAAATGCAACATTTGCAATTGAATACAAATAATAGATTTAAAACATAATTCAAAACAAATAGACAATATTAATTTAGCAGTTGTTTTCACAAAGACACATAGCCTAATCAAATTCTTTCACACAACCATATGACTTAAATCACACAGCTGTCCCTTCCCAACATTTTATGAAAACTACCCCTCGTGTGAAATCCCCGAGCATGTCCATGACCGCGGACGCGGCTATTCGAATAGATTGATTTAACACTCTGCAGAGGTTGTACACTTTACCCACAAGATACAACTAGTGTAGCAAGCACTAATCATAACAAAACGGTTCAGAAACTTCATCTCAACATTGACACTCCCGATGTGCTTACAAACCGCTATGCCAACCCAAACGAAGCGCTTTGGCATAACACACACCGTTGGACAGGGAAGCGACGAATCGTCCCGCGATGCAACCACTAAGTAGTCACACCTCCACCCTGTCACACAGCCTAACCTATCCACCGAACATCAATGCCGAATCCATAACTTACTAAGTTAGGCCCGCCCCATACCGGGCATGTGGTCGCACAAGAAGGCCTGGTTCAATGGCGCACAAAGTTAAGTCCTTAATTGACCAAGGCAAGACTTCCATATTCTAATTAAGTCACAAAGATTATCAATCTCATCACAAAGTCCACCATTTCACACGACTTCCTACACTTGCCTCGCCTAAATCCTTTACCACCGGTTGGTTTTAGTGCAACACATGCCATCAAGAAGTAATAACCCATAGCACACGCTTTACACAAAGTTCCATAGTCACTTAGTCACATTTAATAATTGCAACTTTCATGAAATGTGAGACTCGTAGCATGGCTAAGCAATTGTACTCGCATCTAACCAACCCACGTTGGTGCTACAATATTACCAACTAATAAACCAATCTAGGGTGACAAGGAAATATGACGTACAAGGCCAAGGTGTGATAACAAATTTGGATAATAACTATACCCAAAGCATTTAAATAAATGATTAAAATAGCATGCAGTACTTTGAAGTAAAGATATTTGAAAACTGGGTTCAAGATGATCAAAGGTATAACTTGCCTTGGAAAAGGTCTATGTACTGGTCTTGATCTTGGGGTGCTCCTTCTTCCACAAAATTTCCCGACGAATCGACGTCTACTCGCAAACGAGACACAAACAAACAAAACAAATAAATAAAAGAGGCAAAACAAGCTCCAAAAATTAAATAAAAATCTCAGATAAATAGGGCTTGAATTTAGATAAATTTAGAAACTTGAATGGGCTCAATCGGAGTTAGGATGCAAAAGTTATGGGCTCTGGAAGTTTTAAATCTAAAAGAAACCCTAATTTGGATTTTCCAGAATTTCCGAATTATTTCTCTCAAGAAAATCGATTATTGCGCAATGCCGACGTCATCGGAGGACGTTCGACGGATGAAAATTGGTCCGACAGGTGGGACCCACATGTCGCTGACACGCCACGGTAGACTAGGTCTACCGAGCCTCGGATTTGAAACCGGTGGATCGCATGTGGACCTAAGCCGACCAATCCTCGCGGCGACACGCCGGCGCGGCCGCCGACCGGCCGACGCGGTGCACACGCGTGCGAGATGACAGGATGCCACACGGCCGCCACTCGATGACACACCGGCGGCGCCGAGGTGGTCGACGACGTGGACGGCCACGTCAGACCGACGGACGGCGGCGCTCGGAAACCGACGACAACGGCGAACGGCGGCGATCCACCGGCAGTGAGTGGTACCGGCGTGTAGCTTTTGCTATTGCGAACCTGTTGAGGTAGGTCCGGGTGGTTGGGAACAACGGAGGTGGCCGGCGGCGAGCTCAGAGCGGCGGAGGTGCTTCGGGTTTTGTCGGTCGGTGGCTCCGATGGGGTTCCGGCGACGCGCGGCTCCGGAGGTAGAGGTCGTGACGAGGAACACGTCGGCGTGCTCCACGATGATGCGACGACAACGACGCGCGAATCGACGAAGAATGATCGGGCGGTGAAAACCCTAAACCTTGACTCGCGCGACGCTAGGGCTCTCTGGTGGAAAAGGGTAGCGCTCTGGGTTGCGGTTGAGAGGGCGAACCCGGGTGCCTTTATAGGGGCCGGAGGGGCTAGGGCGCGGCGGCGAACCCTAAAGAGAGTCCGATATGAACTCGCGAGAAATCGGAGTTAGAAACTAAACGGGTTTGATTTTGATCCGAGAAGATGCGGGGAGGTTGGGGATAAGATTCTACGCGTTTTCTAGAAGGGGTTCAATTGGAAAGGAGGCGTTGTCATACGGGACTCGAGCTCGGAAACATGGCGGACGGCGCGGCCGCTCGCGAGGAAGAAGCCGGGCGCGAGGGGGACGACGAAGGCGTGGGGCCCACACGCCACGCACGACGGCGGCAAGACGCTACGGAGCTGGGCTTCGTGTCGGAGATGGGCCGGCACAGCGAAGAGATGGGCCGGAGCTTTGGAAATTCGGCCCTAAAGGATTTCTGAGATTTTAATAGCTTTTGTAATTTAGAAAATACCAGAAATTCAAATAAGCAATAGAAAATAGCAAATGAACTCGGAAAAATTCTAGAAAAATATAGAAAATATATCTGAGCACAAGGAACCCAAATAAAATAGTTTTGACTATTGTTCAAGATGTAAATATTCACATTAAATATTTTTTATTGGAAAGTCCAATATTAAGCTTTTGAAATTAAATTCAAATAAATCCAAATGGTGAATTTTCTCCCTACTAACTATTAAAATATTTTTAAACTCAGAAAATTGGGATGTTACAAACCTCCCCCCTTAAAGGAATCTCGACACCGAGATTCAGGCTAGCTAGAGAAAAGGCTAGGAAACTCGGCTTTGAGCTCTTCTTCACGCTCCCACGTTGTTTCTCCTTCGAGTGGTTGCACCATCGACCTTGCAAAAATGAACAGTCTTGCTTCTGGTGTGGCGCTCTGCGACATCCAAAATCTTGACTGGCTGCTCCTTGTAGGTAAGATCCTCTTTCAAGTCAATTGATTCCAACGGGGCTTGCTCTTCTGGCACACGAAGGCACTTCTTCAACTGCGAGACATGAAAGACATCATGCACTCCGCTAATGATCATGCGGTAGCTCCAAATGATAAGCAACTCCTCCACGGCTGCCCAAAATCTTGAACGGACCAACATACCTAGGGCAAGCTTCCTTTGGCATGAAACCTTTGACACCTCCGAGCGGAGTCACTCAAGATAAACGAAATCCTCGGGTTCAAAATCGAGATCTCGACGACGATTATCGCATAGCTCTTCGCTCGGTCGAGCTATCTTCAATCTTTCTCGATCATGGCCACATGCTCTTCGCTTGAATAATGTCCGCCGAATCAACGCTCACTGCTTTCACCAATTCAACGGGGTTCGACAGCACGCCATACAAAGCTTCAAATGGTGACATTTGCGGTCGCTTGATAACTATTGTTGTATGAAAATTCGCATATGGTAAACTCTTATCCCATCGGCAAGATTAGCTAGAGCACAAGCTCTCAAAGATATCCTCCAATATCCGATTGACTCTTTCGGTCATCCATCATGCATGGATGATACGCAGATCAAATTCGATGGGTACCCAATGCTTCATGCAAACTCGCCAAAAACGAGGTGAACCGAGATCCTCGATCTGACACTATCTTCTTGGGCACTCCATGCAAACTGACAATTCTTGCCATGTACAATTCCGCAAGGCGATCTCTTGAGTACGTGGTTTTGACTGGCAGGAAATGGGCGACTTTGGTCAAACGATCGACTATTACCCAGATCGAATCGTAACCCGATTGGGTCTTGGGCAAACCGGTGATGAAATCCATTCCGATCTCTTCCCACTTCCATTCGGAATCTTCGATGGTTACAACAATCCCGCCGGTCTCGTGTTCGCTTTACCTTTTGACAGATGTCGCACAAGGCAACGAACTCTGCGACTTTTCGCTTCAAATTGGGCCACCAAAATTTAGTCTTAACATCCTGGTACATCTTGGTACTTCCAGGGTGAATCGAATACTTCGAGTCATGGGCTTCCTTTAAGATTAGCTGCCTTAGGCCATCGATATCTGGTACACGGATACGACCATTAACCCAAGGTATGTCCCGAGCATCCTTGGTGAAATCTTTGAATTTCCCTTCTGCCATTTTTACCTTGATGTCTGACAACACAGGATCCTTTGGTTGCGCTTCACGACCGCTTCTCCAAGGTAGATCAGACCTCCAAATTGGCTACAAATCCTTCTGACACAACTTCTAGCCTTAGCTTCAAATTCTTCATAAAGTTCTCGCAACTTCCTTTACTTCCAAAGCATTGCAAGAACTCTTACGACTTAGAGCGTTTGCAACTACGTTGGCTTTTCCGGGATAGTAGTGGATCCCAAGATTATAATCCTTAATCAATTCTAACCATCTTCTCTGTCTCCTGTTCAAATCTGACTGGGTGAAGATGTACTTTAGACTCTTATGATCTGTGTAGACTTCACAGCGATTACCGATAAGGTAGTGACGCCAAATCTTTAAAGCATGCACTACGGCAGCTAATTCCAGATCATGAGTAGGGTAATTCTGCTCGTGAGGTCTCAACTGCCTTGACGCATAAGCGATAGCTCTTCCTTCTTGCATCAGGACGCATCCTAATCCTTGGCGCGAATTGTCACAATAGATATCAAAATCCTTACGAATATCTGGCAAAATCAGCACTGGGGCTGAAGTTAAGCGCTTCTTCAACTCTTGAAAACTTTCCTCACAGTTTGGAGTCCAAGTGAACTTCTTCTCTTTCTTCAACAATTGCGTAAGAGGCTTAGCAATCGATAAGAATCCTTCGATGAAACGGCGGTAATAGCCTGCCATTCCCAAGAAGCTGCGAATCTGAGTTACAGCTTTGGTCGCTCCCAATGTAACATCGCTTTGACTTTACCGGTCAACCGCTACTCCTAGGTCACATAACATGACCAAGAAAATCAACCTCTTTCTTCCAAAATCACACTTATCGAACTTGGCATACAACCGATGCTCTCGAGTTTTTCCAATATTATCCTTAAATGTTCTGTGTTCTTCCTCCGACTTGGAGTACACTAGAATATCATCAATGAACACAACTACGAACTTGTCCAAATATTCCATGAATACTTTATTCATCATGTTCATGAAATAGGCAGGGGCATTAGTCAGACCAAAGGACATGACTAAGAACTCATAATGTCCATACCGCGTTGAGAAAGTGGTCTTTGGTATATCCTTAGGACAAATCTTCAGCTGGTGGTAACCTGATCGCAGGTCGATCTTCGAGAATACTCCGACTCCTTTCATCTGATCAAACAGATCATCTATCCGGGGTAGTGGGTACTTGTTCTTGATGGTAACTTCATTGAGGGAACGGTAATCAATACACATCCTCATACTTCCATCTTTCTTTTGACAAACAACACCGCGCGCTCCCACGGTGACGAACTAGGTCTCACGAATCCTTTCTCAAGAAGTTCTTCTATCTGCTTCTTCATCTCTACCAACTCATCGGCTGGCATCCGATAAGGTCTCTTTGAAATTGGTGCTGTCCCTGGCACCAAGTCGATGACAAACTCGATGTCACGATCCGGTGGTATTCCTGGTAACTCTTCTGGAAACACATCCGATATTCACCGACGATCGTACTTCTTCCAAGGAAAGTGTCTTGTGTCGTTCACTAACGTATGTCCATCACGAACCGAGGTGGCTAGAAACTCTACCTTGTTTCCTTTGGCATCCTCGACTGTTACGGCTCTCCGACCACAATCTAGCACGACCTTGTGCTTGGATAACCAATCCATGCCAAGAATGACATCTAGGGTTTGGGTATCTAGGACAATTAGGTTGGCTAGAAACTCAACTCGACTATGAGTAACTTAGCTTCTAAACATCCCACTCTAGTACTTAGCTCGCCCAGCGATCGGACTAATAGAGTATGCTTAAGTTGCATAACTTCCAATTTATTCTTGGTTGCAAACATTCCGTAAACAAACGAATCGCTAAGCTCCGTAATCAAACAAAGCGATGCAGTACCGAAGTTAACCGTAAACTTACCCAAGACGACGTCCGGTGATTCTGGGCTCCTTCCGAGTGACGTGGTTGACACGGCCTCGATCACGATCGTGGTGCTCCTCCCGCTTGACCGCAACTTGTGAAGCTCCTTGGTTGATGCTCGTGTCGGGCGTCTTGATGGCGTAGCTCCAAGGTTGAAGCGCATCGAGTGATTGTACCTTCTCGCGACATTGGTTAGAATAGTGTCCCGGCCGACGACAGTGTAACATACCCGTGGCACGCTCGCTGGTTGCTCCACAGGTTGGGGTTGACAGGTACAGGGTTGCGGAAGTTCTGGGCAGATGGACGGGGTGCTGAAGTTGGTGCAAGTGTTCTGAACGAAGTCTGAGGTGGAAACCGATTGAACCGTGGTGGCATCGTTTTTGCCCTCTCTTGTGATTGCCGATTTCCTTGTTGAGCCATCCGGCGCTTGCGTTATCTTCCGGCTCCTTGCGCTTGTCCTCTAGCACAAAGGCTTTGTTGACCAACTCCCGGAAATCGTGGAAAGTATGGGCGTCGACCGACTTGTAGTCCAGTTGTTTAGCCCCTTCGAAAACGACTTTGGCGAGCCTTGTCCGTGGCTACATCTTCCGCTGCATAGCGAGCTAGCTGAGAAAACTTGTTGAGGTAGTCAGACACTGACATAGCTCCTTGCTTGAGAGTGCGGAACTCATCCTTCTACGATCGATAATACCTTCGCACGTGATATCGGGCGAATGTCGCGAAAATTCCTCCGGTGATATCCCGTGGCGCCTCATGGGCGGCATAAGTTCTCCCACCATTCGCCAATGTGCCTTCCATCCGTGAGTGGCATACGTAACCTTTTCACGGCCGCCGACCGGGTGATCGCAGTTTTCTTTCAATAACCCCGAGCCAATCATCCGCTTCCACCGGAGAGACGTGTCCGTAAAATGTTGGTGGGCGGTTCTCATAAATCGCGCGCTTGATGGTCCATGGTGACCATGAGCGGCTAGGGCTCCATGTCGTTGATTGTTGTTGTTGTTGACCGTTGTTCATAGCTTGCATCCGATTCATCATGGTATTCATTAGCCGAGTCATGCTTGCCATCAAAGCTCCAAAGTTTTGCAAGTCAATTGGGGGTGCTTGTGGCGGAATCGCTCCTGGCATGGTTGCTCAATGCTTCACTTGTGGGTACGGAACCACTCGCAGCAGCCCGACGAGTTTGAACCATCCGCGAAGCTCCATGGGTTAGATAAGGTAGCAAGCACAAGATAAGTTAAGAACTAGCGAGCGAGTTAAACCCAACGAAACACACTCAAGAAACTCAAATGAAATATTTTTATTACTTAGGGTCTTAGCATGGCTGCAACAAATGCCTAAGGGCCTTTGCAGCTCATACTCGCACACAAAAGAAACAATGACCTAAGCACACAAAACTACCGCCTAAAGGGCGACTCACTAAACCAAATCGCTAAGCTCGAAATCAAACTAAGACACTACTCGAGAAAGCCTCCACAACCGCGCGACGCTCCCGACGGCCGACTCGGAAGTGAGCCGACATCATGGCAACCGATCCACGATGCCACGAATCGTGCAGCGAGAACAGGCGCTCCTTGCAATCGGTTCACCGCTCCTCCGCTCAACTGGGCCTTCCTCCGGATCTTCTTCGGATCCTCCTCGGGTCTTCCTCTTCTTCGAACTTGGTCGTAGAGAATCTCTTGCAGTGGCGACCTTTTCCTCGCTCTCTGTAACGCCTCATAGACATGATCCGACTCGTGATAGTCCTCTCAAGGCTTCCTCCCGGGAGACCACGAGCCGGGCGAGGTGCACGACGGTAGCGTTGCTCTCTCTTCGTGGACGGGTAGCGTCTTGGCAAATCCACACCGCAGCTACTGGATGGTAACGGAAGACGGTGTCTTGGAGCTCCGTGCGTAGATGTTGCGACACGCAGCATGGCCAAGCGCGACGACTCGGATACCTTCCACCAAGTGATCTTCCTCACGAGACGCGTGCGAAGGTTGGCTTGCCTTGTCGTTCCTCTGGCGTGATCGTCGGCGACAAATCACTCCGCGCTTTGTCCATTCACCGTCCATTGTTGCCGACGCGTACAACGGACGATCAAAGCCTCCAAGAACCTGCAATGACTTCCAAAGCTCGGCGTACCCTCCATCGCGCCACCATAGCTCTGAAGATTTGGCATCCACAAGACGAAGAACAGGTAAGAGCAACTTTAAAACAATGGGAGAGAAAGATTATAGCAAAAGTTGAGGCGAGAGAGATATGAGGAGAGTTAAGCAATTAATTAACCTTGCAAGTTAATTTTCTTTTAGAAAATAGTTTGGACACTCTAAAGACGGCCAATCTAACTAAGGTCAAGACCTACAGTCAGTATGGCTCTGATACCACCTCTGTCGGGACCCAAAATTACGATTTTGGAACCCTCTGTATATCTTGCACTAGTCCAGGATCACGCTAGTGCACACAGGGTCAACATAGGTAAATATCGATCCACACAAACGATAAATAAAGTAAACGATTAGTTTGAATAACAAATAAGGGTTTTGACCTTATGGTCGAGTTTACACTTATTAAGCCACGCAGGGCTAACAGTAAATAAAGCAAGAATGAACGGAAATAACTCGGCGAGATCCCACCAATTCACCACAGGCAACCAAGCGGGATCCAAACCTTAACGATCGGCAACCTTCGACGAATTCCTCCTCGAAAGCGGTGTAGACTCCTCTTACAGAGGTTTGGGCGCAAGTTTTACAACAAGCATGAGTACACAACCGTACTCGCAAATCATACCACGTAATGCGGTTTATAGATGCGGGCTTATTCCAAAGGAAATGGCTTCGTGGTTATTTTGCAGAAATGCAACATTTGCAATTGAATACAAATAATAGATTGAAAGCATAATTCAAAACAAATAGACAATATTAATTTAGCGATTGTTTTCACAAAGACACATAGCCTAATCAAATTCTTTCACACACCATATGACTTAAATCACACAAATGTCCCTTCCCAACATTTTATGAAAACTACCCCTCGTGTGAAATCCCGAGCATGTCCATGATCATGACGCGCTATTCGAATAGATTGATTTAACACTTTGCGAGGTTGTACACTTTACCCACAAGATACAACTAGTGTAGCAAGCACTAATCATAACAAAGCGGTTGAAACTTCATCTCAACATTGACACTCGATGTGCTTACAAACCGCTATGCCAACCCAAACGGCGCTTTGGCATAACACACACCGCCGACGAGGAAGCGGCGATTCGCCCCGCGATGCAACCACTAAGTAGTCACACCTCCACCTGTCACACACCTAACCTATCCACCGAACATCAATGCGAGAATCCATAACTTACTAAGTTAGGCCCGTCCCATACCGGACATGTGGTCGTGCAGAAGGCTCGGTTCAATGGCGCACAAAGTTAAGTCCTTAATTGACCAAGGCAAGACTTCCATGTTCTAATTAAGTCACAAAGATTATCAATCCCATCACAAAGTCCACCATATCACACGCCTTCCACCACTTGCCTCGGTCTAAATCCTTTACCACCAGTTAGTTTTAGTGCAACACATGCCATCACGAAGTAATAACACATAGCACACAGTTTACACAAAGTTCCATAGTCACTTAGTCACATTTAATAATTGCAACTTTCATGAAATGTGAGACTCGTAGCATGGCTAAGCAATTGTACTCGCATCTAACCAACCCACGTTGGTGCTACAATATTACCAACTAATAAACCAATCTAGGGTGACAAGGAAATATGACGTACAAGGCCAAGGTGTGATAACAAATTTGGATAATAACTATACCCAAAGCATTTAAATAAATGATTAAAATAGCATGCAGTACTTTGAAGTAAAGATATTTGAAAACTGGGTTCAAGATGATCAAATGTATAACTTGCCTTGGAAAAGGTCTATGTACTGGTCTTGATCTTGGGGTGCTCCTTCTTCCACAAAATTTCCCGACGAATCGACGTCTACTCGCAAACGAGACACAAACAAACAAAACAAATAAATAACAGAGGCAAAACAAGCTCCAAAAATTAAATAAAAATCTCAGATAAATAGGGCTTGAATTTAGATAAATTTAGAAATTTGAATGGGCTCAATCGGAGTTAGGATGCAAAAGTTATGGGCTCTGGAAGTTTTAAATCTAAAAGAAACCCTAATTTGGATTTTCCAGAATTTCCGAATTATTTCTCTGAAGAAAAATCGGATTATTGCGCAATGCTGACGTCATCGGAGGACGTTCGGACGGGATGAAAATTGGTCTGACAGGTGGGACCCACATGTCAGTGACACGGCTCACGGTAGACTAGGTCTACCGAGCCTCGGGATTTGAAAACCGGTGGACTGGCATGTGGACCTAAGCTGGACCAATCCCTGTGCGACACGTCAGCCGCGGCTGCTGACCCGGCGCTGACGCGGGTGCACACGTGCGAGATGACGAGGATGCCACACGCGCCCACTCGGGATGACACACCGCGCGCGCGCGGCTGAGTGGCGCGGCGTGGGCGGCCACGTCGAGCCGACGACGGCGGCGCTCGAAACCGACGACAACGGCGAGGCGGCGATCCACCGGCGATGAGTGGTACCGGCGTGTAGCTTTTGCTATTGCGAACTGTTGAGGTAGGTCCGTGGTTGGGAACAACGGAGGTGGCCGGCTTCGAGCTCGAGCGGAGGTGCCGGGTTTTGTCGGTCGGTGGCTCGATGGGGTTCGGCGGCGCGGGGCTCGGGAGGTAGAGGCGTGACGAGGAACACGTCGGCGTGCTCCACGATGATGCGGCGACAACGGCGGCGCGGAATCGGCGAAGAACAGATCGGCGGTGAAAACCTAAACCTTGACTCGCGGCGGCGCTAGGGCTCTACGGTGGAAAAGGGTAGCGGCTGCAGGTTGCGGTTGAGAGGGCGAACCCGGGGGTGCCTTTTATAGGGGCCGGGAGGGGCTAGGGCGGCGTGCGGCGGCGAACCCTAAAGAGAGTCCGATATGAACTCGCGAGAAATCGGAGTTAGAAGCGAAGCGGGGTTTGATTTTGATCAGAAGATGCGGGAGGTTGGGGATAAGATTCTACGCGTTTTCTAGAAGGGGTTCAATTGGAAAGGAGGCGTTGTCATACGGGACTCGAGCTCGGAAACATGGCGGACGGCGCGGCCGCTCGCGAGGAAGAAGCCGGGCGCGAGGGCAGACGAAGCGTGGGGCCCACACGCGTCGACACGGAGGCGCACGCGGGAGATGGGCTTCAAGACACGAAGAGATGGGCCGGAGCTTTGGAAATTCGACCCGAAAGGATTTCTGAGATTTTAATAGCTTTTCTAATTTAGAAAAAACCAGAAATTCAAATAAGCAATAGAAAATAGCAAATGAACTCGGAAAAATTCTAGAAAAATCTAGAAAACATATTTGAGCACAAGGAACCCAAATAAAATAGTTTTGACTATTGTTCAAGTTGGAAATATTCACATTAAATATTTTTGATTGGATAGTCCAATATTAAGCTTTTGAAATTAAATTCAAATAAATCCAAATGGTGAATTTTCTCCCTACTAACTATTAAAAGATTTTTAAACTCAGAAAATTGGGATGTTACAAACCTCCCCCCCTTAAAGGAATCTCGACCCCGAGATTCAGGCTAGCTAGAGAAAAGGCTAGGAAACTCGGCTTTTAGCTCTTCTTCACGTTCCCACGTTGCTTCTCCTTCTGAGTGGTTGCTCCACTGGACCTTGCAAAAACGAACAGTCTTGCTTCTGGTGAGGCGCTCTGCGACATCCAAAATCTTGACTGGCTGCTCCTTGTAGGTAAGATCCTCTTTCAAGTCAATTGATTCCAACGGGGCTTGCTCTTCTGGCACACGAAGACACTTCTTCAATTGCGAGACATGAAAGACATCATGCACTCCTGCTAACGACTGCGGTAGCTCCAACTGATAAGCAACTCCTCCACGGCGTTCCAAAATCTTGAACGGACCAACATACCTAGGGGCAAGCTTCCCTTTGGCATGAAACCTTTTGACACCTCTGAGCGGAGTCACTCGAAGATAAACGAAATCCTCGGGTTCAAAACTGAGATCTCGACGACGATTATCAGCATAGCTCTTCTGCCTGGACTGAGCTATCTTCAATCTTTCTCTGATCATGGCCACATGCTCTTCTGCTTCTTGAATAATGTCTGGGCCGAATCATCGAGCGTTCATTGTTTCGACCAATTCAATAGGGTTCGGCAGGCACGGCCATACAAAGCTTCAAATGGTGACATTTGCAGACTGGCTTGATAACTATTGTTGTATGAAAATTCTGCATATGGTAAACTCTTATCCCATCGCGCGAAGATTAGCTGAAACACAAGCTCTCAAAGATATCCTCCAATATCTGATTGACTCTTTCGGTCTGTCCATCTGTCTGTGGATGATACGCGGTACTGAAATTCAAATGGGTACCCAATGCTTCATGCAAACTCTGCCAAAAACGAGAGGTGAACTGAGATCCTCGATCTGACACTATCTTCTTGGGCACTCCATGCAAACTGATAATTCTTGCCATGTACAATTCCGCAAGGTGATCTCCTGAGTATGTGGTTTTGACTGGCAGGAAATGGGCGACTTTGGTCAAACGATCGACTATTACCCAGATCGAATCGTAACCCGATTGGGTCTTGGGCAAACCGGTGATGAAACCCATTTCGATCTCTTCCCACTTCCATTCTGGAATCTTCAGCGGTTGCAACAATCCTGCTGGTCTCTGGTGTTCTGCCTTTACCTTCTGACAGATGTCGCACAAGGCAACGAACTCTGCGACTTCTCGCTTCAAATTGGGCCACCAAAATTTAGTCTTAACATCCTGGTACATCTTGGTACTTCCAGGGTGAATCGAATACTTCGAGTCATGGGCTTCCTTTAAGATTAGCTGCCTTAGGCCATCGATATCCGGGTACGGATCGACCATTAACCCAAGGTATGTCCCGAGCATCCTTGGTGAAATCTTTGAATTTTCCTTCTGCCATTTTGACCTTGATGTCTGACAACACAGGATCCTTTGGTTGCGCTTCACGAATCTGCTTCTCCAATGTAGACTGTACCTCCAAATTGGTTACAAATCCTTCGGACACAACTTCTAGCCTTAGCTTCTGAAATTCTTCATAAAGTTCTGGGCAACTTCCCTTTACTTCCAAAGCATTGCAGTAACTCTTACGACTTAGAGCGTTTGCAACTACGTTGGCTTTTCCGGGATAGTAGTGGATCCCAAGATTATAATCCTTGATCAATTCTAACCATCTTCTCTGTCTCCTGTTCAAATCTGACTGGGTGAAGATGTACTTTAGACTCTTATGATCTGTGTAGACTTCACAGCGATTACCGATAAGGTAGTAACGCCAAATCTTTAAAGCATGCACTACGGCAGCTAATTCCAGAGTGTGGAGATTAATCCACTGAGTGAAACTTATGGTGCTCTTGGATTGCTCGCTCACGGCCTACTGTCCCTCTTGTGCCCCCGGAGGGGACTCCCTTGTATGCCTGGTAGTTCGATGTTCGAGATCTATGTAGATGGACTCAAACTTCCGCTTCTCGTTTTGCAAGCACAATGCCTTGAATGTCTTCATAAGTTCCTAACTGTGGAACCACGTGAAGAAGCTCGATGCAAGATGCCTCATGCACCACTGGGTTTCCACGTCATTCCACTGGTGATGGGGTTTCATCCCATTCTTCATGGTGTTCAGAGCCGACAACAACCCAGCATTGCAATATGTGAGAAGGCATACGTTGGGCCAGTCTCCTACAACCGTCCACTTCACATTCGCCAAGAACCACGACCAACTAGATGTGTTCTCATTCTCTACAATGGCAAAAGCAACCAGGAAAAATTGGTCATTCGCGTCGGCCACCACCGCCTTGAAAATGGTGCCCTTGTACCTCTCCGTGAGGAAAGTGTCATCCATCGTGAACATAGGACGACAGAACTTGTAGCCCTCTATGGCCTAGGTGAAATGCCAGAATACCCTGTCTAGTATGAAGCAGTTGGAGCCTCCATCAGCATCTTCACTTTCAAGCTTGTTTATGTATGTGCTGGGGTTTGCTTCGGCAATCTGGTGAAGCATTCTCAGCACAAGGTTGTACGCCTCTTTGTATTCCCGTATATGGACTTGGCTTGTCAGTCCTTGCTATAGCTGACTGGATAACCAACCAAATTGGCGACTTTTGACAACAGCATCTTGGGGAAGAAGGACATGTCCTCCGCAACTAGGTGGCTAATGAGGCTTGCCACATATGTAGAAGTTACATTCTGATGCTACCGCAGCAGCTCACCAAGCTTGCAAGTATGGTTGGTCACCGCCTTGAGCGTGAAGACCGAGCTGAAGAACTTTGCTCGGTGAGCGTTGACCTTTCTAGGGCAACCTTCCACTACGCACTTCACTCTGTAATATCCTGGATTAGACCGGTGCACCTGGTACACACGACTGATGGACAAGACATAACGTACTATAGCTTGTTTCCCGGCCACCTTGCTAGGGAAGTGCTACCCAACTAAGAGATTGTCGGTATCAAACCCCCACTGGGACCATTCTGCTTGCGGCAGTACAAGCGATCGCACTGTGATATCATCAAGTCTGGATGCCACATACAACACCTTCAAAGACACAATTCCACCAGTAGGACCAGCACCCTAGTGTGCATCCTCCTCGCTACCATCCAAGCCTTGGTCGGCGTCCTCGTCGGACTCCAACCCGAGAGGCTGGTCCGGTAGATACTCATGGAAGTTAATGCAGGCTGACCACCACAGTCCCACCCCTTATTTTGCACAAAATTATGTACAACTCTTCTCTCGTGGACATCCTCTAAAACAACATATTCCGTGCTACCGTCTTCAAGCTCCGCTTGCGGTTGCCCGCTTCTCAAAGCACCAACATCATCAAGGTTTCCGGTGGCCTGCGTATGAAATTCATGTACACCATCGGCTTCCCGTATATCACCGCCTCGGGCTAGGAAGAAATCTGCATGTAATGGCCCCATGCTATGCTTTCGTTCACCTTGACTAGCTCCTATACGCTCTGCCCTCCCCTACTCATGCAGGTGATCGCCTCGATGATAAGTTTCTTCGTCGTGGGCTCCGTGTCGAACTCCCACCGGATGCAGCCCCTAAGTTCGTGAATATTCATTGCATCGAGCCCCTCCTCCTGGACCACCTTGTACTGGCATCTCGACAGGTCCAACCTATCGGGTCCGATCTGTATGAAACCGTCGCAATAAAACACTACCATGTCTTCAATGTTTGAAATTACTTAAAGCCACAATAACCCAATTTACGGTACACAATATGACAAATAGAGTATGTAATTAGCAGTAATTAATTAACTATACATGACTATTTACATGGGATTATTTCTTCAATTACCACTAATTAAATAGGACTAAACAAAAAAGTACTAATTAATTACGAGTAATTTATTTACCACTAATTACCCATGACACGATAATTACGACATATTACATACAAGCAATTAAATGCGAGTAATTGAATATGAATAATTAATCAATTAGCAACAATTTGATTACTTATCAATAAATTACTTACGAGTAATTCATTACATCTAAGTAATTCCCACTAAATTAATTATGATTAATTAGTTACCACTAGTTAACTACGTGTCATTAATTATTCGTAATTAATCACATTTATTTAATTACTACTAATTAACTACGAGTCATTACTTACCAACAAATTAATTATGGACATGTAAATTCGACCACTTAATTTGCAATAATGTAATTAGCACTAATAAACTATGCAAAATTTAATTATGGTATATTTATTACGACTAAATAATTAATACTTCATTTCCACTAATTAATTGTGACTAATTAATTACAACTAATTAATTACGAGTATATAATTACAATTTCTTAATTACTACTAGCTTAATTACCACTTATAAACTACAGGTAAATTACCACTAACTTACCACGACTAATAAATTACCGCTAATTGACTACGACTTAAATAATTACATCTAAAGCATAGGAAATAATTTCACCTTGCCTTGATATCGACCTCACTGTACTTATACGGTCGTAACCACTGCTCTAAACACTATTTACTTCACAGCGTAATTCGAACAAAGTTTTAGTTCAATTCTCTTTGTTCTCAGCGACGAGCGCAAGAACAAGAATGAATTCCAGAATCAGAGCGAGAGCGAGCATGCCGCCAGTTTTTATAGGCGCGTAAAGGCGTCTCGCACAGACGGGTTGCGTGATTAGGCATGCATGCGGGAGGCAATTGTCGGGACCTTGGATCACTGAATCCGAGCCCTCTGTGTATTTTGAACTAGTCCCATGATCAATAGCTAGTTCACACAGTTGTAACATCGATGAAATCATATCCATACAACAAAATATATAAGAAGCAGACAAATTCATATTCTTAGTAGCAAAAGGACATTATGGTCAAGTTTTACAGAGTTTACCACACAGGCTTAACAACAAAAGATAAACTTGCAGCGGAATAAAATAAACATGTGGTAGCCATCCGACATGCCCATAGGCAATCGAGTGGAGAACACATCCTAGTTCGCATAGTCTTCGAAGTATTCTTCCTCATAGAACTCGGTGTTCCCTGGTCCTTCCTTAGTTACTGATCAACAATGGCGCAAAGCCGTGAGTACTTAAAGTACTCAACAAGTTATAGAGAAATGTATACAAATAGTATTAATGCTAGGCTTGAACAAAGATAGTTTTATGGCTATTTTGCAAAAAGTAGTATTGACAGTAAATATAGTAAATAGATTAAAAAACCTAATTGGAAAGACATAATAAATAATTTAACAGTTTCTTTGCAACAACAGGTGAACACCCGTTCACTTCCCAACCAAACCACCATTCCAACATTTTATGAAAAAGTCTACCCCTCGTGTGAAATCACCAGGCATTGTCCATAACTAGGCACACAGCGATTCAAAAAAAAATTTAACACTCTGCAGAGGTTGTACAGCTCGACCCACACGAGATAATCATCTTATAATGTCCGTCTGACACACTTCTGAAGGTGTGCGACTAAGTGTTTATCACAAGGCTTTTATAATGCTTTATCCTCACATTAGCTTGCCCGATGAGCTTAACCCCAAGTTATGGACATTCATTTACCAACGCCCAGCGCAAGCCCCGATAGATATGGACGTTCATTTACCATTGTCTGCATGACCCAAAGTATGGAAGTACATTTACCATATTCACCATAATCAAGAGAACACCTATCAACTACGGCCTACGAGCTTAATGTTTAGACTCGGTAATTTAGTTAGCCAGGTCCTTCCCATTAGGGACATGTGGTTATACGGTATGGCCCAGATCAATGGCGCACAAAGTTAAGTCCTTAGTGTCTACTCAGGCGGGGCAACCATATCCCAAATCCATCCCCTTTACTGCACGATCATTCGCCTGAATATAAAACCATTTTTGTTCAACCCGACAAATGGAAACCCTTTCCATGGCACAACAAATTTTAAAAGGGCACAATTAGTGCTCGGATGTACGGTTCGAGCACTAGCACCGTACGGCATGAGCGCAACATCGTGTTATGCTATACACAACAAAATTAAGAATGTGCGCAACATATTAAAAATTCATATGCATCATTTCAAAAGAACATCACCGTGAGCGTTGACATCATCTCAAAGAACATCACTCTGTGAACATCATCTAAGCTCAGAGTCAAAACAAAGCATCTGAAAAAAAGCACGTTCAAAAATCTTGCAATATCGCTGTAAACAGTATGCAACATTTTTTTTCTACATATGCAACATTTTTTTCTATAGACGCAACATTTTTTTCTACAAGTTGCAACATCTGAAAGAACAATATGCAGCATTCTTTTCAATGGGTTGTAATATTTTTTTCAATGGGCCGCAACATCAGAACAAATTCTATGAAACATTAGAACATCGGTGAAGAAGAGGAAGAAACTAATTCAAGAAGCAGCAGGGGAACCTCCTTCGTTGACCTGTACATGAAGATGCCGTCGGAGAGGAACAGCCGCAAACCAGCTTGGGGGCAGAGCCTCGCCATACGCGCTCAGGGACGCCTTGCCAGACACACTCAGGGGCGTTGTAGGTAGGGGTGCAAACGGAGCGGATACGGACAGATATCGCTCATCTCGTATCCTTTTCCATATTTTCTCTCGGATTCGGAATCGGACACGGACAGTGCCGGATACGAATACGAATGCAGATAGTCTCGGTCACGAACACGGAGCGAATACATGCCGAACCGAATACGGATTGTCTCGGTCACGAATACTTATTCGGATATTGCGCGAAAACATAAACCATATATATCGCACAAATAAAGATCAATCAACCATACTACATGTAATACCCGATTATCCGATATCGAATGCTGTAAAGATTAGAGAGGAAATAAGTTAAAATTCAGAATTTTAGGAGAAGTATGGGCCGCCAACCCATATTCGAGAAGAGGAGCCGACCATAATGGCCCAAGGCCCATGAGTGGGCGGCAGCCCGATAGAAGGCAAGGGAGGAGGACCAAACCTAGCCCCATTTGCTACGATGAGCGCCATGCTACAGTAGCCCCATGCCTCCGCCGCCTGCTGCTCCTCCTCTCCCCGGCGCCATCTTCCCTGTTGCTTGTGGCCGACCGTGGGAAGAAGAAGAAGAGGAAGGAAGAGAGGATTGAAGGAGAATTTCTTCGTGGGATTTGATCAGCGATCTCCGATGGTTCTACAAGGGTAATGATCGATTTCCCTCTCTGTTTAGGTTGTTTGGATCTGAATTCGATTAGTTTGATTGGATTGAATTGCTGTCGTTAGAATTTCAGTTCTGTCCCGAATGTTGCGTGGCCTGTTTCGTGATCTTAGAGGCCGAATTTGGGTTGTCCATCTCCTAGAGTTTTGTAGATATTGATCTTAGCTTTGGTGGCGCTAAGAACACTGAATTCGACGTCGGATCAAACGTTATAATAGTTTCGTCTCTGCTGTTCAGAATCCTGACGAGAATGAACTGTCAAGTTGCCTTTTAAAATATGAGTGGGATAATAGAAAATTCCGGGCTTTCACCCAACTAGGTTATTGTAGGCCTTGGTCTTAGCTTTTTCTATTGATAAAGAACGCAAATTTTGGTGTAGCCAATTAAAAGTTATGACACTTTCCGTGCTGCTGTTCAGAATTGCCGGAAGTTCGACGATGCATGTGTTTGCGGTCTTGTGGAAATTGATACATATAGAATTCGAGGTTTCCATCAACTAGGTTGTTGTAGATAATTTCATTACCTTTCAATCAAAGCTGAGAACACCCCTTTTTGTGTTTTAGATCAAAAGTTATACCGCTGCTGTCCGTATAGACTTTATGCTAGAATGTGGTTTAATTCAAAGTAACGGGTATATTTTAGATGGTGGGATTGGGGTTATGAGTTAGGGCGATGCGAGTAGTGTCTTGATGACTTGGTTCTTATTGAGTAACTTTGGTGTAGGGGCGGCGCCAAGTTTAGCGGCTTCTTCGTTGCCTCCCAACGCATCGCATACGCTAAAGGCAAGTACAATGACTTATGTGTGTTTTGTAAACCCGGATGCTCGTTGATTGGTATGGTGTTTTATTGATATGTGAGACACTTAATGTTCATGTGCTATCCACGGGAGTGGAGGTTATGGTAGACAAGAAGGTTATGATGATTATGTTCTTTGTGTACGCTCTTTCATATGTGTGGAGATGATATTAACCATTGTTCATAAATTTATTCATGCATTCTTGTTCATGTTCCGTCCACGGAGTGGAGCTCCACGAGTGGAGTCTAAAGTCCCATCAATTCCAGTATGGGCAAGTGAAGTCCCACCATTCCAATGTGGGCGATTTTGGACACCGTATGAAACGTTCTTCATACGGTATTTTGGATCCCGTATTTCGATAAATACGGGCTTAAGTGAACACCGCGGTGTGTCACTTGCTATCTTCGTATAAGCTCGAGTGCAGTCCAATCAATTCATGGCATCCATGCATTACGCTTCTTTCTTTCGATACTTCTTTGTACCATAATTTTACATGAAGTGTGTTCTTGTATTCGTTGTACTTGCCGAGTCCGGACTCACTCTTGTTTGTTGTTCTGCTTTAGGTGGCGTTGATGATAATTCTATCGGGAGGAGTAGACATGCACTACACACACATCACCATATTCCAGTTTCAATAATAGAACTTGGTTGAATTCCTTATTTGTTTAGAGATAACTTTGTAATAATTGAGGCGTCATGTGGATGATGTCTTCTGCTTGGTCATGGATGTTTATTTTCTGTTTGTGATACTTGACTGCATAGGTTCAGATTTTATTTGTGTTTTTATGCCTTATGAGCGATTCACTTTCCATTCGTTATAACTTGGATTATTGCTTCAATTCTTATGATTGTGGATGTATGTTAGACTATTTAGGTAACATTTTGGCTTCTGGATAGCCAGGGTGTTACACTACATGTCCAAAATGCAATTAGATTAGTAGTTTAATAAACAAATTTAAATATATCACATGATAACATAGGCGATTTAAGCAAGTAGTAACACAGAACATACCAATAATGAATATATATATATATATATATATATATATATATATAGCACATTTTTTCGCCAGAAATAATTGGTTCTCCCCAAGTTCATCTCGTTGGATGAGGAACATATATATCATAACATGGTACACATTACAAAAGCAAACAAGAGCAATAAGCATAATCTAACGACTGTACCACAAGCTACGAAGGATGAACTGCTTCCTCACAGGAACTATAGATCCTCATCTCAAATTATAATATCATAGGTAAGTCCATTTCTCAGAGGGTGAGGTAAACTTACCACACATTAAGACTGTTCCTGAAGAACTTTGCATTAAAGGTAACTAATAGCAATTCCAAGGTTCATTTGTGCAACTCCAAGAAGAATCGACATCTTCATCTTCAGTGAGTTGAGAAACGGCAGCTCGCTACGGCTACCATACCACACAAGGTCCACACCAAATGGGTACGTCCACCTTACCTTAAGTAATCCTTCAATAGCAGCATCTCTATTACCACACAAAAAGGGATGAGCAAGAAATTATGCATAAAATTTATATTAAAAAAATACAAAAATTGGGAGACTTTTTCCTTACCCACAAGAAGGATCACGGCATGCATAGGCAGATTTACCAAAAAGCTCAAATGAAACAGAGAAAAATTCATTGTATATTAATCCTTTGTAAATTGAAAAAGTGCCATCATCAGAATTACATAGCGCCCACAAAACATCATCTCCATTATGTCTCCAAGTTTCTGTAATCAAAATCAGACATTAGACACAACTTTTCCACTGAAGTATAAATGAAACTTTGGGGACTTTCAGAACATAAATACTTGCTCTACACTTTGGAATCACTACTATATGTTCCAAGAGAACAAGTTCTAAACAGGGTCATAGATTTGTAGTAATACAGATATAGGTAGGTGAAGCAAAATTTAATGAAGACTAGCGAGCAAACTGCGAAGCTAGTTTCTTCTCTCAGTTACGGATAGAGTGTTGCAACTTGCAAGTAATAAGCAAATTCCATGACCCCAATCTCCAAACATGACAACAAATAAGAAAGGGAAAGTGACTATAGGCTCCATAATTCCATTTGTGAAGTTCTGTTACATTCTTTTGTGCAATCTAATGCAGATGCAAACTAACAAATATGTCAAAAAAAATGTGAATTTTTCTCCTGATGTGCTTATATAATCATAACTTCAGGAATCAAACATTTGTTCTATAAATTTTCTTGGAAAATTGGCTTTGTAGTGACCTGTACTGATAGTGATAATCCATTGTCATCTAAAATATGTCTTTAACCTCTCTCATTTCATTGAGTTACATGTTTTGTGTAGAATAAGTGAATAACAATGGCAAGCTATGCTGCTAAATTCTGATCCCTACCTAAATGAAAAAAATGGTGTATGATTTAGGCATGCATCTAAATCAGTAGTTCAGTTACTGAACTTCGGTACACCCATGTGAACAATGAACACTATCATTTCGCAGCCCTGATCGGTCTCAGCTCTCAGACATCTACTGAAAGAAAGTTGCACATAGTAAGTTATTGGAGAGGGATCTGAAAATGGCCAGTATAAAAATGATTGCTTACCTTGTAGTGTTCTTGTATACACGGTATTCCTCTGACTGACCGAAGCTGCAACTGTTGTCCTGGAACCCAAAAGTTCTAGGACTTCTCTTCATGTGGAAGTTGAACAGTCCAAAACAAAAGCTGCTAGTACAGACAACATTGAAACCTCAGTTGGTCAATAATAAAGAGATTCTATGCATATGCACAAAAGAAAATGCATAGCTGAACTAACCACATTCCAATAACTTGACATGATAAGTTGATAAGGCAGGTTGACAACACTATTGTTCTATCAGTAGTAGGCCTAAGGCCATAAAACATGCAGAAACCAAACAACTCTGCTCTCTGCCTGAAGAACTTCACAAGGATGCAAGGTGTACAAATAGCACTGTGAACCAAACAAGCTTTAGGCACTCAGAGTTATGCGCCCATTTCAAGCAAGGCCTAAAATTTCAGCCTGTTTTACAGGTCTACTCCAGAACACTCAAATCCCCTCCTCATGTAGTTTGGTAATTGTAAACGATGTGCTATTCAGACTAACTACAAGCTGTCACCAACAAGTGCAAATTTTTTGAATTAGTTTTACAGTCAATCCTTGATCTCCCGAAAATACCTGCTGAAACTTCACAGCTTGCAATCTCAGAAACACGCAGGAACTAAACTGCCCTTTTAATATCAAGCCCAAGTCCTGAAGGCTTCAAAACTGAATTCCTGAAGATTGAAAGTTCGACGGTGCTACTAAATTATGAACTAACAGGCAACAGCTTCACTTAATAAAACCTCTGCGTGGCGTTATGCTATCGAATACACAATTAGAAAGCAACATAAAGACCTCACCGTGATAGCAAGCACAGTTTTTCGAGAACACATGATAGCAAGAACAGTTAACAAGTAGAGCAAAGTTGCGAATTTCGGGAGACAACGAACGGAATAAGCATCCGACGGGGTCGAAGAAGAAGACCTGGCGTGTGCGGATGTCGGGCTGCATCTTCTCGAACACGTCTGTGCCGCGCGCCTTCAACCCGGCGACGAACCCGTCGTAGTCCGCCACGGAGAATGCCACGAGAATCCAGCAGAGAGCGATAGCGACGGAGGTGACTGCGAGAGGAGGGGTCTCAGGTTTCCACAGGCGGCGAGGCGGCGCGAGGATGGGGAGGAGGCAGGTGGCGGTGAGAGATGGGGGAGGAGGCAGGCGGCGGCGAGGGAGGAGGAAGGTGGCGGCGGGGGCGAGGGAGGAGGGAGGAGGGAGGCGTAGGCCGCGGGTGGGGGAGGTCTTGTAGATGACGATTGAGGGACCGCGGGAGGGGAAGGGAGACGGCGACAGCGGCGAGGGAGGAGGAACGCGGCGGCGGCGGTGAGGGGGTTAGGGTTAGGGAATTTGGGAGTTGTGGCCTGTGGGCGGGAAACATGGGCTATGTGCGCGGGAGGGAAGTGCGAGTGTGGCTGCGCTGGGCAGGAGCGGGCGGGGTGATCATGTGGATGGATGGCGCGGCGGTGTTGATTCCCGGATAGCCACTCGGATACCTGCCGGATATGCCCGAATTAATTCCCGGATAGCTCTGAATACGCAGAACATGTTCTTACCGAATCCGAATTCGTATCCGACAAAAATATCCAAATCTGTATCCGAATCCGAGGAAAAAAACCGGATATCCGGGAAAAAGCTCCGAATTTAGCTCATATTAATTCGGTCGGTCGGGAATTATCCGCTCCGTTTGCACCCCTAGCTGTAGGGACTGGGTCGGGGGTGGCGCGTTGCGCCTCGGGCGCGGAGGCGGCGGAGCCCGATCACTGCAGCAAAGGCGCAGTCGGCGCTGCCCTATGCGTGTGTGTGCTGGAGGCAGTGCACGTGTGTGTTGTGGTTGGAAAGACAGAGGTGTGCTAGGGGCAATGCGTGTGCGTGCTGGGGTTGGAGAGATAAAGGAGAAGGTGTAAATGGGTGGTTGGGAGCGTGGGGACTAGAGCGTACGAATTTTCTAGAGCGTCGGACATATGCGTAGTATTGTTTGCCATTTTAATAACAGTGGCCACACCACAATTCCATATATCATTCAATCAAATTCCATTTGTGAACATCTGATCATGAATCCCATCGCGACTAAGCATGGTTAAGCATGATACAATACCCATGTTGATAATAAAATAATGTCTAACTAATATCAACCCATCCTATGGTGTCCAAGGGTACATGTCATTCACAATTATTCAATGAGGCATTATATTAAATAGGAATTTAACTATTTTTGAAAGCAGTTATTATAAAACTAGCAATGCATATTGATATAAAACAATATAATTTTATAAAAATAGATATGACATGATCAAAAGTCTATGACTTGCCTTCGTTGAAGGGTTGAGTTGCTTCAGCGAACGGGTCCAAGAATTCTTCAGAAACATCGGAATCTATACGTGCAAAAAGAGCCAAATAAATACAACAATTTCAAATAAAATTCAATAACTATCAAATTAGAACTAAAAGAAAGGGGATGAATTTAGGAATAAGAATCGACGGAATCGGAGTTCGTATGAGGGAGAACGAACGTCCGAAGTTTTTAATCACATGAAATTATAGAAAAAGAAAGAGGGAATAGAATATTCTGGAAATCTGCTTGTTTCTTTGTTTACAGAGAATTCACATGTGTGGCTGTCAAAATGGTCCACAAGCAAGTGAGAGAAAGAGGAGGAGTGAAGGAAAAGAATGAGGGCATGACATGGAGGGCCCACACGTCTTAGAGCCCACATCTTCTTCTTCTCAGAGCAACTCCAGAGAGCACACAGGGAGGAGGCGCACTGGGGGGCTGCGCTGGCGCCGACGAAGGGTAGGGAGGCGGTGGTCGGGGAGCACAAAAATGGAACCCCACGAGGATGGGGGTCCCATTGGTGGCGGCGGCGTCGCTGGAGGAGAAGCGAGGCGGCGGTGCATAGGCCGACGGCTGTGGCAGTGTTCCGGTCACGCTTTGACGAATATAGAGAGAGCACCGGGTAGAACATCGTGAGGCGAGTTCAACCGAGTGGACGATGGCGGCGGGGAGAGGTCGACAGTGTCGGGAATGGAGAAGAAAGTGGTTTCGGCCAACGAGAGGAAAAGCATGATTCCGACGACGAGGAAAGGGGAGGAGAGGGGAAACTCGGGGAGGTGGAAGAGGATCCTTGGGGGCACACCGTGAGACGCGTGGCTCGGCAAAGCGATGGCCGGAGATGGAGAACGAGGGAAGAGGAGGATGGCCGGAGTTGGGGAAGAGACCAGAGCTTGCGGCTCGGGCTCCAGGAGTGCTGTGGTTGGGGGAAAAGGGTGGGGAGAGGGGAAGGGGGAGGAAGGGGGCTGCAGCTGGTTCTTAAAGGTGAAGAAGGGGGAGCAAAGCGGCATGGGGGAGTCGGGCGGTGCGCCGGCCAGAGCTGCGCATAACAGAGCCGACGCGGCCGGGAGCAGGGCGATGCCGCCAATGCATCGGCGAGAATCCAGGCGGGGGCACTAGGCACGAGGAGGGCGTGGGAATCCCGGCGAGAAAAACAGTGCAAGCTCACGGGTTTGGAAGTTTAGAGGAAGAAGAACAGGAAAAGAGAGAAGAAAAGAAAGGAGAAAAGAAAGGAAAATCTGAAAATAAAAATAATTTTGAAAAATTCAAGAAAATTTTATAAAAATCCTTGGAACCTGAATAGACCGAATAAAATAATTTTTGATTTAACTAAAGTTTATTTTAATCATTTAAAATGTTTTCATTATGAAATTCAATTTAAACTTTATTTAATTCAATGAAATGCAAAAACTAAAAAAAAATCCACACTTTAAATTAAATAATTTAAACTAAAATTTTACAACAAATAAAATAACTTTTGGGAAAACATAAAAGAAATAAAATAAGTCGGGTTGCAAGAAACAACAAAGAACTTAGAGGAAATCCAGAAAATCAAATAAAACACATTTTTAATTAATTTGAAGTTTGATTTACTGACATTAAATTTTTTAAATTTATCAAATTTCAAATTTAGCATTAATAATTCAAGAAAAATTAAATGATCATTTTTATTTTGAAAAATCCAAAAAGTCCTGAAAATTGGGATGGGGGAAAAGATGAGGGGATAGATGATGCTTTCGGCGGAATAGACCCATGCCCTAGTCATAGGGCAGTGCGATGTCACAAGGCGGTGTGCTCAAATATAGCCGAGGGGACAACGGAGGTGCCACGTGACATGTGTAGAGCCGTCCGGGCTAGGGGGCAGGGCAACGGGGCGATTGAGCATGGGACACACGACGCAGGGCCATCTGGGACAGGGGAGCACAACATCGGGGTGGTCGGGCGTAGGACGTGCGGCGCGCCACGTGGTCGCGGGGCCGCTCGGGCTGGGGGCACGCAGACGGGGTGGCTGAACGCCAAGGGACATGGCGCTGCGGCCGTGAACGGTGGCATGGCGCTGGCATCGCTCGCCGTGGCGAGCGACGGGCGCTGGACACACGGCAGGCTACCATGTGGCGCGTAAGGCCGTACAGGCGAGGGGGACATGGAAGAGGTGGCTAACGTACGCTGGACGACTAGTGTACGACAGGTGTCGCTCGCTGGGCCGTTCGTGGTGCCAAAAATGGCATTACACCGCCCGAGTGGCCAGATTTGCTAATACGAGTGTCAACAATGCGAAATAGGGCAAAAACTCTTCGGGAACCGCTCCCAACAGACATAATTGTAAGAGTCAGTTCACATTCCTTTTCCCGTCCGCTCGGTAAAAGAATTCTACTTTTACAACTCAAATAAAAATATATTCTTTGACCAAGTTAACTTCTGATCAAAAGAAATACTAGTTGGAAAAGCTTTTCTTCCGAATACAATCCTACAACCTCTTATCAAGTAAGTCATTTTCACTTGAAGTTTGGGGGCTAGATGACGATGATTCAATAATCCTCAATTAATGAAACTAATTATCTGTAATATTTGTTATGGACAATGATATTCTTAATAGCCCTCGAAGATACCCTTGATCGTTAGTTTCTACAACGACCAGGGAAGATTATGACCACCTTATGGTCATAAGGCCTATTACGACTACCTTATGGTCGTAAAGGTTTGCTATGACCAGGTCTACTTGTGACCATCCTATGGTCGATAAAACCCACAGATATGTGGACCTTATCCACTAGAGACTCTATACACTACGCTCATTCACGCGTGATTGTTAATACACATACAATTTATTTCTATCATAGCCGCACGTAGTTCTATTTGTCTCTAGCATAACCGTATGACAAACGTGTAGGAGGATGTCTCTCTGGCAGCAACCATAACCAACGTACGCATTCAAGCAACTGTCAAGGCGTCTCCTGATACACAACAACTGCCACGCTTTCAGAGGCTTTATAAGGGAGGATGCCAATAGATAGAGAAAGAAGTTCAAGACATACAAAAGCCATTAGACTTAGTCTCGGTGGTTTATTTCACTCTGTAAACTCATGCAATATAAGAACAAAGGAGTATGGTTATTATTCTCTCCGAAGAATGCATGAATCTGTCTAAAAGGAATATGATTATTATTATTCTTTCCAGAGTGCCTGAATTTGTCTAAAAATGGCCATATGTCTTTTTGCATGATCTCAAGTATCGTCTCCTCAGTATTTATTTCATAAGATCAATAATAAAACATCGACACCACTAAACTCGTATTTCTTTCTTTTTCTCGTCTTAAATCACTTATGAAAGGTCACTTCTGCCCCTGCCCCCTCTTCTTCCTCACCTCCTACCCCCAAATCCTTCCTTTCTTCTTCTTCCTGTCTATTTCTCTTCTTCCCGAGGGTGGAGGACGGTGGCGAGCGGAAGAGGCGATGCCGACGACCACCGTGGCAGGGTGGGGGTGGAGGACTTCGTTGACTGTAGGGGAAGAGGAGGAGGAGCGCTGCAAGCCTGCAACCTTGCTGCTTCCCATGGCCGCCATTGCCATGGCTGCTCGAGATTCCTGGCACCGGTGTTGTCCCAGTTCACAAACAACAGCATCAAGATGGCGGCACACGCGCCCTCAAGGGAGGCAGTGTTGCAGGCGAGGATGGAGACCCTCGTGCCCTCCCTCGCGACGGCCATGGCTCGGGAATAAGCGTGGGGAGGGGAGGAAGGGCAAGATTGTCTTTTGACATGTGATTTTGGGGCCAAAAAAAAAATACTGGAATACATGAAGAGCGGCAAATCTCAGCTATTTTCATGTTTTTAGTGGTCATTTCATCAAGAAAAATGCTTTCAGGTTAAATCCTGAAACACATCTTTAGGACGGTAAAACATCAATTTTCCCTTAGAATAATAGCAACGCCACGGCAGAAAAACGGGTTGAGAGTGGAAATCCATCATATGTGCGGTGCTATGTGGCTTACATGCGCGGCGCCGTCGAGCACTCGAGCGCATTGACGAGCTGCATCGCCTTAATTTGTTACGATCCAACTGCAGGATACAGGGTACAGGGAGAAGCTGAGACTGGGAATGGAGAGATGAGACTGGGATTAGAGAATCTTAGAAGAGCTTGGAGAGGATCAGAGCAGATGGGAACCAAGAGAGAGGAAGAGCCTGTTCGTCCGATCTATTCTTTGGCAGGTACCCCACTCCCTATGGAGGGATGTGCTGTCCATCGTGAGCAGGATCGAGAGGCGTTGACGTTCACTGTGAGGTTCGCGAGGGCGTTGCGCTCGGCTGGCACTGACGTGTTATTGATCTATGCCGAGTGAGATTTTTTGGGAATAATATTATTTTAAAAGAAAATTACGAAAATAAATACTCAATTTTTTTTACAAAACTAGGTTACTGTCGTCATTTGAAATAATAAAATATTCCTATCGCCATTCACCATCCTATCGTCATTCCAAATGGCGACAATAGCCTAAGAGCTAGCGGCAGGGATCAGAATAGTGCAGTTAGGTCCCTATTCTCTATTACCAATTGAAATGACGACAAGGTCCAGTAGCCTAGGAACCGGCGATAGGGATCAGAATAGTGCAGTTAGGTTCCTGACGCTAGTTGAAATGGCGACAAGATCTTGCCTATTTTTTTACTATGTATTTTCGACCACATATTTTGTTAACAAATCACAATGATATTGCAAAACAGTCAGCACAATGTCATCATATTTTTTATCGACAAATCACAACGATATTACAGAACATTCAACATAACGCCTCACATGTTTTGTCGACAAATCAAACCACTATTACAAAACATTCACCACAACGACGTCACTGAGTTTTTCGACAAATCAAAATGAGACTACAAAGGTGGCGAGCATCACATATTTCAACCAGACGAACCTTTCCCATGGCTGCAACCTCACATCCGCTATGTCGACCGCCTCGAGTGGGACAGTCGGATGAGATCCCCACGGTGCCATCCGGACTGCCGATGTCTTCTTCATTCTATAGATTTCTCATAGGGTATTTCTTGAAGGTGTGCCCAAACTCCTTACAAATGGATCACTTCTTCGTACGGTGCCCGGCTTCTGCTTCGTCCATGTCATTCTTGATACGACGCACCTGTCGCCAGCCAACTTTTCCGTTCAGCCTATCAATGTCTGCGGCCCAGATAAGTTGCTCTCAGGTCGCATGGCTAGTGAAATGACCAACCACGCCGTAATCATACAGCTCTGCACTCATGTTCGCATCACCTCTTCCTTGTTGAAATAGTCAGAGAGGTACTGGCCAAGATGTTGCGTCACTGTCGAACATACGACCATGACATGTAAGCAGGGCCTATGCAGAAGAAGAGGCTTGTTGCAAGTGCATACGCAACTAGTGCGGCGTAGCGTGCACTCGTGGGTGATCCTCTCGCGCTTTGTCCTGCGACGCCCCTTATCTCTGCATAGTATCTCAAAACGAAGCTCCCTCGTGCCCATCTTGAATGCCCGTTGTATCTCACCCTTCTTGCTCTTCTCTTTCATGTACTTGGTGCTCATGGCGAAATACAGTACTTTATCATTTGCCATAGTGAGCGACATGTTGTTGCTTGTGTCAACAAAGTAGTTTGTGGTACCTCGGCGAATTGCCTACACAATACCAACCAAAGGGAGGCACCTAGCGCTGCGCATGACCCAATTGTACACCTCGGTTAGATTGATTGCCATGACACCATATCGAGCACCACCCTTGTCATGTAGCAGTGACCACTTCTCCTTAGACTCGTCCAAGAACCATTTCACCTGCACTCCCGTTTTCCTCGCCACACTAGGACCATCTATGGGTAACTGTGGCAATGCTTCGAGGGCCTGGTCAGCGCTTGTAACGGCCTTTTTCATTGCCTTCCTTCTGTGCGTCTAGGTCCGCTCATCTAGAATCTTCTAGAGTAAGTCAAACTTTTGTTGCTGGTTCTGGTTGCACAACCGCTTAAACAGATTCATCAAATCCTTGTTGTAGAACTGTTTGTGGAAGTTTGTACCCAAGTGCCTTATGCACCACCTGCTCTACAGATCCACTTATAGAAGTGATTCGTTCTCTCCTTGTTGTAGCTGAGTTATTGCACTCGGTATGCTCGCGTGCTGATCATGTATGGCACATACGTTAGGATGACCCTTTACAACAGAAATCCTAAAATTCCTTAGAAACCACAACCAGCGTCCGTGTTATCACTTTCAACGAATGCGAATGCCACGAGACAAACTTGATTGTTCCCGTCCGTCGCTATTGCAATCAGTACCTGCCTTGTACTTTCCAGCCAGGAATGTGTCACCCACGCACAAGATTGGACGGTAGTGCCGGAATGCATTGATGCATAGACCAAATGCAAAAAAATGCTCGCTTTAGTACCCTCCTATTGCCCCATTTTAGATCCGTTGATTCTTGTATGAGTGCTAGGATTCCTGCTTTGTATGACTCGGAGTTTGCCAAAGAGGTTGTGGTAGGAGTCCTTGAACGTACCGATCCTTGATTCCAACGTTTTCTGTTTTGCTCTCCACGCATTGGCATAGCTGTTTGTTGGAACCTTGCCTCAATCGTCCAAATGATAGACCGTGCCTTAAAATCTAGATTATCCACGATCTCACCGTACATAATGTTCGCGATAAAGCATGATGACAGGTTCTTGTAGGACTGCACTGCCTCAGCGACAACACATGTGTGAGGGACCACTATAGAGTATTTCCAATAGGTGTCCTACTTAGGCTGAAATATATGCACTCACCAAGGGCGCCCCTCTATGCCACACTTCACATCGTAGTATCTTGGGTTAGACTTGACAACTGGAAATGTATGCCGTATAGACATGGTCTAGAATTTAACCGCCTCTGCACGACCTTGCATTTGTACATAGCCTATTGCTTGATCTCGCTCTGATCGTACTCCCACGGTACACGGAACCTTCGTTAATTACGAGGTTGTTAAACTGGTATGTGTTATACTCGGATGGAACCGCCTGCTATTCCGCAGTATCCTCGTCGTCGAATCCTTTATCTTCTGACAATGCCATGTAATCCTGGTCTTCGAGATCCATCCTTTGGACTAGAGCTTCCAGCTCCTCACCATCGTCAGCAAGTCCACTAGCTTGTCTAACTGAAGGAGCTCCTTTCGCAAGGTTTTCATCGACAACATCAGTAACTCTGGGACCTTCGGCTATGCATCGCGCTGTGGCTGGAGTCCCCGACTTCTTCCTCGACATCACCACCCCTTCTTGTTCAGCTGTCGATGCAGGAGTAGGCTTGGCATATGCCTAGGCCAGAAGGACCAAATTCCACCGCTCCTCCCTCACCCTACATACATATGACTATCATAACCTTGGTCACTTGAACTGCACTAACTCCCAATATGTGTCATGTGGTGCTCGATTGTTAAAGCAACTCAATCTCAGATCATACACAGCATAGTCCAAATCGAATGCGTGAAATAACCACCGCATCACAACACACCATATATGCTGCTCTGGTCTTGTTAAGGTCACGATAGCCGATTGAAAATAACACGAATCAATCCTCTCGAGACCCTCAGGAATAGTCCCCTAACTGTAGTAAATTTTGAAGTTGGTAGCGTCCGACATATTTGACGTACTGCACCGTAAACAAGATTGTCACGATTAACCACATATCTAAAACTAAACTACCCACTGAAAATGATTATGCACAACATACTACACTACGTAACCGTACATCTAAAACTATATAATTCATTCGGTTAAAAAAAATACCTAAAAAGTAGATGACCGAACGAACAATGCTTCCCTAGCTTCTCTCCTCCCCTCTACTCCTCTACCTTCCCACCCTCTCTTTTTCCTGAATAAAGATAAGTTATTCCAGATTTTTGGGGTCTTTTATAGGGTAGATTATATCACTATTTGGAATAGCGACATAAACTTACGAGATCCTGTCGCCATTTCAAATAGTAAATTTTTAAAATTTTAATATTAAAATATTTAGGAACTTGCGGAATCCCTGTCACCAGTTGGAGTGGCGACAGGATCTTGTTGCCATTTCAACTGGCGACAAGAACCCCGACCTCAGTCCCTAAGCTACTATCGACATTTGGAATAGCGACGGAACCTAGTTTTGTAAAAAAAAAAAATGATTATTTATTTTTGTAATTTTCTTTTAAAATAATATTATTTCAAAAAAAAAATCTGCCGAGTGAGGGTGTGTGATCAATATATACATACATGCTATTCTTTTATTGTATTCCTATCAACAAAATTTAGTACACAAATTTCACTGATCATCGATTACATATAAGCTCTACATCTTCTCCAGTGACAACGGGGCGGAGAAATTTAAAGGTGAGAACATATCGTCATAATTGGACTTGGGAGCAGGCTTGAACTCGTAAGGGCCAGCCTTGCTTCCCCAAACCTGAGAATAAGTGGGTACATTGTCAAAAGAATAGTCTTTTCACAAGCATTGCAAGTCAGCCAGAACCATGGTGCGAATAGTGTACAAAACCTACCTGATTTCCGTCGTCATCAAAACCCTTGTCCCAAATGTGTAATTCACCATTCTTGTGAATGGACAGATCCGATGTACAATATGCTGCACCACTCTGTTAAAATATTGATCTTGCGATGAGAACAATTTCCAAACATTGCCAAAAAACAAAGAAGAATATCCAGGTGGGTTCTGATGATATTAAATTAGAACAGACTTGGAAACTATTGTTAATCAGAAAGAGGACTAGAAATGTTGATTCAGAAGGGAGAATAAGTAGCTCACCCAATTGTTGGGAAAACCTCCAGGTGGGGTTGATCCTTTGTATAAGCAGCGTTTTCCACGCTCACATCGTGATAAGTGTACGGTGGTCAGACGCTCTGCAATGTCCTGAGCACCAAATATAAACTTGAGTGTTAGGACAGTTGTATATGTCAGAAACTAGGATGTATTAGTGTAAAACCACTTTCTTGAAGGATAAGTGAAATTTTTGCCTATTTTGTTTCTTCTACCAACAATATAAGTACGGGTTGAAGCATAGTTACCGGATTCGTTGAACCCGAACTGAGTACCCTTTAGGGTACGGGGTTCGTGTTCACAATGAAAATTGAAAGAAAAAGATAGTGAACTATGAACCCGAATCCCGTACCACGACTCGGACGAACCGCGTTTCTAATAACTATGGGTTGAAGCTTTATATGGTAACAAATCACTGTAGTGCCTTTTTTTATACGTCAACAAGCTGTTTCAGACCAGATAGTATTTCTCTGTAGACAAGCATTGTAATCCACAAAGCTTAGATATTTACCCAAGAAAAAACTTTTAAAAGAAGGATCGATCACCGTCAACAACAGAAATAGGAACGAAGCATAACTTCCAAATCACAATCCAGATATTGATATTTACTGTCGTAAAAAAGCTTCAAGAATGAACATTTTACATCAGCAGCATTCTGTTCTAGCCCACTGCAGCTGCACTGAGCAATTAAGATTCCATTCTGGCAGCATGGCTACCAGCCTACCACCCAACTGAAGGTCATATTAAATTAACATTAAACAGTAGTTTGTGTGATCAAAATCAGCATCAAGATCTATATGCATTTTGTAGCGAGGACTGAACTGTACGAAGCTAGCTAACTGCCAGCACATAATTCCATGTGGAAATGCATAGTGTAGATGTGACACTACGGATAAATGCACCACCTACTATGCGATGTATTCAGTATTTACAAATGTAGTACATTGCTTCAAAATCAAGGTTGTCACGGCGACCTTGGCGACCACGGCGCCTAAGGGGCGCCAGGACGCCTAATCTTCCAGGCGGGCGCCTAATCGTCCTCTAGACGAGGTAAGGCGAGCTAAATAGCAACTATAATTTTACAACTAACAAGTAACAACACTGGTCAATACTCAATACATTTGGGAGCAGAAGATCCCAGCTGCCCGCGCCGTGCCCCTTTGCCGCAAAATGCAGCTCCCCCAGTCCCCCTCCCCATCGAGCTCCCCCTCTCCCTCTCACTGCCGGCTCGGGCTCCTTTCCCTCTCCTCTCCTCTCCTCCCCTCCCTGGCTCGGGCTCCCTCCCCAACCCTCCCGGCGGCAACCCGACCTCCCCCTCCCTCCCGCCTCCTCGCTTCCCCCTCCTCTCCGCTGCGGTCCAGCCGGATCCGCGACGGACTTCGAGAGTGGCGGCGGCGCGGAGGACGGGAGAGGAGGAGGAGGAGCGAGGAGGAGATGGAGTACACAGGGCCGGCGGTACAGTGCGGTGACGCGCTCGGAGATGGCCAAGGCGAGGCGAAGGCCATGGCGTCGCTCGCGCCTGCCGCCGACGCCAAGGCGACGCCTTGGCGACGCCGTGACATCCATGTTCAAAATGCATCACATGATTATGCCGTGCGAGTAAGCATCCTAATCCATGCGGAAACTAAGTTCTGGTCCTAGTAGTGCACTAAGTGAATGTCACGGACATGGATCTCTTAATGTGGGCCTCCAGGTTGGACAAGTTCGTTGGCTGGCCTTTGGCCCATCTAGTGTGGCCAGGGGAAACAATACAAAGGAATATTTGATTATTTGCCACTCTAAAGATGTGCAATTTAGAATTTACCACTCCATGTGTTTATGGCATGTGGGTCCCAGTACCACATATCATAGACACATGAGTGACAAATCCTGAATTGCATATCTTTTGACAGTGGCACATAATCAAATCTCCCTCTCTTCCCCCAATTCCTCTCTGATGTTCCCCACCCCAGGCTTCTACCTTTTCGTCTGAACTGCTACTCCCATCATTGCTTCCAATTTCTCCCAATTGTATGCCCAAACACTTGTATCATTGTTGATTTGGCAATATAGTATTCGGATTTGGTGTGGATCGATATTCATGATGAAGGGTCATGACAATATGGTATCATAGCCATTGATCCCGGTGGCTCCTCGCATTGAGACGGCCATGAGCGCTGCTGAAGAGGAGCGGTGTAAGGCGATGCTAGACAAGCTACTGGCCAAGGTGGATGAGCAAGGGCGGAAGTTGGATGACATGATCTCTCGGTTGCTCAGCGCCACCGCCGACTCGACCTCAAGTTCTCCTTCGACCATTGCCGGGCTCGCCACCATCTCAAGTTGGGTTGTTGCTGCTCAGCCCGCCGTCAACACCTTCGACACCGACACCAACTTCGTGACGCCCACCAAGTGCTCGACGTTAGGCCCCACCCCAACGTCGACGACACTAAGGTCACGACCATGCCCCTGCTTTCGGGAGGCGTGCCCACGGCCCTCTGGGTGCATGTGGAGCGCGCGAAGACCTCCTCGCCGAGGTCGTTCACCATCAGCGAGCTGGACACCGTGATGCCCCAAGGTGTTCGATGTTCTGCCACAACTCGAACACCGGCGACATCGAGGTCACGACCGTGACCCTGCTCGAGACAGGCGAGTCCAATGACACCGCCTCGCAGACGTTCACGTTCATGCCGACGCAACCCCGAGTTCTTCCTCAGCTGCCACCCTGCTCGACCTCGCCGTCTCCGGTCTCACATTGTCGAAGGCTGTGATTTTGATGCGCGCGGACATGGGTGACTTCACCGCGCACCGGCTGTTCGACGAAATGCCCCGACACGCCAATGTCCACTCTGAGCTGGCTACTTCCCCAGCCAACATTTGCTCAAGCAACCCCATCTCCACATTGAGCGTTGTGATGTGGCCACCACCAATGGTGTGGGTCGAGCGACACCCATGGCCACCGCCGGTGTAAGTGGAGATCGTGTGTGACAGGGCAGAGCTACGGCCAACACCGCGGCGTTCCTCCGATTTCGAGATGATGAGCAGCAGAAGCAACGGTGGCCGCCATCTATGCCAATGGAGATCGTGGGCATAGTTGCTGAGCTACAACCAACACCATGGCCGCCGCCTACTCAAGTCAACAGCACAAGAAGCCGAACTGAGCCATGGCCAACATCACGACTATCGTTTGGGTGTGATCGAGATGACGTGCAACCGAAGTAGCCATGGCCACCACCTGGACGATAGAGTGTGCTGACTGAGGGTGAGAGTGTGGCCAATTGGGAATGTTGAAGAGGTACAATGTTCAGTCCTCCTTTTCTTGTGTGAAGTTTGGGCATGGCTATGTAGAATTCTGATGCAAGTCAAAGGCACAAAAAGACAATCAGAGTTGTGGCCAGCGCCATGGTCATCATTTGGGTTTAATCGGGGCAATGTACTGTCAAGGTCTCATGGCTATCACCTACTAGGAAGGAAGTATCCAGCTACAAAACAATGGAGTGGCTATCACATTTTATTGCTGAAGACTGGAAAGTTCACAGAATAATAATCAAATTTGGGATGTTTTGGTCCTCACCTACTGATTTGAAAAGGATAATACACTGTAAGGAGGTTTGTGTTCCAGAGTCTGAAAGCGGATCATACAATGCCATATGGGATGCCATTACAGATTGGAATCTTGATCAGAAGATTCTAAGCTTGACTTCTGTTCGTGAAGTTAGGAATGATTCAAATACCTCGAAGCTTAAGGAAATGCTCATAGAGAAGAAGTGCCTTACTATCAGAGGCAAGCTATACAACATTGCTTGTGTGGACGACATCCTTAACAGTATTGTTTCCAAAGGGCAATCATATATACTTCGCCTTGTTGGTGACATAGCAATTGAATTTTTTGTGGCACATGCATCTTCATCATTGACCCAACAGCAGCTTCTGGAAGTCATTTCACAAATGAGTGTGAAGTGTCCACAAGAAGATGCTAAGTGGTGGCACAAATTTTATTTTAGGCTTGAAGTTCTGTTGCATTTCAAGAAGTCATTTCCCTCTGAAGAAGTGGTGTCTCCAGAAGATATGAAAGTTGCTGAGTCTATTTGCAAGATTTTGAGGACATTTTATCATGTAATTGAAGTAATCTCTGCCCCTAGCTCTCCGACAGCAAATATATACTTTAATAAGGCATGGAAAGTGAGGACAATTTTGCAAGAAGCATCAAATGACCACAGAGAAATCGCTACAATGGTTATGGAGATGCAGGAAGTGTTCAATGAGTATTGGCAAAATTCATACTTGTGGTTGTCAATACCTGTTGTTTTAGATCCTAGTTTCAAAATCAGCTTCATCGAGTTTCGTCTGAAACAAGCTTTTGGCACAAATTCAGCAAGCTACTTATCTGAAATACGTGAAACAGTCTGGGATCTCTTCAATGAATACCGCAACCCTATGGATCAACCGAGTGCTGGTGTTTCAAATAGTGCAGCTTTGGACACAGACAGTGATTCGTTGGAAGATTGGGTTCAGCAACCTGAATTTGCACTGATCACCAAAAATTCTGGAATCGTACTGCTGCACAAGACAAAAGTCACTTCCACAACCAAAGTTAACTATACTATCACTTCACCTGCTGTTTCTCCTGAGGGCACTGAAGCTGTTGTGGGTGTGCAAGATGGGAAACTGCGCATCTATTCCATCAGTGGGGATACACTTACAGAAGAAGTGCTATTATTTCCATACGTTATTCGCCAGATGTTTCCATGTTTGCTTCTGCTTACAGAAGAAGTGCTATTATTTCCATACGTTATTAGCCGGGTGTTTCCATGTTTGCTTCTGCTGATACCAATAGGAAGTTGTTCCAGGGGACACTACCGGCTTGGGGGCAAGCCGAATTTCAACGGGGGAGGTATGTCACGGACATGGATCTCTTGATGTGGGCCTCTAGGTTGGACAAGTACGTGGGCTAGCCTTTGGCCCATCTAGTGTGGCCAATGGAAACAATACAAAAGGGGCAAGGTGATCCGACTGGGAGGGCATCGAAGAACAGACATCAGCCTCGGCTCCTTCCCCAATGTCATCTCTTCCCCCAATTCCTCTCTGATGTTCCCCACCCCAGGCTTCTACCTACTCGTCTGAACTGCTACACCCATCCTTGTTTCCAATTTCTCCCAATTGTATCCCCAAACTGTCATTGGCGTAGGCCTTGGGCCCAACCGGCACTTCAAGAGTCACAACGTAGCTCATGTATATTTAATTAGAGTTGAGTCGATCACAATTTGTTAGAGATTGAGTTAGAGATAAGATTGCTTAAGAGATAAGATTATTACTTAGGGGCCAAGTAAGCCATCCCAATAAAAGGGACACCATGTAACTATTATCGGGCAAGCAATAAGAATACAATAGTCTAAATCCCAATCCCCTTCGTCTTCCCAATCTATAGTCTTTCCTCTCCCCTAGCAGCCGACGCCATCCGGCTATCCTCCCGGTGGTGTTTACCCCTATGATCTAAGGATCATAACAACCTAATATCAGAGCAATCGATTCCTTCCCACGACTTCTGCTACCATGGTTATGGCAAAGATCAGACCATCAGACCTGTCACCGAGTCGTTGGCCATGATAAAGGCTAACGCTAACAAGATGGCCATGAGTTTCAATGACAACAACAAGAAGATGGCGACTATCTTCCTCGACATGCATGGTACTTTAGAGAAGATGATTGCGAATCAGAAAGAGAAAAAGGCGCAACAAGAGGCAGCGGTGGCGTTGTTCCCCATAGTCGCGTCGTCGCATCAGGAGGCAGCGGCCGCGCCACCTCCAGCAGCCGCAGCGATGCTTCAAGAGCCATCGACGGCGCTATTTCCAGCAGCCGTGGCAGTGCAACAGGAGAACAAGGAGTCAGTGACACGCACCAAGGCGCAGCGGCGGCGACACATCACGCAGCGGAGGCAACGATCCTTCCCGCGCGTGTGGATGTGCGTGCATACGGTCTATTGGGTGTGCAACGTGAACACAGTGTGCATGGCGCGTACATGTGTGCAAGTTGTACGTGGATACCTCTTTGCGTGGGAACCAGGAGGAGCATGGGAGGTGTGCATGCATGGGTGTTTGGATGGAAAGAAGAGGGCGCAGAAAGGAAGTCCAGCATGCATTGGGTTTCATGGAAGGAATCAAGGAAAGGACTCCTATTTTCACGCTACCAAATCAAAAGGAATCCGAGCTCTCGCATAGAAACCAATCTGGTGTGGAGTTTGTTTCCCGCATGGCCATGAGAGATAAGGTTCTTGGAGATTTTGTAGGAGGAAAAGTAGCAGGAAATCTTCTTGTTTTTGCCGTGCATGCTACTCGACTAGGGCCGGCGCGTCCAAGACCAAAGCCGGACACCCTCCTTTCCTTGCACGACCTTGGATGGGTCCACCGCAACGATATGGAAGGATGGCGCATCAAAACAACGTTGTGTTTTGTTTATTTGCACATAAGTGTGCATGTCGGGTCGGGTGTCGTGTCCTGTCATCAACGAAGGGTCTCCTAGGACTGCAACCATAGCCACCACCTAGCAGCTCGAGGACGAGCTGCACGTCCAAGAGGGGTGTAATGTCATGGGCGTAGGCCTTGGGCCCAACCGGCACTTCAAGAGTCACAATGTAGCATGTGTATATTTAATTAGAGTTGAGTCGATCACAATCTGTTAGAGATTGAGTTAGAGATAAGATTGCTTAAGAGATAAGATTATTACTTAGGGGTCAAGTAAGCCATCCCAATAAAAGGGACACCATGTAACTATTATCGGGCAAGCAATGAGAATACAATAGTTTAAGTCCCAATCCCCTTCGTCTCCCCAATCTATAGTCTTCCCTCTCCCCTAGCAACCGACGCCACCCGGCTATCCTCCCGGTGATGTTTACCCCTATGATCTAAGGATCATAACACAAACACTTGTATCGTTGTTGATTGGCAATATAGCATTCGGATTTGGTGTGGATCGATATTCATGATGAAGGGTCATGACAGTGAAGCATGTTAGATACGTATCTTGCTTAGGGTTTTATTTGTATATTCTCCTACACCTATACATGTTATATTGGCCTTTGGCCCATTGGATAGATCAAGGGTTCATTCCAACATGATATCAGAGCTAGGGTTAGGGCTAGGATTGCGTGAGCTACTGTTCGCCGCCACCGCCATTGCTGTCCTCCGACTGTCACCGCCTCCTCCCTCTCCGCTCCTCTGATCTGAGACGCCTCCTTTGCTTTCGCTCCTTACCATCAGCTTCCTCTGCGCCACCCGGCGCCTCCCGTTCCTCCCCGCGCGACACCGCCGTGTTGTTGCTCCAGATCCGCCGCCGCTGCTCTTAGCCCTGGCCTCCCCTGCTCGCCTGGAACAGCCGCCGAGCTCCCCTGCTCGCCTGGATCTAACCCCGAGCCAAGGCTGCGAAGCACGAGCCGCGTTCTTGCTCGGATCCGCCAGCTGCCGCTCTGGCCCCGCCTCACTCGCCCTGGGCCGTCCCATGCTCACTTGCTCATCGAATCGCCGCCGCGCCTCGAGCCTCTACCTGCCGGATCTACCGGCCGAGGCTGCGGAGTGTGAGCCCACGGTGCCTTCGTCGGCGAAATCTGCCTCCCTGTCCCAACCCTCCGGAGCTGCGGATCTGAAGCAGCAGCTGCCGCATTTGGCGAGGAGCCGCGTGCCCATCGCAGATGACCAACGCCGAGACGTCTTCAAGCGGGTGATCCCTTGCTCCCGAATAGCCCCGCCGCGCCGCCTCGCTCCTGCGCTCGCCAAAGACTAAGCCACGGATCTAGGAGCGCCTCGCTCCACCCGACCAGAGCCTCCTGCGCTCCGCTCGCCTCGAGCCGCCATTGTGGCTGCAGTGCGAGCACCGCCGCGTCATCCTGGTCGCCGGCGCCGCTGCTAGTGAAGCGCTTGCAGGCCCAGGCATTGACCGCGCCGCCGAACGTGAGTCCTGACGGGCCCACTGCTCCAAGCCCAGCCTAGCCACTCTGGCTCGAGCCGCCGCTGCTCCGGAGTTGCCCCCGAGCCGCTGCCCCCGAGGGCTGCTGCCAAGGCTCGCCTCCCGTGAGTTGCTCCACCAAGCGCGCCGCCCTAGATCCCCTTCCTCGGGCCACTGCCGCCCCTACCCCGAGCTCCTGCCTCGGGCTACCTCTCCTGACGCCACACGGCAGCTCCTCTCCCTACTCCAACGCCTTGGTATCAGCTCATCCTCAGACTCCTCGGGCTCTGCTCGTCGGGCTCTTGATTCTTAGTAATCTTCCTCGCCTCCGCCACCTCACTCGTCTGGTATCTTGTCTCTGTGGATCTTGGACTCTGCCGCTTCCTTTCACATAACACCAGATTCTACTCACCTCACTTTTGTGAGTCCCTCTTAGCTTCCATCCACTGTTCAGACTGCAGATGGTACCCTTCCTATTGCAGGCTGAGGCATCCTTTCCACTTCTTCCTTTCATGTTCTTGTCGTCTCTCATGTTCCCAAGCTTACTAAGCAAGTAAGCAGCTTATGTCGGCCGGTCAGATCACTACTCACGACTGTCGTATTATTCTAGAGTCCAACTCTTGTTGTGTCTAGGACCGCCGCACGAGACTATGCTTGGTGTTGGCCCTCGGCACCCTGATTCGCAGCGTCTTTGGGAGCTCGACTGGCTGCACCTTCCATTCGTTGTCTCCACCAGCCAGTCGGTCACTACACCTGCCTCTGTTTTTGCTGTGTCTTCTATTTCTTCCTTTGCTCAGTGGCACCATCGTTTGGGTCATCTCTATGGATCGTGACTGTCGTCTCTAGTAAGTCGTGGTTTTCTTGGGTCTGTTTCTGGTAACACCTCTTTACCTTGTATGAGTTGCAAGCTTGGCAAGCAGCTGCGACTCCCCTATCCCTCTAGCGATCCTATCTCGGCTCGTCCTTTTGATCTTGTTAACTTCGACATTTGGGGTCCGGCTCCTTTCGTTTCGAAAGGGGGTCATTGATGCTATGTGATCTTTATTGATGATTATTCTAGTTATACTTGGATCTACTTCATGTCCTCTCGCAATCAGGTTCTCTCTATTTACCAAAGGTTTGCCACCATGGTTAGCACTCAATTTGATTCGGCCATTCTTGTTTTTCGTGTTGATTCTACTGGCAAGTACCAATCCGCTGCTTTGCACCACTTTCACGCAGAGCAAGTTACTCTTCCCAAGTACTCTTGTCTTAGCGCTCATGCTCAGAACGGTGTCTCTGAGCATAAGCATCGTCACTTGCTTGAGACAGATTCAAGTACTCTTGTCTTAGTGCTTATGCTCATAACAATGTCTTTGAGCGTAAGCATCGTCACTTGCTTGAGACAGCTTGCGCTCTCATGCTTGCCTCTTCTGTTCCACCTCAATTCTAGGCTGAGGTTGTCTCCACTGCTGCTTTCCTCATCAATATGTAGCCTTCCACTGCTCTTTATGGTTCTACTCCTGTTGAGCGTCTCTACGGTCGGGCTCCCGAGTATAGTCACCTTCCCTGTTTCGGCTGTCTGCTTCGTCCTCCTTCCACCTTGTGATCGCACCAAGTTGACTGCTCAGTCAATTGAGTGTGTTTTTCTTGGCTATAGTCTTGAGCATAAGGGCTATCATTGCTACGACCCTGTTGCTCGCCGGATGAGGATCTCTCGGGACGCCACCTTCGATAAGTCCCGACCTTACTACCCTTGTCCCTCTACTGTCAGCTTAGATTCTCTTGTTGAGTCGATCTCCTTTCTAACTTCTCCTGACACCCAGCTTTCCACTTTTGTTTCCTTCCGCCTCCACATTCTTCACTTCCCTCTCCTCCGGCTCCACTTGTTCCCTCTCCTCCAGAGTTTCCTTCCAGCTCTTTTGTTGAGGTTCCCCCTTTCCCCTGCACTACTCTCGCCGACCTCGGCTTACTCCTCCAGTTGAGCCTCTGTCATTGCTAAGCCCTGTTCCCAGCTCTTCTTCTCCAGCTCCTTCTCCGCCAGAGGTTCCTTCCAGCTCTTTTGTTGAGATTGCATCCTTTCCCTTGCACTACTCTCGTCGTCCTTGGCCTACTCCTTCGGTTGAGCCTCTGTCTTTGTTGGCCCTGTTCCTAGCTCTTCTTCTCCATCCTTGTTGGGTCTGCTCCTCCTTCTCCTCCCAGATACGACCTTCGTGATCGTCGCACTGCCAGGCTTCCTGAGCGCTACGGTTTCGCAACCGTTGCTCTTTCTGAGCCTACGATCTACCGTGAGGCTGCTACTCACCCTGAGTGGCAGCTCGCGATGTCTGAGGAGATTGTTGTTTTCGAGCGTACTAGCACTTAGGATCTTGTGCTCTTACCTACGCGTGTCACTCTCATCACGTGCAAGTGGGTGTATAAGATCAAGACCTGCTCGGATGATTCTCTTGAATGATACAAGACTCGTCTTGTAGCGCGTGATTTTCAGTAGGAGCATGGTCGTGACTACGATGAGACTTCGCTCATGTCACCCACATGACCACTGTTTGCACTCTCCTTGCTGTAACCTTAGCCTCTGTTCGACAGTGGTCCATCTCTCATCTGGACATCAAGAATGTCTTTCTCAATGGCAAGCTGTGTGAGTAGATATACATGCAACTGCCCTAGGTATTTTGTCCCCTAGGTATTCTGTCCCTGATGGTATAGTTTGTCGCCTTCATCGCTCTCTCTATGTGCTCAAGCAAGCCTCTCGTGCTTGGTTTGACCGTTTCTCCTTTACTGTCACTACTGCCGGCTTCTCTGCTAGTGATCACGACCCTACTCTCTTTGTACACCTCTCATCAAGGTTGGACGCTGATGATATGATCATTACTGAGGATGACTCTCAGTACATTGATTTTGTGAAGGTGCATCTCAGTGAACAGTTTTTGATGTCTGCTTTGGGTCCTCCTTGTTACTTCCTTGGGATTGAGGTCACTTCTACGCTTGAGGCTACTACCTCTCCCAAGAGAAGTACATTCAGGATATCCTTGCTCGCGCTTGTCTGACTGATCAGGACATGGTGGATACTCTTATGGAGCTTGGTGTTCACCTTCGGCCTATTGATGGTGAGCCTCTTGAGGACCCACTCGCTACCGCCATCTTGTCGGGAGCCTCGTCTACCTTGGCATCATTAACAACTGAGATCACCTGGCTTCAGTGGATACTTGAGGGTTTCGGTGTTTCAATTTCTGCACTGACTCCTCTCTTATCAGACAGTACTGGTGCGATTAGCATTGTTCGAGACAGAGTGAAGCATGAGCTCACCAAACATATTGGAGTAAATGCTTCGTACATGAGATCGCAAGTGTAGGACCAAGTTATTGCTCTTCAGTATGTACCTTCGGAGTTTCAGTTAGCAGATTTCTTCATCAAGGTATAGACTAAAGCTCGGAACAGCTTCTACCTCTCTAAACTCAATGTTACTTATCCACCATGAGTTTGAGGGGTGTTAGATATGTATATTGCTTAAGGTGTTCTTTGTATATTCACCTACACCTGTACATGTTATATTGGCATTTAGCCCATTGGAATAGATCAAGGGTTCATTCCAACAAAGTACATAACAACTCAAATGGGTCAGCAGCAGAACCAATAACAGCATTCGATACCATAATCTTTAAATGATCAAACGGCTACACATGAATTGGTAAAATCAAACATATGATCAGCCGGCAGATTGTACATCTCTCATAATTGCAGCCCATTGAACCCCGTATCATCTTTCATGCTAGTAAATTTGTCAGAATTGAAAGTACGGGATTTCTGCCCTTGAATTAAGATGTGTGGCGCAACTAAGGACAATCCTTAAGTATCATGTTAATAGACTTCTCTAATTGTTGGATCATATTCACTTCATTTATTTTGAAGCAGGCCAGAAAAAGGTCATGCTACTGACAGTCCTCAGTTAGTTACTAAGTACATGGGGGTTGTTCCCAAGTACTCAAATTTAAGCATATCATCCCTGAAAACCTGCCCCCTCTTTGTGGCGGCCTTCCTCGTTATTGGCACTGTCACCTTCACTCAATGTTCTATCTCATGACTCACTGAATTTCCATTTCAATGTATCATCGCCAAGATATAGCAATAGTATGTTTTAGTCATGGTACATTTGAGTAAACCGTTCTTCAAATCGTAATCAACAAGGCAATTAACAAGTTCATTAGAAATTAAATTTGGAACTTGACTTTCTTCTTATCTTAAATTGAATTCCTCTGCTAATTCCTACAAAACGTTTTGCTTAAGGTAGACAATGGAACAACACCTACATGACTGTGACACTACAAATTAGGTAGATGAATTGAAATAGGAAAAGAATCTAGCAGTCCCAACCTGGGAAACAAATCTGACAGTCCATAAAACAAATCTGACAGGCCATAAGGACATTTGTGCATGAGATAAATAGAGACAAAAGCAATTCCAAGGGTGCCAATGAGTGCAAAAGATTCTAGTATCTGGATCTTACAAACAACAAGCTAAATAACTAATGATGTCACTACATTAGAACCCGCCATGAGGAAAAGTATACCATGGAGTCATGGGCAACATGAAAAAAATATCACACCCAAAACTATAGAAGTAATGGAAAAAAATGCCCTCGAGTATGCGTTTTGAAAATTATGATTTTGATTGTACAGGACATACCGCAATGACTTCTTCTGGTTGTGGCCTCTGATCCTTTGGTCGGTCACAGAAATTCTTGTACTCTTCGACATCTCTAATTGCATATGAACTCAACTGTCCATTGGAAATAATTCAAAATGTTATTTAATCTTGTCCCAAAAAAGTTATCTAATCAGCTTTGCCTGCAGAATTATTTTAAGTTACAATACCCTTCAAACAGCTTCTTTAAGAGCCGATACATGGTTGAATTAAAGGTCCATCGCCCCAAACACCATTATAGTGCCTTTGTTAATGCCAAATGTTAAAATTCATTGGGCTAAATATTAAGCTAGATTCACGTTATGGTTATTAAATGGCCAAAAGCAAGAAGCTAATGGTTGGGCACAGTCAAAATATAGAGTAGCAGATTTATATAATTCTAATCAGACCATTTTATGCTTCCTCCACTCTGGACATGTTACATCATGCCAAGTTTTCTAGGTGATCAAACCAAAATCTTGAAATGGATAGGTAAGCCAAGTTACTCACGTTTTGAAAAGGCAGAAATGAGCTCAAGTGATGTCACATGTGGATATTCATGAATCAGATGCCTCTTTTATAACTAAATATACGAGATTCCATTTGCTCATATGATCCCATTTTGATAGTAACACGGCTTAAAAGTCAAACTGGGGGATGATGAACTGAATGCTTCTAGTAACTTTATGAAAAAATAGTACTTTAATTTCACCACAACATTGCAAGTGAATCTCAGATGAAGACGGGGAAAATATTCTGTACATGTCTGTAAATTAAAACAAGTATGCCAAATTTGAGCTCACCTCAACATCACATTTCATCTCCTTTGGACAAGGCTTTACCATGTAGAATCTCTGCATGGACCACGAGTTTATTAGTATTTGTACATTGATATATGTAAAGCACATGAGATTAAAAATATAGAATTAGAATGAACAAACAAAATAGCTGAAATCAAAATTTTATTGTTAAATCATCCAAATAATATGCTGTAAATGGGCATATAAAGTTCTACTATCTGTCTGAAACAGCCTTGTTACAAAAGAATTGTTCAGTTCAGGTTAAATATCGTCGTGTCCAATGAATTAAACATATTAGTTTCAGAAGTATCCTGTTTGCAGAGTAATGCAACTTTTTTTTCACTATGTCCAATAACAGCATCATCTACAGTATCCAGACAAAAGAAATGCAGATATATCAAGAACATAGTATGCAAAATGGATCATAAATGGTTAATCTGGTTAGAGCTACCAGAAAGGAAGGATTCAACAGAAACATGAAATAGATAAACATGTGTACAGTCAGATGAATTAATATAAGCAAATTAACTATATATATTCGCATACAATGAACTTAAGTTGGTAGAGAAACACCTCAAGAATTGAACATAACCAAATAGGAAATATATTCATATATGAATTGAAAAGTTGAGACTTGTATGACAGTATGAGTGACCTCTACAATTTAGAAGTTACCATACTTGTCGGAAAGGTTTTTCTGGAGTTCTCCAAAATGCCTGCAAAGGAAAGTATGATATCCAAGATCCCAAAAGGGCACTATGAAATAGAGAACATATAAAAATAATGGGCATACTTCCTCAAAGTAAAGCACCCTGGAACCATCCACCATCTCAGTTGCAGGGCATGTGAGCATTCTAAAATAAAAGGAAGACCAAGTTATAACACAAGATGTTTATATGATCAAAAGCAAATTAGCACATAGTTAACACAATATTTGACCTTATGCTGAAAAAAGTTGAAAGAATTCCGTAACGACAAAAACACATAATTCTGAGTGTGTAAATGAAAGATTCTGCATCATAAGTGCACAAAAGTTACATTCACACCATCACAAGTCAAAAGTTACATCACTTCTACCATGTCACATTCAATCAGGTATGAATTATATTAAGAAAATGGTGATTTGCAATCGCATAAAAGAAGTTGTATTTCCATCCAAAGTATCTAGATAGACTTGTAACAGTAAAACAAAGTATCATCATAAAGACAAGTACCCTGACATCCTCCTATGGTTTAACAAAGTGCCAAACTAAAGGCAATAAACAAAGGGACACTCTCACCAGAAAAGCAAATGACCAACATCTGTAAGGACCGCAGTAGATCAGTAAGAACAGAAGCATGCGATGGATAGAGTGTAAAATAATGCTTGAATAGGTCACTGTAACCATTCAGTCGTTAATTCCTGAAGGTCCACTAAAAAAGCATTGTTTCATCTGTTCATTTGTTTTCAAAGGATCAGAAACATCACATCAAAATTATGAATTTAATAAATAGAAATTCTTTAATAAACAATTTGCTCCAGGTGATAGTATAGGGGAAATAAAATTTTCATCTATGCATCCTCAGAGTCCTGAAGGGCAGGTAGAGGCCAACAAGACCAAAACAAATTAACCATCAATGAAGCTTTTAATAAGGTCAATTATTCGCGCAGCTGAAACTGCAAGTTTGCTGCTAGACGATTCATCATGGTGCTTTAATTGTAAAATTGATTTATGTGGACAGAAGCCAGAAAGTACAAAAGTTAAACCATTCGCAGAAGTTGGTCACTCAATCAACTATTATATCACCAAGTTCATACTATCAGCCGATGCCAATGTGCATGTATATTCAAAACCCAACAAAGAAATAATCCAATAAAAAAAACTTTGCAGTGATCAGACCAGCTATGCTATCCAAGTATTACTATGACAAAATTGCAGCCCAACCATTTTAGCACCACCTAACAACTTGTAAAAGATCGGGCAATTGTTACCACCAAAGCTAAAATATAAAAAACCTAAAATAATCCTCAAAACCAGCATGTATGCATATCAACAATGTGAATTGCACCGATACAAGAATCAAGAAGACTACTTAACAGAAGCAATCAGTTCTCGTGCATATTCTAATGATTAGCGAAGCATAATTTTACCAAATTCCTAACAAATTGACAACCCAAAACACTACTAAGGAACACTACAAGTTGCTGCCATCACTCATTCAGTTGACCATTGCACAAAAACTCAAAAGAAGGCCAGCTCTTACCATTTGCAAAAACTACCGCGTCTGAAGACAAGAACACTAATCAAATCGACAGCGCAAATGCTAATGTGCAAAAAGAATTCTACTATTTAACACAATTCCTCACCTCAAGTTGAAGTAGTTATCAGGATCCTTTATCGCCTGCTTCCTCGAGAACTGCACAAGAAAACCAATAAACCAAGTGCCAGTACACACCAAGAAACGCATCAAGCCACAAACTTTTCTTTTCCTCCGTTTAAAATTGAGAAAAAATTGGCACAAATTCTCAGCGCGGCCGCATCTAAATGCTCGGGAAACCGAATATTTCTCGGGAGATACTCACCTTCTCGCCGGAGAGGGCGTCGGCGACGGCGACAGCGTGATCCCACCGGGTGGTGGAGCGGCGCAGCCGCCGAAGCAGCAGGACGCCGCCAACGACCACGAGCGCCTTCAGCACCGCTCCCCGCACTACCCCGCCGGCGCCTCCGCCGGGCCCTCCGCCGGTGTCCTCGCCAGAGCCCATCGGGTGTTCCACGGCGAACTCGCGAGGGCCGAGACGAGGTGCTCCGGGAAAGAGAAGTGAGACAGAAACGTCACATTTTTGGAGGGGTTAATGTGGATCACGGGTCTAATTTTCTGTGGACTGCGGTACTGGTCCATGTCCATATGGCACTATAGCCCAGCGCGTGGCTAAATTTAGTCTCTCTTTCGCAATACTAAAAATAACATCACGGAGTTATCGACGATACGTAGTGAAGTTCGATCCCAATAAATCAGACTCCATCTTCATCGTACCTTAAAGGGCCAATCTCCCGTCCGCATGCTACGTGTTTAATCCGATCCTCTAGGAACCCTTTTCCCTACATCGTGTCTTAAGGGCACAGTTTTGCCCATGTCGTAGGCCTAAGAGCCGGTTTCGTCTCGTACAGTGCAGGCCAGTGTTCTGGGGCACGATTTCACCGAACACAGTGCCCCAGGGCACTCACGCCTTTCCGCCAGTGCCCAACAGTTGGCCAGTTACTCCACGTTCCACAGTGCGTTGGGTAGCAACAGCTTGGACTGCAACAGCAGGGTCAGGCATCGATCTTCCAATCTGGCAGCAAAGTTCAGTGCCTCAAAGGAGGCAAGTTAATTTCCTGTTGGCAGTAGCACCTGTGCAGTGGTGATGACAAGCCTCGCAGGGAAAATTTTCAAAGATAAAAGAAGGAACTAAGCTGCACATCGATCTTAACAAAGTTGTTGGGCAGAACTCACCAGTTTGGCAGTTAACTAAAAAGTGATTAAGCATCAATTGCACTTGACCTGTTGCGTTATGTTCTGTTGAATGACACAAGTACTTCATATGATTGGGTGCCGCCTTCCTTTCCAATGTAACTCTTCGCCTGCACACGGAAGAATGAAGAGCGTTTCTCTTTCGTCCATGAAGTTGTAAGTTTGTTTCAGCAACATCGTCATGGCTTTTTCGTCTGTTGAATAGATAGTGGTACACTGCAAACTCTGTTTGAGTTGATCTTCTCAGATTTACATGCACCATGACACTTCCATAACATATACAGATTTTGGTTGGCAAGGTCTCATTATTTTCACCTTTTCATAAGCGAGTCCATCACCACTTACCAATAGCTTCTGAAATATTCTTTTTGTAGGTTCATTCCATGATATTCTAAATTGGTGAGCCTATATGCCAGATTGAGAATGAATTGGAAGAAAAAGGAAAAAATATACCACTTACTACAAATTTCTTTCTTGTGTAGATTCAGACTTTACTTCAAAATAAATACATTTTTACCGATAAACCGAACCGATCAAAACCGAATATACCAAATGCCCACCCCTACTGACAGCAACAAGGACAAACTTTTGATCAAATAAAATTCTATGTTTATGAGACTATGAGAACTAAATAAAATTCTATGTTTATTTGTTAGACCATGTGGCCAGGACTAGAATATTTTAGTGATGAATAATTGACAATGTTGGGTACTGATGTTATTTGAGGCGTGTGCGTGTGTGGACTTATGTCGGTCAAGTTGAAAAGAACTTGTGCTTAGGAAAAGATGTGTTTCGGTCTTTGCATGTGCGGTGGTAACTCGGAGGCGATCGTGGTCACGGCGGTGACCGGAGATGACTTGGTGCAAAGTCATGGTCCAAGGGTCAAGGGTCTTTGGAGGAGACGGTGGGCTCGAGTTGGAGCGCGTGGAGATCAAAGATGGATGATACGTGGTGGAGCTACGGATGTGTAGTCCGGAGGCTACGACACGTGACAATTTTAGGGTGTCTAAAATTGGACTGGTGATTTGTGTAATCAGATGCTAAGTTCATGTATTGGGCCTTAATACTAGTGGGGCCATACATGGGTCATTAGGGTTGATGACTATAGAGGTATTTAAGTCCTTGTGCGTGTACAAGGTTGGGGCCACGGTTTTTCAAGACTCCGTGCGGCTGTTAGGGTTAATAGTCGATAGAAGCTTAGGGCCGGCGGGGGATGCATTTTCTGGCTATTGCGCATTAGGACTTCCGGTGTGGCGGCACTTTGGTTCCTGCAAGGAACGCAAGGCTTTTTGATGTCTTTAATCACGTGAGGTGATTAGGTGCTGGACAGATTTTTGCATTGACTTGAGGTGAACCATCCATCTACTTTTGTCTCAGCATCTACAGGCTTGAGTTTTGATTGAGGTGTTCACGGGCTGTTGGCAGAGGGCTGAAAAACTAATCTACACATTGTGCTGTCATGCTTTTGGGAACACATGCTTTTGCATGCATGAGAGAATAGAAAATTAGATTTCTAGTACAGCTTGGTTCTTTAGAGTTGTTTATTGCTTGCTGCAGCTTTTTGATCTTGTAAAAAGCTAGGGGCGGCAGCACTTTGTCCTGATTGCTAGTGCTGCTGATGTTTTGCTCTGATATCTGTTCGTGCGCAAGAACAGACGCAATACCAACGACGTGGAGGCCAGTCGGCTGCATCTAAGATCATCGGGCAGCTTGCGTGGGACTCGAGCCAACAGTTGTCGCGAAGTCGTTACAGCACTTGAGGCCAAGCGCGGTGTTATCGGTTTCCACGCACGTGCAGCACAGCGAGCGATGGACAATTGTGTGTGATTCTCTATAGATCGATTCACGCAAGTCTTTCTTTCAGATTGAGTACGGGAAAAGTTTTACACAATCATTCACCCCCCTCTGATTGGCTTTAACGATCCTACATTATTTCATCAAATGAAACTTTCTTGTGTTCATTAAGAAAACAAAATGTTTTGGTGAAGGATGTTCTTGTTTCCAAGCTGAGTTTTATAATCCGGGCCTAACTATCGGAAACAATAAAAAGAACCAAATGAACCGAACCAAGTAAACCAAGTCCACTCGTACAAGCTGACCGATCCTGACCGATCCTGACCAAATTCCGCTCCTTCGGTGCACAATCGCTCGAGCTCATGCTGCGTATGCGTACGAAATAGCATCTGTAGGTGGGTCCCACCTGTCATCAACAATCTCATACGCAACTCATACAAGCAGCTCGCCCCTAGCACAGGTTGAGAAAAGGGTTCAGAACCAAGTGGAGATCGACAGTTCCATTCAAACCGAGCTCGAACGTGAAACCAGATTCAGTTACAAGCTCGAAGCAGGGCTTGGTGGCTGGATGCAATCGGTACATTTCTATTCACAGAAGCTGATGCTTTAGGCCACCATGGCCGCATTATTTCTTATTGCTAATCACAAGAGGGCTCAGGTTCACAATACAACATATTGGCCGTCATTGACATGCCGCCTCTTGCAGAAGCTCAGAACAGATGTTTACCGGATTGGTGGTCAAAGTTAATGATGAATGTGCGGATCTCCATGGGCCCCAGCTCGACGACGAGCTTGGAAGGATCCACGGGACCTCCCCGGACCACATTTTCGGCGGCAGGTGGCCCTTCCACCTTCCATTTCAGCCTCTTCTTCTCCATGGCAGCACGTTCTTGGTTCGCTGATAGGCTTGTTTCGATGATCTTGCCAATCTGGAGCAGTAGGAATGGAAAGGGATTGAGAATACTCATGAGTTTAAATAAATGTAAATCAAAAGAAGTGTGATGAAGTCAACCTTTTTATCTGGGAATACCCTCTTGAGGTCGACACTCGCCAGAGCTGAAAGAACCTTATGCTCTCCAGCCTACATGCACACGATGGGACTTAGAAAATAAAATAGGATCTAGCTGGAGCGAGAGGAAGTAAGGAACTAAGGATGAAAGTATGAGACCTCATATAGGTGAGCCAACCGAAGAAGAACACTTCCATCTTCAAGTTCCTGTACAATGCGCAAGCATTTGACACACAACTTTTGAAGCGATATGCTGTAATGATTACCAGCAGGCAGCAGAAACAAATCTAGATAGCATTTTCGTCAATTTTCTGTGATATACACCTACATGAGCACATGGATGCATTTTGTTGCAGCTAACTGCCTGGTTATTGCTTGTAACCAATCAAACCAGGCAGAGCTGGGGCCGGATGAGAAGTAACAGATCAGCAATATTTTGGCTAGTCCATGACAAAAATTGGGCAAGGTTCTGGATCCCTCAAACTCACACTCTTAATTTAGCAAGTACTACTGTCCGGCTAGAAAAGAGAAAGTGAGCTTTCAGTGTAGTTGTATGTCCATGATTATGATACTAGCAGAATGGCTATGAACACCTTTACATTTTAAGCACAGTATGACAACAGTGATCCATAGAAGGGTGATACCTGAAGGGTAAGCAATGCAACATTATCAGGTAAACTGTAAGTCGGATCCATTGCAGAGAATTTCGGAACATGTGAGTTCACCCAATTGCCTCCATCCTGAATAAACAAGTAGGGGAATGTTTAATACTAGAATAACCTTTTGATCATTCATGATGGCAACAAGTTCCTTTTTATACCTGCTCTGAGAAAGCAAGAAGAAGAGGGGAGTATATTTCCTGGCCAAATGTCCGACGCCACCTAGCTCCTTCTCCTTGTGGATCAATTTTGAGATAGTATTTTCCTTCAATCTGTGAATATCGTAATAAGATGCTTTCCATAATATTTCTGCACAATATCGCGTGTTTGCACATGTAATATAATAAATTGATTTGTAGTGACACAGCAAATATTTCTTAAATTAACATGCCAATATGACTTGGTTATAGATAAGTAAATTGCAACCTCAAATCCTCAATGACATCAGTTGACCAAATCAATAGGGCATAAATATCAATATTACTTTCACGGCACTGGCTTATTCTCCTTATCAAGCTATGAATTTAACTATCATCTTCAACAATGTATTTCTTCAGAAACAGTTGAATGTGTTTTTCTTTTGCTGATAGGATTTCAGTAGCTAACAACTGATTTTGATTGCTATCCAACGCAGGAGGTCAGGAGAATATTTCCTTTTACTTACAACTAGTCCTTCACATTGATTATCGAAACAGACTGTTTCATTTAATGCCTCCGCAACACCACGACCATCATCATGGAGTAGCCTCCTACACAAGAAGTAAGGATTTAACCAAGAAGTAGAGAAAAAGGAAATACTAAAGTATGAAAGAAGCAACAATACTGTACAACTGTGCTTCTTGGAGATGTACCTGTGTAACATTAACTCTATTTGTCCATCCTGTATGCTGGAGCCTCCAACAGACCTGTCTACCAGTACAGACAACTCTTTGTTGCCATCTTCGACATAAATGCCAAGATTAACCTGAAAATAAATACATAATCATCAACCTATGTATAAATCAGCCTCAATACAAACTACATGTGAAACTACAAAGTAATTTGCGACTGTGGATCCTCCTCAATTCAACATCACACAGTTAGTAAGAAGTAAGAACATTGTCCTCATTTCTTCAAATGTTGAGAACTTTAAAATAACCAGGTTCTGCACATGCTAAATTTCATCCTTTTCATAATCATCAACAACCCCTTGAGTAGCAAAGTTTTCCAAAGATCACTAAATGTTAACTACTTATGCCACCAGATGCAGACAACTGATTTAGCTAGCATCAAGTTGTAGCATAGATCCATCAATGAACAGTTGGAAAAGAAACTTCAAGCATGACTTTGCCATGGTTATACATAGACAAGGTTGTCACGGCGGACTTGGCGACCACGGCGCCTTAGAGGCGCCATAACGCTTAGGAGACCAGGTGGGCGCCTAGTCGTCCTCAAGGCGAGGTAAGGCGGAGGGAAGCAGAGGGGGGAGCAGCCGAGCAGAGGAGGGAGAAAGGGAGCGATGCGAGAGGGTCGAGGCGCGAGGGGCAGGGTCGGCGAGGGGAGCACCAGCGAGAGAGGAGAGTGGCAGTGCGGCGGGAGCACGGAAGGGAGGCAGTGGCAGCGCGACGGGAGCACGGGAGGGAGGGTGTGGCAGCGGGCGGGAGCCGAGCAGAGGGGGGAGCAGCCGAGCAAAGGGAGGGTGTGTTGGCACGGCGGGAGCGCGGGAGGGAGGGAGTGGCGGCGGGCGAGGCGGGAGTGGAGGGGCTGCAAACTAGCAGAGGGAGGAAGCAAAGGAGTGGCGGCGCAGCGGGAGGGGGGGGGAGTGGCGGCGGACCGCGGGAGGGAGACGGAGTACTTGGGCGCCGGCAGCCGGCGCGGTGAGGCGGTCGGAGATGGCCAAGGCGAGGCGAGCCACTGCGGCGTTCGTTCTGCACCGCCGGGACGCCTAGGCGACGCCATGACATCCATGTACATAGAGCAAAAGGAAAGTATCTTCCGGCTATTCAGATTTGGCTAGATAGTCTCTTGTAAGTTTCATATCGAGTCCAAAATAACCAAAAAAATCCTCCCAGAGAAATTTTTTTAAAAAAAGAAGAATCAAGACAAAGTGAATCAGCTGAGTGAAAAACTGAACTCCTGAGCACTTTCAGATATTGACTTAATGACAGAAAAAGGATGAAAGAAACCATTTTCTTAATGCTACTATACTTATTTAAAATATGAATAGACCAAACAAAAGCTCACAGGATAATAGTTTCCAGCGATAGGCTGGTGCACTTCGATCTTCCACTCCGAGCGATAATCCCGTATCTGCAAAAAGAAAACTACCTTAACATCGAGTTTGACATAACTGTACACAACTACATCATGTATTTTCTGTTGCAGTCATCCTCTATGCCATTCTTTAGTTCCTTTCCCCTTTAGAAACTAGCACAGGAATCACTGACACAATTATTTCTGAATTATTCTATGTTCATGATAGATTTATGGGAAGGACAAATAAATATGCTTTGCTGGGGAAAGGGGTAAAGTGCTAGTGCATCATACCCTTTTGATGAAATCACGTCCGCTGGAATCGGTATAAAATGTTTTGTTTGTCACCATGTTTGTAACAATTTCAGTTGATACTTCTTTTCCATTTCCATCATCTACTGGTATTGGTCCAATCTAAGCATAAGAAAAATTATTCAGTAAGATGTTATAAATCTCATGTAAAGAGAGAAAAAGAAACAAGATATAAACAAATTATCATGCAAAATGTGAAGTCCTCAAAGAAACCATCTTTAGCAATGCAAGGTGCATCTTGTTGACAGTGCACTCACTATGAATTCAGTTTCCACATAGTCCTTTCCCTTGTAAACTCTGGTGATCTGTGCAAAGAAAAGAAAAACTAGTATCAACTATCAAGAATATCAAAAATAATTACGAGTCGATTAACAAGCATTTAAAGAACAGAATAAATTCCATATTTTAGTACCACTCATCTCATATTTGCTTCACATATGCCAATTCACCAAAAGCCATCTTTATGACTAATTCTCTGATCTAATGATAGGTGAATCTTACATACTATTCAAAAGATGTTGACTGAATAATAGTAAGCACATGAGTCCAAATTGTGTTATTAATTGAAAAGGAATAGTTACAAAATAAGAGATCATTCTGATTGTTGCTGCAGCAAAAGAAATGTGGACTAAAAATTCACTGAAAACCTTAAGATGTGGAGCAGAAAGGATTAAAGGAAACAAGTAAAAGGTAAATGAGTGATGATTCAGACAAGCAATTCTCATAGGAATAACCTGGTATATCCATGAATTAATTTGCTGATACACTTCATCCAATATGGGCCCACGCAGAATTGTGAGAGGAGCCTTGAAGTGGGCAACATAAATTCAAGTAAGACTTTTAAAATATTTTAACAGATACTGGAATGTATCTGTTATTCTAGAGAAAATTTGATCCCTTCTTCATACCTGACCATCAGTCTTGATAGGAACTGTGCCATTAGGGCGGAATATGTATGCTCCAGAAGCCTACAGTCCAGAAAAAGCAAATAAATGCCAATAATAGTAATTGCTAACTTTGGGGTAAAATGGATTTACTTGTAGAAGTTGTAGTGCACCTGAGGATCACTTCCATTTCCATCCTGTCCTATGTAATACTTGAACTTCTGCTCGAAATTTGCTTCGACCTTGAAATGTGTTAATGGTGTTTGAGTACGGATGATTTTAGATCACAAGCAAAAATCAAAATTTAATACTAAGCAATGCACATATGAGCCGCTACGGAACATAACCATGGCTAATCTGTTGGAGAGTTCATATTTGAGTCTATTATAGAAGTTATATTAGAGCCGGATTGAAAATTGTACTAGAGTCGGATTGTATCTTGAGACTATAAATAAATGGTGTAGAGGTCCTGTGAGACAACACGCAACTATTCCGAAATTTCTACATGGTATCAGAGCCCTAAAGTTACCATAGATTCGATCTGCCACCGCCACCATCCAGATCCGCCGCCACCGTCCACCACTCGGGCTGCGCCGCGCTTGCGGGCACGTGCGCGGGCCGCCGCAACCGCGCCGCGGCTAGCGTTCAGGTCACTACCGCTCACCGCTCGGGCCAGAGGTGACGAAGGAGAATCAGAGGAGGAGGATCCCGCTTCGGTTCGCTGGTGGAGAGCTCCGGGGAGCTTCGGAGGAAGGGGAGAGGAGGCTGTGCTGGGGGAGGAGGTTGTCGTTGTGCTCTGTGGTTTAGAGGAAGGGAAGAGGAGGTTGTGCTGGGGGAGGAAAAGAATCGGGTCGGGGGAGGAAGAAGTAGCTGCTCGGGAGTCGAGAGGAATAAGAGAATCAGGGGAGGAAGAGATCCGATCCAGATCCGGTGTGGAGATAGGATCTAGTATGGATTTTTTTTTGGGCGATCCGGTATGGATTCTTTGCGTGGCTGCTGGTTTCGGGGATGGTTCAAGAGGTGTTGGCGATTGTGTTTGTGATTGTGGAGTCGCGATCTGTTGATCGTGAAGAGGTTGTTGTGATCGTCAATACACACAGCAATAGACAAGAGGAGGACGAGTTGGCGAGGGGTGTGTAATCGGTGTTGAAAGTAGGAGATGAATCATAAGGAGATCGAAGCGGCGAGAAAGGTTGATGAAGAAACTATGCGAAAAGTTGCAGAGAAGAATATTGTGACCATGGATGGAGGAAGCGGAGAATCCTCTTTGATCACAAAAGGTGAGATGAGAGTTACATTGCAGGACCTCATCGCGATGGGTTTGATAGGTTCTAGGGCTAAAACAAGATCATCAGAGTTGAAGCTAGAATTGATGCCAGTGATGTGAAGCTAGAAGGGAGCAAAAATTACCTGAGTTGATTCGGGGGTTCAGTTAATTTTGAAGACGAAGGGGGTAGAGCACTATCTGTAGGAGACCTGCGTCGAGCCTGCGAATAAAGGGAGTACAGATTGGAGGGTGTGGAACACCACAAACTCTGTGGTGGTAGCATGGTTGTTGACTTCGGTGTCCCCGTCCATTGCTTGGACAGTGGAGGCGATCCCAAGTGCAACGGTGATGTGAAAACACTAGGGAACATGTACTCGGAGGCGGCAATGTGATGATGATGGTGGAGGTTTAGAGTAAGGTAGATACTTTGAAACAGGGAGAGAAGAACGTTCAAGAATAAGCTAGTGAGCTACAGCAATTGTGGGCAGATTTAGATCAATATAATCCACTACAACTGGCATGTGCTGGCAATATTTAGTTTGGTAGGGCGTGGATGCAACGTAGGAGGGCTACACACTTCTTGAAAGGTTTAAACCCTAAGTTTGAGAGTAGGGGGCTTCAATATGTCCCCCTCACCTTCTTCCCCCACGCCACCGCCTCCGCGCCGCACTCCCCCTCGCCTCTGATCAACTCGCCTCTACTCCCCCTCTCCTCCGCGCCTCGCCTCTTCCCGAGTCGGCCGCCTAGGCGGCGGTCCACCGCCCGACTAACGCCTAGGTGAACATTGGCCATGACAGAGGAGAAGACCACACAATCGAAGAAGTAGTAGAAGGGAGAAGAGGATTAAGACTGGAGTCAAGCGTAATGGTTTGTGGCAGAGGTAGAGGTGGTAGAGGCCGAGACTGAAGGTGTGTGAATAGAGGTGGTGGAGGCCAGGGGTGGTTGAGGGCATGAGGGTAGAGGAAGAGGAGGTTGAGGTCAGGGCAGTTGGTAGATGGTGGAGATGGATTTGGTAACATTCCTAGTAGTATTGGTGGTGAGCAATTTTTGGTCTTTGTGATGGTATTAGCTATAGAGTCGATGGTAGGTTTGGTAAGGTCGAGTCATGGTATTGCAATATCTAACAAGAAGGATATGATTGTTATCTCATGCTCATCTTGAGGGCAAGTGTTGAAGAGTCCGTATTAGAGTCTAATAGTCTATTATAGAAGTTGTATTAGAGTCGAATTGAAAGTTGCATTAGAGTCGGATTGTATCTTGAGACTAAATAAAAAGTGTAGGAGTCCTATGGGACAACAAAACTATTCCCGAAATTTCTATATAATCTTATGAGTATGTATCTTTATTTCTTTAATGTTAAAGCAATAGTAAGAGATAAAAATGGTTCCAGATTGAACACGATGATTAACCTTTGGCACATTACCAGTGTCTTACTATCAGAGTACAGAGATAATGCTCCAGCTGCATCATATTGAAGTTTCAAATGCCCTTGCCCAACTTGCAGATTACTATTTTTACTTCCTTGAGATGAGTAAAGAGTGGACGCCGAAGAGACAGATGCTGTAATATATATTGCATAAGAAAATTTGTCAAACTTTTGAGTATTCCTTTCTAAAGTTGGTGCGTATCAAGAAGAAAGGCATGAATTTACCTGATTTCCCCCTTGAGACAAAATAAGTATTGAAACCAAGAGGTGGTACAGAAACAGGAAAGGCGAGCCAAAACTTGGGCTTTGCAGCAGGCAATGTGCCTAAGTAAGCCTTGACATGGTTGTCCCGTATGTACAATGAGGCATTAGCTATCGGCAAAAGTTGCGATTCAATTTCTCTCCCCTCAGAATCATGAACAACAATTGAGTCACTGATAACCTGTTGATTACATGAATTGGCACATTTAGATTCATTCTAAAGTGAAGCAGTTTCATGGTAATGGCACCATGCATTACACAAATCTTATGCATAGTAGAAAAAACTGATGGATGTATGAATGAGAAATTAAAAATAAAAAAATATCTTGTTTTCGAGGGAATAAAAACTGCATACTGGTATGCGAAGAACATCTTCTCGTTTCCACCCAAGAGAGTTGTACACAAGAACAACCTGTAACAGAAAAGTTGAAACAAAATGATTGATTCTATACGTTTATTTTTTCTTCTAAAAAAGTACCATGCATGAATTGAAACCTACAAAGGTTTTTATCTTAAAAAATATCATGCATGAGTTGAGAACAGAACTCACCAAGCTTTTGCCTTGAGAAAAGTCCATTTCGGAAGGGGGGCAGTATGTAATGTTTAGGAGAGGACACTGAAAAAGGGGATATATAGTAAAAACTAAGTCATTTCTAAATTACAAGGGAAATTGAGAAAGCGGTCGATAACCCTTATTGTTTCTGTTTTTTAAGGTATGCACCATTGCAGTTCATCGTAAACTAACACTAGTAAAATTTATCTCACATAACAATATAAGGTGAAGGGAGCTGCCTACAACCTATGTCTAAGTGCAAAGTGGTTCTACTTCTCACACACACAAAAGAAAAAATTTGCAAACCAACCTGTCCAAATTTCGTTGTTGGTGACGAACAGTGTGGTTTTGAGCCTGACTCACTCAAGCAAGCGAGAGACATCGAAACCAGCTCCTCGGCCTGTTAAAGAATTAAACCAAATGAAGCGATCAAATATTCAGAACCCAAAAGAAAACATCAAATAATAATTACAACAATTTTCTAGGGAAGCTCACTTGTGTAAAACCAATTGATAATCTTTTTGCATAATCATTTGCAACATGCTGCTTCTCTGTTCCTGTAACAGCATCGTGGTGCTGAGCAAGAGCTAAAGCATCAGCTAAACTATCCGTTGTGAGACCTGAGTTGCTTCTCCCTTTGATAAATTCCAGCTGCCTAGCTGCCTGAAAAGTGAAAACAAATTGACCTTTAAGCATATGAACTCTACCAATTGGCCAGGAAAATATATCATATCGATGTTGGACATCTGAAGCCAGCATAATGAAAAAGGACAGTAAAACTACCAAGCAATATCCACTCATCATGCGGACATATCGTTTTAAGGCAGGTCTGCTTGTGAAGTAACCTGTCCAGTATGCATTTGGGTCATCTGCATATCTGGTGGAACAAATACAATCATATGCATGTGAAAGGGGAAAAAGCAAAGTTAATCGTACCAATTATGAATATAAAATAAAACATACGGGAAGAAATCATTGGTCTTGAGAGGCCATGGCTCATTTGCAGCATATTTTGCATCAGTGTAAATGGAAGGTGTGGAATACAGCGCATTGATACGGCCATCCTGAGGTTTGGTCCAACGCAACAAGCATGGTAAGTTCTAACATTGGCAACAGCATTACTAGGGTAGTTAGATAAAACTTCAGCACTATTTAATTGTTGCCAGTTTAAAATGCTGAAAAGAAATAAAGTTGCATCGATAACAAGAAAACAAAAGTATGGAATGTTTGCTTAAGCATTTATGTTCTTATCTGACTAAATGACACATGGAAAAAAATCAAATGCATCTCATGATACATAGTGTGAGAAGATTCAGCATTTCAAATGTATTTCATGAACCATAACTGAAAAATCATCATGGCAAGAACTCAGGTGATATGCATTAAGTACAGACATGATTATAACTTCATGATGGAACTAAAAAATAACTAAAGAAATAGTAAATTTTGTAATATCCATGCTCATTCTTAACCTTGTTCACATAGTGAATTAATTTGTCCATCTGTCTGAACCAACTTTCTGCATATTGATATTTGAAGTCTGTTCCCATTGTAAACATGATATGGTTTGTCCTTGTGATATTTGCCTACAGAAAAGAAAGAAACAAATATAACTTAGGATGAACAATCGTACTTCTATATAGAACAATAACTTAGTACGAAATGTTGTGGTCCAAACAATAACTTTTTGAGTATAAAATGCAGGATGGACATAACGAGACCCTAATGTACCTGTGCTAGAGCTGCAGCAACAAAATCATTCACCCGTTGTTCAACATTATAATCAAAAAGAAGGGGATCATCCTGCATAGAGGAAAGCAATGAAGAATTGATTCGTGCCTTGTGTCGAATGATATGTAATAACTGAAGTTCTCATTAATTTACCTGGACGACAGGGGAATTATCATCAACTTCAAAATAAAACTCACCAGGAGGTGGTTCATAGTTTTTTGGGAAGATGCCAGCAAAGATCTGAAAGAAAATATACAGATTTCCAACATTAAATAGGAAATATGGTTTGCCGAAATTTAAGAACATCATATTGAGGTGTAACATTTAGTGTGGAAAAAGAAAATGCCACTTACATCAGCTGATGAGCCAAAGGTCTTGGAGCCCCTCCATACAACTTCAAGTTCTTTTGTTCCCTTCCGCTTGTCGCGGTCTTGGTAATCAATCCGAAAAAATAAAAGCATCAAATCCTACCTGAAAGATAACAATATGTTTACTGAGCTATCTCTTTTCTGGTAAGTCCGATATCTTTGTCAAAACACTGCAGATACAACTGTAATTAAATTAAAAGATTGAGTTGTGTAAATTCAATAGTTCTGTTGGGTGGTCCAGAAGGTTCTCAGCTTTTAGGTACTTTTGTATCAAGGAAATTTGTAAGTAGCTACGATGAGTGATGACTAGTTACTAAGTTATCACCGAGAGTACAAAATTCATATTATCATGCAAATGGGGAGTATGGGAAAGTAGAGGTGCACCATGTAGGAAATTTGACCTAGTTTCTGCCTGTCAAAGCAATAAAGTCACATGAAATCTGAAAGCATGACATAAATGGATACAATGAATTACTTCTGCACCAAGGAGGTAAGCCTGAACAGCAGAGTGCCCAAATGGATCAATCTGCCAACCAATCCTTGGAATCTGACCGAACTCCTCCTTGATGAATTTGTGCCCAAGCGTAGTCTGATCTATCATGTCGATGTAGTGTACAGCCGCCTCATCATGCATGCACATGCCCCCATTTCTTCAGCATCACAAGCAGAAATATGTCATCCACTATAGAACAGAGACATCATTGCCAATGCTACCTACAAAGTGACAACTTTGGGGCACGAAAGAACATACATTAATTCCAATCGTCCAGAGCTGATAAGCCCCTTAATCGTATCCTTAATCATGTCGTTCTGCTGCCTCCACCATCTCTGGAAGAACGCCTGCAAACATACACAAACGATTGCTGAAGAAAAAACCCACCATCGAACCAAAAAAGAACCCACATTATAACACCATCCATTGGATGTGGAATTGCAGATCTAATCTCAATCCTTGGAATTAACAGCAAGCAACAGAGTTGCTTTTCTACTTTGACAAACACGAAATGGCTGTAGAAACAACAAAATGACTACAGGTAATCGTGCATTACTTCCCGCCCCCAATTCCACACCTCCAAGCTTCTCAAATTGCAATTCTTGACGCTTGCGTAGATGAAAATATCCCTTACCTGCTCGACGTAGATGAACTTGCGGTTCTCGTCCTTGAGCAGCGCCGGCACAAGCGAATCAAGCACGTTCTGCACGCACGCACCCTACAGCCAAAAACACCCACCAAAACTAGAATCAAACAACGCAAAGCTGACGGAAACTAGTTTAACTTGAAAAATCAGTGGAAAATCAGGAAATTGACCAGGTTAATTTAACACAAAATCACGCAAAATTTAGCACAAATAAATCGTAAAATTTCTCAAAAAAAGGACGAAATTTTTCCAAAAATTCAGGGGGCAGTCAGCAGCAGCTAGCGCACACCTGGATGGAGTTGTTGGATCCGACGTAGTACTGGTCGACGGTCTTGAGCCAGCCGACGTCGTCGTGGGTGTGGGCCACCACGTGCACGTTGAGCTTCCCCTTCACCACCCCCGCCGACGTGTTGTAGGGGATGTACATCGCCTCGCCACCGTCGCAGCCGAGCAAGACGGCGGCGGCGGCGAGGAGGAAGGCGAGGCGGACGGGACCCATGGCGGGGCGCCTCCGGACGCTTCCGGAAGCTTCTAGAACAGAGCACGGGGACGGAAAGGGGGAGGGAAGGGTGCCGGTGGTGGTCGTCGGGTAGTGTGACTGCGGCCGGCGAAGTCGAGTAGCTAAGAGCAGCGGGACTGGGGCCACCTAGCGGTGTGATGGCTCGCGGAGTGCGGGAGCGGGTAGTTGCGCGTCAAGATAATTGAAGTCGTCGCAGGAGACATCAATCCAATCACATTATAAATATCAAAGAGATCACACTATAATATAAAAGAGATGGATACAATATACAGAGAAGATTTAACATCTTTATTTATTTGTATTATCTTGTACAAAGGTCCTCATATTTATAACCTATATAGGTGAAAGCTCTTCAGAAATGATTTAGTCTTTTGTCAATAATAAGATTTTGTAACAACTCGTTGGCATAGAGTTTTTCCCCTACAATGACATGTTTTTTACATGAAATAGCAAAACTAATCTCATGCTAATGAGATGATAAAAATAGCACTTTTCACTGTGCTTTTTCACCGCGGCAAGCGATCTGCCGTGAACCCAGACCGTGACAGGTAGCCTGTCGCGCCCCTGTCTGTGACAATGAACAGTGTCAACTGTTTTTCCACAACGTTTGCACAAATTTTTCGAAAAAAGTGAACAACTCCACACTATTTGCTACTCTTTTTCACTGTTTGTGCTACTGTTTTTTCACTGTTTGTCATTACGCTCGCATGTTGCTCCGCTCAGCTCTTGCAGCGGACCGGGAGTGAGGTAGGCTGGTACCACGCTCCAGGTGTGCGGCAGGCGAGTTGCTTGCCGCTATGTCTGGAGTATCATTTATGCCAATTCGCTTCGGAGGGGTTAGATTTGCTATTTCATCGCGAAACAATGCCAAATGAGTCAAAACTCATGAGTTATCGGCTCATTTGGCCTCTTTTTGAACTGAATAACAAATATAGCCCTCACGTCCAAAATGGAAAAAAAATGACACCTCAATTGTACTCCTCGTGCACCCGTCCTACCACGCTCCCTAGGCGCGCTGTCAGACATGGGAGTAACACCCCCAAATTCTTTGTGTATTCTAAACTAGTCCCATGATCAGTAGTTAGTTCACACAGTAAACAAATATGGTAACATCCATAATTTGTAAAACTTTATTAATAAATATCAGAGTCTATTACAAGAAAGGCTTATGAGCCAAAAATAAAGAACACAGCGAAGACGAAGAAAAATAGTAGAGCCCAGCTAATTTGCTATAGGCAATCGACTGGGTAGCGACCTAGTCATCGAGATCTTCAACAGTTGCAAAGTCCTTCTCCACTTAATAATATTTTATTAAGCAAGAATGAGTACAAAAATATACTCTGTAAGTTACATCCAATAATATAATTATAATGCATGTAGGAATATTATCAAAGGAATGTTTATAGGGTTATTTGTGCAAAAGCAACATTGGACATTTTAAATATATTTACTAAGTTTCAAAGCAGTTATTCTATAACTAAAATTTATTTTCCAAATTCTCAAGTTTTATAGTAGGATAACCTCCATACAAATGGTGAAGGATATCCTCCTATCACATGGCCAACCGCCCACTTTCCCAATTGGATAAACTATCCAAGATCATTTGTCAAATCTTTTGAAATCATAAACCAAAGTCTAACTTTAAATGGTTATGCTTAGCATGTCCATGGTCGTGGACACGGCTATTCGAATAGTTTTACGCTCTGCAGAGGTTGTACAACTTTATCCACAAGAGATAATCGACTTATAATATCCACTTCACACACTTTCGTAGGTGTGCGACTAAACAATTATCACAAGATCTTTACAATGCGACATCTCAAAGTAGTCATGCCCGCTTGTTTCACTTCCTTTGGACTGAACCATCCGCCGGAAGCCCCCTCTTGCGCTAAGTGGGAATATTGTCTAATCCGACACCCGCACATCAATATGGAACAACTAACAGTGGAACATTACAAATTATCTAGCCTAGTCTATCCTATTCCAAACTTGTGGTAGTACGGTGGAGCTTAGCAAAGATGCGGCTCAAAGACTGGTCCTTAACTGACTTCGAGGACTTCCAATAAAACCCATATCTCAATGATAGAAATGAATCGATCCCGTGTATCAACTTGCACCATTCAAACATCCATTTCGCCCAAGTCTAAACCAACCTTTATTTATTTTCCAAGTTAAATCATTTTCCAAAATTTCTATGGTAAAAACAATACCATAGTCTTATTTTAAATCATAATTGAACATTTGGCTAAACTCTCCAAATTTAATATTTAGTCTAAGCTTTGTCTAAGCATAAAGTTTTAAAACAAAACCATCTTGTCAATATTATTGTATTAACAGGAGTTTTATCTAGAGCGACAAGGTGTGAGGGATTGATGTTCACGAATTATCAACTCCAAGATCAGTAAGTTAACTATCAATATTGAATCATAATCTCCAAATCAACATATTATGTATGTTGATCCACCACATCATTGTTTACATTAGTCCACCAACAACGACAGATCAATCCAACACTACTACTCAAGTAATTCCACCAATTTCATCAATTCTTTATAATTCAACTAATGCACCTGAATTCTATTCATAACTTACTATAATAATCTAACTTCATTAGTTATTCATCACATATACCGGATCACCTTATCAAAACTAAATTTCCAACAATCACTGATAATATATTTATTTCCACTAAGATTTCTTCTAAATCCAATTTCTCTATTCAATCATATCCCATAAATCCAATATAACCAAAATACCCAAATAAATACATACTTCATGATTCAACCTAATCCACCAAAATCACATCATGAATTGTTATGAAAATCCATTCTTTTCGTATTTCAATCATCACCTTTACTGGATCAATTTCTAAATACTAATTCTCCAACAATTACTAAAATCTATTTAAATATGCCAAGATGTCCTTCTTTATTTAATTCAGAAGTAATGTAATTCTATAATCTAATATCCACCAATAATGTATTCCTATAATCCATTATCCACTAATAATGTATTCCTATAATCCAATAGCCAATAATAATGTATTCCTATAATCCAATAGCCAACAATAATGTATTCCTATAATCCAATATCCAACAATAAAGTATTCCAATAATCCAATATCCAACAATAATGTATTCCTATAATCTAATATCCAACAATAATGTATTCCAACATTAATGTACTCCTATAATCCAATATCCAACAATAATGTATTCCTATAATCCAATATCCAACAATAATGTATTCCTATAATTCAATATTCAATATTAATGTATTCCTATAATCCAATATCCAACAATAATGTATTCCTATAATCCAATATTTATATATTTCTATAATCAAATATCCAACAATAATGTATTCCAACATTAATGTATTCCTATAATCCAATATCTAACAATATTTTATATTCCTATAATCCAATATCCAATAATAATGTATTCCAACATTAATGTATTCCTATAATCTAATATCCAACAATAATGTATTCCTATAATTCTTCACGATCAATAGGTATCCACACATATTCCTTTGTTTCCTTAAATTCACAAAAGTATTATCCAATCTTTTCAATTTCTATCTCCAAAATATATCATACTCAGGATGATTCTCCATATTACCTATCCTGACAATAATTGGCTATACAGGTGTTTTGGGATTTAGATACAATTTAAAGATAGGAATTTAAATTACTTTGAATAAAAGTAAGCATGTAATAATAATTTAAAGCAGAATTAAATAATTTGAAATATTGGGATCAAATATGATCAAAGGATGTAACTTTCCTTGCTCAATTATTTGTTGTTTTGAAATGACGTTGAAATTTGACTCCCCGAAGTTATCAAAATCTATACACGAAAATAAGCCAAATCAAATAAAATTCAAATGAACTCCAAATTAAATAATTTTGGTTCTGGGAGATAAGTATTTAAATTATATAAATTTAGGAATTTAAACCACTTGAATCGGAGTTCGAACGAAGGAGAACAGGCTCTTGGAAGATTGAAATTCACATGAAATGATTAAATTGGAATTTCTGGAATTTGTTGATTTGTTTTTCTGAAGGAAAATCCCTTTATTGAGTCAGCATGATGTCAGCGACCGTAAAAGGATTTCGTTCGAATTAATTTTCTTAAGAAAAAGAAAATTATCCACATGTGCGTTGATTAGACAATATCTGGAGGCCACATGGGCAAAAATTGGTGAGGTGGCAATGATATGGCATGATGTGGTGTTACCCCATGAGCGTGACGGCGGCGACGGCATGGGTGGTGGTGATTGTTGGCGAACGGTGGTGAGGCAGTGACCGGTAAAGGTACCAAAAGAGTGAGGGGAACACGGGGAACTCAAAGCTCACCTTGGTGAAGGCTAGATGCGAATGGATGGCCAGCGACGAGGGCGGTAGTGACGGTGCGATCGGGTCAAAGGTTACGACTACGACACGGTGGTGATCCGACAAAGATGGTGAGAGCACCATGTAGAACGTGGAGAGGCGAAGCCGGAGATGGGGTCGAAGGCGGCGAAGCGTCGTTGTCGGCGGTGTAAGGTCGTTCGGCTAGCGCGAAAGAACTCGAGAATCCGACGAGGGTAAAGGGGGTAGAGGTGAAGGGACCTTCGGGGATGGGAAGAGGAGGAGGAAGGGCACAAGACGCTCTCTTTTATAGGAGTGGAGGTGGATGGAGGCGGGAGATCGAGTGTGGAGGTCGAGTCGGAGCGGCAGCAAGAATTGCGGAGGTCGAGTCGGTGCGGCGGCAAGAATTGCAGCGGCTTTTGCGTGTTCCGGAGAAAACTATGCGGGAATGGAGGGGGGAAACGGTCAGAATGGGCACAGTAGGATACGGGGCATTTAATGCATGAGATTGCACAAGAAAAAGGGACAGGAATCGCGGTGTTTACGGAGCTCAAGCCGACAGTAATGGCGAACGTGCGGCGTGCGAGAGAAAGAAGAATGAAAGAAGAAGATGACGCGTGGGGGCCGCTGTCGGTGAGAGAGAAGAGAGAGAGAGAGGACAGAGGAAGAGGGAGCGGGGAAGGTGAAATGGGCTGGAAGAGAATTTCAGCCCGAAGGTGAAATCCGATTTTTTTAATTCGGTTTAAAAAAAGAAAGAAAGAAAGAAAAAAGGGTTTTTAGCAAATAGCAAATAGAGTCTAAAAATTCTAGAACAATTCACAGAAATTTCTTGAATTATCTTGAACTTAATAAAATTATTTTTAACTTAAAGTTGGTTTTTATTTTTGCACATAAATTATTTTTAATTTTCTAAAAAATAGGAAAAACTTTTTTAAATCCAAAAATTCCAGAGATTAATTATTTTTTTATTTTTAACTTTAAATCCAAGAAAATCCAGAAAACTAGATAAATTTTAATTTTGACTTTTTTAAAAAAAATCTAGGAAATTCAAGAAAAACAAGAAAACTCTTTTAAAACTTAGAAAATCAAATAAAATAATAATTTTATTTTTGGCAACAGAACTTTGGGATGTTACAACAACCACCTTTTGTGATTCCCGTGCGTAAGGGGACTAGATTTGCTATTTCATTTAAAAAATGCTAAATGAGCCAAAAACTCGCACTCTCCTGTGCGCCACGTTAACTTGTGAGGGGGTGCGCTTGCATTATTGCATAATCTCTAGAGTAAATTTTAGTATGGTCCTCCCATCTTTAAGGCGATTTCAATCTTATTATTACCTATGAAATTCCAAATTTGGCATTGTTACGATCGGATATCGTATCCTCTAGCTAGGGATGGCAATGGCCCCCATTCCCCATTCTCCGATGGGGAATTCATCCATTAGGAGAAGGAAATGGGGCTATTTCTTCCCTCACGGGGATACTAATATGCAAATATAATTCCCCATCGGGTGAAGCGGGGATGGGGCCATTCTCCTACTCCCCATCCCCGCTATCCGCATGGGCCCCCGATAAGACATGTAGGCCACTAGCCTACTACCGAACAACCCGATAAGGCGATAGCCCGATAATCTCTTTTGTATCCTTTACTTTCTAGATGCTAATTAATCAAAAAAACATTATCATTTTAGCATTGCATGTGGATGTTTATACCCATTTTATAACATTATGGATCTTATTTTCTCTTCTTCCAGGATATGGGTCCCCATGGGGCCCTGATAACCCGACGGGGACAGGGACAGGGGGAGAATAGCACCCGAGAAAGGGAATAAGGATGAAGAGTTTTTCTTCTCTCGGGGATGGGGATGTTCCCCCACTCCCCGACGGGGAATGGCCCTGTTGCCATCCCTACCTCTAGCTAGAGCCTTGTAAGGACACCATTGCCATATTGGCGAGTGAGTTGACAATGACATATTAGTTCAAGATTTGCCAATTTAGAATTTGCTATTCAATGTCTCACCTACATGTGGGTCCAGAGACCACATGTCAATCTGGAAATGCTAACAAATGGATTGACAAATCCTAAATTATTCCATTAAGTTTTTAATGACACACAACACGCTACGTAAGCGTCCGGCTCATGAATTATCACGACATCAACTAGGGGTGGGTATCGAGCCAAATCCTCGTCTTGTCGAGTTTTTTTTTTTCGAAATTGATATAGTTTGATTTAATATCATTTTATTAATAGTTTGAAAGTATTTTTAGAGTTGATCTAACGAGCCGAGCCGAGTTAGAGCGAAATCTAATTTCATTAGAAATGGACCCATTTCAGTGTTTAACCAATTAATTAATTTAATTAGTGTAATTTTAAACTGAGCCAACAAGCCTTACTAACGAGCTTTTTTTTCCACCCCTAATCACAACCACACGAGCACGCAAATCCGCTAGAAAGCTGACATACCCTGGTCCCTGGGTAAATTCTAACAGATTCGGGATTTCAAACAATGTCTAACGTAAACATGGAAGACCCTTTATTTTCGGAGAAAACAGGAACAAGAACCTTGGCGAGGGGGAATACGATCGTCGACGCTGAGCACTACAAATCCCATGTGCACGTGGTGTGGTTTTAGTGAAAGCACGAGGATCCGCATGCAAACAAAGATTGGCATTTCCGGATAAGGGGAATGATTATCATAGAGCTTTGAATCCTCGGGATCCGCTGTACCATACCGAACAGCAAACGCGGCGGCGTCTTCACTCTTCATCGTCTGTCTGGGAGGGGAGGGGAAAAAAACAAAACGAGTAAACGGGCGGCAGATGATCCAGATCGATCACCGGCCGGTTGCTTCGTCGCCATCACGTCTAGGGATCACGCAAGAAATTGTTTGTTTTGTACTTGTTTGGAGCTGTTTTATATAGAGGAAAAAAATGATTCGTCAGAGGTACAATCTGAGGAGTTTGCAGTCTGCGAGAGAAGGTTTTTGTCTTGTGCTCATTAGCTAGGGATTTGTTCTGATCGGATAGCTTAAACAACGAGGATGTGTGTCACGCGGAGTACCGTACTTCTACACGATACAGCCATGGGATGGATGCGAGCTTGTCGAGGTCGCATTCATGGAGGTCGTCGATCGAGCTAGGGAAAACGAAAGTGGACAGACACCCATGACGGCAGGGTTTTCGATTTTGTTTGAGGAAAAATTTCGGAGGTGAGCGAAATTTCGGCAATTTCAAATTTCAACTCGGGCAAATGGCCGAAATTGACATTCAAATTTGACTGAATTTCATAAAAAAATCGACAAATTTTGATCAAATTTTGAATTCTGTTTGAATTTGGCCTAAATTCATGTGCAACCGATTTTTTTTTTTACAGAAAGGGCAAAATTTCGAGCTTCAGCGAAATGTTCGAAATTTCACAAAATTTCATCGAAATTTCGAAACTGCGTGACGGAGATATATAGCAAGGGACAGGGAAGCCAACAATTGAGAGAATCTACTTATATATAAAAAAAAAGGACGCGGGGATTCAATTATTCCGGTGTCAACAACAATATGACGAAACACAAAAAAACGGGAGTGGAAAATAACTTCTGAAGTACTGTCGTCTCATCTAGCTTGTTAGTCCATGTGCTTTGCGTCGAAACCAGAATTACAGAGGAAGAAAAATGCACTAGATTATAAGCTAATCATTGTGGTATATTTGCATTGTATATGCTGTTTAGGTAGGAAAATTTTTCTAGGGGACGATCCCCTTGTGGGGATATTCAAAGCCGTCTGATCATGATCTCATAAAATCTTAATATATGCACGACCGGACAGCCGTGAAGGGCATCCTCGTGTCGGGGTCATCCCTGTAAGGCTCTAATCTTAATATATGGATTTTGTTCCAAAACCCAAAAATCCCCTCTATCCAAACAAACGAAAGGCCCACGTGTCGTGAGGTGACAGGTTATTAAATTGTCAGACGCATTAGGCACAAAAAAGAAGTGCGCATGAGAAACATCAAGAGGGCCAAAAAAACTTCCTTATAATTAAGTGAACAGCCTCATGAGCATTTTCTTTCATTGCTTTTTTCGTTGAACTTTGTAAAAACATTGTACAGTTGATACTCCTAACTATGATATATGACAACAATCCACAAATAAATTAGAATCACACAACAACTTTTTGATAAAACTTTGCAATATTCACCATCGTTATAGGCAGCGCATGTACATATGCCTGTTTAACAAATGTGTAATGCTAAAAATGAGGCATTTGACGAAGTCTAATTTTGCATTTGCAGCTTCGAAGTGACGACTGAGAATCGACTAAATCGTGAGAATTAGGACCATGCTATTGTCTTATTGGAACTCGTTTTGGTCCATGGATCTTTTGCCATATTGTTTCTTCGTTTTGGTCCATGGATCTTTTGCCATATTCTTTCTTCTCGACATTGCTACGTTAAACTCTGTTGTGCACAATTCGTTCATAATTTTGTTCTATTAAGCAAACACAGGCTTATCATTGAATTATGTCCTACAATACAAATGCGTCCAGTGTTGGCAGTTTTTTTAATTGTAAAACAACATGAAATGATCTTACTGTTCCAGTGGTAGCAGCTACGATAGTATTTTACTCGCAATTATATTATTTCATTGTCAGCTATCCGTACCTCTGGAAGCTGGTCAAGCATAGGTTCCGGTCTCACGTTTTGGGCGCCTTGAGAAATATCACCTTGCCGGCAGGTGCAGCATTTGCTTTAGCTGATGAAGCCCCCGATCCATTGTCTGCAATATTACGCAGGTAAGTCATAACAGATAACAAAACACCCGAGATTCGAATCAACTCTGCATAATTATGCGGTTTAAATCCTGAACGGGGACACTACCAACGATCAATTTGCAGCAAAGCAAACTTGTTTACAGGAGTAGTTGGTCTTGAACGTAGAGACGAAAAAGAAGAAGAAGAATCATCCGCACACGGCGCTCTGGATCTCCGTGCTGAGCCACCCGATCGAAGGCGATTGATCGCGCAGACGCGCCGCCGCCGAGCGGGGTTAAGGGAGGTGATCGAGCGGAGAAAAGAAAGCGGCCAGAGTCCCGTGGTTACAGTTCGCGCTCGCTTCAGCTCAAATTTTATTTGGAGGAGAGGAAACCCCGGTCGATCGAGATCGATACTCCGTGTACCAGTCCGGCTGTGATCTAGCAAACTGGTCTTGGATTCCATACGCCAATGCATGCAGGCACACACGGCCCCTCGCGCTGCCCACCCGTCCGTCAGACACACACATAGGCGTTCCTGCCCTCGCACCGAAGCTTCTCATTGTCACCGCAGGTGCACCCGTTCCCGCCGGTCTCAGCCTTCGTACGGAGTCTCTGCTCTTCTTCTTGGTCGCCGCAGCGTCTGGCCTATATCAGATGTCAATGGCTTAAAGCTAACTTTTTTCTTATTTCAGTTGAAATCTTAGTCCATTAAATCTAGACTTGACGATCCACACCCCTAAACTCCCTCGCCTCCTACCGCATCACCATCTCCGACAACGGTGACAATGATGAATCACGGCTTCTCACGCCATAGACAAATGGCTGGTTAAGTGTGTCGATTACGGTGGGTAAATGATCGCTTAATCTGTCGCTACACCATGCATATCTATATATCGAAGACGTCCGATTGCATAGCGTGTAAAAGAATAGCCTCCATTCCTTCTTCCTTCTAATCTGTATTGTTGTTCTGCGCCGTCTGAACCTCGCCGACTCTTCTTCTCGGCGTGCACCGTGAAGAAGGGAAGCGGTATCTCCGAGTCGTTGCGCCGTGAAGACCTGCACGGGGGTGACAATAAGGTTTTTGGCAGCGATTCGCAACGCGACCGCTTGCGCGACCGCGACATCTACGTTTACGCGCGCATCAAGTCTGCGCTGCTTCGTGTTCTTCATCAGACCTATCTGTAAGTCTATCGTGTGATTGATTGACTTGTATACATCCTGTTTTTCATATATTGCGAAGTACAATGAGTTGTCTGCTGTCAGTACTGTTTTATGCATCATTAGTCTTTTGCAATATTTGTCTTTTAATAAAATCCGGAATTGAAATATTGCCCTCATTTTCAACAGTTAGTTCGGTCAAGGCAAAAATGTGGGCGTCGTGGGCGAGTGCAGTAGTGACGCGAGTCTCAGGCCGAGCAGTTTCTCCGGGCCTGCGTGTGTTGCTCATGTATTTAAGCATTGCTAACTTCATTAGTTGAATAAGAGAAGAAGAACAGAGGGGAAATGTAGCTCGACAGTGTGTATGAGTTTCTAGCTGTTCTATGTGTACATGTGTTTCTCCAGTTTCTAGTCCGTGTGCATGTGCGTGTGCGTGAAGCCCACCAAGAAGAAGACTGAGTGAAACAGTTTTGTGTTTGTGAAAAACACGTATTGAGTGAGGGAGTGATTCCCAACATGAATCACGGCTTCTCACGCCATAGACAACTAAAAAAAGATCATAACCTATGGAGGGAGAAGTGGGCATGCAGTGGAGGGGTGCATTGGCTAGTGCATGGTTGGCGGTGATGGTTGGCTTCATTAGAGTCCGCGACGCTTGTGAGCTCACTGATGTTTTAGAAAAGGGAGCTCCTAGTCCACGCTATACGGTTGGAATGTATTTTCAATGGTATAACAGTTTCGTGAAGTTTCTGTTGTTTAAAAGTTCCAGATTTCGAGTTTGAAGTTTTAACTTGGTTTCAACGCGTTTCAGATTTCTAGAAGTTTTTAAAAGATTATAAGAAAGTTTCAAGCCCAAGTTTCAATAAGTTTCAAATTTAGATAAGTTTCTGTGTTTTGTTCTTCCACATGTCTGCAACTTGGTTATATGCAGAAGGTTTCACGAAGTTTCAAGAAATCTCGTGCAAATATTTTAAAAGTTTATGCTTTCAGTTAGTTTCGCGTATTTTTAAAAGTTTTTAGAAGATTCTAATAAAGTTTTAAGCCCAAGTTTCGATAAATTTTAGATTTTAGAACTCAAGTTTCAGACATCAAGAAGTTTCAACATATTTTAAGAAATTTCAACAAGTTTCATAAAAAACCAAACAAGAGCAAAAAACTTTTATCCCAAGTTTCATCTCAAGTTTGAATAAAAACTCCAAGTCTCAAAACCAAGGTTTCAAGTTTCAAATATGAAACTTGGCATTTGAAATATTAGTTTCAGTAAATTTCAACCATGTTTCAATCCATCTTTGAAGTTTCAAGCAAAAGCTAAGATTTTAATATGAAACTTAGCATTCGAAGTGGGAGTTTCGGCAAGTTTCAAGCCATCTTTGAAGTTTCATCTCAAGTTTCAAGCAAAAACTCCAACTTTGGAAACAAAGTTGTAGTTTTAAATCTGAAACATGGCATTCGAAATGGGATTTTCAGTAAGTTTTAGCCATGTTTCAAGCCAACTCAAAGTTTCAACCCAAGTTCCATGCAAATTTCAACAAAGCTCAAAGTTTAAAAAGTAGCTTTCGTGTAAAAAAGCAGCAAGTTCTTTTTTTTTTTAAAAAAACACTCTACTCGAACACCAATGCCGTCGTTAGGAGCAAATTGGGGTGGTTCAGCATGAGATTTGCCTTCTCTTGCTATGAATCGGCTAGTGGTATTCAAGATGGAGAGAGGAAAGGTATTAGGGAGGATATAGATTGCAGAGAGGGATCAGGAGAGAGATGTGGGATAAATTCATTTGGGAACAGAGACAAGAGAAGAGGGAGACAGAGACTTTTTTTTTTTTTTGCCTGGAGACAAAAGCAAAGTAGGAGATGAAGTCACCTGACAAGTCTATTAAACGGTCAGGTCCTATCCTGTTGGTTGGGTAAAAAATAGTATACTGTAGAGTATTTTTTTCTCTTCAGAAAAAGAGGTTTTAAGGATTTACCATTTCAAAATGAATGTATTTAAAGATTTATAGTCTCAGTCATATGTACATATTCATACTCGTAAATCATCAGTCATTCAAAGAAAAAAGTTCAAAGCTAATATTCTTCCACGTGTTCCATTCCCCACCTCCCAACTCGACCTCCCATAAAGCAAATATCTGGCCACTTACATGCGGGCCCTCCAACTAAAAAAACACACCGTCGTACTTCTCCACCCCGTCTTATCCCGAGCCAAATGGAAGCCACCGCCACGAGCCGCTTCCTCCTCCCGCTCCGCGCCGCGCCGCCGCGCGCGGCAGTGGCCGGCGCTGTTGCCGGATCCCGGCGCCGAGCCTGGCCGATACGCCGGATCCGTATCGGCCCTGCACGCGCGTCGCTCGACCGCGCCGCTGTCCTCCTCGACGCCGCCGCTGGGACGGGGTATTCGCAGGCGAGCTACTACACGTCGCTGGGGCTCTTCGTGCTGTCCGTTCCGGGGCTCTGGTCGCTCATCAAGCGCTCCGTCAAGTCGAAGGTCCCCGCCCTCCTCCTCCATTCTTGCTCTGTTCTTGGTGCCACCGTGCGCGCGCTCTCGTTGGTGCTGCGCGGACGCCAGCGCGCACGTGCGTGTCGCCGTAGCGCGCGCGCACGAGTGCTATGCGAGCAGGGACGCTCACCGCGCACGTGTGGGTGCGCGTGCGCTCCGTGCGTGCCCGTTTTTTCATTGGGTGCACAGTCGTTCGTAGTATAGATGCCATTGTTGGCCTGTAAAAAATCGGGTAGTTCTGGTTCTTCTTGATGAGCATTTCTTGTCTCCAAGTCTCTGTGCTGCGTGTGCGCCCTGGTGAGCGTGCGTCCGTGCGAGCGCACGCACGCACTTGTGATTAGCTTTGGACTCTGTGTGCAACTATTTTATTAGCTTTGGACCAGGTTTCTTTCTTCCTTTTCTTAAAGTGTGACTGCTAGTGCTAGTGCTGTGATGGGTAGTGGAGTGGACTTGTTCTGGATTTGCTAAAGTTGTGGCCTTTCTTTCTCTCTCTCTTTCTTTTTCCCTTTTTTTTCTTTCTTTATAATGTTCTATTTGGCTCCAGATTCCACCACTATGTCCAACACCACTATGTCCAACAGGGACTACCTTGCTAAATTAAAATCCTCTAGTTCTTGATGCAAAGTTGTCTGATTGTTCGTGTGATTACAACAATTTCATAGCGACTAAAGCGTGGCTGCGAATGCTAGCTCTCATATTTATTTGGTTTTGTTTGATGTGGTGCTTGGTTCTTGGCCGAAAAATAGTGGTACTGATTGTCATCTATATGTCAAATCGGCGAATGCAGATTGTGCAGAAGACATTTGTCAAGGAGGAAGGGCAGTCGATGGGGTCAAATCAGGTGGCTGGAGAGATCCTGTCATTCTTCACCCGCAACAACTTCACCGTCTCTGACCGTGGCGAGGTCATCACGTAAGTAGCACTCTGGCTTTCTAGCCTAGTGCGATAATACTTAGCACTGCTGTGCAAGTGTCAGCGAAAGAACCATCGAAATATATTTTTAGTATGGTGTGACAAAACACTTGGGAATGCATATAGCATAGTTTTACTTGTGTTGTTGTGCTTCTTAATTCTTTAGGCAATCTGAATGCTGAAGTCGATTCACAGCTTTAAGTTCACACTTCACAGTGATGTCCACCGTCATATTGGACATAGTAATGTGATGGTTCAAACACCCAAATTGATTGCATAAAGGGCACAGCTATCCAGATGAGTAATACTTGTTACTTAGGAGTGCTTTACATTAGAATTACATTGATGATGCTAGAAAAAAAAAGTTACAATCGATAATTGGAAGAAATGGCATCTAATATCTGTTTTTCTGTTAATAGCTGCACTGTAGTAGTATTAGTACAGCATCTGTACCTGTGGCTTGTGACCCCTGCAGTGTGAAGCTGCAACCCACAATGTTTATGTATTGTAATGAAGCACAAGCTTATGGATTTTCTTTCACATGGAAATGCATTGTAAAACTGAGTTTTGTTTTGTTTTTTTTTAATGTTTCTGCACAGTTTCGAGGGCACGATGGTACCAAGCAGAGGGCAAGCAGCACTGCTGACCTTCTGCACCTGCATTAGCCTCGGGAGCGTTGGGCTTGTTCTATCAATTGCAGTCCCAGAAGGTGGCAACAACTGGTTCTGGCTTATGACCTTAAGCCCCTTGGCGTATGTCATTGCAACTCTACTAGCAGAAATTCAGAATGAAACTTCCAGTACAAATGTAGTAACTGTCCCTTCTTGATGGTCCAGGGGAGTGTACTACTGGAGAAAAGCATCAAGAAAAGAAGAGATAAAGGTCAAAATGGTTTTGTCGGATGACGGGAATGTATCCGAGGTCCTTGTGCAAGGCGATGATGTCCAAGTTGAGCAGATGAGGAAGGAGCTCAAGTTCAGTGAGAAGGGAATGATATATGTGAAGGGGATCTTTGAAACATGACCGGTAGCTTGATATCTGGAACCAAACAAAACATTTCGAACAAATCTTTCCTCTGATGCAAACTGAAGGTGAGGGGGTGCAATACCTACGGGCAAATCTGTGTCTTGGCTTCAAGAAAAAGAAGTGATCTTCGTATAAGACTCGATTAAGATTGTAACAAGTGTTGCCAATATTAGGATAATAATGTATTATTACAAGGCAAGAAACTTTTTTTAGGAAGAAGGAAGAGGATTCTATTGATAACCTAGAAATCATAGTTATCAGAAACGCGATTTGTCCGAGTTGCAGTAAAGGATTTGGGTTCGTAGTTCGTCATATGTTTTTCCAATTTCCACTGCGAACACGAATCTTGTACCCTAAACCGGTTTGGGTTCAACGAATCCGGTTCACGGATTTTATAGCGAATCCAGTAACTATACTTGAAATAAGTGTTAATAGAAATGAGAAGGAAACATAAAATTGAAGAGAAAAGCATGAAGGGAGAAGGGAAATCTGACAATACAGTCCGTCCCAACAATAGATAAGAGTAATTACAATGTCTTAAATGAAAAGACCTGACCAGTGTTACAATTGTTGTTGCCCTGCTGTTTTGCTCTTGTTGTCCATAAACCATAATAAAATTGTCTCCCTCACGTGGTGTAGAAGCGTACTCCTCGTGTCCACTGATCTTCGAACGACGGTATTATTTTTGGCTTCTCATGGCTCAAGAAACTCAACCAGAGACTTAACGCCATGGTAAGAAACTAACGAGAAACAACATTTATACACGAAAAAACGAGTTGTGAATATATCTAACAGGAACTCCAATTGAACAGCAGAACTATACCCAGTAATTGCCACTGATTTCAGTTAAATCAACACTAGGTCCCGTTTGGTTCGGGGTTAAGAGGTGGGTTAGGGATTTAACCCGCCAAACACCTTTGGGTTAGGAATGATCAACTTAACCTAGTCAAAGCATTTTAATCGTCTTAACCTAGGATTAAGTTAACATATTAAATTGGTGGAATAAGCTAACCTAGCCCAACAAACTCTCCTAAGTTCCGTTTTTTCCACTGCTAACACAGCTAACCCACTTAATCTAGACCAAACAGTAATTTAGATTAACAAGGTTGGTTACCAAACACAAAATTTAGGTTAAGCTAACCTAGCCGGGTTAAAGTTAGCTAATATGGTTATCTCAACCCCGAACACATAACTCACTCTTTCAAACAAGAAACTCCGAACCAAAGGTTTTTTGTGCTCAGCTGAGCACCATGAAATGCCGGTACGTACTGGTGGAGCCAACAAGACAACGAGCACAAGATGTATCTAACATAATATAGATTAAAAGTCCTAAACACAATCCATCTAACATTACATAATTGGACATTGGATGATTACTAACGACATAACTCATCAGTATGGCACTTACTGCAAGGCTCAGTAACCTTGAACTTAATCTTTGAGGGAACTTTCTCCTCAATATATGTTCTGATAGCCAGAAGAGCCTTTCGGGCTTCCATAAGAGCCTCCCTATAGTCCCTGCTCAAGGGCAAGCATGTGTCGAAGTTGGCAAACCTCCTATCATACCCACGCGTAGTGTCCAATGCAAGGTATTTTAGTGACATTGCATTCTCAAGAATATGACTTTTTAGCTCAATCATAGTCTTTGAAGAGCAAAAGGCAGTGATCACCACACATATTTGCCTCATTTGAGTTTTTGAGAGTCATATGAAATATATTTGTGCTTTGGAATTTTCCCAAAAGTAATTAATAAAGTGCAATCAAGCTAAGAGTATTAAATTAAAAGCAAAATTAAATGCATAGATCAATTACAAAAGCCCCCAAAATCAGAAATTCAAATCTGGATTGAATTTGAAATTAGGAGAAATCGGAAAAAGGAAATTATGAACCACAACCTCAATTTGGGCCGAAATCCAGCCCATCTCTCGTTTTTCTCTTTTATTTTCTGTTCCTTTTTCCCTCCATTTCTCCTTTCTCGGCTGGGCCGGCCTGCTTTCCTTTCTTTCTTCTCAGCCCGGTCACGGCTCACCTGGCATCCTGCTCTCCCACGCCTGGTCCTGTCTGCGCCGCTGTTCCCATGCCACGCCGCCACTGCTCCGCTTGCCCCGTCACCTCTGTCGCGCCCACAACCCGGCCGTATTGACTGTCCTTCCTCGCGCCCATGCCTATTTAACCACAGCGTCGAGTTCGCCTTCACCCCATCTGCATTCCCCTTCTCCTCTAAGCACCAGAGAGAGAGAGAGAGAGAGAGAGAGAGTAGCCGCGAGCCCGTGAACTCTTCTTTGGCAACCATCCCCGCTGCCAAGCCTATTCCACCGGTCGGGTGAGTCCCCGCCGCCTCAGGTCGACGTTTCGGGCCCCAACGCCCTCCCTTATCTCGTGCTCACCCCCATTCACCCTATTCCCCATAGGATCACTGTCGACGCCCATCTTCTTCCCCTCTGATGACTAAGCTGGCCGCGCTATTCCACTTCCTCATGTCGTGTCAACTCCACTGGTGAGCCCCGACCTCACCATCTTGTCCATCAGCTTCGCCTTGAGCCCCTCCGTCGGACGCTCACCATCTTCACCCCTCCCTCCCGCATGTTCGTTCTCAGGCCAGATTCGGAGCAACGTTGCACATACGGCAAGTTTCAGAAAACAGGAAAAAAAAACAAACTGATTTGGGGCAATTTTCTTTCTCTATTCTCTTCTGAATATAAAGCAAGCAATTACAGGAAATATGGTAGGTTCTAGCTACTTATGGAAAGCATACAAAATTTGAATCGTGCCAATCAACAATTATGCCGTTGCCAATTCTCCTTCTGTTGCCATAGCAAAATCAGGAGCTTGGGGGGCCACTACAGGATTAAGTCCAACATACTCCCCCCTAATCCTGGCATGGCCCAAGATTGCGAACACCTAGCAGGTGCCGCATTGTTGCCAGCTTCGCCGTCGGCAACGCCTTCGTCAGCGCATCAGCTCGTTGTTCATATGTGCGAACGAACTCCATAACGATCTGTCCTCCCTCGACGCAGTCACGTATGAAGTGAAACCTCATGTCGATATGCTTGCTGCGTCCGTGGAAAACGAGATTCTTCATTAATGCGATCGCGGACTTATTGTCAACAAACAGCTTCACCGCATCATTCTCCTTCCCGGTCAGCTCGCCCAACAAGCTTCTAAGCCACAACGCCTGGCATGCCGCCGCCGTTGCCGCCATGAACTCGGCTTCACATGATGACAGGGCAACCGTTTTCTGCTTCTGCGAGTTCCATGACACTAAGCATTCATTGACATAGAACGCCATGCCCCCGGTACTCCTCCTGTCATCGTTGTCGCCGGCTAGATCGCTGTTCGTGTACCCGGTGATCACCTCAGCATCTCCTCCTCTGGTATACACAAGACCATAATCCACAGTCTCTTTCACATACCTGAGGATCTGCTTGAGTGCCTTGTGATGCATCACCGTGGGCCTCTCCATGAATCTGCTCGCCACCCCGACAGCAAAGGAGAAATCTGGCCGTGTGTGAAGTAAGTACCTGAGGCAACCAATAGCACGGCGATACTCCGTTGCATCCACCGGTTGTCCATCAGGGTCCTTGTACAGCTGTGATCTCGGCTCCATAGGGAACTTGGTGGGATTGCATTCAATCATCCCGAATTGAGTCAACACCTTCTTGGCGTAGGCTTCCTGCTTGATTGTGATGCGGCCTTCTTCTTGCTTGACCTCAATCCCGAGATAGTAATTGAGCAATCCGAGATCACTCATCTCGAATTCAGACATCATCTGCCGCTTGAATGCCGCGATCGCACCTGGATCTTTACCTGTCACAATGAGGTCATCAACATATACACCGACAATGATTCCTGCCCGGCCTGTTCCTCTTGTGTACGCAGCCTGTTCTTGAGCACACTTTACAAGACCGAGCTGCTTCAAGCTTCTATCAAGTCGTATGTTCCGGGCCCGTCGCGCCTGCCGGAGCCCGTAGAGCGCCTTGCTCAACTTAAGCACCAAGTGCTCCTTGTTCTTCACTGTGAATCCCTCCGGCTGGGCAACATACACTTCTTCCTCGAGCTCTCCATTCAGGAAGGCAGACTTGACATCGAGGTGGTGAACTTGCCAGCCGCGATTGGCAGCGATGGCAAGGATGACGCGCACGGTGTCGAATCTGGCCACCGGTGCGAACACCTCCTCGAAATCAATTCCTTGTCGCTGTACATATCCTTTCGCGACTAGCCTTGCCTTGTGCTTGATCACGTCGCCATCTGAGTTTTTCTTCAGTTTGTAGACCCATTTGAGCCCAATTGGATTGTGTCCATCCGGTAGCGCCACGAGAGTCCAAGTATCATTCTTCTCAATGGACTCAATCTCCTTGGCCATGGCGTCCTCCCAGGCTTGCTACCCAGCGGCCTCGCGGTAGCAGGACGGCTCCTCCGTCTCCACGAGCATGGCCTCTTCTTCCATGTCTTCATCAAGCTGCACACTTCGAGCATCTCTCATGATGTCGTCGATGTGCTCAGAACGAACAGCCCATCGTCGGAGCCGCCGCTCCCACCCGGCAAAGGTGTGGCGGATCATTTGCCGCGATCCGTGGTCCGGCGTCCCCATCGGAGTGGTGGGGATGTCGAGAGGTTTCTCGCGTGCATGCCGCAAAGACGCGCTCGTTCACGGCCCTCCGGCGTCACCGCCACCAAAGATAGTCGATGAAGGATCTGGGTGAACTTGTGCCGCGGGCGCCGACTCGCCTGTCGGGCCACCCGCGAGCGGCACAAAGTCGCCCTTTGTCGGCTCAGTGCTGCATTCCTCCTCGACGACGAAATCCGATGGATCCCCGCCGCCTGCACCTGTACTCCAGCACCACTCTAGCTTTTCTTCAAATTTTACATCACGACTTACATGAATTTTCCCGCGTTGTGGATCAAACAGGCGGTGCGCCTTGCAGCCGTCCTCGACGCCAAGGTACACCATCTGCTGGCTTCGATCATCAAGTTTCTTCAGGTGTGGCGTTGTCACCTTCACGTGCGCCGTGCAACCGAACACACGAAGGTGTGCCAGATGCGGCTTCCTTCCGTTCCAAGCCTCGAACGGAGTACATTCGCCCAACGCCTTCGTCGGCAAGCGGTTCAGCAGGTACACCGCGTGCCGCACCGCCTCCCCCCAAAATCTTCCTGGCACATTCATGCTCTTGAGAAGGGACCTCACCATCGCCATCACGGTCCTGTTCCTTTGCTCCACCACGCCGTTTTACTGTGGCGTGTATGGCGCGGTGAGGTGCCACTCGATCCCGGCCTCCTCGCAGAGCCGGTTGAACTCAGCGGAGAGAAACTCCCCGCCGCGATCAGTCCTCAGCGTCTTAATGCACCGCTCGCTCGTGTTCTCGACCTGCAACTTGAATCTTCGGAACACAGAGCAGGCTTGGTCCTTCGTCTTGATCACGTACAACCACATCCACCTTGAGTAATCATCAACAATTAACATGAAATAACTATTACCGGCGAGGGTTGAAGGTGTGATCGGCCCGCTGAGATCAGCATGTAGCAGCTCGAGCGGCTTCTCCGCCTTGTATGTTGCCGCTGCCGGGAATGGCTGCCTCGCTTGCTTCGCCACCAAACACCCTTGACATAGCTGGTTCGGGTGCGTGATCGGCGGCACGCCCGCCGTCATCTTCTTGTCAACGAGGAGCTTCATAGCGTGGAAGTTGACATGGCCAAGCCTGGCATGCCATAGCCACACCGGATCTTCAAGGTTCGCCAGGAGGCACACCACCTCCGCCTGATGCAACTCAATTTGATAAAGGCGATTTGCAGTGCGCCTCACCTTCATGAGCAGCTTTGCATGACTTTTGTCGAGCACATGCAAGGCGTCCTCGTCCATGATCACTTTGTGGCCGGTCTCGGTTAGTTGTCCGAGGCTCACGATGTTGCTTCGGAGCCTCGATATATAATATACCTCCTGGAGCAGCCACTGATCCCCATTCCTGCAGCCGAACAGGATTGATCCCTTGCCCATGATTTGCACCGTCGAGCCGTCGCCGAATTTGACCTTGTCGGTGACATTTTCGTCCAGCTCGCGGAACTTCGCCCTGTCGCCAGTCATGTGGTTGCTCGCCCCGTTGTCCAGGTACCAGACATGACAGGGGGCAACCTTCTCCTCCGACCTCGTCTTCTCCTCGCTCAGCAGGACGGCATCCTGCCGGTCCCGCTGTTTTGACGCCAGCTCCTCCGACACCGCGAGCATTAGGGTCGGCTCGGTGTCATCCACGCACGTGAGGTGCGCCTCCTCCTCCTTCTTTGGGGCCCTGCATTCAGATGCATAGTGGCCCATCTTGTCACAGTTAAAACAGTGGATGTGGCTCTTGTCACGGCCACCGCCGCTAGAACCACTCGCGCCGTCTTTGCTCGACGCCCCGCCGCGACCGCCCTTGCCGCGCCATCTGCTGCGACCACGTCCACTCCCGCCGCGGTTGCTGCTGTCTGCAAGAGCATAGGATTTGCCCTTGTTGTTCGACGAGGAGTCGCCGCCATCCTTCTTCTGCCGCGCCTGCCACTCGGCCTGAGTGAGCAGGAGCTGACCGTCGCCGCTGCTGGTTCCGCCAGATGTGCGTGGGCGTGTACGCTCTTCATAAGTCTTGAGTCGTCCCACGTCTTCTTCGAAAGGCATGGTGTCGAAGTCGTAGAACTGCTCGATGCCGGCGATCACATTCAGGAATCGATCCGGCACAGTGTCAAATAACTTCTTCACCAATGCAGCATCGTCGAGCGTCGCCCCCAGGCTGGCATACATGACGGACATGCCGTTGAGTCTTTCGGCATACTGGTCCAAGGTTTCTCCCTCCTTCATGCGCATGATGTCGAAGTCATTCTTCAACGTCTGCAACCGCGCATTCTTGACGCGATCCGCGCCAATGAACCTTGTCACAGTTAAAACAGCGGATGTGGCTCTTGTCACGGCCACCGCCGCTAGAACCACTCGCGCCGTCTTTGCTCGGCGCCCCGCCGCGACCGCCCTTGCCGCGCCATCTGCTGCGACCACATCTACTCCCGCCGTGGTTGCTGCTATCTGCAAGAGCATAGGATTTGCCCTTGTTGTTCGACGAGGAGTCGCCGCCATCCTTCTTCTGCCGCGCCTGCCACTCGGCCTGAGTGAGCAGGAGCCGTCGCCATTCTTTGGTTCCGCGGATGTGCGCGGGCGTGTACGCTCTTCATAATTCTTGAGTCGTCCCACGGCTTCTTCGAAAGGCATGGTGTCGAAGTCGTAGAACTGCTCGATGCCGGAGATCACATTCAAGAATCGATCCGGCACAGTGTTGAATAGCTTCTTCACCAATGCGGCATCGTCGAGCGTCGCCCCCAGGCTGGCGTACCGGACAGACATGCCGTTGAGTCTTCCGGCATACTGGTCCAAGGTTTCTCCTTCCTTCATGCGCATGATGTCAAAGTCATTCTTCAACGTCTGCAACCGCGCATTCTTGATGCGATCTGCGCCAATGAACCTTGTCTTGAGGCAGTCCCAAACCTCATTTGCCATTTTCTTCCTTGCCACCTGCATCAGGAGGTCCTCCGGGAGCACTTGGAGAAGATGCGACCTCGCCTTCTTGTCCTTCTTCGTGTCGACGGCCGCACCGGCCGCCGGCTCGACTGCTTCCCAGACGTCTTGATCCTCCATCATCGCTTGCACCCGAATCACCCAGCTCGTGTAGTTTGTCGCTGTCAGCTGCGGGTAGTGGAACGACCCACCGCCGCTCTCCCGCGCCGCTTCACCATGAGCAACGATCGACATTGGCGTGCACTGAGCTCGATACGGATGTTCGCTCGGGCGGATTCGAGCAACATTGCACATACGGCAAGTTTCAGAAAACAGGAAAGAAACAAACTGATTTGGGGCAATTTTCTTTCTCTATTCTCTTCTGAATATAAAGCAAGCAATTACAGGAAATATGGTAGGTTCTAGCTACTTATGGAAATCATACAAAATTTGAATCGTGCCAATCAACAATTATGCCGTTGCCAATTCTCCTTGTGTTGCCATTTCTCCTTCTGTTGCCATAGCAAAATCAGGAGCTTGGGGGGCCACTGCAGGATTAAGTCCAACACCGCAGAGCCGCTCGGAACACGCCGCCTTCTTCCTCGGCACCGTCAAGCCCGAGACGCACCGCCTTCCTCCTCCACCGCCCAACTCCGTCCTTCCGGCCTCATCAACGTAAGTGACCACGTCATAATGTGTTCTAGGGGTAGAGGTAGCTAGAGCATCGGTCGATTAGGTCCATATAGCATCGAGGCGCCACCGCGCCGTAGCGCCTTCGTCCCCTGCGTCAGTCGCCGTGGACAGCCTTGCACAGGGCACCCCGCACCGTGCGGGTGGCACACGTGGAATCCCCTCGGGGGCTAGATTGTGATGAGCGCACCCATTGGTGGGGTTCGCTGCCGGCTAGCCGGTTCCGCTAAGGACCCGAACACCGCCGTCACCTCGCGCAGCCGCATCACCGCTACGGGCTACCATTGCCCTCGCCGCCGGCACCATCGGAGTCACCGGGGTCTCGGAGTTCCATTCTGGGCAACTAGGGTTGCTCCCGAGGCTCGGCTCGCCGACGTCAAGCGTGGACAGGCATGCTCTGGTGTGTCCTCCTGCTTCGGTTGGACTTGGGGAGAAACGCTGTAGTTACTGAAAAAAAATACTATAGGACCTGGTCACAACTTCATCAATGTAGATCAATTTTACTGTATGACACATGTTTTTTCACGAATCTCAAAGCGTGACATGCTAGCATTCAGTATTCAATTCATAAAAATTCACATCGGTGATTTATGGGACTGTGCATTTTGAGATTCGTGAAAAGACACGTGTCACACGGTGGAGTTGGTCTACATTGATGAAGTTGTGGACCAGGTTCTATAGGATTTTTTCTGTAGTTACTGTAGCTGAATAATTAAGTCGTAATGACATTATTAGGACAGGGGTTAATTAAGGGTTAAATTAGTATGATGCGTCGGCCCGATACGATCAGTAAAGTGTAATTAGAAACTAAAATAAATAGTCTATGACATGTGGCCTACCCTCTTAAACAAATAGTGCAGACCCAGTCCGTAGACTGGCCTCAATGACACATGGGCCCCCGGTTCATATACTATTCCCATGAGCTGAGTATGGGCTAGGCCCCACCTGTCAGTGACGGTAGTATTTCTTAATTAAGAAATAAATCAAGAAAAGAAGTTAAAATATCAGGGGTCCCACTTGTCATTCACATTAGAATTTCCTAATTAGGAAATAAAACAAAAACAAAATGAAATCCGATGAACCCACCTGTCAGTGAGAAAACTCTATCCTCTTTTAATTTCAAGAATTATTTTGGATTAAAAATTTGGAGAGCTCATTCTCACTTGTTTTAAATCCAAATTCGACGATTCTTATTTCTAAATTCATATAAATTCAAATCCTATCTAACAAAGATGAAAACACAAATTTTGGAGTATATTTGGATTTTTTTTAATGCATTTTTATTCAAACTTGGTCTTATTTGGCGTATATAGATACCGAAGCTCCTGAAGAGCAACAGATTGAGTAAGACCAAGACCATCAAGACACTGAGCAAGGAGAGTCAACACTTTGGTAATTTTGCACCTATATTTTAAATAAAATTATATTATTTTAAATTTTGAAATTGCATCGCTGTGCTTTATACAATTATGTTGACATAGCTCATAGTTAGTACTTTAACAGTAATTAACTATAAACTTGTAAACCTTGAACTTGGACACTATCTTTTATCACCATATGGATACTGGTATACATAACAAGACATTAAGTTCATATCTAAGTGCCATGCTTAGCCTTGCTTAGATACAATGACATATGGGCATTGATTTGCCCCGACATCATTCAAATTTCAAAACTGGATTTCGGCAGCCAAGGTTGGAGCTTGGCTGGTATGTTGAAACTAAAAAGCATTTTCAAAACAAAAACTCAAACATATTTAGACTTGGGCGGTTGGTAAGTAGGGCGGGTGCGGATAAGAGCACGACAGAGTGGGTATGGGGAAGAAACGCCCAAGTCAATTAAGAACCCGGTTCTTGTGACAACCTCTCGTGTAAAAACAGTGCAACCATATGTCTATAATAGATACGATCTGACCGATTAATTTGTTTGCCTTAGTGTTGGCTTCACCACGAGTGGAATGTGGCATGCATATAGTCTTAGTGGACAACCACTCTAGGGGTGGTGCGGCTATATGGCATTAGGAAACCACAAACAGCGCTAGAGGGCCCCCCGCAAGATTGTAGTCTAAAGGTGGTGAAACCTTAGCGGATGGATTTGCGTTGAGGTGGGGCATTGGAAATGCCTTGTGATGATTATCTTAGTCTCACGCCCACGGTCGTGTGTTGATAGTATAAGACGATTGTCTCTTCTAGGTAAAGTGTACGACCTCTACAAAGTGTGAAAATTGTTCGGATAGCCGTGCCCACAGCCATGGTGGTGCCAAGAACTTACTTGATGTAGACTTAATTTTTATAAAAGAATTTATGGGTGGAATGAAAATGATAGGTTTGAGCTTGAGGGTTTGATTTGTCCTGGTTGGAGCCAGTGAAAAGTACGAGATGTAACACGAGGAAAAACACCTTGTTGGGTAGTTGGAGCTACCCAATGATATAAGGAGGTTGGAGCCTCCTCTAATATTTCATAACAAAACTCAATTTCATTGAAAATTGTTTAATCAAAATGCTAAGTCTCAGGTTTTGCTTACGACTTAATCTACTTCAATTATAGCTTTGTGCAAATAAAAGAATCTTAAGCTCTCCTTTGATCAGCTATGCATATATTATAACTGCATTTTGTGTGTTCGCTCGTGGAGTATGACTGTGTACTCACACTCGCTTAAACATAACCAAAATCAGAACCCTTAGATCAAGACCCCTACGCCTACTTCGCGGTGTCTGGACCAGATGGTGAAGATGACGGAGGAGCTTAGGCCCGGACCCCCAGTTGCTTGCCTGTTGGCAGAGCAGATGGATCCATAATTTTTTTCTACTTCCGCTCGCATCTCTATCTTCTGCATTAAACACTATGTATATTCAATTGGCCTGCTTGGCCCTTTTTGTAAAACTGTTGACCGTATGATTTATTTATGTAATGAAGCCTTAAGTGGTGATGTGAATGAATCAACAATGTATCCGTGTGTACTATCTACTGATCCAGGGAATAGTATAATTTTACACAGAGGGTTTCGGATTACAAATTTGGGGTCTGACAGGTAGGCACCTCTATTTGCGTAGGCTTGCTATCAATGTGAGTTTTTTTTTTAACAAAACTGGTCATAACAATGTTCATATTATATCTTTAAATAAAGCATAATAAATCAATTGTCTGCAAAAGTTCAGCCAAAGGTCACCCAATAGAGAAAAAGAATAATGAGCTCAACACCAAGAGCAAGTAATTTACAACAAGAATGACTTTATCAACGTAATGTAATAGGGTATCGTTCTTGTGGTGTAATTAGTTGTGTCAAGTGTATAACAACAAAGTACTTAAAATATTTAGAATTTAAGGGAAAAAAGCATGATAATTCACCAAGAAAAATTCAAGACAAGGCAAACTAATCAGTCTAGTTGTATTTCAAGGCAAGATATTTCCAAGGATAATTAGTTCTTAATAAGAAAGTTTTGAGAAATGAACAATGACTTACACGCAAGATGAAAGTCTTCAAGGCAGGAGAAGCATCAAGAAAAGAAACCGAAGAATAAATATCGTAATATGGGGAACAACTTGGTGTAAAAAACATTATCTCCAAGTACTTAAGGTAGAGGAATTTGGCAAGCACCAATAGTGTATTGACCGTCTAAAAAAAACCCCAAAGACTAATCATGTATCAAGGTTTTGTTAGTGATATGCCCTAGAGGCAATCATAGAGATGATTGTATCACTTCTACATTTATGGAACTTATTCTTTTGTCTATTGAATGAAATATAATTTATATTGATTGTCAAGTATGATATTTGTTTGTGAAACTCTCTATTTATGTTTATGATGTCATTCTAAACATCTCTGATCTTATGTCATTATGTGGGACACTTATAATTTATGGATCAACACATGTATTGATTGATGATCATGGAACGAGATATCAAATCAATAATGTGGACATATGTTAGAGAACATAGTGTTGGATTTACTCATCTTGAGACACTGTGAGAATTATTATATTCTTAAGTGTCATCAGTTTGTCTCGTACATAGTGTATGCGGGATTCTTAGACTTGAGATCATCATGGTTTACTACATGTATAATAGTTTACTTAGGGGTTGTCAAACGTTATTCCGTAAATAGGTAGTCATAAAGGTACCTTTCGGGTTTACTATGAAATATACAGAGGAATGTGAGCGATCAAGATGAAATCTGCCCTTACTATTTAACGAGAGAGAGATCTCGGAACCCCTCGATGTGGCTGGATTAAGGAAGTGCATGATCGTGCCAAATATGGTTGAGGAGTCAACTACAACTAAGTAATCAACTATAAGATCGAGTATGAAGGATCGAGCTGTCATAGGATGACACACATATCGCCTTGAGTTCGATCTGGTATCGTGAGGCAAAAGGATCAACACATTATCTTTAAAAGGTTCGTCCGATATGATCTTTATGTGTATTCAGATAGCTATGTCCTGCTCGGAACTGCTACCAATCTGTGGATCAGAAAAGAGTTTCCTGGTCACAGCCGATTACACATGAACCTATAGGGTCACACACTTAATAGGTTGGAATAACCTAGTTCAGATTGGATCCATTAGAGGTTTCAATCAAATTATAATCCATACGTGGTTAAGAGTCTTAATGGGTTTCTAACGTAGGGATCTGTTATGAGCTCTTTATAAGAGGAGGGGCGCGGGCTTTTGGGATGTGGCACCACCCACCAAAACCCTAGCCACCACCTCCCTAAAGGCCCTACCGTGTGCGTTGGTGCTAGCACACCGGTGCACGATGTTCTACTCCTGGACGTGTGGATACCATAGAAACACCACTGCAATCACTGCTGCGTTGATCAAGAACGATCCGCGACGTACATTGGGAACACCAGAGGCTGCTGGAGGAGACGATCGATGACCAAGAACGTTGGACGATTGACTACTTCCGCTATATTGACGCGCGCGATGTTGCACCGGGCTGCTCTAACTCTTTTTCCACTGCACTACGTGTTTAATAGTAACAATCTATGATATCTTACTCGTATGACTTCCTAGTTTGCACGGTATAATTTTTTTTTAATTGTGTGCTAGTGTAGCGTAGCCTAACCGTATAGTCGCTTGATACAACACATGTGTCCTTAGACATGTGAATCAAGGAGAGACTACACAAGGCTTTTACAAAGCTCTGTTTTGACTCGGTTCTGCTCGCTAAGGATTCGCCACACAGCCCCCTCTTGCGCTAAGTTCACTAAGGTTTCGTCACACAGGCCCTCTTGCACCGCGCTAGCTAAGGTTTTGCACACAGGCCCCTCTTGCGCCACGGATCAACACAAACAGAACCGACTTAAAATATTGCTAATTAGTTGGCCAGATCCACCCCATAAATGGACTTGTGGTTGCACGGTATGGCCCAAATCAATGGCGCACAAAGTTTAGTCCTTAATGGTTGCTCAGGCGAGATTAACTCATCCCAATGTGCATCCTGCACCCACCTTTGCCACCAACCACTCGCCCGAGCATATATCATTTTCGGTTCGACCCGACCAAATGGCAACCCTTGTCATGGTACAACAAATTTTAATATTAGCGGCAACACATGCCATGGCAACACATGCCACAATTCCATATTCACTTATTCAAATTTATTATCATTGAATCATGTGATCGAGAGGCATCACATAACTAAAGCATGACTAAGCATAATACGCACCCATGTTGGTAATACAATAATATCCAACTAAGATTACCCAACCTGCGGTGTCCAAGGGTACGTGTCAACATGTCGTTCACAAATTAATCAAGGAGTCATACTGTCGAGTAAGTATTTAGCTATTCACCAAACCATTTTTATACAACTAGCCATGTATGTTGATATAAAACAAAGGTCTACGACTTGCATTCGTTGAAGAGGTGAGATGCTTCGGTCGTGGTCGTCGGGTCCAAGAACTCTTCGGAAACGCCGGAATCTACACGTGCGAAAAGAGCCAAATAAATACAACAAATCCAAATAAAATCCAAAGGAACCAAACTAGAACTAAAAGAAAGGTACTGGATTTAGAAGAAGATAGAAATTTGAATCACTCTGATTAGAGTTCGAACGAAAGAGAGCGAGTTCTCGGGAGTTTTAGAAATCACAAGGTCGGAAGGAGGTTCAGCTGGTCGGAGGGAGGTTCAACGACCTGGTCGAAAGAGGTTCGACTGGTCGGAAGGATGTTCAACTACAGGTGGTCGGAAGGCTTGGACTACCTAGTCAAAAGAAAGTTTTGACTAGTCAGAACGTGGTCGAATGAATGGTTCGACTACAGGTCCCAAGAAGGATACGTCTTCTCAACGTGGTCGTAGGAGGGATACAGGAAGGGTACGACTACTCAACGTGGTCGAAGGAGGAATACGAGAAGGGTACGATTACTCAATGTTGTCGTAGGAGAAAGTAAGATTCGACTGCTCGACGCAGTCGAAAGAAGAAAGAAGGATTTGACTGCTCGACGCGGTCGAAAGATAAAATAAGGATTCGACTACTCAACGCGGTCGAAAGAAGAAAGAAAGAGAACATGGCACGGGAAACTCATCAGGACTGAGAGGGAGGCCGGAGGAGGAGATAGCGAACGGCGGTCGATAACAGCGCGGGCACTCTGGTGAACTCCCGACGGAGAGGTGGTTGAGGACGGCGGACTACGAAGGGGGGTGAGGAAACTCGCAGTCGAAGGCGAAGGAGGACGACGGGGAAGGGGTCAGCCGGGACTGACGGGGAAGAGGAAACGCAGCGGCTCCTGTAAAACAAAACTGAAATAGAGAGAGAAGATTGCTTTAAGAAGCTCCGGAACAAGAATTGATGTGGGGCTTAAACTTGGAGCATGGGGCTTCGGACAAACCACAGCAACAGGAGCGAGAGAGGGAGAGTTGGGTGCACGAGGTTCTCATCTAAATAGGCAGAGGCGACACACGGTTTGACGAGGAGGAAGGTGGTTCGGTCGTCAGTAGGAGAAGCTTCACGGCGGCGCTAGAGGCGACGGCACGAGCTCTAGCCAGCGGCGGCAAAACTCGAAGCACGACGAAACGAGACGAGAGAAAGAGGAAGAGCTGGAAAGTTGAGGGGGAAACAGGAGGGCAAAGGCTCCTTGACACTCTATTTATAGAGGAGGGAAGGAGAACTCGGCAACAAGATGGAGCGGTGTGAAAAGGGGAGGAAAAACGTGGCGGTCAGAGACAGCTGCATTTAATGCGCACGTGGCTAAGGCAAAAGCGAGAGGATAAACACGTCGGAGGTGACGGCATTTAATGTGCACATCGCTGAGAAAAAAGAGGGACATGATAGGGCCAAGGGGGTAGGCGCGACGGAGGACGGGCAATTAAATGTGCGTACATCATTTAATGCGCAAGAACTTTTGCGACGGGAGGAAGAAAAAGGTGAGCAAGGGGACTGACAGGCGAGGCCAGTCGAAACCAAGGGGGGGTGGTCGTGACCGAGGGGGTGGTCGTGACTGAGGGAGTGGTCGAAACCCAAAAGGCTCGTTGAAACCGAAAGGCTGGTCGAAACAAAAGGCTGATCGAAACCGAAAGGCTGATCGAAACCAAAGGCTGGTCGAAACCTAAAGAAACAGAGAGGGTGAAGCGGTCGACGATGAGAAGAGGAGGAACGGGCTGACGGGAAATCGGAACAAACAGGGAAAGGGAATTCTAAACACTAGAGAACTCCAACAACTCAAATTTTGAATTAGTTGAAGTTTGATTAATTCATATTAAATTGCCTTTTAAACTTCCAAAATTTCAAGTTAAGCTTTAGAAATTCAACAAAATCGAATGGTTATTTTTATTTTTGAAATATTTCAAAAAGCCCTGAAAATTGGGATGTTATCGCAACACTCGGCTGCCCACTTGCTTGCCTGCCCCGTGCCCTTGCAGCCGTTGCCGAACCTAGCCGAACTGCTGCATGCTGCCTTGCACTAGCTGCACATGAGTATTACTGTTGCCACTAGATAATTATGCTTTGTGATTTGCACTTGTCAATCATCTTAGCAACAATAGAGAGAAAGAAAGATAAGGGAGGAAATAAGAGAAAGAAAGGAAGAGGGAAGGAGGAAGAGAGGGGAATCTCACAGGAAAACAATGTTCCTCGTCGCGGTCTCCAGGGTAACGATTAAGTTTTCACCTCTTGTTGCTTATTTTATCTAGAGATTAAAAACGAGATTAAAGAGAATTAGCAGGTTCAAGTCTAGGAAAATCGATTAGTAGATTGATTTAGTCTGTTGTTTTGTTATACTGTAAATACAGGTATTGGTGGTGCGTAATTTGGGGATTTCATCTACTAGATAATTGTAGATAATTTTGGTAGCTTTTCGTAGAATATTTAATCATGTTGATCAGATGATTAGATTTCGAGTTACGAATTTTGTAAGCCCACTGTCTAGAGGGTTGTCGTCTTTTGGTAGCATCTTGGTAATTTGTAGATTAAAATTATTAAATGGACTAATTAGAGTTTTTGCTCTACATGAAAAGTGTATATAACTGTCTAAGGATTCTAGAGAGTCCGAGATCACGAATTTCGGTTGGGTAGAACAGAAGTTATGAAAATAGTTATCCTGCAATCCAAAAGATGACAGAACTGTCTTCTAAGTTAAAAATGGGGGGTGTTAAATGATTTAACTAGGAATCGTGGCCAATTAAGAAATTGTGGAGAATTTTGTGTAAATTTCAGAACTGGTGTGGTTTGCCATGATAGTACTTGAGAGTAAAAAATTATGCCGTTTTAAGTACCAAGTCAACAAAGGGTGACTGTTCGGTAAAGGGGGAGTGTGGCAGATTTAGGAAACGTGTAGAAGCGTTGACGTTTAATTGTTGTTCCTGTACTGCTGTAGCTTATTATTGAGATTGGGTTATTATTGTAGGAGGAGTGGCGTCGGGTTTGTGATCATCCTCTAATCAAACTGTTCCTCACAATTAGAAGAGGCAAGCACATGGTAGACGGTGATCTATGGTTGATCACTGTATTTCTTTATCACTCATTACCATTATTGTTTGTGCTTATATTTTATTTTGATTGCAAGTAACGTGAATGGTCTTGAATTATTTCGTATTGTTGGATATGAAAATGATGGTCGATGACGATATTGTTGAAACTATGAATAATTGTGCATTCATAAACATCATTGCATATGAGAAGGTGATCATGTTGACCACAGCTCCACGGGAGTAGAAGAGGTCCCCGATCCTTGAGGAGGACGGGCTTGAGAGTGTTATCGACGGGTGAACACTCACGCTATATCGGTATATGTGAAAGAAGTGTATGTGGATATGTAGTATAGGGATGCATTAAAAAGAAAATATTTGATGATTGTGTGTGAGAATAAAGAGAAGAGGTTTGCATGAATGAGCCTGAAAATAAAGTTAAGAGAACAAGTGATGATGATGGTGTTATTAATTACTATTGAATTAACATTGTCCATTGTGTATTGATGTATTTGTTGAGTCATGGACTCATTATTGTTCTACTGTTGTTTTTAGGTGACCATTGATGGCGTTTCGCTTAGGAGGGATTAGCGCACATGGAATAATTACATATTCTCACACTTGATTCATTTATCATGAGAAACCTTTACTTTTTTATGATGGAATAACTTTTATGACATGATAGATATTGAATAATCTTAGATGATTGATTATGACTTGTTTATTCATTCAACAGAATTTGTTCTATTGGTTTCGTGCCAATTTTGGATTAATACCTTGCTATACTTCTCGAGTTTAATTATTTATGATTGTCAACTCTTTATTCATATTTAATTGTGACCTGTTGACGGGTTTTGATAATGAATCACTTGCTGTAATTTTATTGTAAGTAGATGTAAATTAATTTGTCAGGATAGTTTAGTGGCATTCCAAACTTAGTGTTGGATTGGGGTGTTACACTTTAATTGCTACCCACAAAATATGTTTTTAAGTAACAAGTAAGTCTCTAAAAACTATTTTGTTGTTTCTTGTATCTTGTATCAACAACTTGCTTATTTTTTTTTATCTAGAAACAAGATCACATTCTCTTGTTATTATCTCTCCTTCATATCACCTAAATACTAATATGTTCATCCTTTAGTAACAAATGATATAGAGTATTGTACGTACTCTTACAAGCCATGGCAAAGAATTCGTTTCCAACTTGTTGCGGGTGGTCAAGTTGCAGTCGTTGAAACTGTTGGACCGAAAAGGCGACTAGAGGGGGGGTGAATAGGAGCACAAAGTATTTTTCTCCCAAAATAAATTCAATACGAATCTCACTCCAATAGCTATGAAAGCTATGAAGATCAATCAATCAAGCACAACGGAAGACTTGTATTGAATCCAATCAAAACCCCGAAGCAAAAGCAATACAAACTCAAAACACCAAGTCTCGGGCGGTCTGACCTCTCACGGGGGCCGTCAGACCGGTTGGCCTAGCGGTCGGACCTCTCCTACGGGTGGTCAGACCTCTCCTACGGGCGGTCAGACCTCTAGTTCAATGAACAGTGAAATCAGCCCGAGAAACCAAAACGCAAATTGAGCTAACTTTTGATTCGTGCGTCCAAACCTCATGAAACTTGACACACACCTTCTCAAGGATGTCAGGAACCTATTCCAAGCAACGATCGTGAAGATACTTGCCGAAGTTCAGACCTTTCTCCATTTGAGTGAATGTGGTTCAAAAACCGAGTCAAAAACGAAATATGATCTAGAGACTTGCTCGTGGGTGATTGATGATCAAGATGATCCTAGATGAGTTCCCACATGTTGCAGCAAGTTAGATCACGGGAAGAAATCAACCAAAAACTCACGGATCAAAGAAAGACCACAAATCACCAAATAGAGAGAAAGAAAGCAAATAGACTCATCTTTGAGAGAACTTTCTTTGGATTGATTTGATATAGTATTGGTTTACAACCACTCCATCAATGAAGGACAAAGACTCAATACATGAGCACGAAATCAAATCCAACTCTATAGAACCCTAACCTCCACTAATCCTCTCCCTAAGCAAACTAGGGTTTCAAACACAATCAAAGGGTTGAGAGGGTACAACCACCTCCCTCCTCTATTTATAGTGGAGGTTTAGACCTTCTAGAAGAGTTTCCCTAATGTGCTCCCGTTAAGGCCCAAAACAAACGGGTCACACATGCACGCATTTTAAAGCGCCGTCTTCATCTCCTCTTGACCTAATCCGTTTCTCCACGCACCGTCTTGTGCCGCAGGTTGGCAAAAAGGAAACCAAGGCGGTATTTGGTAAGATTACCAAAATACCCCTTCTCGGTCCTTCTCCGAAGACCGAGTCCAGATTGCGCGAAGCACTCACTTGCTTCGCCACGTGTAGGTTGATCCAACGGCTCTCATCATGTCAGCAAGTCTCTCCCATCCGGCTCCCACCGAAACCACCATGGCACTTGCACCGACCCCCGCGCCGCTTGATCCAACCTGTCGCACCGAACTGTCCGTTCGGTCACCTTTGTCCATCTTGCACCATGCTTGAGTCCAATGACTTCTCCCGGCATCGTCAATCGTTCTGAACCTCAGCTCTCCAAGCCTAGTCCCGATCATCCTCGCCGTTGACCACCAAGCAACCTGCACAACAATAGACAAGCAAATCGAATTCGGGAACAAGTTTTTCACAACTTGACCCACGTTAGTCAAAACATGCATCATGCAACACATATGAACTGAAACCCATGAGATTGACCTAACAACCAACACATCGCTGCCAAGAAGGCCAGCAACTTAAGTCAAAACCGGTCGACCGCCACCATGGCGGCTCGATCGCTCTGCGCCGGCTCGATCGCCAACAGATGGCGGCCGACCGCCACCAAGGGACTTAGCCAAAATCCCAACTCTGAAATCCGCAAACTCTCTGAAAATTTCAAACGAATAGAACTTTTGCCTAGAGACTCCAAAAATTATGGGACCAAGAGCAGTAAAACCTCCTCTCTTGCCTACACCCTCTATTTTTGGCCCAGCCTCAAACTCCAAAACTACTTTCATGGCGGTTGACCGCTCGTGATGGCCGGTCGACACCACAACTGGCGGTCGACCCGCTGACCGGTCGGACCGCCAGCAAGTTCACCCGATAAACCACTTGAGGCACGACCGGTCTGACCGCTATAATGGCTGGTCTGACCGCCTGAGGCCTGACAGAACTTGAACTTTGCCGAAAACGCGTGTTTCTGTAAACCTTCAACGTCATTGTCAATTGTCACATCATCCTAAGATCATGAGCATATCACTATGATATCCACACAGAAACCAATAAAACATCCAACCGTAAAATAAGAACAAATAATTAACTAATGTGCGCTAGGAAACTACGGAAAGAAGACGAGAGAAACAATGCGTCAATGGATATGAGAAATAAGAATTCCCAACAATGCCGCAGGAGGGGATGGAGGATGGTTTCAGAGGTCCTCAGGTGCGCAAGGAGGATGGGAAGAGTCCAGTAATTTGGTCTCATCACTCGACTTCTTAGAGGTGTTGTTTTTCACATTTTAACACTAAATTTGTCATTTTTTGTCTTTTCTGTATCAAAATGTGCTTGCTGCTTAGATTGTTAGTACTGTTGTGGGGAATTTTTGCAGCTTGGAGACCGTAAAAAGGACTTCAATTCTGAGTTCGGCGCCAGATTATCCGCGGAATTGGTTGTCAGCAGCAGGTATATGCCTTAATCATCTTAATTATTTGGTATCTGCTGCTGGTCCATAGAAGTTTCAATCTAGCTTCTTTTGTATTTGTTGTTCCTTCTCTTTTGACAAATCTAATTAGACCCCATCAGTTATCAGAGAGTGGTGATCTGCTGGCTTTGTGAATCAACTCAGTATGAATCTGCTTCGACCAGGAGATTCTGAAAAATCTTTTATGCAACTTCAGTCTAGTGTGCGTAACGAAATTGCTGTAAAACCAGAGAAAAAGTAAGATGACAGATTTACTAAGGATTGGTCTACTCAGGATTGGTCTAGAGGAAAAGGGAATCTCGTCAGTTCTCTTCTGAGCACCCGACCTTTCAGCTCCATCATCTAGATCTAGTCCACTTCTCTCCTCGAGTTGACCCAAATTTTCATCATTCAGTTCTTTCTTTTTAAACGAGAAGTGCGAGCTTTGCAATTTCATTTCAGACAGAGAGAGAAAACTACGTAAGTCAAAGGGAAACTTACACCCATGACTTTGAGTAGAGATTGTCTCAAACATGGTTTGTATCCGGAAAATTTGAACCTTCTTGTAGGCTTTCCATCACATACAGATCTACTGCTGGGTGTCCAATTTCCCGACACAAGCTAAGTCCACACAACACCAGCTAGTTCTAGTACCTCCGTAATTTTCAGCTTACACAAAAATGGTTTGCAAGTGATTTTTGAAGGTTTTCTGTTTGTAGCTTATCAAAGCACGGGCAATCTACAGATTCTACTTCAGATGAAACACCAAACTTGTTTGACACAAGCATGCAAGGGAGCTCCGTGCTGCCGCGCGTATCCGTAAAAAGCATTTAGTTTATTGGCCTCTGTATTTAGTTCACTAACCAAGCCATTGGCATTGAATGCTTGGTCTCCAACAAATTTGAACTAAATTCCAACCAAATACTCCTAATCCATGTAGGCCCTTAATATTTTTTCCTTCAGCAATTTTCAAAAGTTATTATTTTTTTTTTGTCAAAACTTGTGTTGGTTCTTGAAAGACTTCCAAACAATCCCAGTAATAAATTTGCTTGCAAATTTGCTTCTGGAACTTGCCTTCAGAAGAGGGAAATCTTGATGTGCTAAGTCATCTTGTCAATGTTTTGTGTAGATAAACTCAAATAAACATTTTTTTTTAAAAAAAAAAAACCCTACCTAACATTGCATTGTTCATACCTAACATTGCCTTTGTTCATCCAACCACGTCATGGTCCCCTTTTAGGCGTCAATGTATTCCCTCCGGCCATAAAAATGTGTCATCATGAGAAGTTTGTAATCAAATCTCAACAGCTCTTTGTGAATGTTTAGAGTGACCTCTTAAAATGATATGGGTTGTTTTTGTTATGAATATTGCGTGCAACTATTCAATAGGCCCAATGGGCAATATATACCAGGAGTACAAAGGGGGTTGCCATATACAGATAAGGAAACCAAATACAAGAGTAAGAGTCCTATTCTAACACCCCCTCAAACTCATGGTGGATCACACACACTGAGTTTGGAGAGAAAATACAAATGTTGTGCCCTAGTCTGTGGCTTCGTGAAGAAGTCAGTAACCTGTAACTCTGATGGCACAAACTGTAAAGCAAGTACTCCCTCCTGCACCTGTGAGTGAGTGTATGAAGTATCCACACCAATGTGCTTGGTGAGCTCATGCTTCACTGGATCCCGGGCAATACTGATAGCACCTGTACTGTCAGACAAAAGAGTCGTAGGTCCCATTTCAGACACTTCAAAATCTGCAAGTAACCACCTCAACCAAGTAACCTCTGCTGTCACTGCTGCCATAGCTCTCAACTCAGCCTCTGCACTCGAATGGGAAACTGCAGTCTGCTTCTTAGTCTTCCAGGCAATCAGGGAGGAGCCAAGAAAAACACAATAAGCAGAAAGAGAACGACGATCAGAAGGATCACTAGCCCAGGTCGCATCGGAGTACACCTGAAGCTGTAGTGAGGTGGAGCTAGGGAAAAACAAACGACGAGAGATGGTCCCGCACAAGTAGCGAAGAACACGAAGAAGGTGACTGTAGTGAAGATGGGTAGGACGAGCCATGAACTGACTTAAGATATGAACAACATAAGCAATATCAGGACGAGTGCTCACAAGGTACACCAAACTCCCAACAAGATGACGATATCGGTAGGATCCTCAAGAGGATCGCCATCGCGACACGAGTGGAGGATAGCTCCATGGGAGTCTCGGCGGTGCAGTATCGATCGACTGACCGGTCAAGAAGATCCTGGACATACTTCTGCGGAGAGGTAGTAGCCCTCGTGCATGGAAGAGACCTCAATCCCAAGGAAATATGTAAGAGAACCAAGATCATCATAAAAATTGCTCATCGAGGTGCTTCTTCACATATGTGATGAAGGAGGAATCATCACGATGATGAGCATGTCATCAACATACGAAGAAGCGATGTCCTACCCGAGATGAGGTATGGACAAAAAGAGCGGGATCGTGGGAACCGACGGTGAAACCGGCGCAGTAATCACCGAGGTAAAGCGCGCAAACCAGCACGAGGAGCCTGTTTGAGGCCATAAAGAGCACGACGAAGACGACAGACATGCCCATCAGGAACAGAATATCCAGGTGGTGGCTGCATGTAGACCTCCTCATACAAAACACCATTAAGAAAGACATTCTTAACATCAAGCTGAGAGATAGACCACCGGCAAACAGAAGCAACCGCAACAAGAGTGCGAACAGTGGTCATATGTGCAACAGGGGCAAAAGTCTCGTCATAGTCACGACCGTACTCCTGCTGAAAGCCGCGAGCCACAAGACGAGCCTTGTAGCGCTCGATAGTACCATCAGACCGAGTCTTAATCTTGTACACCCACTTGCACGTGATCGGACGAGCATGCACAGGTGTCGGTACAATATCCCAAGTCTCCGTACGTCGAAGAGCATCAAGCTCCTCTGCCATAGCGAGCTGCCACTCAGAATGAGGAGCAGCCTCACGATAAGAACTAGGCTCAGTGACAGAGAGAGCATGAGCTATCGGAGCAAATCCAAGACGATTAGGAGGTCGAAGGGATGTCCGGTCACGAAGGATGTAACGAGGAGCATCATCAGGAGGATCGGATGTGGGTGTCGGCAAGATACCAGGAGAGGAGACTGGTAAAGGACAAGAACGTCTGGAGTAGTGAATACCAGAGAAACGAGACTGTGGTGGTGCAGGAACAACAAGATGCGGTGCTGCAGGAGACAGCACCGGAGGCGGAGGTACAGAAGGAACCACTGGGGACAGACCAGGGGAAGACTGTGATAGTGGAGAAATGGGTGAAGAGTCAGAAAGAGACAACCACGAAATCGACTCAACGGTGGAAACAGGAGGAGCCGAATCTCGATAGAAGAAAGGTCGAGATTCGTCAAAGACAACGTCTCGTGAAAACCTGATTCGTCGAGCAGAAGGATCCCAGCAGCGATAACCCTTATGCTCAGAACTATAACCAAGAAACACACACTCAACTGACTGGGCTGACAGTTTAGTGCGCTCACGAGGCTGCAACAGAACAAAACAAGTACAACCAAAAACACGAAGGTGGGTGTCTTGGGGCTCGAGTAGAGACGCTCTATAGGATGACACCCTTAAGAGTGGAAGGTCGCATATTGATGAGATATGCAACGTAGAAACAACCTCACCAGGCGTGGTGGAACGTGAGAGGCAAGGAGAAGAGTGCGGGCGCCTCAATCGGATGACGATGTTTGCGCCAAGCAACCCCATTCGAGCATGGGCACCGGACAAGAAGATCGTAAAGGGTGCCTGCTCGTAAAGAAACCGTCTAAAGCGCCGTAACGCATGCTCGTCGGCGTAATCACGTGAAAAAGTACGGATGGGAGAATCAAACTGAGTACGAACCATCGTTGCAAAGCTACGATAGATCGCAAGAAACTGACCACGATTAGACATAGGGAAAATCCATGTAAAACGGGAATAATCATCAATGAAGATCACATAAAGTTTATGCCCGCCTTTATAGATAATAGCGCAGGTCCCTATACATCTGAATAAACTAAGTCAAAAGGACGAGAAGACAAGGACTCACTAGAATGATAATAGCTGCTTGCCCAGCTTACAACCCTGACAAAACATGGTCGTGTCAACAGTAACACGTCCAAGAACACCCTTACGAACTAATGAAGAAAGACGGGACCCACACAAGTGACCTAAACGGTGATGCCACTGCGCAAAAACTCCAGAGGTGGTGGCAGCAGTGGCGGTGGAAGTAGTCGTAGAGGTGACAGGAGCAATTGAAGTGGACGGAAGGTGGAGGCGATCAAGGATGTAGAGACCCTGACGATCCCTATGGCGCCGGCCAGTCCCAAGTACCGTCCCTGTCTGTCGGTCCTGAACAAAACAGGAGTGGGAGTCAAAACCAACTCTATAGCCGAGATCGGTGAGCTGACCCACCGAGAGAAGCTGCATGGTAAGCTGGGGAACATGAGAAACAGTGAACGAGAAAAATCGATGGACAAAGAGTGCCGACACGGTGACGGACAAAGGAGTACCTCACTGTGCGAACAGAGATAGGAAAAATAGGAGGTCCAACTGACGTGAGAGATGTGGAGTCCGGTGTCATGTGGAAAGAGGCACCAGAATCCAGAACCCAAGAAGTACCTGGAGGAGACGTCGAGCTAGGTCGCGTAACTCGCCGAGCCGTGAGAGAGCCGCTGAAGTAGAGCTCGCGTAATCGCGAACAGAGTCACCTCGGCGAGAAGGTCTTGACGTCTTTGGTGCGCTCCTCCCGTCGAGGAAGGGCCTCCTTGCCCCCCTTTGATCGTCCACGTGCCTTGTTCTGCTTTTTGCGCACCGCACAACGCTGGTAGTCGTGCCCGAAGTTCTTGCAATAATTGCACCAACCCGCTTGGTGCAAAAGCGGAGCGTAAATGACAATTGAGAAGATCCTCGTAGTCGGGCGAAACCGGCGGTGTAGTCGAAGAAGAAGGGTAGCAAGCACGCGGAACAAATCGTGCCGCTAACTCGCGCAAGCTCCTCAAAGACGGCGTCGAAAGAGCCTCGGAATCGCCGGTCGTGGTGGCGGCTCAGGCGGTGAGCCTTGACAGCTCAAACTCGGCGCGCGACGGCAGACGTCATAAAGCGGCGATCACGATCCGCCTACGCACTTTATGACACTCGACAGAGCGGAGAAGCGAGCTCGTCACCGGCGCCGAGACCGCTAGGGCTCGGAAGAAGTCGTCGACGAGAGTCGCCCTAACGGCGTCTCAACTCACGCCGGAGTGAAAAGAACCGAGCATCGCCGCTCACGGTATCGCCGCGCAAGTACTCCCGGATCGGCGAGTGGCACGCGGACCAACGATGTCCGGGCCGGATGGAGTCGTCGACACCGACCACCGGGATGGCTCGAACACGGCCTCGTCGGCACACCGGCGCCAAAAGCGTCTATGGCATACCGAAGGCCTCATCGCCAAAGACGCGGCCGGCGGCGACCTCGCCTCGCTGGCGACCTCATCTTCAGTAGAAGGTGCGTAAGTAGGTCGTGCGGGAGAAGGCTGAACCGGCGACGGCGGACAAGGTCGGGTACCAGTAACATGTCCCCAAAGGCGGAGACCATCGAGCGTGATCTCCATGAGTGAAGACCACAACCTGTAATTCGTTCCATGAAGCTTGGTTCCCGAGAATGGGATCGCAGCTGATGGAACGGAAGCCATCGGTAGGCGGCGCTGGACGGCGCGGCGACCAAGGCAACGATGTCTAACAGGCGGCGCTGAACGGCGCAGCGGTTAGATCTACGTTGTTTTTTTTTCCTTTTTTTTTCTTGTCGGGCCGGGCTAAAAGCTCGCTTGGCCGTTTTACTGTAAACGCAGGGGAACCCTAGTTCCCCGCTATGGCGCGCGCGCGTGCGGCAATGAGGCGACGGCGGCGGCCAACAACCGACTGGAGCGGCGACGGCGGCCTTGCAACAGGCGTCGAGCTCCCGGTCGGCGGCACGTCGGGCTCCTGGTCGACGGGTAAGCGGCGGTGGTGGCGGCGGCACGTCGAACTCCCGGCTCGAGCGGCGTCGTCCTCACCTTGTGCTCCCGATCGGCGGAGCGGCGGCGGCCTTGCGGCGGTGTCGAGCTCCGTCGTGCCAGAGACGTCGAGCGGCGGCGCGGCGCGCAGCAGTGGCGGCGCTTTGCGGCGGCGGCCAACAACCGACTGGAGCGGAGGGACGGCGACCTTGCGGCTGCGTCGAGCTCCCAGTTGGCAGACGGCGTCGGGCAGCGGAATGGCAGCGGAAGGAGAGCTAGGTTAGTGCCTTAGCTCTGATACCATGTTATGAATATTGTGTGCAACTATTCAATAGGCCCAATGGGCAATATATACAAGGAGTACAAAGGGGGTTGCCATATACAGATAAGGAAACCAAATACAAGAGTAAGAGTCCTATTCTAACAGTTTTGTCTCGAATATACTTTCATAATATTATAATAATATTATGTTTCACAAATATATTACAATGGAAGTTGGTGGTCAAAATTGCAGTTTGAAGATGGTGCCCATGTGTAACACATCCTCTTTTTGTGACATGTCCCTAGTTTGTTTTTAGCACCCAAGTAGTAATGCAATTGGGCCCCCTAAAGAGAAATCTTTAGTGTTGTTCTTGGGTTTGCCCTTGGATGTGGATCTTTCAGAGGTAGCAACAATTTACTCCCTCTAGTCTCAAAAGGGTGATGTTTTGGACATCGATACGGTCTCCAAAATACAACTTTGACCACTAATTTATACTGTAATATAATAATAAAAGCTAATAAAATTATAATATTATCAAAATACTTTTCGAGACAAATCTAAACATATCATTTTCACATACCCAATATAAATATTCATCAAAATATCGATAGCTAAAGTTTACAAAGTTTCATTGCATGTATCCCAAAACATCACTCTTTTGTCACTAGAGGGAGTAGTAAGGAAAAGAACTCCGCTGCGATGTTTATAATGGCCATCGATGACAATATCAAATATTACTTTACATTGTACACAACAACTTGTTGTGGGCACAGTTACTAAATAGTAGACTTAAATATGTATATATCATGCTCGCTCTTGATTAATCTGGATACTGTTGCCTGATATTCTTCTGAAGTTTGAGCTTATACCTGGCATAACCAATATGGCTATTGTTTCTGTTTGATGCATGCGTGTATTTTTTTTGTACAAAAAAATGCATTAAAATGAGGCTACTATTTTGCAGATTAAATCCTACATTCTGATAACGTTATCCGAGCTATTCTGTGGCCTAACTATCTCAGAGAGTAATGGCGGAGGTTGTGATTCTTTTAGCTGTGAAGAAGATTGGCACTGCTCTGGGAAATGAAGCAATTAACCAAGCTAGTTCACGGTTCAGAAACTTTGTATCACAGCTTGCAGAACTCCAAGGTAGCATGAGCCGTATAAGCCGCGAGCTCAGGTTGATGCATGAGTTTCTTTGTAGAATGGATGTACGCAATCGGAATGATCAGGCCTATGAAATTTGGGTGGATGAGGTGCGGAAACTGGCACATGGGATTGAGGACATAGTGGATGAGTATCTACACCTTGTAGGGCAGAGACATAACATTGGATGGAGATTTTATCTAATGAAAGGATTCAAGCAACCAGAAGCTTTGCTTTCTTTAAACCGGATAGGCTCCCTGATAAAGGAAGCAGAGGCCAGTCTTGGGCACCTATTTCAAGTAAAAGACAGATGGGTTCCAATGGCAAGCACTGGGCATAATGGTAATACTGGCTATATTGTTGAGAGGTCCCAACATCTAGCAAACACTTCTCGTTCTATTAGTGGAGATCTTGTGGGGATTGAGGAAAACAGAGATACATTAGTGAACTGGCTACGAAATGACGGGATGGCATACTCTACAATAGTTCTGCATGGCATGGGAGGGATTGGCAAAACTGCTCTAGCTGCAAATGTATATAACGGGGAGCGAGAAGATTATGACTGCCATGGATGGATTTCTATCTCGCAAACATATTCTCCAATAGAGATCTTAAGGAAACTAATTGTTGAACTTTTTCGTGATGACGAAAATGTTCCGAGCAACATTGCCACTCTGGACATGATCAATATTCAAGAGGAACTAGGGAGGTTCCTTGAGGAAAAGAAATATTTGATCGTATTGGACGATGTTTGGACACCAGAAGCACTGAATGAAATATCAGGAGCACTTGTTCAAAATCTCAAGGGAAGTAGAGTAGTGATTACGACACGCATTGCTAATGTAGCTGAGCTCGCTTCACAAGGACGTGTGCTAACAATAGAGTGTTTGTCAGAAGGTATGTCATGGGAACTCTTTCGTAAGAAAGCTTTCCGGAGAGAGACAAATCATGAATGTCCCACAGAGTTGAGGGCTTTAGCAGAGAAAATATTGAGGAAGTGTAAAGGCCTGCCTCTTGCTATTGTGTCTATTGGAAGTCTCTTGTCTGTGCGCGAGAAGAATCCGACAGAATGGAAGCGGATTAACAACCAACTCAGTTGGGAGCTGAATAATAACCCAGGGCTAGATCATGTGAGGAACATTCTATATTTAAGCTTCATATACCTCCCCACATACCTGAAGAGTTGCTTTTTGTATTGTACCTTGTTTCCAGAGGACTATATCCTTCATCGGAGGATGCTTATAAGATTATGGATTGCGGAGGGGTTCATTGAGGAAAGGGGGGATAGTACATTTGAAGAAGTGGCAGAAGGCTATTTAACTGAACTAATTCATAGAAATTTGCTGCAACTTTTGAAACGCACTTCATTTGGTTTAATAAGATCTTTTAAGATGCATGACATTGTTCGTGAGTTGGCAATTGATATATCTCGGAAAGAAAGTTTTGGTCTTGCATATGAGTATGGAAATCGTGGTATTCTGGACACCAACACTCGTCGATTGGCTGTAGCTAAATGCAGCAACAATGATATTTTATCAAGTTTACACTTACCTCATCTTCGATCCTGCATTATATTTCAAGAGGCCATGCCATCATCCAGAATACTTCATTCAATATCAGAAAAGTCAAAGTACATTGTAGTTCTAGAACTACAAGGGATGGCCATTGAGAAAGTGCCACCTGCTGTTGGATGTCTTTTCAACCTACGCCATTTAGGTTTGCGCTATTCAAAGGTGAAGTTCCTCCCGAAGTCTGTTGAGAGGCTCTCCAACTTATTGACATTGGATATTTGCAACTCTGACATACAAGAGCTGCCTCATGGAATTGTCAAACTGAAGAATCTGAGACACTTACTTGTTGAAAGAGTCAACGATCCATCTTGGAGAGATTTTAGGAGTCGCCATGGTATGCGCATCCCAAATGGTCTATTAAATTTGACAAATTTGCAGACGCTACATGCAATTGAAGCACAAGATCAGTCTATTAAAGACTTGGGGAAACTGACGCAGCTAACAAGCTTGAGGATATGGAATGTAAAGGGAATCCAATGTGAACACCTCTGCATGTCTATACTTCAGATGCAATTGCTGTATCACATGCGTATTTCTGCGTGTGATGAGAATGAGATTCTTCAGATGAATCAGCTGGATCCACCACCGCTCAACCTTCAAAAACTTACTTTGAGAGGGAGATTGGCAGATGGTACACTTGAGTCTCCTCTTTTCCAAACTGGGGGCCAGAAACTGTGTGGACTATATCTTGCTTGGTCTCAGTTGAAAGAAGATCCCCTCCCATCCATCTCTCGCCTGCGTAATCTGGCATCTCTGTATCTTACAAGAACGTACAATGGGGAACGATTAATATTCAGGAGTGGGTGGTTTCCTAATTTGAAGACTCTGCTACTGGAGGACTTGCCTAATCTACATGAGTTAGTGATAGAGGAAGGTGCCATGACAAGCATTCATGTTTTGCGGCTAATTCACCTCAACAAGCTGATGGATGTTCCACCTGGCATTGAGTTTCTTGCATCCCTCCATAGTCTAAGTTTTCTCCATATCACTGAAGAGTTCCTTGCGTTGCTGAATCAATGTTCGAGGATCCAGCACATTCGTTGGTGGTATTCTACACAAGATCAGCCTCTGACAAGGAAATGTAAGTCACTCGATAACTAGTTCATCTTTACAACATTTGGCAGCACAATTTATTGTCTGATAACAGAAAACTCTTAAATAAATCAAGCAGCCTAGAACCCACGATTATCTTAAAACCAGATAATGCTCGGAATAAAATATATTTGAGCATTTAAGTTTCTCTACACCAAAAAAAATGCAGCTCTTTTCTTTATTCAAAGTGAGCAAAATACCAAACAACATTACTTGAACCTTCCATTCAATCTTCTCCATTGTCCGCCATTCATTAAAAGGAAAAATGATTTATGTCAGCAGATTCTCTCAATGTTCTTAGTTGAACTATTTCTAGACCATTTGATGTTTCTAGAGAAATATGTATGCTTGCTTTTTTTTTTTTTTTGGTAAGGAAAATGTATGCTTTTGTTGGTAAAGAGATCACAAGTCATTACTAGTATTGAGCTTGCCATGCAATAGAAAACAGGGAAAAAAGAACTATGTTTCGGTGATAGCATAGTTACCTGTAGCTGCTGCTGATTTATATGCCATATCTTGTAGCTTTGATTTAACTAGTCATAAATGTAAGTTTCAATATCAAGTTTTATGTATGCTATTAACTACATTAATATAAGTAATTAGGTCCACTCCTAATAGCAATAAGATGCAAGTTAGTGTTCCAGGAGTCACCGATTAATGTTTTGACACTCAGTTTTTCACCGTAAATCGGAACCCTGGTGACACTAACATTTGTAGAGGGCTTCAGAAAAAAAAAATTGTAGGGCATTACACTTCAATATTTCGTTTTTACGATATTGAAACTGCTCTACAACAGAATATATGTGATCAATTTAGGGGAGATCTATGTGATAAATTTCTAATGCATATGTAAAAAATCTTTTTATGAAATATGGGGAAGACAAAATTCTATTGTCATCCACTGCTTCCTTTTTTTTCTTTGATGAGTGTATTGTTAGCTATAATCTTGACTTAATTGGTTTTTGTATGTGACTAGAAACAACAGCACTAGTGGATACTAATGACTAGAAACAGTAGCACTAGTGGGCACATTCTATGCATGGAGTTACTAGTAGTGCATTAGAGCTATTAGTTGCTTGTAAGTTACTTGTTATTTGCTAGTATAAATAAGAGAAGAGAAGGAAAAGCTGAGAAGTTGAGCAGCACCAAAAAATATTTGTGTCTTGTGTGTTTTTCTTCCTTTCTCTGCGTTCCAAAGTGTTCGTGTGCGTGCGTCCAAGTGTTCTTTCCGGGAGCAGTTCCATCAATTGGTATCAGAGCGAGGTTCAATGTGAGGAGAGAATCTACCCGGCGTGGGTGGAGCAGCGCAGCTTCGAGCGCGGCACGGCCGGGGAATGGCGGTGCGGCGCAGCCGGGCAGCAGTGGCGGAGGTCCGCGTGGCCATGGCGAGGCTAGCGCGGTGTGCCGGAATCGCACGTGACATGCGCACCGGCTGCGGCGACGTGATTGCCGCGGAGTAGGCCGACGACGGTAGTCTCCACAGGAGATAGAGGCTGGCGGCGGCAAGGTGAGGTATTGTGAAGGATAAAGGATGAGAGCATATGGAAAAGCTCCGGGCCTGTCAAGTGCCAAAAGCTGTATGTGTGCTCATGACGTTCTTCTGTTTCCTCCACTGTGAATTAGTTGTGTGCGTGTCCAAGAGCTTAGTAGTACAAGAGAATAGAAGTGTGTTCTTTCCGTGTACTCCCGTCTAGTTGTCGTATATTTGTGTCATGGTCATGCATGTAGGTGAGTCAGTGCATGATACATGTTTGTGCACATGAGTTCTTGTAGGTGTGTCCAAGTTCTCATGTGTGTAAGCTCTAGTGAGAATCTCCATCGCCGTCTAGTTGTGTTACCGGCGAAAGATAATTGGAGCTGAGGTAGAAGCAAAAGACGCCGGTAAGTTGTGTCATCGGCGGCATGGTCAGCAAAAAGAAGGCAAAACTCCTTAGAGATGCGTCAGGAGATCGGACTTCAGTTTATGAAGTAAGAAATGTCAAGATTAGGGGGGAAATTGTTAGCTATAATCTTGACTTAATTGGTTTTTGCATGTGACTAGAAACAACAGCACTAGTGGATACTAATGACTAGAAACAGTAGCACTAGTGGGCACATTCTATGCATGGAGTTACTAGTAGTGCATTAGAGCTATTAGTTGCTTGTAAGTTACTTGTTATTTGCTAGTATAAATAAGAGAAGAGAAGGAAAAGCTGAGAAGTTGAGCAGCACCAAAAAATATTTGTGTCTGGTGTGTTTTTCTTCCTTTCTCTGCGTTCCAAAGTGTTCGTGTGCGTGCGTCCAAGTGTTCTTTTCGGGAGCAGTTCCAACATGTATGAGAGTACTAACATTTCTCCCTTTTAGGATTATTTTGATCTCCTCAAGCAAAACGCCATTCTGGCATACTTCCGGACTCCAGCATAGAGTCGCATGTTAAACGGTCCCGAAAAGCCTTTCCTCTATTCATCTGTTGCTACTTGAACTTGAACAGTGTAATTGTGTAAATAGTTCCTGCGTTCCTAAGTTGTTGTGCCATATTTCGAATGCTGATTAAGCATGTTGAGTTTCGTCGTTATTTCAAGTTATGCTTTAGACTTAATCGATAAGTCGATGGGTAATTTTCCCTGTTTGCTTGTATTGCTCAACCGAGGGTTGCATCATTCGCTGAACGAATTGCCGTTAAATGTTTATTACTACTTCTATGTTTTATTTTTTCTTTTTACCTTGGTGAAATGATATGAAGTTCTTTTTTTTTGCGAATAAATTATATGAAATTCCATCCGCTAAAAAAACAAAGGGAAAGTATAGGAACATAGATGCAGTCCTACAGGATTGCAAACTATGGGTAGGTGTGGTATAGACTAAGGTTGTCAGAATCTTGATCTTGCGATCCTAGATTAAGTGGAACGATTCTATTAATTAATTATTAAAAACTACTCAGCATATATCTTTTTATCGTAAAGTTCCACCGTATGTTCATTTATATTAATAATAATTTGCATAAACAAAAAAATATTTTGTTTTCACCAGACTTTAAAAGCTTTAAATTATAATATATACAAAAAAATGTGCATATATAGCCAACTTATGTTAATTATCATATAATATAGGCAACAATAAATCTAATTAGATGCCAAATGACTAAATAAATGCTAAAATGGCAATCGAAAGATATGTTAGATTGAGATAATATACTATTTGGTAGAATCAGGTAGGATATCAAATTCTACTATTCGATTATAGAATATGATTCTACAGGGGCACCTCCAATCCGATTCAAGATCTTGATTCTGATAACCTTGTATAGGCCGAATGAGTGTTTGATAGGCAACATGAAAAAACACACCAATTGATCAAAAAAGAAAAAGGAAAAACACACGAGATTGAATTGCACAAGTGTAAATTGGAAATACGCTCCAAGAAAGCATAGTTTTTTTTTAACAAGGATGTAACATCCCAATTCTCAACTTGTGTTTCAAATGTAAGAAAACGTGTAGAAATTAAAACTTTTTCTTACATCTTGTTATTGTATGGAATTTCTGAAAATTCTTGCAAAGGAATTGTGAAAATCCAAAAATCATAAGTCATTTTAACCTAACCTTGACCCTTTGAAAACCTCTCTAGATATTCTTATGATCATTCTTTGGAAAGATTTTTTCTAAGTTTTAGGGATGATGTGGGACCCCTCTGAAAAATTTCACAATTTTTATAAATTGTTTGAATATTTTTAGAGGGCAGTCAAACCAATTTAACTTTGAGTCAAACCCTAACTCAGAACCTTGAGAAATTTTTAGAGAAAAATGCTCAGTATAAAAACCTCTGAAAATTTTACATAAGATCCATCTCAAAGTCAGCAAGCTACTGTAAAAATTTCAGAATTTTTTGACTTAGTTTGCTACCTCTAAATATCTCTCAAAGTTTCAACTCAAAATTCAACCCTAAGTCAAGGTCCTGTTGGGTTTGGGCTCGAGCCCAAACCCCATTCCTGGTTGAACCTAACCACTTTTCGCGGCTAGGCCTGACCGCTTAAGCGCGTGTTCAATCTCAGCCATTGGATTTCGATCGTACCGCTCTCGTTCGCTGGAACTTCCGGACCCCCCAATCCCGCGTTCTTTTCAACCGTTAGATCCTAATCGAATTGCTGGGGGCCTCACACTTTTTGCGCGCTGAGCCCAAGCCTGGCTCGAGCCACTTGGTTGGGTCAAACCAACTAAGCGTATCGGTCTGCTTTTAAAAGGACGTGTCCATTTGAGCCGTTGGATTTCCATCGAACGGCCTCTGTTCATTGGGCCATTCGGACTTGCGATTTTTAACCGTTGGATCTCAATCCAACCGCCATTTTGCACCCGGGCTCACTCAAAGTGGCGCGTGTGTGCTGGACCTTTGGATCTGGCCTCAACGATCCAGATTGGCTGGGCCGTTCGGACCGCCCACACGTCCCAATCAATCTCGGTCTTCCATTTCTAATCTAGCGGTCAAAAAACTTTGACTCAAGTCAATTGGTTCAGCTCAACCCATTTGTGAGTTTAGACCCGAGCTACCTTGCCGTCACTGACGCGTGGGCCCTCAAGGACCTGGTCGTCTTCAACCTCTGACTCGCGTGTGCGTGATGGAACAGGACATGGGGGGAGAGCCCCTTTTCAACCTCTTGCGTCACCTTCAACGGCTCTGAGCTCGTGGTTTTCCTCACCACGGTGTTTTTGCACTCAAAGTCCGTCACTCTCACTTGCTCCCATCGCCTCCCTCACTTTTGGCAGAGCTTTTGGGTTATTCCGCCATTAAGGGTTGTCCTGGCTCAACCTCTGGCCTCCGGCTATTTGAGAAGCTCTTGAGCACCTCCTTGCATTCCTTTACAACACCTCTTAGCTTCCCTGTGCTTGTTGAGCACAAAACCACAGAAAACACCCAAGTCATCATTGTTGGCTGTGGAGCTCTGTCGGCAATCTTGGTGCTCCAGTGGTTCCTTCCCCTTTCTTTTTGTACCCTTTCGAGCTCCTTAGCACCCTAATTATTTTTCCTCACTCAATTTTGGATCTCATTCGTAGGAATCGTCCAATTTTGAGTTCGGATCTTTTCGGCCGAAATCACCCCCTTTCTTCTCCAACTCCGGTAAGTGTTTCTTTTGCCAAATTACCTGCTCTTGGACCTTCTCTGGGCCCTAATGAAGCTCCCTGGACCACCCGATGGTCTTCGTTTTGCTTAGGCCGAGGTTTCGTCATCTTCTTCCCCAGCTCCGGCGCAGTTCCTCGTCGCCAAAGCTTCTCTGACCATCTTTGGAGCTCTCCTTGGCTAAGGTAGTTTCTTATTAATCCTTAGATGCTGTGGCACCTGCTTCTTTGGACATTGCGGAGCTCCTTTTCGTTTTTTGTTTTCGACCGTGCGTTACCGCGCCGCCTCTCTTCGGCTAACCGCCGCTGTGGTCCTCCTCCGTGGTGGCCACCTACACCAGTGTGTGCGTATGGCTATTACGGACTCATTTTGGCCCTTGGTCGGCGCCAGCGTGGTCCACGTCGCCGGCGGTGAGCCGTGGAGTGCCCTCGGGTTTTGTCGTACGGGAAAGGCACTGTGCCGTACTCGATTAAGATAAAGATCCTTTTATTAAATGTCAATCATGTTTAATCATTGTTAATCATGGGTTAGATTTAAATAACTGTCCTAAATCGGCCCTTTTGTGCCGCTGGCAAGTGGGCCCGCGCCTTCTTAAACACCCTCGCGCGCGAGCGCCTGTTGCGTTGTCTTTAGGACATCATTAATGGTCTAATCATTGCTAATCATTGACTTAGTATTTAATGGCTGTCCTAAGTAGTTTTTGAGTCGCTGCCATGTGGGCTGCATCTTTAAACTCGCGCTGTGCGCGTGCGCAACGCTTCGATGATTGTGGATCGTCGGATTTATAATCAACGGTCCAGATCCTTTGGGCTGTTCGGACTGTCCAAATCTCCCATCTCTTGTGAACCATCAGATCTAGATCTAACGGTCTAGATCTCCGCGGGGCGATTCAATACTTTGTTACCGTTCGTGTTTAGATCTGCAGCTCAGATCTGTTGGGCCATTCGGACCGTCCGAACGTCCCCTTGAATCTAAGCCGTTTGATTCGCGATCTACGGCCCATATTGAGCCACGTTTTTCCACTCGGCTAATTCGTTTCTTTTTCTCGGTAAGCTTTATTTCACAATTGAAAATTCCATTAAACTTTGAAAATGCATAACTAATTCATTTTAAATCATTTTTGGTTGATTCAAGTTTTGATAATTCTGTTTTTAACTAAACGTTAATCTAAAAATAGTTTTAAGCTCAGTTTGACTCCAGAAAAATTTGAGAATGTATTTAATTGTGTTTAGGCTTTATTTATTGCTTAAAAATTCATATTAACATGGAAAATACATAAGTAATTTTCTATAGCTCCAAATTTAGCAAACCAAAATTTGTTAAATTCCTCTGATAATGTACTTTAATATAGAGTAGATATTGTTCATATATTTGCCTCTGAAAAATGATATGCCCTAGTTTCATAACTTAGAAAAATCATAATAAATTCATTTCAACTCCAAATGAAGTAAACTCACTTTTGCTAACCTTAGGATGTCATTACGTGCCTACCATAAAAATTTTAGGTTCTAGAACTTTCTGAAAAATTGTGTCATGAACAGTACCCGAAATTAATTTAATTTGAATTGTTTGGCTGAAAGAAAAGGTTTAGTCTATAACTTTCGCATACTTAACCTAAATCAAATGATTCGTGTTGCTAAATTGTGCCATGAACAGTACCCGAAATTAATTTAATTTGAATTGTCTGGCTAAAAGAAAAGGTTTAGGCTATATCTTTCGCATACTTAACCCAAATCAAATGAGTCTTTTTCGGTGTTCGTCATTTTTATTGGATTTTCTCGTTCTTGCGATAGGTTCCGAAGAAATTATTGATTGCATGAGTAATCCTCTACAGCAAGAAAGTGATCTCCAACAAGGCAAGCAGATGTAGCATCATTTGATCATATTGCTCATATTACTTTTAAAGTCTAATATCTTGTTTGCAAAAACTAAGTATGCATGCTTCTTGTGTCAAAGTTAATTTTTGTCGATTAGAGGCAGTTAATTCTAATACATAGTTTCCCTGAAATTGTTCACCCCTGCCACAAACCTAGGTTAATATCCTCACTGGTGAATTAGAGCCCGGTGAATGATCTATTCTCTTTATTTGTCTTTACGATATGATGCTTAGTAATGCTTAGTTACCGGTAGAATTGGGCGGTTATCGACTTAATCGATAACCTTGATCACACAAAGTTTATTATAACTTTATTTTCAGCACCTTGTGCTATATTTATTTGAAAAAACTAAAACTGAAAACAAAATGATTTAGACTTGGGCACAATGGTAAGTTGGTGTGCTTTTGGGTGTGAATGATTGGTGCCCGAGTCAATAAGGACCGAACATCTTGTGTCACACTATCCAAGCATTTTTGCGTGCTAACCACACTAGAGGGAAATGAGATCTCTCTTGACTTAGTACTTTGGGGGTGCTAATTAATGAGTCGCGTGGTGGGTTATATATTTCTATATGCAACATGGGTCACGTGAAAGAGGGGGGAACCTGCAACGGCTTGAGCTAGGTTGGTGCATCCTACTCTACGTATGGGTCCTTAGTGGGAGCTGTGATGGTGGTCCTCTAGGTGATAACCCCATACGTGCGGCTCTTGATTAGCTCACTCCATTAGAAAGCGTCTCGTAGGACTTAGCCGTGCCGGCATACCTTCGGAAGTGTGCTTAATCTAGTGGCAAAAAGGCGGTCTGAAGTGTGGGTACATTAGTACACCCCTGTAGGGTTCGATCTATTCGAATAGCCTCGTCCTAGGTTATGGACACGCTTGGTTAGGTTTTGCAAGAGTTAGACTACAACCTTTTTTTAATTAAAACTTGATGTGGGTGGTACGAATGGGTAATTCGTGCTATTGTGGTGATGGCTATTGGGTTAGCCATCTCCAGGATGTCTTTATGATTACTACTTATTGTCTCGCTGTTATTTATGCAAATAAAATTCAGATTGTTAAAACGGTCTTCAACATATTATCTATTGCACATAAAATCTGCTTTATGCTGAAAATGAACCTTGAGCCTTCTCCTTTGATTAAAGCCTGCATGTAGTAGTATCTAGGTTTGTTACTTATAAGTCTTGCGAGTACATTTTTGTACTCATTTGCTTTGCTTAATTGTTGCAGAGGAGGTTGATCCCCAAGGGATCGACTTTTGTGAGTTTTGCTGTGGTGTGGACGACTAGCTTGGCGGCCCGGTCGGATTGCCTTGTGGGTGTATGGCAAACCGGTTGGCTTTTATTTATAGCCATCTTATGGCATTTTGCTTCCGCTGTTGTTTATTTCTTTTAGTTCTTGGCCGGTTGGCCTCTCGTTTGTAATAACTGTTATGTATGTCTTTTGCTTGTAAAGCTTTAGCTTTGGTTCTGTATGTTGTATGGAATTGATGCAATGTTTTGTAAAAGGGTGTGTATACTATAATTCTAGGAAGTATACATTTTTCCGAGGCACGGTATATTTTGTTTGTAATGCTAGAGTCAATGGAAGACTAAGCATTACAAGCTAAATAAACCGGGGTCTCACAGAGGATGAACCCAGTTTTTATAGAAAACTAATAACAAGTCTTACAACCAAGTTTCCAAACCACAAAGTTGGGAATACCAGCTAGCTAAAACTTACAACCGAGATAATCACAAAACACTAAACAACCGCCAAAATTAAAATCTAACAGAGAGAACCCCCGAACTGTCGAGATAACCACAAAACCAATCAAATCCTAAACATTTTCCATTGCATAGAAATTCTTCAACCAATCTTCAACCAAATTCAACAGGCCTTCTATCTTCACTCAATCAGCTTCTTTGGTTAGTATTCACCAGTGTTGCAAACATGACATAAATTTGAACATAACATCAATTGGTTGCTTAGGAAAAGTCTTCTCAATCGCTATTTTGTTCCTGATTTTCTAGAGCGTCCAATTCAAAGCTATAAAACTGAATAAACCAACATGGTAATCATTAGCACCCCTTTTATCCATCCATCTAAGATGAGATCATCTAAAGATCCCAGGATTCTTTCCCACATTAAAATCTCTTTGACACACAGCCAAGCAAACCTTGCCAATACACAACAAAATAGTACATGATTTGCATCCTCTGCAACCCTATAGAGCATACAATTACCCACCCCCTTTCCAATTTCTCATTTTAAGATGATCTGCAGTCTGAATTTTATTTTGATAACTTTGCCAGAGGAAAATGTTCACTTTGAGAGGTATTTTGCTTGCTCAAAGCTTTTGCATTTTCATGTATGTAACCCCTTCATAAGCAACATGTCTATAGAGGGATTTGACAAAGAATTGATCAGATTTCTCCAAACACCACAACACACCATCATGTCTTGTTCTCCCTTAAGAACAACCTCATTCAATGTAACATCCCAAATTTGGAGTGTTTTTGAAGCCTTTAAAAGTAAAAATAACCATTTGAATTTTTTTTGTTTAAGTCAAAGCTTAATTTGAATTTTTAGAAATCAAAATAATTTAATGTGAATAATCTAAACTTCAATTAAATTCAAAATCATTTTATTTGGGTTCCTTGAGTTCTAGAGTATTTTCTGAAATTTTCTATGAATTGTTGGAGTTTATTTGCTATTTCTTTGAGCTCGGTGTGCTTTAATTCAATTTCTGAAATTCAAAAATCTTCTTTTTTGGATTTTCCTTTCGAGCTGAATTTCTTTTTCCCTGGCCCGTTTTCGCTCCTTCCTTTCCCGTGTACCAAGCCCAGTCGTCGGCCTCCTTCCCTCCTTCTCTCTCTGCCGGTGGTCCCACCTCGTCAACGCACCACGTCAGCGTCTCCTTTCTCCCCGCTCTGGTATCTTTGTCGTGTTTGAGCCAAACACGTTGTCGCCGCCATGCTCCATCCAAATTCGCCCATCCCGATCCTATAAAGGTGCATCGCCCGCGTCACTCTTTCCGCACCGTTCACCTCGTCCAAAGCCCTAAGTCGTGGCCCCGAATCTGGCGTCATGTTCGCCAGATTTCCACCAAGAACCTGCCAGCTGCCGAAGCTCTCCATCGCTCGTTCCACCGCCATTGAAGTTCCTAAAGAATCTAGACCCGTAATTATGATTTAATGGAGCATTTTGGTGATTAATGACAAATCTAAATGTGAGGCTAACTCATTTGTTGACTATGATATCATTTAGTCTCAGTTGGATGAAAATGTGAAAATTATGAAGGTATGCATTCGACATCATATTCTTATATCTTGTTGCATTTCTCGAATCAAAAAATAGGTTGAACTCCATTAAAAGTTTAACTTGAATATGAGCATATGTTTTTATTATACATTCATGTACGCACACATTTAGAGAAAGTTCACTCTATGTTTTGTGGTTTTATTAGTATTGATCCATACTTATTTATCCACATATATTGGGGATCTCTACTTTGAAATATATCTTTTTGAGTATATAAAACTTGTGTAGTTCATATATACTCATATTGCTTTATATTCAATTATTTGCAATTGTGTTATGGGACTAATGTGTGTGCTAAGATGTTTTCATGGTTTAGTCTCAAAGTTTGAATGATGACATGAAAAGGAAATGCAAAGGTGATAAAAGATCGACATGGCTCAAGACAAAGGAGTCATCCATTGCATTTTGAAAAGCTTCTGGAAGATTTTTAGTGAAAATCGATATGAGCATATTTGGTAAGCGGTACTACTGGTGTGCGGTAGTACCGGGTTTTACATGGTGGTATATTTATATTAGAGAACTTGTTTTTGGTGTTTTGTTCTTCATTGGAAAAAGGTATGACTGCAAGTGAGAAGCGGTACTACCGCTGGTCGGTAGTACCGATATTTTGGCGATACATTTTTAACCAGGTGGTCCGATTGGGTGAATGTTCGGATGGTCCGAACGTACTGGGATGAACGTTCAGACCGTCCGAACATGTTGTCCGATCGAGTGACCTGGTGACCAAGTGGTCAGATCGGGATGACCGCATGTCTTGAGCAGTACTACCGCTCTGTGGTAGGACCGATATTTACATGGTGGTATGCAATTTCCAGAGAAGGTGTTTTTCTCAGTTCTTAAACCTTTGGAAATCGGTAGTACCACATATGAGAAACGGTTCTACCGGAAAGCGGTAGTACCGAAGACTAGTTGGTGGTAATACCGCACCTGAAAGTAATGGCTTATTCATAAGTATTTAATGCAGGTATATCTTGGTAATTAATGTCAATCACATTATGGGACTAACATTTTCTATGAGTAGGATGAATAGGTTATGTTCTATGATGATGGAGATTTTGGATGGTATCATGAGTTGATCGTCATCAAGTCAAGGTTCAAAAAGAGGATACATCATGTGTTGATGCATATTAAGATCTCGAAGAGGAGATGATCATGAGTTAATCATCAAGTCAAGAGAATACCCATCATGTGTTGATGGAGGTCAAGTAAAGGATGCATCATAGGTTGGTGCATATCAAGACGATGACCCAGACTTGAAGTGAAGATGTGCGTTATCAAGCTTCAAGAAGATGCTCAAGGCAAAAGCATATCCCTATGACATCCACAGTGAGGTATGATAAAAATCATAGCTAGGAGAAGGAAACCGTGTCATCAGCGGTAGGTTCTCAGATCTCATCTGAAGTTATGTGCAGAACTGCAAAGACGGATGCAAATTCTAGCAGTTGCAAAGGCAAAGATGCGAGATGCTGGAAGAAGAAAGACGTGGTAGGACTAACCACACGGTACAAACCTATGACATGGAGGACTATATGAACATGAGGTGTAGTTAACCAAACTACACAACGAAGGTGCTCTCAGGTTGAGGATCTAGGCGACCAAATTCGGACACCGGCATACACATTACGGTGATGTGCATGAGCCCCTATGGTGGGGCACTCCCAAAGGTGGGAGAAGAAAACAAAAGAAAGGAAAAACAAAAAGGCGGAGCAGACTTGGAGCGAGTTTTTGAAAGAAAATGGTGACTTCAGCGGATAAGAGTCAATGTGGAGATTGTTGAGATATGGTGACTTAAATCATATTCCTTTAAGACTTGGAGATGTGTGCTAGATGAATCTTAATAGAATTATGATTCATACTTCTCTTTAGAGTATGATACTCATTCACTTTGGAGGAGGATTAGGAGGACTATATAAAGCCATGATGTGTGCCTATAGAAAATCCAAGCAAGCTAAGCAAGAAGAACTCATCCAAAGCAAAGGACACAAGAAAATTAAAGACTTGGTTAATCTTTAGCACTAGATTCTTGTATAGGGCAATAATCTGAGGTACTAAAAGATTCGAGAAAGTTGTGAGAGAGCGATAACCTCTTGTGCCCTTTTGAGGTCGTGTTTAAGTAATTTGCGGTCGGCTTCACCAAACCTTTCTCTCTCATTGTGATGGCTTCATCACCGTTATTTCAGTTATTTCTATAAGATTCATCAACTTCGTTCTTAATATCGTGCATGCTCATGCCGCATCTCACAAAATCTAGTTCGATTCAGGGGGTGCTATGCATAAAAATAGGTATCAGAGTATAACAGAATCCATCCTTAACTGCACAACCACAAACATCATAAGTTTTGTCGTCTTCAACTACAAAACCTCATATATCATCCAGGTGTTTCAGGTATCCAACATCTGCAGCATTTGCAAACAAAAATAGCTAACCAGACAAAAAGAAAGGGTCCATCTGCCCTGTCACAGTGTCGCTGATGGCATAAACATACATCAGCTTATACATGATGTGGTGTGATAATTTTGGCGTTACAACAGCTTTTGAGATGATGATTGACAGATTTCTCAACTTGTCATGAAAGAGGCAGGCAAACACGATGCTAAAGAATTCACAGCCTCCTACGAGTGTCGTGTGCCTGCAGTGTGTGGACAACATATAACCTGCATTTCATTTTCATTTCGAGAAGCTATTTTTGTTGGGAACTGGAACGTGTGAAAGTAGCTACTGGGCAGCAAGTTTAAATCTTGGGTAAATATACACTCGGTATACTCACACGACACAACCAAAGCTAATCAAAACGCAAAACAAAAGTTAGCTTTCGTGTGTATGCTGCAAATTACAACTGTTTTTTTTAATCTTAGTTTAACAGTACGTGTCTCGTACGCAAGGCTTTTGAAGATAGAATAGAATCAGCTAATTTTTGTATTTGATACGGATTTTTCATATCTCTAGTAAACTAACCGATTGTTTGGGATCTTTTGGGAGTTTTTTTGGTCAAGAAAGAAAATCGAAGTTATTTTGGTTTGGCGACACGGTATCGTAGGGACCAGGGACGGAGACAGGTGGCCAGTGGGAGCTCTGGTCCTCTATGGTTGATAAGATCATGTATATAGTTCTTGATTGGAAGAAGTTCATTCTATCCCTTCAAGTATCGATATGCGAACATCTAACTCGCTGAACTAAAAAACCGGCCTTTTGACACCCTAAAGTTGCAAAACCGGACAACCTACCCCCTCCGGCTGTTTAATACGATGGTTTTGCTGATGTGGCATCCGGGTGGCCTGATTTTGCCAGGTCGGTAAGGTGAGCTGGCTTGTTTGGTACTTGGGTCCACCTGTAAGTGACTGAACACACAACCCCACATAATCCAAAGGTCCACAGGTCCACATAGACCAAGTCCACCAGAACTCCCCTCATATTCCCCACAGATAAGCTCTCCCACTCCACTCTTTCTTCCTCGCCGTCTCTCCCCGTGCCGGCCCACCATCCGCGGCCGCAAGGAGGACACGGTTGCTGCCGTCCGTGAGCAGCTGGAGGGGTGCTACCTCCTGGCCGGCATCCACTACGAGGGCCTCACGGTGAAGCAGCTGCAGGGCATCCACGACGCGCTACCGGAGCGCTGGAGGGAGTCGACGAGGTCGAGCTGCGCCTCGCGACGGAAGAAGATGGCCTCCTCCAGGCTCCGGCACGGGCGCACGCGGGTCGAGCGCGGACGGGCCAGGATCGAGCTGGCGACGGGCGCAGCTGGCAACCAGTGGCCAAGGCGCCTGCGGTCGGAGGCCAGCGGGCCGGTGGAGGCACGCGGGTCGAGCGCGAACGGGCCAGGAACGAGCCGGCGACGGCGCGCACAACAACCAGCAAAGCGCCTACGGTCGGAGCCGGCCGGTGGTGGAGGCACGCGGGAGACCGCAACGTGGGCTGGAGGGAGTAGGGCATCAGGGAGACGGCTTGAGCTAGGGAGGAGCGCTCGAGGCTAGGCCAGCAGGCGGCGGTTGCCGGAGGCCTAGGGAGTGGCGCCACCAGACGGAGTAGGAGACGGTGGCCTACCCGCCGCCATGGTAGTCAATGCCGACCTTCTCATTCGCGTCGTTGTCCGCGCACACGGCGGCCTCGAGCTCCGAGGAGAGCTGCGCCTGCGTGGAGGAGGAGGAGGACAGGGTGAGCGCGTTGAGGCCGCAGATGGAGAGGGAGACGACGGAGAAGGAGGGCGCGCGGGGGCAGAAGATGAGGTACACGGAGCCGACGAAGGCGGCCGCGAGGAGGATTAGGAGGAGGGTGGGACGCGGAGGACCTGGTCCTTGGGGATATGGATGATGTACGTGCCCGGCAGCGGTGCTGGAGGGCGGTGGACGTGGTCGGCCATGGAGGAAATGGAAGAAGAGCACGGGCACGAGAGAAGAGCAGCGAGCGATTTATGCGAGAGCTGATGACTCGGTTCGATGAGTAGGGAGTAGCAAGTCGCCTGAGGTGAGAGCTTCACGGAGGAGTAGAGGAAGCACGCGACGAGGCCCGGGTGGGAGGTGCGGGCCGCCTCGGCGGTTTCAAAGCGGGAGAGTATTATGGAGAGGAGCACGTCGAGAGCAACAGAATGGAGATGGGGAAGAAGAAAGGTAGCACTAAAAAAAACCGCCAGCTCACCTAGCCAAGTCAGCGCTGACTTGGCGAAACCGGGCTGAGCGGACGCCACATCAGCAAAACCACCATACGAAACAACCGGAGGGGGTAGGTTGTCCGGTTTTACAACTTCGGGGTGTCAAAGAGCCGGTTTTTTAGTTCAGGGGGTTAGGTGTCTGCATGTCGATACTTGAGGGGGTAGAATAGACTTTTTCCTTCTTGATTTGCTCATATAGAATAACAAAATATTTATACTTGACACACATCTATATTTAGTTCTCACTGTATAGCCATTTAGATAAAAAATTTCTTACTCCGTTTTGTTAGTGACAATCCCACAAGGGCTGGGAACACACCGGCCAGGAGCGCACCCAATGTCAAAATATTGTTACCTTTTGCCGTTGACGAGGGATAACAGAAGATATCAGAATACATTTTCGGTATTTTTTCACTTTATTATATGGTAGATTTATTTATGTATTAGGTATATATGACATTTTCTCTCTAACTCCCCTGTCAGTCTATCCCTTCCATCCAAAGTCAAATCCCAGCTCTCGGTCACTGACAGGTGGCCCCAACGCTGCTCAACCAGTCTCCGGACCCACCAGTGACTGACATCCCCCCACCCCCGCGCATGTACTGACCCACCAGCCGGACACTGTTCAAGATTCACGAGGATTTCCTCTGTACGCGTAGCGATTCCCTATTCCTTCCTCCCCCACTTCGTTTCGTTCCACTTCAGATCTCCACCTCGTCGTTCTCCACTCCACCTCCCCGTCGTCGTCTTCCTCCTCTCCGGCCGAGCCTCCCAAACCCTAGCCCCGCAAAACCCTAGATCCCGCCTCCCGCTGCCCCGCCGCCGCCGCCATGGATCCCTCCGGATCCGCCTCCCGCCATGGCCGCCTCCTCATCTCCCCGTCGCTTTCCACCCCGACCTTCTCCACCCGCTCCCCTTCCCCGTCCCCCTCTCAGCACCACGACCGCCGCAACTCCACCTCCTCCCCAAAGCCCCTCCTGCCCTTCCCCTCTCCTAATTCCAGGCCCCAGTCCTCCGCCTCCACCGCCGGACCCCGCGCCGCAGCGTCCGCCTCTACCCCGGCCTTCGCCCACAACGCGCGCGTCGCGCTCGCTCTCGCGCCCGCCGCGGCCTTCCTCCTCGACCTCGGCGGGCTCCCCGTCTTCGCCGTCCTCACCATCGGGCTCGCCGCCGCGTACCTCCTCGACGCGCTGCGGCTCCGGCAGGGCGCCTTCTTCACCGTGTGGGCGGCGCTGCTCGCTGCTGACGTGGCATTCTTCTTCTCCGCGTCCCTCTCGTCCGCCGCCGCTGCCTCGCTGCCGCTCACCGTCCTTGCGCTGCTCCTCTGCGCCGAGACCTCCTTCCTCATCGGCGTCTGGACGTCCCTCCAGTTCTGCTGGATCCAGCTCGAGAACCCTACCATCGTTACTGCGCTCGAGCGGCTCCTCTTTGCTTGCGTGCCCATTGCCGCTCCTGCAGTCTTCACATGGGCTGTTGTGTCGGCGGTCGGCATGGCAAACGCCTCCTACTACCTTGCCACATTCGCCATGGCGTTCTACTGGCTGTTCTCCATACCGCGGCCGTCCAGCTTTAAGAACCGAAAACAGGACACTCCATTGCAGGACAGTGATGGCATTCTTGGCCCCTTGGAGAGCTGTGTGCACACGTTGTATCTGTTGTTCGTGCCGGTGTTGTTCCATGCTGCGTCTCACCACGCCACTCTCTTTGCATCATGGGCCAATATGTGTGATCTGCTGCTGCTGTTCTTCATACCATTCTTGTTCCAGCTCTATGCGTCCACACGTGGTTCGCTGTGGTGGATTTCCAGGGATGCACGCACAATGGATCAGATACGGATGGCAAATGGTTTGGTTGCACTGGTTGTAGTGGTGCTTTGCCTTGAGGTTCGAGTTGTATTTCACACGTTTGGAAGTTACATTCATGCTCCACCGCCACTGAACTACCTGCTTGTAACGGTCACAATGCTTGGTGGTGCTTTGGGTCTGGCAGCGCATGCTGCCGGCAAGGTTGGGGATGCTGTTAGCTCGGCGGCTTTTACAGGGTTGGCGGTGCTTGTCAGTGGAGCAGGTGCTGTAGTCATCGGATTCCCTGTTATGGTATGTTGCAACCCGCTGGATAGCAATATCCACACTTTTAAATTTATCATCAACTTTAGCAGTATTGAAATGGATATTTGTAATTTGTGCTAATGCTTTCTCAATAGTGTTTGAATTAGTTGAACTCGTTAGTTTTAACGCGTAACGCATAATTGCATATTGCATTCTATCTTGAACCAACAACATATGAACAATGGAGTGAGGTACGTATTATGTTATGAAATATGAAGTCAATCAAACTCTTGGAATAATCATGATGGACCTGGACTAATAATAAGTACTCCTGTAAGTTAGGTTATTATAGAGTTGCTTGCTATCTCTTCACTTCATAGTCGTTTATACTTTATAGTAGCTCTAGATTGAATATCAAAACTGGTGCTAACATAAACTGGCCAAGGGAGTTATTTAACCTTTAATTGAATACTGTCGGTGTCTCGAAATTCGATTTTTTGTAACTGTCTGTCCATCTTAGCTGCTGTCCCGTTTGTTGCAAGGTGACGCTTTGACCGCTTTATAGTTGACTTCATGTTAGTCATACATTTTCTTGGTAGTTGGTCTGGATGACCTAAGTTCTTGTGTTGAATTGTGTCCTTCAGTGATATCTGCTGTTCCAGGCTCCCAGCAATCGAGTTTGATTAGAATTCAGAATTCATGAGTGCACAATAATTTGTTTAGAAATAACTGTTGTATGAGAGAATATTGTTATCCAATATCCATGTTTCAGTCATCATGAGTTGCGGTATTGTGTTCCCATATCAAACTTGTTCAGTAGTACATGGCAATTGCTGCCTGTGGATGCTCTTCAATTATGTTTCTACTTTTCTAGCTGAACTTGGGTTCCTTGTTCAGTTGTTTATATTGCTCAAGCTGGTGCAATTTTTTTTAATGCAATCCTTATATTTCTATGGTCACAACCCTCCTGGTACTGTCCTCAGCCTTTATACCTTTGGTGATTTTGTTGTTAAGTACTCAAGTCATGGTAGTGATGATGCTGTTGAAGTCCTTGGCTATGGTTAAGTTTTTATAAACATTGTTGCATATTTCTCTTAAAACTTTATGTAGACCATTTGATAGATTTTTTGCTGCAAAACTGTGCCAAAGTATAATGTATGTTTAAAACCAGATAGATCCGTGCTTGGTGATAGTTGCCCCCGCTATGAAAGATTTAACTAGCACATATGAACGTAGTGTTATGTAACATTCATGAAAATGATGTTCTTGGCTTCTTGATCTTGCTCCACTTCAGGTGCTCAGATTTCATAGTAAACAAGTCCCAGAGCATATGGGCATTATGAAATCACTAAGTGTTGTAGATTAGCATGGTCTTCGTCTCTCTCTCTCTCTCTCTCTCTCTCTCAAGTGTCTTTGAGGTGGCTGGGTGTGCAGAGACATGTTTGTTGCATGGTTGACCGTAGGATGAAGTCTTGGGGTGGCAGGGTGTGAACAGACCTGTTTGTTGGGTGGTTGGCCATAGGATGCGATTTTCAAGTTAGAGATATAATGACACAAGTTAATCTTCATCTGGCCTCTTGGTTATGACACAACGGCATATCTTGTTGCAACCACAAACTGGTTTGCCCTGATAGCTGATCTTACAGTAACATGGAAATGAATCTAGGGAATAATCCTTTTTGTATTTGAGGCTGCTTTTATACGGCTTACCAAGTCCTGCCATGGCCTTGAACTTGCAGTTGCAGCATCAGTATTCCAAGCTGTTATTTATTATTTTTGTTACTCCATACCGAGTGTTTTCATTAATATTTTTGCAGTTCCTTCCACTCCCGATGATTTCTGGCTATTATGTGGCAAGGTTCTTTACTAAGAAAAGCTTGTCATCATACTTCACCTTTGTGGCAATAGCAAGCTTGATGGTTCTTTGGTTTGTAGTGCATAATTATTGGGATCTCAGTATTTGGATTGCTGGCATGCCATTAAAGTCGTTCACTAAGTACATTGTTGCAGCTGTAATCATGGCAATGGCTGTTCCTGGTTTGGCACTTCTCCCAACAAAACTGCGGTTTCTTGCGGAACTTGGTCTTATTGGTCATGCATTATTGCTATGCTACATTGAGAACCGATTGTTCAACTATGCTACCATGTACTACTTTGGATCTGAAGATGATATCATGTATCCTAGTTATATGGTTTTGATCACAACCTTTTTGGGATTGGCTCTCGTAAGAAGATTATCTGTTGATCAGCGAGTGGGGCCCAAAGCTGCTTGGATCTTGACTTGTCTTTATTCCTCAAAATTATCAATGTTGTTTATCACATCAAGATCGGTGCTATGGGTTTCAGCTGTGTTGCTACTTGCTGTCACTCCCCCTTTACTTCTTTACAGGTATCTGCTGCAAGTTTATGTTCTAATTGAGTACCTTGACTTCTTTATATAAAACTCTTCCCTACGCTTTCCAGAGACAAGTCCAAAGGGGCTTCAAGGATGAAGGTCTGGCAAGCTTATTTCCATGCATCTGTAGTAGCCTTTTCTGCTTGGCTCTGTCGGGAAACAATCTTTGAAGCTTTACAGTGGTGGAATGGAAGGCCACCTTCAGATGGCCTGCTTTTGGGTTCCTATATTCTCTTGACAGGTGTTGCTTGCATACCGATAGTTGCTCTCCATTTCCCTCACGCTCAGGTAGTTGATACTTAACTCTTTGTTCTATTGGAAAAGATCAATCTTCTCAGAAAGCATCTTTGATGTTATTATGTTTCCATGCTCTGCTGTTATACTTGTGTACTAATGCTTAGTGTTTATCTTCTCAACAAATATCTAGTGAGGGTCTGTTGATTCTCTACGAACATGGATGGTTTACTCATTTAGCACTTTGAGATAGAGGTTTGAACTCTGTATTGTTAAATACTTAAATCATGACATCAAATCATCAGCTCCAAATTGCTAGTAAACTTGTTTACCTTCTTGAGGGTGTCAGAGTGGTGGACAATGCCTTGGATGTTTCCACAGTGATTTAACCTGGCTAAATAATTAGATGGTGTGTCCAGATCACACTTGCTATCTTGAAGTTAACCTTTTGGGTTCAAGATTATCTTGATTTCTCTGCAAATTTATGAACTTAACAAATCTAAAGAAACAAAATATGTTAAGAACTCCATACTTCCATCTCAGTTTCATATTATGGCCATGGGATGTAGTCTGAACTGAAAATACAGCTTTACATATTCAAGACCAGCAGTTGTATGAACTGATATTAGTTTGTTGCCCTGAAAGATTAGAAAATCCTTTCCATCTGCTGGATTTGAAGTTAAATTATCTTTTTGTTTTTATCCAAGTGATCTTGCTTGTACTTGTACTATTATGTCCATGATGCTAAAAGATATTCTTGAACTGAAAGGACTGTTCTGCATGCACCATTAATTGCAGAATATGAACTTGTAGGATTATCTGTGAAATTCTGATTATACAGCCCTTCGCCTGTTAGTTTTCATTCGTTATGTAAATGTCTGAAATAGTCCTTGTAATTACTATTTTTATCAACAAATAATCGAAAATGCATCATCTAGTTATTGACAAACATTTATGGTTCCTGATTAGCAAGAAGCATCACCATTTTAAAGATTGGAGTTCAACCTCTCTGTGTTTCTATATTTGTTTTCCCCCCTCTCTTGTTGTTATTTGATCTAAACCTGTCTTATGCTGAAGTGTCGAAGTTGTTATTGTGATAATGTATACCTTGCAAGTTATTTTGGGGCATCGCACCAATTGATTATATTTTGTTATTTCCTTGCAGTCAGCCAAGAGATTCCTGGTGCTTGTTGTGGCTACAGGGCTTCTTTTTGTGATTATGCAGCCTCCTGTTAAACTGTCATGGGTATACCGATCAGAGTTTATCACAGCAGCACATCTATCGGATGATGACACTTCAATATATGGTTTTGTTGCATCTAAGCCCACATGGCCATCATGGCTGCTCATTGCAACAGTGGTACTTACATTAGCAGCAGTTACATCCATTATCCCAGTGAAGTATGTTGTCGAGTTGAGGGCATTGTATGCAGTGGGAGTTGGAATTACACTAGGCATCTACATATCTGTTCAGTACTTCTTCCAGGCAGTTGTTCTGTATCCTCTTCTTGTTGCAACAATTGTCTCTGCTGCTGTCTTCATAGTATTCACACATCTCCCATCTGAATCAAGCACAAGGGTTTTGCCATGGGTGTTCTCTTTCTTGGTAGCTTTGTTTCCAGTCACTTATCTGCTGGAAGGACATTTAAGAGCTAAAAGTTTCGCGGATGAGGATGAAGCGGAGCAGTTCACAAACATGTTGGCTATAGAAGGGGCCAGGATGTCGCTTTTGGGTCTCTATGCTGCCATTTTCATGATCATTGCATTGGAAATTAAGTTTGAACTGGCTTTGCTATTGCGTGAGAAGGCCACAGACAGAGGTGTAACACATGGTCCATCTGGTCGGAGCTCTGCCTTTCCACCCAAAGCAAGGTTACTCCAGCAACGAAGAGCTCATGCTGCACCAACTTTTACCATCAAGAGATTGGCAGCTGAGGCAGCTTGGATGCCTGCAATCGGCAACGTTTCTACTGTGTTGTGCTTCATCATCTGCCTTGTTCTCAATATAACACTTACTGGTGGCTCAAACCGTGCTATTTTCTTCCTAGCACCCATCCTCCTGCTTTTGAACCAAGATTCAGATATCTTTGCAGGATTTGGTGACAGACAACGCTATTTCCCTGTAATAGTATCTATTTCTGGGTATTTGTTATTGACAGCATTGTATAGGATATGGGAGGAGACTTGGCCTGGCAATGGAGGATGGGCTCTTGATATTGGTGGCCCGGGCTGGCCTTTTGCTGTGAAAAATGTTGCCCTTCTTGTCCTCACATTACCTAATCACATACTCTTCAATCGCTTCATGTGGGATTATGTCAGACAGACTGATTCGAAGCTACTTCTGACACTGCCTCTCAACTTGCCGTCGATTATAATGACAGACATACTTACTGTGCGGGTATTAGGATTGTTAGGAGCTATTTATTCTCTAGCGCAGTACCTGATATCAAGGCGGATAAGGATTGCTGGGATGAAATACATTTAAACTAGGACATGTAACATTGAGGCGATTCTTGTATGTCTTGGCGCAATTGTTGTCTGTAGAGTCTCCAGCATCCTGAAGCAAATATTTCAATGCATTGCTTGCAGACTTTCAACGAAACACCAATTTCTTTGGAAGGGTCAGGAACAGGGACATCTTTGCCTGGTGGGCTGGGAACAGAACTGTGCCTTGTAGCAGAGAGAACCAATGGTCGATCGATGGTCATCGCTTTTGTATTGGATGATCTTTATACTGGTACCCTGAAGGTGTTGTAGTATAGATGTCATTGAATAACACATACAATCCATCACCTTGGGTCCTTTACTCTGAACTTGTGGCAATGCAACATTTTGTGCCCATACTTTTTGATAAGCCTCGCCAAAACTGACTTGTGCATCTGCAGATTTTTTTTGTTGTCCAAATGACTAAAACTCTCTCCATGGAGCTGTCTAGTACTGTTTGTTGCAGAAACTGTTATCTGTGTGATGTACATACAGTATATGATATCCCAGATCCCAAGTTCTGATGAAAAGGAAATGTACCCTATCTATGGCAAAAAAAATGAATTTTTTTATTACCATTTGAATCGCTCTTTGAGGAACGAGAGCATCGGAAGCACGAAATATGGCGGGAGCCACGGTGTAGGTTCATGTGGGGCTCTGCAGGCATTTGCACGGACGGCCCGGGTTGTTTTGTTTGGACGCACGCATAATTACACACACAAAAGAACAAATTATCTTTCTTGTGTGGGAAACGTAATTTGGGAATCGGCCTTCCACGGCAGAAAGCGTATGCGCGGTCATGAAACGGAGCACCGGAGGGTCTGTGGTTCGCAGCTCGTCAGACTCAAGCCGCGCCGCCGCCACGAAACCCAAAGCACGATGAGTAGAAGTTGGACTGCTGGTGCGTGCGCCTTTCAAACTTATCGATACTACTCGCTGGTATTTACTATTTTGTTACCTAAACCGTTACAAAGCAACCGTAAATTCTGTACCAACGATTCCGGTTCAATACCGGGTTATACCGGTAGAATTGATAATACAGTCTATTGTACTCATTGAACTATAAGTTATATTTGACTATACTATTATGTATTTAGAATAATATTACAAGTAAAATTTGGTGTGCATATAATTAAACATAGACTATACGTGAAAAATGACCAAATTCGAATGAACATGAATGAACTCAAATTGCATTTAAAATTTCAAATGAACTCCAAAATTCATGTTCTCGGTTTTGTTGGGTAGGGTTTGAATTAGGATGAATTTAGAGATAAGAATCATTAAATTTGGATGTAAAACGAAAGAGAACGGACTTTCCAAAGTTTTAAATCCAAAAAATTCCTAAAATTAAGAGACGAGAGAGAATACCCTCACTAACAGGTGGAGTCCACCACATTTTTTATTTCTTTTTGATTTACTTCTTAATTGGAAAATCCTACTGTGACTCATAGGCGTGACCCTTGATATTTTATTTTTTTTTCGATTTATTTTCTTAATTAAAAGGACTACTGTCATTGACCGGTGGAACCACTGTCCGTATGAACTCGGTCCATGAAAACAGTGTATAGACCAAGGGCCCACATGTCATTGACACTAGTCTATGGACTGGATCCACATAGTACCATTTTAAAGGGTAGGGTCAACGTGTCATTGACTCGTGACTTAATTTAGTTTCTAATTATATTTCACTAATTAATTTGGGCCCACATGTCATACTAACTTATCCCCTATTAAATCTTACCTAAAGACGTCATTAAGCCTTAATGCCCTAGCTACAGGACGCTACAGTGCTCCTCCCCCGAATCCACCCGGAGCAGGGGGGACACCCAGAGTGCGCTCTTGCCGTGCTTGATGCCGGCGAGACAGGCCTCAGAAGTGACCCGGGTTGCCCAAAATGGGACCCCATATCCTCACCGACCTTGACGGTGTCGACGGCATCCTCGCTGACCCTGAAGGTGTCGACGGTGAGGGCAACGGTGGCCTGTAGCGGCGTTGCGACTGCGCGAGGTGGGGATGGTGTCCCAGTGAACGGCGAAACCGACTAGTCGACGACTAATCCCACCTGATGGTATGTGCATCACCTGTTGGATTGATCTCTCTCCTAATTAGCCCAACGGCTAATCGGGGCCTTGATCCGCGCCCTGATCGGGGGTGCCCAACCCATCTATTGGCTGGTGGGCCCCTGTCGCGCTGCGCAATATATAAAGGGGCGGGGGGCCGGCGGCTCTAGTTACGAGGTTGGCCTGAGCCGTACATCCCCACCGACACTAAAACCCTAGACCGATCTAGAGGCGCGATCGGCGACGGAAGCTTCACCGCCGCCACCGTCCTCCTCTTCTCCGACCGTCGCGCCGTGTGCGAACTTCATCGACGATCGCGATGGCGACTCTTCCTCCACGCCATCAGATGGTCAGTACCTCTAACGCTCTCCCTTTCGGTTTCTATCGCGAATCCGATCTAGACCCTGCTAGAACTACATCTAGATGATCCTAAGGACCTATCATCACCATCTACTCCCCGAGGGGATTCTACGTGTGCCACCCGCACAGTGCGAGGAGCTCCGTGCGAGGCTGCCCACGACGATTGGCATCGGGAACAAAGGAGCGACGATGCGATGGCACCGTGCTACTTTATGGCCCTAATCGACCAGAGCGTTAGCTACTCCTGCTCCTAGAACGTGAGATGACGCGGCTACTTACGTTGAGGCGGCCAGGACGATGAAGTTGAGCAGTGAAGGACGAAGGCGGCGCGACTCGGGTTTGACGATATCGAGGAAGAAGACGACGTCATTCCGGGTGGTCTTGCGAAATAGAGGGGTGAAGAAGATGAGCGTCCGACAGAGGAGACCAAGGCGAAGCTAGAGGACAGGGTAGCAGGGTCGGGGCTCACCCGTGGAGTTGGCGTGGCGTGGAGAAGCAGAGCGGCACAGTTGGCTCAGGTGTCGGAGAGGAGGAAGATGGGGCGGCGACAACGATCCTTCAGAGGAGAGGATGAATGGAGGTGAGAACGAGGTAGGAGAGGATGTTGCAGGCCCAAAGCATTGATCTAGGGCGGCGGGGACTCAACCGGGCGGTAGAAAGGGCTCGACGGACGGGTACGGTCGCCAGAACAGAGCTCGCAGCCTTGCTGGCGCTTTGGTGCTTGAAGAAGAGGAAGAGGGCGAGGGGAGTGCGGCGGGGGGGGGGGGGTGAAGCCGGATGCATTGCGGCGCTTATATAACAAGCAGAGCAGTAGCGGGCACGGGGAGAACAACGACGCGGACACAACGCGGGCGTGATCGAGCGATGGTGGTTGGCGGCCAACTCCTTGCGGCGCTATGGCGGCGTGACGATGACGTACGATACGGCGGCAACGTGGCACCATTGGCGGCGTGGCGCTAGTGCTGGTGCGGCGTGTCGGCTCGGGGCGAGGAGGGAGAAGTAGCAGGTGGTCGACTTGGGCTGGTGGCGTGGAGGAGTGGGGTGGGCCACGACCGGACCAAGAGGAAGGAGGAAGGAAGTAGGCCAGCCCACTCAGAAAGGAAGAAAAGGGAGGAAAAAGAAGAGAAAAAGGAAGAGATGGGTTGGGCTTCAGCCCAAGTTAGTTTTGGTGTTTTGGTAATTTTTCTCATTTTTTTCTTATACTTTTAAATTAAAATTCCAATTTGAATTTCTGATTTGGTTTGTTAGAATTAATTTATACATTCAATTTGACTTTGGTTCTATTAGGTTTAGTTGGTTTTTTCCTCAGCAATCGCTCTCAAAGAATTTCAAAATATGACAAAACTCAAATGGGGCAATAATACACAATTTTTTTTATTAAAAAACCCACATTTTATCCTTGGGATTTTTGGCTACAAATTTTGGGATGTTACCACACGATTTCGTCGCGTGACTAGGTGTCCTAACACAGTTTTTTAGCACAAGTCTAAGGGATAAGGGATGGAAAACCGGGTAGGATTTACTGACAGCACCACCATGTTCTTATGGAGGGTGCTTTCTAGCAGCATATGCGATGTGACAGCTGATTTTCTAGCAGATCGGCAACGTTGACGATAGGTAGCCTAAGATGAAAATCAACCATGATTGAAACGTCGAGGCGAAGCAATATCGAGCAGGAACAACCCTTGAGACAGATGATAGGTGTAACTCAAATATTGATCAACACGCTGATGCGAAGCGATATTGATCAAAATCGAATTACAGAGGAAAGATGCTACTAGCTACGGTCTACTCCTAAGGTACATGAAAAGTAGATGTGAAAAAGTAGTAAAGGTTTGCATGTGCAAGATTTCCCGTCAACCATTACATAGTATTTAGCCTAAAACATCCGACTCAATCTTGGATTATACTTCAAGTCTTGATGAACTATTGTTGTCCTGATCTTTCGATGAGAAGGATAAATGCTGATTGAATGATGATCAACTCTCACGATCTAGGATACAAACGCAGCATGTACGAACCAAGCAATCGCTGAACCAATCATCAAGTTGTTATCAACCGTGACAAAGACCCGATTGACCAGATCACGAGGATCAATTCCTGGAAGCAATCGAAGAACAAACAAGAACAAAGTAACAAGCAATTTGAATTGCAAATATATAATTGAGTTCGAAAGGTGGGATTCCGCAAAGGTTCTTTATGGTTGGTCTAGTCGACACAAGCGAAGAACAAGAGTTTTCATAATGGAGAAACTAAGCAAACGAAATCCACAAAACCCTAAGGGTGGAGGTCACTATGTATAGGAGGGAGAGGTGAAAGAAGGGGGGTGGCAGTACTGTTCATATATGAATAGTAAATATGTGAACAGTACGGGCTGCCTAGGTTACAAGGCCCATGGGCTCAAGTCAACTCAAAAACAGCTTCTGACTATTCTAGCGATTGCGGCGCGCTCAGAAGGAATTTGGAGGTGAGGTTGGATCCGGTAGAAAGAGAACGAGATAAGATTTCAATCAAGTACTCGTGCACCTCAAACAGAGTCTGTATGTGAAAGTTATGCATGTTTGAAGTCGGTGCTGTCTTCGGAGGCCTAATTGAATTACACATGCTTCCCTTCATGACCAGCGCCTAAGTTCCTAATTAAAAGAACATCACATGCGTTAGGTAGCAGCATATTCTTATTAGAAATAAAATGCACTCCTAGAAACGAAGTTATTTGATGGTTCAATTGACGTGCACGAGCTCTCGTGATTGGACCTTGCAAATGCATAGGTTCAGATCTATTGCGAGGAGTGTTGGTTGTATGCATGGAAGTGATGTCCTCATCAAGTCTCCCTCTTCGTGTTGGCCCAATCTTTCCTTTGATAGAGTCGTTGGCCGTCTCCAAATCTTCAAACTCATTGTTGACGTTTCCCTTTTTCGCACCAATCATTCCTTATTTGTCCTTTCTAGGTGTTTCTAGCACGGTCGATCTTGACTTCCCAAACGTAACCTTATCCATCTTGTGAACATGCCCAATTCTATACGGGAATGTCTATTTTGAGGTTACCCTCACCAACCTTTGATTGGGGGCACATCCCGGTGCTGCCACATGGTGCCCCTCCCTTCACTCCCCCTTTCCTTCCTCTTTCCCACCTGCTTATTTCCCTCTAACACCAAAAATTCAATTCGAAACTTTCAGATGAATGAAAACTTTTGGCTCAAAAACTTTCAGTTCAAAAATGTTCGATTAAAAAAACTTTCAGTTCGAAAACTTTTGATTCAACCGAAAACTTTCAATTTAGAAACTTTCAGTTCGAAACTTTCGATTCAACAAATTTAGGTCCGAAAACTTTCAATTCAACAATTGTCGGTTCAAAGACTTTCAATTAAAAAACTTTTGGTTTGAAAACTTTCAATTCAACAACTTTCAATTCAACAACTTTTGGTTCGAAGACTTTTGATTAAAAAAAACTTTTAGTTCGAAAACTTTTGATTCAAGAACTTTCGGTTTGAAAACTTCAATTCAAAAAATTATAGCTGGAAAAGTGAGAAGGAAAGGGGGAGGGGATGCCGCCAAATGTTGTGACAAGAGAGCGTTTAAGGGGTAAGGGAAGTGGGGAAAGAAAAAGGGGATACCGCCATATGTCGTGACGAGAGGGCGTCCTCACCAAAGAATTGATGAGGGTAACCTTAAATTAGCAAAACAGATTCTACATTAATATAGCCGACCATTTTTCCCGATATGCGGTTCAATCAGAACGTTTTTTCCTTTTCTGTGTGCGGCCGGTTAGAATTGAGGGGGCTGAACATGTGGAATGGAGTGAGCTGAGAGGAATCATGTGTTGGTTCAAAGCTTATGGATGCTAAATTTGGAATCTATTAGGTTTTTTTACCAAATTTTGGTAAGCTACCCATTCCACTGGCCCTTTAGTTTATTTTTCTTTTGCCAAAACTTGAGCCAATAATTTTTATATTGCAAATTTTGGTGCACATTGGTAGGGTTTATATGTCATGAACCAAACAATGGCTATAAAAACAAACAACTATACCTGGTCAAACCGATATGAATGCCGTAAGCCTCCGACGTTGTACCACCTATGTTTTAAGCTGACATGACATCCTAACTAGCAAGTATGATAATCCCTTTCTATCCCCAACTCCAATCCTATGTCCTCCCTTGTGCCTACTACGTGAACGGGGTGCCATCGCCTAGGGCATGAACTCCATTGAAATTGGGTGTGGCTCTTCGTCATTGATGAGGTAATCATCATTCCAGGATAGAGGAAACAAGAAGCAATTGTAGTGGCCAGGCCCTTCGTCCATGGGGCAACATTGGTACCGTGCTCCCCAGCTTATTCGGAGAAGAAGATCGCAAGGAAGCAGACGACGACGGAGGGGTAATTTTGGGATTTCAGGGAAAATTATAGTTTTCTTTAAAATGCTAAAAATATCAAGAATGCCTAATGGGCTAATGGAGAATTTCTCAAGGATGGAATGTTGTATATATTGCCTAACAGAGCAAGCTTTCATTTTTTTGAAAGATACGGAGCAAACATTTAGTCGTATTAAAGTGGTGATACGGGGGGCGGCCCGATCTTCTTAGTGAGTAACCATTGATAGATGATGCGAAGTAGACGATGTCGCTAGCTGAACACTCACACCCGTGCACAAACCATCAACTCTATGGAAAACGCCCAAAACACAACGGATAGTTGATCGTCGCGAGACCACGAATGACGATCGCCAAGTCCCCAATTCCCAATAGAACAACGGCTTGACCTTGGATTGTAGAACAAAAACAATGGATCACCTAGTCCTCTCTCAAAGTCCTCGCACGAACTCTGATTTTGAAAAAACAAGCAATACCTATGTTTCAATCTTATGCATCAACTGGTCTTCTGATTACATAGGGGTCACGGTGGTATTTATAGTGTACCCCTTCAGTCGCGCAACAAAAAAAAACTAGGGCCAGCACATAATTGATTCGATCAAGGATTGCGAATCCAACTCCTAACCAAAAACATACTGCTCACACCGAGTACTGTTTGCATCGAGTACTGTTCACGTCGAATACGGTTCCTGCCGAGCACTGTTCCCGCCGAGTACAGCTCCCTCCGAGTACTACTTCTGGCGAGTGCTGTTCAAGACCTGGTCATAGACCTAATCGAAAACCTGATTGTAGACCTTGGGGAACTGGTCGTAAACCATGGAAAACTAGTCGTAGACCTTTTGGAACTAGTCGTAGACCTTCTGGGACTAGTCGTGAACCTTCTGGAACTGGCTGTAGACCTTTTGGGACTGGTTGTGAACCTTTTGGAATTGCTCGTAGACCTGGCTTGAGCTTCCATGGTTTTCCTCCATTGCTTTGGCTCATGCTTTCTAGTCTCCCTGAGTCTCCCATACGACTTCCTTGTCAAACCTGAGAACACATAAGATAGCTTAATTAGGTAGTAGCCAATTCTCATGTAAATCAAAGCTAAACTCATTAAGGAGCAAATTCACCTATGGTGCAAGTAGCTTAGCTCTGGCTCTAGTCATTGGACCGGTTGGTACTTCTTGAATAGTCTCATTAACAATGGAAGTGGAAGATGTAGTAGTCGTAGAGATGTCCTCATCATCTGCCCCTCTTGAAAAGGCGTCGTCCTCGACGTTGGATCGTCACCACCAAAGAAAGGTGACAAATCAACAACATTAAACGTAGAGCTCACGCCATAGTCATCACCGAGAAGCTCTATCTTATAGGCATTGTCATTGATCTTCGCCAGCACCTTGAAAGGCCCATCACCTCATGGCAGCAATTTGGACTTGTGGCATTTTGGAAAATGATCCTTGCGGTAATGTACCCAAACCAAATCACATGGTTGAAAAGTCATCTTCTTTCTTTTCTTGTTCGCCTTGTCGGCATAGTATTGGACCTTGCGCTCGATCTCTTCTTTTATTTTAAGATGCAATTTCTTCACATAGTCAACGCACTTGGACACCTCCATATGAACATGGTGTTGGCTGGGAAGTGACAGTAAATCAAGCAGCATAAATGGTTTGAAACCATATACCACCTCAAAAGGATACAACTGTGTGGTAGAGTACACGACCCGATTATAAGCGAATTCCACGTACGGCAAACAATCCTCCCACTCGCGCAGATTCTTCTTGATCATGGTCCAAAGTAGCATCGAAAGTGTACGGTTCATCACCTCTATTTGACCATCAGTCTAGGGATGACAAGTTGTGCTAAATAACAACTTCGTCCCCAGTTTGCCCCTAAAGCGTCTTCCAGAAGTAGCTCATGAACTTCATGTCACCATCTGACACAATGGTGCGCAGCACGCCATGTAGCCTCACGATCTCCCTAAGAAATAGGTCAGCAATATGCGACGCATCGTCGCTCTTGTGACACGGAATAAAATGTGCTATCTTCGAAAATCGATCCACGACAACAAAAACGGAATCTCTCCCCTGCTTAGTTCTAGGTAGTCCTAAAACAAAATCCATACTAATGTCCTCCCATGGTGCAGTGGGAATAGGTAGGGGGTATACAAACCGTGTGGATTCAACTTCGACTTCGCTTTGTGGCAAGTAATGCATTGCTGCACATACCTCTCTATATCTCGCCTCATCTTAGGCCAATAAAAGTGATCGCTCATCATAGACAACGTCTTATCACGTCCAAAAGGACCCATCAATCCACTGGCATGTGATTCTAGTAATAATAGCAAACGCATGGAGGATTCTGGAGCACATAGTTTGTTAGCGTGAAACAAAAATCCTTCATGAATGTGAAATTTATCTTAGCCTTTTCCCTCTTTGCAATATGCATAAGGAATAGAAAAATCATACTCAGCAGCATAAAGATCACGCAAACTTGCTAAACCAGGAACTTGCACTCCCAATTGAGTTAACAACACACTTTTCCTAGATAGAGCATCTGCGACTACGTTTTTCTTTCTCTTCTTATATTTCACAATGTAAGGAAATGACTCAATGAATTCTACCCATTTGGCATGACGATGATTCGGGTTTGCTTGGCCCTTTAAATATTTCAAAGCCTCATGATCCGAATGAATAATGAACTCTTTAGGCTATAAATAGTGTTGCCAAGTTTCTAAAGCATACACTAACGCATAAAGCTCTTTGTCATAGTCCAGATAATTCAATTGAGCACCATTCAGTTTCTCACTAAAATAAGCTACCGGTCTACCCTCTTGCATTAAGACACCGTCAATACTCAATCCACTAGCATCACACTCAATTTCAAAAAAAAAACTGTGAAATCGGGTAAAATAAGCAACGGTGCTTCAGTCAAACGTTTCTTAAGTTCAGCAAACACATTTTCTTGCACTACCCTCCCACACAAATTCAACACCCTTTTTAGTAAGTTCATTCAATGGGGGGCAACTATGGTGCTAAAATCCTTCACAAAGCGCTGATAAAATCCAGCGAGACCATGAAAACTCCTAATCTAACTTACGTTCAGAGGAGTTGGCCAATTTTTAATCACTTCAATTTTAGATTCATCTACTTCAACTCCTTGCACAGAAACAATATAGCCTAAAAAATGACACGATCTTTGCAAAATGTGCACTTCTCTAAGTTACCAAACAACCTAGCATCACGCAAAACTTGCAGAACTTGTCGAAGATGGTCTGTGTGTTCAGATTCAGTACGACTGTAAATCAGAATATCATCAAAGTACACAACCATAAATTTACTAATCAAATACCTTAAAACATAATTCATTAAGCGCATGAAAGTACTACGTGCATTAGTTAAATCAAAAGGCATGACTAACCACTCATACAAACCAAATTTTGTTTTAAAGGTTGTTTTCCACTCATTCCCTTCGTGCATCATAATTTGATGGTAACCACTGCGCAAATTTAGTTTAGAGAAAATAACAATACCACTCAATTCGTCTAGCATATCATCTAAGTGAGGTATAGGATGACGATATCGAATAGTGATATTATTAATCACTCGACAATCTACGCACATATGCCATGAACTATCTTTCTTAGGAACTAAAATATCAGGAACAGCACAAGGGCTTAAACTTTCACGTATGTACCCTTTGGAGAGAAGCTCTTGTACTTGTTTCTGAATTTTCTTTGTTTCCTCTGGGTTGGTGCGGTATGGTGGCCGGTTCGGTAGCGATGCTCCTGGAATCAAGTCGATCTTATGTTCGATCCCACGGAGTGGTGTTAGCCTAGCTGGTACCTCCTCCGGAAGACATCACTGAATTCCTGCAAAATACATGCAACACCACTAGGAAGAGAAGTTAAGTCGTTAGGCGAAAGCAAGACGTCTTTGTACAGTAGTACAAAGTGCACCAAATTGGGATCCTCGCTAAATTCTCGCATCTATGATTTGGTGGCTAGCATGACCAACTTCTTCTCTTTTTCACACTACGTTGTATGGTGCTCGCACTCTTTTGCACTCTCAACGTGCATTTCAACTTTCTACATTGATGAATTCACAATCTGTTGAGGTGTAAGTGGTTTCAAGATGACATCCATATTGTTCCAGCGAAAAGTATAGTGATTTGTACGCCCATCGTGAACAACAGATTGATCATATTGCCATGGACGTCCCAAAAACAAGTGACACACCGTCATAGGCACAACATCGTAATTTACAGTATCTGTGTACTTCCCAATAGTAAACGTTACACGAACTAGATAGCTCACCTTCACTTCCTCTTTGTCGCTCAACCATTGCACATGATAAGGACGCAGATGTGGCAAATACTTCAAGTCCAACTTATGACATATGTCATTGCTGGTCAAATTGTGACAACTCCCGCCATCAATAATCACTTTGTACACCTTACCCTTATCAAGCTTTGCCCAAGTTTGAAACAGATTGCACCACTGTTCGAGTGACGGTGAAGGCATCACACTAAGCACCTTGGGTGTGCAGACAATGGAGTACTACTCAGTGCTAGGGAACTCTGGATCGCAATCACATTGTTCTATGTCATCAGTGTGTAAGACTAGCTGGGCATCCGACGACTCGTCATCACTAGTTGAAACATAACCGCCCTCCTCGGTGATAAGCATAGTTCTGACATTCGGGCAATCCCTCTGAAAATGGCCAACGCCCTTGCACTTGTGGCAAATGATGTCACGGGAATGGTCGGTCGACCCCATAGAAGAGGCCGCACTAGGCGTGGGCACCGCTGGTCGGCCCACCGGTGGTGGTGTACACTTTTTGGGTGCTGATTGAGGGAAAACAACTAGCAATTTTCGAGGGTTTATGTAGACACAAGATGAAGCTACACAAAGGAAACACAAGATCAACACTAAACAAAAATTCTAATGGACTAAAATCTAACAAAACTCACAAGAAATAACATATTGAAACTAAGGTTTGGAATTTTTTGTGTTGTAATTTTTTGGTTTAATGGACTATAGGACAAAAAAAATGAATCTAAACTATGGGTAAAAAACTCTCACCGAGTAAACCTAGAATCTGATACCACATGATACGGGGGCGGCCCGATCTTCTCAGTGAGGAACAGTTGATAGATGAAGCAAAGTAGATGATATCGCTAGCTGAACACTCGCACCCATGCACGAACCCTCAACTCTATGGAAAACGCCCAAAACACACCGGATAGTTGATCGTCGCAAGACCACGAACGACGATTTCCATGTCTCCAATTCCCAATGGAACGACGACTTGACCTGGATTGCAGAACGAAAACAATGGATCACCTAGTCCTCTCTCGAAGTCCTCGCATGAACTCTGGTTTCGAAAGAACAAGCAATAGCTATGTTTCAATCTTATGCATCAACTGGTCTTCTTGTTACATGGGGGGTCACGGTGGTATTTATAGTGTACCCCTTAAGTCACGCAAGAAAAAAAACTAGGGCCGGTGCATAATTGATTCGGCCAAGGATTCTGAATCCAACTCCTAACCGAAAACATACTGTTCACACCGAGTATTGTTTGCATCGAGTACTGTTCACATCTTATACGGTTCCTACCGAGCACTGTTCCTGCCGAGTACAGCTCCCTCTGAGTACTGCTTCTGCCGAGTGCTATTCAAGACCTAGTTGTAGGCCTGGTCGTGGACCTGGTTGTAGACCTGGTCATAGCAATGGACCTGGTCGAAAACCTAGTCGTAGACCTTGGGAAATTGATCGTGGACCTTGAGGAACTGGTCGTAGATGTTGGGGAACTGGTCATGGACCTTTCTGGAATTAGTCATAGACCTTCTGGGACTGGTCGTGAACCTTCTGGAACTGGTCATAGACCTTTTGGGATTGGTCGTGAACCTTCTGGAATTGGTCGTAGACCTTCTGGGACTAGTCGTAGACCTGGCTTGAGCTTCCATAGTTCTCCTCCATTACTTTGGCTCCTTCTTTCTTATCCCCCTGAGTCTCCCATACGGCTTCCTTGTCAAACTTGAGAACACATAAGATAGTTGAATTAGGTAGTAGCCAATTCTTATGTAAATCAAAGCTAAGCTCATTAAGGTGCAAATTCACCTGTGGTGCAAGTAGCTTAGCTCTGGCTCTAGTCATTGGACCGGTTGGTACTTCATGAACAGTCTCATTAACACTAGAAGTGGAAGATGTAGTAGTCGTAGAGATGTCCTCATCAAGTGGTTTGCAAGAAAGATAAGGGTGTTTTTTTTTCTAGTTCTGAGTTCTGACAAGTGAGCTATGCCCCCTTTACAGGCACAGAGACATTCTCTGTCATGGCACGATACTGATACGATGCACGTGTCTGGCACAATCCAGTCATGGTTGGGTATGCATCAGAGCATATGAATTATCCACGTTACAACATTTTATAAATATATTACAACGGAAATTAGTGGTTAAAGGTGTATTCGAAACCATTCTAAGGTCTAAAGCATCACGGTTTTCCATGCTTGGGGTAGCACCATGTAAGTTGGGAATGTGAGGGGACGCGACCATGCTTGGACATGATTGTCATACCATTGTCACTGTTTGTCATAATCTCTATCTAAGCATTCTTCGGTAGGGGTGAAAACGGATCGGATACGGACGGATAATGGCTCTACCATATCTGTTTCATATTTTTCCCCGGATGCAGATACGAATACGGATACCCCGGATACGAATACAGGTGCGAATAATATTGAACACGAATTGAAACAAATACAGTCACGGATATTTTTTTCGGAACATAAAACCCTTTAAATTGCATGCCATATATTAACAAAAACATATAACTAGTTTGTTTGATGCAAACATTCATGAATTGTTTATATTTTCAGTAACCACATATAACATTGGCACTAGCAAGATGCATTAATTAGTTCATCACAAACATAACACTTAGTGTACCATATTTAGCTCATAAGTCATAACTTACAAGTCAACATACATAAAACTTAGTTCATCACATATATAAAACTTAGTTCACACTTAACTCATCACATCTAGTTCATTCATGACATACATAGTTCAATATGCCGGTCGGTCTGCTGCTAAATGTTCTACGCGACTTAAAAAGAACAATACTATTGGCGATTCGTCCGAAAATCGCAGGTAAGCTACGCATGTGTTCTCTCTACCTATGTTCATTTGTTATTTTATTCTATTTTAGTATTTAACGGTCTGGTCTATAACTAGTTATTCATACACGGCTTAATAAATTGTGTTTGATCCAAAATTACGCAGAACCGATATTTAATTTTACTGATGTCCAACTAAATTTGTTACTACTAATCTTTTAATAGATTTTACAATTTTACAATTTCCTAATTTTCCTTTCTTACCTAATCTTCTCTTTCCCTAATTTCTTTCTTATCTCACTTCATTTACTAGGTCCGACCGAAACTACTCCTGACCTCTTTTTTCTTGCCTTCCTTTTCCTTTCTTCCTTTGTTTTCTCATCTCACTTCTCTCTTCTCTATCCTTACTGCCGAAGGTACCCGAAAGCATTGCTTCTTCCCCATTCTCTATCTTTGATTCTTGCTCCTCTTGATTCTTTGCCTCGGCCGAGTGGACTCAGGGCGCCGCCTCCCTAGCTCGGCCCATGGCACCGCTCGCCTCCACTCGCCCGGTGCTCCCGTGCGCATGTGCCCCTGCCCGGCCCGCTCGGCTGCGCCCAGCTCCCTACAGTACTTCCCCTCATGGCGCCACCCCGCCGCCGTCGGCTCCCTGCCGGTCGCCACCTCTTCCCGGTGCTGCCGTCCACGCCCTGCTTGGCCCGCCCCTATGACTCTACTCCTGGGTGATGGCTGATGCTGATGGGTCGGTGGGCCAGCGGCGAGGCAGGCAACGAGGGGATCCGGCAGAGGTGTTGGGGCCTGGGGCCGGTGAGGGGGAGCCGGCGGGGGGCGGGGGACGGGCGACGGGGCGATATGGCCGACGGAGGCGGGCGAGGGTGGCCGCCGGCGGCGAGGCGAGGCGAGCCGCGCAGGGGAGCCGACGAAGGTGCAGCTGCGTAGGGGAGCCGACAGGGGATGGGCTGCGGGGTGAGGTGGCCGGCGGAGGTGGGCGAGGTGGCCGCCGGCTGCGAGGTGAGGGCAGTGCCACTGGAAAGTAGCCGACAGCGTGGACTGGCGAGTGGCGACTGGAAGTGTGGAGTGGATTCCGGTGGAAGGAACTAGAAGTGGAACGAAGCCCAGCCGCCCAGGTAAGGTAACTCATAGACATAGTCCATACTCAAATTTCGGATATCCAGATAATCCGTATTCGTTTCTGTCGGATATCATGACTACCATATTCGTTTTCGTTTTTTGGGGAAAAATACGAATCCGTTCTCGATTTGGAAATTATCCGAGAAAAATCCGATCCGGGACAACCCGAATATGTTTTCTTCCGGATCGATCGGAAACTATCCGATCCGTTTTCACCCCTATCCTTCGGTTTAAATGGAGGCAGATTTGAGGCGAGGACAGACGGGCCACGTCTACTTTTTTTCGTCCGTGCGATCCTATCCCGTGCTTCTTCATCCGTTCGATCGGGTCTGCAGCTGTGTTAACACGCCCCGATTCTTCCTCGACGTTCGATCGCCCAGCCGATGCGTTCCCACACGTTGCCTCTGCCTCGTCGTGGCTTTCGGTCTAATCGCCTCCCTTGCTTCCTCTCCTTTTGCTCCTTCCTCTCGATTCTCGCCGTCCCTCCTTCCTCTCCTTGCGCTTCTTCCTCTCCGTTCTCGTCGTTTCCTCGTCTCCTTCGTTCTTTCGCCTTTGCTCTTTTCTGTTTTGCCCTCCCATTTCGATTCGTCTTTGTTGGTCCGTGGTCATCGTCTCTGGTTACGTGCGTCTACCTATGTGTTCCTTCTTTCTTGTTGATTATCGATCGTCGTTCGTCTCTATTTTGTGATGTTGCTCTTTATTGCTTTGGGGGATTCTCTTCTCGCTTTTTCCCAGGGTTCGCACCTGGTTCGCTCTTTTTCCAATTTCTCTCGGTTCGTGCTGGAGGGGATAGATTTCGACGGAGGTGTTTTTTTTTTGGGGGGCGTCACCCTCTTGGGGTTTCCCCCTTCCGGGTCTTGATGTTTTTCCTTTTCGTGGGAGCTTTACATCTTTTCTTCGATGCTTTTCGGTTCGTGTTTTCCCGTTTATTAGTATGCCTTTTCTATCCGCGAGTTTTTCTGTTTGTAGTCGAAGTTGTTCTTGCCTTTCTCTGTTCTTCGCTTGTCTAGAGGTTCTTCATTTGTCGATTTGGTCGGATCTATTCTTCCACGCTGCCTCTTTCCTTTTTTACTCGTGGATCTACATTCCATTTCTTGTCTTTTTTTTACCCCTTTGATTCGTTGGTTTTCCGATCGCTGTTCTCTTGTCGTGCCTTTCTCTTCAAGTCTTTTTTTTGGTTGATTTCGACGGATGTTCTCTCCGCGGTGGCCTATTTTGTCATATGTTTTTCCTTGTTGGAGATGTTCTTGCGTTTTTTTTTCTGCCCCTGTTTTCCCTTTTTAATTAATTTTAATTTATTTGGGCACTCTTCCACTGCCACTAAACTTGACCCAAAATTTCCAAGTCTTTTTTATTCAGTATAGTCTGTGTGAAGTCACCTTCGTGGTATTTTAACTTTTCACTGACAGTACCTCTCCACCGCTTCAACGCGAGCAAACGGATAAAGTGCGTAGAGTTTTTTTTTTTTTTTAAAAAAGACTAGCTGAGCACATGTGTGTTGGAACGGATCTTAAATAAATAAATATAATTTTTTTTTATATAATAGTGAAGATATCGTATGTACGGTTGGAAGCTAGCTCACGTATCACATTTACCGGGCCTCCAAATTAGGCCAGAGCCAGGTTTTAGATGGGCCGAATTGTGTCGCGAATGTTACGGCGATCCGAATCTCAGATGGGCCGACCTAGATCGCGAATAAGATCTGCAATCCAATTTCGGCCCGCTTTGTTGAAATCTTTCCTTCTTTTTTTTCTGCGCGCGGCCGGCTGGAATCGAAGTGGCTGAACGCGTGGAATGGTGTGAGCCGAGAGTATGTTTTGGTTCAAAGCTCATTGGTGCCAATTTTTGGAATCTATTTGTTTTTCTTAATTACCAAATTACGGTAAGATTCCCATTCAACTGTCTCTTTAGTTTATTTTCACTTTTCTAAAACTTGTGCTAATAATTTTTTATAGTGCAATTTTTGGCGCACATTGGTAGGGTATGCGATGAACCAAACAATATCTATAAAAACGGATGGCTAAACAAAACACCATCATTCAAGACAGATACGAGTGTCGTAAGCCTCAAGACAGTGTATCACCTATGTTTTAAGCTGACTTGGCATCCTAACTAGCGGGTATTATAAGCATTACGTGTTGATGGGAGGATTAGTCAGGAAATTAAATAAAATAACCCCTCTCTATCCTCAACTTCAATCCTATGTCCTTGAGAAGTGAGCGAAGCTCATCTGGCTTGTGGCGACGGTGTTCGCCCAGCCCAGCAGGGCTCGAGCCCTCGGCTCGGCATGGTGTCTCGCGAGGCTGTGTTAGGCACAGTGAGGCAAGGGTTGTGCTGGGGCACAATGGCTAGGGAAGATTTAGGTTTCCAGTCCGCTACGGTTGAAGCGTTGCTCCCGTGGTTGCCTTGTAGAGTAGGGTGCTTCTTCTTCTTTAACGCAGTTTGGATGTGGTAAATCCTATGTCGCGTGATCGGGTGTCGTGGCCTAGGGCATGGACTTCATCGAAATTGGGATTAGCTCTTCGTTATCGACGAGGTAATCATCATGCCAGGATAGGATAGAGGCAACGGCGAGCAGTTGCATTGGCCAGGTCCTCCATTCACGGGCAACAATGGTTGTGCACTACTCACCGTGCTCCCTGGCTATATTCAGAGAAGAAGATCGCGAGGAAGCAGACGACGACGGCATCAGGGTATAATTGGAGGGGTAATTTTGGGATTTCAGGAAATTATAGTTTACTTTAAAATACAGAAAATATATATTAAAAAATGCCTAATGTGCTAACAGAGAATTTCTCAAGGATGGAATGTTGTATATACCGTGGCGCAATTTGTTATATGTTATTGAATAACTTTAAATCTTTATAATATGTCACTGGTTTCTCATAGACATATAAACTCTAGACTCACATGTCAGCCTCACAATGAGTGATATATTATGAATCATGTAATTATTCATTAGTATATTGTGAATTTTCTCATATATTTCCTAATAGACGGAATTTTTAGTTGCATTAAAGTGATCTGCAGGAAACATAAGGCTTTTTTTTTTCTGGTTCTGACAAGTGGGTTGTGCCCCCCTTTACAGGCACGGAGACACAACACGATACTATGCACGCTCATGGTTGGATATGCATCAGAGCAGAGCACATGGCATATACATGTGCTACGTATGATGTTAGCAGATTATGCAAATTAGTTAAATGATTATTAGTATCCACGTTTCAACTAGATTTTATAAATATATTACAGTAGAAATCAGTGATCAATCATGCATTTAAAACCATTCTAATGTAAAAAGCATCACAGTTTTTCGTGCTTGTAGGTTAGCACCATGTTAGCTGGGAATGCGAAGAGAGGTGGCCATGCTTGGACATGTTTGTCGTACCATCGTCACTGGTTTTCTGCCGAGCTGCTAGTTATGCCGCGGCTCAGACCTTATAGATCTGATTCATGATGAGCTCTTTATTCATCTGTAGACTATATATATATATATATATAAGGAGATTTTCAATCATTGTACGTGCTTTTCAGAAGAGAAATAAAGAGAAAAAAAAAAGAAGTCCCTCATATCTCTGTGTTTAATCTTCTATTTGTTCTTGTATTGTTCTGTGTGAATCGACTTTCGTCTACGAGGTGATCGCTCGGACTGGATTCACCAACGATGGTTTCTCAACACGTTATCAGCACGATCGACTCCGGTCTACCTCTAGGCCTACTATACTCAGATCGAAAGGTAACCGTCGTAGCACGATGCTCGTAGATTAGAGGAAATTTGCAATCTACAATCCACAGTGCAATCGACATCTACTCCTTCATGCGACCTACCGATCTATGAGCAATGGGCACTCTCTAAAGTCTGGGATATATGTTGGTATGAAGAAATCAACCATTTGATGAAAAATATCGAAAAATAACGTAGCAAGCCATGGGAATCCATGCACATGACCCTCGTACTAGTGAAGCAAATAGAGAAGTCCAAAAGATAATTAATTTGCAAGCAATAACGAATCAAGTGTCTGACCACTTTAGTGATTTGAAGAGCGTGACCAAGTCGCATGTGCCTACACGCAATACATCAGAGAGAGTTGAAATACCAAAGAAAATTGAAGATACCCCTAATCACATCCAGATGCCTCGGAATAAAAGGATGAGAACTCCAGCCCCTCGAATCCCAAGTAACTGGGGACGTCTGACGAAAAAGGATAAGAAGAATTTGACACAGCCGACCACTGAAGTTCCCTAGAACCAGAAGAGGAGCCAGTTGAGACCTGGTACCAATATAAAACCTTCTAGAAAAGGCATACTGGATTTAAACATTCCCACATAGAGAGATATCAGCATAGATATGTGTGCATACATCAAAGTTGAAAAACTAAAGGGACTTGCCCCTGTAATTAGAAGCAACGGTGAGCAAGTAGAAATATTAGAAGAATTGCCTCATGAAGAAATAGCTATAAACTATGTGATCACGGGAGAATCTATGAATAGAACAACAGCCAACGTCAACATTTATTTTGCAAAGGAAATTGCCACAATCATCGATCTTGATCCAGAGCCTACTTCGCTCGATGGATGTAAGAATATATCAGATTAGGAAGATTGAAAGAAGGCAATAGCAACTGAATTATTATCTCTAAATAAAAGAGAGGTGTTTGGGCCTGTAAGCCGCATGCCTCCCCATGTGCACCCCGTATGGTATAAATGGGTATTTGTTCGAAAGAGAAATGAAAATAATAAAGTTATAAGATATAAAGCAAAGCTCATTGCACAAGGTTTCACTCAATGTTTAGGAGTTAATTATGAAGAAACCTATTCTCTGCTCATAGGCGAAACTACCTTTAGATATTTAATCTTAATGGCAATAAACTTGAATTTAGAAATAAAGTTGATGGATATGGTAAGTGCATACCTTTATGGAAACTTGGATTCGGATATTTATATGAAGGTACCTAAAGGTATCCCTGTCTCGAACCAAGGCAGAGCAAATAGAAATCTGTACAATGTGCAACTCAAAATGTCACTGTACAGACTTAAGCAATCAAGCAGGATGTGTTATAATCGCTTGAGCGACTTTCTATGCAAGAAAGGCTACACGAACAATGATGATTGTTCCTGTGTATTTATACGATAATCCTAGAATGAATTTCGTATAATCTCAGTGTATGTAGATGATCTGAATATCATCGAAACCCTAGAGGATATTAAGAAAGCAAGCTCTTACCTAGAGTCGGAGTTCAAAATGAAAGATTTGGGTAAAACCAAATATTGTCTAGGATTGCAGCTTTAGCATGTCCCTGAAGGAATATTACTGCATCAGTCAACCTACACTCAAAAGGTGTTAGAAAGGTTCAGTTTTGAAAAGGTATACCCTTTGAAAGTGCCGATGGTCGGAAGATCCTTGCAGCAAGACAATGATCTGTACAGACCTAGAGAAGGAGGGGGGGGGAGGAAGTCTTGGGACTGGAATTCTCGTACTTGAGTGCAGTAGGAGCACTTATGTATTAAGCAGACTGTACTAGATTGGACATTGCATTTGCCGTGAACCTATTAGTAAGGTATAGTATAGAACCTACCAAAAGGCATTGGTAGGGAAAAAAGGATATTTTTTTCGATACCTCCAAGAAAGTAAAGATCTTGGTCTGTTCTACAGAAAGAACCAAGACCTAATAATGACTAACTATGCAGATGCCGGGTACCTATCGGACCTGCATACAGCTAAGTCGCAAACAGGCTATGTATTCCTATGTAGTGGAACTGCAATTTCATAGAAATCGTTTAAGCAAAGTCTTGTATCAACTTCGACAAACCACTCAGAAATCATAGCATTGTACGAGGCATCGCGAGAATGTTCTTGGCTTCGGCGAATGATTTACCACATCGAGCAGTCGTGTAGATTGAATACCGCGTAAACTCCCACTATTATCTATGAAGATAATGCAGCTTGTGTTGCACAAGTATAGATGAGTTATGTGAAGAGTCAACTCACAAAGCATATCAACCCCAAGTTCTTCTATGCTCATGAATTGGAAAAGATGGACGAAATTAAAGTACTGCATACTATGTCATGTGGAAATCTGGTAGGTTTATTCACTAAGTCACTTCCAGCATCTAGCTTTGAAAGGTGCATACGTGCAATTGGAATGATGAGATTTAGAGAAGTGCAGAACTCAGGAGGAGAATCTTCACGAACTCATTATTGAAACTTGATCACGGAGATCACGTACCCAAAGAATAAATCCTGGAGATTAAATGAAATTGGGTAGATTGTACTCTTTTTTCCTTGACGAATTTTCCTGAAGTTTATCGGCTAAGGTTTTTAATGAGGCTATTAATGTAGCACAGCAGAAAGTGTTTCATGTACTCTTTCTCTAAATTTTTTTCACTGGATTTTTATGGAGTTTTGATGAGACATGAACATGTTGGATGAGTGTCCAAGGGGGAGTGTTAAAAAACCTAGGCCCAGACCTTGCAGGCCTGGCCCATGATGGGCTCCTCATCCATCTGTAGACTATATATATAGGAGGGGACCCCTAACTATTGTACGTGCTTTTGAGAAGAGATAAAGAGAAGAAAGAATTCTCCATATCTTTTTGTTCAATCTACTATTTGTTCTTGCATTGTTCTGTGTGAATCGACTTTCGTCTACGAGGTGATCGCTCGGACTGGACTCGCCAGCGACGGTTCCTTAACATTAACAATGGTGGCACTCCAAAGATGCAGGCTTCACTTCGGCCCAAACAAGGTCTTCCTGTGTGTATGTACTGTCCACATGGGGCAGGGTTAGATCCCAAATTTGTAATTTGGAATCTTTTGTATTCATGGCATCAGTCCCTAAATTAGTAGCCAGTGTTCACAATTACATCATTGGATATCAAACACATATCACGAAAATGTAAAGCTATCGCATAATAATAAACAAAGCACAAATATACCTTATGGCGTTTGATTTACAGAATGGCCGGACAGGTCAAATACTTTTCAAACAACATCAGCGAAAGTAGAATAAAAATATACCACTCAAAACTCTCACGATATACCCACAGGCAATTGACTAGGGTCTGCGACCTAGTTCTTGGCCTTCTTGATCTCTAGTCTTGACGAATGCTCATAAACGTCCACATGGCCTTCTTCTTCTATACTTATTGAATAATAATATTGAGCGAGCATGAGTATACAACCATACTCGTGAGCCAACACACAGAATGTAGTTACATAATATGCAAGGCTGATCAAAGAAATAACTTGTTGTTCTTTTGTTTGCATAAAGCTACTTATTGAAATATATTAAGTTGTAGCAACCCCTGACACCTAGCATTTTTAACTAACACGGGTTTTAACAAAGTTGAGTTTTATTATAAAATACTAGTAGAGGCTCCAACCTCCTATACCATTGAGTGACACTATCCACCAAATGCTCATGTTCTTTCTTGGGTTACATCATGTATTTCTCACTGGTTCTCAACCAGACCATCTCAAATCTCTAGGTTTCAACCCATTTTTTCATTGCCCCCCACAAATTGTTTTATGAAAATGAAAGCTGCTCCAAGCAAGTTCTCGGCCCAACCCATGACCGTGGGCACGGTTATCCATATAGTTTTCTCACTCTGTAGAGTTCTCACACTTTACCCACAAGAGAAAATCAACTTGTAATGTCCGTCTTGACACACTTCTATAGATGTACGACTAAGTTGATCATCACAAGGCCTTTACAATGCACAACCTCAACGCAACCCCACCTGCTAGGTATCATCTCCTTGGGTCGCGCCCCCGGGAGGTCTCCCACTTGCATTGTGTAGTTTTCCTATGGCTCTTACAATGCCACACACCCACCAATGGTGAAGTTGCGATGAGGCGAACAAATTAGTTAGCCAAGTCGTATCCATTATAGACTTGTAGTTGCACTGTTTTTATACGAGAGGTCATCATAGGATCCGGGTCCTTAATTGACTTGGGCGGTACTTCTCCATACCTACTCTGTCGTGCTCTTTACTAGCACCCGCCACTCTTTCCAGCCGCCTAAGTCGAAATTTGTTTTTGATTTTCTTTTGTTTCAAAATACTTTGCTAGTTCAACATACCAACCAGGCTCTAACTTCGACTGCCCAAATCCAGTTTCAAGTTTGAAATGATGTTAGAGCAAATCATTACCCGCATGTCAATGTATCTAAGAAAGCCTAAGCATGGCACTTAGATATAGACTTAATAACTAGTATGCATACCATTAGTTCTAGGATGATAAAGGATAGTGTCCAAGTTCAAGGATGAGAAGGTTATTGATGGATACGGGGTGCCTGATCTTTCGATGAGATTGATAACTATCGATTTTGGGTGGGGGTGACTCTCGCGATCCGACTACAACCGTACGACGACGCTTGCGCCTTAGCAATCGTTGAACCAACTCCGAGACGTTATTGACCGTGATGGAAGCGCGATCAACCTGAACACGAGGTTCAATTCCTGCGAGCAATCGAAGAACTAGCAAGAATAAGATGTATGCAATCTGATATTGCGAATAAGATTGTAGTATAGATGGTATTGAAAACAAAAGTGGGATCCCGAAGGCTGTCTTGACAGGTGGTCGTCCGACACAACTGAAGAACAGAAGTTTGCACAATGGCTAAACCTAAATTCAACGAAATCTGAGTTCTAGCTAGGGGGGCGGCGGCTCCTATATGGGAAGACGATCAGGGGTGGCAGCCAGGGAAGTGGACGCACGCCCCTAGGGTTACAAGGCCCATGGGCCCAAGAGGAGGTGGCGCAGCACCCTTTTTGACTCGATAAAAAAAACAGACGTGGATTGTTTTGTTTATTGTGGTCAGCTCGGTTGGAATTTGAAGGTGAGGTTGGATCCATTGGAAAGTAGACTTGATAAGCTTTCAATGAAGTCCAAGAACATTCCAAACGGAGTCCGTATGAAGAAGTTACGGCCGTTTGAACTTAGTGCTGTCGCAGCAGTCCGAACTCGAATTCAGAACGAGCCCAACTCGAACTCTTGCTTGGCTCGGACCCAAAGTGACGTGATGTCCTCCATTATGCCTCCTATGCTTGTCCATGATTCCACATACCTCTCCTTGGTCCTTTCCCATGTTCCTAAGCACAATTAAATCACTTGCATTAGGTAGCGATCTATTCTCAGTAATATATAACCCTATGAACGAATGCACCTGGTGATTAAGTTGGCGAGCACGAGCTCGAGTAATTGGTCCTTGTAACATTGGTTGTGGATCAGCTGTGTGTGTAGGCGCGGTTGTATCCAAATTAGGGATGTCCTCATCAGTTATACTCAATTATCATTAAGGTATTATCTATGAGCTAGATCAACATAGTTGTATAAGTCATAGTAATGCAGTTTCATAATTTAGAATGATATAAATGCATTTCAAAAGTAGGTGGAATTGCTCAATATTCTGATAATCGCATTGTTCAATGTTATGATAATCTTGTCTTGTTCTTGTTCTGTCTTGGACTATTGCTTTGTCATGGCTTCAAATTCTAGTTATGCGGGATACGATCTAACTCAAGAACATCTTAAAGCAACCAAACAAAATACAATAAATCCAAAGGCAAGGAAACAAAAGGAAACACTTGAAATGAAAGTCAATAAAACCAAGAGTGTTTGAAGCGGGAAATACTTCAAACGAAATTAAATATACCTAAGGGTGTCTTGAAAGAAGGAAGTACTCCAGATGAAACTAATCATACTTAGTGGAGTTGATGAAGGACATACTTCATACGAACTATATCCAAAGAAGTTAATGAAGGAAATACTTCAGACAAAGTATATCTAAAGGAAGTTGATGAAGAAAATATTTCAGAGCAAAGTGGATATATATATATATATATATATCCAAACTCTACTCGTTTGGTCTAGTGGTGCGGTTCTGGGTTAACAGTCAAACTTAGGGTTAGTTAACCATTTCATCCGGAGTGAGGGTGAGAGGGATCGGGCTCTCAGGAAGTCCGTTGGTGCAAGGAGTTAGGACTTCAATGGGAGGGAGAGAATATTTATAGGAATATTCTGCATCAGTTACCTAGATGGGAGAGATCACCCGATTAGGTAAGACTCTTTGATCCATCTTCGGGTCACGAATTGTCCTTCTATCAGGAGCAGATAGCGAGGGGTGATGGCTGAGTTCCACCTAGGGACATATCACCACTATCCACACATGGCGCCTAGCTGAACTAATGATTCCTTTTATTATCTTATATTTATCAAGAAAGTTTCATGAGCCTTAGCTGGAATTCCCAAGCATTGGCGAGACACCAACCTTATAACTTGATTAGGGGTGTCTACTGGTTTGGGTTCATCTTTGAGGTGATCTCTAGTTAGCTTCATTACTTGCATGGCTTGACATACATTAAAGTAACCTATCACACTAGGTTGATCCTTAACTCTGACATTTGCTAACGTCTACTTCTAGTTAAGTAGATAACTACTCATTCCCTAGGTAAGGCTTACGTGTTTTCATCTACCTACTTCTTGTTCAGTGATTACCATATCAGTTATGGTCCTGATTAACTACTATGAGATCGTGACATAGCTACTGCTAACCTTCACGACTGTCTAGTATAATGATTATGCCTAACTTAATCACTAGTGATTTGTTTAACTAAACGCTTAGTGTTGCTAGCTATTATATAGGTCCTATGTGTCCGTGCCATGCCATAATCCTAGTTAGGTTTTAACTAAGGTAATCATTTTACCTAATCAAAAATTTAGTAAGCGTCCTCTCGCAAGTGTATGTTTCTATGATGTATTACTTTATTACTACCCTACTAGTGGGTGTACATGCCATCGTCATATTGTCGTTATTACCCTTTATCATTGTATGACCATGGCCTAGGGCCTACTGGTCATTTGATCACGTGTGTATGTGTATGCCTAAATATGACCATCTCATCTTAGGTTCTTACTACCTGAGTTAATCACTTTAGTTTTATCTTATAGTTAGTTTACTTACTATATGATCTCTCATTAAAGGTTTGACCTATCGCTTGTTAAAACATTGACAAGGTTATCGATTTTAACATAAGTTACAAACGAAGAGTTCGACTGAATGTGTTATTTTACTAAACACTAACTGATGTTGATCACTGGTCACTTGAAATTGTGTTTATTTGCTAATGGCTTGTAAGTAGTTGAACCATTCATCCTATTGATTCACTAATAGATTTAGTTAAAGAAAGTATATGGTAAATGAAACCTACTTCAATAATCTACCTTAATCCTTCCAATTATTTAAACTAACTACTAACCATTTAAGTAACAGGGAACTTGCTAGTGTGTGATGTTATCAGGTAATTGCTACCTAGCTTCCAAGTAACCACTAAGTCTGAAAGGATCCACTGCCAGTCAACTACTAATGTTAACTACTCACAGTCACCCAATTCGATTTTGAACTTTGTCTGCATGTTAGTAGCACATTAACTGATGTAATTAACTTAGTTGACAGCTTAACCCCATTCAATCTATCACTGGGGGGCACTGGCTAGCTGCTCCTACACAACATGCAGAGAGAACATAGAGTAGAGAAGGGAACAGTTATGAGAAGGGCAAAGGGTGGCTCAGGCGACACTCAGCGTCGACAAGGAGGGCTTCGGTGGTGGCCAGCAATGGCGAAAATGGGTTGGGGGAGGTGGAGATGATCCTATAGGTGGTGGTGGCGCGGCTCAAGGTGGTTAGTGGCGACTGGGCGGCGGAGATAGGCAGTCGGCCATGGGGGAGGAAGAGTGGTGGCAGCACAGGAGGGGAAGAGTGTGAAGAAGAGGGTGCGCATGAGTGGGAGGGGAGTGAGGGGAACTCACCGGAGTGGGTGGCGGCGGTAGGGAGGAGCTGTGGCAAGCCAACGGTAGGGAGGAGCTGTGGCAAGCCGGCGGCGGGAGCTTGAGGCGGCGCGGGTGGCTCGCCGTGGGGGCAACACTGTGGAAGCAGAGGGCCGGAGTGAGTGGTGGGAGGAGGTCGGGGGAGGTGAGGAGGTGCTCTAGGCGAAAGCGATCGAAGAGGAGCTGACTGAGCAGGGAGCGGCGGCGGAAATGGTGGTCTTGGCTGAGGATGGGGAAGAAGAGGCTGTCGGTGATTTCCTGTGGACAAATAGGAAAATTAAAGGGGGGGAATGATCCTTGTGCTCTGGAACACATGGTGATGCGGGTGGCGGGGAGAGGAGCTCACCAAAGCAGCGGTGGTGTGATGGTGGCGTGACGACCGAAGCTGAGGAGGCGCGTTCCTTCATAGATGCGCTCGATGAAAGAAAGGGAGAGGAGGAGGAATGGCAGGGATGGGCAAAGGAGGCTCGGGCTGGCCTCTTATAGGCAGAAGGGGGAATAGGGAGCTGGTGGCGGGGTGTGGACCGATGGGACAACGGTGGGTGGGATGGCGTCTGGGTGGCATGGGAACAACACCCTAGAGCGACAGGAGTGGCCGCCTGAGGGACGGTGCGAGGATGATGCTGATGCAAGGAGCTACAGCGGGCGTCATCCTCGTGCGGCGCCAGGGCGACAGGTGCGGACATGAGAGCAACGAGGATGAAGGCAGGTGGGCGGGGTGGGATGAGCATGCGCGGCGAGCATAGAGACAAAGGAAAAGAGAGAGGGGAGGGGAGGATGTTGGCGAGTGGCGACACGACTCGACGGGAGGAAGAAGGGAATGGGGTCGAGTGGAAGAGGTTGGTCGTGCGGCTGGGCCGGATCTCAGGGAAGGAAAGTCAAAAAAGAAGAAAAGAGGAGACGGGCTCGGCCGGGAGATCTCGGTCCAGACCGCACTTTTGAGGTTGATGTTTCAAATAATATCCTTGAAAATTCAAACATCAACAAGGTGCATTAAAAAGTTTTAAAAATTCCACATTTTTAGTCATTTGAACTAAAAGCCAAATTTGGGATGTTACAGCAAGGGTGGAGCCAGGACAAAAACTGAGTGGGGGCACCATGTATACAAGCAAGTTAAGTTACGCAGTTTAAAGTCTAAATAATATCATGTATCTATATACTGGTTTGGGCCAGTGGGTGTACCGACGGTGAAAAATTAGTTCAATACCATTGTGGGCCAAAAATGAGTGGGGGCCTAGACACACACTCAGCTCTACATGGGTCCGCCCCTGACATGGAGCCATTCAAGCAAAAAACATATTTACTGGAATCCACCTCCCAGCATAGAAAGCGAATTCCAACTTGCGGAATGCGGAGCTAGGGCTTGTCTGGCCCAAACGCTGCCAAGCCGCACTGTGCAACAGTTTGCACCTGTTAAAAAACCCAAGATTATGGATTGATGGGTATACTACCGAAACTACTCTCGGTGGGTTTTAGTCTTTAAATAGTACCTCCTTGTACTCAGAAAAAGATCGATAAATTAATAAAGAGGTTTCCCATCTATTTGTGTCTCTGTTGATTTTTCTATTATTAGTGATTGATTTACTTCATCCTACGACGACTATGTTCTTTAACACGTTATCAGCACAAATCGCTCTACACGGTCCAATCGGTATGTCATCCGGATTCCATCTTTCAATCTCTAATTTTGCTATTAATTAATTTGGTAGATTAATTAGCTTGAACCTAATTAGATCTGTTAATTGCTAATTAGGGTTCTAGATCTATTCATCATGATTACATCTGCTAATTGCTAATTAGAGTGGATCTGTTAATAGCTAATCTGTTGATTGCTCTCGTGCGGCCTGGAGCCACATACAACGCCACTAGCCTGAAGCCGTGTTGTTGGCCGCCGTGTCGAGCACCGACCACACCATGCTGTCGGCCACCGACCCACGCCATCGTCGTGCACCGTGCATGCACCACCGAGCTGTTGTGTGCCTCCGCACACCGTGCCCTACCATGCTCCGCACGTCGCCTACCGCGTTGGGCCAACTCAAATTCATCGTCTCTGCCTGGCTGAGCAACATCGCCATAGTTGCGCCGTCGTACCACACGAACTCCCGTCGGGCCCTGTATTTCGCACCTTGTGTCGCGCCCATGCCTTGTGCCTCAATAGGCCGATGGCCTTTTGGGCCAGCCCAGCCCACCAAAAAAGGGAAAAAAATATAAAAGAAAAAACAATCAGGACAAAAAAATGAATATCCCAAAAAAAATGCAAATGGACCCTCAAAATTCTGAAAATTACGAGGAAATTTTACGAAAAACCGCCTGGAGTTTGGGAAATTATGGTGGATTTTAGATTTTTATATATTCTTGTAGAATAATCCCTAAAGTTCTGATAAATAGCCTTGGTACTATACGGTTTATGGAAATTTGCGTTTTGGACCCGGTAAGTTAAGCATATTACCTAAATTGATAGGAAAATTCTAAAATTTTCATTTAATCCTAGAAACTGAATTTCTAAGGTACATGAGCTTCCATAAATTATGAAACCTTAGATCTGGTACACCTTGGAAGCATCATATTTTTACTGGTTTATTTTTCTTGGTATTGTGCGTTTGGTAAATTGATTAATGGGTTTAGTAATTCTGAAAATTACTTCCAAACCTTAAAATTATCAGAAAATCCCAAAAATACTAGGAAAATTATGATAAATGCATAAAATTATCTACTAAATAGATAAAATTAATATTTACTATTTTGCACTCATTTAATGCATTTAAAATGCTTTACTAATTGTAAACATAGAAAATTGCATGAATTATGTATGACAAGTTTGACATCACTAAGTGGATATTCGTTTGTCCTAGATGACCGCAATGATAAGTCCATATTATGCTCTACAGAGAGATGTAGGAATATCCTATTTATCCCTTAACTTTGTATAGATAGCGCCTCCCTGCACGAGTTGCATTAATAGTATAGATTCAACTCTTGAAGAGCTTGGTCCTGCCCATGATGAGTATCTCTTATCTTTTGCTTTAGGTAGAAACCTTATGCATTAGATTGTTACTTCCAAGATGCCATAAATAAAATAATGGTCTTTGTTGTTCTATTAAAACCTTATCTCCTACTGAATAGTTGACTAAATCTGCTTAATAAAACATATTGCCAATAGCATACCTTACCTGCAGTAAATTAATCTTGCATGAAATAAATTTTGTAAACAGTATGCTTGAAAATTCAAAAATACATTGTCATGCCTTGCTAACAAAATATTGGACATGTACTCTTGATATCTAATAAGCCTCAATTCACTAGCTTGTAGTGCACGGATGCCTAGATGGCAAAAGAAAAACTATTTTTTTTCTCAGTGACACCAGAACAAGCCTAGTCATATGTTGCTCTCTGATGGACCACTTTGGCTAGAAAATACCATATTCCTCAAATAAGTGCAGAATAACCCCAGCCCTAAGACTTGGAGTCTATATAACACTATCCTCTATCACATTGATTTCTTAATTGGAGAACTTTGTAAGCAGAATGTTACAAAGTTTATATTGGTTTCACACCAGCAAAATTGTACCTAGTTGAAGTATGATTGCAAATCTTTGCTAAAACTCCGAGTTGATTTCGTGTGAATGCCTGATGCACACACTACCACCTGGGATTTTATATTTGGCATGAAAAGGGGGAGGAAATTGGGCATGTGTGGGTTATTGGAAGCCAAGAGGCATAGAAAAATGTTTAAAATAGGAGTCATGGCAGGCACAATGCCAGTAAATTGCATTAAACTAGTCTAGTTTATTTTGGGAGATAATTAAAGTAAATTGCATGATTATTATCCTTGTCCAGTTGATATGAAAAATAGCATTTACGCCACTACCGATACCCATACTGTTGACAACCACAATCATTGCTACATACGAAGGGAAATTGATTTGTGTCTTCAGCAATATGTTAACCGTCAGCATGCGGGAATACACACGGCAAATCAACGACCGTTTGACACAGTCGCAAATGTGCCATGTTTGGCTATGCACTGAAACGTGTCATACTCATCGAAAATGACACATGCATAAATTGGTAAGTGTGGTCTACAATTGCATCACCACGAGAAGCTATATCACTTGCTTGAAGCAAATATAGCTCCCGAAATAAAATATAATGACCTATTGGATTTTGTTGATCCTGAATGATCTAAATTTGGCCATGTTGATTATGGCATTACAAATTAAAACCAGGCATACAATTTATCACCCTTAATTAAATATGATGTTCCTATTGAACAATAAATATTTTCGTCGAATAGTTATACTATTTGGGTGATTCAACTAGATTTGTAGTCTAGAAGAAAATCTAGTATTTTCGTGCAGATTAACTATGATCAAATATTTTATGTTCCAGCATTATATTTATGTTCCTGAAGAGCATCCTGTAGTATTATGCTGTTAGGACACACTGCTTGTGACTATAAGAAAATATGTTGCGTAATTATAAACTTGAAATTTAATGATCTAAATAATTTAAAATATGATATGAGTAATTGGATTAAAATTTGGGCAAATAATAAAGAAGCTAGTCTATAGAATAAATCTGCCAACTCTCGGACCCTCGTAATGGACATTCGTCGCATATTAATAACCAACCAGAAGTTAAAATATCCTACAGAATATTAAGATCATGCAGTTTTCTTACCACTACACTAATAGAAGTCTATCTCACTGTATATAATTATCAAACCCCTTATTAAAATAAGTGCGTGTCGGAGGAATCATACATTTCTCACATGTTATCACACTGTAGCATATACCTTTGGGCTACCACCAGTTGTTGGAGACAATGTTGGATCTGAAATTCAATCATTCATGTACCCATGATAGGGGAATTTTGTGGTATACTATTAATAAAGATCGAATCTTGGCATTAAGGGGAGAGAAATACCCAAAAGTTCAAATGCCGTCGTATTTTTCTAGAACAAAAAGATCTTTAGTACTAAGATACACGTATTAGTCAAGCTAGACTTAAGGTTTAGTTTATACTCCTGTATGGCAAAAGCCGAGAACCTGCTATATACTTTCCAATTATGGAGGAGTTATCACAATGTATACTTACAGTAAATACATCGCTATGAGTGGAATACCCTAGGTTGAATAGTATATAAACCTATGCAAAAATTAACTTATTAGCCCTTGATCTAAAATCTGTGAGGATGCCTGCGGGTCTAAGATCTAAATGACATTAGTCAAAACAATTATTAATCACTCATTTAACTCTCTTGAAGAGAACTCACTTTGAAGGTGAAATACCTCATGAAAAGGTTCATCACGAAGATGAGAGCCCCAACAACTTGATGCGTGCATATTACAATGCTGGGAATGCGGAACGACCAAGAATCTTTTGTTTGGGAAATGACAAATATCTGGTTAACACTGATATATCCTCAATTTGGAGGATATGAGAGAGAAGTTGTTGACAATCACTTTGCCTCTACAATTGCTAAAATTTCTCTTATGAGAACTCGGATCCAAACCAAAGTCCATGGCCGAGCACTTGAAGCATTCATATCTAGTCACATAATGAAAGCATATAAGGCTAAGCTAAAATTGCTAAATAAAAGTCTTGGAACCAGGTAGTTCAGACTTAATGAGTCATTATGAAGATAATGAAGTGGTCAAAATTATGGTTCAAAGGTCCCGTAGAGACCGTTACTATCCTATTATTAATGATATAATGTTTTATTATATAATAATTCTAGCAAATGACATGAACAAATAAATAAAATATGCAGTCAATGGGTTTTGAAAATCCTTGATGAGATCATCGAAGAACTCAAAATTCTTAGTAAGAAAGGAAATAAAATCACAATATATATAAAACTCATACCCAATTGTCTCTCACCTATAGTAAAAGTATCTCCCGGAAGAAAGAGTATCTTCCTGAAGGAAAATTATCTGACCAGTTGATCTCTTAATCACACTAATGATCATATGATCCCTAGAAGTGGACAAAAACCCATCAAAACCCGAAAAAATATAACGAGGAACATAAACACCAGAAGTGTGCCACATAAGCACTTATAAAGTGCATCTTCCACCAGAAGTTAGCGGAATGGTGGTTTCCTCTAGTACCATGAAGGTACGACATACATTGGTGATATTGACAATTAATCCTTTAAATGCTAAAACTAAGACTGGTTATATTTTACTCTAGATACTTTATAGTTCTGCATTATAGACTATTCGTTGTAACTTTAACCACCCAGATATGGTTATAAAATATTAAGACTCTGAAAGGTTTTGATAAATCGTATTCGGAAGATATATGAAAGGTTTTGCAACTAGTATTACCCTATATCCTCTACAAGGATAATCTACTTGTATTGCACAATTAAATAATGGTATTTGATAAGTTAAGTATGTTACTACTGAATAGTGTTTATCCAAAATATCCAGATGAGTTATAGGATATTTGTATGTAAGATTCTGCATTGCGGTAATCTAGTTGATTTGATCACAATATACTTACCTATATTCATTTTGAAAAATGTATAAAAGGTATTAGAGCAAAAAGACTTCAACAGAAGTTATTCTCAGGAGGAGCATATGCTAAAAACTGATCATCATACTTGAGTTTTTGAAAATCTTAGTCAAGCCTAGAAGGTGTTTATACGATGATTAGTACTTAAATTTACCTTGAAAGTTTTACCAATTTACCAATTAACAATTTAGATCCAGTTGGTTGACAATACAAAGATCATGAAGATCGTGCATAGATCCTGATAATCATCACTAAATCCTGAAGATATCTATCAAATCCCTATAGTGCAAAATCTCAGAATGGATTTATATTACTTTGTGGTGATGTAGTGGTCATCTTAATAGACCTTGATAATTACTTCTACCAACCACTCAGAAATTATTGCATTATATGAAGTCTCACGTGAATGTGTTTGGCTTAGACGTGTGATTAGTCATATCCAGAAGTCATGTGACATTAACACCATCGATACCCCCATAATTCTCTATGAAGATAATGTTGAAAATGAGGGCAATATTTTAATTCCAGATTTTATTAAAAGACAAATATTGCAAAAGACTAATGATGCATAAAACAGTACTAACAACAGACAACTCATTGTACTTCGCAATATATGAAAAACAGGATGTAGACAAGTCAATCAATCACACGATAGACTTACAGATGGGTCCGATGAAGAACACGGCGTCGCAGACTTGATGCGATGCAAAACGTATATGTCGCGAAGGTGCAAAGCGGTCGCGCAGATGCGCCGCCGAAACCTTATTGCCGCCCCGTGCGGTCTTCACGGCAAAGAACGGCTCGGAGATACCGCTTCCTTCTTCACGGTGCACGCCGAGAAGAAGAGTCGGCGAGGTTCGATTTGCCAGAAGCGATACAAAGACGCATTAGAAGGAAGAAGGAATGGAGGTTATTCTTCTACACGCTATGCATTGGACGTTTCGAGACATATATAGATGCGCATCGTAATCGAGATTAAACAACCATTTACCCACCGTAATCGACACACTTAACCACCATTTACCCACGGTAATCGTTACACTTAACCACCATTTACCCATCGTAATCGTCATCATCATCACCAATAAAGCCTCAAATTCAAACATTTGAATCTCATACAAATAGAGAGAGAGAGATGCATGGTTCAGCAAAAATAAGGTTGACTTGATCTGCCAAATGGCGCGCCACGTCACGGCACGGTCGCAAGTCGCAAGTCACAAGTCACGCGATTTTTCACATGAAAATACGCAAACGCACGCGCGTGTGCGTGTGTGTGTTTAGCCAGAGCCCTCCTCATGCCACCATCATCCATGTGTCACATATTTTAAGGAGTGGCAGGAACTCCACCTTATATGTTGGTCACCTCCACCTTGGCTTAGCAATATGGTACTAAAACATAAATGCTTTGGAATTATAGAAAATGGGCCTAAGTCATATGGGCCAATTTCCAACAGATAATACTACTTGCGTTGCACAAATACAAATGAGTTATGTTAAAAATTAATATTACGAAGCATATTGCTTCTAAATTATTCTATCCTCATGAACTCCAGAAGTACAACGAGGTGAAGATCCTGCAAAGTAAGTCTTGTGAAAATCTAGCTGATCTATTCACCAAGTCTCTGCCTACGTCGGGTTTTTAACGATGTGTTCGTGGTATTGAAATGAAGCGGCTTGGAGAGTTGCGAGGATTAGGGGAGAATCCCCTTAATCATAATCCATTTAAGGTCCTGAAGTTTTATATTAATCCTGAAGATTAACCCAGAAGGTAGAGAGGTTGCACTCTTTTTTCCTTAGTGAGTTTTTCCTGAAAATTTCTCACATAAAGGATTTTAACGAGACAGCGATACAATACAACTTGTGGATGCAATGTACTCTTTTCTCCGATCCCTTTTTTCCACTGGATTTTTTGGAGGAGTTTTTAATGAGACATATGCATGACGCGGTATTCGCCGTCTTGGATTAGGAATTGATAGGCATAAGAAACTATCCTCGGTGGGTTTGTTTTTAAATAGGATCCCTTTGTACTTATAAAAAGATCGATAAATTAATAAAGAGGTCCCCGTATTATGTCTCAGCCTCTCCGCTGATTATCTATTAATCAGTGATACGTTATTTCATCCGAGGACGACTACATTCTTCATCAGCACCAACCTAGCCCGACTTATATCGAAGAGGCGCCGGGGCCACCTGTCAGCCACGTCGCGCATCTAACACCCTTCGCGATCCCTCTCTCTCGCTCGCCTCCCTGCGGCTGCCATGGCGGCCACGCTCCTCCGCCGCGCGCTCCACCTCCGCCGCGTCCTCCCCTCCCCTTCCCTCCCTATGCCCCCCGCCGCCTCCACCCATCGCCTCTTCTCCACCTTCCCCGCCACCGCATCCCAGCAGAACACCGCCACCACCACCATCGACCTCTCCTCCGACGAGAGCCGCCGCCGCCTCATCAACAGGTCCTAACGCCTCTTCTTTCCCTCCTTCCTCTCCTTTACTCCCTCCACTCCATCTCCACCTTTGGGTCACCGAGGAGAACGGTTCTTGATTGATAGGCCATGTTTGCGTGCGTGCAGGCTGGTGTACAGGAGCAAGCAGAGGGGGTTTTTGGAGCTGGACCTGGTGCTCGGGAGCTGGGTCGAGCAGCACATCCACTCCATGGACGAGGCCAACATCCGCGCCCTGCTCCAAGTCCTCGACCTCGTAAGCCACCTGCTTGCCTCGTCCCTCCTTTGGTTGTTCTAGTTCGTCATCTAATTGTTCTGCTGTGTAACCCTTTTACTTGTTCTAACATAGATCAATCAGCTAGTTGAGATTACTGCTGGATAACTGTTTGTTCCTCCTGGTCTTCTCAATTTGCAATCTGTGTTCACCCTTGGCCGAGTCAATTGGTACCCAGCCATTCCACCAGCTTGGTTGTGTTCTGTAGAGGTTAACAATTTTTAGTAGGAATACGGGATTATCGGACTTCACTCCTGTATGTTCCATGTACCTATTCACAAAGTTCACTAGCACTGGAGGTGTTCTTGTGGCAGCATTGTAGATAGAGTTATTTCTTTAAATCCAGTGGCGGAGCCAGAAGAAAATTTGAGCGGCACACTCAGTTGGGTTGCTGCAGGCTGTAGAATTTAGCCCACCGAGATGAGTGGGGGCACCCTCAGTTGGCCAAGTGGGGATGGTGAAAATTTGGGCCTTATAGCTACGGGTCAGAAATTGAGTGGGGGGCTTGTGCCCCAACTGGGCCCTACGTGGGTCTGCCCCTGTTTAAATCCCATAGCTTGCAATTACATGCTGCAAGTGCAAGAGTAGTTCGATGTTCATCAGTCGCTTCACAAGGTTTTGACTAGAAAATCATTTGTATGTTATGTTCAGGATTTACTTCTGTGCCAACCATTCTCGAAAGCACATGCTTATTCAGAATGTTGTTCCTCTGCAGTGTTATCTACTTCTGTTGGAAACGTTGCATAATCAAGCTGCGCTAAATTTTGTCTTGCTTTTATGATACGCAATCTTTAAAATCATCATTTCCGACATGAATTGAGCATGACACAACAAATGGCTAGTTTGGTGTGGCTGAGCTCTGACTATCCAGGCTATGTCTGCACGAGCTAGTTTCATGATTAACAAAATCATATACCAATTTCAGGCCATCAAGCTTTTGTATTGTATCGTTGACATCCCTCAAGATTAGTTCTTCTATGCATTCTCGCCTCCTCGGGCAATTGCAGTTTCTAGGTTCTTAAGATATTTCCAGATTTTACAGCGATTTTACCTTTCCCAGCTTGCTAGAAAATCATTTTTATGGAATCTGGATATAATCTTTCTTTCTGAACTCTCAAGTGTAGAGTATGTTTCTTACCAGTTGACGTCTAGTGCTATTTTTATTTTAGCCCTTCACTATCAGCTGCTCGAAAATAATTCATGCAGCCAGTTACTTTTAAGTTTGCTGAGCTTCTTTAATAAATCATTACGGACTTACGCTCCATTGTTTTTTTTCCCTCAATTCCATACTGCTGCCCCCACCACAATTGTTATATTAATGATTATAAGTCTGGACAGCTTATGTTTTGAACTGAAGCATAAAGTAGTATGGACTATTGGACTGGGCCGCTGATTTGATACTAACATGAGCTGCGATTTTCCTTCCAGCCATTCGTCTGCCTCAAACAGTCAAACCATACCTTTGATGGATCAGAAATATTTCATTTTTAACCATAATAGCAATCGCACTTAACACTTTGTTATATCTGATGTTATACAGTGTTATTACATAATGTATCATTAGATGCTTCATTAGACGAGTGTTATGACTTCAGACTATCAATTGCAAATGGACACAATATATTAATAGCATCAAATCCTACTCATATAAGTCTATACAGTTGAAAGGCAATTGCCAAGAGCCAGTGACAGTAAACCTTTTGGTCCCAACTCCCATGGTCATCAAAGGATCCCTTTGTTCTGTATACTGTTTTACATTTGCAAATTGGTTCTAATTCTAGAACTGTTTGATTCTTCAGGAGAATCCAGATTTGTGGAAATGGCTTACCAGTCAAGAGCAACCACCAGAGGCTTTAAATTCTAATCCTGTATGTCATACCGCAGATAACCTTCTTCTGTCCCTCTGATTGCTTCTGTACTGAACGATTTCTGTTCAAATAGGTATTTGTTTCTGTTAAATCGAAGATCACGGATAACTTGACCAAGCACGCTTCTCCAGAGACCCGATCAGCGCCTGGCCAGCCATGGGTGAGAGGGTGGGATGACAAGAGAGGCATAGATGGACCTAAGTACGGAAATCAGTGATCAGATGCTTGAAAGAAGTATGGCAATTTTATGTCTTAAATAAGACCCTCTTTTCTTTTTCCCCTTGTGTATGATGCTTGTGTAGAATAAAGTAAATCGTGGCACGTATGTGTCATCATCGAATGATTTGGATAATTGGAGTGTCAGTGTGGATTTTTGGTAATAATGCTTTCGTTGTTACCATTGAAGAGAAAGGAAGAGTTGTGGCGGTATTTGGTAACGGGGTAACCAACTGGTTATATGCACAAATCAAGTAAGGATGGTGAAAATTCCTAATTGGTTATGCACAAATCACTGGCACATTTCCACTAAATTTAATTATTGTAATACATGAAATTTTAGATATCACACTATGCATTGTAGGATCGGTGTAAAAGCAAGGAAGAACGAACTAGCTGTGCAATAAATACAGTAAGCATTGCAACAGAAGCAATTCTTATGCTGTTATTTGGATATTAATCGTGTCGTGTGATGTACAAATCACTTATTCCACTTCTCATACACTGAAGAACGAAACAGATCACTCTTACTTACAAACAGATGAACGAATGAAAGAATAACATGATCTAACTTTGGGATTGTGGTACAAGAGAAAACCGCACAAAAGAGAAATCTCCATTTTAGTATGAACACGATGGGCCTTGCAGCACGAAATCTTCAGAGAAGAAAGGAAATATCACTTTTGGCATGTTGAAGAACCTAAGAACCAGGTGAGGCTTGTGCTCGGATCACCATTTCTTCAGTAGTAGTCCCTATAATCTCATTTGCACGCTTCAATGGAACGCATACGACTCTCCCGATTGAGTCCTGAGTAGAGAAATTTATTGCAAGAATCAAGAACTTTGGAATGGACCAAGGGTTAGAGATTTTGAGGTGAACAAGTTCGAACTACATATTTAAATAAAAGCGCTGCTCAGTTATTAGATAAATGCTGTTGTACTACTTTTGCATTAGTTATAACTCAGAAGAGGATAACTCAGTAGAGAGGCTATTTTAATTGGAATTTGCACAATTTTAATTAAGAATCTTACCCGAGAAACAATTCCAAGCTTCTCTAGCTTCTTCACAGCATCAACAACATCAAAATTGCACTCCACACCAAACTCTTCCTTAATGAGCTGTTCACAACGTAAATCAAGATCCTGCAATGAACAAGTAAATAAAATACTGCAACTTCAGCAAAACTCATGTGTCAAGAGTCCTAAGAACATGTAAGTAAATATGACTTCTTTGCGTAAACTCTCCATGTAATATACTTGGGGCAGGAGCCATCCAGCATAGTTCTATAAAGAAGCTAATATTTGCCAGAATAACATCTATATTTCTAAACACATAAAGTTTAATTAGATGGAAAACATTCAATAGCTTGTAGTGTGAGGCTGTTCTGCTGCCCATATGATAAAAAAAAGGTATTCAGACACTCAAATAATTGAAGTTAGCGAATCTGATGTTGCAGAGAAATTCAGGCTAACTTACTTTCTGTCAGGTTTCAGATGAAACAGAGAAAGACCTGTGTAACTAGACAGTCTAGACTACAGGAAAAGTATGGTTGTGGTGGAAATGTAGTGAAAACATAAGGTTTTTCAAAAGCATTAATGTGAACGACGAAATGAAGGAAAACAATGGATATGGATAGCTGAGGCAGTCAATAGAAGTTAGTAGCATGTAGACATGCTTACTTGTATAGTTGCCTTCCCTTGCTCCATCAATATATAGTAAGAAACGATGACCTCTTTAACCTGCACAGAAGTTTACGATATCAGTGGTATATACAGGACAAGTTACATATATAGCAAGAGAAGTCCTTAGTGGTTCCATACTTCTTGCTGGATCACATCGTCGCATAAGTGCAGAAGTGTTCCTTTCCCACTATCAAGCTGCTTATCATACATTGATTTTGTAATCAAATTTTGGTAAGTTACCATATTAGCCTGAAATCTGTTTGACAAGAGACACAGTTATCTTATATTAGTACCAGGAAATAGGTCATGTTGATACACAATTGAGATTTATCAAATGATACGTGATCGAAACAAATTTTTATGATGGATACTATAAGTTAAATCACTTACGTGAAGTAGATTTTAGCACAGTATCCTATCAAACCAGACAAAATAGCTATGACAACCCATATATCAGCCTTTGGCATTTCAAGAGAACCTATTAGAGTGACCTGAAAAGAAAAAGCTATTCAGATGCTCAAAGATTAACTCAGTAGCAGCACGTCTGGTATCCAAATCATCAGACACATACCAAACCAATCACAGCAGAAATAAGAAACTTGACCCAATCCATTGGCGTTAAACTAGGGTTCTTCTTCTCTGGCTGCAGCATAAATACTATTATCAGGTACCCACGAAAAACAATAAACAGAACCTGCCAAAAACTGCTGAAAACATCAAATATGAAATGCACTTCAGGCAACCTATATTACCAGAACTAATTCCATATCAGCCATTGGGATATTCTTGAAATGCTTTACAAATATTCCTCGATCTGGCTTAGTTTCTGTGCTAGCCTTCCTGTAATGTTACAATCAGAGTAAGCAACTATGTCAATGTGTCCACACTGAAGATAAGAAATTGTTTCATTATTTAAGCAGGAAAGTGAAAATATGATTCACAGCAAATTACCTATATACCACGATCATCCTTTCAAATGTAGGCTCTTGAATTGTCATTTGTCTTAGTAGATTCCTTATGCTGCCGTGAAATGGAAAAACACACATTAGATAGTAAGTTCAATATTAGCCTACAAAAAATTACGGTGAGGGCGAGCCCTAATCTACAACCTCAGCTCCATTTTTTCAAGGCGAATGCGCTCAACATAGAGGTCTGCTTCTTCTGCTTCTTCATTAGCTTCATCAGTCTTCTTTGTGTCTTTTTTGGACCTCAATTGCCGTTTCTTACGGAACAATCTATCAATCCTGCCGTTAAAACAACAACCGCATCATTTTGGTGCATTACCATTTTAAAGAAAATTTTCACTTTATCAAAGAAAAACATGAAGTTGATATTAGATCACACTATCATACCTTGTGACTCTAAGCAATGACCTCCAAACTCGAGATATGATTACATCCACTTTCTCCAGGAAGAAGTAATCAGTTGTCTGGTCGATTCCAATGCCCCGACGGAAGACAATATACTACAAAGGTGTGGTTGTTGTGACAATAATTAATATAAAATATTATGCAGAACTGGAACGAGTGTCGAATCTTTCACATCCTCGTGAGTTACGGTTAGCAAGTAAAAACTGCTTATGAAATCATTAGATCAAAAAAAGCTGGTTTCTTCCATTTTATTTGTTTTGGTTTGTATAAATGTGGCATACTGGCATGCTGTTCATAATCAGCAGTGTAAGTGTGTAACAAAAGTAAAATGTACAATTGGTGCTCTTTAAAGTAAATGATGAATACATCTAAAAAAAGAGAGTAAATGATGGATACCTTATCAGCGAATGCTGGTAGATTATCATGTCGGTGCTCTTTAAAGTACCTCGTCAACAACTTCTTATCTACCTATAATGGTTCAATAAACTAGTTAAGCAAGTGAAGTAGATCGTCATGTGAGCATACGTTGTTATGATCCTCTATTTAAAATGTTACAAAAGTAGCTTCAGACCTTGGACTCATCAACTTGGATGGGAAGGTTCAAAAGATACTGACCAGACTGGGCTACTTCATACTCTTCGTCAGATAGCAACTTGAAGTTGCTCTTTTCCATTATCTACTTGAGACCACGAATATATTTGGGAACAGAGGGATTATTAGTTATTGTCAGAGGATTATTAGTTATTGTCAGATAAAATCTCACAAATCACATATAGTAGTATGAGGAGGTATAGATAGTGGGCCAACCTGAAAAAGGTACGTTAAGAAATTGAGTTCAAGAGTTTCAATCTCATCTGATGTCAGGCTCTGCTGCTCCAAACTCTTCTCACCATTAACAGGGTCAAATAGGGCATACAATTGCTGAATCACAGCACAAAACATTCAGCTAAAAGAAACTTTTGACTAACTGGGAGACAGCTATAAAGTAATAAAAGAACAGAAGAGAGAAAGGGTACCATTAGATCCTCAAATTGCAGAAGATACCAAGCACGGATAGTGTACTCCACCCTCCTACATAGCTTCATGAACGTGGCACGGTCGTTGTCATGCTCTGAAGAGTAAATCCGGAGCATGTGTGAATTATGGGAATATAAATAAAATCAGACCATTTCGAGTCCACAGTTCCACATAACAGAATTTCACACAGACAGTTAAGTTAAACCAACTCGAAGTTTTTTTTTTTAAGAGAGACATTGTTCACTCTATAATAAATATTCAGGATTGCCAACCGAACCAGATATTTACAAAAATGGTATGTTTTCAGTGAGGCAGAAACGAACTGTAACCAATGCAAGCATGCAACAAAACTGGAAAAAATGATATGTTTTCAGTGAGGCAGAAACGAAAGGATTGCGTTGGAGATCACGCAAAAACAAAAAAAGTAACCAGATATTTACAAAAAAGAAAAAAATCCACACACCAAAACATAAATAAAAAAGACACCACACTGATCCTTCATTTAACACGGGCATTAAAACATAGTATCAGTAACTGCAATTACTAGAACTCTTAACAACAAGATGAATATAGAGAATCACACGATGGATTCCTCCTAAAGAATCATCCATCAATAATCGCGGCAAACGCAATTAAGGACGGAACAAAACCAACGGCCCTTTCTTCCTCAGGAAATTAAGTAAAACTCTTTCCAATTAACGCCCCTAGGTCAAAAGCTACCAAAGTATGCTCACTTTTCTCCTATTTGCAAGAACTGGTAGCAATCAATTAACACCTCTAGATCCCGTTGTCGCAATGCAAAGAACCAAAACAAAACAAAAAAAAAACAACTAACCGATGATCAGACAACGGGATACAGGGATATCATTGCCGGTGATCCAACCACGATACGATCGCAGCCCTCAGAATTGCACCACACATGGCAATTTTCTCTCCCATTTTCAAGAAACGGGAGTCCATGGCAATGACCGCAACCAAAACCAAACGATCCATCGATCGAGCCAAGCCAAGAACGAAACAGAGACGGATTGACAGCAATACCAATGAGGTAGGCGAGCTTCATGACGAGCTTGGGCTTGAGGATGGGGATGACCGACTCCTTCTCGAGCCGTATCACCTCCTTCACCACCCCGTCCTTCTTCTCCTTCCCCTTGGCCTCCATCGCCGCCGCCGCCGCCCCGGGTCCTTGCCCTTTCCCCTCCGCCTCCTCCATTGGCCCAACAGGCCGGAGCAATGTATAGGAGAAGCGACCGGAATTCGAACCTTGGAATCGAAGGAAGGGATGGAGTCGGGTTGCGGAAAGAGAGAAAGCGATCGATAATTCAGAGTGAGAGAGAGAGAAAGCGCGCCTTTCGTGAGTTGTGACACGAGCGGCCTGCTGCCAACCCAAGAAATTTACAAGCTTGGTCTCTCGTGAGCTCCGTTATAATGTACACGTACTTTTTTTAGACCTAATGTACACGTACTCGGATCTGTGGTTTCTCATTTCTCAAGTTTTTTGGTAAAAAAAAGAAGAGAATCGCCCTTTTCGATTACTATTATCATCCTCCAATCAATCTAAAAAGAAGAATGAAACAACAATGACCAAAAAAAATGAAAAGAAAAAAGCCTCGACAATTGGAACGCTAGAATTTTATAGAAATTTGGCAGGAATTTCAGATGAGACAATTCAACTCTCATAAAGGAAAAAAAATTCCCCGCACGGCCTGCAAATTATCCAAGGGAATCGATGGCATTAGCAATGGCATAAGCTCGGACGCTCTCCAACTATTCTAAACTTGTTTGGATAGATGTCCATCGACTGATATAAACAACAAAACACCCACTCAAGTCATTCTACGTTGCAGTATCTGATTTTTTGTAGTATTTTCTTTTCTCCAGACTCCAGACTCCAGGTGACGAGTGAAGAAGGGCACATGATTTGTAAAATTGCACTGCAGTTCACCGAGCTCGATCGTCGTGATAGTTGAAGCATGTCGTCACCGACAAACGCGCTCAAGCAGGTCGCCACGGCGCCAACCCGGATCGAAGCCGTGCGTCTAACGGATCGCTAGAGCCTGCATATATGCGCGTCGGCGCGTGAGGATGTACCGCCACGACGGCGTCGAGGCCGTGCATGGCGCGCGTGTGGCGGCTGCTTGAGCCGGCCGTCCTCGTCGAGCAGGAGGCTCTCGGGCTATGGTTTTTCGAAGTCCCGCGCGCGCGCGCAGCCATCTCCGTGACGACGAACGCCCGCGCTCGCGCGCGCGGGTGACCTCCCGCCGCAGCCGCTCCACCGTCCGCCGCAGCCTCATCCATCACCGCAGACGCTCTCCCCGGTTCGCGGTGGCCACTGAGCGTGGTTTCGACGGGAACATACGGTCCAGTGGATCCGTTGCTTCGTTTCTCCTTTCTAGTGTGGTGGGGTGGGTGGTGGTGGTGCGCGCGCTCGGGACAACGGGAGGGGCCGGGTTGGGATAGTCCAAAGTTGGATTAAAATCCGGGCCGGTAACCGTCGGTTAGCGGCCGATAACCGCCTACCGTCCAGGGATCGGGATGAAAAATTCCGATTGAAAAGTTTCAAATTTGGTTTTGTTTTTTGAGTATTGGATGCTCTCCCCTGCCCCCCCCTAATGTTGTTTGCTTGTGCAGAATAGATTCCCTCCCCCCGCCCCCCTCTTGCTTTTTGCTTGTCCAGAATAGCAGCTCAGTGTCCCTCGCTTGTCTTCCTCCCTCCCTCACTCCCTCCATTTGCAGCCACCACCAGCAACAGGCCGTAGCAGTACGCCGGTAAGTATTCTTTTTCGAACTTTTACATTCTTGGTCGTGTGCATAGAGGGTTTGGAATTTGGATAGACTTCTAAAAGAAGAGATCTTAGCATGTTGCACATCCTCCTATATTTTAATAAGGTGTTACCTTGAATCATTAAAGATAAATTTTACCTCTCATAACCTCAAGTTGCCATTCCTGATAGGGACAGTTCCATTCTTTTTTGTAACCCTTTTTTTTTTTCTTTTTTTTTGCATGTGAGGTTGATGCATCACCTTTGATGCAAGATTACAAGAGCTCATTTTTGGCTGTTTATAGGCATTTGTTGAAACTGGTCTATCAAGTCATTGGTGCCATAATAGTTAAAAAGATTTAAACATTGTAAAATGTCTTAACAGATATATAGGTGATTTATTAAAGCTTGAAGTTCATGTAAGTAATCAACCAAAAATTGACCCATTTTTCATCCTTTATGGATTATTGTAGGTGATGACTCCTAAATCTATCAATGTTTAGGAGCATGGAGAGAGACTAGGAGGTGCTAGTTGGAAGTGCAGATATTGTAATCTAACAAAATCAGGCAGAGGTGTCACCCACCTAAAAGAACATCTTGCGGGAGACACGGAGATGTTGTTGCTTGCAGTGGGGTTCCGACGGAAGTCCGAAGGCTCATGCTGGCAAGTCTTAAAGAAGCAAAGGCAAGAAAGAAAGCTATTAAAGATGAACGACTACGAATGGAGCAAGCTGCAAGAGAGCCTGTAGCTCGTGGACCATCATCTCAAGATGTCTTCGATGATGACGAGGAAATGCAGATGGAATGGGCTCATCGAGAGTCGTTGGAGGTATATCAGCTCCAACAAAGGGCAAAAGCCAGGGGTGCAACGTTTGAACATGGTGATGGGAGTGGAAGTGGTAGGGGAAGTGGCAGGGGAAGTGGTGCTATTTCTACGATGTTTGGCAGGTTACAGTCTGTGAGAGTTGATTCTGATATTTTGGCAGGTCAAGCATCCCGGCAAACCCGCAATGATATAACACTACATGGAGGCTCTAGGTCGAAACTTGGGAAAATTTGGTTTAAGTGGTTTCATAGTAATGACATTGCTGGAAAAAAGGCAGAGTGTCCTTATTTTCGTGCTGCCATCAAAGAGACACAAAAACTTGGTGAAGGTGGCATCACCAAGAGGCCATGAAATCGATGGGCCATATCTTGATGCTAACGAACAAAATATAAAGCAGTATGTAGCAGAGTTCTAAGATGACTGGGGTATATATGGAGTCTCTATCATGTGTGATTCATGGTCAGGACCTACACAGATGAGTATTATTAACTTCATGTTGTACTGTAATGGAAGAATGTTTTTCCATAAGTCAGTGAATGCAACTGGTGAGATGCAAAATGCTGACTTTTTGTATCATAAGATACATAAAGTTGTGAAAGAAATGGAGTTCGATATATTATGCAGATTGTGGCTGACAATGGTGCAAACTACAAGAAAGCATGTCAACTCGTCATTAAAGAGTATCCAACTTTAGTCTGGCAGCCTTGTGCGGCACATACCGTCAACCTCATGTTGAAGGGTATTGGTCAGTTCAAGGAGGTTGCTAGTGTTGTGAAGGCGGCGAAAAGGATTTGTCGGTTCCTATACAGCTACGGTCGCCTTCATAATGAAATGCGAGAACATATTGGAGGAGAGATAGTTCGTCCAAACACCACAAGGTTTGGAATGACATTTATTTTCTTAAAAAGTTTTTGGGATAGAAAAGACAAGTTTATGAAGTGGATGGTGTCAGATGTGTGGAGCTCCAATCATTTGTCCACGACTGAAAAAGGAGAATACATGTATTCCTGTCTCACATGTAGACAATGGTGGACCTCTATGCATTGGGTCATTAAAGTGGTAGAACCGGTTTATCGACTACTAAGATTTGCAGACTAGCAGAAACCCGCAACTGTGGTAGGAATGGTTGGAAAAACATATGAACTCAAGCAAGAACTTGACGTCGCATTGGCAGAAGATGATGCTACCTGTGATCGTGTTATGGAGGTAGTTAATAAAAGAATTGCAATGCTCAAGAACCGCGCCTATATACTTGCAGGCAAGTAGATAGTTTTCTAAATCCTAACACATATTTGTTGTATTTTTTTCTAACATTGTAAGTGTGTTGAATTCCAAACTTTGGACTGCGGCGGTGCTAAACCCATAGAGCCACAACCTATATGGTTTGGGGAAGAATCCATCCCTCGTCGTTTCCGTGACAATGACAATTCAAAGAATAGCCGATACACCCAATGAGGCAATGTAGGCTCTAGGCGAGCTAGAATTCTATCGTAATCGACGAGGCCTATTTGCTTTAAATGAGGCTTACATTAGTGCATCTCGTCATACTGTAGGTATGTTGTTATCAACTTATATATATATAGAAAATCAACCGTCACTATGAGTTTAATATAATTTTCATGTTACTTGTAGCTACATGGTGGATGACTTTTGAAGCGGAGACACCAACACTACAAAAATATACCTTGCGGATTGTCTCACAATGTGTTTCTTCCAATGGATGTGAATGTAATTGGAACACATTTGCTTTGGTGCATACACAACTAAGGAATCGTCTTGGGTACAAGAAACTGCATAAGCCCGTCTTAGGTCGCAAGTAGCAGTGAAACAAGGGGGAGAAGATAGGAACAGACCAGCATGTGGGACCCTCCACTGCCGTCGCCGTTGTGTGTGGATCCACGTGGATGACACCTCGTCAATCCCTCGCTAACATGGCGTCAAGTCAGCCCAAAACCGCCAATTCCAATGCACTCGTCAGACAAAACCACCCCAGTTTGGGTTGAGGGTGGTTAAGTGAACGGTATTGATAATTAAAGAGGGTCAGGTGTCGGGTTTAGCAGTTTAGGATTGATTTCAAACTTTCGAAAGAGTTTAGAGATGTCAAATGGACTTTTTTTAAAAAAAAAAAACCACACCGCTTTATATGTTGAAGAGAAAAATCATGTAGCTCTAAGCCTGCCGTGTACTCTACAGCAACATTTGCACTATTCTATCTGTCACCACAGACAATGCATGGTCGATGCAATTAGGATCACGTGGGGGTTTACAATCAGGATGGTTAAATTTGCAGTTCTTCCAAAGGAAAAATTGAACATAAGCATGCAGCACTTAATCAGTTCTCAGCTGAGTAACAGGTAGCAGCTAGTCTTGGAAGATTAACTTATAAACCTTCACTCGAAACGTTTCTTCTCCAAACCAAAATTTGTGACGAAGCCCTAGTATGTGTATATGTGTATAACAATACGTTTACAAAGACAAAAAGAACGGTAAAAATAGCCTTAATTATTTCCCGCTGAAGGCGATCACCCCCCACCTAGTAGATGCTGTTCAGGTAGAAGAATAGGCCGACAAGGGCAAGGATCCCGACGGCAATACCAATAGGCAACGCTTGCCTGCAATGAGCAATTTTTTTGTTGCAAAGTCTGTTAATTAATTTCTACTCGACGAAGTTAAAATTGCAATGCTGCATTAATGCAGATATACGACAAGCACAATGAAATCGTTTCACTCTTCTTCTAAAGCCTACTTACCCCGTGGTTTCTTCCTTCTTCAACTGCTCCTTCCTCGCCTTCCGGACATCAGTGGCGTTGGCGTTCTTGGTCACCGCTGGCTGGTACGGCTTGAATCTTCTCTTTGGAGCTCCACAAACTGCATCAGCAATGGAGATCAATCGTTCGATAATGGAAAGGAATATAATCTTCATATGCATGGCCACTCGTAACTAACTAAGAGTGCTCCTATGCAAATTACACTGGTATATAATGGAACAATATATGCTGATGAGCATGCTACCATGTACATGAGGCACCAAGTTATAAGCAAGATTCAAGCTGGCTAGGTAGACGTGAGGACAGTTACAAATATGCCGCCGGCAATTAGTACGGAAATCCCTTAAGAGACAGTACTTGTACAACAGAATGATGGAGCACTACCAGTTTACAACGCAAAATTGAACAGTACTTGGTTAATCATTAACTGCACAAACATTTCACAATTATTCAACGGCCTATCTGCAGTAGGATCCTTTCCTACTGTTTTCATTAAAAAATTGTTTTAACGGTCTGTTGACTTGTTGTCATGCTCATGCATTGCAAGAAGCAAGCTGTGGCAAATTAATCAACAACAAGTCAAGAAAAATCACGTACTGACTATTTGCAGAGAATGCATGGAGATTAAGGAACAAGAAGAATCACTGTGGGACTTTGGAAATTAGCTCTCAATTTTTCTCACCAGGGCAGAAGTAGTTGTCAGACAGCTTCTCAAACGGAGTCCTGTCGCCGTATATGTAGCTGCGACATGCACAAGGCAGGGAACAAACGGAGATCACACATCTGAGCTCAGCATCGCAAATTCACAATTCACAGTCGGCGCGCGTACGTGCGAGGGAGCAACCGAGCAACTCACCCGCAGTCGCGGCAGATGTAGGCCTGCTTCGACGCCACGCCGAAGCGCATCGTGATCCGCGCCGCCGTGGCCGCCATGGCGGCGCGTCGCCGCGCCGGCGCCGGCGGCCGCACCGACAGCGGCGCACAGAACGCCGACCGGAGCTCGGGCCGTCCCGACGGCGTCGCCGGCGCGCGCAGCAGCGACGGGGCCTGCAGCTGCAGGGCCATTGCTGCAACTCAACCAGTATACTACTAGCCAAGGACGACACACGGCGCACACAACACAAGGATTGAGAGCAGGTGCACAGGCGAGCACGGGAGAGAGGAGAGATGTAGAGGAAGAGAGAGCCGAGGGGATAAGAGGGAGGGAGAGATGATTGGTGCTTGGCAGCGCTGCGCTTTCCCCTTTGCCTTTCTGGTGTGCGTGAGGAGTGAAGCAGGAGCAGGGGAGTGGGGACAGTGTGGAAGCTGCGTGGCCTCCATGGTGTCCCTTCGCTCGCTATCCCTTTCCCCTGACGCGCGTGCCACGTGGCATGCTGTGTGGAGCCCTCGAATACAAATTTATTTTTTTATTTTTTTATTTTTTAAAAGGAAGGGCGAGAGAGCTATCATCGCTGCATTAAATGCGGATAGAAAACTTGAAGAACAAATATTCCTATCCTATGTGCGTAATCTATAATAAAAACTGAATATGAAAAGAAATAAAAACCAATGAATACAAATTTATTGTTATGCTGTTGTATTGGATGGTTATAGGGTGGGAGTTATGAGTGGTAATCCTCGAGGGAGAAGATTAGAGAGTTGGAGTCGGTAAACTTTGCTCATTTTGGCTTGGTTCGATAACGCATCCATTACGCTACACACACCCATTCACCTTAGGCACTTACTCATTTGGACTGAGAAGTCCCACCCATTATACGTGTTTTTTCTTCTAAATAAACCATTTTAATCATTTTATAAAAATAACTCACGTTTTATTTTTTACAAAAATAAACATTAGTCGTTGGCCCACCAAGCGACTAGACCGAGTCGCGCGGTGGGCCAACGATTTGAGGCCTGTTGATACTCAATCGGCTGTCAAGCGAACGACGTTGAGCCATGTCGTCCAGTCACGTAAGGGAAGCGTGACTGGCAGGTGTCTAATTCCTAGTCACGCTTTCCTTGCTGGACTGTTAGGCGCGTGACATCAGTCATACTTCCCTCACTTGACTGGCAGGCGTGTGACCTCAATCGCGACTAAGGGCCAATATCTGTCTGGATGCTTCCAACTCACACGACAGGAGAAGAAGAGATGGGAGGAGAGCACCGGCAGTAGAGAAGAGAGGGGAGGAGAGGAGACGAGAAGAAGGGAGAGGAGAGGAGAGGGAAGGAGGAGGAGGCAAGTGACTTTCATTCACTACAATTTATTCCCTCAACGCTTCACCCTAACCGTCATTAAAACCAAGGCATACTCCACCACTATAGACAAGACTCCACCCGGTCTAGTTTGGTAAACAGGGATAGGGGAGAGAGAAGAGACGTACAAAAAGAGAGAGGTTCAGAGGTCATGTCGCCTGGTTTGGGGATGGAGGACTACAGGTCGATGCTCCGGAAGGGGAAATGGGCTACCAAGAAAGCATGGACGTACTCTGATTGTCCTTGCAAGGATACTCATGTACCACCAGAGTTTCCACACCCACAGTACGACTGTGTTAGCCCCATATGGATCATTCGATCTACAAATCCTACTACCGCCACAAGGGCTTACTACATGTGCGGGGATTGCCGTGTAAGTCAATGCCATACATCGATATTTCACATTGCGTGCCGTATTTTAAATATTGTTGACTCTGTCTGTGCATGGCAGCCGTCGAAGTGTTGCTACTTCTTCCAATGGGTCGACAACCCGAAGAAGTACGACAAGGCATTCATTCAGCAAAAATACATGCTGAAATACACAGTTGACCCTAAGGTGTTTACCCATTGGAGACCTCCCTCAACCAGAAGTGTGGAAGACAAGGGAAAAGCACTGATAGTCTCTGATACCCCTGTTGCACCAAAGATTATTCTGGACGAGGACAAGCTCGAAAAAGACATTATAGCAGAGTAAAAGACATTATAGCTGAGTGCTGAGAGGCCCGCGCCCGCAAGGGGTAGTAGTACGTATTCCCGCACGTCTGAGTTGATTTCAATCCGTCAAGTACTTTCCTTTCTAAAAGGCGTGTTTGTATCGTAGTTGTAGTTATGGTCGAAGGTTCGTGTATGTAGCCATTTATATCATAAGAATAGCAAGGCAAACATACGCACCTGACCAGACCATACGCGCCATGTAATTCTGACTTCCATGGTCAAGTATTATGTCGGCTTGCAATCTCATCTTCGTTGCTCTATTCTCGTCTCGCTCGAACCGGAGCTTACAAAATATTTTTGCCAAATTTTTAGTTCTTTGTGTAAAAACTTAAAAGGGGTTATCTACGTAAAATGATTAACCAATAATTTATTTACAAACAATTGTAGTGAGCAACCTCTAGCTTTTTAACACTAATAATTATTCTAACTATTTAATTTTTTAAAATTAAAGCTAAGTTTATTTTAATTATTTTTCCAAAAATTTCATTCTATCGGCAGTTGGGAACGTGACTTTGCTCAGTCGCCGGCATGATTAATGACTGGCCTCAGCCGCGTTTTGGACTGGTGACTGTGCCTGGCATGGGCTTCAGTCGCCCCACCAGCTCACGATTGAGACACGTGGTAGACCAATGCCTCTATCGCGGTTCCGTTACGCAGTTGGGCCTCCCACATCAATTAGTCGCTGGCCCACTGTGCGACTTGACCTAGTCGCTTGGTGGGCCGGTGACTAAGGGTTATTTTGTAAAAAAAATTTAAACTTGGCTTATCTTTGTAAAAAATGATTTATGTATATAAACAATTCCATGATACGCCTCTGTCCTTAATTGACGCATGTGCCACTTTACGCTTGAAACAGCAGAGGACAACGGTAGCTCTTGATCCACCTCGCTGCAGACCGGCACTTGGAATGGCAAGGCTCTCCACTTGTGTTGAGTTTTTTTCGTCCATGGTGAAGTGGATATAAACTAACTATCCCTTGAATCAATTCAAGCAAGTTTGCCCCTAAGATGGGTTATATCTTGTTTTTACTCTCTCTTTGATGCCTTTTGGATTTTTGTGTTCCTAGAGTTTTTTTTTACTCTGTTCTAGCTTGTTAGGACCTGTGGGAATTGATTTATGGTCATCTTGACCATCTTTCACCTACGAGCAAGTTTTTCGATCAAAGTTTGATTTCCCCGTTTTTCATGCCTTCTTGACCTCAACAAAGAAATTCATGGAACCTTTCCTTCGATCATTCCGGTTGTCAATTGGATTAGGTTTCTGGCTTTCTTGATGAGCTATGTTTGCAATATCAGGGGATTTGGATCTCGAAATAAAAAATTAGGTCTGTTTGACATTGTCTAGGGTTGTTGTCCCTGCCCCGGTGGCCAGACTGCTAATCCAAGCGGTCAGACCGGCTAAGAGGATTTGTCCTCGAGGTTTTTTGGATTCAACGCAAGACTTCCGCAGTATTTTTGTGCTTTGATCTTCATAGCTACTGGAGTGAAGAAGAAGTTCAATTCCGTTGGTGGTGAAAAAGATATATGCTCCTATTCATCCCTCTGGTTGCCCTTTTCGGTCTAACGATTCCTAAAGAAAAATCGATGTTATTTCCGGAACAAGAGGAGGAAGGTTTTGATATTGATCCTGTTGTTGGACGAGTGCCTGCCAACCCTGCTTACAAGAAAAAGCGATGTTGTGGTATAAGGGGTTTATCCACATCGTGTTCATCAAAGATTTTCATATTGAGTCAGATTCGTCTACGGATAGCAGAGCACGTCCATCAAGCTATGGAGACAGTGGCCATGGAGGTAGGCCAGAGATGGGTCCTCATGGGTCTTATGGTGTGGGAAACCCGCACATTTCCATTTCCATGATGACCACATGTACGTGCGTGTGTTCGATCGTCTGCACGGGGTATACGAGGTCGCGCCGCTGGCACCATCGAGTTTGATCTTGGTCTCCTAGTGCGGCAAAGCATCGCTGAAAAACTGGCCGACGACGTGCCACTCGAGGACGATGATGGCCTCGTCGTGCTTGATGTAGCGTGGCGTCATGTATTGGTTCACTGACCAGCCGTGCGCGAGTAGAGCATTGAGGGTAGGGGTGCAAGTGGGGCGGGCCTGTCCGCTAAGCCGCTAGCCCGCCCCACAAAAACAACACACTATACTGTCTGCACTGACCCACCAAGCCATTAGCATTTTAAACGGGTCAATCCGCATTGCCTGCTGGGTGCACCGCATTTTACGCGTCCATCGCAAAGTTGTACTCGCACTCGCACAACGTCCTTGTTGAGGAACTCTAGCTCCACCTCACTCACCTTGACAATGTATGCCTGGTCCCAGATGCTGAGGATCTACTGGCAGGCCTCATCGGATCATCGCGGGATGGCCAGAGCGCCTCACGGAGGTTGGGGTCGTAGGACAATAGCGCGCCACCGTCCTTAGCCACCTTCATGGCGTGCAGGTGTGCCGAGCGGCAGGGCTCCGTGATGAGGCTGGTGGAGCCGTAGTGGAAGACGGACGCCCTCCTGATGAGGTCAACATCCAGCTCCCCTGGGGTGAGCAGCATGTCGACGCTCGGGTTCCGGTAGAACATACTCTAAGAACCGTAAATCTCAAACTAAGCTAAACAATGCTAATCGATTATTAGCAGTAAATAAAATTCATCCAAACAAGAACAAAACATAACTATAGATCAATATTGAACACATCACCAAACAATTTCATATAAGATTATATTATCAAGAGTTCATCCACAGAACTTACAATATAAGTTATTACAAAAAATACGACATCAGTTACAATAGGACATTTAAATCAAAATTATAGCCGCATTACAAACGTTAAGTCAAGTACAATATGAATTCATTACAAGCTAAATTAAAGCATTAATACAAACTTGGAATTTATTACAAGAATCCTTTACATCAGATCAATATATAAATTACAACTTTGAGTATATTACAAAAGAAAAATAAAGTCTTGCATATCACCGAAGCCCTTCCTTCCCTTTGTCTGTATATCACCAGCCAGTCAAACCCATTCCTCGGACAATCCGAAACTCTTCCCATATTTCCATCGTCTGCCAACAACTAAAAGACCAATAGCAAACAAAAAACTATAAAGTGAAGTTAGAAGTAAAGAAGGACTGCCGACAGATCATATGAAGTTCATCGAGATTCCCAGACCGACCAAGGTCAGTCGGCACCATCTCACTTTAGTGGGTTTCATCACCCGGCAGTTATAGAAAATCCGACACCCACGTTATACGAACTTACATTAACCGCGGAAAATCCGACGAATAGTGATCTATGGACCAATGGTCCATAAGCTTTAACTAGCCAAACAACCCCATCTGAGAGCCAAAGGGATAGGGTGAGGGTAATTCAGGTAGAAAATAGGGGAAGGAAAGAGAGGGAGCCAGTCGAAGCTCCATTTAAAAGCCCATAAATTTCAGCCAGCCAGTTGACCACTCCATTGCCACCTTGAACCATCCACAACTAAGAAGGAAAATCAGTAGCCCCACTGCTGTCCCAAGGCAAAGCAAGCAAGGCAAGCCACTACACCTACCTTGCTCCCTCCAAAGGACCCCAGCCAGCGGCCACCAAGAGCAAAGTCCACTGCCAACCAACAGCAAATAAGCCAAAGCCAAGGAGAGAAGAAGTAGGAGGCAAGGAGTTAGGAGTTAGGAGCCAAGAAGCTAGAAGCAAGAGGAAGCAACCAATGAACGACCATGGCACCAGTGAACAACCACGGCACCCAGTGGAGGACCACGACGAACATTCCCTGACCAGCAAACCAAGCTGAGACGACACAGACAAGGAGAACCAGAAACCGCCGAAAGGAACCACCAAAGAGCACCATCATCACCACACGGCCATCATCACCATTACTGCCATTCCATCCCCCAAACCGTACAAGCCAAACAAGGTAACCCCCATTCTTGCCCCCACTTTTATTTTACCCAAACTAAACCACACCATATGAATCAACCGTGCACAGAGAGCACATGCAACCATAACCATAGCATCAACCGAAGGCATCACAGAGCAAGAGGGAGGACGGAGTAGAGGAGAGTTACCTCGGCGACCACGACAGCACCACCGCCAGCAGCTACGCACACCCTACAGCTTTGCACTCCCCAGTGTGCGAGAGGCCTCGAGCCCCACCGTAACTAGCTAGGGTAGGCACCCCTATCACCTTAACCATGCATAAACAACAATCAAACCACATCAGAACATGAATCAAGCTCAAATCCTAAAACCAAAATAACCAAAAAGGGGAAACAGGGGAAAATCGAATCCGGGTAAAAGGGAGCCAAATCCCGGCCACAACCCTCAAGACCGGTGGCATAGCACTGGACTCGGGCCGCAGGTCGAGCAGGGAGGTGCGGCGCGCATGCACAGCCGAAGGCGGCAGTGCCAGGGAGGCACTAGGAGGTAACTAGAGAGAGAGGGGGGGAGAGCAAGAGTCCCCATGAGCAAAGCTTCGGCCGAAGAAAGCACAAGAGAAGAAGAAGGGAAATGAGGAAAAGGGGAAAAGGAAGAGAGGAACCAGAGAGCATTCGACCGAAATGGATAAGGAAGAGAGAGAGGGAGGGAGTTTAAGAAAAGGGGAAGAAATTAGGTAAGGAGTAGAAAGGTAATTTCTTATGAGGATTTATGTATGTGTAGTAGCACAAAAAACAACTAAGTATTTATTTACTATTCGCTTCTGTCGTATAATTGTAGAGGACGAACCAGTTTAGGTAGGCACATCTGATCTCGAATTAATTGGCGTAGATCTTTTCTACGAATATGAAGTCAAGCTTATCTCTTGAACATCAATATAGTTATATTAAATGTAAAAGTTACCTTTTTGTATCATTATATATATGTGCATTAAAATTATTTGTCAGGTCAAATCAGATAAAAGAAAGAAGAGAAAATAAAAGAGACGAAGATGAGAAAAGAGCAGTACAGCTGAGAGGAGCAGCTGTACTGCAAGAGAAATATTAGGATGGTAAAAGGGGCCCGTGACAAGAAAGAGATGAAGGAAGAGATGGGACTCTTTACATATAGTTAATATATAAGGACCAACAAAACTCTCAATTGAATAAGGGGTCGTACTTACGTGCCAACCATTTTTCTATTTCGGTGGGTAGAAATGCTACCTTGTTATGTGGCTATCTCTTCACATTGGGTAAGTAATAAAATATATGAGTTATAGAGGAACCTAGGACCGGTAGGAAGAGTCTAGAAGTGAGGGATCCAAGGCGCTATAGTACCGCAAGATGGGGTGTTGGGTGCGGGGATATCCGACCTAACCAACATTATGGGAACTCGGTGGAGGACTGGGTGAGTATCCCTGGACATCGACGGAAAATAATGGGTGAAGACTTAATCACATAACTTGAAAAACATTCTGTATTCTCGACTCGAAACCGCATCAAAGGAAATGCGGGAGACCTAGCGTAAAGATGGCTCAGAGTAGCTATGGATAAAGTGGTACAGAGCTTGTGCAATGCTATATATATCAAACTATGAATTCATGCCTATCTCCTGAATTGGAGTCTACGGTGACCGCTAGGGGTTTATCTTCTTACCGAGTGACAAGAAGTCTTCGCAGAATTAAAACTGTTACATAAATCTTGGTAAATTATTTTTCAGAAAAAAAAAGATGAGTTAGAAAATGTGATAACAAACAGAGAAGAGTTATACAGTGCATCTTTGCTAATAAATGCTTGCTGAGTACACTAGTACTCATTCTTGTTATTATTATCCTTTGTTAGATCTTAGTCTGGCCGGGAACTATCCCAAGTAGGATGAAGGATACGCAGGTGCCGAGGAGGCCACAGGAGGTGAGGGCACTAATTACGAGGATCAGGGCGAGGTGGACACCTTATTCAGCAAGTGGGACGAATAGACGACTGGTTCGAACAGGACAGGCCAGCGAGGGGATTTCTTTTCCCATTGTAAGTAAATATTTGTATTAAAGACTATAGCCTTGCGTGACTAACTGCTGTAATAAAGTACAGTTTCTATCTTATTATTCTGCTGGGTTAACTTTGGTAAACCTTATTATTCGTCGAAGTGTTGTCCTACCGGGCAGACGAATAATAATCTGTATACTTAAGTGTGATTACCCTCCGGGGTAATGACACGGGGCGCTGCACATGAACTCAAGCTCGCCGTCGCCCTGCAGTGTCACGAACGCCAGGGCCGTGCGCGCGTAGGCATCGAACACCACCCCAAGGCGTCCACCCTGTTGTCATGCAGAATGCGGGCCAGCATGCAGCCGAAAAACTCGTCGTCGCCCAACTTGCCCACAAGGCGGCGAACCTGCCTAAGCGTGCCGCAGCAATGGCAATGTTGGCGGGCGCCCCCCGGCACCTTGAGGAAGGCCGAAGCCTCGGCGAGCGAGACACCAGCGATAATGGGGACGATGTCGATGAGCATCTCGCCGAAGCTAACCACGGGACCTTTCTTCCCTTGTGCTGCAGCTGCTCTTGCTAGCGGCGCCATTAGCGAGCTGTGTGTGCGAGATGGAAATGGAGATGGAGATGAGTACATTGCTAATAAAGAACTAGTACTAACTACTAAGAAATAGTTGGTGCCTTGCGGGTTGCCGCCAAACCCAGAAAACTGCATGTGGCATTGCATTGTGGGCTAGCGGCACCCACAAATACCTCAGCGCCCAGCACAGGTTGATGCGGTCTGTCCGCAACCCGCCCTACATGCACCCCTATATAGCTAAAGCTTATAATTTTTAACCGCACACAACCCAAAACGACATGTTTTTGTAACTAGAGGAGTAGCAGTTAAGCTATATCGTAGAAGTTATTTTCATGACCATCAATTTTCGAATGATCAATTTAAATAGCTTTGTATGCATTACTAAACAAAATTAGGATAATCTGGCTGGATGCATTCTACAATGTCGCATATCTTCGAGCGGGGGAGTAAAGACTGAGTAAGATTAGAACAATTAAGAACAATTTTTTTTAGAAAGATTCTTTGGTTTATACTAATAACTTATGGATAAAGTACTAAGTGCTTAACTTTTACATTAAACTAGTTATATACATATGATTTGCTACAAATAAAAAAATATTTTCACCCCAACACATCGAACGACATCATCGAGATCAGCCTACTCCACGCACACGGCTCCGCCTCCAAGCTCGTTTAAACTCCAACCAAGTTGGCGTCACGCCTCTGCCGACATGCTCAGCCCACACCATGCACTCGGTTGCGTTGTAAGTTGTAATCCATGTTGCAATTTGTATTAAAGTTAATTTGTGTTGTTAGATATTTTTAGGGACGACGTAATTTGTTTGTTGGAGAGGAGATTTTCTAGGAATGTGAAAAGAGAGATAGGAGGGGATGACATACCATCATCACCACTTACCAATATGGACTTTTTGGTAGATACGGCCAGTTTGCAAACCGTATTTGCACTTCTGACAATGCGCAAATCGTATTTGCAAAATGGCAACGCAGTCGCCAGTCTTTGCCATGTCACATGTGCGCGCCACACTCGCTACCGCCTGCCCCGCCACCGCAAAGACCACCCGGCCGCCATGTCACGCGCAGTAGCGCGCCACTCAGAAGGCGTTTTTCTTTTTTTCCAAATTTTTTTAGATGTAGAAAGATTCCTAACCGCATTTTTTTAAAAAAATATTTGCTACAGTGGCCAGCGCGCGCCCACCCGCGCTTGTCACTGTAGCAATTTTTTTTTTTTAAAAAAAATCATTTATGCATATTTTTTGTAAGAATTTTTAAATATAGTAAATAGGGTCCAAAAATTATGAAATATTTTGTGGAGCCTTCTGACATAGTGTACTTGCTTGTGTAATATTTTTAAAATTTTATCCATTATGATTTTTTCTCAAAAATTCATTTAATTATATTGTAAATAGGGTTTCATGATTTCATGTGACTTGAAATAATTTCATGAAATTTTATCCATTATCCCACTAAACTAATTCATTACTACTAAACTAATTCATTACTAGTCAACTAACTAATTACGACTAATTAATTACCCCTAAACTATCTAATTACGACTAGCTGACTAAGACTGACTAATTATGAATACGGTAATAACGACAAAAGCATAGCACAAGTTACATGTCCTTCGGAGGAAGTAATCAATCAACCATTCAGGGGAAGTAATCAATCAAGGCCGAGCGACGAGTGAGTGCCAGAGTTCGGTATTTATAGCCGAGCGGAGAAGGAGTCGCGGCGTTGGCGCCGGGAATTCTATAAGATTTGGCGCCAAAATTTCTGGATGAGGCGACAGATGTGCGGAGGAGGGAGGAGGGACGATGGGATAATGGATAAAATGTCACATGAAATCATGAAACCCTATTTACAATATACTTAAATGAATTTTCGAGAAAAAAATCATAATAGATAAAATTTTGAAAATATTACACAAACAAGTACACTATGTCAGAAGGCTCCACAAAAAATTTCGTAATTGTTGGACCCTATTTACTATATTTAAAAATTCTTACAATAAATATGCATAAATATTTTTTTTAAAAAAAAACAAAAAAAAAAACTACAGTAGCAGACGCGGGTGGGCACGCTGGCTACTGTAGCAATTTTTTTTAAAAAAATACGGTTAGAAATTTTTCTACATCTAAAAAATTTTGAAAAAAAATAAAAAAATAAAAACACGCTAAGGGCCGGGCACAGGGTGGGCGCGCATCCGCATTGCCATTTTTGCAAATACGGTTTGGCGCATGATCAGAAGTGCAAATACGGTTTGCAAACTAGTCGTATCTACCGAAAAGTCACCAATATGTTCTTTTTAAGTAGTAAAAAAATATAGATAAACGATATGCCACCGTTAAATCCTTGAGTCGATGAATGTATTAAACTTTTTTTTTTATCTTTCTCGCGGGAGACTTCGAATCCTGCAACAACATCACGATGGCCGATGATCGTGGCAACAAAAGGCAGATTATAGTGTAGGACCTACGTCTCGCTAGTACTATTGTTCCTCGGGAGAGATTTGTCACGCTCTATTCGCACGTACGAAGAAAATGGAATCAAAGTTTAAAAGACCCACGAGGTACAAAAGAAAATCTCCAAATAGTGCCCTACGGCCTAGCCCATGTACCCAGCAAACGGCCCAACTTGAAAGCTTCCCTGCAGTCCACAACTCTCCTCCCGTGCTGGGAGCCCAAAGCTGGGCTCAAAGTGATTTTTTTTTCTCGGAGAGGTTCAAAGTGAGTTCATGGCCCAATTCAAGCAACACACAAGTGACAAGCCACACTCCCTGACAAGTTTAGATGTTTCTCTAGAAAAAACCAGAGACAAATTTGGATGTCTCCAACGGAAGAAGAAGACGACGACAAGTTTGTATGTGGGAAAAAAATAGTAAGTCCAATTCTATCGTGCATTGAGTCGTCTGGTTGAATGCTACGATTCGAGTGCATCACAGCAGCCAGCAGTTACAAGTTGAACGGATTTATCCGTGGTTTTCTGAATTTTATCCGACTTCCCTACTGAAAAATAAGCACCGTACCAGGTGATGCATGGTTAGTCCCAAGAGTGTTGGTACACTGGATGATACCGAAAATCTGGTTTCTGAAAATATGATTTCGGAAGCATAATAGCATTTCTCCGAATATTTATGTACATATATGCCACGAAATAAACTAAACTTGCACCCCGAGAGCTAGCTGGATTTGTTCTTCCATCACCTATCATATGGGAAGCTGCATTCCAGCCTAACACATGCGCAATTTTTTTTTTGCACATTTGTCAGTGCAGAAATCCAGCTCAAGAAGAGCTTCAAAGCACACACTCCACATGAGCTTTAACTTTTAAGGTCAAAGGGTTCTTCCTGATCTTCCTTACCCACCTGAACATATGTGCCATCTGCAGACGCAGCAGAAAAACAAATCAGAAGGCATCACCAGGCAGTTGGAATCAAAGCATGCATCTGGCTGATTTATTTTCTAGATTGCAGCAAAATTTATCCCAGATGCTGCATCTGATCCAGAACTCCATTGATGAAGATTTGGTCGGCGCGCACACGACGGTTATGTGAGCTAGCTAGCTGCAAGATCATACATATCATGCTATGCAGGATTAAGGGCAGATCAAAGAATCCATGTGCATAGCTCATGTGCAGCTCCTTGGAGGGAGGATTCAGGAGCTAGTTTAGTGGCTATTCTTGCTTAGGGAAGACAAGGTATTAGTTTATGGGCCTTGCGCCATGTGAGCCCTGAGTCTGATCAAATGAGGGCAGCACTTGAGCTCATGTGGCCTGTCTCCTATGGTGATCTTTCAGGGTTTCACAAAGCACAAGTTGCCCTGTTCTTAATCTTTTTTCTTCTGAATTTTCTCTTCTCTGCATTCTTTTAGTCTTAGGACCAATCGTTTCTTGGATCTGGTACCCATCGATCTCCGTGCCCGTCCTGTCAAAATGATTAGGGTCAGAGACAACACTTGTTTCTGGAAAAACTAAACTAGTGACTACTGGCTAGTGTGACTGTAGTGTGAAGTGTGTACCAGGTTCAGACTAGGTAATGACCTATCTAGTATACTGCCTACTGGCTATCCTGACTCCTGAGCCAGTTCAAGACTCTGAAAATTAGTCAATTTAGGTATATATCAGATATGAATTCAAAATGTGGATTTTGATTTTCTATTCTTTTTTAAAATGTTTTTGAGATTTATCTCAAATATTTTTTTACCAGGTAGAAACTGGACTGTAACCATTTGGTTATTAGGTAGTTCCTTGTCAAACTCGTTGCAGATATTCCAAACTAATATATCAGAAAGATTTCTCTATCCATTCCCATCGGTAAAGCCGGAAATTTTTTTGTTGCACCGGCAGGAACTAGTCCGACTTCTTCAACTTCAATTCACGATGGCACCCAGGTGAAGGTCAGACACTTTTCCTGACATGACCATCCGTAGAACCTCGGACAAAATTCAGTTTCATTTTTCTATATGCACGCGGTACAAAAATCATCCGCTCCAAAGTGAGCTTTGAGAAATCCATTAGCGGCTCTATCAATTGAAAAGAAAAAGATCACAATCGTTATCAGTCTCCAGACTTCGAAATAGAGAACCTTGCTATAGCAGTTGCTGTGAGTAATGAAATAAAGTCTCTTACAAATGTTGATCTTTTATGATCTGCCTAGCTACTAGACAGCTGTGCAAAATACTAATAGGGCACACACAAAATGTGCAAGATAAGGTTTTGAAAGTAAAAGGTCACTACTACTTTGCTAGCTTTCTCTAGCTATCAGGCTTTGAGTATGGTTAATACCCATACAAATGCATCCCAATGGGAGGCAAGGGGATGGTGTGATCTCACCAGTGCTTGTGGTCCTCAGGACAAGATTTTGCGGTTGTACTTCACATAATACTATCTCTTCAAACTAGAGAAAGGGTTAGTGGTGGTCCTGTGCTCTATCTATGCATCTTTGGAGGATGTTAACATTATTATCACTAGTCAAGGATCACATCACATCACACCACCAGATGAAAGTGCCCAGTAGTTTCCTAAGAGTTCTTATTCTAATGTAATATGTACATTAATTATGATGAGATGATCACAAACAACTCTACGGTCGTCGAAACAGAAAAAAAAATTATTGGTCTAATATTTGATCCCCTCTAGTTGCTGATGACTGAGCAAATGATGATGTGGTGCTTACCATGGAATTTCGGCTTTGGTGATGATGTAGCTTCAATCAGGGTTTTCAATTTCGTTCCATGGAAAATTTCGGGGCTGAGCGAAATGGCCAAAATTACCGAAATTTCGGTAATTTCGAATTCAATTCGAGCAAATGGACGAAATTGGCATTCAAATTTGACTGAATTTCATAAAAAATTTGACAAATTTTGACCAAATTTTCAATGCTGTTTGAATTTGGTCTGAATTCATGCGTAACCGATTTTTTTTTACCGAAACAGCAAAAATTCGTGCTCCAGCGAAATGGGCGAAATTTCACGAAATTTCATGGAAACTTGGAACCCTGGCTTCAATTGACATATATAGATGCGCAGGCTTCTGTGTGTATGAAAGAAACTTCACAAAACAGATCCGCAATTGCATACGCTGTGTGAAGAGGATAAGACTTATTCCTCCCTACATATCGTAAGTGGAACTCAAACCTGGGTTGGTGTTTCGCCACCTTGTGTGCTCACTATTGCACCCAGGAAGGTCCTAATCTATATAAATACAGCTAATTGTGAGATTCAAAGCACCTCCTTCATTTTGAGGGCAAGAAAAATCCATAATAATTCTAAAAAAAGAAAAATCCTAGAAAATCTAACATTAATCGAAAGAAAATAATGATCTACATCTCTTATTTTGATAGGGCCTGATTATAGCGGTGCAGATTAATTATATACAAATTAATCGACATATCTTATTTTAGAGTTGTATAACAAATACAATTATTGTATATTCAGTTATAGGCGCTAGAGATGTATATCAGTGACAATTATACTGTAATACCTAACAACACAATTGCGCAGGTAATTCCTCTAGTTAGCTAAAATAAGGTGTCAAATACCATGCTTTTATAAATTAGGTGCTCATTTAAAATGCAAATACTTAAATTTACTCGAAACAAATGACCAAATTCCAGAAATCAACCATTGCCTGGATGCACTAGCTAGGTATCCGTCCATAGAGCAAATTGAGGTCATTTTCAATATTATTATGTCTAGGCATTGGATAGGTATTGTATATTGCTATGTTGGAAGATCAGAATTAGGGTCTAATAAACTAAAAAAAAATACAAACAACGGGTGAGATTTAAGGCATCTCCTTCATTTCGAGGGCAAGAAAAACACATAATAATCCCAAAAGGAAAAATCCTAAAAAATGTCACATTAATCATGAGAAAAAGAGAAGGATCTACATCTTTTAATTTGGTAGGGCCAGATTAATTATATATAGATATTCGAGTTGTATAACAATTACAGCTGTATTTTCAATTATAGTGATCAGAGACTCAGAGTTGTACATGAAAGACAAGTGTAATGTAATTTATAGCTGTACAATAGCATGGGTAATTCCGCTAGTTAGTTAAAAGAAGGTGATGAAATACCGCACTTTTATGTATTAGGTGCGGATTTGAAAGGCAGTTACTCAGATCGACTCAAAACACATTAGCAGATTCTAGAAATCAACCGTTGCCTGAATTAATGCACTCTCTAGGTTTCCATCCATAGAGAAAATTGAGGTAATTTCCAATATTATTATTTCTAGGCATTGGATTGGTATTGTGTATTGCTATGATGAAAGATCGGATTTAGGATATGATAAACTCAAAAAGAATGTCCGCTCTTCTTTTCTTTGGAACATGATGATCACAACATAAAAGCAAGACTAGTGAAAACCTAGCAAGTTAGGTATGGGCTAATTGCAAATATTAAATATTAATTGTACTTTTCATGGAAACAAATCAAACCATTGTCTCTTGTCTTATCAGGGAATAGAAGACTGGGTTACACCAGGATGCTTATTTGGAGCTACCTATATGAGGTAAAAAGAACTGTACAGCGAACAGAAAATGCATCAACATTTGGTAACCATTGACTTTAATAGAAGCAACAAGATAAGAAGCGGTGACAAAGCACTCAAATCACATCATCCAAAATATTAAATTTGCTAATAGGCACCATTGACTAAGTCATTGTGTGCCATCACTCACCAGGTCATCTCAATGGGATTTCTCAACTAATTAAATGGATTTCCGGTGGTTATTGTTAGAATAGGAGTCCTTTCGTATTATTTATCTGTATATGGTATTATTATCTGTATATGGCATACTCCCTTGTACTCCTTATATATATTGCTCATTGGGTCCTCTTGAATACACACACAATATTCATAACATAGTATCAGAGCTAGGGCTCTAACCTAGCCCTTTCCGCTGCCACATCCGTCGCCGCTCGCGCCATCGCCGTTGTCGTCACCGCCAGCAGGGGGAACCCTAGCTTCCCCCACGACACCACTGCCCAAGGCCGCCCAACCGCCGTTGCACTCCGTCGACCGCCACCAAGCCGCCGCTGACGCCGCCCGAGGATGCTGCCCGAAGATGAAGTAGGCCGAACTAACGCCGGACGACGCCATCGATCGATGCCAGCCGTAGTACGCCGCTTCCAACCCAACGCCATTGCTTGGAGACGCTTGTGCTGACGAAGCGCTTGAGCCCGATGCTACTGCGGCGCTGCCCGACTTGAAGTCGCCGCCGCTGCTCGAGTCCTCACTCGGGCTGCCGCCGCCGGAGTAGACCTCGCTCGGGCCACCGCCGCCGGAGTGGACCTCACTCGAGCCGCCGCCGTCGGAAGTGGACCTCGCTTAGGCTGCCGCCGCCACGCCGCCGTTTGCGGGGGAACCCTAGTTCCCCCCACGCACGTGTTTCCTTCAGTGTGGGCCATTTTCTAGTGTGAGTAGGCCTAGCTAAAGAAAAAAATCAAAAAAATAGTACGTCAATCTAACCGTCGCGCCATCTAGCGCCACCTTTTAGACTTCGTTACCTTGGTTGTCGTGCCTTCCCGCGTCGCCTACCGATGGCTTCTATTCCATCAGCTGCGATCCCATTCTCAGAAACAAAACTTAATGGGACGAATTACAGGTTGTGGTCTTCACTCATGGAGATCACGCTCGATAGTCTCCTCCTCCGGGGACATGTTATTGATGACTGACCTTGTCCGCCGTCGCCGGTTCAGCCTCCTCCCAGCCGACCTACCTCTGCACCTCCTGCAGAAGATGAAGCCACCAAGAAGGAGGCAGAGGCTGCTATTGCTGCTACTAACGCTGCTGATGACGCCTTTCAGTATACCATAGACGCTTTTGAGCACTAGTGTGCTAATGAGGCCTGTGTTCGTGCCATCCCGGTGGTCAGCGTTGATAACTCCATCTAGCCAGACATTGTTGGTTTGCGTGCCACTTGTCAGATCTGGGAGTACTTGCACGAGCGATACTAGCAGAGCAGCGATGCTTACTTCTTTTCACTTTAGTGTGAGTTGGAGACGCTTCGCCAAGAGGACTCCTCTATCGATGACTTCTTCCGAGCCTTGGCCAGTCTCTAGTGCCAGCTAGACGAGCTGGCTTCTCCGCTCTGCCAGAAGTGTCAAAAAGTGCAAAAGGTGGATCGTGATCGTCTTCGCCTTTATGACTTCGTTTGCCGTCTTCGCCCAGAGTTTCAGCCTGTCAGGGCTCAACTGCTGAGCCGCACATCACGACCGATAGTCACCGAGGCTCTTTCGACGCTTTGTGCTAAGGAGCTTCGCCACGGGTTAACAACCCTTTTTTTCCGACTGTGCTTGCTACCACTTCTTTTTCGACTACACTGACGGTTTCTGCTCCGACTAGAGTCCCTCCTCAGGTGCCTGTTTCCACTCCTATTTTTTTTGTACCAACTGGGATTCAGTGTAATTATTGCAAGAACTTTGGGCACAATTACCAGCGTTGTGCGGTGCGAAAAGGCAGAACAATGCGCGTGGAGGTGGACGATCCAAGGGGGGCAGGGAGGCCCTAACTCCTCGACGGGAGGACAGACTAGCACGTCAGGACCTTCTTAGTGAGGTGACTCTGTTCAGCAGTTCTACCAGGCTCTACTTCAACAGCTCTCACACAGATTAGCAGGGTCTGCCAGTCTAGCTCAGACGTCTCCTTCAGGTACTTCTTGGGTTCTGGATTATAGTGCTTCTTTCCACATAACACCAGACTCCACATCTCTCACTTTCAGTAGGACCTCCTGTTTTTCCTATCTTTGTTCAGACAGCTGACGGTACTCCTCTGTCTATCAGCTGTCAGGATACTCTTTTGTCTACTGATTTTTCTATTCCAACTGTTTTCCATGTTCCCCATCTTACCATGCAGCTTCTCTCGGTGGGTCAGCTCACCGATCTTAGCTATAGGGTTGGTTTTGACTTTCACACCTGTTTCATCCTGGATCGACAGATAGAGACGGTACTTGGGACTGGCTGGCACTGTAGGGATCGTCAGGGTCTCTACATCCTTGATCGCCTCCACCTTCTGTCCACTTCAGTTGCTCCTATCACCTCTACGTCTACTTTCACCGCCACTGCTGCCACCACCTCTGGAGTTTTTGCGGAGTGGCATCACCGTTTAGGTCACTTGTGTGGGTCCCGTCTTTCTTCATTAGTTCGTCAAGGTGTTCTTGGACATGTTACTGTTGACATAGCCATGTTTTGTTAGGGTTGTAAGCTGGGCAAGCAGCTACAACTTCCTTATCATTCTAGTGAGTCTTTGTCTTCTCATCTTTTGGACTTAGTTCATTCAGATGTTTGGGACTTGCGTCTATTATCTCTAAAGGCGAACATAAATTTTATGTGATTTTCATTGATGATTATTCTCGTTTTACATGGGTTTTTCCTATGTCTCATCGTGGTCAGTTTCTTGCGATCTATTATAGTTTTGCAACGATGGTTTGTACTCAGTTTGATTCTTTCATCCGTACTTTTCACTGTAATTCTGCTGGCGAGTACTGTTTCAACGCTTTTAGACAGTTTTTTTCTAAGCAGAGCACTCTTTACCAGTCTTCTTGTCCTAGTGCCCATGCTCATAATTGAGACTGCCCGCACTCTTCTCCTTGCCTCTCACGTTCCACTACAGTTCTAGGCTGAAGCTGTTTCTACAGCTGCATATCTCATCAATATGCAGTCTTCCACTACTCTTAAGGGTGTCAGTCCTATAGAGTGTCTCTACTCTCGAGCCTCCCAGTACACTCACCTTCGTGTTTTTGGTTGTACTTTTTTTTTGAACTGCAGCCTTATGAGCGCACTAAACTATCGGTCCAGTCAGTTGAGTGTGTGTTTCTTGGTTATAGTTCTGAGCATAAGGGTTATCGCTGCTATGATCCTTCTGCTTGACGGATCAAGATGTCACGAGACGTTGTTTTTTACGAATCTCGGCCTTTCTTCTATTGAGATTCGGCTCCTTCTCTTGTTTCCACCGTTGAGTCAATTTCATGGTTGTCTCTTTCCGACTCTTCACCCATTTCTCCACTGTCACAGTCTTCCACCGGTCTGTCTCTAGTGGTTCCTTCTGTACCCCCGCCTCCGGTGCTGCCTCCTACAACACCGTCTCTTGTTCCTGCAGCACTACCGTCTCGTTTCTCTGGTATTCACTACTCCAGGCGTCCTCATCCTTCACCAATCTCCTCTCCTGGTATCTTGCTGACACCCACATCTGATCCTCCTAATGATGCTCCTCGTTACGTCCTTTGTGACCAGACATCACTTCGACCTCCTGATCGTCTTGGATTTGCTTCGATAGCTCATGCTCTCTCTGTCACTGAGCCTAGTTCTTATCGTGTGGCTGCTCCTCATTCTGAGTGGCAGCTCGCTATGGCAGAGGAGTTTGATGCTCTTCGATGTACGGAGACTTAGGATATTGTACTGACACCTGTGCATGCTCTTTCGATCATGTGCAAGTGTGTGTACAAGATTAAGACCTGGTCTGATGGTACTATCGAGCGCTACATGGCTCGCGGTTTTCAGCAGGAGTACGATTGTGACTACGATGAGACTTTTGCCCCTGTTGCCCATATGACCACTATTCGCACTCTTATTGCGGTTGTTTTTGTTCGTCGGTGGTCTATCTCTTAGCTAGATGTTAAGAATGCTTTTCTTAATGGTGTTTTGTATGGAGAGGTCTACATGCAGCCACAACCTGGGTATTCTGTTCCCGATGGGCATGTCTGTCGTCTTCGTCGTGCTCTTTATGGCCTTAAACAGGCTCCTCGTGCCTGGTTTGAGCATTTTACTTCAGTGATTACTGCTGTCGTTTTCACTGTCAGTTCTCACGATCCTGCTCTCTTTGTCCATATCTCATCTCGGGGTAGGACACTGCTTCTTCTTGTATGTTGATGATATGCTTATCACTGGTGATGATTCCTCATTCATCACATATGTGAAGAAGCATCTCAGTGAGCAGTTTTTGATTACTAATTTTGGTTCTCTTATGTACTTACTTAGGATTGAGGTCTTTTCCATGCCTGAGGGCTATTACCTCTCCCAGTAGAAGTATGTTCATGATCTTCTTGATCAGTCTGGTCTGACTGACACTCGCACTGCTGAGATTCCCATGGAGCTATCCCTCCAGCTTCGTGCCACTGATGGTGATCTTCTAGAGGATCCTACTCGATATTGTCATTTTGTTGGGAGTTTAGTGTACCTTGTGAGCACTCATCCTGATATTGCTTATGTTGTTCATATCTTGAGTCAGTTCATGGCTCACTCTACCCATCTTCACTACAAGTCATCTTCTTTATGTTCTTCGCTACTTGCGTGGGACTATCTCTCGTCATTTATTTTTCCCTAACTCTATCTCACTACAGCTTCAAGCGTACTCCGACGCGACCTGGGCTAGTGATCCTTCTGATTGTCGTTCTCTTTCTGCTTACTGTGTTTTTTTTGCTCCTCCCTGATTGCTTGGAAGACAAAGAAGTAGACTGCAGTTTCCCGTTCGAGTGCAGAGGCTGAGTTGAGAGCTATGGCAGCAGTGACAACATAGGTTACTTGGTTGAGGTGGCTACTTGCAGATTTTGGAGTCCCTATGATGGAACCTACGACTCTTTTATCTGATAGTATAGATGCTATCAGTATTGTCCGAGACCTAGTGAAGCATGAGCTCACCAAGCACATTGGTGTGGATGCTTCATACACTCGCTCACAGATGCAGGGGGAGTACTTGCTTTACAATTTGTGCCCTCAAAGTTACAGGTTGCTGACTTCTTCACGAAGCCACAGACTATGATATAACATTTGTATTTTCTCTTCAAACTCATTGTATGTGATCTACCATGAGTTTGATAGGGTGTTAGAATAGGAGTCCTTTTGTATTCTTTATTTGTATATAGTATCCTTATCTGTATATGACATACTCCTTGTACTCCCTATATATATTGTCTATTGGGCCATCTTAAATATACACATAATATTCATAACAGTTATCACTGATACTATTTTGTTTGCTTTTGATTAGCTATTTTGGCTTCCTGGATTTCAAACACAATGTGTGTTTGTGTGTTTGGGCATTAACACATGGTTTTGGCACTTAGTACATCGAAACAGCTTCTGGCACAGGTGATATGTTCCCCCTTGTTTTCCTCCTCCTTTCCTGCTCTTTTCAAGGATCTTCTGTAGTTCTGTCCCCTACAAACTAAGCCTTGTCACCTACATCTTTACTATTTTCCTTGTATAATTTTTCCTGTAACTTCGTATAAGCCACCAAATCCAGCAGATCCCCATTCTATTGATCTATTGACACAAAAAAAACTTGTCTTCTCCCTTCGCTGTGTGAATTTGCTTGACAAGCAATAAACAAACAAAAAACTACAACCTAGTTTTAATATATTTTTTAGGCAGACAAGCCTAGAGGAGGTCAGATGGACCATGTTACCCGGGCTAGCCCGAAGCACGACATGGCCCACAATGTTGTTGGGCCAGGCTGGTACGGCCTGACTGGCGTGCCGTGTTTAGGTTGACACCCCGATCCAACGGGTTGGCCTGGCTCGGTATGCAATAGTACCGTGTCGTGCGTGATCCAACCTAGGCATGTCAAGGAACATCGACGACCGGAGCAGGGCGCAATGTCGGCGTCGGCCAGGCTAATCGTGCCCAACATTGTAGTTGGGTTGGCCCGATGCAGCCCGTGCGCTTGACGTGCCGTGCCTGGGCCACCAGCGACTGAGGATATGGGCCGGCACGGCATAGCCGATTACCTAGCGTGCCGGCCGGGCCGTGCCTAATCGAGCCCACGCCTGACACCACTAGACAAGCCCAATTGTTTACTCCCAGCTAGTTGTCTATTGACTCTGCTAATTCTCTCTTTCCAATGCAGTATAGTCTCCATGTCCAGTATACTGCAACTGAGATGCACTTCAGATTACTGTAACATGGTCCTAATTAGTTTACAGAGATACTATTTATTAATAGTAAAATGATGTGTTATAATTAACAAGGCAGCACAAATAACAGGTTGCAGAAAGTTTGCTGAAGTCAGCTGGCACTTTGTGCAAATAACAAGTTGCAGAAGTGCAGTCTTGCAGGGTATGATACATGAAAGCAGAGTACCTATTAGGCAGTAGAGAAATGCTAAACCTGAGCAAATTTAGGTAAGAAAGCAAATTTGGTGTGTCAATTTGATGGGCAGCGTGAGAAAACTAAATCAATCAGCAACTTCAGATCTTATGTATGGCAGCAAGAGACCAAAAAATGGACAACTGGTGCAAACCCGACCTTATGGTCTCTCTTAATTTTTTAGACTGACTAAATCATCTCATATCTGATTTAACTGATTGGCTGATTAAAGAACAAATCAAAGTTGTCAAGTGATGCAACAGTGCAGGGAGCATATAATTGAATCTCCTGCTGATGAGTTTGTATTTTATATAAAAAAGGTGGGATTTGTATGTACTTCTTGGCATGCGTGATTGAATTCATAAGCACCAGATAAGACTGCTTAGGAGTAAGAGATTTGTCATGTGTGTGTCATTCTACTCGTGACTGAAATTAAGATGTCCCAAAATGTCAGCTTAACATTCTACTAAAATGCTTTCTTGATAAGAACCCACAAAGCATCAACAAGAAGAGACATATTTCAGGTGTTGAAGTAAACAGAGGGAACAGGTCACTGAAAGGTCAGAAATGGTACTAATTTGATTAATTTTTGCCTGCAAATATTTCTGTCAGAGTCAAACATAGTTTGTGAGCAGTTCAGATTATTTTGTCAAAGTCAATCTTAAGCAGTTTATTAGGCATCTGATCACTAATCAAACAAGCAGGAAAAAAGAAACTGGATAAAAGCATTTTACAAGATTAACATCACATAAATAAAACCATGGCAGCATCAACAGTACATTCCTGGTGGCATGGCTATCCAACAGAAAATAATATTGCTGATCAAAGTAACAGTTCCAGCCTCAGATTGGTCAAGGAATCAAATGGACTCCACTATTTTACACCTGAAAGGGCATCCAAGAAAATCTTTCTTTTTCTTATTAGAATCTGCAGTTTGTCAGAAGGCCAGCTGAAGAAGAAGAGCAAGTTCAGATACATATATACATAAATTAAATATAAATCATATCCCATTGTCAGTCTGTATACAGGAGAAGGTCAAATTGACCAGTTGACCTAGCTTTCCTTGAAAATTCAAGAAAACTCAATTACTTTTACCTTTTCATCTGTAAGTAATTTGCTGTCATTTTTAACAGCTATACTTTTTGGACTAACAAAGTTCATGTACAGAATTCAGGACAAAGTCTTTGCAGCAGAAATCCATCTTCAGAGTTCAGATGTGAATGTATCAATCACATGAGTACAACTGTACAAGGAGGCTACTGCCTTTCACGGAAATCAGGTGACGCATCTGATAAGAACTTTGGCTCTATTTGCCAAGAAAAACACACAAGTAATTACAGAAACATAAAAGAGACACCAAAATTAAGGAGAGGTAACTATATGAATCTTTGACCCATAATAGCTGCATCTAATCACAAGCTCCAAGACATGGTCACATGTGTAGGCTCTTCACACATATATCCACACTACCTTGTGCTCTTTCCCATAAATTTGTTGCATCACAGAAAACAAAATATATTACACACAACTCTCTCTCTCTAAAAACTTCCACACACGTATCATGATATATATATATACACACACCCCACACAGCGAGACCAAGAGCAGCTCACCTCTACCATAACAGTAGCTGCACAAGAACAGGCTACAAGCCCATCCATGTCCTGGCACAGCGAGAGCATGCGTGCATGGATCTAACAATGTCGACAACGACGTCCACGTCTCCTGCGGCCGACCATGACCATGGTCACCACCTCTCCTCCTCCTCCAGCTCATCGGGGTCGCTGGCAATGCCACCGCCATCACCGACGTTGCTACCGCCGATGATCCCGGCCACCGACCCTCACGACGGCCCGGCGTGCCTGAAGCTCATCGAGGACCTGACCACCCACGCTGGTGCCATCCAGCGGTGCGTCCTACGAGAGATCCTCGCCGTGAACGCCGGCACGGACTACCTCCGCGGCTTCCTCGTCGACGTCGAAGGCAACCGCGCCGACGAGCTCGCCGCCGCGTTCAAGGAGCGTGTGCCGGTCGTCGAGTACGAGGACATCAAGCCGTACATCGAGCGTATCGCCAACGGCGCCCCCTCATCCCTCATCTCTGCCAAGCCCATCACCGAGCTCCTCACAAGGTAACATAAGTTAAACCACACACATGCTTAATCCCGACGTCGTAATTCTGTCACTCACGGCGGCGCTGGTGCATGCCCAGCTCCGGCACGTCGGGCGGCCAGCCAAAGCTGATGCCAGCGACGGAGGAGGAGCTTGACCGCAAGACCTTCCTCTATAACCTCCTCGTCCCCGTCATGAACAAGTAAGTCGTACTAGCCATTTGAGTCCATAGCTCCATGCACGCATGCGCACACGAAGACACACGAGTGGGTGAGCCACTGAGGCATGTCCATGTCGGTATGCAGGTACCTGCAAGGGCTGGACGAAGGGAGGGGGATGTACCTGCTGTTCGTGAAGCCGGAGATCACGACGGCGTCGGGGCTGGTGGCGCGGCCGGTGCTGACGAGCTACTACAAGAGCCGCCACTTCCGCCAGCGGCCGGACAGCCCGTACACGCGGTACACGAGCCCCAACGAGGCGATCCTGTGCCCGGACAGCCGGCAGAGCATGTACGCGCAGCTGCTCTGCGGCCTCGCCCGCCGCGGCGAGGTGCTCCGCGTGGGCGCCGTCTTCGCCTCCGCCTTCCTCCGCGCCGTGAAGTTCCTCGAGGGCCACTGGCGCGCGCTCTGCGACGACATCCGCGCCGGCCGTGTCGACAGAGCGCGCGTCACCGATCCCGCGTGCGGGGATGCCGTCGCCAAGGTCGTCGCCCGCCCCGACCCGGCCCTCGCCGACGCCATCGCCTCCGAGTGCGCGGCCGGGTCGTGGCAGGGCATCGTGAGGCGGCTGTGGCCGAGGACCAAGTACATCGACGTCATAGTGACAGGGTCAATGGCACAGTACATACCGCTGCTGGAATTCTACGGCGACGGCTTGCCGCTGGTGTCGACGATGTACGCGTCGTCGGAGTGCTACTTCGGTATCAACCTCCAGCCGCTGGATCGGCCGGAGGACGTGGCGTACACGCTGCTGCCCAACATGTGCTACTACGAGTTCATCAAGGTGGAGAAGGATGGCGAGGAGATCCGGGAGGGGAAGGTGGTCGACCTCGTCGACGTCGAGGTCGGCGGCTACTACGAGCTCGTGGTCACCACGTTCACAGGTCAGCAGCGTGTGCCTTCCTCGCATTGCTTCGTCTTCTCAGGGTTTTTTTAACCGGAATTTTTTTTTTTACTGGGGTGGCCGGTAAGTCTGGTTTGACCGAAAATCAAAAAATTTCGGTTGAAATTTGCAAAAAAAAAAATAAATTCAAATAAATCCAATTTTTTTAAACAAAATTCACCCAAACCGATTTTTTCGGAATCGGTTTGTATTCTTACCGGACTCACTGGTAAAACCGAAATTGCCGATTACCGGCCGATTAACGGTCGGTATTCTCAACTCTGCGCCTTCTCCGATAGCTTCTGCGTGTGTTTGGGGGGGGGTGTCTTCTTGCCTTTTTTTGGTAGTTTTCAATTCACGCTGATTTGAAGTTTTGAACTCCCTACAGTACTCTAGGCAAATTCCAAAAATCAATGGCTGAGATTGTGTTAGTCTCTAATTAGTAACTTTAATTTGAAGGGTACATTTTTCTAAACTTTTTCTGCCATCATTTCTTACACTTGTTCCTACTTTTCACTCGGAGGATAAGTAGTGGATGGTGAAAAAAAAGTGTATAAAAACACAAACACATTTATCGCAAGCCCGCAACCACACATATATAGTAGAAATTGTTCAGTTGCAAAATCAACCGCTAAGATTAATTATGTGCCTCTGAAGGTGATAGTTCCAACCCATATATATATTTTTTTCTCTAATTTTTGTGATCAAATGGTTTTTGAAATCCGTTTGAAACATGGTTCTTGAAAATTAAGGACTTACGCCAGTTCATTGCCGTTGAAGACCGGGCACATATTTTTTATTGTATGCACATCTCAACTGCTCTTTTGGCTGAAAATGAAACTAAAATGCAGAGTGAAATTAAAATACTGTGTGGATGTGATACCACACACTGGCCTGGTGTTCTGTTTTTCAAAGATAAGCGTAGTCGTCTTTAGATGAAGAGATTAGTGCCTTTTCTTTTACTTCTTTAGTTTTCATTTTTGGCTTTTGCGGTCTCCTAGCTGTTCCTCTAATGGTGGACAGCATTGAGCTTTGCTTCCCTCAGCCACAGTGCACTGCTTGCATATTTTGTACGGCTTAGGTTTCTTCACAATATTACACTACCTTTATTTCTTTCTGTTCATGTTTTGGTTGATGCATTAGTTATTTTTTATTATTTATGTACTGACTATCGGTTTAATTTCCTTGAGAGTTGAGATTTTGGGGTATAATATTTTGTTTTAAGAAAAACTAATTTAGCTACTTAAGATAAGCTAACAAGTCAATTGGTTGGGCAAAGTATTTTCTTAGCTATTATATTTCCAAGAGTATATATTTAATTCATGGCAATGCATGGGTGTGAGCTGCAATCTTCCCTTACCACATAATTCCATCTCTTTTATACTTAAGGAACAAGTAAGTAAACAAAAATAAATCGCATTTGTTTAGTTGCTTGTGTTTCTTGTGATTAATTAGATGTTACAAAGTTAAATTAATGGGAACTTGGTGAGTTGGAGTAGAATCCTTGGGGGTTTGACCAAATAAGGTATACTTTGGGATACCCCACTAGGCCAAATGGGGTGTAGCTAGGCCTGTAGGGTGCTTGACTCGACTACCTTGTCTCCTACTCCCTCCAAATGGAAACGTGTCCCCTAACATTACATAGCAATATCACGGGTGAACAGTGCCATGACATTGTGTACGGTCCGCCGGATCGAAAATGAGAGACTGAGATCGGAGCACGCACAGTACCCAAAACACTGTAGCAAATACGACAACAAAACGCCTAGCATAGGTACTATTCATGAGCACTGTAGCTCTTGATATGGGTCGTTCTTCCCGGATCCAACTTCCCGGATCCAACGCCTTCTACCGAATATCATGACACTGTTCACCGTAGCAGATGATGCCAATCCCCTCCAAATCACCAAAACAAGTGGGTTTGGAATGTGTGCAGTTGACTATATATTACACTCACTTTTACCCGACAAGGAGATATTGGAAGCTACTATTTTCGTTATAGTAAAGGGATTAAGAAAGGGCAGGGCAGACCTATGTACCGCTTATTTCTTACTTCTCCAAATCAAGAGTTAACCATAGTTTTTGAAAATAATATGATCGTAAAAATAATAAAAAATATAAATTATGAAAGTGTTTTTAAGATAAATCGAGCTAATGATATTATTTTATATGGTCATTGTATATACTTTTATGTATATTAATGATCAAAATTTTGAAAACTTGACCACACGAATCCCACAACAACTGACAAAGGGCGTATGTTGTGCCGTGGTAAGTTTCTTTGCCTAATTCAGCAAGAATGTTAGAGGAATTTCCCCTGATGATGCTTCTTTTGTGCTTCTAATTAATATTGTATTTCCTTTGGCATCGCAATTCAATTAGTATGCTCTAGTAGCATTCGAATGACCAATGCAGTAATAAAGTAGCACTCAAGATAAAAGCGAGCGAAGAATCTAAACTACATATACTTAATAGCAGAAAGAGTAGATTAACATGAAATATTTTGTTCAATCACACAATTTAATTGGGTGCTTATATGAATGCGCGACTGTGTTTTAAACGAACTATACACTATCAATTGACAAATGATATGGCGGTTCACTTTTTCCCCTCTAAAAAAATATACATTCTAAAGACTCGGTGCAGTATATTATTAAAGAAACTGCATGATTGAGATATGGAGATAAATTATAGTCTTCACTTGAGCATGATCATTTTTTTTTAAAAAAAATTGCTTACCGGAGCAATAACTAAAATACTACCAAAATCAAAAGGCCATCTTCAATCAATAATATATGCCACAAGAACAAGACGATCCAGATGTGACATTCATTAATATGATATCGACATCCCTCTCAACCCCACAGCATCACCTTAATTAGTTTATTAGCTTCACCTTAGAGTTTTGCATCTCCATGAATAAACTGAACTTGGCATCACCTTATGGATCCACGATACCTTAAACTATGCTCCTGAGGAGAAAGTTGTTTAATGCACTGAATCAAATAGATAGCCATTGCATGTGGAAAAGCTCTACAGAAGTGTGTGAGTGGGGCACAAAGTCAAAGTGTCCATTATTGTAGCATGCATGACCAGAGATATTGTAGGACCAGAGATGTGTCCACAAAAATTGGAGTGATTTAAAGTATTTTTAATTTCCCAGCAACTACTGAAGTGTTTTAAATCAACATGAGTAGTACCTATATCAGAGAATAGTTGGTAGCCTGAGATATATTTTGGTTCACTGTATTTTTAAAAATAATATGTGTTCTCTTAGTAGTCTAGTATAGGGATTCTTTTACCGGTTTATTTTATTTTATTTTATTTTTACCGGGGTGGCCGGTAAGACTGAAAATCGGAAAATTTTGGCCAATTTTGACCAAAATTTTAATTTAGCTGGAAATTGTTCTGCTAAATCCGTTGTTTGCGATCCTCACCCAGAGTGAGTGATTGACATTATCTCCCTCTTTCTTTAAGGAACTTATTATGATAAAGGTGTGCAACACATGAACCTTGTGTGGATCCGAACCCCCAATCATTTGTGCAGCTGAGGATCTCACTGGACTGATATGGCCTGGCTAGCCTATTCCTTGGCCCAACATCTTGTTGACTCCACTCTTTTCTCTTTTGTTTCCCCATATTTTAGACTTAGTGTGTCCCGTATACAAATGAACAATTAGTGATGTCCAAATAGGCCGTACCGCCCGGGCTGGCTCGAAGCACGCAACTGTTGACTCAACCACAGCATGACCCGATCGGCCTGTCGTGCTTGGATCAACACCCCATCCCATAGGACCAGGTATGGCAAGGCCGACGGCCGGGCGCAGACAAGCGCGGAGGAGGCCGAGCGCAGCCGGCGCGGAGGCAGCGGGGTGAGGCCATGGCGGCGGTGGCCGGGCTTCTCCGGCCCGTCGGGCTTTATCGTCCCGGGCCGGCTCCGCACAGCTTGAGAAGCCGGCGTGCCGTGCTTGGGACGTCACCGTAGGCCACAGGTCGGCCGTGCCTATTTGGACACCACTATAAACAGTGTCAACCTCGCATGCACAAGAATTTCACATAAATTTCCACAGGAAACAATTGGACTCACGCATGAATAAGGTTAAATTCCTGCGTTCCAAAGAAAACCCTAAAATGTAGGAACTTTACTACGCAAATTTCACAATAGTCTACAATAGAACATTAGAAACCACAAGGATCCTCATGCCATTCGTCGCATCCAAACTAGTTCTTAAGATGGATTTTCACCTTAATTATATATAGCTTGTTTTTGCGGTAGAGAATGTCCTACAACTACCTATTGGAGTAGAACGCAACGTTACATTAACATCTGTTTGTCACGCGTGCAGGGCTGTACCGGTACCGGGTCGGCGACATCCTGCAGGTGTCGGGCTTCCACAACGCGGCGCCGCAGTTCAGGTTCGTGCACCGCCGCAACGTCGTCCTCAGCGTCGACACCGACAAGACCTCCGAGGACGACCTCCTCCGCGCCATCACCGGTGCCAAGCGCCTCCTGGGGCCGCTCGGCTGCCTCCTCTCCGAGTACACCGCCTACGCCGACACCTCCTCCATCCCCGGCCACTACGTCCTCTTCTGGGAGCTCACCCCGCCGCCGCGCGACGACGGCGACGGCGATGAGGTCGCCCGCGTCATGGCCGCCTGCTGCGCCGCCGTGGAGGCCGGCCTCGACGCCGTCTACCGCCGGTGCCGGAGCCGCGACCGGTCCGTCGGGCCGCTGGAGATCCGCGTCGTCACCCCCGGCGCCTTCGACGCGCTCATGGACCTCTGCGTCTCGCACGGCTCGTCGGTGAACCAGTACAAGACGCCGCGCTGCATCAAGCACCCCGACAACATCGCCGTCCTCGAGGCGCGCGTCGCCGGCCGGTTCTTCAGCGCCGCCGTGCCGCACTGGGAGCCCTTCAAGGTCGACGGCACCGGCGCCACCTGAGCCGGCAGACACGTACACGCGCGCGCGCGCGCGCATGCACAAGAGGTTGACACTGTTTCAGGTTGCTACTACGAGTCGCGTGCCTGACTACGTATAATCGTACAAGTACACGTACGGTGATTCCAGGGAGATGGGAGCTAGCTGAAGAGATGGATGGATAGTTGATGTGAAGGTGGCTTAATTAAGTAGGTAATTCATGTGTATGCCTGATGCTTAATTAGAGGAGTTGTTGCTCGTGTTTACTCACTTCGTCTTCAATTACATTTGAGATTGATCATCGTGAGGGCCATGTGTGCATGCAATGCATGGCCTGCGTGTATGTCAACTGGTCATTGACTCGTTAATTGTTGGTGAATCAAGACAAATAGATCGATCGATCCATCGATCGATCAATGCTGTTTAAATATTTAAACCAACTCTAGGTGTTGAAAATGTATTGTTAATTGAGGGATCTTAATTTCACCCAGCATCTGTCGAGTTGAAAATTACTCCAGTACAATTCTACCTTCCATCCGCCTTTCCGCCCTCCTGAGACGGCAATTAAGGCGATCAGGATCCCATACAGGACCATGTTCATGCTAATAGGATTGGGATCACACGATGGATCGGATTGTAGAACCATGGTAGGATCATGGTGCCTCGAAAATCGTTATTCTCAAGATCCTAAGATCTGAGCCTTGCTTCGCAGAGAGACCCTAGCAGACGCGACTCCAACTCCATCCGACGGCCTCACGGCGGTGAGATGCGCACTTGCGCTGTTGCATTGGGCCGTGACGTATGGGGCCGCATGGATGGATGGAGGCTTTCGTGTTGGGCCGTTTGCTACAGGAGGAACAAGTGTATGGCTGGCGGTGTAATACCCAGTTTTTATTTGGGAAATTAGGAGAATTAAGCAGGGTCTAAAGCCTATTAGAGAATAGGAGGGGAAAGCACACTGGGCCAGGACCAGCCCAAGTTGTGTCGGTCGGCCGGCAATGAACCACTGGTTCGTTAAAGACTCGGCTCGAACATAGTAATTGAAAGAATTAGAAATTTATGACAACTTGAATAAGCTAGAAAATTTTGGATAGTTTCTAAAACTGGCATCATTCATACATTTTCAAGTTTTAGAATTAAATATATAAAATTATGAAGTAGACTGTCCTGACAGTTTCTGGGACAGTCTTTGGGGAAGAAAACAGGGCAGAGAATGATAAATCAGAAGTTCGTTATAACTATATATGAAGTTGTAGTATTTTTTGGTGAGGATTCCATAAAGTCCTAGTTGAATTTGGAGTTCGGATAAATAAGTTAGAAAGTTTTACTACTAGGACAGTGGGTAGTGCGTCCGGTGGTTTTGGGCTAATTGGGTTAGTTTGGCGTAGACGTGCGGTGACGATAAGTGTAAAGTGTGGGTGATGTGATGTTGTGATTTTGAGATTTGTCTTGCATTGTTTGTCTAGGGAGTGTAGTCTCTAGTGCTTTGCTGCCGTCTCACTATCCAACTCTAAGGGGATAAAGAGGCAAGTGCATGGTAGATAGTGATCGATGGTGCATCGTTGTATTCTTTATCACTTATTACCATTATATTATTTTTGTTTTCATCTTATTTAATTGTAAATAATATGATTAGTCATGATATTAATTGTATTGATGAATTCAAGAATGTTGGATAATGGTATTATTGATGAACTTATATTAAATTGAGTATTCATAAATATTATTGCATGAAAAGAAGGTGATCGTGGTGATCACATATCTACCATGTTGGGGGTAGAGACTTCAAGGGAGTAGAGGAGGTTCCGGCCCGATCCTTTTGGAGGACAGACTTGAGAGTGAACATTATCGCAGGTGTTCACTCGTGTTATATCGGTATACGTAAAAGGAGTTGCATGTGGACATATAGTGTAGGGATACCTTGCATTTAATGAAAAGAGAATTTGATGATCGAGTATGAGAATAAAGAAGGGAAACCGTTGATGTTATGATGATATTGCTGAGCCGTGGACTCACTCTTTCTCTTTTGTTATTTTTAGGTGATCGTTGACAACGTTTCAGGGCTAGCGCACTTGGAACCACAATCTACACTCAATTACTTGATCTATTGGACATGAGAACTCATTATTATAGCTTGATGATTATAATTAGGACATGATAGTATTGCTTAGCGATAGATGATAGGTTAGAGTTGATTAGTCATTTAATAGACTTTATTCGATTGATTTAGGTAAATCTTGGTTTATTGTCTTGCTATGCTTCCTAGGAAATAATTTTCTACGATTGTCATATCGTTATTCTTGTGTTAATGTGACCTGTGGACGGGTTTTATCAATTAGATGCTTGTTGTAATTTATTATTATTTGATGTTACAATTGATAGCTAGTGTAGTTTAATGGTATTCCGAGCTTAGTGTTGGGTCATGGTGTTACAGGCGGATCTGGATCCTCTGCATTACTGTAGATGTCCACTATATGAACAATGGTTAGTGAGGTAAACAGTGCTATGCAGCATAATGTAGTAAAATACTGTAGCAATTAATCTGGACGTTCGAGTCTCAATCGAACGGTGGAGATCACTCGTAATGATATGCCACTGTGGATCCTCAGCATCCTAATCCATGGTTGGTTGGCTCTCTATGGAGTGCAAACGTGGACGTGGTATGCCGCACGACGCACATGGAATTCTACCTTAAGTCCCTCCTCTCCTCGAAAAAATTCTCCTCGCCCTCCTCACAGCTTTTGGATCTCCTCTTTAACACACATATACTACAGTGATATCTCATGTCATCCAACGGTTATGAGGGAGGAGCCTCACTCTGAGGCCCTCCCCCATAGAATCTTTTTCCTCCTCTCCCTCGCTCTAAAAAGCGGTAACTCAACTTTTGCCCCTCTCTCTCTCCAAAAAATGAAAAATAAATTTTGCCTGGAAGCCTATTGTGGCACACGTAGGGCGTATAATTTGCTTAAACTTATCATAAAATTTGGAGGAAAATTACTGCCTATTTTTTCCGAAGGCAGTGTCGGCGATGCGAGGAAGGTGTGTGAGCAAATAATCTAGACTTAGTCACTTGCACATTGCAAAGTTTGGCCGAGTCTTTAGGGGTGTGCGTGTGCATGCATGGCACTGTGCACGTAGGTGCAAGTCGCATGTAAAGCGCCGCAGGAAGCGCAGGGTAAAGGGATCATGCATGTGTAGTAGCATTAGCAGTAGACAATCGGTATCACATCGAAGGAATAACATAAGAAAAATTGCCCTAGTGTGTGTCTACAACTCGTGTGTGTCTGATTGTTTCTCAAGTGCATTCTTGTGTGTGTTTTAGGGCCTTTAATTGCCAACACTGTGAATGCCAAAGATCATGCCGCGTGGCGTGATGACTCGCCGATCGTGGAGAGGACGGCGACGGCAAGCAAGGAGGGATCCATCTCCCTACAATTCCTGATGCTTTCGAAGAACAACTACGCTGCATGGGTTGATTGGTTGGAACAACCGGATAAATTGTTCATTTACGAGATACACTTGTATACATGTCCAGAGAAAGTACATTTGTTATTTGGTTAATAAATAAAAACTAAAAACTTGTACGAACTTTGGCGAGTGTACATTGAGATCGGTGCAGGTGCACGAGTTTTTCATTTGTGGTTGTCTCGTCCGGTCACTAAGGACCGATCTATTGTTTCATACACCTAAGTAAATTCGTACAACCACACGTGCCTATTATGTTTCCGTGTTCTAGCAATAAAACCGCCCGTGTTTGTTGATAAGTTAATATATCTATGGGCTAGTGCGAACATGGTAGAATATCTCAGCATTCGTAGGGGCTTTTACAAGGACCACAAAGCTTTCCAACACAACGTATGAGTCCTTAGGATTATGGAGAGCTCTCCATGTCTTAAGAAGGTATCATAGTGCCGCAAGATGGAGGAGGAACAGACGCATCTCGTGGAGGCGAATGCCGACAACGAACCGACGCTATGTGAAGCCATCTTGGTTAGGGGGAGATTGTTAAGAATAATCAAGTTTTCATGCATTAGTTCAACCATGAAGTCTTGCATGGCTGCATGCTAGTGGATTAGTGGGTCATTATCATGGTGTATTAGTGATTTACATTAGTCCTGTGTTAGTGGGTCATAATCATGGTGTATGTTGGTTAGCTATTTAGCTCTTTATAATCGTTGTTTTCAGTTGAAAGGGAATAACAGAGAGAAAAAGTAGCACTAGACAGTTACAGTGCTACGCAAAAACTTCTATGTGTTCTTTCTCCTCGTAAATCATCTTCCTCGCTCGTGTGCGAGTACTATACCTTATCTGATTGTGCCAACAGACCCTCCTCCGCCTGCCTCGCCGCACTTTGGGCTACCGCTCGATGCCGCACCACGGCGCTGCCCCGTCTCGATCTGCCATGGGCATAGACTTCGAGATGGAAAGAAGAGAGGAGGAACCGTACGAGAAACTGTCCTACGTACATGTAGCAGCGCTGTTAACTGTAGGTACAATGGTACTTGGCATTTCTCTCGAAGTACTGACGCAGAGTTTACCTTGCCTAGTGTGCATACCAGGAGTCAGGAGAGCTGTACTATCCCTAGTGTTTTGGCCACATGGCCCACATCCCTTGATCGCATTCGCCGTCACCTTCCTTGCCGGTCGTCGTCTTCCTTCGTCAGTGGCCCTGGCAGGTAGCTCCTCTATGCTGAGGTTCTGAGGCAGAGCCAAGACACCTAGGGTAGTTCTTACCTTGGCTGTGGGCCGTACATATGTAGTCTATACTGTTAGGTCTCTGGCTACAAGAGGAAATCTTGCCGTTTGTGGGCCTTTCCCACGCACAAAAAGAAGAGATTTGCTAAACAACATTCGACTGTTTTCTTTTACTCATACGATGAATTGGGTCTAAATTTATTATATTTTTTTATAGAACATAACGGGTTCACCACATTGCCAAATTTTGTTGGTATATAATTTTATTTATTTTTCTTTGTTTTTGCTCAATATCTCAAAGTATATGTTAGATTTTGAATCATGTAATGGAAATATGAGTTATTTAGACCTTCGATAATAATTATAGTGACCAAGAACAAAAATTACATAACTAAATTGCTGTAACTTATGTATAATAGAGTTGTAATTGAACTTATAAAATTTTACTGTTTTAGGCTGAGAAAACAGTCGAATATTGTATAGATGGACCCATGTTACTAAGCAAGATAATTGAGACCGAGCGTTTGCTCGAGTGGTTTGCTCGGTGTTGTGCGAGCAAGTTTGTCCGGGTTCGACCTTGAGGATTGTACTCGAGCGTCTCACCGGATTATTTAGGAATAGTACATGCACATGTGAATGCGTTCAGTGGTCAAAACACATACCCGCGCTCCATGGGATTTAGCTCCCGCTCTAGTTTAAAACATGTGTTTAGAACACACCCACGTGTGTATGGGTGTGCATGTGGTGTGTGTACATGAGTGTGTCCTACGTGTACTCTAAAAAAGCAAGATAGATTCCCTTGATCTGGTGTGGCTAGCTTCCCGTGGCGTGCAACAGCATCGCTCCACAGTGATTCCATGCTTCATAATATAATACTTATGTGGTTTTTTTACTAACATAATTATATATATAAAAAGTAATAGTTAAAATTGGATATTAGAGACCTACCGATGTCTAAATATTATTGAATGAAGAGATCGAGAACATAGTATTATTGAGTTTCATGCCTCAACCGTTGGCCATTGATCACAGCATGTGAGATTTTTTGGTGACACGATGCTTTTGTAGCTTTTGTTTGTACTTAGCTCTGGAGGAAAATTAAGATGTGTGCTGGCACGAGATCGAGTGTCTATTTTCTACTGGATGGATTGCGGAATTGATTCTTTCGCATTTACCGCTTTCTTGCAAAACTAAACCGGCGGAAAATATTTTAAATGGTTAACCATACTAATTAAGCTTCGTTCCCGCTGCTCGCCGCACGCAAAACCATGGTCTCGACGGATATTCCCGGCCCGAGCCCCAGCATCACCCCCAAGCCTCCCGGATGACCGTCACGGCGGTGACGCAGCTCGTCGAGCACGAAGATCATGGACGGGCCAGACATGTTGCCGTACTCCGTGAGCACGTGCCGGCTCGCTGCCAGCTTGCCGGGCGCCAGCGCGAGCTCCGCCTCGACGCCGTCCAGGATAGCCGGGCCGCCGGGATGCACTGCCCAGAAGAGGTCGTTCCAACCACCACTGAGCCCGAGCGGCCCGACCGCGTCGACCAGGCACTGCTCGATGTTGTCGCGCAGCAGCGCTGGCAGCTTGACGGAAGGTCGGAACGCGAGGCCGCCTTCGCCGAGCACCCCCGCTGCGCCGTCCTCGCTATTCGGAAGCACCGTCTGCGAGGCAGACACCATCTCGAAGAGGGGCTGTTCGACGCCGGAGTCGTCGGTGTTGTTGTCTGACCCGACGATGACGGCGCCGGCGCCGTCTCCGAACAGCGCCTGCATGATGAGCGTGTCCAGGTGGGCCTCGTGGGGCGCGCGGAACAGGACGAGGCTGAGCTCGGCGCAGGCCACGAGCACGCGCGCGCCGCGGTTGTTCTCGGCGATGTCCTTGGCGACGCGGAGCGCGGCGGAGGCTGAGGAGCACCCATGGAAGTACATCATGGTGCGCTGCACGGAGCGGCGGAGGCCGAGGAGGGCCGCAAGGCGGAGGTCAGCGCCCGGCATGTGAGCGCCGGAGTAGGTGGTGAACACGAGGTGGGTGACGTCGGTCGCCGGGCGTCCCCACTCGGCGATGGCCCTCGCCGCAGCCGCAGCCGCGAGCTCCGGCACGGTGGCCGCCAGTATACACTGCCGGGCGTCGAGAGACGGCAGCGCGCGGTCGACAATCTCCGGATGGTCACGGAACATGTCCTCCGTGTGGTGGAAGTACCGCTTCTTGATGCCCGAGTTGTGACCTGAGAAATCTCCAAGGTTTCTTGTATACTGCTTCGTGAAACGAACCAAGCTGAGACGAACAGAAACGTTAGAATCTTACATATCATCTTCATCTTGGATTTGAGCCTTGTGAGGTGGTCGCTCTTGGTGACGCGGAAGTACCAGTCCGCGTACTCGTCCTGCGGCACGCAGTTCGCCGGGTTCGCCGTGCCGATAGCGAGCACGGCCGCGCGGTGCGCCTGCCGGGTCTCGTCCACGGCGTTGGCCGCTTGAGGTTCGGCCCCATTGTTGCCGAGCAGCAGGTAATTCTGGAGGCAAATGCCATTAGCTAGGCAAGTACAAACAAGTGACTAGTATGCAAGTAGAAGACTGTTTGTGTCCGTTGAATCACACAGTGGTATACTAATCTAATCTCAGTCCATCTTTGTGTTTTTTTCTTCCTTTTTTGAGGTCCAACCATTTATTTTTGGATGACTACAGAGTGGTAATAATCTTCATGGTCCATTCAGAGTACGATTTTTGGATGATGACAGCATTAGACCCCGGGAATGGATCTGACAGAAGCGCGATTTAGACCCCAGGAATCGATCTACGCCGATCCAACGGCTATGGACGTACGTACGTGATGCCTGGTCATACAAACCAACGTGCAGCCATGAAGTTGCAACCTACTTGACTCACCTTCTCCCGACGCCGTCGTTGCGGTGCCTCGAGCGGCGGCGACCGGCGACACCGGTGGGATGTCTCTGAAGAAGATCATGCCGACGGATCAGGCTAATCTGAGACATTGTGGGAGAGCACTGAAACAACTCTCGAGACATTGCTGTCTTACTGACAGTACCAGTGGACACCCTTGTTATGGCCAGGGCTAAGGGCTCTGTAGTCTTCATATATAGTGTACGCTTGCACTGCACGCGATGTTATGCGCAAGACAGTTGACGAGATGGACGGAAACAGATAGCATTAAACGTTCGTCACGTTTGGAATGCAGCAATGTTAAAAATGTTGAGGAACCGTCGCTAGCGAGTCCAGTCCAAACGATTACCTCGTAGACAAATTCAGAATTGTAAGAACAATGCATGAACACAAGAACAGAATAAGAGACTGAACACAGAGATGTAGGGGGACTTCTTGCTTCTCTTTATTCCTTCATTCAACGATCAATCCTTTACAATGAATAGCACCCCCTATTTATAGGCTACGACCCTGCTAGGGTTTGGGATGAGGAGCCCACCTTGGGCCAGGACTCCCGGTCCTGGGCCCGGTTTCCTAACACTCCCCCTTGGGCACTCATCCTTCATGCCCATGTCTCGTTAAAACTCCATAAAAACCCAGTGGGAAAAATTTGGAGAAAGAGTACATGATACACGTTCTGCTGTGATGCACGAATTGCCTCATTAAAAACCTTGGCCGAGAAACTTCAGGAAAACTCGTCAAGGGAAAAAGAGTACAATCCACCCAATTTCATTTAATCTCCTAGATTTATTCTTTGGGTACTCGATCTTCATGATCAAGCTTTAATAATGAGTTCGTGAAGGTTCTCCCCGATTTCTGACTTCTAAGTCTCATCATTCCAATTCACGATGCATCTTTCAATGTTAGACTGGAAGTGACTTAGTGAATAAATCTGCAAGATTCTCACACGACTTAGTATGCAGTATTTTAAATACGTTCATCTTTTGCAATTCATGAGCATAGAAGAACTTGGGGTTGATATGCTTTGTGAGAGAATTCTTCACATAACTCATCCAGACTTGTGCAACACAAGTCGCATTTATCTTCATAGATAATAGTGGAGGTTAGAGCGGTATTCAATCCACATGATCGCTGGATGTGGTGAATCATCCGTCAAGCCAAACACAATCTCGTAAGGCCTCGTGCAGTGCTATTATTTCCGAGTGGTTCGTCGTAGTCGATACAAGACTCGCTTAGACGTTTTCATGGAATTGCGCTCCACCACATAGGAATACATAGCCTGCTTGTTGTATGCGGGTCCTACAAGTACCGTTATCCGCATTGCCATTCATAGTTAGGTCTTGGTTCTTTCTATAGAATGACTAAATTCTTTGCTTCTTTGGAGGTATCTAAGATGTCCTTTATTCCCTGCCAATGCCTTTGGTAGGTTCTCGCACTATACCTTGCTAGTAGGATCACGGCAAATACAATGTCCGTTCTAGTACAGTTTGCTAAATACATTAGTGCTTCTATTGCACTTCAGGTGGGAATTCGGTCCCGAACTTCCTCCCCTCTTCTTTAGGTCCAGACGGTCTTTGTCTTGCTGCAAAGGTCTCCGACCATTGGCATTTTCAAAGGGTATGCCTTTGCAGAGTCGAACCTTTCTAACACCTTCGAGTGTAGGTGACTAATGCACTAATACCTCTTTAGGGCATGCCCAAGTCGCAGCTCGGGCAATATTTGGTTTTCACCCAAATCTTTCATTTCAACTCCGACCTGTGTAAGAGCTTGCTTTCTTAATGTCCTTCGGTTCGATGATATTCGATCATCTTCATACTCGAGATTATACAAAATTCATTCTGGATCGTCGTATAAATACACAGAGATTATTCTCATTGTTCGTGTAGCCTTTCTTGCATAGAAAGTCGCCTGCGATTATACCACATTCCGCTCGATTGCTTAAGTTCGTATAATGACTTTCTCGAGTTTCACATCGTACATGTTTCTATTTGCTCTGCTTTGGTTCGGACGTTGATACATTCTGTATCTTCATATAAAAGTCCGAATCCAATATTTCATAAAGGTATGCTAGTACCTCATCCATCAATTTCACTTCTAACTTCAAGTTCACTGCCATTGAGATAAATATTTAAAGGGAGTTCCGCCCATGACCGGGGAATAGGTTTCTTCATAATCATCTTCTGGATGTTCAGTGAAACTTTGTTCAACGAGCCTTGCTTCTTTTCATTTCTCTTTCAACAAATACCCACTTATGCCCTACAGGTGTATAAGGAGGCGTATGGCTTACATGTGCCCAAACACCTTTCTTTTATTCAGAGAGAATAATTCAATTTCTATTGCCTTCTTCCAACTGATCTTTTCTTTTATTTATCGAGCGATGCAGCTCGGATCAAGATTGATGATTGTGGCAAATTTCTTTGCAAAGTAAGTGTCGACATTGGTCGTTGTAATATTCAAAGGTTCTCCGAGGTCATAAAGTTTATAACTATTTCTTCAAGGGACGATTCTTTTAATACTTCTACTTGCTCACCGCTGCTTTCAATTGCGGGCAAGTCTTTAGTTTTTCACCCGATGTGTGCGCACACATCCATGCCGATGTCTCTTCATGGGGATGTTCAATTCGTATGCCTTTTCAAGGTTCCATATCGATGCCGTGTCTCAACCGCCCCTTCTCGTTCGGGCACTTCTGATCGGCCGTGTCAAGTCCTTCTTATCCTTTTCACCAGCGCCCCCTGTTACTTCGGATTCGAGGACCGGAGTTCTCGCCCTTTATTCCGAGGCCTCGGACGGGATTAGGATACCTTCAATGGTATTTCAACCTCTCCTGCATTGCTTGCGTGTAAATGCTACTTATTCACGCTCTTCAAATCACTAAAGTAATCGCGCTTGATTCGCTAATACTTGCAAATCAATTATCTTCGGACTTCAATTGTCTTCTAGACTTCAATTCAATTATCTTCGACCGCAATTATCTTCGGACTTCTCTATTTGCTTTACTAGTGCGCGTCATATGCATAGATTTCAATTATCTTCGACTTCAAATGTCTTCTAGACTTCAATTATTTCCGACATTATTATCAAGGGTTGATTTCTCCCAATGACGGAAACTAATCTCATCTATTGTACTTCAAATGTCTTCTAGACTTCAATTATCGGGCATTATGCAAATCTCCACCATAGGGTCCAAAGACTTGATTATGGATGTCCACATAACCAACGATATCCCGCACTTTCGAGAAGACCCAATGCAGCCATTGCGGTGGTGGTATAGGTATATACCCTTGCGACCAAACTCGCGAAGATGAGAAGTTTTCAAGATCGACCTTGCACTAGTTGCATAGTTGGATGGATGTTATAGGCCGACGGTCTAAAATTGATGAGAGTCGCACGAGCAGATCACGTGTCCCCAACATATAGTTGGTAAATTACAATTCTTCAAAGTTCTGTTAGTCCATTCTGGGTGCGGATGTGCGGTATAGGATGCTCAACTTTAATTCCCATTTTTATACAATAATCATCAAATGCCTTCGGAGTACATTCTTCGGCGTTGTCCATTCAGATGGACTTTACGTGATGATTAGGGAAATTATTTTTCCAATTGTTAATTATCTGCGAGATTTAGCTTTGCAAAAACATGGTTTCTCATAGACAATAAACATATGTGCGACCATTCCGAGGAAGCATCGATGAGCACCATAAAATACCTAATTGACCCTTACAGGGGTTGTATAGGACCGCAAAAGTCTCCCTGGATACGGTCCAGGAATGCAGGGACTTCATCCTTCGCTTTCAGAGCAAAAGGTCTAATAATTAATTTCCCGGTGGCACATGCGTGGCACACAAAATCTTCCAGATTCGGGAAATTCTTTATATTCATATTTATGTCCCTGTGAATTGTTAATTATATCTCTCATTATCCTAAGACCTAGGCGACATAATCTATCATGCCAGAGATAGATAAGTTCAGAGCTTCTAAATACGGTTTTCAAGGCAGTATAGGCTGCAGGTGCCTTAATATTAGTGTAGTATAGCCCAGCTTCATATGAAGGAAGATATTCTAATGCTATTTTTCACTTTCTTCATGCTTTGTAGTGAGCAGGTATTCTGTACCATACTCTTCTTCAGTCTCTACATGGAAACTGTTAGCGCAAATATCCTTGAGAGTTCTAGTCGATTCTGGGTACAATAAGTCTTCTTCAATGACCAAAGTTGTGCCCGTTGAGAGTATAATTATGGCCCTTCCTGAGCCTATTATACAAGTATCGCTGCCTGCGATTGTCGTAAGACTACCAGTATTCTTGCTGATTGACTGGAAAAATTTCCATTTCTCTCAGGATGGTATTCGTTGTGCCTCTACATGCTAAGCACACTTCCTCCATAGGGTGCCACACGCGTTCTAATATAATGTACTTTATTAATATGTAGCAGAAAGCAAGCAACACATAAATAAAATACTTCAGATATCAGAATGTAACTTGCTATTATAAAGACGGGAAAATAAGTCTTGCAGGACTCATAATAAGAATTTAATGCTTTGCTCTCCCAGAGCTTGCAACCATTATTCAATAATTCAAAATTCTGCTTCAATTACAAACTGTAAGTTTCTATGAAAGGTCTGAGTGCAATGCGTGCACTGGATCTAATAGACGAAGTATTCAGGAACTTCTGCCTAAATCGGCTCCATGCGCGATCTTCTCCTCTTGGGCGCCTACTACCGTGGCCGCCGCGATGTCCAAAGGAGGGATGATGGGGTCACTCATCGGGCTGTTCACATTCATAAGTGCAACTAATGGATGTGGATCCTCCGTGTCTCGCAATGGCGAGGTATGCCTCATGCTATCATTTGCCCTTCTTCTTAGACCGAAAATATCGATAATGTACGCATTTACGACCTTACCCTTCTTGTTCCTCTCATTCGTGAAAGGCTTCATCACCTTGTAGTCGCTAGCGTGGGCTTCATGGCCAACATTTGCTACTAGGTGGTTGCGAGATGAAGTTCTTTCTTAGAATATCATCTTGAGTTTCGCAACTTGCATGATGTCAATTAATTGGCATACTTCATGTAGCCGCTCTTGACGATAGTTGCTTGCGGATTGCACGCGCTCGAGTGAAAGGTAGAGAGTCTTCTCAATCTTCTCGCTCATCCGTGATTACATTACCACATAATTGAAGATCGTTATAAATTTCAGACAAATTCGACCATACTGGTCGCTTCTTCAATTCGATTCGTGATGCCAGTCATCTTCATATCCATGCAAAAAGTTCAAAGGATTACTGCTGGTAATCTGCATAAAATGGTTGCAAAAATCTCACAATGCTCTTCGAACTCCAGGTTCGTGTTCCCGTATTTTTCTACGCATTTTTCAAGATTTACTGCTATTTTCAATGATTAAAAGCAATATATACAATTACAGATAATCAAAACAGTAAATACAATAAATAAATTGCATAGAAATAATCATAACAAGGATAAACATGCTTCAAATGAGAAAACTGATACAAAAATCGGATTCCCGAGGCCCTTTTCTTCTGGAAAATGACTTTCTGGCGAAAACTGCAAGTTTCAGGGGTTAAAACGCGAAAACTCAGTTTTGAGAGAAATTACGCGTAGTTTTCATATTTTCCGAGGGGTTTTTCGCAAAATTCCTTTATTCGCGAAAATTCTACGCAATTATGAACACTTCAAGGTTCTTTTTGCAAAATACCCTTTTTTCATTTTTTTTAGTATTATTACTGTTCATGTATGCGATGCGATGCAACATCAGCACATGCAATTTCGTTCATGCGATGATCTACTGCAATCAACATCCGCTCTTTCATACAATCTATCGATCGGCATTGTGTCGCGACTCCAAGTCGGCTCATGACAGATTAGAGTAAATTTGCAATCAGAGAAACAATCTAGAAAGCAACAATTGAATAATTGAAAGCAATCTAGAAAACGATTCAATCCACGAGTGTCGCTCATCGACGGCTACCTTTTCGATGCGAGGAGAGTCGATCGTCGCCGATAACGTGTTGAGGAACCGCTTGGCGAGTCCAAATCGGCGCGACACTCGTAGACAAACTCGTAATTGTAAGAACAATGCATGAACACAAGAACAGAATAAGAGATTGAACACAGAGATGTAGGGGGACTTCTTGCTTCTCTTTATTCCTTCATTCAACGATCAATCCTTTACAATGAATAGCACCCCCTATTTATAGGCTACGACCCTGCTAGGGTTTGGGATGAGAGCCCACCTTGGGCCGTGACTCCGGTCCCGGGCCCGGTTTCTAACAAAAATGCGTCTTCAGTAGCCGCCACACAGGCAAGTCCTAAAACATGCGCAACTATGCTCCAACGCGGCAGAGGCCCTGGCGGCAACCAGGGAAAGCAATTTCGCCGAACTTACGGTGATTTCGCCCTTCTCTGAAATTTTTATAATTCGTTCAAAAAATACGGAAATATTTGAATTTGGACAAATTACAACTTAAATTTGATTTTAGACAAAATTTGATCAAATTTTAGTCAAATTTTAAGTCCAAATTTCGTCCAGTTTGAAAACCAACTGAAATTTTGAACTGAAATTTCGGTAATTTCGTTCGTTTCGTTGCCCTCTGAATTTTGAAAACCAACACGTCTCCTGCTGGTGCGCCTCGTGATCCCATCGTGTTGTGTTTCTTTTAAGGCGTCAAGCTTAAGCTCTGGATTAACTTATACATAATAAGTACAGAAAAAAATTAGTAACTTCTGCCTCCGGTTACATAAAGGACCTAGAAGAACTAAAAAATTACAAGCCAACTAAGATCCCGTTTGGAACGTGGGAATTTTACATCAATCCTATGATAATTGAACTATTTTCTATGAAATTCATGTGGTCCAATGCAACATCCCAAGGTTATGTTGCTATTTTAAAATTTAAAATTTTATTATTTATTGGATTTTTTGAGATTTAAAAGAGTTTTATTGCTTTTCTTGAATTTCCTTAATTTTAAAAGTCAAAAAGATAATTTATAGGGTTCTTAGTTTTTATTAGATTTAAAGTTAAAGAGGAAAATTTAGTAAATTTCTTGAATTTTCTAAATTTTAAAAATGCTTTTCCTATTTTCCATAAGTTTAAAATAATTTATGTGCAAAAATAAAAGCCAACTTTAAGTTAAAAATAAGTTAGGGAATTTTTCTGAATTTTTCCACCATTTTTGAACTCTACTTGCTATTTTTCTAAAATCCTAAATGAATTAACTCCATTTCTGTAATTGAAAAAGCAACAAAAATCTGGAAAATCATTTTGGGCCGAAAGCCTTGCTCCCGGCCCATTCCTTCCTTCCCACGGCTCGACTCTCCCCGGCCCAGCTCAGTCTACGCCGACCCGCCTCCCTCTTCTCTCCCTCTCTCACCGCTAGGTGGGCCCCACTTGTCGGTGCCCTCCTTGTTCTTCTTCCCTACCCCCTTTCTTCCCGTTGCGCACCCATGCTGCTCCCACACCGAGCCGTGTCACCACCTTGACGCCCATGCCCTCGCCGTGCCGCTCCTGTTAGCGCCTCACCTGCCCCAACCCACTGCTGCCCATCCCCGCGCCCATGCCCTGCTCCCGCGCCTCACCCACCCTGCTCCGCCCTGCCCATGCGTTGTGCCCAGCACCGCCCGCGCGCCCATGCCGCTCAACCCCTTCCCCACTCCTTGGCCGCTATAAGTGGAAGCCTCAGGTGCCCACCTCCTCCTCCTTTTCTTTTTCCCTCGGATCTCCCCCTCTCCCTCGCCTTCTCCTCCCCACTTTTCGCCATTGAAGCTCCGCAGCCGAAACTTGCTCCACTGTCGATTCCACCACTAGCAAGGACTCCCCGGTGACATCGATCTCGCCTCTGACACCGCCTCGTTGTGTTCTACCTCGGGCTCCCCGTGCCTTCACCGGAAGTTCACTAGACCGTCATCGCTGCCTTCAACCGCCGCAGTCGCCGATTTCTCTCATTGCCGCCGCCCATCTCCTTGCGCCGCATCAATGAAACCACAAGCACCAGGTTCACCTTGCTCTTGCCTTCCCTTCGATGCCTCAGCCGAGCCTCGCCGTGGCATGTAGCGCCAGCGACCTCCGCACCTGAGCGCCGCCGTCCTCCGGCTGACGTGGCACAAGCACGCCAGCGCCACGTTGGTGCCACCTCGCCCGCCTGCCCTCCTGCATTAGCGCAAGCGTGGCAGCCCGCATCAGTGCATGCGTGGCTGAGCCACTGTGCAGAGCGCCCGGTCCACCGTGAACCGACACAAAACCGTGGACTTGGTCCAAGGCCATGGGCCCATTTGTCAGAGGCATAAATGTGTTTCCTTTTGAAAATAATTTGGCCAAAAATCATTAATCTCAACCACTGACGTCATGCTGATGTCATAAAGGTTTTTCTTCAGGAAAATAATTCTAAAAATTCTGGAAAATCTCTTTTTCATCATTTCATGTGTTTTTCAAACTTTCAAGAGCCCGTTCTCCCTCGTTCGAGCTCCGATTTCAGTGATTCAAATTTCTAATTTCATCTAAAATCAAGATCTAGCTATCTATACTGAAATCATTTAATTTGGAGTTCATTTAAATTTTATTTGAATTTGCTTCGTATTCACGTGTAGATTTCGATGACTTCGGGGAACCTGAGCTATTCGAAGAGTTAGATTCTCAAGCTTTTGAGGAAGGCAAGTTACACCTTTGATCATATTTGAATCCTAGTATTTTAAATTATTTAAATTCTGTTTTAAAGTATTATTGCATGTGTAATTAAATTTAAGTAATTTAAATCCATGTTTTAACCTTATAGTTATTCCTAAATCCATTGTACATCCAAATTTGTTATTGAATTAACCACTCCTTGACACCCTAGTTAAAAGCTAGTTGGTACATTAGTATGAACTAGAACATGTTAAAATACTTTATACTTAGACAAAACTTAGACAAAAAATATTGAATTTTGGGAATTTATCCAAAATGTTCAACTATGATTTAGATGAGCCTATGGTACTGTTTTTACCATAGAACGTTTATAAAATGATTTGACTTGGTAAATAAAATCAAAATTGGTTTGGACTTGGGCGAAATAGATATTTGGATGGTGCACATTGATGGATAGGATCAAGTTATTTCTATGATTGAGGCCTAGGGATTATTTTGGAAAGTCGTCCAAGTCAGTTAAGGACCGATCTTTGAGCCGTATTTTGCCAAGCCTCATCGTACTACCACATGTCCTGTTGTGTGGGTATATATCAGAATGACCTACTTTTATATATTCCCACATGGCGCAAGACGGTGCTTAAGTTCGGCGGATTTCTATCCAAAGGAAGTGAAACCCTAGCGGTCATAACTACGATTGGATTGACGCATTGTAAAGGCCTTGTGATAATCACTTAGTCGCACGCCTTCGGAAACGTGTCATGTCTGACATTATGAAATGATTATCTCTTATGGGTAAAGTTGTACTATCTCTACAGAGTGTTAAGAACTATTCAAATAGCCGTGTCCATGGTCAAGGACATGCTAAGCAAAGCCACTCAAAGTTAGAATTTGTTTTGATTTAAAATGATGTTGACAAATGATTTTGGATAGCTTATCCCATTTGGGAAATTGGGCGGTATGCCATGTGATAGGAAGATATCCTTCACCAATTCTTGTATGGAGGTTATCTACTATAAAACTATCATTTAAGACTTGATTTTAGCTATAGAATAAACTGCTTTGGAACTTAGTTTGAATATTTAAATGGGAAATGTCGCTTTATGCTAATTGAGCCTTATAAGCCTTCCTTTGACAAATCCTCGCATGCATTATAATATGTTAATGGGTGTAACTTGTAGAGTACATTTATTTGTACTCATCCTTGCTTAATTCATTGTTGTTCATAGGAGGAGTACTACATGAATAATGAAGACTTGGACGACTAGGCTACGCCCCCAGACAATTGTCTGTGGCAAATCGTATGATCTACCTTATTGCTTTTGCTTCTACTGTATTTTGCTTATTGGATTTATGCCCCTTTTGTAACAAACTTGAATTATTATGAATGAATCGCGTATTATGGCTGTGCTATCATCTTTTGTTCGACTATGTATACTAGCTGTTCCTGGACTAGTGTATGAAGTACAGAGAATCTGGGACCCTTCGCTCCCGGGTTCGACATCCAAACATGCCCTAATCCTTGGAGTCTTCTGGGGAGCACATGTCGGAGATCTAAGAGGGACAGCAGTGTGCGGTGGCAAAGAACAGCTTTGTCGGAGATCTACCACCTTAGCCACCCATGGTAGATTGGCAGTGGCTCCCGAATGGCAAATATGATGTTCTTGATGGAGGGTCTCTTCTGATCCAATATGAGTGAAAGTATAGATTGAGCGAACCTTGGATCTTGTTGCTAATGATGATTTGGCAAGATCTATTGAAGAAGAACATGACCCAAGAAAAAAGCCAGTGAGGATTTACAACAAACTGAAGATCAACAGCTAGCCTCAAATATGGTAAGGTGAAGATGAGACTTACCGAGATCTAGGGCAGATCTAACGCACCCCATGGGTTAGGGTGCACAATGGCAAAGACAACCATCGACTGTAGGAGCTGAGAAGCTCGACGATAGTCACTGGTGGAGCCAGAAAATAAATATAGGGTGGAGCCGAACAAATGCAACTACTTTTTTATAGTGAAAACTAAACTAAAAATTTCACTTTACATACTCGAAAGATGTCACATACATTGTTGGACCGAAACGACGATTAGGGGGGGTGAATAGGAGCACTACTTCTTTTTTTATCTAGATCAGATTCAACTTCATTTTTGCTCCAATAGCCATGAAAGCTATAAAGATTGAATGTGCAAGCACAACGAAAGTCTTGTATCGAATCTAATCAAAACCCTGAGACTAAAACACCAAAAACTCAAAACGAAAAGAGTTCGGTGGTCAAACCTCTGAGGATGGGCAGTCTGACCTTCAGCATGATAAATAGTGAAATCAGCACAAGATCAAAATCACAAATCGATTTAAATTTTGACCTAACAATCCAAATCTCCTCAAATTTCAACCATAGCTCATGAAGAAGGTCACGAATCTATTTCAATCAACGATCGGGAAGATCGGGACCAAGATTCCACCAATTTCTTAGATGAGGGCAAAAGGCTCAAGAACTGAGGAGATTCAAATTTTGATCCAAAGACTTGCTCGTGGGTAGATGGTGATCAAGATGATCCTAGACGCATTCTCACATATCACAGCAAGCAAGATCACAATAAAAAACCAAAAGATCACCAAAATCCCAAAAGTCATCAAAGAGAGAGCAGGAACAAAATGAAACTCAACTTGAAGAAATCTTACTTGGATTGATTTGAGATAGATGTTGGTTTATAGATACTCCACCATGGGGGACAAAGGGTCAACACTTGAGCACACAATCAATCCATCTCTCACAAACCCTAGCCTTAGCTACTTCAAAATCCTCAAATCACAAATTAGGGATTTTCTCTTGGAAGGACTTAGGAACTCCACATCTAGAGATTCTCTTTTATAGTGGAGGATAGGTTTAGAGAGAAGACTCTAATGGACACTCGTTAAGCCCACACATAAACGGGTCCACAGTCACGCATACTTCTCAAAGCATATGACAAATCGGGTTTCCCGAATTCGTATATTCATGATCTTTTTCTTCACTTGACCTAAACCACCTCTCCTTGTGCCGTCTTACACCGTGGTTTAGCCAAAGGTCACTAAGGTTGTATTTTGGTGAAGTTACCAAAATACCCCTTGTCGATCTTTCTCTAAAGAACGAGTCTAATCTTCATGAAGCAATCCCATGCTTCGTCACGTGTAGGTTGATCAACAGCTCTCTTCATGTTGGTAAGTATCTTCCATCCGGCTCCCACTGAAACCATCATGGCATTTGCACCGACCTCTATGCTGCTTGATGCAACTCGTCGCACCGAACTTCTCGTTCGGTCATCTTTGTCTATTTTGCGCCATGCTTGAGTCCAATGACTTCACTCGACATCCTCAACCATTATGGACCTCAGCTCTCCAAGCCTAGTCCCAATCATCTCGTCATTGACCTCCAAGCCTCCTACACAACAATAAACCAAGAAATCGATTTCGGAAATAAGTTCTTCGTAACTTGACCCACATTAGTCGAAACATGCATCATACAACACACATGCACTGAATACCATGAATTTGACCTAACCAATGATTATCGCCGCTTTGCCAGCTAGTGAACAGGGCAAATGCGGTTAGACCACCTCCAATGGTCGGTCTGACCGCCAGTACATTGACTTAGCCGGATTTTCTTTCTGAAAATCCGAACCCTCTTTGGAAATTTAAAATGAAAAGAACTTTTGACTTGAAGCTGCAAAAATTATGAGATCAAATGCAGAAGAATCATCTCTTTTGCCTACACCCTCTATTTTTGTCCCAGCCTAAAATTTGAACAACACTTTTGTGGTCGGTCTGACCGCCAACCACTTGGATTGCTCAAAGGCTGGTCGATTGCCAGTGGTTGTAACATCCCAGTTTTCAGGCCCTTTTGAAAAGTTCCAAAATAAAAATAACCATTTGGTTTTGTTGAACTTCTACAGCTTAACTTGAAATTTTGAAAATTAAAAACAATTTAAATGACTAAATCAAACATCAACCAATTCAAAATTTGGGTTATTTTGAGTTTATTAGAGTTCTCTGGTATTTGAAATCCCTCTCCTCTATTGTTCCATTTTTCCCTCGGCCTAGCTCTTTTCCCCCTTGGTTTTGACCACCCTCTCAGTTTCGACTAGCCCCACCTGTCAGCCCCTATACTCACCTTTTCTTTCCTCCCTCTTTTTCCTCTTGCGACATGCGCATTAAATGTCGTCGTCTATGCAGCGACATGCACATTAAATGCCGTTGTCTCCGCTGAGCCCCGCCGCGCTGCCGCGAATTTCGCTGCTCCATCTTGTTGCTCGGTTCCCCCTTCCTCTATAAATAGAGCACTTGGGAGAGCCCTTTTGCCCTCCTTTTTATTTTCCCCTCAACACTCTCCCTCTCTCTCTTGCCCTCGTTTCGCCGAGCTCCGATTTTTGCCGCCGCCTCTAGCGCCGCCGTCAAAGCGTCTCCATCAGCGTTGTCTCTACCTCTAGCTTCACAAGACCGCGTGCTACCCGAGGCTCCGCTTGTCTTCGTCGGGAGTTCATCATAGCGCTCGTGCCTTCTTTGGCCGCCGACCTCCTCCAACCTCTCTCTCGGTTTTGGTGAGTTCTCCGTGTCTTGTCATCTTTTATCTTTCTTATGACCACGTTGAGTTGTCATATCCATCTCGTATCCCTTACGCCACGTTGAGTTGTCATATCTTTCTTATGACCATGTTGAGTTGTCGTATCCTTCTCGTATCCTTCTTACGACTATGTTGAGTAGTCGTCTTATATCCTCCTTCTGACCTTATGATTTCAAAACTTCAGAGAGCTCGTTCTCCTTCGTTCGAGCTCCGATTCGAGCGATTCAAATTTCTAAATTCATCTAAAATCCAGATCTAGCTTTCTTTTCTAAAATTATTTAATTTGGAGTTCATTTGGGTCTTATTTGGACTTCATCTGAATTTGCTTCATTCTCACGTGTAGATTTGGACAACTCCGGGGAACCCGAGTGTCTCGACGAAGTAGATCCTCAAGCTTTTGAGCAAGGCAAGTTACACCTTTGATCATCTTGAATCCTAGTATTTTAAATTACTTAAATTATGTTTTAAATTATTATTGCATGCTATTTAAAAATCAAGTAATTTAAATTCATGTTTTAAGCTTTATAGTTATTCCCAATTCCTTTGTACAACCGAACCTTGCTATTGAATTAGTCGCTCCTGGATACCTTAGTTAAAATCTAGTTGGTATGTTAGTATGAGCTAGAACATGTTGGAAAACAGTGTGCTTAGACAAGGCTTAGATCGAAAGTGTTTAATTTGGGGAATTTAGCCAAAATGTTCAACTATGATTTGGAAGCAATTCTATGGTATTGTCTTTGCCATAGAAGGGCATAAAATGTTTTGAATTTTTAAACAAAATGAGAATTGGTTTGGACTTGGGCGAATTGGATGCTTGGATGGGTGCATGTTCGTGCACGGAATCGATTTATTTCTATGATCGAGGCCTAGGGTTCTTTTGAAAGTCGTCTAAGTTAGTTAAGGACTGGTTTTCGAGCCGCATCTTGCTAAGCCCCATCACATGACCACATGTCCTGGTGGGTAGGACCTGACTAACTAATTTCCGACGTTTCACTGTGGTTGTGTCATCCGGTTGCGTGGGTGTCTTTACGACCTACTTTTATGTATTTCCACCTAGCGCAAGAGGGGGACCTGAATCCGACGGGTTTCTATCCAAAGGAGGCAAAACCTTAGCGAGGCATAATTGTAGTGGGATGACGTTTTGTTAAGGCCTTGTCACATGCTCTAGACTGCCCACCTAAGGTAGTGAGCGGTGGTATCGACGGATGCCGAGCAAACTAGAGAAGTCGTGTCGTGTGGGTAAAGGTGTACACCTCTGCAGAGTGTTAAGAACTATTCGAATAGTCATGTCCACGGTCATAGACATGCTAGCAAAGCTACTCCAAGTTAGATTTTGGTTTTGTTTTCAAAAGACTTCTTCAACTGGTTTGGATTTCTTATCCAATCGGGAAATTAGGCGGGTAGCCTTGTGATAGGAGGGTATTCTTCACTACTCTTATGAATGCTATATGACTATAAAACTTGAGATTTAGAAAATGAATTTTATCTATGGAATAAACTACTTTGGAACTTAGTACAAGTACTTGGAAAGAAATATTGCTATATGCAAAATCAACTCGATAAGCCTTCTATTGCTATATCCCTGCATGCATTATAATCCGTTACTAGGTGTAACTTGTGAGTACGATTGTTGTGCTCACCTTGCTTAATATTTGTTGAGCAAGAGAGGAGCTCTACGAGGAGACTGAGATCTTGGACAACTAGGTTGCGCCTCCAGACGATTGCCTGTGGCGAATCGTGTGGTCTATTTTGCTATTTTTGCTTCCGCTGTAATCTGCTTGATGGCTTTATGCCCCCCTTTTGTAGCAACTCAAATTATTTTGTTTGAATAGCGTTGTATGGTTATGCTATCCACTATTGTTCGTCTGCGTACACTAGCTGTTCCTGGACTAGTGTATGAAACACAGGGAAACTGGGATCTTTCGCTCCCGGGTTCGACAATGGTGGTCGGTCAAACTGCTTGCAGGCCAATCTGACCATCTATAGCCTGACAACATCTGAAGTTTGCCAAAAACATGTGTTTTGACAAACTCTCATCACTATTGCCAATTGTATCATCATCCTAAGATCATAAACATATCCCCATGATATCCACATACATGCTTCAAGCACCAAACACATGCATCTTTGATGGGACAACATACATACTTAGAAGTTCGTTTAGCACGGAAAATGAAGGAGAGTAAGATTTTTTGGGTGGGATGGGGGGAGTGGCCCCCGCCCATCCCCCTCCTTCCACCACTGACGATAGTGTTGACCTAAAGTCTCAGTAACATGAATCACTCCCATCTCGGGGACCACCAAAGAGGTAAAATGAACAAAAGAAAGGGGGAAAGAACATCACTATATAGTAAAAGTGCCCAGCGAGATCTACACTACATGAAGTAGTACTAAAAGATGGGTGGGGGAGGGGGAGGGGTGCAATACATAAGGTGCAGAGAAAGCTAAGGGAATATTGCGGCTATTGTACAACATTTAGCATCTTGTATTTAATGCTTTCTAATGTCTTGCACCCTCCTTTCCTTAGCGGAGTATGTCTAGGTGGCATTGGTGCCAGGTTAGTAGTATTACCATGAATTTTTGGCAGTATTAACATTTTTTTGCATCGTATTTATAGATATGGGGGTGTTTTTTTTTTGTTGCAAAAATGGTGTCCCGTCCGCACGGCTGCCATGCGGAGAGGCCCCACGCCGCCACGTGTCACTGCCACACAACCGCTGTATGGTGGTGCCACAGCACGTCGTGTGGTGTGGTTGCTGCACGATCGCTGTGCGGTGGCCTCACCGCCCGCCATGTGTCCCCTCCTGATTAGGGTTAGGGTTTCAGCCGATAATCCACGGATTTTATAGAATTTTTAAAGTATAGCAAATTAGTTCAAAAATTATAAAATTTTACATGAATGCTCATAATACAGTCTACTTTCTTGTGTAATTTTTTCCATGATTGTCCTCGTTCTGATTTTACCTCGCAATTTAATTTAAGTGTTCTCATTTTATCCCACGACGTGTCACCCCTTCCCCCTCCCACACGCATGGCTCCCCTCTTGCACGGCCCCCCTCCGGTGGCCATATTTTGAACCGCCCATACTCCCTCCTCTGCACATCTGTCGACTCCTCGCGACTGTCCTCCCTTACCCGCAGTGCTGTGCGTAGACAACACATTCGAAATTCCGGCCGAAACTTATGGCACTATGGGGTTGCTCTCCCTCCAATAGCTTCAGAGTAGACTCCCTTGTATGCCTCATAGTCCGGTGTTTGAGGTCTTTCCAGATGGAATCAAACTTCTACATCTGGTTCTGCAAACACAATGCCTTGAACGTATTCATAATGTCCCGACTGCGGAACTGCTTGAGCAAGTTAGATGAAAGATGCCTCATGCACCACCTGTATTGCACGTCGTTCCACTGGCAAGGGGGCTGTCCCATGCTGCATGGTGTTGATGACCGCCAACAACCCAGCATTGCGGTCTGTGATAAGGCATATGTTGGGCCGGTCTCCCACCATCGCCATCTTCACGTTCGATAGGAACCACAGCCAACTAGATGTGTTCTTGCTCTCCATAATCGCAAAGGGGGATTGGATCATATACCCTCCCTGAATTTTAGGATTTCAGGATTTACCCTCCCACCTCAATGACATGTGGGGTCACCATAGGTCAATGACATGTGGGTCAGGAGGGTAAATCCTGAATTTCCATCTAAGAGGAGGGTATATGATCAAATTTTCCAATCGCAAATGGCACAGGGAGAAGCTGGTCATTCGCGTCGGGCGCCACTGCAGTGAGGATGGTGCCCTTGTACCTCCCCGTGCGGAAAGTGCCATCCATCATTATCACGAGACGACATAATTGGAAGCCCCTGATGGCCTGAAGCGAAAGCCTAGAACACCCGGTCTAGTATGAAGCGGTTGTTCCCTTTCTCAGCATTTTCACACTCAAGCTTGTTTATATACATGACGGGGTTTGATTCGGCAATCTGGTGAAACAATGTTGGCACAAGGTTGTATGCCTCTTCGTATGCCCTGTACATAGACTCGAGGACCTTCTGCTTAGCTCGTCGGACCTTGCTGTAGCTAAGTGGATAGCCAACCTGATTGGCAACTTTTGACATCAACAGCTTGGGGGAGATGGACACGTCTGCCGCAACTAGGTGCTTGATGAGGTTCACCACATACGCGGAAGTCACATTTCAATGCTGCTGCAGGGGCTCGCTAAGCTTGCAAGTGTGGTCGGTCACCGCCTTGACCGCGAATACCGAGCCGAAGACCTTTGCTCGGTGAGCGGTGAGCACTGACCTTGCCAGGGTAGCCTTCCATTACATACTTCACTACGTAATGTCCGGGGTTGGACCAGTGCACTTGGTACACACAACTGATGGATAAAGCGTACCATGTTATAGCTTGTTGCACTCCTCCTTGCTAGGGAAGCACTGCCCTACTAAGAGGGTCTCATCATCAAACCCCCAGTGGGAGCCTTCTTCTTGTGGCAGTATAAGCGAACGCACTGCGACATCATCAAATCTCAATGCCATGTAAGGCACCTCCGATGACACAATTCCCCTAGTTGGACCACCAACCTGGTGTGCGTCATCGTCGCTACCATCCGAGCTTGGGCCGGCATCCTCGTTGGACTCCAAACCCGAGAGCCTGGTCCAGTAGATACTCGTGGCAGTCAATACGGGCCGACCACCACGATTCCGCCCCCTCATTTCACACAAAATTATGCATGAGACAATCCTCCGAGGCAGCACATTCTATGCTGCCGTCTTCAGACTCGGGCTGCGCTTGCCTGCTTGTGGAGGCCCCGACATCATCAAGGTGACCCGGCGCCCTGGGTACAAAATTCACGTACACCATCGGCTTCCCATAAATGGTCGCCTAGGGCTGGGAGGCAATCTGCATGTACTGGCTCCATGCCACGCTCCACCACCTTGACGAGCTCCCACCCATCATTCGTGCAGGTGATCCCCTTGATCATAACTTTCTTCCTTGTTGCCTCCGTGACTTCGGATACAACTCCTAAACTTGTGAATATTCATCATGTTGAGCCCCTCCGCTCGGACCATCTTGCACTGGCATCTCGATAGGCCCAACCCTCCGAGTCCGGCCCGTATGAGACCATCACCATAAAACACATACAAGTTTTGCATGTTCGACATTACCTAAAGCCACAACAACCCCATCCGCGGTACATATGTGTAATTAGATATGACAAATTGCATGCAAGTGATGGATTATTTACCACTAAACTAATTAACAGAGACTAAACTAACTAATTATGACTATTTAATTACCACTAAACTAACTAACTGCAATTGATTAATTACCATTAAATAAATTACGAGTAGTTAATTCGCACTAATTTAATATGCGGGACTGATAACCACTAAACTAATTACAACTAACTAATTAATTACCTGCGAACTAACTAATTACCTCTAAACTAATTAATTACTAGTAAACTAACTAATTAATAATCAGTACACTAATTAACTACGGTAATAATGACAAAAGCATCCGACAAAATACCTACCCTTCGGGGTAAGCTGACAAGAAAAGGCGAGCGACGAGCATCGAGCAAATACTTGATCTCCAAAAAAAATTTAATTATGTTAAGTTCTCTGAGTTCTTAGCGATGAGCGCCAAAATGAAAAGTGAAACACAATTGGGATGAGCGAAGAGCGACTACGAGATTTTGGTATTTGTAGCCGAGCGAAGGTGGATCGAAACGTTTGCGCTGGGAATTTCGCATGCGTTGTCTACGCGTAGCACTGCGGGCAAGGGGGAACAGCCGCGAGGAGTCGACAGATGTGCGAAGGAGGGAGGTCGGACGGTTCAAAATATGGCCACCACAGGGGGGCCATGCGGGAGGGGGGGCATGCGTGTGGGATGGGGAAGTGGTGAGATGTGGTGGAATAAAATGAGTACACTTCAATTAAATTGCGAGGTAAAATCAGAACGAGAAAAATTATAGAAAAAATTACACAAGAAAGTACACCGTGTTACGAGCATTCACGTAAATTTTCATAATTTTTTGAACTAATTTGTTATATTTTAAAAATTCAATGAAATCTACAGATTATCGGCCGAAACCCTAACCCTAATTGGGAAGGGACACGTGGCGGGCGGTGTGATACTCCGTTATTAGCAAGTTGTGTTATTAGCATGGTGCAAATCAATTATTCTTAACTACCATCCATGAAAGTGAAATTGATTAATTTAAAATGTCCTTGTATTTGATACATGGTGTATGTTAAATAAAGATCGCCCATATCCGTCGTAACCTATAGATCTTACATAAGAGCAAGATTTATCTATTTTCCGTATGCTAAAATTGTTGAAACTTGTATAAAGGACCAGGTGGGTGCTGGTGTATCGATTCGTGAAACCTTGTTTATAGAAAATTATGTTAGTGAATCTTTAGTCATGTTTTGAAATAATTTCTGAACAAAGGTGAAATGTGAATCTATGTTTATATAAGATTATGTGATTGCAAATGGAATTAGTACCGTATGTACACACATGATTAGTACAATCATCAATTGTTAATGAGCGCTGAAGAAGTGTTGAGCAACACGAATAGTTGAGTAAATGAATTTCATAAGTAGTCTTTGATATCGTGCCTTGTGATATTGTTATTGCTTAGCATAATCTTGATATAATAAATTTGTTTCAACCTTGTGGTTTGTGTTCCCTTTGGAAAGTTTTAGGATGGAGTAATAAAGTTTGATGATTCTTGGTACTAGTGTATGTTGTCGATGTTATTAAATCGTCAAAATGTGAGAATGAGATTAATTCTCGTAGTAATTTGATCACCCATGGTGATATTTCCTAAATGATCAAATTTCAAGTTTTGTGTTTATGATCTTTTGGGGGTTCATGCTTTATATGGTAAATGAAGTTTATCGAGTAACGATATGTTGCAAAGTTATAATGGTTCTTCAGTGATGCAAGTGCTTCGATTTTGAATACTTATTTGTTCTTATCTGTTAAGGTTCGATATTCTCTTCTTGTGAGGCTTATGCGTTCAACTGTGGACTCCATTTATGTTCTATGAGTTCATTGCTTAATTGGTTTTCCCCTTGGTCCCGTGTTCAGTGCGAGTGGTAGATGAGTTTTCTAGTTGGTTAAAAATTGTTTTTATTTGTCTTTTCTTTTGAGAAAGAATCAACTCATTCTTTTCACGTGGGTCTTTTGAAGTGTTTTCTAATTGTTGTTGTGAAATTGATGTTAAGACCCATAGTAATTTGACCGCCTTTGGTGATATCGTTCAGATGAGAATATTTCAAGTTTAGCTTTCGTGATATTTTCTTTGAGCTCTTAAATCATCTGGTAGCTGAAATTATTTAAAATAAATTAAGGTATTGGATTATCCTGTTGCTTCTTAAGAGATTTATGTGATTTAATTCTAAAGGCTCTTTGGTCTGAGTTGGCAACGTGAGGTTGCAATCAAAGAAGTTATGTTGGTTCCTTTAAGAGGAGAATAATCTACTTGCTTTCCGCGAAATCCCGTAATTGGAAATGTTTCGAGTTTGGTGGCTGAGATTATTTGGATCTCATGTTTCTTGTGTAGTTGAACTGTTCTGAACAAATATAACGTATTAAAGAATTTTATTGGTTCTTAATTAGTCCTTGTGGTTTGGACTAAAGACCTTATCTTGTTCGTTGTGGCAAAGCGATGTTAGTCAAAGAATTAATTTCAGTGTTAAAGGAAAGAGTGCAGTAGGAATATTTGAGAATTTGAGTCAAGTTTTGTAACTTGTGGTTATTTGAATTGTTCATAAACTTTTTGCTCTTTTCACTCAAGAGTTGCCGAGTTTCAATCGCAATGTCATTTTTCTTAATTAGTGGTTATTTGCTATTCCCTTTTCGAGGGATGCGTGCCCTCCGCTGTGAACTCAACTTTCGTTTTCCCAGATCTTCATTACAGATTATTTCTTTTGGTTTCGTGCTCACCGTAGCGTAACATTTTCCCGTGTGGTGAAATTTGTCCTTATTCGCCTCTTTCTTTTGAGAAAGGATCAGCTTTGTGTTGCAAAGTTTTACAAAGCGTAAGTTGTCAATTGTTTGGTGGTGGTTAAGTGATTGTAGGGGTGAGATTTTGCTACCAAGTTATTGGAGGAGTAATAGAAGATGAGTTGGTTTTGGCCTGAACCTCTTGGAGGGAAGTTGATTCAGATGGAATGTATGGCTTCGAAGTAAAACTGTATAGTGTTCGACTAAGTAGGACCTATGGTATAGTGTAGTTCCAGAACTTTGGTTCATGTTGAAAGGTTGGGGATTGTCAAATGTATGGAAACCGTAATCAATTTTATAGAGTAACACAATTGGAAAGTATCGCGATGTTGTGTGAGTGATTCCTGATGATGTCAATGAGTGAGATTTTATTCCAAAAAGTGAAACTAAGGAAAAAGATGTCTTCTTGATTAGTGAAGCGTTTTCTTTATTCTCGCATGAGCGTTGTGCTGTTGACCAATGTCTTTCGTAAGTTGAGTTTGACTCGATTTTGATATGTGTGGTTCTTATCGGTTCAGGAAGAATAAAGGAAGTTTTTTATTTGGGCATTCAAGTGTTTTTCCCCTTTAGTTTTCGTGACGTTTATTCGCAAATTGCCACTTGGAAAGTGGAAAGGTTTTCTTTATGAAATTCTGAATTCTGGATTTTTACTCTTCAGTACCCAGTTGGTAACGTATAGTTGTGATGTGAATCTTTCTTATTCAGATGTGTTTTGCCGGTAAAAGAGTTTGCTTAAAAGAATTCGATTGAATGTTTCCTTAAAGGAGGTGATCCTTGTTTTCAAGAAAGAGTTCAATTGAGAGGTGGAACAAGAGTTTTGTGTGCTATGCGCATGTTGTGTTGTTTGGTACCGAGAGGAGAGGTTAACTCAAGGTACATTGGGTTGTTTTCGCTAGTTGTGGGATTCGTGTTGACGCATCGCTAGGACAATCTCTGGTTCATATGCGGGTACGCAACATCTGGTATGTCTAGTGTTGAGTGAGTACTGAGAGGTCCAAAGCTTTAGTTTTCAATAGAGCCACACAACGAGTATGATCTACATTTGTGTCATATATGTTGAGATAATCTGTAATGATCTAAGCGTGATAAGACTTGGGACTTGGGAACTCGCATGTACGAGCTTTAACCAGAGTTTTTAACGTCGGGTAAGTGTCCATGGTTATTAAGTTTAGTTCGTATTCTTTTGAGTAGAATTTGGGGTCGAATTCTGTTTAAGGGGGGTAGAATGTGATACTCCGTTCAATCCTAAGAATTAATTGAATCTCAAACCATTTTATTGGGATTTAAAATGGAATTTTAGAATTTCTGTAAAAGGGTGATTAAATCTTGGGCCAAAGGCCCATAGTCTTGGCCCATTAGGGGCAGCCTATAACCCTTGATGTACTGTAGCACCCACGCATACACGCCACCATTGTACTACAAGAACCCCGGCGCTATACAGTACGCCTCCATTGCTGCTGTCCAAGAAGAAGGGGGAGGGAGAAGAAGCCTTCCGGTGCCGCCAACCAAGGAGAAAAGAGGAGGAAGAGAGGAGAAGAAGAGGAGAGGAGCTCTTCGCGGGGGAATTCAGAGATCTCCTGTGGTTTTACAAGGGTACCGAACGATGTTCTTCGCTGTTTGATTAGTAGAAGATGCGAATTCGATTAGGATTGTCAGATCGATTTGCTGCTGTTAGAATTTCAGTTCTGTCCTGTTTCTTGCGCACACTTTTTCGACTACTTAGATTCCAAATCCGAAGAGTTGATCTCCTAGAGTTAGTTAGGTCCTGTTCTTAGATTTCGGTGGCCGCCAAGAACACTGAATTCCGACGTACGGATAAAACGTTATGTTAGTTTTCGTCTCTGCTGTCCAGAATCCTGACGAGAATAAACTGTCAAGTTATCTTTTAAAATATGAGTGTGTTCATGGATAATTCAGGGCTTTGACCCAACTAGGTTATTGTAGGCCTTGGTCTTAGCTTTTGATATTGTTAAAGAACGCTTAATTCGGAGTTGTAGATTAAAAGTTATGATTGTTTTAATACTGTTGTCTTAATTGTGTAGACAGTTTCTGTTCTGCTGTTTCAGTTATCTGTCAGTAAATTAAATTGGCCGAATTGGGTTACTTTGTCAACAAGAGTATTGTAGATATGTCAGTTAAGAATCCATAGAAATTGGTCTCACCTCATTCCGAGTTCCAGACCAATAGATATAATTTTACCGCTCTGCTGTCCAGCCTGGGTTGTGCACGAGTAGTCTGCTTTCGATTAGAGCTAACTAGTTAATTGTGGGTTATCGGGAAGGCGTTGTAGAACGTTATTGGAAGCGCTCTGTTATGTGTTGTATTTATTTCGAGTACTTACTTGTGTAGGCAGAGAGGCTTCGGGTTTAGGGACATCTTCTTTGCCTACTACCGCAGTGCTTCGCTGAAGGCAAGTACTTTGATGTTCATATGTTTGGTGTATGATGCATGCTTGATGGCTGTATTGTGTTTTTCTGATATCCATGAGAATATTCAAAGTTTATGTCCTTTTCTTATGTGTTATAACCATGAGTATATATATGATGTCTTTCATAGTTCATTCTTCAGTTCATGCATCCTGTTTCATGTGCCTTCCACGGGAGTGGATTATAAGACCCATCAATTCCAAAGATGGGCACGTAAGACCCACCATCCAATGTGGGCAGTTTTGGACACCCGTATGAAACGTTCTTCATACGGGATTGGGATCCCCGTATTTTGGTTAAATACGGGCTTACGTGCACACCGACGGGTGTGTCACTAGCTATACTGGTATAAGCATGTGTGCAAACCATTCTTTTCATCAAATCCATTCATTCTATTCATCCATACACTCATTCGGGGTATGTTCGCATTCTTTAATGATGAGGTATCGTCGATTTGTGGTATGTTCATTTATTCATCAGACTTGCCGAGTCACGGACTCATTCTTGCTTTGTTTGTTTATTTTAGGTGATCATTGATGCTGGCTCTATCGGGAGGGAGTAGACACGCACTAATCTTGCAATTCACCATAATCAAGTTCAACAATATGATTTAGTTTCTATCTTTCATTCGTTAAGTGATGAACTGTAATAAATAAATTTAAATGGTGAAGGAATGATACCTTCTCCATGTTATGATTGTTTATGTATTGCTTGTGATCTTCGATCATCCTTCGTTACACTTGCTTGAATTCAGACTATTGTCATGCCATGGTTCTATTAAATAGTGATTTCTTTATATCATTAGTTGATATTATTCAAATTCTTCCGCATTGTGGATGTAAGTTAGATGGTTTAGGTGACATCTTGGCTTCCGAATAGCCAGGGTGTTACAGGCGGTGGGGCCTCTCCTCATGGCAGCTGTGTGAATGGGATGCCATTTTTGCAGAAAAAAATTAAGCACCCCTATATCTGTAAATACGATGCCAAAAAACGTTAGAATTACCAAAAATTCGTATTACCATGTTATAACATCTTTAAGATTATTTGGAACATTGGAATTAAAAAAACAATTCATTTTCTAGGAGAATCTAGAAAATTTGATGTGTTCCAGATTTAAGCATTAATCTTTTAAAACATAAACTATGCTTTATAATATTCATCTTGGGAGCACGTGACAACTAACAAATATGGGCTAAAGAGCTAGTGTTACTCCCTCCAATACTAAACATGCGGCATTATTTAACTTAGTTACCAATCTAGCCTCCATCAACTCTGATAAAATAACTCTTGATCTCTACCTCTCCATAACAATTAATAAATGGGTTTGTCTATACATAATTCGACTATTTTCTCTCTAAAAAATAGTCATATTTTGAAAGTTCATTTACAACTCCATTATACATAAATTACAGTAAATTATTTATGTAATTTTGGTTCTTGGTCACTGTAATTATTCTTACAAGTCTTAATAACTCATATTTCCATCATATGATTCAAAATCTCACATTTACTTTGAGAGGTTGAGCGAAAATAAAGACAAAAAAAATTACAACTCCATTATACATAAATTACAATAAATTATTTATGTAATTTTGGTTCTTAGTCACTGTAATTATTCTTAAAAGTCTTAATAACTCATATTTCCATGACATGATGCAAAATCTCATATGTACTTTGAGAGGTTGAGCAAAAATAAAGACAAAAAAATTATATACCAACAAAATACGGTAATATAGTGAACCCGTTATGTTCTTCATATGTACTTTGAGAGGCTGAGCAAAAACAAAGACAAAAAAATTATGTACTAATAAAATACGGTAATATAGTGAACCCGTTATGTTTTTCACATATACTTTGAGAGGTTGAGTACAAACAAAGACAAAAAAATAAAATTATATACCAACAATCAGATAGCTTAGAGAGATCAAAAGTGGAAGCTAGCAAGCAAGAAAAGAACAGGAAACACCTACACCTAATCCTCCTCCTCCTCCCAAATTTCTCATAGCTTCCATCAACTTTCTAGCTAGCCCTTCGGCTTCAAATCAAGTGCAGCCTCAACATATAGTTGATCACTAGCTAGTGAAGCCAAGCAGCTAGCTTTTTATTAGTTCCCTGCCGGTCATAAGCTTCTGCCGCTGCTTCAAGGCGAGCGAGCTGCAACGGAGGAGCAGCTGAACCCACTGGCCGTGACGCATCTGCTGCAGCACCAATCTAAAAGCACATCCAATGAGTCGAAAAACGACTGTTTTGCATGCAAAAAACAGTCTCGACAGATATTTAGCAATTCCGTTAATAAATAGCTTGATTAAAATCACATTTGCAAGAGACTTTGGCCGCTAAATGGACTTCTTTTACAGTATTTCGTTGCCTTTATTTAATTAGCTAGGATTGCAACAGATCTTGGAAACAGCTAGCTATAGCTAGCTTCAGGCATCGCTATTCTTCGTCCCGGCTGCCATGCCGGCGGCACACAACACCATCGTCTCGACGGTCAGCCCTGGTCCGAGCCCGACCATGGCCCCCCACTGGCAGCACCCCTCCCCTTCCTTGTCATCTCGGCCGCTCCGCCGTAGCTCATCAAGGACAAAGATTATCGTCGCGCCGCTCATGTTCCCGTACTCGCTTAGCACGCGACGGCTCGCCGCCAGCTTCCCGGGCTCCAGCCTGAGCGCCGCCTCGTATCTGTCCAAAATCGCGCGGCCGCCGGGGTGCACTGCCCAGAACAGGCGGTTCCAGCCACCGCTTGCAAGGCCGAGAGGCGTGAGCGCGTCGACCAGGCACTGCTCGATGTTGTCGTGGACCAGAGTCGGCAGATCGCCTGAGATGTGGTAGTCCATGCCGCGTTCACACAGCTGCAAGGTGGACGCGTGCTCGGTCCCCGGTACCGTGGTCTGCGAGGCCGACACCATGTGGAAGATAGGCTGTTCGATGGGGTCTATCGGGTCCGCGCCAACGACGACGGCGCCAGCGCCGTCGCCGAATAGCGCCGCGACGACAAGGGCGTCGAGGTGGGCCTCGTCGGGGGCGTGGAAGCCGACGAGGGTCGTCTCGGCGCAGGCAACGAGCACGCGCGCGCCTCGGTTGTTTTCAGCGAGGTCCTTGGCGACGCGGAGAGCGCCGGAGCCGGCCGAGCAGCCGTGGAGGTAGAGCATGGTGCGGCGGACGGTGGGGCGTAGGCCGAGCAGGGCCGCCAGCCGCAGGTCGGCGCCCGGAGCGTGGGAGCCGGCGTTGGTGCTGACGACGAGATCCGTGATGTCCGTGGCGGGGCGGCCCCACTCCGCTATCGCCCGCGCAGCGGCGGCCGCGGCCAGCTCGGGCACGGCGTCCACGGCGACGCCGAGCCGCGCGTCGAGCGACGGCAGCGCGCGGTCGAGGAACTCCGGGTGGGCGCGGATCATCTCCTCCGTGTGGTACAAATGGTGTTTCTTGACGCCAGATCTCTCACCTGCATCGCAACCCAAACACATGTATAGCCACCTTGCATGCACGAATCGTCAAAAGTTTTAAGTCGAGTGTTGTATAGCAATTCCGTAAGGAAGCGGTTAAATTACACATCCTCTTCATCTTGGCTTTGAGCCCTGCAAGGTGGTCGCTCTGGTGACGCGGAAGTACCAGTCGGCGTACTCTCCTGCGTCACGCAGTTCGCCGGGTTCGCCGTGCCGATGGCGAGCACGGCCGCTGGGCCATCGGCGTGCGGCGCGCCGGATCCTCGAGGACGGTGGCCGGAGGGCCAGTTGCCGCCATGGTCTCCCGCTGCCGAGAAGCAAGCAACTCGTAGTGCGACGCCGTCACAACGTGAGACACGAGACGACCAAGTAGCGCAGACGAGCAGCTCTTAGATATGCGACTGAGGTGCTCGATTGATGTATTTATACGCGACGCATTTCGGCTCGGGCTGCATGTCATCTCACGTAGAGTAGAGAGGTGAAGTTAATTTGTTTCAATGTGTACAGTACAGGTGGCCTGCAAACTGCCAACAACAGGGAATGGAATCTCCACGTACAATTTGTGTGTTTCCATCGACATATCACGCGTGGAAAATACCCATAAAATGTCATTGTTTATCATGCCAGGGGTTTGACTAGGATGTACCCATAAAAAAGAAAGAAAGAAAAGGAATAGCTTTGCTAAATCGCAGCCCATTTTGTTCAGCTCTGGATCGACGTGGAGATTAAGATTAGCGCTCGAAAGCAACGTCTGTCCTCTTCTCCATGATCGAATTCATTGAGTAATGTTAGTTGGCAGGCACAGCTAGGAATACGAAATTGAGAAATGGACTTGATCGTGCCATTGTTACTGTGCAGGTCTAGTCAGACACGGGCGGCCCATATGGAATGGAAACACGTCACAGGAATTTTGAAGGGATATACCTAGGAATTAGGGGATGCGCGGAGATTTTGGCTCATCCTGACGAGCCCTTAGAGTTGCTCATCACCAATGGTAGGCTCGGCCTCAGGCCAAGGCGGCCGGGCTACCACGAATAGGTCTAGCAGGAATCAACAAAACTACGTGGTTAGACGCTCGGCCATGGGATATACGATGTTTGGCTACGGTTTGTAGGGTGTTTAATATGGCACAATGTAATTCCGTATACATTGTATGGAACATGAGGAGCAGGACTAACAAAGTATTAGATGGATTAGAAATCACTCTATTTGACTTTTGTTTAGTCGTCGTAGTTGGCAAGTTTGATACCGACATCTTACACAAATCATCTATGTTGAGATTTGTCTAATAGACTTTGTGAAACAGCTTAAAACATTAAGAAGGGTGTTTTAAATAATAGACAGATGGAAATGGCAAATAGGTATTAATCTGGAGAACAAAATCAAGGTACACCACAAAAATGAAGCTAAATATGAGGTAAAGGCATCACACCTGAGAAGAGGATGGAGCCCTACGAAGGAATAAGGGCCTACGAAGAACGAAGCTCAGATTCATATGCGGAACAAAAGTTTTTCTTTTCAAAATCTTAGGCGATTAGATCCTCTCTGTTAGCATATCCTATATGTGCATCAAATCACCCTATTGTTCAAAGACTAAGTGAAGTCTACCGCATTTGTTGTAACAAAACTCGATTGTTTACAATTCCATTCTCACATCTATCTCACATAAGAATGTAATGAAAGAAAAGTATAGGGTTAATTCATTTTTTGCCATTGGAAGTTGACGGACTCTCCAAAATGCCATCAAAAAAATTCCTCTTCCCTTCGTTGCCACTCGATCTCAACTTCGATCCCCAAAATGCCATTCCCATCAGTTGACCGTGGACTTGGCCGTTGACTTGGACGCGAAAAGATGATTTTGTCACTAAGTGAAGTTATATATGCTGAGATATTTAGGGAATTGTTTGACATAGTAATATAGTTTCAAAAATTTTGAAATTTTTAGGAGAAGTTTCTAACATAGTGTAAATTATTGTGTAATTTTTATAGGGTTTTATTTACAATATGTTTTTCTCTAAAAATCTTTCAAATTTTGGTTTGATGCAACCGAAACTTGAAAGATTTTTAGAGAAAAAACATGTTGCAAATAAAAGCCCATAAAAATTACACAATAATCTACACTATGTCAGGAACTTCCCCTAAAAATTTCATAATTTTTGAAACTATATTACTATGTCAAACAATTTCCTAAAGATCTCAGCATACTTAGGGGCGAAATCGTCTTTTCGCGGCCAAGTCAACGGCCAAGTCCACGGTCAACTGACGGGAGTGGCATTTTGGGATCGAAGTTGAGATCGAGTGGCAACAAAGGGAAGAGGAATTTTTCGATGATATTTTGGGGAGTCCGTCAACTTCCTATGGCAAATAAGGAATTAACCCAAAAATAAAGCGTTGAACATGTCATAGGTCGATGAGTTTAGTACAAAATCTTGAATTTATGCACTTCTTCGTTATCAGTAACCAGAGCATCTCTATATACTACTTTAGGATAGACTGGTTGTCTCGGTACAGATCATGGCTACCTTTTAACTGTTCTTATGGAGATACAAGACATCAATACCTATTATTATTACTTTCGAAAGGCATTAAAGTGAGATGTGTACATAGCAGAACATCCATCAATTTCAATAAACAATTGAACAATTATAGTTGGAGTATTAAAAAAAACCCTGCAAAAGGCTAAGGATAAGAAAGAAAAATGCTTATGCCATATGTAAACCTCTACACTAAAAGGCATGCAATTCAAATAAAAAGGTATGCAATGCAATTGATGTCTACCACATCAACATACCAGAAGTATAGCTTATATTTTAAGGTATGAGGTGTCTAACTAACAACCTTCAAAACCTTGACAGTTACCTGACTACCGGCTCATACACTTGGTAACGGCCATGCAGACCATTGATCATACTTGAGTGATGGGTCCGCAGAAAAGAGCTCCTTGTCGTGTGATCGCAGCATTTGTATGTTACCATCTCCACTGTGAGAATGCAATAAAATTGTAGAACTTCATGATCTTTGTATGGAAACCAGTAGCAAATATTAAAAATCACTTGCATATATAATGAGAAGTCGACCTTGCTTTTGTAACAAAGAAACCTCTTTGATGAAATATTTTGAGCAATGATGATTATCCGATGTAAGAAGATTGACCTCATCTTCACCGTTGTAACAAACATTACTCGATCCTCTAGGCTGAAATAACATCAAATTGAGTCAATGGAGCGGAAACATATTTTGAGCAATCAAAATTATCTTAAATCCTCTCACACCTTTGATCAATTCTTAAAAGAAATGCAGACTTTGTCTTCTCCATGGGCACAGGATCCAAAGTCCAGCTTAGCGTATCCTCTTGCTATCATTCAAATGAAGAGGAGAAGGGAAAAGATTTGTGAAAAATAATACCACAATGAAGCTCAAGCTAACTAACAGCTACAAAACATGACATGCAAGATATTGAGCGGTCGAGCACCATGAAAGAAAGGAGTAATATCATCCCACTGTGGCATAACACAACTCAAGAGAGGTTATATGCTTATACCGAATCATTACTTGTAAAGATGGAATGCAAGTTGTCAGAAAGTCCGCAGCCCGAGAAGAATTATTTTCATATGCCAACACGCATGCCTCCTATTGTAGATCGCTTTATACACAGAATTAATAAGTTAGAAAATTAAAACAAGCAAAGCAAATAAGAAGTATAGACCGTTCAATATATACGTACCACGCGATGGAATGCGGATCCGGCTGGGTGGGGTACGTGTCGGTTGTCGCGGCCTCGTATCGTGCTGGATCATCCATGACCCTAACGCAACGAATCCTCGTCCGAGTGGAGTGCCACTCGATGTACTCCTCATACGTCCTAGGGTCATAGGGAGCATCCTCCTGGACCACGTCGTTCAAGGCGTGGAGCGCCACTCAACCCAGGGGGACAACCTGTCAGCCTAGGAAGTCCTATCAGTTATTCCCTTCCTGGTGTACCTGTGGAAGGAAAACATTAAATTCGTAACTACGTAAGGGAAAGGCTATGAAAGAAATAAAATATGAACTTACCCATGGATGTTCGGCACCAACCACCGCTCCCAAGGCACTAGGAGTTCCTGTCGTAGACCGAACTGGTGGATCATCCAGTGCACGTGGTACTCCTCCATGAAGACGTCATGCACCAAGTTCCTCCGCATGTAACAATACCCGTAGTATTGCGTGCACAAGCTCGACACACCTCGAGGTGCACGCGCGTACACCCTCTCGAGAGTGGACGGTGTCCAGATGATGCGGTCATCCATCAACTGATCGAACATCACAACGTAGTCCGAGTAGGACGCGTGTGTAGCAATTGGAGTGAAGGTGATTTGTGGCATAGAAGAACAAAAACATAGCACATGCAATTAAATTAAATTACAAAAAAGACTAAAGGTTCAAAAAAACTTACCCGTCATCAACACCACACCGTACCCATTGTCGGTCACCCACGCCGGCGGCGCGCGTATATGGCGCTTGGTGTAGGCTCCTGTGTCCACCGTGGTCGTTCGATCTAGAAACGCTCGAAGGGTCACTGTTGAAGAAGCAGTGGGCATCTAGAATGATGGAGCTGTCCCGAACCCGGTGGTACACATCGCATTGGGCGCAGACGCGTCACACAAAGACCACCGTGCCCTAAGCGTATGGTTGATCGCCCACTTCTAGGTTCACAGCCCCGTGCATAGCGGATCATGTACTTATCAACACCGCCGCCGTGGGGACCCTATTAACATGATCCACCTAAACAACCCTATCAAGCAGGCCTCAAAGTGCCTCCTCACTGTTTCCTTGGGTGCATCTTGTACCATACGCCCCAGCTGTAAGAAGACAGAGACACATCACTAAGTTGAACAAAGCAATTGAAGTAGAAACACAAGAGTTATAAATACTTATATAGAACTGGCAGATCCACTTCAGCATAGGCCCATGCGTACTACTGAACTCCCTATAGCCAGCATTTGGGCGGCAGCACCCCCTGGAACGTTGCGAGGATCTCTGTGCACCACGTGTCCAGGACGTTGTATGCCGCCAGGGGGAAGCCCACGCATGGCAACCCAGTCAGGAACCGAACGTCCTGAAGCGTCGACGCCATCTCCCTACACGAAAGGTGGAACATGTGCATCTCTAGCCTCCACCAGTCAACCAGCGCTGTCGGGAGGCATCGGTCATATGGAAACCACCTCGATGTATGACCACCACCCGCGACATCTAGGTCATCCTCCCACGTTGCCTTCACCGTACCATCCTTGCTAGTGGAAGGAGGCATTCCGCTCTCAACCTGTCTCGAAAGGATTAAGAACATACATGAATCCACCCACACGTCAGGCTAAAATTGAGTACATGAAGGTCATAACTACACGCACTCTGAACCCAACGCGCCAAGCTCAATGGACCCTCACTAAGGCGCTACGGTGACTCGCGTCAACGGTCATGTCAAGCAACTCGTAGCCACTAGGCAAATGTCTCCTAGGACGCCATACATAAAAATTCAATGTATACATTGTAAATACTACTAAACATACACAAAAGTAATAAGAAGCGACATATCTAATTAATTCAATTATTGCACCAAAAATTTTATTGCAATGACATATTTGGAACCAATCTACACATAACTATAATGACGCACAACACGACACTACAGACATAGCAATACATTCCAACTAAAAGTATGTAATTAACTCTATAATTGCACAACAAAATATTTTAATTAAGCTCTAACATATCCTATTTAGCTACTCAAATTTCTATAGAATTTTTAGATCTATCTTGCTATTTTCCTTGTTTAAAAGTGTCTTCAAGATTTACTAAATATTTACCATGTATAAATGGAAACCAAATTTAAGTTAAGAATATTTTAATTAAGTTTTACATATCCTATTTAGCTACTATGGATTTTTATAGAATTTTAGAGGTGTCTTGCTATTTTCCTAGTTTAGAAAGTAGTTTTGACATTAAAACTTATTTATTATGTACAAATGGAAAACAAATTTAAGTTGAGAATATTTTAATTAAGCTCTAGCATACCTTATTTAGCTACTCTGGAATTTTTGTAGAATTTTTAGAAGTATCTTGCTATTTTCCTAGTTTAAAACGTATTATCGGCATTAACAAATTATTTACACAGATAAATAGAAATGAAATTTAAATTGATAATATTTTAATTAATCTCTACATACCCTATTTAGTTACTCTGAATTTTTATAGAACTTTTAGAGATATCTTGATATTTTCCTAGTTTAAAACTATTTTTGTCATTAACAGATTACTTACTGTACAAATGGAAACCAAATTTAAATTTATAATATTTTAATTAAGCTCGACATACCCTATTTAGCTACTTTACAATTTTTATCTAATTTTTATAGGTATCTTGCTATCTTGCTAGTTTAGAAACTATTTTCAAGATTAAAAATATTTACCATGTACAAATGGAAACCAAATTTAAATTTATAATATTTTAATTAAGGTCTACATACACTACTCGAATTTTTATAGATATCTTGCTATTTTCATAGTTCAAAATTATATTCAGCACTTACAAATTTTTACTATGGAAAAGTAAAAACCTACAAAGTTTCAGCTTTGTTGGTATTTTTGCGGATTTAATTTAAACTAATCGAGTACTGCACAGAAATAATATTTACACGATAAAATAAAATATATATAGCTAAAATGATGTACTATATCAAACTACAATACAACTAAAATTATCTAATCCATTGAAATCTATGTTGCTAGTTTTATTTGATAACATACTAACATACCAGGGTTTCGAATTTAAATGCACAATTGTAAAAACATTTACCTGCAAAGTGGGTGACCAGATCTGCTTCTTCCTATCTCTCTCCTCTGCTAGGAACCGGCAGTGCTTCACTATGTCACAACTCTTATTTCCTCCTCTCCCTTATCTCTTTTTTTTTTTCCAAAATTACAATGACTTTTCAGCCAATTTTGGAGGTTTATATAGCCTCACCTTTGTCGTCAATTAGAGTGGCGACAGGAAGGTGTGGGTTGCTATCGCCATTTCAACTGGCAATTGGCATACAAATCAAATCATGTCGCCAGTTGAAATAGCGATAGAGGTTGAACCGACGACAAGGTAGTAAATGGGCCCCTTACGCTATTTCAACTAGCAACAAGACCCTATCGCTAGTTGAAATGGTAACAAGAGCCCATTTTTTTTTTAAAAAAAAGTTTGAATATTTATTTTTGTAATTATTTGTTAAAGTAATATTATAAAAAAACCATCATCTGTGGCCGCTGAATCCAACTATTTTTCGTAATTCTCGTGGAAGGGGTAAACTAGTTTAATTTTGTCCATCTGAAAAGTGCCCCGATCAAGTCTTCTTGCTTTGTTTTCTTCTAATTTTTCATGGTAGCTGAATCCAACTCTTTTTCCTAGTTCTCGTGGAAGGGCCAAACTAGTTTAATTTTGTCCAACTGAAAATTGCACCGATCGAGTCTTCTTGCTTTGTTTTCTTCTCATTCTGGAGTTCGGACTTTACTGCTCTCAATTACACTTGAACAAAATTCCAGCCTAGCCCATTAGTCCTTGCATACTTACTTGGTCCGTTCAAGCCCATAAAGGTCCAAAATATAATGAAAGCCCAAATGAATCACCGTGAGCACGTGAGGCCCCATGATGTATGTTTTTGTGTGGAAAAGTCAATCAATACCCCGTAGGTCACCAACATCTTCAACCTGCCCTTGTATCTAATTATCGCACTTTATGTAATATTTCGATTATCATTAGTGAGTGTAATAGAAATTAGAGGTGAATTAAGGGAGTTAAAGGAGAAAAATCAAAATTTAATAGAGTTTTGGGCCACCAACCTCAGAATATTCCAATTTTGGACTTGTGTTTCAAATGTAAGAAAATGAGTAGAAATTAAAAACTTTTCTTACATCTTGTATTTCCTCTATGACTTGTACCACTATTGTAAAGAAGTTATGGAAATACAAAGTCACAAGTCATTTTGCCCCAATTTGTGTTCCTCTAAAACCTTTCATGTCGACCTTATGATCCTCTCCTCGAAATCCTTCTCCAAGTTCTTGGGTTAATGTGTGACTCCTCTAAAAGTTTCACAATTTTTGAAAATTGTTTGAATATTTGGAGGGCGCTCAAACCCGACCAAATTCGGTCAAACTGGGACCAAGACCTTGTTAAGATTTTTGGAGGAAAATCCACAACACCAAAACCTCTACAAATTTTATTCAAGGTAAATAGCTCATCCAAAGAAGCTTCGCAAAATCTCATGATTTTTGAAGTTGAATTGCTACTCTAGTTAAGTCTCCAAAGATCAGCTCCTATTGAAGTTTAATTTCGAACCCTAGATCTCGAGTCGACTCGCACCGAGTCGCTCTCACCTATCGGCCTCGGCCGGTCACCGTGAAGACCTCCTCTCGGTCTCGGTCTCGCGGGGCGTGTCTTGGCCGCCGGATTGGAATCCAACGCCCGCACTCCCCGCGTGCGCCGACCTCCTAGCCGCAAAACCTTCCCGCTTCGCTTCGCAGACCACCCCGACGCCCAGACCTCCTTCGCTCTATCTCTTCCACCCGAGCTCCCTACGTCCGGTTGTCATGTTTTTCACGCCTTGCGTGTGTCGCACTAGAGTAGTGATATGTCACCTTTGCTTCTTGTCAACGACTCTTTTTGCTGCCAAGCATTGAATGCCGCCGCTTTAACCTCCAAAGTCTCCACCGCTCGCCCCTACCTACCGAGCGTGCTCATGGCGTGGGCATGGTTCTTGGTCACAGAGACCTTACCCACACCATTATCGAGCTCCCGTGCTATGAATAGCCCGAGACCTCCTTTCTCCTCTTCTTTCTCCGCTCTTAGTTGTGCTTGAACTCCTCAAGGTGAGTTGGTCCTCAAACTCAAGCACCCAAGAACATCACCCAAAAGACCTCCATTGCTAGGCTTTGGAGCTCCCAAAGGCCATCCGAGCTCCAGTGGTCCCCTGTTCTTGGCTTGTCATTTGGTCGCCTTGATCACCTCAAGCTTTCCCGACTTGCTTGGTTCACCATTGCAGAGGTGGACAAGTTGGGGAGCCGCCATGGTCGGGATCATCTTCTTCTCCATCGCCGCAAGAACTTCATCGCCGACTTCGCCGACCTTCTCCAAGCTCCTTCGACCACCCCGGTCCCTCTCTCGCCTCAGTGCCCATTTCTTAGCTAATTATCGCTTTCTAGAGCTCGTGTAGTCCGCCGCAACTAGGTGCTTGATGAGGTTCACCACATATGCGAAGTCACATTTCAATGTCGCCGCAGGCTCGCTAAGCTTGCAAGTGTGGTCGGTCACCGCCTTGACCGTGAATACCGAGCCAAGACCTTTGCTCGGTGAGCGGTGAGCACCGACCTTGCCAGGTAGCCTTCCATTACATACTTCATCGCGTAATGTCCGGGTTGGACCAAAGGCACTTGGTACACACAACTGATGGATAAAGCGTACCATGTTATAGCTTGTTGCACTCCTCCTTGCTAGGGAAGCACTGCCCTACTAAGAGGGTCTCAACATCAAACCCCCAGTGGGAGCCTTCTTCTTGTGGCAGTATAAGCGAACGACCGCGACATTATCAAGTCTCAATGCCACGTAAGGCACCTCCGATGACACAATTCCCCTAGTTGGACCACCAACCTGGTGTGCGTCATCGTCGCTACCATCCGAGCTTGGGTCGGCATCCTCGTTGGACTCCAAACCCGAGAGCTCGGTCCAAGAGATACTGTGGCGCGCCAATACGGGCCGACCACCACGATTCCGCCTCATTTCGCACAAAATTATGCATGGGACATCCTCCGAGGCAGACATTCTATGCCGCCGCCTTCGACTCGGCCGCGCTTGCTCGCCAGGAGGCCCCGACATCATCAAGGTGACCCGGCGCCCTGGGTACAAAATTCACGTACACCATCGGCTTCCCATAAATGGTCGCCTAGGGCTGGGAGGCAATCTGCATGTACTGGCTCCATGCTACGCTTCCAGCCACCTTGACGAGCTCCCACACATCATTCGTGCAGGTGATCCCCTTGATCATAACATTCTTCCTTGTTGCCTCCGTGACTTCGGATACAACTCCTAAACTTGTGAATATTCATCATGTTGAGCCCTCCGCTGACCATCTTGCATCAGATCTCGATAGGCCCAACCCTCCGGTCCGGCCGTATGAGACCATCACCATAAAACACATACAAGTTTTGCATGTTCGACATTACCTAAAGCCACAACAACCCCATCCGCGGTACATATGTGTAATTAGATATGACAAATTGCATGCAAGTGATGGATTATTTACCACTAAACTAATTAACAGAGACTAAACTAACTAATTATGACTATTTAATTACCACTAAACTAACTAATCAGAATACCACTAAATAAATTACGAGTAGTTAATTCGCACTAATTTAATATGCGGACCGATAACCACTAAACTAATTACAACCAAGGTTCAAGAAAGCGCTAGGCGTTAGCGCGCGTGGCCCGGGCCTAGGGCCTAGGCGACTAGGCGACTAGGCGACTAGCGGTGCCTCAAAGGTCGGCTTGATTACAAGGCAAATAAGCCCACGACAGAATAATTTGATGAATTGAACAAGCATTATGCATCAAATTGAGCAAGATAAAAGAAAAATTACCTGAAGAAGCAAGACATGTGCAATTTGATGTACTCATGTATATTATCTCCTTTCCAAGGCTCCAAGAGCTTGATGTAAACATTTGTCATGTATGTATTGTAATCAAATAATGATGTAAACTCGCACATTTAATCAATGATGAGTTATTTTGCTACTGTGTTGTATCAGAAAAAATGTATGAATGATTGATGAATGAATGAAACTATGAAAGTATGAAACATATTCAGCCACACAATTCAAATACTTGACAAAATGACAAATCAACAATAAGTCATAACTTACATATCACACACTAAGCTAGCTTGATTTATCTCTTAACAACAGAATTTGAGAGCTAAAAGCATATGCTTGTAACTTTGTAAGCAAATAAGCAATCAACAATTCAAAGATATACACTTTGTAAGCAATTAACAATTCAAATAATGTAACTATATATGTATATGCTCCCAACAATCCAACATATCACATATATGTAAATTGTAAAGTAACACTATACTTGTCGCTTGTAACTTGTAACTTTGTAACTTGTAAGTTGTAAGCAATCAACAATTCAAAGATATACGCTAACTCTATACTTGTATGTTGTAACTTTGTAAGCAATTAGCATTTAGCAATTTAGCAAATGTAACTATGTAAGCATATGATCCCAACAAAGCCAACAATCCAACATATCACATATGTAAACAATAAATTGATTAACCGAGATCCGCATATTCAGATTCGCCAAAGCAATACCTCAAAGACAATAGGTCAAATGGTCAATAGCACATTCGAATCAACATGCAAGATGATATTCACCATTCAGATTCAAAGACAATGGTCAATAGCACATTCAAATCGAATCAACATGCAAGACAAACATTCAGCTCTTTCGCTTTGATTCAAAGACAAATGACAATAGGCAGTTTCAGATTTCAGTTTCAGATTCAGGCATTCAACGCACAATAGGTCAATACTCAATAGGCAATAGCACATTCAGATTTCAGAATCAACATTTTCAGAGCACAACCATTCAACACTTCAAAGCATTCACTGATTCACAATTTCACAGGCACAGTATTCATATTTCAGACATTCAAGTATTCAACACATTGTCACATTCAGAAATCATCAAATCAGAATGACAGATAGTATTCAATATTCATATTTGATATTTCAGCCTTCAGCACAATTGGTCAATTGCATTTGCATACATTCACAACCAAGACTCCAAGAGTAGTCAGTTTGTCATCCACCTGAGTACCTGACATTCAAACATTCAACACATTCAGTAATCAGTCTTCAGAAGAATTCAACAATTCAAATATTCAATCAATAGCAAATTAGCAATTAGTACTACTGTACTAGTAGACCAGCAGAGAAGGGACTGAGGGGAGCTACTGTCATGAGCATCAAGGCCGTAACCTGTAAGGAAGGAAGCAGAGCAGCAAAGCAGCAGAGGCTAAGGGGAAAGGGAAGAGAGGGGAGGGAAGGGCGGCGGTGCGAGGGTGGGGCAGAGAAGGGGAGGTCGGCGCGGGAGAACTGAGAAGAGAGAAGGAGGGAAGGGCGGCGGCGCGGGAGAACTGAGCAGAGAAGGGGGCATCGGAGGAGGAGAGGGCGGTGGCGCGGGACTGAGAAGAGAGGGGAGAGGGGAAAGCAGCGGCGCGGGAGAGGGAGCAGAGAGTGGAGCATCGTAGGGGGACGGCGGCGGCGCGGGAGGGGGGACCAGAGAGGAGCGAGAGCAGAGAGGAGAGGTTGGCGGCGGGGGAGCAGAGGGAAGAGGCGAACGTACCTCGATTCGTCGGCGGCGAGGTCCAACCGGCGATGCAAGATGGCCGGAACCGAGGGCGAGCTTGATGCGGCGGCGGGGGAGGCCGAACCCTAGCGCGCCGCAACGAGTGGACGAAGTGGTCGGGGAGTCGGGCGCTGTTCTTCTTATATTCCGCCTCGGCGCCCGCCTCGCCGAGAGCCGCCGAGGACCGCCTCAGCACCAGTTCCGCCTAGGGCGCCGCCTCGGTGGAAATCGCCGCGGGAGAGCCCCGACTGGCGCGTAGTCGGCGCGTAATGCCGACTTTTAGAACCCTGATTACAACTAACTAATTAATTACCTGCGAACTAACTAATTAACTCTAAACTAATTAATTACTAGTAAACTAACTAATTAATAACCAGTACACTAATTAACTACGGTAATAATGACAAAAGCATCCGACAAAATACCTACCCTTCGGCGAAAGCTGACAAAAAAAGGCGAGCGACGAGCATCGAGCAAATACTTGATCTCCAAAAAAAATTAATTATGTTAAGTTCTCTGAGTTCTTAGCGATGAGCGCCAAAATGAAAAGTGAAACACAATTGGGATGAGCGAAGATCGACTACGAGATTTTGGTATTTGTAGCCGAGCGAAGGTGGATCGAAACGTTTGCGCTGGGAATTTCGCATGCGTTGTCTACGCTTAGCACTGCGGGCAAGGGGGAACAGCCGCGAGGAGTCGACAGATGTGCAAAGGAGGGAGGTCGGACGGTTCAAAATATGGCCACCAGAGGGGGGCCATGCGGGAGGGGGGGCATGCGTGTGGGATGGGGAAGGGGTGAGATGTGGTGGAATAAAATGAGTACACTTCAATTAAATTGCGAGGTAAAATCAGAACGAGAAAAATTATAGAAAAAATTACACAAGAAAGTACACCGTGTTACGAGCATTCACGTAAATTTTCATAATTTTTTGAACTAATTTGTTATATTTTAAAAATTCAATGAAATTTGCAGATTATCTACCAAACCCTAACCCTAATTGGGAGGGACATGTGGCGCGGTGTGATACTCCGTTATTAGCAAGTTGGGTTATTAGCATGGTGCAAATCAATTATTCTTAACTACCATCCATGAAAGTGAAATTGATTAATTTAAAATGTCCTTGTATTTGATGCATGTTGTATGTTAAATAAAGACTGTCCATATCCGTTCAGAACCTATAGATCTTACATAAGAGCTAGATTTATCTATTTTCTGGTATGCTAAAATTGTTGAAACTTGTATAAAGGACCAGGTGGGTGCTGGTGTATCGATTCGTGAAACCTTGTTTATAGAAAATTATGTTAGTGAATCTTTAGTCATGTTTTGAAATAATTTCTGGACAAAGGTGAAATGTGAATCTATGTTTATATATGATTATGTGATTGCAAATGGAATTAGTACCGTATGTACACACATGATTAGTACAATCATCAATTGTTAATGAGCGCTGAAGAAGTGTTGAGCAACACCAATAGTTGAGTAAATGAATTTCATAAGTAGTCTTTGATATCGTGCCTTGTGATATTGTTATTGCTTAGCATAATCTTGATATAATAAATTTGTTTCAACCTTGTGGTTTGTGTTCCCTTTGGGAAGTTTTAGGATGGAGTAATAAAGTTTGATGATTCTTGGTACTAGTGTATGTTGTCGATGTTATTAAATCACAAAATGTGAGAATGAGGTTAATTCGTAGTAATTTGATCACCCATGATGATATTTCCTAAATGATTAAATTTCAAGTTTTGTGTTCATAATCTTTTGGGGGTTCATGCTTTATGTGGTAAATGAAGTTTATCGAGTAACGATATGTTGCAAAGTTATAATGGTTCTTCAGTGATGCAAGTGCTTCGATTTTGAATACTTATTTGTTCTTATCTGTTAAGGTTCGATATTATCTTCTTGTGAGGCTTATGTGTTCAACTGTGGACTCAATTTATGTTCTATGAGTTCATTGCTTAATTGGTTTTCCCCTTGGTCCCGTGTTCAAGTAGTGGTAGATGAGTTTTCTAGTTGGTGAAAAATTGTTTTTATTTGTCTTTTCTTTTGAGAAAGAATCAACTCATTCTTTTCACGTGGGTCTTTTGAAGTGTTTTCTAATTGTTGTTGTGAAATTGATGTTAATACCTATAGTAATTTGACCGCCTTTGGTGATATCGTTCAGATGAGAATATTTCAAGTTTAGCTTTTGTGATATTTTCTTTGAGCTCTTGAATCATCCGTAGCTGAAATTATTTTAAATAAATTAAGGTATTGGATTATCCTGTTGTTCTAAGAGATTTGTGTGATTTAATTCTAAAGGCTCTTTGTCCGAGTTGGCAACGTGAGGTTGCAATCAAAGAAGTTATGTTGGTTCCTTTAAGAGGAGAATAATCTACTTGCTTTCCGCGAAATCCCGTAATTGGAAATGTTTCGAGTTTGGTGGCTGAGATTATTTGGATCTCATGTTTCTTGTGTAGTTGAACTGTTCTGAACAAATATAACGTATTGAAGAATTTTATTGGTTCTTAATTAGTCCTTGTGGTTTGGACTAAAGACCTTATCTTGTTCGTTGTGGCAAAGCGATGTTAGTCAAAGAATTAATTTCAGTGTTAAAGGAAAGAGTGCAGTAGGAATATTTGAGAATTTGAGTCAAGTTTTGTAACTTGTGGTTATTTGAATTGTTCATAAACTTTTTGCTCTTTTCACTCAAGAGTTGCCGAGTTTCAATCGCAATGTCATTTTTCTTAATTAGTGGTTATTTGCTATTCCCTTTTCGAGGGATGCGTGCCCTCCGCTGTGAACTCAACTTTCGTTTTCCCAGATCTTCATTACCAGATTATTTCTTTTGGTTTCGTGCTCACTGTGAGCAGTAACATTTTCCTGTGTGGTGAAATTTGTCCTTATTCGCTCTTTCTTTTGAGAAAGGATCAACAGTTTTGTGTTGCAAAGTTTTACAAAGCGTAAGTTGTCAATTGTTTGGTGGTGGTTAAGTGATTGTAGGGGTGAGATTTTGCTACCAAGTTATTGGAGGAGTAATAGAAGATGAGTTGGTTTTGGCCTGAACCTCTTGGAGGGAAGTTGATTCAGATGGAATGTATGGCTTCGAAGTAAAACTGTATAGTGTTCGACTAAGTAGGACCTATGGTATAGTGTAGTTCCAGAACTTTGGTTCATGTTGAAAGGTTGGGGATTTTCAAATGTATGGAAACCGTAATCAATTTTATAGAGTAACACAATTGGAAAGTATCGCGATGTTGTGTGAGTGATTCCTGATGATGTCAATGAGTGAGTATGTCGGAATTGTGGGGATCTTAGAGATTTAATCCGATGATTTCACTATTTGTTATAAGAGGAATTCGTTGTAGAGGTCTTGGAGGTTAAATTTGGGCTTTCCATTTTCATGCTAGACTTTTGGTCGCCCAAAGATTTGTGTGTAGAGGAGATAGAAAACTGGATTATTCTGAGTAGCGGAATGATTGTCGATAGAACCCTTCTAATGTAGTTCATGAGTGGGTGTACTGAGGATTCTGATGTGTTATTCTTGAAAGTTAGAGGTGATGAGATTGCATGGGCTTTTGAGGGGCTTTGGTGCCTTCTATCAAATTAATGTCATCAGTTGAAGGAGTTGTCCAGAGTGTTCAGTGGAATCAATAGAGTCTCTCCACAAAGGTGTGGATGATGTATTTCGGTTTAAGCCTAATTTGAGGATGTTAAATTAAGAGGTTTGAGCCCGTGTGGTATGCGATAAATTCGAATTCCAAGGTTTGAGAGAGATTTTATTCCAAAAAGTGAAACTAAGGAAAAAGATGTCTTCTTGATTAGTGAAGCGTTTTCTTTATTCTCGCATGAGCGCCAGTCGTTGACCAATGTCTTTCGTAAGTTGAGTTTGACTCGATTTTGATATGTGTGGTTCTTATCGGTTCAGGAAGAATAAAGGAAGTTTTTTATTTGGGCATTCAAGTGTTTTTCCCCTTTAGTTTTCGTGAAGTTTATTCGCAAATTGCCACTTAGAAAGTGGAAAGGTTTTCTTGATGAAATTCTGAATTCTGGATTTTTACTCTTCAGTACCCAGTTGGTAATGTATAGTTGTGATGTGAATCTTTCTTATTCAGATGTGTTTTGCCGGTAAAAGAGTTTGCTTAAAAAGAATTTGATTGAATGTTTCCGGTTAAAGGAGGTGATCCTTGTTTTCAGTAAAGAGTTCAATTGAGAGGTGGAACAAGAGTTTTGTGTGCTATGCGCATGTTGTGTGGTTTGGTACCGAGAGGAGAGGTTAACTCAAGGTACATTGGGTTGTTTTCGCTAGTTGTGGGGATTCAGAAGTTGACGTACCGCTAGGACAATCTCGGGTTCATACGCGGGGTACGCAACATCTGGTATGTCCAGTGCTGAGTGAGTACTGAGAGGTCCAAAGCTTTAGTTTTCAATAGAGCCGTTGGCCAATGAGTATGATATTACATTTGTGTCATATATGATGAGATAATCTGTAATGGTCTAAGCGTGATAAGACTTGGGACTTGGGAACTCGCATTTACGAGCTTTAACCGCAGTTTTTAACGCCTGTAAGTGTCCATGGTTATTAAGTTTAGTTGGTATTCTTTTGAGTAGAATTTGGGGTCGAATTCTGTTTAAGGGGGGTAGAATGTGATACTCCGTTCAATCCTAAGAATTAATTGAATCTCAAACCATTTTATTGGGATTTAAAATAGAATTTTAGAATTTCTGTAAAATGGTGATTAAATCTTGGGCCAAAGGCCCATAGCCTTGGCCCATTAGGGGCAGCCTATAACCCTAGATGTAATGTAGCACCCACGTGCTACAGTGCCGTCGCTGTGCTACAGTAACCCCGACGCTACAGTGCACGCCCAAGAAGAAGGGGGGAGGGAGAAGAAGCCTTCCGTGCCGCCAACCAAGGAGAAAAGAGGAGGAAGAAAGGAGAAGAAGAGGAGAGGAGCTCTTCGCGGGGGAATTCAGAGATCTCTTGTGGCTTTACAAGGGTACCGAACGATGTTCTTCGCTGTTTGATTAGTAGAAGATGCGAATTCGATTAGGATTGTCAGATCGATTTGTCACGTTAGAATTTCAGTTCTCGTCCTGTTTCTTGCACACACTTTTTCGACTACTTAGATTCCGAATCCGAAGAGTTGATCTCCTAGAGTTAGTTAGGTCTTGTTCTTAGATTTCGGTGGCCGCCAAGAACACTGAATTCCGACGTACGGATAAAAAGTTATTCGCCTCGCTATCCGTAATCCCGACGAGAATAAACCGCAAGTTATATTTTAAAATATGAGTGTGTTAATGGATAATTCAGGGCTTTGACCCAACTAGGTTATTGTAGGCCTTGGTCTTAGCTTTTGATATTGTTAAAGAACGCTTAATTCGGAGTTGTAGATTAAAAGTTATGATCGTTTTAATATTGTTGTCTTAATTGTGTAGATAGTTTCGCTCGCTGTTTCAGTTATCTCACAAGAAATTAAATTGGCCGAATTGGGTTACTTTGTCAACAAGACTATTGTAGATATGTCAGTTAAGAATCCATAGAAATTGGTCTCACCTCATTCCGAGTTTCAGAGCAAAAGATATAATTTTTACCGTTCTGCTGTCCAATTTCGGGTTGTGCCTGAGTAGTCTGTTTTCAGATTAGAGCTAACTGGTTAATTGTGGGTTATCGGGAAGGCGTTGTAGAATGTTATTGGAAGCGCTCTGTTATATGTTGTATTTATTTCGAGTACTTACTTGTGTAGGCAGAGAGGCTTCGGGTTTAGGGACATCTTCTTTGCCTACTACCGCAGTGCTTCGCTGAAGGCAAGTACTTTGATGTTCATATGTTTGGTGTATGATGCATGCTTGATGGCTGTATTGTGTTTTTCTGATATCCATGAGAATATTCAAAGTTTATGTCCTTTTCTTATGTGTTATAACCATGAGTATATATATGATGTCTTTCATAGTTCATTCTTCAGTTCATGCATCCTGTTTCATGTGCCTTCCACGGGAGTGGATTATAAGACCCATCAATTCCAGTATGGGCACGTAAGACCCACCACCCAATGTGGGCAAGTGGACACCCGTATGAAACGCTCTTCATACGGATTGGGATCCCCGTATTTTGGTTAAATACGGGCTTAAGTGCACACCGACGGGTGTGTCACTAGCTATACTTGTATAAGCATGTGTGCACTCCATTCTTTTCATCAAATCCATTCATTCTATTCATCCATACACTCATTCGAGGTATGTTCGCATTCTTTAATGATGAGGTATCGTTCGTATTTGTGGTATGTTCATTTATTCATCGTACTTGCCGAGTCACGGACTCATTCTTGCTTTGTTTGTTTATTTTAGGTGATCATTGATGCCGCTCTATCGGAGGGAGTAGACACGCACTAATCTTGCAATTCACCATAATCAAGTTCAACAATATGATTTAGTTTCTATCTTTCATTCGTTAAGTGATGAACTGTAATAAATAAATTTAAATGGTGAAGGAAGGATATCTTCTCTATGTTATGATTGTTTATGTATTGCTTGTGATCTTCGATCATCCTTCGTTACACTTGCTTGAATTCAGACTATTGTCATGCCATAGTTCTATTAAATAGTGATTTCTTTATATCATTAGTTGATATTATTCAAATTCTTCCGTATTGTGGATGTAAGTTAGATGGTTTAGGTGACATCTTGGCTTCGAATAGGCAGGGTGTTACAAAGTGCGGGGCCTCTCTCATGGCAATGTGTGAATGGGATGCCATTTTTGCGTAAAAATTAAGCACCCCTATATCTCAGAATACGATGCCAAAAACGTTAGAATTACCAAAAATTCGTATTACCATGTGATAACATCTTTAAGATTATTTGGAACATTGGAATTAAAAACAATTCATTTTCTAGAGAATCTAGAAAATTTGATGTGTTCTGATTTAAGCATTAATCTTTTAAAACATAAACTATGCTTTATAATATTCATCTTGGGAGCACGTGACAACTAACAAATATGGGCTAAAGAGCTATTGTTACTCCTCCAATACTAAACATGCGGCATTATTTAACTTAGTTACCAATCTAGCCTCCATCAACTCGATAAAATAACTCTTGATCTCTACCTCTCCATAACAATTAATAAATGGGTTTGTCTATACATAATTCGACTATTTTCTCTCTAAAAAATAGTCATATTTTGAAAGTTCATTTACAACTCCATTATACATAAATTACAGTAAATTATTTATGTAATTTTGGTTCTTGGTCACTGTAATTATTCTTAAAAGTCTTAATAACTCATATTTCCATTATATGATTCAAAATCTCACATTTACTTTGAGAGGTTGAGCGAAAATAAAGACAAAAGAAATTACAACTCCATTATACATAAATTACAATAAATTATTTATGTAATTTTGGTTCTTAGTCACTGTAATTATTCTTAAAAGTCTTAATAACTCATATTTCCATCACATGATTCAAAATCTCATATGTACTTTGAGAGGTTGAGAAAAAATAAAGACAAAAAAATTATATACCAACAAAATACGGTAATATAGTGAACCCGTTATATTCTTCATATGTACTTTGAGAGGCTGAGCAAAAACAAAGACAAAAAAATTATATACCAATAAAATACGGTAATATAGTGAACCCGTTATGTTTTTCACATATACTTTGAGAGGTTGAGTACAAACAAAGACAAAAAAATAAAATTATATACCAACAATCAGATAGCTTAGAGAGATCAAAAGTGGAAGCTAGCAAGCAAGAAAAGAACAGGAAACACCTACACCTAATCCTCCTCCTCCTCCTCCCAAATTTCTCATAGCTTCCATCAACTTTCTAGCTAGCCCTTCGGCTTCAAATCAAGTGCAGCCTCAACATATAGTTGATCACTAGCTAGTGAAGCCAAGCAGCTAGCTTTTTATTAGTTCCCTAACTTAGGGTTTGTATTTCAAATGTAAATTTTGAGGGGAAATAAAAACTTTTGTTGTCTCTTCAAATCATTTGAAAGTTTCTACATTTTTCCCTAGCAATTTCCATTTTCTAGAATTAAATTCTTGTGAATGGAGATTGTTGTCAGCAGATTCTTAGCTTTCAAACTTGTGATCATCCTCAGCAAATATTTTTCCTAGCATCTTGATCATCCTAGCTACCTCTCTGAATTATTTCACAATTTTTAGATTTTGTTTGCTATTTCAAATGCCCAAGTCAAACCAGTTTAGAAGTCTGGTCAAACTCCTCAGACAGCAGCTTGTGAATTTTCTAGAACAATGCAGTGCCTAAAAGTTCTGGAAAATTATACAAGGTTGTCCTCTGTCCCTAGTAGCTACCATAAAAATTTCGAAATTTTTGGAGCTCAGAGCTACCTCTAAAAATTCCCAAACCCTCTCTGCCTTTTAAATCGAAAACTAAAATCATCGCTCTCGCTCTGACCCAACCTCGTGCTCGAGTCCGACTCGCACCGCTTGGCTCGGTCGAACCAACTAGTTGCACCGCGCCGATGGTCGCCACCGTCCGATGCAGATCGAACGATCCACGCGCGCGCATGCAACCGACTGTCCGAATGCATACACCAATCTCACCGTCCGCTTTAGATCCAACGGCCGCGCGATATTGATCGAGTCTAACTCGGCTCGCACCGCTAGTGCTCGCCGCCGACATGTGGGTCCCACCGCCAAGATCGACTCGCCTTCTCCGCACTCACCGGAGCTCACGGCCGTGTGCGCATGCTTGCCACGCCCCTCGCCGCCGCCACCTTTTGTCCTCGTGTCACCGCGAAGCATCGCCGGATCTCATCTACCCATCGAGCCCATCCACTACCCTTCGCGCCCATTCGTGTTTTCTCCGCCCAAATTTCTTTCCGCCGAGAAGAACCCGAGCAACGCCGCCGTGTTAGCGCCGCCGAGCCCGTGACCGCACCGCCGTGATCCACGCCGACGCCGCCCATTTTTCCCATCTCGAGCCTCGTGTTCAGCAGTATCGCCGGGCGTGTCCGCTGCCTCCGCCTCCGGTGATCTCGCCCCGCAAGCTCATCTCGCGTTCGTGAGTTCCTAGTATCGACTTTTGGTCCTTTAGGATCGCAATCGACCACCGAAGCCCAACCGTGACCTTGTTTAACTCTTTGGTGCTTCACCGAGGCTTTGCGACGCTTCTTCTCCAAGCTCTGAAAGCGCCGCTGTCAATTCCGCGCCACCGCCTCCATCATCAAAATCGTGGGCTTATCGCCTCGGTGTCTCCGCGATCCCGTGGCGCACCTTCTCGAAGCCGCCAAGTCCGTAGCATCTTCTCCGCGAGCACCGCACTTTCTTCTCCGCCTCCGGCCGCCGTGAGCTCATCTCCGTCGACCATTGGGCCTGCGTCACCGGCACCGGTTCGTGAGGTCTTTGCGAACCTTGAGGTACCACTCACTGCCTTGAAACTCATTGGTTTGCTAGATCACCTGGCGCGCGCGCCGCCCCCGCGCGTGCGGTGAGCCGCCGCGGCTTAGTTAGCGCTAACCCTGTTCTAGCCGAGTCACCGAGTGGTGGGCCTCTTGGTTAATCGCGCGAAATCCTTTAATCCACCCGCTATTTATTCTCCGAGTCACCGCCATGTGGGCCCATGCCGCCGCTTAGGGTTGTGTAGCTCGTAATGCGCTTTCTCGATGGGAAGCGATTGCGGAGAGTGTTTTAGGTTTGCACTTAGTAAGCCAAGACGTATTCTTGAATACGCCGACGCCACTTTAGGCGGCGCTTGCCGTGTCGGTCGTTGTCACATGCCCGCCGCGCTGGTCGGGCTTACCGATCGCGGTAGAAAAAGTATTCATTGCTTTAGTATTTCTCGTTTATGTTTTCGTTGAGTCGTTAATTCAATCAAACTTGTAAAATGTATAACTAATTCAATTTTTGTCCAAATTGCATGAAACCAGTCTTGTAATTTTCATTTTAAATGTATTATTTACTAAAATTAGTTTCATCCATGCCTCTGTAGCAAAAATCTGTTAACTAATAAAATGGTGTCTTATGTATCTTCTAAATTAGAAAATGCATATCTTTTCCAATAATTGTCCAAATTAAATGAACCCACTCAGAGAATTTCATGTTCAGTGTGCTAACTATTAGGATAGGTTTTATACACTCGGTTCTGCTCATGAAAATTTGTTGAGTAATTAACTAGTGACTTGTTGTGTTTTTAGCTTAGAAAATTCATAGAAAATTCTTAATATCTTAAAATGATTTGTTCTCTGCTTCTAAAATTTTGTTATATCATGCTTAGGCTGTCGGTGAGTTTTGGCTTGTTTTGATGTTGTTGTATGTTTGAGTTTTGTCTGTTATTCGCTCTTATTTGTCGTTATGTTCGATCGTTAGGCTTCGATATTTGCGGCAACCCCGAGGACGATCCTCCGCACCATATTGAGCAACAAAGAACTGTGCAAGCAGCTTGATCATGTTTATCCCAAGATTTTAAAATCTAATATTTTGTTTCAAATGTATGTATGCATTGCTTAATTTGTGTTAAATTGATTAGTTAAATCCGTAGTCGCATATCCTGTAGACAAAATATTGATCTCTACTACCGAGCCTAGGTTATTTGCTGTGATTAGAGGTCGCCGGATGATCTCTTGTCACTTAGTAGATCCGGTCAACTTGCTTAGACATGCTTAGCTATCTAGAGAATCAAGCGTTATCGACTTTAGTCGGTAACCTTGATCACACAAAATTTACTACAACTTTTGTTTCAAAGATCTTTGCTATGTTTAATTGAAAATTAAAAATGAAAACAAAATGATTTAGACTTGGGCACAATGGTAAGACCGTGTGATCTGTTGGGTGTGTCCGAAAGGTGCCCGAGTCGCTTAAGGACCGAAAGTTACTTGCGCCACCGCATCGAGCATTTTGCGCGCTAACCACACTAGAGTATATGGGACCTCTCTTGACCTAGTACTTTGGCGTGTATTGGCTCCGGTCGCAGGAGGTCGCAGGAGGGATGGAGGTGGGAGCATGGTAGTTGTCCAAAAGCTTTATCCTCGAGTGGGTAGTTGCCTTTTCGGCTTTACCATGTAAGCGTATGGATTTCTATCCATACGAGCGCTCAGAGTTAATACACAATATTGGAAAAAGTCTCAGAGGACTTAGCCGTACAAAGATACCTTCTGAAGTGTGTTTTGGCTTAAAGGCGGTCCAAGTGTGGGTACATTGGTACACCCTCGCAGGTTAAAACTATTCGAATAGCCTCGCCCTAGGTTATGGACACGCTGGATACGCCTGTAAGAACTAGACTACAACATTTAAATTAAAACTTGATGGGTGGTACGAACTGGGATTCGTGTTATTGTTGTGGTGACTATTGGGATAGTCACTTCTAGGTTGTTTATCTTTCGCTTTTGTTATCAATATCCGCATCGTTATTTCAATCTTAAAAATGAATTGCAAACTTGCCTTTAAACCGTATTACCTTATTGCAAATGAAAATTGGCTTTATGCAAATGAAACATATGGCCTCCACCAAATAAACTCGCATGTAGCTTATGAACAGTGTCCGCTAGTTCACACGCCGCTTTGCGGTACAAAGACAATCTTTGTACTCGTGTGCTTTGCTTAATGTTTTGTTGCAGAGGAAGAAGGTGAGCCTCAGGGGCCTCACTTCGTGAGTCGGTTGCCGCTTCGGACGATTAGGCTTGGCGGTCCGGCCGATGCCTTGTGGGTTGAAGGCACGCTGATTGGCTTTGTTTATAGCCATCTTATGGCACTTTTTCTTCGGCTGTCGTTCTTGTTTATTTGTGTATCTTGTGGCCTTTCGGCCTTTGTCTGTAATAACTCTACTATTTGTTTATCTTCCGTTTGGTAGTGTGGTGTTTGGACTCTATGTTTGGAATGGAGTTGATGTCTAATTTTGTACCGAGGTGTGTATATCGCTCGAAGTATACATATCTCGAGGATCAGTTTATTTGATTTGTAATGCTAGGACTAGGTGGTTGGTTAAGCATTACAAGCCAAATAAACTGGGGTCCTCACAAAGTTGGTATCAGAGCCATTCTGACCGTAGTAACCCAAGCATGGTCGTCCTTAGGATATTTTGAAAGTCTTATTTTCAAATTATAAAAAGGGTTTGTGAAAACCTAGGCAGATTCTCAGATTTTATTCCTTATCTATCTTAGCTTTCTACTCTCATCTTACTCTAATTTAAGTTTTGAAACTTGGTTTCTCTCTTTACCTTTCAAAAGATAGTTACTACCGGTGGAATTAGTCTGGGAAGAACCATGAAGTTTAGTCCAACTAAAACTTGTGGGGATAATAGGGTAAGATGTAAAGTGAGTAGTTATGTGTCTGATTTTTGCTGGTCAAACTTTATCCTGCCTTGTGTTTGTTTCTGGACTGCTTTCATGAATTTTGGGCTTTCTTGCTCTTGAATTTGTTGCTAACTTGTTTTAGTGAAACAGGATGGCTGGGAGAACGCGCGGTAGTCACGGGCTGGTCATGATGAGGAGCTTCCTCCTCCGACCATGGTCGAGGTTCTCGCCGATCGAGCGAAACCGCATGGACCGTGACGCGCATCCCGGAGGTTATTGCTAGGAATACCTCCACTCCGCGCGTGGTGGCGCCACCGCACTCGCGGGGACTTGCAGAGTTCTCCGCACGCACCGCCGACCTTCTCCCGCCCGAGGACCTCTCGATGCGACGATTGGCCGCGCATGGTTGAGTGAAAGCTCAACATAGCTCGCTGCCAGCGCAGACAAGGCACTCTTCGCGTCCCACCAGCTTGAGGGCGCAAAGACTCTCATGGTGGGAGAACTATCTCGCCATGCACCGCGGGTCATGTGGTCGCGTGGGAGGAGTTCGATCGCCTTTCGTCGGGCCCACATCCCGATGGCCCGATGAAGTCAAAAGAAAGAATTCTCGCGCCAAGCAAGGGCGCAAGTCCGTGACGAGCAATTGCACGAGTTCAATCATCCGCTCGTTATGCTCCGGAGAGGTGGCCTCGATGAGGCTAAGCAGAGAAGTTTATGGATGGCTTGTCCGAGGAGCCGCAGGACAAGCTATCTATTGTAGACTTCTTCGACTTTCGTGCCTTGGTAGATAAGGCCATTGTTGCCGAAAGCATAAGGCAAAGGCGCTGGCGAGTCCCGCAAGCGCAAATGGGAGGCGATCGCCTACTCACACCACCTTGTTCGCCCTCTGGCCGGGCCAAGACTGGGTCTGCTTCTTTTGCTCCACCGGCGCGAGGCCATCTCGCACCAGCTCCTCGCCCACCGCAGGCCGTGTTTCAGCCACGCGGCGCCGCGATCCAAGAGCAGAGCGGCCTCGCAATCCGGCGCCGAGGTTACTTGTTTTCGCCGCCACAACAAGGGCCATTATGCGAACGCTCGCCTCGTAGTGTTGCAGCACCCTCGTCCTAATGGAGGACGCGCAGGAGTGGTCACCCACCGACCGTAAGATTATCCGTAAGACCTGTGGTGCGAGCAATGGTCGAGTCAACCATCTATCACCGAGGAGGCTCAGAGGCGCCGATGTCGTGATTGGTACACTTTTGTCAATTTCGCCCCGCTGCAGCTTTATTTGATTCTCGAGCATCGATTCTTTTATTTCAAGATCATTTGCTGCGTTAGTGGTCTTCGTTGTGTTCCTTTGGGAGTTCCTTTGCTCATCCGCCTCCGGTCGGAAATGAGAGCCGATTCTGATGGTCTGGATGTTCCTATCATAGTCAAAGGAGTGGGATTTTGGCAAACCTTATTCTCGCTTCGGGCCAATGAAGTCCGATGTGATTCTTGGCATGGATTGGTTGTCCCAACACTTGGGACAAATCGATTGTGCCAGGAAGGTTGTCTATCTCACCAACCCTTCAGGCGAGCAGGTCGGATTTTCGCCGCAGCTTCAGGAGCCACATCTATGTGCATTAGAGGCGAAGCCAGCCTTGCAAATTCAAGATGTTCCCATAGTCTCTGATTTTGTGGATGTCTTTCCCGAAGATTTGCTCGATGCCTCCGCTCGAGATCCGAGTTTGTCATCGAAGTTGCTGCCCTGCATCGCCTCGATTTCAAGGCACCGATCGGATGCCTCCCAATGAGCTAGAAGAATTGAAGAAGCAGCTTGGTGAGCTCCAAGCAAAGGGTTTCATCCGTCCCGCCATCTCCTTGGGGTTGTCCTGATCTTTGTGAAGAAGAAGGACAAGACTTTGCGCATGTGTGTTGATTACCGTCCTCTCAATGAAGTGACGGTGAAGAACAAATATCCTCTGCCCCGCATTGATGATCTTTTTGACCAGTTGTCTGGAGCCCAGGTGTTCTCAAAGATTGATTTGAGAATGGGGTATCATCAGGTCAGGATCAGATCTGAGGATATTCCGAAGACGGCCTTCACTACTCGTTATGGTCTGTACGAGTACACCGTCATGTCCTTTGGCTTAACCAATGCTCCAGCTTTGTTCATGAACTTGATGAATTCAGTATTCATGGAGTATTTGGATAAATTTGTGGTGGTCTTTATTGATGATATTCTTATCTATTCCAAGACTAAAGCAGAGCATGCTGAGCATCTGAAGATTGTTTTGGGCAAATTGCGGGAGCACTAGCTATATGCAAAGTTCAGTAAATGTGAGTTCGTTGAAGGAAGTGGCATTCTTGGGCCATGTTCTTTCACCGGAGGCATAGTCAGGATCCCAAAGAAAGTCAACATGTTCTATCTTGGGGACACCCAAGTCACACACCGATGTGAGTTTTCTTGGTTTAGCTGCTACTACCGTCGCTTATCGAGAACTTTCCAAGATCGCAGTCGATGACCGAATTGCTCAAGAAGGACAAGAAGTTTGTGTGGTCCTCTCGCTTGTGAGAGCTTTCAGAGCTCAAACAACATTGACTTCACCTCAGCCCTCACTCTTCCCGATATCCACAAGAGCTTCGATATTTATTGCGATGCCTCTCGCCGTGGTCTTGATGTGTTCTTATGCAGAAGGCAAGGCGCTTGCCTATGCATCCGCATAGCTAAGACCTCACGAGCTCAATTATCCCACCCATGATTTAGAGTTGGTCGTGGTGCATGCACTCAAGATTTACGGCATTATCCGATCGGAATCACTGTGAGGTGTATTCCGATCACAAGAGTTTGAAGTACTTGTTCACCCAAACAGATCTCGAACCTCAGCAGAGGAGATGGTTGGAATTGATCAAAGATTATGATATGGGTATTCAAGATCATCTCGGCAAGGCCAATGTGGTTGCCGATGCACTTAGCCGAAAGGTGTATTGCAATACTGATGATCCAAGAGCAAAGAACCCGCACTTCTTGCGAGTTTCAATGCCTCAACTTGGGTTTGGTTGAGTATGGTTCCTTGTCGCCTTGGTTGTGCAACCGACCTTGGTGGATCAAATCAAGGCACAAAGAACCGATGATGGTGTGGGTAAAATCAAGCGTAACATCGTGAATGGATCACCAAGTGTTTCACGTAAGATGAGCACGGTGTTGTATGGTTTGGGCAGCGCCTTGTGGTCCCAAAGGTCCCCGAAAGGCGGATTTGATTCTCGCAGAGGCCCATGATTCGCTTTATCCATCCATCCCGGCCACTAAAATGTACCAAGATCTCGCGCGAGATTCTCGTGGACTCGCATGAAGCGAGATTGCCGTGTTCGTGGCCGATGTGACATATGTTGTCGCGTCAAGGCCGAGCATCGGCGTCAATGGTCTTCTTCACTTCTTGCCTATACCGTAATGGAAGTGGATCAGAGGCATGGATTTTATCACCGTCCGCCTGCACTCGCAGGAAGGATGCATTATGGGTTATCATTGATCGATTGACGAAGGTGGCCCATTTCCTTCCAAAGGCGATCAAGATTGATGTGAATCGCTTAGCGGATCTTTACATATCCCGTGATTGTGAGTCTCGCATGGTGTGCCACTAACAATTGTGTCGATCGTGGTTCTCTGCTCACCTCTCGGTTTTGGCATAGTCTCGCAGAAGCCATGGGGACCCGCTCTTCGCTCATTTCAACCTATCATCCTCGTGATCGATGGTCGACGGAGCGCGCCAATCGTGCTTGAAGATATGCTCGTGCTTGTGTTCTTTCCTATGGAAAGAATTGGGAGAAGTGCCTACCGCTTGCGAATTCTCCTACAACAACAGCCTTCCGTGCTAGTCTCGATGGCACCATTTGAGGCCTTGTATGGACGCCGCCGAGAACACCGCTTGAACCGGTCGAACCGTGAAAGGCGCTTTGGCCCGCATTCCATCAATGAGGCCGAAAGTCAAGTGCGCTGATTCGTGAGCACTTCGCGCCGTAGCTCACCCGTGCGTAAGAGCTATGCAGACGGCGCCGCCGTGAGCTGAGTTTCAGCCCAATGACTTTGTGTATCTCAAAGTCTCACCTCGGGGTCATCGCTGCCGCCGCCAAGGGCAATTGGCTCCTCGGCATGTCCGACCCTACCGCATCATCGACAGTGGGAGCTGTTGCTTACAAGTTAGACTTGCCGCCACACTTGAAGGGGTGCATGATGTTTTCCATGTGTCACAATTGAAGAAGTGCCTTCGTGTTCCGCTGAGGAAACGCCATTGAAAATATCGATGTGCAGAAGATCTGTCTTATCGTGAGCGCCCCGCTCAGATCCTCGAAGAAGCCGAACGCAGTAACGAGGAACCGTGTGATCAAGTTCCTTAAGGTTCAGTGGTCGAACCACCCGAGGATGAAGCCACTTGGGAGCGGGAAGACCGCCTCCGAGCAGATTACCCGCCCTTTTTCTCCCAATGATCGTAATCTCAAGCAGATTCCTGTAAGGGGGAGATTTGTAACAGCCCTAACTTAGGGTTTGTATTTCAAATGTAAATTTTGAGGGGAAATAAAAACTTTTGTTGTCTCTTCAAATCATTTGAAAGTTTCTACATTTTTCCCTAGCAATTTCCATTTTCTAGAATTAAATTCTTGTGAATGGAGATTGTTGTCAGCAGATTCTTAGCTTTCAAACTTGTGATCATCCTCAGCAAATATTTTTCCTAGCATCTTGATCATCCTAGCTACCTCTCTGAATTATTTCACAATTTTTAGATTTTGTTTGCTATTTCAAATGCCCAAGTCAAACCAGTTTAGAAGTCTGGTCAAACTCCCTGTACAGCAGCTTGTGAATTTTCTCTAGAACAATGCAGTGCATAAAAAGTTCTGGAAAAATTATACAAGGTTTTCCTCTGTCCCTAGTAGCTACCATAAAATTTCGAAATTTTGGAGCTCAGGAGCTACCTCTAAAAATTCCCAAACCTCTCTGTCTTTAAATCGAAACTAAAATCATCGCTCCTCGCTCGACCCAACCTCGTGCTCGAGTCCGACTCGCACCACTTGGCTCGGCCGAACCAACTAGTTGCACCGCCGCCGATGGTCGCCACCGTCCGATGCAGCATCGAACGATCCACTTGCGCCGCATGCAACCGACTCCGTCCGAATGCATACACCAATCTCGGGCCGTCCGCTTTAGATCCAACGGCGCCGCGATATTGATCGAGTCTAACTCGGGCTCGCACCGCTTTTCTCGCCGCCGACATGTGGGTCCCACCTGCCAAGATCGACTCGCCTTTCTCCGCACTCACCGAGCTCACTACCGCAGCGCATGCTTGCCACGCCCTCGCCGCCGCCACCTTTTGTCCTCGTGGTCACCGTGAAGCATCGCCGATCTCATCTACCCACCGAGCCCATCCACTACCCTTCGCGCCCATTCTCGTGTTTTCTCCGCCCAAATTTCCTTTCCGCGGAGAAGAACCCGAGAGCAACGCCGCCGCAGTTAGCGCCGCCGAGCCCGTGATCGCACCGCCGTGATCCACGCCGACGCCGCCCATTTTTCCCATCTCGAGCTCTTGTCCAAAGTATCGCCGGGCGTGTCCGCTGCCTCCGCCCCGGTGATCTCGCCCCGCAAGCTCATCTGCTCGTGAGTTCCTAGTATCGACTTTTGGTCCTTAGGATCGCAATCGACCACCGAAGTCTAACCGTGACCTTGTTTAACTCTTTGGTGCTTCACCGAGGCTTTGCGACGCCTTCTTCTCCAAGCTCTGCAAAGCGCCGCCGCAGTCAATTCCGCGCCACCGCCCTCCTCCATCATCAAAATCGTGGGCTTATCGCTCCTCGTGTCTCCGCGATCCCGTGGCGCACCTTCTCGCCGCCAAGTCCGTAGCATCTTCTCCGCGAGCACCGCACTTTCTTCTCCGCCTCCGCCGCCGTGAGCTCATCTCCGTCGACCATTGGGCTCCGCGTCACCGGCACCGGTTCGTGAGGTCTTTGCGAACCTTGAGGTACCACTCACTGCCTTGAAACTCATTGGTTTGCTAGATCACCAGGCGCGCGCGCCGCCCCGCGCGTGCGCGAGCCGCCGGCGAAGCTTAGTTAGCGCTAACCCTCGTTTCTAGCCGAAGTCACCGAGTGGTGGGCCCTCTTGGTTAACCGCTTAGAAATCCTTTAATCCAGCCCGTTATTTATTCTCCCGAGTCACCGCCATGTGGGCCCATGCCGCCGCTAGGTTGTGTAGCTCGTAATGCGCTTTCTCGATGGGAAGCGCATTTCTGCGGAGAGTGTTTTAGGTTTGCACTTTAGTGTCAAGACGATTCTTGAATACGCCGACGCCACTTTAGGCGTGCGCTGTCCCGGTCACCATGCCCGCCGCTGGTCGGGCTTACCGATCGCGTAGAAAAAGTATTCATTGCTTTAGTATTTCGTTTATGTTTTCGTTGAGTCATAATTCAATCAAACTTGTAAAATGTATAACTAATTCAATTTTTGTCCAAATTGCATGAAACCAGTCTTGTTAATTTTCATTTTAAATGTATTATTTACTAAAATTAGTTTCATCCATGCCTCTCAGAGCAAAAATCTGTTAACTAATAAAATGGTGTCTTATGTATCTTCTAAATTAGAAAATGCATATCTTTTCCAATAATTGTCCAAATTAAATGAACCCAATTCAGAATTTCATGTTCAGCAGCTAACTATTAGGATAGGTTTTATACACTGGTTCTGTTCATGAAAATTTGTTGAGTAATTAACTAGTGACTTGTTGTGTTTTTAGCTTAGAAAATTCATAGAAAATTCTTAATATCTTAAAATGATTTGTTCTCTGCTTCTAAAATTTTGTTATATCATGCTTAGGCTGCTGTGTGAGTTTTGGCTTGTTTTGATGTTGTTGTATGTTTGAGTTTTGTCGGTGTTATTCGCTCTATTTGTCTGTTATGTTCGATCGTTAGGCTTCGATATTTGCGGCAACCCCGAGGACGATCCTCCGCACATATTGAGCAACAAAGAACCGTGCAAGCAGCTTGATCATGTTTATCCCAAGATTTTAAAATCTAATATTTTGTTTCAATTGTATGTATGCATTGCTTAATTTGTGTTAAATTGATTAGTTAAACTGTAGTCGCATATCCTCGTAGACAAAATATTGATCTCTACTACCCGAGCCTAGGTTATTTGTCGTGATTAGAGGTCGCGGATGATCTCTTGTCACTTAGTAGATCCGGTCAACTTGCTTAGACATGCTTAGCTATTTCCAGAATCAAGGCGTTATCGACTTTAGTCAGAACCTTGATCACACAAAATTTACTACAACTTTTTGTTTCAAAGATCTTTGCTATGTTTAATTGAAAATTAAAATGAAAACAAAATGATTTAGACTTGGGCACAATGGTAAGACCGTGTGATCTGCTGGGTGTGTCCGAAAGGTGCCCAGTCGCTTAAGGACCGAAGTTACTTGCGCCACCGCATCGAGCATTTTGCGTGCTAACCACACTAGAGTATATGGGACCTCTCTTGACCTAGTACTTTGGCGTGTATTGGCTCCGGTCGCAGGAGGTCGCAGGAGGGATGGAGGTGGGAGCATGGTAGTTGTCCAAAAGCTTTATCCCGAGTGGGTAGTTGCCTTTTCGCTTTTACATGTAAGCGTATGGATTTCTATCCATACGAGCTGCTCGTAGTTAATACACAATATTGGAAAAAGTCTCGTAGGACTTAGCCGTGCCAAAGATACCTTCGAAGTGTGTTTTGGCTTAAAGGCGATCCAAGTGTGGGTACATTGGTACACCCCGCAGGTTAAAACTATTCGAATAGCCTCGCCCTAGGTTATGGACACGCCGACACGCCCGTAAGAACTAGACTACAACATTTAAATTAAAACTTGATGGGTGGTACGAATGGGATTCGTGTTATTGTTGTGGTGACTATTGGGATAGTCACTTCTAGGTTGTTTATCTTTCGCTTTTGTTATCAATATCCGCATCGTTATTTCAATCTTAAAATGAATTGCAAACTTGCCTTTAAACCAGATTACCTTATTGCAAATGAAAATTGGCTTTATGCAAATGAAACATATGGCCTCCACCAAATAAACTCGCATGTAGCTTATGAACAGTCCGCTAGTTCACACGCCGGTTTGCGGTACAAAGACAATCTTTGTACTCGTGTGCTTTGCTTAATGTTTTGTTGCAGAGGAAGAAGGTGAGCCTCAGGGCCTCACTTCGTGAGTCAGTGTTGCCGCTTTCGTGACGACTAGGCTTGGCGGTCCTGGCCGATGCCTTGTGGGTTGAAGGCACGCGATTGGCTTTGTTTATAGCCATCTTATGGCACTTTTGCTTCGCCGTCGTTCTTGTTTATTTGTGTATCTTGTGGCCTTTCGCCTTTGTCTGTAATAACTCTACTATTTGTTTATCTTCCGCTTGGTAGTGTGGTGTTTGGACTCTATGTTTGGAATGGAGTTGATGTCTAATTTGTACCGAGGTGTGTATACCGCTTTTGGGAAGTATACATATCTCGAGGATCGCTTTATTTGATTTGTGATGCTAGGACTAGGTGGTTGGTTAAGCATTACAAGCCAAATAAACCGGGTCCTCACAACACGCAGTCACGGGTTCGCGCGTGTCGATGGCAGCACGCCCGGCCATCGGCAGCGGCGGCGCGCTCGTGAGAACCCGAACAATTAAACGAGAGTGCACCGATTCGGATTAAACGAGACTAAATCCACGGTGAGTGGGACCGCTGATACTAAAGCGTAAAGGCACCTTAACGTATCGAATGAAATCATCTAACTAATTATCCAGAATCCACAATATATTTCATATCCTCAACTTGGGAAATGTCAAGGACCTCTCTCAATACATGATCAATATTGAGATACCATGGCGAGCTGATCTCACATGTATAGCGAGCATTGTGTGAAAATTCTCACACAGAAGACCGAAAACTACGTAACCTGATGATTCATTCTTGTAAGGAACAATAGAAAGTCACCCTTCAAAGAAAGCTACATGGGAAATCGACGGTACTACACAAAGTCGCCACAAAACCTCCTCAGAGAGATTTCACTTTGGGACTAAATTTTTTCCAAGGGGTGGATGTGAGAACCCAACAATTAAACTAAGCTAAACAACAAGAATCGGTAATTAGTGGTAATTAAAATTCTTTAATCCGTAACAAAATGTAATATCAATTTGATCAAGTAACTTAAAATCCTTTACAAAAGAATTGCATTACAAGCTTAATTGAACATTACCTCAACTCAAGATCAAATACATAAGCTTAAGGCATCTCTCGAATCCTCCTTTGTTACAACCTTGAATGTGTTGCAACCAATCACAAGACATCTTACAAGAATTAACTAATTAATTTATAATCCAAATTTTTGCATTCATATCGCCAAGCCCTCCTTGAATCTTTGTCCATTTATCGCTCATTGTCAAACCCATTTAATCGCCAACCCAACCACCTCGACCGCCAACAAAAACACAAGATCGGTATTAGACCAAAAGCAATGAAGAGGAGTTAGAGAGAGAGAGAAGATCGCCACCGATTATTTACGAAGGTCATGGAGGCTTCCCAACCACCCTAGGTAGTGGCACCATCTCGCCTCGTAGGCCTCATCACCCTAGCAATATTAGAATTGATGCCCACATTTTACCGACTTACCTCCATTAGCGTAATATCCAAAATAACCTCCAAGCATCCTTGGACCAAAAGATCCTTAGTCCAAATAGTATCACAAGAGAGCATTGAGGATAAGGGCAAGGGGCATAGTGGTCTTTGGCCAGCCACAAGAGAAGCCAGCCGAAATGCAACCCCCTGATCAGCCATGCTCATCCACAAGCCCCTCATTCTCAAGCACCTCAAGCCAAGAACGCCACAAGCAAGCACAGCAAAGCTAGCACCACCAAAGCCAACACCCCACACATCCCACTCCATCTCCTCATCAACCAAGGCAACCAAGAACAAGAAGGCCAAGCTCCACAGCACAACCAAGCAACCCACAAGAGTAGAGCTATATCACCACCATCCATCACTCCCTTTGCACCCCCAAACCCAAGACCACAGAGAAGGAGGCAGGAGCAGAAAGAGGAAGGAGAGCCGTGGAGTGAGGGAAGCCAAGAACAAGGAGCAAGGAGACCTGTGGCAAGCTCACCACCTTCTTGCTTGCAAAGCACTGTGGAGAAGAAGAGCACCACCAAGCCAAGACACTACCACCCTTCCCCACCCCAACCCACGTAAGGTAACCCTAGATATGCATCAGTATCCTCTACTCATTCACACAAGGCCACATCACAGTAGCATCGTAAGCATCACAGAACCATAGCCATATCATCATCCCAACTCAAATCATCACAGAGCAATAGCGGGAGGAGTAGAGAAGGAGATTTGGATGATTTTATACCTTAGTAGCCGACCGGGTCTAGCATCCACAGCCGCATCCATCCCCTGCATGAGGAAAGGAAAAGAACAACAAATCGTTAAGAAATCTCAAACAAATGGGAAACTGAAGTTAATCGCAAATAAAAAGGGGAAAGAGAGGAGGAGAACAGAGAAGAGGGGGCCTCGCTTCTTCAATACGGCGCCGGGGAGGTCGAGCTGCCGGCCGACGCCCTTGGACCGCAGATCGGCGCAGCAGAGGGGAAGGAGGACCCGAGCTGAGGCGAGTAGAGCACGCGGCGGCGCTGGCCTCCGGCCGCGTCTGGGGTAGGAGGACCCGAGTGGCGACGGTAGGGCTTGTGGTGGCACCGAGCCGAGGAGAGGGGGAAGGCAGAGGGCGGCGGCGTCCGAGGAGGAGCCGAGCCGTGCTCGTGAGGGCGCAGCGGCGCCGGCCTCTGGCCGCGCCGGGAGGAGAAGACCGAGGGGGAGCCAGAGTCGGGCCGAGCCGGAGGAGCTGGGGGCTCTAGGAAGCGAAGGCGCGGCGGTGCCGCTGGTGGCGCTGGCCGCGACGCAGAGGGGAGCGGGAAGGCAGAGGCGGCGCCGGCCGACGGCGCGACCGGACGAGGAGAGGTCGGCGCGGCGAGGGTGAGCCGAGAGGAGGCGTGGGAACCGGATCCGGCGGCGCGGGCAGCGTCCCAGGAGCCGGCACGAGGGAGAGTTAGAGGGCGGCGGCGCTTGGGGCTGGATAGGGGAGGAAGAGGGGGATCGAGAGAGAGAGAGAGAGAGAGTAGGAGAGGTGTGTGCGTGTGTGTGTATGTTGCGCAGAGGGGTGCGTGTGTGTAGGTCAGTGCGTGGGTGTGTTAGCGTGTTGCGTGCGTGGTGTTTGGGCCGGTGTGTGGTGTGCGTAGGCCGTGTGTTAGTGTGGGCTTAGTGCAAGGCGTGTGTGTAGGCTTAGTGCAAGCGTGTGTTTGGGCCGTGTGTGAGTGTGTGTAGACTAGGTTTGTGTGGGCTTGTGTGGGCCGGCCGAGTGTGATTAGGTTTAATCTCCACCGGTGTAGATTCCGCTGTTCGTAGTAGATCGCTAGTTCGTTGAGTAAGTGTGTGCTTTGGTGGTCAGTAGTTAATCGTGGTTTAGACAAGCGGCGATCGCGGTGAGTGCTAACTTCGATTAGACCGCAAAAGCATTTTAGTAATTAATAATGTGCTAGCTTGTAGTCGCCGCTAACGTATGTATCTATATTATCACTCAAATCAACTACGATTTACTTATACTATTATTCGCTGCCAATCTACTTCGTAAGGCTTAACCAAGACCGACAGAGCAAATGACTGTAACGCCGCGCGCTAACTTTTCCTACTTCTACGAAGGCAAGCGATCCTCTTGAACATTAATATAGTTACTTTAAAAATATACCCTATCTTGCACTATTATATGTATTGCATTAAAATGGTTTTCCAAAACCTAAAGAAAATGATTGAGATAAGATAAGATGATTAAGAAAGAATGAGACTTATTAGGAGGGTAAAAAGGGGGTCCCGGGCTGGGAAACGCGATGATGATGTTGAGGTAAGAGGTGGGCCACTTTTTACATATGGTTATAATATAAGGACCAACAAACTCTTGCTCGGCCGATGTCAGAATCTGCCAACCATTTTCCGCTTCATGGGCGTAAAATGCTACCTTGTTACGTGACTATGCTCTCCACATCTGTAAGTAATAGGTGTGTGTGAGTGATATGGAGGAACCCAGACCTGGGGATAGTCCGTATGGGGATCCAAGGCGCTATATGCGCTAAGGTGGAGTGTTGAGTGCGAATAGAAGTCGCCTCAACCAACCTCACCGTAACTCGGTGGATGATGAGGTCAGCAGCCGGATTTAAATCTGACCGGCGAAGGTGATGGGTGGAGAAATTAATCACGAACTCGAAAACGCTCAGATTCTCGATCTCGAACCCGCATCTAAGGCAATGCGGTGGACCCCGCTCACGAGAGTTCGAGTAGCTATGGGTAAAGTGGTACAAGCTCACAGCAGGCTAAACAAATCATGAATTCATGCCGCCTCCGTGATTGAGTCTACGGAACCACAGGGGTCTTTTGTCTCTCCGAGTGACTAGTTGAGTTTTTCAAGATAAAACTTGCCACATAATTGTTGAGATCTATTTTCTAAAGTGAGATGATTTAGAAATTGTGATAATGAGTAGAAATAGTGCATCCTGTGCATCTTTTGTTACTAATGCTTGTTGAGTACATTCATTTGTACTCAACCTTGTTAGTATTCTCCTTTGTAGACCTTAGTCCCACGGAATTATTCCGAGGGGACGAAGGGCATGCAGTACCAAGAGGCAGCGTGAGGCAAGGGCATCGACTACGAAGACCAGGTGAGATGGGCAATTGATTCAACAAATGTATAGTAGAAGGTCGAGGGGCCGAAGGCCGCAAGGGGACTTGGTCCCATGGTTGCAGCTTGTAAAGTACTTTGTAAGAACCATAGCCTCGCGTGGCTAATCGGAATAAAAGTACGCTTATCTTATTGTTCTCACACAGAACTCGTAAAGGCTTACTATTTGTTGGAGCAGTGTTCACCGAGCAAACGAATAGTAATCTGTGCCTAAGTGTTATTACCCCGTAATGACACGGGCGCCACAGATGGTATCGAGCAATAGGTTCGGCCACGCTAATAAAATAGAAGTCAGAGCAAGAACTTAGGTGTGCTTTTCTAGTCGCTATATTGCACTAATTATCTTATTAACCTCATCCCCATATCAATTTCTATTCCCGTCCTGCTTCAAAAGTATTATGTTAAAAACCTCATCTTCCTTAAAGTGACAAATACGACGTAGAACCATCCCTTCGCAAGAGGTTTAGGATTAGTCTTCCGATCGGAGAGTGCGGGGAAGCACGTGTTTCATCCTAGGACTCGTGTTGCTAATTCCTCGCTAATTAACCAATCAGTTAGCAATTCGACCTAGGATAGATCGCCAGAATGTAAGCGTGGGAGTATCAATATAAGTTTTAGACAAGAGTGCTCGGGCTAGAGGCATGAAGTAGAAATCGCATGGACCCGCTTTTCCATTCTTGGATAAGTATGGACCATACCCATAGCCTTCTCTTACCTTTTCATCTACATAACCCAAAAGAGCCACACCTCCTTAAAACAAGCAAGTATAATCAAAGAAAGCAAATAAAGGTCGACGATGTAAAAGAATATGACTTATCCCATTTCTACATAGTAGTTTTTCCCGAACGAGTGGTTCGTGGCACCGAAGCGTGAAGCTCGCGCACTCAGAGCGAAGTCCCGGCATACTCAGAATGAACTCGAGCGGTCCCAAACACATGGTTTGGGCGGTCTCGAAACGGATCTCGAGCGCACTGGCACGTGGATCCGTGGTAGTGTAGGTTCGCACTGCAGGCAAGCTCGAGCGGTCCCAAACACGTGGTTTGGGCGGTCTCGAACGGTACTCGAGCGTGGATCGGGCACGAAACTCGATAGAATAGGATTTGATCTTTTTGCCTCTCTATGTTTCTTGGTGTTATTTGGTTATCTGTGTATGACATAATACAACTCACCCGCTGGTTAACTTGGTCAAATAAACATGATACCCTCTTCCTACAACAAATCATTGTCAAGAAGTAAGGAATTGCACAACCAATGTAAGAGCTAGTCAAAATAAAATACTACACATAAGGCAGCTAATGCAACCAATTTCTTAACATCCTCCCCACAGGACGCAAGATCAGTTGTCAATGGCTGACATTAAAAGAATGGGCAAACTTCAGGGAAAACCTTCTAGCATGCCTGTAGTTGCAGCAGATAGGATATGCTAAACAACACCCATCCTTGCCAAGCAATCGTAGTTTAAACTTGAAACAAATTTTGTGAGCACAGGCCCGCCAACAAAGTTTGACACGTGGATAGCTTCTGCACAAGGACATACGACAAGGGTTGGCCTCCACAGGATGAACCCCCGTTAGGGAATCAATCATTCCTTTCTGAGACTTCGGGTGACCCATCGTTATAAGAGGTACTACCACAGTCATCTATGCAGGTTACTCAAGTGGCTAACTCACATGAAGACTCTCAATTAAGGCGAAAGCAATTTAACTATAATTAGATCAAGAATGCTCCGAGAGACAATCGAGCATCATGGAGGTAAACCTGAATATGAAGACGAATTATCGTAGGACCCGAATACCTATCTGCCTCAGAGGCATTCTCACACAGGGGACGAGCTGAGAAGTCCAATATGGATGCATCATTATTAGCAGCAAACCTCTAGGGTTTAAGCATACTTAACCCCTACTTAGTTGTCACCAAGTAAGCCGATTATCACTCTGCAGATATAATTTTCGACCACTTGCAATCTACCAACCTCCTGCAAACCAGATTGGGCTTTAGCATTTCTAAATCCAAGGCATTTTCTGGGCTTTTCCACTAAAGAGCACCAATAGCAATATAGAGTTGTCTGTTACTAAAGAATCTATGCCTTTTGATCGAATACCTATGAGGGGTCAAGATTTTTACGACAGTACTACGGTGTGTTCGTCAGCAAATGAGAACTGTGAGACCATTTGGAAAATTAACATGGAGAGTCTTGATGTACCTCCTGTTTTACCTCTTGATATCCTTGGATAGGAGGCACTTGATAATCATTTGGTCTTAAGTGTACCTCGCCATCGGGCCTCTGATCTTGCATATTCAAACCCAACTCAGCCAAGTATAATAGAGGCCATGTAAGGAAACGCCCAATCACACTCTTTTTATCTGCCCTGCTTGTTGCACGCCATTCCGTCACGCAACAACTTAGTGGGATCAAATCTTACATCTCTTTGGGATCCGACTTCAATTTATATCACACGGCAAGACAATCAAGGGCTCCAAATACAACCTAGGCATACCAAGAAGTATTGGACCATCCCTATCCATGCAAAGGCATGGAAGGACAAAGACATAGCGACGGAGATTCAGAATTAAAATTGGGACGATCACCGCGGGACATACCAACGGAAAATTCACCAGCAGACTTTAACGAGACAGTGCCTGACCAATCCAGAGCAACCATGATACCAAAGAAACACCATCCCACCCACCACCTACTCTTGGACCTTGTTCAAACATACCACCACAACCACCACCTCCATATGGACCACCCGGGCTAGGAATTTTCAACCGATCCTTCCAGAGATCCCTAACCCAGCAGCAGCATGTTGCCATAGCTCGTAATTGTGCAAAGTGTAGAGGTCGCCACCTTACGAAGGATAGCATGGTTATTGAATATCGGATTAAAGGGTTACACGATTGTGCATATTGAGTATTAGAAACACCTCGCTAAGTAGATATTAGATTATAGAAATAAGTTATTATTGGATACCGAGAAATGAATTGTTGGATGTGGGGTCGTAGCAATAGAAATTTTTTTTTGGATACTAGATATTGGATGATAACCATATATTAATTATTGGATTATTGGAGATTGGGCTATGGTATGTTGAATTATCGAAATAGATGGTTGTGGGTGTTGGATCGATGGACATTGGATTAGTAAAGATGCATGAGTATTGAGTAAGTGGATTATTGTAGATATAGAAATGGATGTTGGCTATGGATTACAGAATACAAGTGTTGGATTATTGGAATTAGGATATTGGATTATGGAGATAGAGTATTGTTGAAGATGGGTTTTGAGGCTACATAATTATTAGAGTTGGATTATCAGATCTCATCATTTTGGATCACAGGATTATATCATGATTGAATTATTAGAAATATATTATTTCCGGATTATAGAAATACCTTTGTCAGATACTAGAGTATGTTAATGTTGGATTATAGAAACATATCTTAGTTAGAATATAGAAATAGATCTTGGTTTGATTATAAAAATACGCCTTGGCGGTCTAAATGAATTTTCAGAACTATCGGGAATTAGCATTGGGAAATTGATTCAAGAATATGGTGATTGAAATACTAAAGGTTGGAGTTTCATGGCACTACAAAAGGTTACTCTTTGATGGATTAATTGAATCTCGATATACTAATAAAATTGGTGGAACTAATTGACAACTTAGTCATATTGAGTTATGGATATAATGCATAGTAAAATGGATTATCAAGTGATTGTTGAAAATCTAGTAATGACAAATCGATCGTAAGAAATGGAATAGGATTATTATAATAAGAGATGATTGGAATTTAGGTGCATTGGGTGAGTTACAAAGAATTGATGAAATCGTGGAGTTAATGGAATAATAGCGCTTGGTTGATCTATAGTTGTGGGTGGACTGATGTAAGTAATGATGTGGTGGATCAATACATAATAGATTAAATTGGAAAGTATGATTCTAATATGGATGATTGACTTGCTGATTTTAGAAGTGACAATAAGATTGAAATTGGAAAATCTAGCCAAAGGTGCAATTATGATTTAAATGAGGCTATGGTATTGTTTTGACCATAGAAACTTTAGCAAATGATTTGAATTGGAAAGCAAATAAAAGTTGATTTAGACCTGGGCAAAATGAATATGTGGATGGTGCAAGTTGATGCACGTGAGCAATTCATTGCTATGAGCGAGATCAGATTTTAGTGGAAAATCGCCTAACTCAATTAGGGATCGTTCTTCGAATTGCATCCTACTTTTGGGATTTGATATACTGTTCAAAATCATGGTACAGTGGTACACTAGGTGACAAGGTCTCAAGAACAGAGAAAGTGGCTCAAATTGGTATGCACAGATAGGCAAGCAAGTGTAGTCGTGACCTCCTAATAAGTCAGAGCTTACCTCCAGTTACCCTTATACTCGTCACATGCATATATCAATTGCCACAGCGAGATCGCCATACGCATCAAAAGCCCAATGGGGTCAACTAAAATACTTCAAGATTAGAACCCCACCAAATCGCCTCACCTTAGTGAGCTAGCCTCGCAATAAAGGAAATGCGTGTAGTGAGAGATTTTCCAGAATATTCTAAGGAATTATCTCGATACGCCTCGCATCGGAGATAAAATTGGTTATCAACTTAACTCGAGGACAGCTACCAACCTCGTATGCCAATGACACCATACTAGGCCTCTACGGACGAAAGTACCGATCACCCAGCTATGGGTTTAAGGTCGGAGAAAGACCCAACACAGAATCTGGTACAGAAAAACGACTAAAATACAGTTAACTCGAGAGCATCTCAAGATCGCTCAATGCAAGCAAAGGAGCTACACAACCCAATACAGACAGGACTTATAGCTTGAAGGCGGGGATCAGGAATATGTAAAGGTATCAGCTATACGCAAGGTGCACTGATTCGGATTAAACGAGAGACTAAATCCACGGTGAGTGGGACCAGTTCGGATACTAAAGCGTAAAGGCACCTTAACGTATCGAATGAAATCATCTAACTAATTATCCAGAATCCACAATATATTTCATATCCCTCAACTTGGGAAATGCTGAAGGGACCTCTCTCAATACATGATCAATATTGAGATACCATGGCGAGCTGATCTCACATGTATAGCGAGCATTGTGTGAAAATTCGACTACAGAAGACCAAAACTACGTAACCGGATGATTCATTCTTGTAAGGAACAATAGAAAAGTCACCCTTCAAAGAAAGCTACATGGGAAATCGACAAGTACTACACAAAGTTCGCACAAAACCTCCTCAGAGAGATTTCAATTTCTGGGACGAAATTTTTCCAAGGGGGTAGGATGAGAACCCAACAATTAAACTAAGCTAAACAACAAGAATCGGTAATTAGTGGTAATTAAAATTCTTTAATCCGAACAAAATGTAATATCAATTTGATCAAGTGTAACTTAAAATCCTTTACAAAAGAATTGCATTACAAGTTTAATTGAACATTACCTCAACTCAAGATCAAATACATAAGCTTAAGGCATCTCTCAATCCTCCTTTGTTACAACCTTGAATGTGTTGCAACCAATCACAAGACATCTTACAAGAATTAACTAATTAATTTATAATCCAAATTTTTGCATTCATATCGCCAAGCCCTCCTTGAATCTTTGTCCATTTATCGCCCAATCAAACCCATTTAATCGCCAACCCAACCACCTCGACCGCCAACAAAAACACAAGATCTGTATTAGACCAAAAGCAATGAAGAGGAGTTAGAGAGAGAGAGAAGACTGCCGTCAGATTATTTACGAAGGTCATGGAGGCTTCCCAACCACCCTAGGGTAGTGGCACCATCTCGCCTTCTGTAGGCCTCATCACCCGGCAATATTAGAATTGATGCCCACATTTTACCGACTTACCTCCATTAGCAGAATATCCGAAAATAACCTCCAAGCATCCTTGGACCAAAAGATCCTTAGTCCAAATAGTATCACAAGAGAGCATTGAGGATAAGGGCAAGGGGCATAGTGGTCTTTGGCCAGCCACAAGAGAAGCCAGCCGAAATGCAACCCCCTGATCACCATGCTCATCCACAAGCCCCTCATTCTCAAGCACCTCAAGCCAAGAACGCCACAAGCAAGCACAGCAAAGCTAGCACCAAACCAAAGCCAACACCCCACACATCCCACTCCATCTCCTCATCAACCAAGGCAACCAAGAACAAGAAGGCCAAGCTCCACAGCACAACCAAGCAACCCACAAGAGTAGAGCTATATCACCACCATCCATCACTCCCTTTGCACCCCAAACCCAAGACCACAGAGAAGGAGGCAGGAGCAGAGAAAGAGGAAGGAGAGCCAGGAGTGAGGGAAGCCAAGAACAAGGAGCAAGGAGACCTGTGGCAAGCTCACCACCTTCTTGCTTGCAAAGCACCAGGAGAAGAAGAGCACCACCCAAGTCAAGACTACCACCCTTCCCCACCCTAACCCACGTGAAGGTAACCCTAGATATGCATCAAGATCCTCTACTCATTCACACAAGGCCACATCACAAGAGCATCGTAAGCATCACGTAACCATAGCCATATCATCATCCCAACTCAAATCATCACAGAGCAATAGCGGAGGAGTAGAGAAGGAGATTTGGATGATTTTATACCTTAGTAGCCGACCGGGTCTAGCATCCACACCGCATCCATCCCCGCATGAGGAAAGGAAAAGAACAACAAATCGTTAAGAAATCTCAAACAAATGGGAAATCAAGTTAATCGCAATTAAAAAGGGGAAAGAGAGGAGGAGAACAGGAGAAGAGGGGGGACTCGGTTCTTCAGCGCCGGCGGCCGGGAGGCCGAGCCGGCCGGGCCGACGCCCTTGACCGCAGACGGCGCAGCAGAGGGAAGGAGGACCCGAGCCGAGGCGAGTAGAGCACGCTGGCGGCGCTGGCCTCCGCCGCTGCTGGGTAGGAGGACCCGAGTGGCGACAGAGGGCTTGTGGTGGCACCGAGCCGAGGAGAGGGGGAAGGCAGAGGGCGGCGACGTCCGAGGAGGAGCCGAGCCGTGCTCGTGAGGGGCAGCGCGCGCGCCTCGGCCGCCGCCGGAGGAGAAGACCGAGGGGAGCGTAGTCGGCCGAGCCGAGGAGCCGGGGCTCTAGGAAGCGGCGCGCGGCTGCGGCTGGTGGCGCTGGCCGCGACGGCAGCAGGGGAGCGGGAAGGCAGAGGCGGCGGCCGGCCGACGGCGGCGACGGACGAGGAGAGGTCGGCGCGCGGGGTGAGCCGAGAGGGAGGCGTGGGAACCGGATCCGCGACGCGGCAGCGCCCCAGAGCCGCACGAGGGAGAGTTAGAGGCGGCGCGCTGCGGCCGGATAGGGAGGAAGAGGGGATCGAGAGAGAGAGAGTAGAGAGGTGTGTGCGTGTGCGTGTATGTTGCGCGAGGGTGCGTGTGTGTAGGCTGGTGCGTGGGTGTGTTAGCGTGTTGCGTGCGTGGTGTTTGGGCCGGTGTGTGTGGTGTGCGTAGGCCATGTGTTAGTGTGGGCTTAGTGCAAGGCGTGTGTTTGGGCTGTGTGTGAGTGTGTGTAGACTAGGTTTGTGTGGGCTTGTGTGGGCTTGGTGTGATTAGAGAGAGAGAGAGATTGAAGGAAGGTTTAGATTTAGGATTCGGTTTTAGAGTTAGGTTTAATCTCCGCCGTTGTAGATTCCGCTTGCTCTGTAGTAGACCGCTAGTTCGTTGAGTAAGTGTGTGCTTTGGTGGTATTAGTTAATCGTGGGTTTAGACAAGCGGCATCGTTTGTGAGTGCTAACTTCGATTAGACCGCAAAGCATTTTAGTAATTAATAATGTGCTAGCTTGTAGTCGCCGCTAACGTATGTATCTATATTATCACTCAAATCAACTACGTATTTACTTATACTATTATTCGCTGCCAATCTACTTGTAAGGCTTAACCAAGACCGACAGTGAGCAAAGCAGACGTAACTTCAAATGCGCCAACTTTTCCTACTTCTACGAAGGCAAGCGATCCTCTTGAACATTAATATAGTTACTTTAAAAATATACCCTATCTTGCACTATTATATGTATTGCATTAAAATGGTTTTCCAAAACCTAAAGAAAATGATTGAGATAAGATAAGATGATTAAGAAAGAATGAGACTTATTAGGAGGGTAAAAAGGGGGCCCTGGCTGGGGAAACGCGATGATGATGTTGAGGTAAGAGGTGGGCCCCTTTTTACATATGGTTATAATATAAGGACCAACAAACTCTTGCTCGGTCCGATGTCAGTATCTGCCAACCATTTTCCGCTTCGCGGCGTAAAATGCTACCTTGTTACGTGACTATGCTCTCCACATCGGGTAAGTAATAGGTGTGTGTGAGTGATATGGAGGAACCCAGGACCGGTGGGGGATAGTCCGGAAGTGGGGGATCCAAGGCGCTATATGCGCTAAGGTGGAGTGTTGAGTGCAGAATAGAAGCTGCCTCAACCAACCTCACCAGAACTCGGTAGATGATGAGGTCAGCAGCGTGACTTAAATCTGCACCGGCGGAAGGTGATGGGTGGAGAAATTAATCACGTAACCTGGAAAACGCTCAGATTCGATCTCAACCCGCATCTAAGGCAATGCGTGGACCCGCTCACTGAGAGTTCAGAGTAGCTATGGGTAAAGTGGTACAAAGCCTGCGCAGTGCTAAACAAATCATGAATTCATGCCAGTCTCCAGGATTGGAGTCTACGGGAACCACAGGGGGTCTTTTGTCTCTCCGAGTGACTAGTAGAGTTTTTCAGTATTAAAACTTGCCACATAATTTTTGAGATCTATTTTCTAAAGTGAGATGATTTAGAAATTGTGATAATGAGTAGAAATAGTGCATCCTGTGCATCTTTTGCTACTAATGCTTGCTGAGTACATTCATTTGTACTCAACCTTGTTAGTATTCTCCTTTGTAGACCTTAGTCCGGCCGGGAATTATTCCGAGTGGGACGAAGGGCATGCAGGTACCGAAGAGGCAGCGTGAGGCAAGGGCATCGACTACGAAGACCAGGGTGAGATGGGCAATTGATTCAACAAACAGGGCGAGTAGAAGGTCGAGGGGGCCAGAAAGGCCAGCAAGGGGACTTGGTCCCATGGTTGCAGTTGTAAAGTACTTTGTAAGAACCATAGCCTCGCGTGGCTAACTGGAATAAAAGTACAGTTTCTATCTTATTGTTCTGCTGCGTAACTCTGGTAAAGGCTTACTATTCGTTGGAGCAGTGTTCTACTGAGCAAACGAATAGTAATCCGTGTGCCTAAGTGTTATTACCCCTGGGGTAATGACACGGGGCGTCACAGATGGTATCAGAGCAATAGGTTCGGGCCACGCTAATAAAATAGAAGCGCGCAGCCGTGGAGGTAGAGCATGGTGCGGCGGACGGTGGGGCGTAGGCCGAGCAGGGCCGCCAGCCGCAGGTCGGCGCCCGGAGCGTGGGAGCCGGCGTTGGTGCTGACGACGAGATCCGTGATGTCCGTGGCGGGGCGGCCCCACTCCGCTATCGCCCGCGCAGCGGCGGCCGCGGCCAGCTCGGGCACGGCGTCCACGGCGACGCCGAGCCGCGCGTCGAGCGACGGCAGCGCGCGGTCGAGGAACCCGGGTGGGCGCGGATCATCTCCTCCGTGTGGTACAAATGGTGTTTCTTGACGCCAGATCTCTCACCTGCATCGCAACCCAAACACATGTATAGCCACCTTGCATGCACGAATCGTCAAAAGTTTTAAGTCGAGTGTTGTATAGCAATTCCGTAAGGAAGCGGTTAAATTACACATCCTCTTCATCTTGGCTTTGAGCCCTGCAAGGTGGTCGCTCTTGGTGACGCGGAAGTACCAGTCGGCGTACTCCTCCTGCGTCACGCAGTTCGCCGGGTTCGCCGTGCCGATGGCGAGCACGGCCGCTGGGCCATCGGCGCGTGCGGCGCGCCGGATCCCCTCGAGGACGGTGGCCGGAGGGCCAGTTGCCGCCATGGTCTCCCGCTGCCGAGAAGCAAGCAACTCGTAGTGCGACGCCGTCACAACGTGAGACACGAGACGACCAAGTAGCGCAGACGAGCAGCTCTTAGATATGCGACTGAGGTGCTCGATTGATGTATTTATACGCGACGCATTTCGGCTCGGGCTGCATGTCATCTCACGTAGAGTAGAGAGGTGAAGTTAATTTGTTTCAATGTGTACAGTACAGGTGGCCTGCAAACTGCCAACAACAGGGAATGGAATCTCCACGTACAATTTGTGTGTTTCCATCGACATATCACGCGTGGAAAATACCCATAAAATGTCATTGTTTATCATGCCAGGGGTTTGACTAGGATGTACCCATAAAAAAAAAAAGAAAGAAAAGGAATAGCTTTGCTAAATCGCAGCCCATTTTGTTCAGCTCTGGATCGACGTGGAGATTAAGATTAGCGCTCGAAAGCAACGTCTGTCCTCTTCTCCATGATCGAATTCATTGAGTAATGTTAGTTGGCAGGCACAGCTAGGAATACGAAATTGAGAAATGGACTTGATCGTGCCATTGTTACTGTGCAGGTCTAGTCAGACACGGGCGGCCCATATGGAATGGAAACACGTCACAGGAATTTTGAAGGGATATACCTAGGAATTAGGGGATGCGCGGAGATTTTGGCTCATCCTGACGAGCCCTTAGAGTTGCTCATCACCAATGGTAGGCTCGGCCTCAGGCCAAGGCGGCCGGGCTACCACGAATAGGTCTAGCAGGAATCAACAAAACTACGTGGTTAGACGCTCGGCCATGGGATATACGATCGATGTTTGGCTACGGTTTGTAGGGTGTTTAATATGGCACAATGTAATTCCGTATACATTGTATGGAACATGAGGAGCAGAAAAGAGCTTATATTTTAAGGTATGAGGTGTCTAACTAACAACCTTCAAAACCTTGACAGTTACCTGACTACCGGCTCATACACTTGGTAACGGCCATGCAGACCATTGATCATACTTGAGTGATGGGTCCGCAGAAAAGAGCTCCTTGTCGTGTGATCGCGTACTTTGTATGTTACCATCTCCAGCTGTGAGAATGCAATAAAATTGTAGAACTTCATGATCTTTGTATGGAAACCAGGTAGCAAATATTAAAAATCACTTGCATATATAATGAGAAGTCGACCTTGCTTTTGTAACAGCAAACCTCTTTGATGAAATATTTTGAGCAATGATGATTATCCAGATGTAAGAAGATTGACCTCATCTTCACTGGTTGTAACAAACATTACTCGATCCTCTAGGCTGAAATAACATCAAATTGAGTCAATGGAGCGGAAACATATTTTGAGCAATCAAAATTATCTTAAATCCTCTCACACCTTTGACCAATTCTTAAAAGAAATGCAGACTTTGTCTTCTCCATGGGCACAGGATCCAAAGTCCAGTTAGCAGATCCCTGTTGCTATCATTCAAATGAAGAGGAGAAGGGAAAAGATTTGTGAAAAAAATAACACCACAATGAAGCCTGGCTAACTAACAGCTACAAAACATGACATGCAAGATATTGAGCGGTCGAGCACCATGAAAGAAAGGAGTAATATCATCCCACTGTGGCATAACACAACTCAAGAGAGGTTATATGCTTATACCTGAATCATTACTTGTAAAGATGGAATGCAAGTTGCTGTAAAATCCGGCAGCCCGCGAGAAGAATTATTTTCATATGCCAACACGTGCGTCTCCTATTGTAGATCGTTTTGTACACAGAATTAATAAGTTAGAAAATTAAAACAAGCAAAGCAAATAAGAAGTATAGACCGTTCAATATATACGTACCACGCGATGGAATGCGGATCCGGCTGGGTGGGGTACGTGTCGGTTGTCGCGCCTCAGATCGCGGCCGATCATCCATGACCCTAACGCAACGAACTCGCCCGAGTGGAGTGCCACCGATGTACTCCTCATACGTCCTAGGGTCATAGGGAGCATCCTCCTGGAACACGTCGTTCAAGGCGTGGAGCGCCACTCAACCCAGAGGGACAACCTGTCAGCCTAGGAAGTCCTATCAGTTATTCCCTTCCTGGTGTACCTGTGGAAGGAAAACATTAAATTCGTAACTACGTAAGGGAAAGGCTATGAAAGAAATAAAATATGAACTTACCCATGGACGTTCGGCACCAACCACCGCTCCCAAGGCACTAGGAGTTCCTGTCGTAGACCGAACTGGTGGATCATCGAGTGCACGTGGTACTCCTCCATGAATACGTCATGCACCAAGTTCCTCCGCATGTAACAATACCCGTAGTATTGCGTGCACAAGCTCGACACACCTCGAGGTGCACGCGCGTACACCCTCTCGAGAGTGGACGGTGTCCAGATGATGCGGTCATCCATCAACTGATCGAACATCACAACGTAGTCCGAGTAGGACGCGTGCGTAGCAATTGGAGTGAAGGTGATTTGTGGCATAGAAGAACAAAAACATAGCACATGCAATTAAATTAAATTACAAAAAAGACTAAAGGTTCAAAAAAACTTACCCGTCATCAACACCACACCGCACTCCATTGTCGGCCGATCCACGCCGGTGGCGGCGGCGCATATGGCGTCGGTGTAGGCTCCTGTGTCCACCGTGGTCGTTCGATCCGAAACGCCAAGGGTCACCGTTGAAGAAGCAGTGGGCATCTAGAGGGATGGAGCTGTCTCGAACCCGGTGGTACACATCGCATTGGGCGCGGTACGTCACACACAGCACCACCAGGCCCTAAGCGTATGGTTGGATCGCCTCCACTTCTAGGTTCACAGCTCCCGTGCATAGCGGATCATGTACTTATCAACACTGTCGCTGTGGGACCCTATGAACATGATCCACCTAAACAACCCTATTAAGCAGGCCTCAAAGTGCCTCCTCACTGTTTCCTTGGGTGCATCTTGTACCATACGCCCCAGCTGTAAGAAGACAGAGACACATCACTAAGTTGAACAAAGCAATTGAAGCAGAAACACAAGAGTTATAAATACTTATATAGAACTGGCAGATCCACTTCAAAGATAGGCCCATGCGTATCATCAACTCCCTATAGCCGCAATTGGGCAAAGGCACCTCGAACGTTGCGAGGATCTCTGTGCACCACGTGTCCACGACGTTGTATGCCGCCAGGGGGAAGCCCACGCATGGCAACCCAGTCAGGAACCGAACGTCCTGAAGCGTCGACACCATCTCCCTACACGAAAGGTGGAACATGTGCATCTCTAGCCTCCACCAGTCAACCAGCGCTGTCGGGAGGCATCGGTCATATGGAAACCACCTCGATGTATGACCACCGCCCGCGACATCTAGGTCATCCTCCCACGTTGCCTTCACCGTACCATCCTTGCTAGTGGAAGGAGGCATTCCGCTCTCAACCTGTGTCGAAAGGATTAAGAACATACATGAATCCACCCACACGTTAGGCTAAAATTGAGTACATGAAGGTCATAACTACACGTACCTCGGAACCCAACGCGCCAAGCTCAATGGACCCCTCACTAAGGCGGCTACGGTGACTCGCGTCAACGGTCGTGTCAAGCAACTCGTGTAGCCACTAGGCAGCGTCTCCTAGGGACGCCATACATAAAAATTCAATGTATACATTGTAAATACTACTAAACATACACAAAAGTAATAAGAAGCGACATATCTAATTAATTCAATTATTGCACCAAAAATTTTATTGCAGCGACATATTTGGAACCAATCTACACATAACTATAATGACGTACAACACGACACTACAGGACATAGCAATACATTCCAACTAAAAGTATGTAATTAACTCTATAATTGCACAACAAAATATTTTAATTAAGCTCTAACATATCCTATTTAGCTACTCTGAAATTTCTATAGAATTTTTAGAGCTATCTTGCTATTTTCCTTGTTTAAAAAGTGTCTTCAGTATTTACGAAATATTTACCATGTATAAATGGAAACCAAATTTAAGTTAAGAATATTTTAATTAAGTTTTACATATCCTATTTAGCTACTATGGATTTTTTATAGAATTTTTAGAGGTGTCTTGCTATTTTCCTAGTTTAGAAAGTAGTTTTGACATTAAAAACTTATTTATTATGTACAAATGGAAAACAAATTTAAGTTGAGAATATTTTAATTAAGCTCTAGCATACCTTATTTAGCTACTCTGGAATTTTTGTAGAATTTTTAGAAGTATCTTGCTATTTTCCTAGTTTAAAACGTATTATCGGCATTAACAAATTATTTACCGCGTACAAATAGAAATGAAATTTAAATTGATAATATTTTAATTAATCTCTACATACCCTATTTAGTTACTCTGGAATTTTTATAGAACTTTTAGAGATATCTTGATATTTTCCTAGTTTAAAAACTATTTTTGTCATTAACAGATTACTTACCGTGTACAAATGGAAACCAAATTTAAATTTATAATATTTTAATTAAGCTCGACATACCCTATTTAGCTACTTTACAATTTTTATCTAATTTTTATAGGTATCTTGCTATCTTGCTAGTTTAGAAACTATTTTCAAAGATTAAAAATATTTACCATGTACAAATGGAAACCAAATTTAAATTTATAATATTTTAATTAAGGTCTACATACACTACTCTGAATTTTTATAGATATCTTGCTATTTTCATAGTTCAAAAATTATATTCAGCACTTACAAATTTTTACTATGGAAAAGTAAAAACCTACAAAGTTTCAGCTTTGTTGGTATTTTTGCGGATTTAATTTAAACTAATCGAGTAATCGCATTGTAAATAATATTTACACGATAAAATAAACTATATATAGCTAAAATGATGTACTATATCAAACTACAATACAACTAAAATTATCTAATCCATTGAAATCTATGTTGCTAGTTTTATTTGATAACATACTAACATACTGTGGTTTCAATTTAAATGCACAATTGTAAAAACATTTACCCAAAGTGGGTGACCAGACCGCTTCTTCCTATCTCTCTCCTCTGCTAGGAACCGCAAAGCTTCACTATGTCACAACTCTTATTTCCTCCTCTCCTTATCTTTTTTTTCAAAATTAAAATGACTTTTCACCAATTTTGAGGTTTATATAGCTCGACCTTTGTCGTCAATTAGAGTGGCGACAGGAAGGTGCGGGTTGCTATCGCCATTTCAACTGGCAATTGGCATACAAATCAAATCATGTCGCCAGTTGAAATAGCGATAGAGGTTGAACCGACGACAAGGCAGTAAATGGGCCCCTTACGCTATTTCAACTAGCAACAAGACCCTATCGCTAGTTGAAATGGTAACAAGAGCCCATTTTTGTAAAAAAAAAAAAAGTTTGAATATTTATTTTTGTAATTATTTGTTAAAGTAATATTATAAAAAACCATCATCTGTGGCCGCTGAATCCAACTATTTTTCGTAATTCTCGTGGAAGGGGTAAACTAGTTTAATTTTGTCCATCTAAAAGTGCACCGATCAAGTCTTCTTGCTTTGTTTTCTTCTAATTTTTCATGGCAGCTGAATCCAACTCTTTTTCCTAGTTCTCGTGGAAGGGCCAAACTAGTTTAATTTTGTCCAACTGAAAATTGCACCGATCGAGTCTTCTTGCTTTGTTTTCTTCTCATTCTGGAGTTCGGACTTTACTGCTCTCAATTACACCTAAACAAAATTCCAGCCTAGCCCATTAGTCCTTGCATATTTACTTGGTCCGTTCAAGCCCATAAAGGTCCAAAATATAATGAAAGCCCAAATGAATCAGCTGTGAGCACGTGAGGCCCCATGATGTATGTTTTTTGTGTGGAAAAAGTCAATCAATACCCCCGTAGGTCACCAACATCTTCAACCTGCCCTTGTATCTAATTATCGTTTACTTTATGTAATATTTCGATTATCATTAGTGAGTGTAATAGAAATTAGAGGTGAATTAAGGGAGTTAAAGGAGAAAAAAATCAAAATTTAATAGAGTTTTGGGCACCAACCCTGTAACATTCCAATTTTGGACTTGTGTTTCAAATGTAAGAAAATGAGTAGAAATTAAAAACTTTTCTTACATCTTGTATTTCCTCTATGACTTGTACCACTATTGTAAAGAAGTTATGGAAATACAAAGTCACAAGTCATTTTGCCCCAATTTGTGTTCCTCTAAAACCTTTCATGTCGATCTTATGATCCTCTCCCGAAATCCTTCTCCAAGTTCTTGGGTTAATGTGTGACTCCTCTAAAAGTTTCACAATTTTTGAAAATTGTTTGAATATTTGAGGGCGATCAAACCCGACCAAATTCGGTCAAACTGGGACCAGACCTTGTTAAGATTTTTGGAGGAAAATCCACAACACCAAAACCTCTACAAATTTTATTCAAGGTAAATAGCTCATCCAAAGAAGCTTCGCAAAAATCTCATGATTTTTAAGTTGAATTGCTACTCTAGTTAAGTCTCCAAAGATCAGCTCCTATTGAAGTTTAATTTCGGAACCCTAGATCTCGAAGTCGACTCGCACCAGTCGTCGCTCACCTATCGGGCTCGGTCGGTCACCGTGAAGACCTCCTGGCTCGGTCTCGGCGGGCAGGCCGGGCCGTCGGATTGGAATCCAACGCCCTGCACTCCCGCGCGCCGACCTCCTAGCCGCTAAAACCTTCCCGCTTCGCAAACTGGACGCCCAGACCTCCTTCGCTCTATCTCTCTTCCACCCGAGCTCCTACGCCCGTTGTCATGTTTTTCACGCCTGCGTGTGTGTCACACACGAGTAGTGAGATGTCACCTTTGCTTCTTGTCAACGACTTTTTGCCGCCAAGCATTGAATGCCGATCGCCTTTAACCTCCAAAGTCTCCACCGCGTCGCCCCTACCTACCGAGCGTGCTCATGGCGTGGGCATGGTTCTTGGTCACAGAGACCTTACCCACACCATTACTGAGCTCCTGTGCTATGAATAGCCTGAGACCTCCTTTCTCCTCTTCTTTCTCCGCTCTTAGTTGTGCTTGAACTCCCTCAGTGTGAGTTGGTCCTCAAACTCAAGCACCCAAGAACATCACCCAAAAGACCTCCATTGCTAGGCTTTGGAGCTCCCAAAGGCCATCCGAGCTCCAGTGGTCCCCTCAAGTTCTTGGCTTGTCATGTGGTCGTCTTGATCACCTCAAGCTTTCCCTGACTTGCTTGGTTCACCATTGCGCAGGTGGACAAGTTGGGAGCCGCCGTGGTCGGGATCATCTTCTTCTCCATCGCCGCAAGAACTTCATCGCCGACTTCGCCGACCTTCTCCAAGCTCCTCCGACCACCCCGGTCCCCTCTCTGCCCTCAGGTGCCCATTTCTTAGCTAATTACTGCTTTCTAGAGCTCGTGTAGTCTGCCGCAACTAGGTGCTTGATGAGGTTCACCACATATGCGGAAGTCACATTTCAATGCTGCTGCAGGGGCTCGCTAAGCTTGCAAGTGTAGTCGGTCACCGCCTTGACCGTGAATACCGAGCCGAAGACCTTTGCTCGGTGAGCGGTGAGCATTGACCTTGCCAGGGTAGCCTTCCATTACATACTTCACTGCGTAATGTCCGGGGTTGGACCAGTGCACTTGGTACACACAACTGATGGATAAAGCGTACCATGTTATAGCTTGTTGCACTCCTCCTTGCTAGGGAAGCACTGCCCTACTAAGAGGGTCTCAACATCAAACCCCCAGTGGGAGCCTTCTTCTTGTGGCAGTATAAGCGAACGCACTGCGACATTATCAAGTCTCAATGCCACGTAAGGCACCTCCGATGACACAATTCCCCTAGTTGGACCACCAACCTGGTGTGCGTCATCGTCGCTACCATCCGAGCTTGGGTCGGCATCCTCGTTGGACTCCAAACCCGAGAGCCTGGTCCAGTAGATACTCGTGGCAGTCAATACGGGCCGACCACCACGATTCCGCCCCCTCATTTCGCACAAAATTATGCATGGGACAATCCTCCGAGGCAGCACATTCTATGCGCCGCCTTGACTCGGCCGCGCTTGCTCGCTTGTGGAGGCCCGACATCATCAAGGTGACCCGCGCCTGGTACAAAATTCACGACACCATCGGCTTCCCATAAATGGTCGCCTAGGGCTGGGAGGCAATCTGCATGTACTGGCTCCATGCTACGCTTCCAGCCACCTTGACGAGCTCCCACACATCATTCGTGCAGGTGATCCCCTTGATCATAACTTTCTTCCTTGTTGCCTCCGTGACTTCGGATACAACTCCTAAACTTGTGAATATTCATCATGTTGAGCCCCTCCGCTCGGACCATCTTGCACTGGCATCTCGATAGGCCCAACCCTCCGGGTCCGGCCCGTATGAGACCATCACCATAAAACACATACAAGTTTTGCATGTTCGACATTACCTAAAGCCACAACAACCCCATCCGCGGTACATATGTGTAATTAGATATGACAAATTGCATGCAAGTGATGGATTATTTACCACTAAACTAATTAACAGAGACTAAACTAACTAATTATGACTATTTAATTACCACTAAACTAACTAACTGCAACTGATTAATTACCACTAAATAAATTACGAGTAGTTAATTCGCACTAATTTAATATGCGGGACTGATAACCACTAAACTAATTACAACCAAGGTTCAAGAAAGCGCTAGGCGTTAGGCGGGCGGTGGCCCGGGGCCTAGGGCCTAGGCGGACTAGGCGGTGCCCAGGCGGTCGGCTTGATTACAGTGCAAATAAGCCCACGACAGGAATAATTTGATGAATTGAACAAGCATTATGCATCAAATTGAGCAAGATAAAAGAAAAATTACCTGAAGAAGCAAGATATGTGCAATTTGATGTACTCATGTATATTATCTCCTTTCCAAGGCTCCAAGAGCTTGATGTAAACATTTGTCATGTATGTATTGTAATCAAATAATGATGTAAACCTGCACATTTAATCAATGATGAGTTATTTTGCTACTGTGTTGTATCAGAAAAAATGTATGAATGATTGATGAATGAATGAAACTATGAAACTATGAAACATATTCAGCCACACAATTCAAATACTTGACAAAATGACAAATCAACAATAAGGCATAACTTACATATCACACACTAAGCTAGCTTGATTTATCTCTTAACAAACAGAATTTGAGAGCGAAAAGCATATGCTTGTAACTTTGTAAGCAAATAAGCAATCAACAATTCAGCATATACACTTTGTAAGCAATTAACAATTCAGGGAATGTAACTATATATGTATATGCTCCCAACAATCCAACATATCACATATATGTAAATTGTAAAGTAACACTATACTTGTCAGTTGTAACTTGTAACTTTGTAACTTGTAAGTTGTAAGCAATCAACAATTCAGCATATACGCTAACGCTATACTTGTATGTTGTAACTTTGTAAGCAATTAACATTTAGCAATTCAGCAAATGTAACTATGTAAGCATATGATCCCAACAGGCCAACAATCCAACATATCACATATGTAAACAATAAATTGATTAACTGAGATCCAGACATTCAGATTCAGTTCAACAGTCAGTCTCAGCACAATAGGTCAAATGGTCAATAGCACATTCAGAATCAACATGCAAGACAGACATTCAGTCATTCAGATTCAGCACAATGGTCAATAGCACATTCAGAAATCAGAATCAACATGCAAGACAAACATTCATCTTTCGGCTTTGATTCAAAGACAAATGACAATAGGCGCTTGATTTCAGCTTTGATTCGTGCATTCAACACAATAGGTCAATACTCAATAGGCAATAGCACATTCAGATTTCAGAATCAACATTTTCAGTGCACAACCATTCAACACTTCAAAGCATTCACTGATTCACAATTTCACAGGCACAGTATTCATATTTCAGACATTCAAGTATTCAACACATTGTCACATTCAGAAATCATCAAATCAGAATGACAGATAGTATTCAATATTCATATTTGATATTTCAGCCTTCAGCACAATTGGTCAATTGCATTTGCATACATTCACAACCAAGACTCCAAGAGTAGTCAGTTTGTCATCCACCTGAGTACCTGACATTCAAACATTCAACACATTCAGTAATCAGTCTTCAGAAGAATTCAACGATTCAAATATTCAATCAATAGCAAATTAGCAATTAGTACTACTGTACTAGTAGACCAGCAGAGAAGGGACTGAGGGGGAGCTACGGGCTGCGGAGCATCGAAGGCCAGAACCCAGAAGGGAAGGAAGCAGAGCAGGCAGCAGCAGAGGCTAAGGGGGAAAGGGAAGAGAGGGGAGGGGAGGGCGGCGGTGCGAGGGTGGGGCAGAGAAGGGGAGGTCGGCGGCGCGGGAGAACTGAGAAGAGAGAAGGAGGGAAGGGCGGCGGCGCGGGAGAACTGAGCAGAGAAGGGGGCATCGGAGGAGGAGAGGGCGGTGGCGCGGGACTGAGAAGAGAGGGGAGAGGGGAAAGCAGCGGCGCGGGAGAGGGAGCAGAGAGTGGAGCATCGTAGGGGGACGGCGGCGGCGCGGGAGGGGGGACCAGAGAGGAGCGAGAGCAGAGAGGAGAGGTTGGCGGCGGGGGAGCAGAGGGAAGAGGCGAACGTACCTCGATTCGTTTGCGGCGAGGTCCAATCGGGCGATGCAAGATGGCCGGAACCGAGGCGAGCTTGATGCGGCGCGGGAGGCCGAACCCAGCGCGCGCAACGAGTGGACGGCGGTCGGGAGTCGGGCGCGTTCTTCTTATATTCCGCCTCGGCGCGCCTCGCCGAGCCGCGACGACCGCCAAGACCGCTTCCGCCTAGGGCGCCGCCGGTGGAAATCGCCATGAGAGCCCGATCGGGCGCGTAGTCGGCGCGTAATGCCGACTTTTAGAACCCTGATTACAACTAACTAATTAATTACCCGCGAACTAACTAATTAACTCTAAACTAATTAATTACTAGTAAACTAACTAATTAATAACCAGTACACTAATTAACTACGTAATAATGACAAAAGCATCCGACAAAATACCTACCCTTCTGCGTAGTGACAAAAAAGGCGAATGACGAGCATCGAGCAAATACTTGATCTCCAAAAAATTAATTATGTTAAGTTCTCTCGAGTTCTTAGCGATGAGCGCCAAAATGAAAAGTGAAACACAATTGGGATGAGCGAAGATCGACTACTTAGATTTTGGTATTTGTAGCCGAGCGAAGGTGGATCAAACGCTTATACTGGAATTTCGCATGCGTTGTCTACGCTAGCATCATGCGCAAGGGGGACAATGCAGGAGTCGGCAGATGTGCAAAGGAGGGAGGTCTGACGGTTCAAAATATGGCCACCAGAGGGGGCCATGCGGGAGGGGGCATGCGTGTGGGATGGGGAAGGGTGAGATGTGGTGGAATAAAATGAGTACACTTCAATTAAATTGCGAGGTAAAATCAGAACGAGAAAATTATAGAAAAATTACACAAGAAAGTACACCGTGTTACGAGCATTCACGTAAATTTTCATAATTTTTGAACTAATTTGTTATATTTTAAAATTCAATGAAATCTGCAGATTATCTACCAAACCCTAACCCTAATTGGGAGGGGACATGTATGGGCGGTGTGATACTCCGTTATTAGCAAGTTGGGTTATTAGCATGGTGCAAATCAATTATTCTTAACTATCATCCATGAAAGTGAAATTGATTAATTTAAAATGTCCTTGTATTTGATACATGGTGTATGTTAAATAAAGACTGTCCATATCCGTTCAGAACCTATAGATCTTACATAAGAGCTAGATTTATCTATTTTCTGGTATGCTAAAATTGATGAAACTTGTATAAAGGACCAGGTGGGTGCTGGTGTATCGATTCGTGAAACCTTGTTTATAGAAAATTATGTTAGTGAATCTTTAGTCATGTTTTGAAATAATTTCTGAACAAAGGTGAAATGTGAATCTATGTTTATATATGATTATGTGATTGCAAATGGAATTAGTACCGTATGTACACACATGATTAGTACAATCATCAATTGTTAATGAGCGTTGAAGAAGTGTTCAGCAACACCAATAGTTGAGTAAATGAATTTCATAAGTAGTCTTTGATATCGTGCCTTGTGATATTGTTATTGCTTAGCATAATCTTGATATAATAAATTTGTTTCAACCTTGTGGTTTGTGTTCCCTTTGGGAAGTTTTAGGATGGAGTAATAAAGTTTGATGATTCTTGGTACTAGTGTATGTTGTCGATGTTATTAAATCGTCAAAATGTGAGAATGAGGTTAATTCTCGTAGTAATTTGATCACCCATGATGATATTTCCTAAATGATCAAATTTCAAGTTTTGTGTTCATGATCTTTTGGGGGTTCATGCTTTATGTGGTAAATGAAGTTTATCGAGTAACGATATGTTGCAAAGTTATAATGGTTCTTCAGTGATGCAAGTGCTTCGATTTTGAATACTTATTTGTTCTTATCTCATAAGGTTCGATATTATCTTCTTGTGAGGCTTATGCTCAATCGTGGACTCAATTTATGTTCTATGAGTTCATTGCTTAATTGGTTTTCCCCTTGGTCCCGTGTTCAGTGCGAGTGGTAGATGAGTTTTCTAGTTGGTGAAAAATTGTTTTTATTTGTCTTTTCTTTTGAGAAAGAATCAACTCATTCTTTTCATGTGGGTCTTTTGAAGTGTTTTCTAATTGTTGTTGTGAAATTGATGTTAATACCCATAGTAATTTGACCGCCTTTGGTGATATCGTTCAGATGAGAATATTTCAAGTTTATCTTTCGTGATATTTTCTTTGAGCTCTTGAATCATCTGGTAGCTGAAATTATTTTAAATAAATTAAGGTATTGGATTATCCTGTTGCTTCTTAAGAGATTTGTGTGATTTAATTCTAAAGGCTCTTTTGTCTGAGTTGGCAACGTGAGGTTGCAATCAAAGAAGTTATGTTGGTTCCTTTAAGAGGAGAATAATCTACTTGCTTTCCGCGAAATCCCGTAATTGGAAATGTTTCGAGTTTGGTGGCTGAGATTATTTGGATATCATGTTTCTTGTGTAGTTGAACTGTTCTGAACAAATATAACGTATTGAAAATTTTATTGGTTCTTAATTAGTCCTTGTGGTTTGGACTAAAGACCTTATCTTGTTCGTTGTGGCAAAGCGATGTTAGTCAAAGAATTAATTTCAGTGTTAAAGGAAAGAGTGCAGTAGGAATATTTGAGAATTTGAGTCAAGTTTTGTAACTTGTGGTTATTTGAATTGTTCATAAACTTTTTGCTCTTTTCACTCAAGAGTTGCCGAGTTTCAATCGCAATGTCATTTTTCTTAATTAGTGGTTATTTGCTATTCCCTTTTAGAGGATGCGTGCCTCCGTCGTGAACTCAACTTTCGCTTTTCCGATCTTCATTACCAGATTATTTCTTTTGGTTTCGTGCTCACTGTGAGCAGTAACATTTTCCTGTGTGGTGAATTTGTCCTTATTCGCCTCTTTCTTTTGAGAAAGGATTAATAGTTTTGTGTTGCAAAGTTTTACAAAGCGTAAGTTGTCAATTGTTTGGTGGTGGTTAAGTGATTGTAGGGGTGAGATTTTGCTACCAAGTTATTGGAGGAGTAATAGAAGATGAGTTGGTTTTGGCCTGAACCTCTTGGAGGGAAGTTGATTCAGATGGAATGTATGGCTTCGAAGTAAAACTGTATAGTGTTCGACTAAGTAGGACCTATGGTATAGTGTAGTTCCAGAACTTTGGTTCATGTTGAAAGGTTGGGGATTATCAAATGTATGGAAACCGTAATCAATTTTATAGAGTAACACAATTGGAAAGTATCGCGATGTTGTGTGAGTGATTCCTGATGATGTCAATGAGTGAGTATGTCGGAATTGTGGGGATCTTAGAGATTTAATCCGATGATTTCACTATTTGTTATAAGAGGAATTCGTTGTAGAGGTCTTGGAGGTTAAATTTGGGCTTTCCATTTTCATGCTAGACTTTTGGTCGCCCAAAGATTTGTGTGTAGAGGAGATAGAAAACTGGATTATTCTGAGTAGCGGAATGATTGTCGATAGAACCTTCTAATGTAGTTCATGAGTGGGTGTACTGAGCATTCTGATGTGTTATTCTTGAAAGTTAGAGGTGATGAGATTGCATGGGCTTTTGAGGGGCTTTGGTGCCTTCTATCAAATTAATGTCATCAGTTGAAGGAGTTGTCCAGAGTGTTCAGTGGAATCAATAGAGTCTCTCCACAAAGGTGTGGATGATGTATTTCGGTTTAAGCCTAATTTGAGGATGTTAAATTAAGAGGTTTGAGCCCGTGTGGTATGCGATAAATTCGAATTCCAAGGTTTGAGAGAGATTTTATTCCAAAAAGTGAAACTAAGGAAAAAGATGTCTTCTTGATTAGTGAAGCGTTTTCTTTATTCTCGCATGAGCGTTGTGCTGTTGACCAATGTCTTTCGTAAGTTGAGTTTGACTCGATTTTGATATGTGTGGTTCTTATCGGTTCAGGAAGAATAAAGGAAGTTTTTTATTTGGGCATTCAAGTGTTTTTCCCTTTAGTTTTCGTGAAGTTTATTCATAAATTGCCACTTAGAAAGTGGAAAGGTTTTCTTGATGAAATTCAGATTCGGATTTTTACTCTTCAGCACTGGGCTGGTAACGTATAGTTGTGATGTGAATCTTTCTTATTCAGATGTGTTTTGCCGGTAAAAGAGTTTGCTTAAAAAGAATTTGATTGAATGTTTCCGGTTAAAGGAGGTGATCCTTGTTTTCAGTAAAGAGTTCAATTGAGAGGTGGAACAATAGTTTTGTGTGCTATGCGCATGTTGTGTGGTTTGGTACCGAGAGGAGAGGTTAACTCAAGGTACATTGGGTTGTTTTCGCTAGTTGTGGGGATTCAGAAGTTGACGTACCGCTAGGACAATCTCGGGTTCATACGCAGGGTACGCAACATCTGGTATGTCCAGTGCTGAGTGAGTACTGAGAGGTCCAAAGCTTTAGTTTTCAATAGAGCCACACAACGAGTATGATCTTACATTTGTGTCATATATGTTGAGATAATCTGTAATGGTCTACGCGTGATAAGACTTGGGACTTGGGAACTCGCATGTACGAGCTTTAACCAGAGTTTTTAACGTCGGGTAAGTGTCCATGGTTATTAAGTTTAGTTGGTATTCTTTTGAGTAGAATTTGGGGTCGAATTCTGCTTAACGGGGTAGAATGTGATACTCTGCTCAATCCTAAGAATTAATTGAATCTCAAACCATTTTATTGGGATTTAAAATGGAATTTTAGAATTTCTGTAAAATGGTGATTAAATCTTGGGCCAAAGGCTCATAGCCTTGGCCCATTAGGGGCAGCCTATAACCCTAGATGTAATGTAGCACCCACGTGCTACAAGGCGTCGCCGCTGTACAAGAACTCCGACGCTTCTGATTACGCCTCCATTGCTTGCTGTCCAAGAAGAAGGGGAGGAGAAGAAGCCTTCCTGCCGCCAACCAAGGAGAAAAGAGGAGGAAGAAAGGAGAAGAAGAGGAGAGGAGCTCTTCGCGGGGGAATTCAGAGATCTCTTGTGGCTTTACAAGGGTACCGAACGATGTTCTTCGCTGTTTGATTAGTAGAAGATGCGAATTCGATTAGGATTGTCAGATCGATTTGCTGCTGTTAGAATTTCAGTTCTGTCCTGTTTCTTGCACACACTTTTTCGACTACTTAGATTCCGAATCCGAAGATTTGATCTCCTAGAGTTAGTTAGGTCTTGTTCTTAGATTTCGGTGGCCGCCAAGAACACTGAATTCCGACGTACGGATAAAAAGTTATTCGTCTCTGCTGTCCAGAATCCTGACGAGAATAAACTGTCAAGTTATCTTTTAAAATATGAGTGTGTTAATGGATAATTCAGGGCTTTGACCCAACTAGGTTATTGTAGGCCTTGGTCTTAGCTTTTGATATTGTTAAAAAACGCTTAATTCGGAGTTGTATATTAAAAGTTATGATCGTTTTAATACTGTTGTCTTAATTGTGTAGACAGTTTCTGTTCTGCTGTTTCAGTTATCTGTTAGTAAATTAAATTTGCCGAATTGGGTTACTTTGTCAACAAGAGTATTGTAGATATGTCAGTTAAGAATCCATAGAAATTGGTCTCACCTCATTCCGAGTTCCAGACCAAAAGATATAATTTTTACCGTTCTGCTGTCCAATTTCGGGTTGTGCCTGAGTAGTCTGTTTTCAGATTAGAGCTAACTAGTTAATTGTGGGTTATCGGGAAGGCGTTGTAGAATATTATTGGAAGCGCTCTGTTATATGTTGTATTTATTTCGAGTACTTACTTGTGTAGGCAGAGAGGCTTCGGGTTTAGGGACATCTTCTTTGCCTACTACCGCAGTGCTTCGCTGAAGGTAAGTACTTTGATGTTCATATGTTTGGTGTATGATGCATGCTTGATGGCTGTATTGTGTTTTTCTGATATCCATGAGAATATTCAAAGTTTATGTCCTTTTATTATGTGTTATAACCATGAGTATATATATGATGTCTTTCATAGTTCATTCTTCAGTTCATGCATCCTGTTTCATGTGCCTTCCACGGGAGTGGATTATAAGACCCATCAATTCTAGTATGGGCACGTAAGACCCACCAGGCCAATGTGGGCAGTTTTGGACACCCGTATGAAACGTTCTTCATACGGGATTGGGATCCCCGTATTTTGGTTAAATACGGGCTTAAGTGCACACCGACGGTGTGTCACTAGCTATACCGTATAAGCATGTGTGCATCCATTCTTTTCATCAAATCCATTCATTCTATTCATCCATACACTCATTCGGGGTATGTTCGCATTCTTTAATGATGAGGTATCGTTCGTATTTGTGGTATGTTCATTTGTTCAATGTACTTGCTGAGTCACGGACTCATTCTTGCTTTGTTTGTTTATTTTAGGTGATCATTGATGTCGGCTCTATCGGGAGGAGTAGACACGCACTAATCTTGCAATTCACCATAATCAAGTTCAACAATATGATTTAGTTTCTATCTTTCATTCGTTAAGTGATGAACTGTAATAAATAAATTTAAATGGTGAAGGAAGGATACCTTCTCCATGTTATGATTGTTTATGTATTGCTTGTGATCTTCGATCATCCTTCGTTACACTTGCTTGAATTCAGACTATTGTCATGCTATAGTTCTATTAAATAGTGATTTCTTTATATCATTAGTTGATATTATTCAAATTCTTCCGTATTGTGGATGTAAGCTAGATGGTTTAGGTGACATCTTGGCTTCCGAATAGCCAGGGTGTTACAGGCGGTGGGGCCTCTCCTCATGGCAGCTGTGTGAATGGGATGCCATTTTTGCGTAAAAAAATTAAGCACCCTATATCTCTGTAAATACGATGCCAAAAACGTTAGAATTACAAAAATTTGTATTACCATGTTATAACATCTTTAAGATTATTTGGAACATTGGAATTAAAAAAACAATTCATTTTCTAGGAGAATCTAGAAAATTTGATGTGTTCCGGACGAAGCATTAATCTTTTTAAAACATAAACTATGCTTTATAATATTCATCTTGGGAGCACGTGACAACTAACAAATTGTAACACCCCAACTCAGAACGAGCCTGGAGTGCTACCAAAACTAAATACAACTAGAGAGAATTTACAAATTTTCGACAGAGTTTCTCTTGTAATCTAGGAAAAACAATTTTCTAACAAGTGAACATAACATTTAACAGTAATTTCATAAACCAATACACACATGCATAAGGGATAATCATATGAAGGTAATTAAATAACACCATTCTCACATCCATAACTTATTTCGTCATTCATAATCATAAAGTAACTATGGGTATTTCTCAGCAGTCTATTTATTCTTATGTGATGCTAAAATATCAATTGCATTATTATTGTGAAGTGGTGCGTGCTTTCCAATCATCTACTCCCGCCTATGCATGACGCCTTTGCCGTAGTACCTAAATCAAAACAAAGCAAGGATGAGCCATAGGACTCAAGCAAGTATCAACAAGATTACAGGATCAAAAGACATAACCGCTTGAACAACTTTAATCAACATTACTCATGGCGTTTCCAATATTAAACAAATATGCCGACAATGCTATGCACTCTTTGTTCTTTAACTCTTTCGCATTTTACCGTAATGCGGGTATTCATCCGTCAATGGATACCCATGCTCGTGCTATCCGCACAGGGACCAAGAGCCTATACAACAACTTGTATAGGGACCTTTGCCCGTCATCAAAATGTCGGGACCTCAGACATATTGCCCACATTTCATAAATGTGGGGACCTCAAGCTCGCATTGATGACAGGGACCTCAATCGAATCACTTGGTCACCTCATGACCAAGTTTCAAGATGCTCGAATATGCATGAATATAACATCTATTTCTTCTCATTCAATAGAATTCAACATATACCTTAGTCATGAAAATGAAGCATTATGAATAACTACAGTCATAACATGCAAGCATCAACACCACTAGGGCCATCTCAACATCACTTTCACATGACAACAATGAACATTACACAACTCAATCATGACATGCAACAAGAATTTCCATTTTAACCCGAATACTTGCCTCAACCGTGCGAACGGCGACGCGAAGTAGGTGCTGCCTTTGGGACCTCGCTGCCACCTGACAAGAATAAAACCCCAAACTAAGACTTGCTTACTGGACCAAAACCATACATAACATCACATTCGAAATCGCTAACTTTTTAACATTTTCAACTTTTCTAATTTCTAGCGATAGGTCACTGCAAACAGCATAGTTCAAAAATTCATAACTTTCTGCTCAGGGGTCCAAATGAGATGATCTTAGACTTTCTGAAAAGATAATTAAGTTGCCTAAATAAACCTAGTTGGGGTGACCCTCTGATTCGGCCATCTTCTACCCCTACCAATCCCTTTAGTCAGAGCAGCTCAACAGCATTCAGTTTCTGGACAGAAATAAAGAAAATAGCATAACTTTCTCTACGTTCATCCAACTTCAGTGATCTTTAGTTTTCCTGAAATCTAAGAGGATTAGCTTCATTTTTCGTTATGGTGAGACCCTCTGGAAACTCCTCTAACAGCAAGTTTAAATCAGGTTAAACCGACACTGTCAAATCTGTTACCCACAGAAACATCATAGCACTAAAAAAATCATAACTTTGGCTACCAAAGTTCGAATGACCTGATTCTTGTCGGCAATGAAAGATAACTACGATACCCACAACTTTCTAGGAGATTCCCAGACCCAAATCTGCCTTTACCTTAACCAAAAACGACAATATATGCTACTGCAGAACACCGATCTACTGTCATCCGAAAATTGGACAACAAGAAAACGACCCAAAACAAAGAACCACGGGTTACCCTTGCCGAAACGACGAAGGTACGCAGCGCGGATGAAGATCACCACGAGTTCCCGGTTATGGATCCTTCTTCCCTTCTCCTTTCTTCTCTTCCTTCTCCCTTTCTCTCCTTTTCTTCCCTTCTTTTCTCTTCCTCTTGGCCGCCACCCAAGGCTTTTCTTTCTTGCTCTTGGCCAGCAACAATGGGGAATCAAGGAGGTGCAAGGAGGTGGGGAGGTGGGGCTCGCAAGGAGGGGAAGGGGAAGGGTTGGCCGCAAGGGAGGAGAGGAGGGGGCGGCTGCTAGGGAGGAGAGGGAGGGGAGGGGGGTTTGGTCGGCTAGGGTTTGGGGGCCCCCTGGTCGGCCACCCCCATCGGGCCTTGGCCCAGCCCAAGTGCGAAAGATTGCTTTTCCCCTCAAAACCTGGTTTTTAGCAAAAAAAACTACAGGTCACTTTCATGATTATCAACCTGCTCTCAACAAAACTGACAAAACTTTCCGGATATTACGCCTCCCCTTAAATGAATTCGACCAATTCTAACCGCTCTGAGCACAAGAGAAACCGAGGGTGAACACTTAACATACAATGGATACACACCAAGTGAATAATTCGGATAAATCTCGCGCATGCGAGATTCCAATTCCCACGTAGCTTCCTCGCGATCTGCTGTGACCAAAGTACCTTAACATACTTCAAGGTCTTGTTCCTTAGTGCCTTCTCGACTTTTCCAATATTCTTACCGGCTTGGACTCAAGGACGATCTTGTTCAATAGTTAAAGGTTCCAATGAAATGTGATGTTCTAGATCTCGCAGTACTTCCTCAACATGGATACATGAAACACGCAGTGCACACCCTCATGGACTCCGGGAGGTCCAGCGGTATGCAAACTTCCCAATCCGGGCCAGATCGCGAATGGGCCAATGTACCTCGGGCTAAGCTTCCTTTGGTACCAAATCTCACTACTCCTTTTGTGGAGACACCTCAAGAGTACTGGTCACCCACTTCAAATTCTAAGTCTCTTCTCCTTACATCCGCATAGCTCTTCCATGCGCTTTGAGTCGCTAATAAATTCCCCTCACTAAGGCTACTGTTCCACCGTCTTTTGTACCCAATCCGCCCAAATCGCTTTCTCACCCACACTTCCCAAAAAAGGGGTGATCTACACTACGCCCATACAAAACCTCAAACGGAGCGGCCTTTATGCCGGAGTGATAATCATTATTATAAGCAAATTCCACCAAGGGCAACCGATCTTCCCACTACCCTTCCAAGATAGGACACGTGTTCTCAACATATCCTCCAAGGTCCGAATAGTGCGCTCGCTTGTCCATCTGCGAGGATGAAAAGCGGTACTCAAACAGAGTTGTGTACCCAAAGCATTCGCAAACTCTCCCAAAACTTGGATACAAACTTAGCATCTCTGTCGAAATGATGGTTTTGGCACTCCATGCAATCTCACAATCTCACGCACATAGATAGGGCCAAATCACTAGCCGAGTTCGTCGAACTGACAGAATAAAATGTGCGAACTTGCTGAACCGGTCCACTATAACCCAAATCGCATCCTTGCCTCGCGGTGAACGAGGCAACGCGACAACAAAATCCATAGAAATATCATCCCATGGCCATTGGGGTACTTCCAAAGGCTGCGCAGAACCCCAGACGCTTATGTTCAGCCTTCCTGTGACAAACACCACAAGAAGCTACATAATTGGCAATATCCACCTTCATTCTTTTCCACCGAAATTCGCTTCAAATCACGGTACATCTTCGCTCTCTCTGGATGAACAGATACGGAGTGCGATGTGCCTCCTTTAAAATGTCATCCTTAACTCCGCTTCGTGGCACACATAATCGTCCCTTGAATCGCAATGCTCCAAACCCGCCCAAACTGAAATTCCTTCCTTTCCTGTGTCCAAACGCTTCGACCCTCAAAAAAATGGGTCATTTTGTCGCGCTTCTTGTACTCATTGTGGAATGGTGACCCCAAAATCAGTGTGTCTCGACATGAGCAATTCTACATAGCAATACGATATCTCCATACGGTCAAAATCCGCAATAAGACAATCCAGTAGCCGTGTCGCCTTGCGACTAAGAGCATCCGCCACCACGTTAGCTTTGCGGGATGATACCAATCGTGAGATCATAATCTTTTATCGACTCTAACCATCTTCGTTGTCTTAGATTCAAATCCTCTCGTAAAATGTACTTAAGACTCTTGTGATCGAGAAAGATATCACAAGATTCGCCATAAAGATAATGCCTCCAAAGCTTCAAAGCGAACACTCTCGCAGCCAATTCTAAATCATGAGTTGGATAATTCGCTCATGCTTCTTCAAATGCCTAGATGCATAAGCCGTAACCTTCCCGCCCCGCATGAGCACACAACCCAAACCAACTCGAGATGCATCGAGTACACCGTGAATCGCTTCCCGTGCTCGGGAATAGTAAGAACCGGAGCGCCACCAACTTTTCCTTCAAAGTCCGGAACCGCGCTCACAATCATCGCCCCACAAAAACTTCACATCTTTCTCGAGTGAGCTCGACAACGGCTTTGCAATAATGGAGAAATCTTGCACAAAACGCCGTAATAGCTCGCCATACCGAAAATTTCTCACTTCTTTGACGTTGGTCGGTCTTGCCCATTCAACCATCGTGGAAATTTTCCCGGATCGATCGATATTCCTTTATCATTTATAATATGCCCGAGGAACCCCACTTGCATATCCGAATTCACACTTTTGAACTTGGCATAGAACCTATTTTCTCTTAGTGTTTCCAACACCAACCTCGATGACGCTCATGCTCAACTTCGCCTTTGAATAGATTAAAATATCATCAATAAAAACTACGACAAAATCATCCGTATACTCATGCAAGATCCTGCTCATAGTTTCCATAAAAACAAGCAGGGCATTCGTTAGTCCAAATGACATAACTTTGAATTCAAAGTGCCCGCACCTTGTAGAGAACGCCGCTTTCTCAATATCTTCCTTTCTGACAGGATCTGTTATAGCCCGATCAAGGTCTATCTTTGAAAACACCTTTGCCCCCTCAACCGATCAAATAAGTCTTCAATGCGAGGCAAAGGATATTTATTCTTGATGGTCACCGTTGAGAGCACGGTAATCAATACACATGCGCCAACTACCATCTTTCTTCTTGGTAAACAATACCGAGCTCCCCATGGTGACACACTAGGTCGAATAAGATCTTTCGCTTTTAGATCATCCAACTGTTTCTTTAATTCTTCCCGAAAGGACGCGCACAGCGATACGGGTCATGGAAACCGGTTGAGCACCGGTATCAAATCAATCCAAACTCCACGGACGACGAGGAGGGCATCCCCGCAACTCTGCTTGGAAAAACATCTAAGAACTCTCGAACCACCGGAACTAATTCTGCAATCAAAGAGGAACTTGGCTTCCCATTAGTGACAAAAGAAACCCACTCTTCACGACTCGGCTACCAGATACAAGCTAGCCAACACACAGAGAGAATAAGAGGGGCACTACCTGAAAACTACCTCAAGCCCCGAAGGTGCTTGCAGAGTTATCTGCCTTCCAAAAGCACGAAATAATCGCTCGATAGCTATGTAACCACCCATACCCAAAATAACATCAAATGGCTCCATTTTCGGGACCATTAAATTAGCAATGAAATCTTCCCATCCAATGAGATCACACAACCCGGATCGATGTGGAGCTAGCAAGAATTCCACTAGAGAATTAACTACAATCGATCGAGATAAAGACGCATACTCAAATTGGCCCGACTAGCAAACTCTAATGATACAAAAGAGAAATAGCTCCTGAATCAAAAGAACATAAGCCTCCATCGAGTCCACTAAGAGCATACCGCCACCACATCGGGACGACTGCCGACTCGCCGCCGGCATGGCATAGGAAATCGCTGCCATCGCTGGTGCGGTAGGAACTCCGCACCAAAAGGAGGTGCGGTAATCGCAGGGGTGCCAAGGCACCGAACAGAAACGGTGCCAAGGCACCGTGGTGGCCAAAGTACCGGGCGGTGGCATCCTCCGGATGTCAAGATAGGCCGAGGCCGACCCCAAGACCGAATAGGTGTGGTCGCTAACATCCGAATCAACTCGCGAAGACGCCGCTGCTCGTGCCGATGCCGCTCGTTCCCATTTAATAATATCGGCGGGATTCTCGCCGACGGACCAATGCCTTGTGGCCCTCCCACCACAATGGCGACAAGATCTGACCAAGAACACTGACGCCCGATGCTCATTGCCACACTTGAAACATTTCATACCCCGCTCGAATCTGGCGCAACCTAGGCCCACTCATCGCGACTGAAGTAAAAGATGACTGTGGCCTTGTGGTTCTGGACTTGAAGGAATTCTGCTGCCTTTGAACTTCTTGGAACGGCTTTAAATGACCCACTACCTCCTCCAAAATTCTTCTTCTGGCTGCCACTAGCCCCAGCCTGGACCATGGTACCTTCGGTGCCTGGTAGATCCTCCCCAAGCTGCATCTCTAGCTCCATGCCCCTGGCTTGCTCTACCAGGGAGCTAAAGTCACGCAATTCTAGCGCTCCCAAGACCTGACGAACTCCCGCTCGAGCCCCCGCGAAACCTCTTAGCCTTTTCTCGCCTCATCCAGAGCCATCGCTGCACAAAGCGGATCAGATTATTAAAACCCGCTTCATATTCCGACACCGTCATCTTACCCTGCTTGTAGCTCTGCAGTGAGACTTCCATCCTCTCCACAAACGATGCTGGATAAAACCTCCTCCTAAACTGTTCCACAAACAACTCCCATGTAACAGGGCCATGAGCAGCAGTCCTAGCTGTCAAGACTCCCTCCCACCAGATGTCCGCTTGCCCCTTAAGCTGAAATGCCACAAACTGTGCCCTCATCTCAGACGACATCCCCAAAGCACCAAAGTGCCTCTCCATGTGACGCAGCCAGTTGGCCGCATCCACTGGAGTGCCCAATCCATCAAAGGTATCAAGGCGCAAGGCGTTCCACTGATGCAATCCCATAGTAACTGCCGCGGGTACCACCGCGGGGGCCACCAATGGGACATCAACCGGAACAACTGGAGGAGCTTGATCCCGAGGGTCGCTGAAGCAACTTCTTCCTCGACCTCGCAGACTTGCTTCACCAGCACTGAAGTCGAACTCTGGCGGGGCATTGCTCGCCTCGCCGGCACCTGCCGCCACGACCACGACCTCGCCTCTTGCCATCTAAGAACACCACAAAAAAACTAACCACAATAAGCATAAGAATAACTAGTATCAAACCTTCAAGAATAATCATACAATGACAATAGCGTAGTGCAATGCAAAAGAAAACCCAATCCCACATACTGTGCTTAGTGTGTCAAAATTAATATTTGATGCCCGCGACCTCTGACTCGCTCGATACCAATCAGAACACCCCAACTCGTAACGAGCCTGGAGTGCTACCAAAACTAAATACAACTAGAGAGAATTTACAAATTTTCGACAGAGTTTCTCTTGTAATCTAGGAAAAACAATTTTCTAACAAGTGAACATAACATTTAACAGTAATTTCATAAACCAATACACACATGCATAAGGGATAATCATATGAAGGTAATTAAATAACACCATTCTCACATCCATAACTTATTTCGTCATTCATAATCATAAAGTAACTATGGGTATTTCTCAGCAGTCTATTTATTCTTATGTGATGCTAAAATATCAATTGCATTATTATTGTGAAGTGGTGCGTGCTTTCCAATCATCTACTCCCGCCCATGCATGACGCCTTTGCTGTAGTACCTAAATCAAAACAAAGCAAGGATGAGCCATAGGACTCAGCAAGTATCAACAAGATTACAGGATCAAAAAGACATAACCGTTTGAACAACTTTAATCAACATTACTCATGGCGTTTCCAATATTAAACAAATATGCTGACAATGCTATGCACTCTTTGTTCTTTAACTCTTTTCGCATTTTACCGTAATGCGGGTATTCATCCGTCAATGGATACCCATGCACGTGCCATCCGCACAGGGACCAAGAGCCTATACAACAACTTGTATAGGGACCTTTGCCCGTCATCAAAATGTCGGGACCTCTCAGTACATATTGCCCACATTTCATAAATATGGGGACCTCAAGCTGTCATTGACCGACAGGACCTCAATCGAATCACTTGGTCACCTCATGACCAAGTTTCAAGATGCTCGAATATGCATGAATATAACATCTATTTCTTCTCATTCAATAGAATTCAACATATACCTTAGTCATGAAAATGAAGCATTATGAATAATCATACGGTCATAACATGCAAGCATCAACACCACTAGGGCCATCTCAACATCACTTTCACATGACAACAATGAACATTACACAATTCAATCATGACATGCAACAAGAATTTCCATTTTAACCCGAATACTTGCCTCAACCGTGAGAACGGCGGACGTGAAGTAGGTGCTGCCCTTGGGACCTCGCTGCCACCTGACAAGAATAAAACCCCAAACTAAGACTTGCTTACTGGACCAAAACCATACATAACATCACATTCAAATCGCTAACTTTTAACATTTTCAACTTTTCTAATTTCTAGCGATAGGTCACTGCAAACAGCATACTTCAAAAATTCATAACTTTCTGCTCAGGGGTCCAAATGAGATGATCTTAGACTTTCTGAAAAGATAATTAAGTTGCCTAAATAAACCTAGTTGGGGTGACCCTCTGATTCGGCCATCTTCTACCCCTACCAATCCCTTTAGTCAGAGCAGCTCAACAGCATTCAGTTTCTGGACAGAAATAAAGACAATAGCATAACTTTCTCTACGTTCATCCAAATTCAGTGATCTTTAGTTTTCCTGAAAGCTAAGAGGATTAGCTTCATTTTCGTTATGGTGAGACCCTCTGGAAACTCCTCTAACAGCAAGTTTAAATCAGGTTAAACTGACACTGTCAAATCTGTTACCCACAGAAACATCATAGCACTAAAAAATCATAACTTTGGCTACCGAAGTCCGAATGACCTGATTCTTGTCGGCAATGAAAGATAACTACGATACCCACAACTTTCTAGGAGATGCCCAGACCCAAATCTGACTTTACCTTAACCAAAAACGACAATATATGCTACTGCAGAACACCGATCTACTGTCATCCGAAAATTGGACAACAAGAAAACGACCCAAAACAAAGAACCACGGGTTACCCTTGCCGAAACGACGAAGGTACGCAGCGCGGATGAAGATCACCACGAGTTCCCGGTTGCGGATCCTTCTTCCCTTCTCCCTTTCTTCTCTTCCTTCTCCCTTTCTCTCCTTTTCTTCCCTTCTTTTCTCTTCCTCTTGGCCGGCCACCCAAGGCTTTTCTTTCTTGCTCTTGGCCAGCAACAATGGGGAATCAAGGAGGTGCAAGGAGGTGGGGAGGTGGGGCTGCGCAAGGGGGGAAGGGGAAGGGTTGGCCGCAAGGGAGGAGAGGAGGGGGCGGCTGCTAGGGAGGAGAGGGAGGGGGCGGCTGCTAGGGAGGAGAGGGAGGGGAGGGGGGTTTGGTCGGCTAGGGTTTGGGGAGCCCCCTGGTCGGCCACCCTCTTTGGGCCTTGGCCCAGCCCAAGTGCCGAAGATTCGTTTTTCCCCCTCAAAAACCTGGTTTTTAGCAAAAAAAACTACAGGTCACTTTCATGATTATCAACCTGCTCTCAACAAAACTGACAAAACTTTCCGGGATATTACACAAATATGGGCTAAAGAGCTATTGTTACTCCCTCCAATACTAAACATGCGGCATTATTTAACTTAGTTACCAATCTAGCCTCCATCAACTCTGATAAAATAACTCTTGATCTCTACCTCTCCATAACAATTAATAAATGGGTTTGTCTATACATAATTCGACTATTTTCTCTCTAAAAAATAGTCATATTTTGAAAGTTAATTCATTTACAACTCCATTATACATAAATTACAGTAAATTATTTACGTAATTTTGGTTCTTGGTCACTGTACTTATTCTTCAAAGTCTTAATAACTCATATTTCCATCATATGATTCAAAATCTCACATTTACTTTGAGAGGTTGAGCGAAAATAAAGACAAAAAAAATTACAACTCCATTATACATAAATTACAATAAATTATTTATGTAATTTTGGTTCTTAGTCACTGTAATTATTCTTAAAAGTCTTAATAACTCATATTTCCATCACATGATTCAAAATCTCATATGTACTTTGAGAGGTTGAGCAAAAATAAAGATAAAAAAATTATATACCAACAAAATACGGTAATATAGTGAACCCGTTATGTTCTTCATATGTACTTTGAGAGGCTGAGCAAAAACAAAGACAAAAAAATTATATACCAATAAAATACGGTAATATAGTGAACCCGTTATGTTTTTCACATATACTTTGAGAGGTTGAGTACAAACAAAGACAAAAAAATAAAATTATATACCAACAATCAAATAGCTTAGAGAGATCAAAAGTGGAAGCTAGCAAGCAAGAAAAGAACAGGAAACACCTACACCTAATCCTCCTCCTCCTCCCAAATTTCTCATAGCTTCCATCAACTTTCTAGCTAGCCCTTGACTTCAAATCAAGTGCAGACCTCAACATATAGTTGATCACTAGCTAGTGAAGCCAAGCAGCTAGCTTTTATTAGTTCCTCGCGGTCATAAGCCTCGCGCATTGCTTCAAGCGGCGAAATGTGATGGGTTTAATCTTGTTTTTAGTTTCTTTGTTAGGAGTCCGAATTAGACTGTAAGTCTTTTCCGCTTCGAGTTGGAGTTGTGTGTGCGTGTATAAAAGAACCTGAACTAGCGTCTTGTAAAGATGAGAAGTTGAGTTGAGTTGAGGAGAAATAAGAAAAGAAAAGAGAGGAGCGGCAGCTCCTGAAAGAAATCGATCGTGTGTCTCTGTCTTTGGGCAAAGATGCAACTTGATATCTCGTGAAGATTTAGAGACGTGAAGACCAGAGGGGAGAGGATATCGCTCCAGCCGGTCACACGGAGGGGTTAAGGCGAGCGGCCAGCTGAGTTTCTGAGAAAACCGAGCGCATGCGCAAAGCGCCGAAGTTTCTTTGGGACAAAGCAGTGAACAGAGCAAGGATCAAAGGAAAATTTCCAACAATTGGTATCAGAGCGTTCTGATCTTGGTGGTACCTGAAGATCATGGGCGACAAGGTGAAGACCTGGGATGGATCATTCTCTCTCCTATATCTTGTCCTGATGACCGACAATTACCCGGTGTGGGCTATGAAGATGAAGGCGAACATGCGCGCCCAGGGGGTCTGGGGTGTAGTCGATCCAAAGGCGAAGGACAAGGAGGTGGACGACAAGGTGGACCAAACGGCTTTGGCCATCATCTACCAGGCGGTGCCAGAATCGATGATGCGGCAGCTCATCGGCAAGGAGACGGCACGTGAGGCGTGGGTGACGCTTCAGAAGATGCACGAGGGTGTTGATCGTGTGAAGGAGGTGCGGCTCCAGAATTTGCACACCGAGTTCGAGAATCTCCAGATGGGAGAAACCCAGTCGGTGGACGAGTTCGCCGGCAAGCTAACTTCATTGTATAATCAGATTGTCTCTCTTGGCGGCAAGATGGAGGAATCTGTGGCAGTGAAGAAATACCTGCGTGTGCTACCAGAGAAGTTCGTACCTGTCGTCACCACACTCATGTACTCGTCGGACCTGGAGACAAAGAAGATCGAGGAGATCACCGGTTCCCTCAAGGCGCATGAGGAGCTCTGAAGGTATCACCCGTAACGAGCAGAGGTATCATCCCATAACGGCGGTGTTGTCATAAAGGGAGATACTAGAAGCGAGCATGGATACGGGCGTGGCGAGGCGGCGAGAGGAGGACATGGAGACGGGGCTAGGCAAGGCGGTGGTGACAGATCACGTGATAAGTCACATGTCAAGTGTTTTAAATGTGAAGAATTCGGTCACTACGCGGCGGAGTGTCGAAGTCACATAAAGTGTTTCAAATGTGACAAGTATGGGCACTATGCTTCGGATTGTCCAAACAAGAAGAAGAACGAGGAGGCAAACCTCACCCGAGCTTGTGAAGACGATGACGAACCAGCTCTACTTTTCTCCTTATGTGACAAAGAAGTGCCAGTCATGGTGATGTTGAATGAAAAGAACGTAGTTCCTAAACTACGAACGGAGGAAGGCAACCATAATCACACTGATTTGTGGTACTTGGACAATGGAGCAAGCAATCATATGATGGGAGATCGTTCTATATTCCATGAGTTTGACGAGAAGATTTCGGGAAGGTCAAGTTTGCTGATGGCTCGACGGTGGAGATAAGAGGCAAAGGATCAATGTTGTTGCAATGCAAGAACGGCGATCAGAGGATGCTGACTGAAATTTATTTTATACCGAGTTTGTGCAACAACATACTCAGTCTCGGACAGTTGGCAGAACGGGGGTGTAGGGTGGTGTTGCAGGATGAGTTCTTGCGTGTCTATGACAAAAACAAATATTTGCTGATGAAGGTGAAAAGATCTCCGAACCGGTTGTACAAAATTTCTCTGAAAACTTGTAAGCCGGTTTGTCTGAAGGACAGTCTGGAGGAGCCAGAGTCAAACTGGGAAATCGAGCCAAGACATGGTGGGACCCAGGAGTGGCACGCAGTTGGTGCAGGAGGCGGAGCCTTGGGAGGTCCGGACGACGCGCAGCAAGGCGCACAAGGCGCTGCAGGGGGCGGTGAGTCCCACGCGCATGAAGGGCGCGGCATACACAAAGTTGACGCAGGAAGGAGAGGCGGTGTAGCCTCGGCTAAGATGTACGCAGGGAAGTGGACAGACTTGGTCCAAGATAGAGGAGCGAGAGGCTCAGGTAATGGCGAAGCCCAGGTGGTCGTGGGAGCGGGTGCTCCAGCTCAGGTGGTTGTGGGAGCAGGTGCTCCAACCCAGGCGGGCGTGCAAGGAAGGACGAGTTTAGTCCAGGTGCGAGGCATGGAAAGCGCTAGTTTGTGCATGGCTCAGGATAGAGCAAGCACAGGCGGTAGGACGGTATCGGCCCAGGAAGGAATGACGCACAGGAGTGCAGGTAAAAGAGGAAGACTTGAAAGTTCAGATAAGAGAGAAGATTGGCGTGATCAAGGTGAAGAAACAAGATTAAGGGGGTGATTGATGGGTTTAATCTTGTTTTTAGTTTCTTTGTTAGGAGTCCGAATTAGACTCTAAGTCTTTTCCGTTTCCGAGTTGGAGTTGTGTGTGCGTGTGTATAAAAGAACCTGAACTAGCGTCTTGTAAAGATGAGAAGTTGAGTTGAGTTGAGGAGAAATAAGAAAAGAAAAGAGAGGAGCGGCAGCTCCCGGAAAGAAATCGATCTGTGTCTCGGTGCTGGGCAAAGATGCAGCTTGATATCTCGTGAAGATTTAGAGACGTGAAGACCAGAGGGGAGAGGATACTGCTCCAGGCCGGTCACACGGAGGGGTTAAGGCGAGCGAAGCCAGCGAGTTTCTCGGAGAAAACCGAGCGCATGCGCAAAGCGCCGAAGTTTCTTTGGGACAAAGCAGTGAACAGAGCAAGGATCAAAGGAAAATTTCCAACAAGCTGCAACGGAGGAGCAGGTGAACCCACTGGCCGTGACGCATCTGCTGCAGCACCAATCTAAAAGCACATCCAATGAGTCGAAAAACGACTGTTTTGCATGCAAAAAACAGTCTCGACAGATATTTAGCAATTCCGTTAATAAATAGCTTGATTAAAATCACATTTGCAAGAGACTTTGGCCGCTAAATGGACTTCTTTTACAGTATTTCGTTGCCTTTATTTAATTAGCTAGGATTGCAACAGATCTTGGAAACAGCTAGCTATAGCTAGCTTCAGGCATCGCTATTCTTCGTCCCGGCTGCCATGCCGGCGGCACACAACACCATCGTCTCGACGGTCAGCCCTGGTCCGAGCCCGACCATGGCCCCCACTGGCAGCACCCTCCCTTCCTTGTCATCTCGGCCGCTCCGCCGTAGCTCATCAAGGACAAAGATTATCGTCGCGCCGCTCATGTTCCCGTACTCGCTTAGCACGCGACGGCTCGCCGCCAGCTTCCGGGCTCCAGCCTGAGCGCCGCCTCGTATCTGTCCAAAATCGCGCGGCCGCCGGGGTGCACTGCCCAGAACAGGCGGTTCCAGCCACCGCTTGCAAGGCCGAGAGGCGTGAGCGCGTCGACCAGGCACTGCTCGATGTTGTCGTGGACCAGAGTCGGCAGATCGCCTGAGATGTGGTAGTCCATGCCGCGTTCACACAGCTGCAAGGTGGACGCGTGCTCGGTCCCCGGTACCGTGGTCTGCGAGGCCGACACCATGTGGAAGATAGGCTGTTCGATGGGGTCTATCGGGTCCGCGCCAACGACGACGGCGCCAGCGCCGTCGCCGAATAGCGCCGCGACGACAAGGGCGTCGAGGTGGGCCTCGTCGGGGCGTGGAAGCCGACGAGGTCGTCTCGGCGCAGGCAACGAGCACGCGCGCGCCTCGGTTGTTTTCAGCGAGGTCCTGGCGACGCGGAGAGCGCCGGAGCCGGCCGAGCAGCCGTGGAGGTAGAGCATGGTGCGGCGGACGGTGGGGCGTAGGCCGAGCAGGGCCGCCAGCCGCAGGTCGGCGCCCGGAGCGTGGGAGCCGGCGTTGGTGCTGACGACGAGATCCGTGATGTCCGTGGCGGGGCGGCCCCACTCCGCTATCGCCCGCGCAGCGGCGGCCGCGGCCAGCTCGGGCACGGCGTCCACGGCGACGCCGAGCCGCGCGTCGAGCGACGGCAGCGCGCGGTCGAGGAACTCCGGGTGGGCGCGGATCATCTCCTCCGTGTGGTACAAATGGTGTTTCTTGACGCCAGATCTCTCACCTGCATCGCAACCCAAACACATGTATAGCCACCTTGCATGCACGAATCGTCAAAAGTTTTAAGTCGAGTGTTGTATAGCAATTCCGTAAGGAAGCGGTTAAATTACACATCCTCTTCATCTTGGCTTTGAGCCCTGCAAGGTGGTCGCTCTTGGTGACGCGGAAGTACCAGTCGGCGTACTCCTCCTGCGTCACGCAGTTCGCCGGGTTCGCCGTGCCGATGGCGAGCACGGCCGCTGGGCCATCGGCGCGTGCGGCGCGCCGGATCCCCTCGAGGACGGTGGCCGGAGGGCCAGTTGCCGCCATGGTCTCCCGCTGCCGAGAAGCAAGCAACTCGTAGTGCGACGCCGTCACAACGTGAGACACGAGACGACCAAGTAGCGCAGACGAGCAGCTCTTAGATACGCGACCGAGGTGCTCGATTGATGTATTTATACGCGACGCATTTCGGCTCGGGCTGCATGTCATCTCACGTAGAGTAGAGAGGTGAAGTTAATTTGTTTCAATGTGTACAGTACAGGTGGCCTGCAAACTGCCAACAACAGGGAATGGAATCTCCACGTACAATTTGTGTGTTTCCATCGACATATCACGCGTGGAAAATACCAGTCCCTAAAAAAAAAGGAATAGCTTTGCTAAATCACAGCCCATTTTGTTCAGCTCTGGATCGACGTGGAGATTAAGATTAGCGCTCGAAAGCAACGTCTGTCCTCTTCTCCATGATCGAATTCATTGAGTAATGTTAGTTGGCAGGCACAGCTAGGAATACGAAATTGAGAAATGGACTTGATCGTGCCATTGTTACTGTGCAGGTCTAGTCAGACACGGGCGGCCCATATGGAATGGAAACACGTCACAGGAATTTTGAAGGGATATACCTAGGAATTAGGAATTAGGGGATGCGCGGAGATTTTGGCTCATCCTGACGAGCCCTTAGAGTTGCTCATCACCAATGGTAGGCTCGGCCTCAGGCCAAGGCGGCCGGGCTACCACGAATAGGTCTAGCAGGAATCAACAAAACTACGTGGTTAGACGCTCGGCCATGGGATATACGATGTTTGGCTACGGTTTGTAGGGTGTTTAATATGGCACAATGTAATTCCGTATACATTGTATGGAACATGAGGAGCAGGACTAACAAAGTATTAGATGGATTAGAAATCACTCTATTTGACTTTTGTTTAGTCGTCGTAGTTGGCAAGTTTGATACCGACATCTTACACAAATCATCTATGTTGAGATTTGTTTAATAGACTTTGTGAAACAGCTTAAAACATTAAGAAGGGTGTTTTAAATAATAGACAGATGGAAATGGCAAATAGGTATTAATCTGGAGAACAAAATCAAGGTACACCACAAAAATGAAGCTAAATATGAGGTAAAGGCATCACACATGAGAAGAGGATGGAGCCCTATGAAGGAATAAGGGCCTACGAAGAACGAAGCTCAGATTCATATGCGGAACAAAAGTTTTTCTTTTCAAAATCTTAGGCGATTAGATCCTCTCTGTTAGCATATCCTATATGTGCATCAAATCACCCTATTGTTCAAAGACTAAGTGAAGTCTACCGCATTTGTTGTAACAAAACTCGATTGTTTACAATTCCATTCTCACATCTATCTCACATAAGAATGTAATGAAAGAAAAGTATAGGGTTAATTCATTATTTGCCATTGGAAGTTGACGGACTCTCCAAAATGCCATCAAAAAATTCCTCTTCCCTTCGTTGCCACTCGATCTCAACTTCGATCCCCAAAATGCCATTCCCATCAATTGACCGTGGACTTGGCCGTTGACTTGGACGCGAAAAGATGATTTTGCCCCTAAGTGAAGTTATATATGCTAAGATCTTTAGGGAATTGTTTGACATAGTAATATAGTTTCAAAAATTTTAAAATTTTTAGGAGAAGTTTCTAACATAGTGTAGATTATTGTGTAATTTTTATAGGGTTTTATTTGCAATATGTTTTTCTCTAAAAATCTTTCAAATTTTGGTTTGATGCAACCGAAACTTGAAAGATTTTTAGAGAAAAAACATGTTGCAAATAAAAGCCCATAAAAATTACACAATAATCTACACTATATCAAGAACTTCCCCTAAAAATTTCATAATTTTTGAAACTATATTACTATGTCAAACAATTTCCTAAAGATCTCAGCATACTTAGGGGCGAAATCGTCTTTTCGCGGCCAAGTCAACGGCCAAGTCCACGGTCAACTGACGGGAGTGGCATTTTGGGATCGAAGTTGAGATCGAGTGGCAACAAAGGGAAGAGGAATTTTTCGATGATATTTTGGGGAGTCCGTCAACTTCCAATGGCAAATAAGGAATTAACCCAAAAATAAAGCGTTGAACATGTCATAGGTCGATGAGTTTAGTACAAAATCTTAAATTATGCACTTCTTCGTTATCAGTAACCAGAGCATCTGTAACATCCCAAATTTCTGAGCTTAAAAATCTTTTAAATAGTTAGCAGGGAAAAATTCACCATTTGGATTTATTTGAATTTAATTTCAAAAGCTTAATATTGGACTTTACAATAAAAAACATTTAATGTGAATAATCCCAACATGAACATTAAACAAAACTATTTTATTTGGGTTCTATGTGCTCAGATATATTTTCTAGATTTTTCTAGAATTTTTCTGAGTTCATTTGCTATTTTCTATTGCCTATTTGAATTTCTGGTATTTTCTAAATTGGAAAACCTATTTAAAATCTCAGAATAGTCTCGGCGAATCTCTCGCCCAATCTTCTTTTCCGCTGCGCAGCCCGCTGCGGCCCGGCCCATGCCCTACTCGCCGCGCCTGTGCCGCCTCTGTCTTCTTTGCCAGTGGGCCCCGCATCATTGTCGTCCTCCTCGCATGATCGGTGTCGCCGCTACGCCTGGCCGCGCATCCGCCATTGGAGCCCTCGAAGCCCCATCCGACAACAGAACTTTCCAAGCGGAAACCTTCCGTTTTCTTCGCCAAATCGTATCTCCTATCTCCCGTATCCATTCTGCCTAAAATCTTATCTTGTTTCCCCTTCAAACTCGGATTTTCGCCTCGGGTTCTTTCGGACTCCTCTAGGGTTTCGCGCCGCGCCACCTAGCCCCTCCCGACCCCTATAAAGCCCGGGGTTCGCTGTTGAGCCGCACTGAAACCCCCACCTAGCTCCACCCGAGGATCCTGCGCCGCCACCTTTCGGTTTTAGGGTTCTTTCGTCACCAACTCGGTGAGCCCTCCTGCGCCGTCGGTGCCACCGGATATCATCGCTACCCCACCGCCGCACGCGTGAGCTACACCCGGTGGCCTTCGTTTCACCGAACCTCGCGGATCTCCAAACCGACAACACCGTGCCTCTCTCGCCACCTCAAGCTCGCGCCGCCACCTCGATGCACCACCACGAGTTAGCCCATTAGGTGCGCAATATCCTCGCCTACGCCCGGTGCCACTCGCCCGACGAGGAGCCGCCGCTCGCCGTTATCGCCGCCACGCGCTCGGTCACCGCCGACGGACGTGGGAGCCGCGTGGCGAGCCACCTCATCGCCCGATTCGGCGGCGCGCGTGTCACCTGCGTGGCGACCGCGTGGTACACACGTGGCATCCACCGGTCTCGGATCCGTGGCTCGGTAGACTTAGTCTACCGTGAGCGAGCCAGCGGCAGTGGGACCCACTGTCGATCAACGATCACCCGTCCAACATCCTCGGGCGTCGACTTGCGCAATAAATCTGATTTTCCTTTAGGAAAATAATTGAGAAATTCATGAAATCACGATTTTCACATTTTATGTAATTTCAATCTTCCAAAGGCCATAACTTTTGCATCCGAACTCGATTGAGCCCATTCAAATTTCTAAATTTGTCTAAATTCGAGATCTACCTAATTATTATTTTTATTTAATTTTTGGAGTTTGTTTTGCCTCTGTTATTTATTTGTTTTGGTTGTTTTACTTCGTTTGTGCGTAGACGTCGATACTTCAGGGGTTTTTGTCGAAGAAGGCTTCAACCAAGTTCAAGACCAGTACATAGACCTATTCCAAGGCAAGTCATACCTTTGATCATATTGAATCCCAGTTTTCCCAAATTACATTGTGTTAAATATTTGCATTTACTTTAATTATGTATTTAAATGCTTTTGGGCTAGTTATTGATCCCACTTGTTATGTTCACCTTGCCTACTTGTGTACCTTCATCTTTGTCGCCTAGATTGGTGTATTACTTAGTTGGTATTAGCATATTGCCAACATGGTGGGTTAGAACGACTAGAATTGCTTAGCCATGCTACGAGTCATCATCTCATGTGAGTGCAAGTATGAAATTGACTAAGTGATTATGGAACTGTGTGATAAAACTGTGTGTGCTGTGTGCTATTACTCGTGATGGCATGTGTTGCACTAAACCAACTGGGTGGTAAAAGATTTAGACTGAGGCAAGTGGTGGATCTTGTGTGAACGGTGGCTTTGTGATTGGGATTTATCGTGTGGTTTAGTTAGAAAAAGCTGGAAGTCTTGCCTTGATCAATTAAGGACTTAACTTTGTGCGCCATTGAACTGAGCTCTTTCGCGACCACATGTGCGTGACAGCCTAACTTAGTAGGTTACGGAGTTTCAACATTGGGGTTCAGGTGGATAGGTTAAGCTTTGTGATATGGGACTGTGTGAATAAGAACGTCAATGTTGAGACGAAGTTGCCGAACTGTTATGTTACGATTAGTGCTAGCTACACTAGTTGTATCGTGTGGGTAAAGTGTACAAACCTCTGCAGAGTGATAATCAATCTATTCGAATAGCCGCGTCCTCGGTCATGGACAATGCTCGGGGATTTCACATGAGGGGTAGTGTTCATAAAATGTGGGATTGGGAGCTGTGTGATCTCAATCATATGGCTGTGTGAATTAATCAGTTAGCTGTGTGTCTTTGTGGAAACAACTGTTAAATTATTATTGCTTATTTGTTTTAACTTATGCTTTCAATCTATTATTTGTATTCAATTGCAAATGTTGCATTTACGCAAAATAACCACGAAGCCATTCCTTTGGAATAAGCTGCGTCTATATCTTGCGATACGTGGTATGATTTGCGAAATACGGTTGTGTACTCACGCTTGTTGTAAAACTTGCGTCCAAACCTCTGATGGAGGAGTCTTCACCGCTTTGAGGAGGAGTTTGTGGAAGAAGGTTGATCGCTAGGTCATTGATCCCGATCGGTTGCTGTGGTGTCTTGATTGGAGTTTGCGAGTTTATTTCATTCCACTGCGGATTTCTTTAGTGTTAGCCTGCGTGGCTTAATAAGTTGTAACCCGACCTTAAGGTCAAAACTCTAAGTTGTTACTCAAACTATTCGTTTATGTTATATTTCGCTTGTGTGGATTGATATTCACCTATGTTACATTGTGTGCACTAGCGTGATCTGGACTAGTGCGAGAATACAGAGGGTCGAGTGCATTTTGGGTCACGACAAAGATCTCTATATACTACTTTAGGATAGGTAGTTGTCTCAGTGCAGATCATGGCTACCTTTTAAGCTGTTCTTATGGAGATACAAGACATCAATACCTATTATTATTACTTTCGAAAGGCATGAAAGTGAGATGTGTACATAGCAGAACATCCATCAATTTCAATAAACAATTGAACAATTATAGTTGGAGTATGAAAAAAAAAACCCTACAAAAGGCTAAGGATAAGAAAGAAAAATGCTTATGCCATATGTAAACCTCTACACTAAAAGGCATGCAATTCAAATAAAAAGGTATGCAATTCAATTGATGTCTACCACATCAACATACCAGAAGTATAGCTTATATTTTAAGGTATGAGGTGTCTAACTAACAACCTTCAAAACCTTGTGATTACACTCGACTACGGCTCATACACTTGGTAACGGCCATGCGACCATTGATCATACTTGAGTGATGGGTCCGCAGAAAAGAGCTCCTTGTCGTGTGATCGCGTACTTTGTATGTTACCATCTCCAGCTGTGAGAATGCAATAAAATTGTAGAACTTCATGATCTTTGTATGGAAACCAGGTAGCAAATATTAAAAATCACTTGCATATATAATGAGAAGTCGACCTTGCTTTTGTAACAGCAAACCTCTTTGATGAAATATTTTGAGCAATGATAATTATCCGGATGTAAGAAGATTGACCTCATCTTCACCGGTTGTAACAAACATTACTCGATCCTCTAGGTGAAATAACATCAAATTGAGTCAATGGAGCGGAAACATATTTTGAGCAATCAAAATTATCTTAAATCCTCTCACACCTTTGACCAATTCTTAAAAGAAATGCAGACTTTGTCTTCTCCATGGGCACAGGATCCAAAGTCCGATTAGCGGATCCTGTTGCTATCATTCAAATGAAGAGGAGAAGGGAAAAGATTTGTGAAAAAATAACACCACAATGAAGCTGGCTAACTAACAGACTACAAAACATGACATGCAAGATATTGAGCGGTCGAGCACCATGAAAGAAAGGAGTAATATCATCCCACCGTGGCATAACACAACTCAAGAGAGGTTATATGCTTATACGAATCATTACTTGTAAAGATGGAATGCAAGTTCTTTGTAAAATCCGACCATGAGAAGAATTATTTTCATATGCCAACACGTGCGTCTCCTATTGTAGATCGTTTTGTACACAGAATTAATAAGTTAGAAAATTAAAACAAGCAAAGCAAATAAGAAGTATAGACCGTTCAATATATACGTACCACGCGATGGAATGCGGATCCGGCTGGGTGGGGTACGTGTCGGTTGTCGCGGCCTCGTATCGTGCTGGATCATCCATGACCCTAACGCAACGAATCCTCGTCCGAGTGGAGTGCCACTCGATGTACTCCTCATACGTCCTAGGGTCATAGGGAGCATCCTCCTGGACCACATCGTTCAAGGCGTGGAGCGCCACTCAACCTAGGGGGACAACCTGTCAGCCTAGGAAGTCCTATCAGTTATTCCCTTCCTGGTGTACCTGTGGAAGGAAAACATTAAATTCGTAACTACGTAAGGGAAAGGCTATGAAAGAAATAAAATATGAACTTACCCATGGACGTTCGGCACCAACCACCGCTCCCAAGGCACTAGGAGTTCCTGTCGTAGACCGAACTGGTGGATCATCCAGTGCACGTGGTACTCCTCCATGAAGACGTCATGCACCAAGTTCCTCCGCATGTAACAATACCCGTAGTATTGCGTGCACAAGCTCGACACACCTCGAGGTGCGCGCGCGTACCCTCTCGAGTGGGCGGTGTCCGGATGATGCGGTCATCCATCAACTGATCGAACATCACAACGTAGTCCGAGTAGGACGCGTGCGTAGCAATTGGAGTGAAGGTGATTTGTGGCATAGAAGAACAAAAACATAGCACATGCAATTAAATTAAATTACAAAAAAGACAAAAGGTTCAAAAAAACTTACCCATCATCAACACCACACCGTACCCATTGTCGGTCAGTCCACGTCGGTGGCGGCGGCGTACATGGCGTCGGTGTAGGCTCCCAGGTCCAGCTGTGGTCCAGCTGTAGGCTCCCAGGTACATCGCATTGGGCGCGGTACGTCACACACAGCACCACCAGGCCCTAAGCGTATGGTTGGATCGCCTCCACTTCTAGGTTCACAGCTCCCGTGCATAGCGGATCATGTACTTATCAACACTGTCGCTGTGGGACCCTATGAACATGATCCACCTAAACAACCCTATCAAGCAGGCCTCAAAGTGCCTCCTCACTGTTTCCTTGGGTGCATCTTGTACCATACGCCCCAGCTGTAAGAAGACAGAGACACATCACTAAGTTGAACAAAGCAATTGAAGTAGAAACACAAGAGTTATAAATACTTATATAGAACTGGCAGATCCACTTCAGCATAGGCCCATGCGTACTACTGAACTCCCTATAGCCAGCATTTGGGCGGCAGCACCCCCTGGAACGTTGCGAGGATCTCTGTGCACCACGTGTCCAGGACGTTGTATGCCGCCAGGGGGAAGCCCACGCATGGCAACCTGATCGGAACCCAACGTCTGGCGTCGACGCCATCTCCCTACGAAAGGTGGAACATGTGCATCTCTAGCCTCCACCCCAACAACGGTATTGTCGGAGGCATCGGTCATATGGAAACCACCTCGATGTATGACCACCGCCGCGACATCTAGGTTATCCTCCCACGTTGCCTTCACCGTACCATCCTTGCTAGTGGAAGGAGGCATTCGCTCTCAACACAGTGTCGAAAGGATTAAGAACATACATGAATCCACCCACACGTCAAAGCTAAAATTGAGTACATGAAGGTCATAACTACACCTACCTCGAACCCAACGCGCCAAGCTCAATGGACCCCTCACTAAGGCGCTACGGTGACTCGCGTCAAATCTGGCCGTGTCAAGCAACTCGTGTAGCCACTAGGCGGCGTCTCCTAGGGACGCCATAAATAAAAATTCAATGTATACATTGTAAATACTACTGAAACATACACAAAAGTAATAAGAAGCGACATATCTAATTAATTCAATTATTGCACCAAAAATTTATTAGCGTGACATATTTGGAACCAATCTACACATAACTATAATGACGTACAACACGACACTACAGACATAGCAATACATTCCAAATAAAAGTATGTAATTAACTCTATAATTGCACAATAAAATATTTTAATTAAGCCCTAACATATCCTATTTAGCTACTCTGAAATTTCTATAGAATTTTAGAGCTATCTTGCTATTTTCCTTGTTTAAAAGTGTCTTGATATTTACTAAATATTTACCATGTATAAATGGAAACCAAATTTAAGTTAAGAATATTTTAATTAAGTTTTACATATCCTATTTAGCTACTATGGATTTTTTATAGAATTTTTAGAGGTGTCTTGCTATTTTCCTAGTTTAGAAAGTAGTTTTGACATTAAAAACTTATTTATTATGTACAAATGGAAAACAAATTTAAGTTGAGAATATTTTAATTAAGCTCTAGCATACCTTATTTAGCTACTCTGGAATTTTTGTAGAATTTTTAGAAGTATCTTGCTATTTTCCTAGTTTAAAACGTATTATCGGCATTAACAAATTATTTACCGCGTACAAATAGAAATGAAATTTAAATTGATAATATTTTAATTAATCTCTACATACCCTATTTAGTTACTCTGGAATTTTTATAGAACTTTTAGAGATATCTTGATAATTTCCTAGTTTAAAAACTATTTTTGTCATTAACAGATTACTTACCGTGTACAAATGGAAACCAAATTTAAATTTATAATATTTTAATTAAGCTCGACATACCCTATTTAGCTACTTTACAATTTTTATCTAATTTTTATAGGTATCTTGCTATCTTGCTAGTTTAGAAACTATTTTCAGCATTAAAAAATATTTACCATGTACAAATGGAAACCAAATTTAAATTTATAATATTTTAATTAAGGTCTACATACAGCTACTCTGGAATTTTTATAGATATCTTGCTATTTTCATAGTTCAAAAATTATATTCAGCACTTACAAATTTTTACTATGGAAAAGTAAAAACCTACAAAGTTTCAGCTTTGTTGGTATTTTTGCGGATTTAATTTAAACTAATCGAGTACTGCACAGAAATAATATTTACACGATAAAATAAACTATATATAGCTAAAATGATGTACTATATCAAACTACAATACAACTAAAATTATCTAATCCATTGAAATCTATGTTGCTAGTTTTATTTGATAACATACTAACATACCAGGGTTTCGAATTTAAATGCACAATTGTAAAAACATTTACCTGCAAAGTGGGTGACCAGATCTGCTTCTTCCTATCTCTCTCCTCTGCTAGGAACCGGCAGTGCTTCACTATGTCACAACTCTTATTTCCTCCTCTCCCTTATCTTTTTTTTCAAAATTAAAATGACTTTTCAGCCAATTTTGGAGGTTTATATAGCCTGACCTTTGTCGTCAATTAGAGTGGCGACAGGAAGGTGCGGGTTGCTATCGCCATTTCAACTGGCAATTGGCATACAAATCAAATCATGTCGCCAGTTGAAATAGCGATAGAGGTTGAACCGACGACAAGGCAGTAAATGGGCCCCTTACGCTATTTCAACTAGCAACAAGACCCTATCGCTAGTTGAAATGGTAACAAAGCCCATTTTGTAAAAAAAAAAAGTTTGAATATTTATTTTGTAATTATTTGTTAAAGTAATATTATAAAAAACCATCATCTGTGGCCGCTGAATCCAACTATTTTTCGTAATTCTCGTGGAAGGGGTAAACTAGTTTAATTTTGTCCATCTAAAAGTGCACCGATCAAGTCTTCTTGCTTTGTTTTCTTCTAATTTTTCATGGCAATTTGAATCCAACTCTTTTTCCTAGTTCTCGTGGAAGGGCCAAACTAGTTTAATTTTGTCCAACTGAAAATTGCACCGATCGAGTCTTCTTGCTTTGTTTTCTTCTCATTCTGGAGTTCGGACTTTACTGCTCTCAATTACACCTGAACAAAATTCCAGCCTAGCCCATTAGTCCTTGCATACTTACTTGGTCCGTTCAAGCCCATAAAGGTCCAAAATATAATGAAAGCCCAAATGAATCAGCTGTGAGCACGTGAGGCCCCATGATGTATGTTTTTTGTGTGGAAAAAGTCAATCAATACCCCCGTAGGTCACCGACATCTTCAACCTGCCCTTGTATCTAATTATCGTTTACTTTATGTAATATTTCGATTATCATTAGTGAGTGTAATAGAAATTAGAGGTGAATTAAGGGTGTTAAAGGAGAAAAAAATCAAAATTTAATAGAGTTTTGGGCCACCAACCCTGTAACATTCCAATTTTGGACTTGTGTTTCAAATGTAAGAAAATGAGTAGAAATTAAAAACTTTTCTTACATCTTGTATTTCCTCTATGACTTGTACCACTATTGTAAAGAAGTTATGGAAATACAAAGTCACAAGTCATTTTGCCCCAATTTGTGTTCCTCTAAAAACCTTTCATGTCAGACCTTATGATCCTCTCCTGGAAATCCTTCTCCAAGTTCTTGGGTTAATGTGTGACTCCTCTAAAAAGTTTCACAATTTTTGAAAATTGTTTGAATATTTGGAGGGCAGTCAAACCCGACCAAATTCGGGTCAAACTGGGGACCAGCACCTTGTTAAGATTTTTGGAGGAAAATCCACAACACCAAAACCTCTACAAATTTTATTCAAGGTAAATAGCTCATCCAGCAAGCTTCTGCAAAAATCTCATGATTTTTGAAGTTGAATTGCTACTCTAGTTAAGTCTCCAAAGATCAGCTCCTATTGAAGTTTAATTTCTGGAACCCTAGATCTGAGTCTGACTCAGACCCGAGTCAGGCTCAGCCTATCGGGCTCGGTCGGGTCAGCTGTGAAGACCTCCTCGGGCTCGGTCTCGGTCTCGTGCGGGCGTGTGCTGGGCCGTCGGATTGGAATCCAACGCCCTAGACCTCCCCGTGCGCTCGGACCTCCTAGCCGTTAAAACCTTCCCCGTTTCGGCAAATCTGGGACGTCCAGGACCTCCTTCGGCTCTATCTCTCTTCCACCCGAGCTCCCTACGTCTGGTTGTCATGTTTTTCACGCCCTTGCGTGTGTGTCAGCACCAGAGCAGTGAGATGTCACCTTTTGCTTCTTGTCAACGACTCTTTTTGCTGCCAAGCATTGAATGCCAGTCAGCTTTAACCTCCAAAGTCTCCACCCTGCTCTGCCCCTACCTACCGAGCGTGCTCATGGCAGTGGCATGGTTCTTGGTCACAGTAGACCTTACCCACACCATTACCGAGCTCCCAGGCTATGAATAGCCTGAGACCTCCTTTCTCCTCTTCTTTCTCCGCTCTTAGTTGTGCTTGAACTCCCTCAGTGTGAGTTGGTCCTCAAACTCAAGCACCCAAGAACATCACCCAAAAGACCTCCATTGCTAGGCTTTGGAACTCCCAAAGGCCATCCGAGCTCCAGTGGTCCCCTCAAGTTCTTGGCTTGTCATTTGGTCGTCTTGATCACCTCAAGCTTTCCCTGACTTGCTTGGTTCACCATTGCAGAGGTGGACAAGTTGGGGAGCTGCTTTTCGTGGTCGGGATCATCTTCTTCTCCATCGCCGGCAAGAACTTCATCGCCGGACTTCGTCGACCTTCTCCAAGCTCCTCCGACCACCCCGGTCCCCTCTCTGCCCTCAGGTGCCCATTTCTTAGCTAATTACTGCTTTCTAGAGCTCGTGTAGTCTGCTGCAACTAGGTGCTTGATGAGGTTCACCACATATGCGGAAGTAACATTTCAATGCTGCTGCAGGGGCTCGCTAAGCTTGCAAGTGTGGTCGGTCACCGCCTTGACCGTGAATACCGAGCCGAAGACCTTTGCTCGGTGAGCGGTGAGCACTGACCTTGCCAGGGTAGCCTTCCATTACATACTTCACTGCGTAATGTCCGGGGTTGGACCAGTGCACTTGGTACACACAACTGATGGATAAAGCGTACCATGTTATAGCTTGTTGCACTCCTCCTTGCTAGGGAAGCACTGCCCTACTAAGAGGGTCTCAGCATCAAACCCCTAGTGGGAGCCTTCTTCTTGTGGCAGTATAAGCGAACGCACTGCGACATTATCAAGTCTCAATGCCACGTAAGGCACCTCCGATGACACAATTCCCCTAGTTGGACCACCAACCTGGTGTGCGTCATCGTCGCTACCATCCGAGCTTGGGTCGGCATCCTCGTTGGACTCCAAACCCGAGAGCCTGGTCCAGTAGATACTCGTGGCAGTCAATACGGGCCGACCACCACGATTCCGCCCCCTCATTTCGCACAAAATTATGCATGGGACAATCCTCCGAGGCAGCACATTCTATGCTGCCGTCTTCAGACTCGGGCTACGCTTGCCTGCTTGTGGAGGCCCCGACACCATCAAGGTGACTCGGCGCCCTGGGTACAAAATTCACGTACACCATAGGCTTCCCATAAATGGTCGCCTAGGGCTGGGAGGCAATCTGCATGTACTGGCTCCATGCTACGCTTCCAGCCACCTTGACGAGCTCCCACACATCATTCGTGCAGGTGATCCCCTTGATCATAACTTTCTTCCTTGTTGCCTCCGTGACTTCGGATACAACTCCTAAACTTGTGAATATTCATCATGTTGAGCCCCTCCGCTCGGACCATCTTGCACTGGCATCTCGATAGGACCAACCCTCCGGGTCCGGCCCGTATGAGACCATCACCATAAAACACATACAAGTTTTGCATGTTCGACACTACCTAAAGCCACAACAACCCCATCCGCGGTACATATGTGTAATTAGATATGACAAATTGCATGCAAGTGATGGATTATTTACCACTAAACTAATTAACAGAGACTAAACTAACTAACTGCAACTGATTAATTACCACTAAATAAATTACGAGTAGTTAATTCGCACTAATTTAATATGCGGGACTGATAACCACTAAACTAATTACAACCAAGGTTCAAGAAAGCGCTAGGCGTTAGGCGGGCGGTGGCCCGGGGCCTAGGGCCTAGGCGGTGCCTAGGCGGTGCCCAGGCGGTCGGCTTGATTACAGTGCAAATAAGCCCACGACAGGAATAATTTGATGAATTGAACAAGCATTATGCATCAAATTGAGCAAGATAAAAGAAAAATTACCTGAAGAAGCAAGACATGTGCAATTTGATGTACTCATGTATATTATCTCCTTTCCAAGGCTCCAAGAGCTTGATGTAAACATTTGTCATGTATGTATTGTAATCAAATAATGATGTAAACCTGCACATTTAATCAATGATGAGTTATTTTGCTACTGTGTTGTATCAGAAAAAATGTATGAATGATTGATGAATGAATGAAACTATGAAAGTATGAAACATATTCAGCCACACAATTCAAATACTTGACAAAATGACAAATCAACAATAAGTCATAACTTACATATCACACACTAAGCTAGCTTGATTTATCTCTTAACAGCGTAATTTGAGAGCGAAAAGCATATGCTTGTAACTTTGTAAGCAAATAAGCAATCAACAATTCAGCATATACACTTTGTAAGCAATTAACAATTCAGCGAATGTAACTATATATGTATATGCTCCCAACAATCCAACATATCACATATATGTAAATTGTAAAGTAACACTATACTTGTCAGTTGTAACTTGTAACTTTGTAACTTGTAAGTTGTAAGCAATCAACAATTCAGCATATACGCTAACGCTATACTTGTAAGTTGTAACTTTGTAAGCAATTAGCATTTAGCAATTCAGCAAATGTAACTATGTAAGCATATGCTCCCAACAGGCCAACAATCCAACATATCACATATGTAAACAATAAATTGATTAACTGAGATCCAGACATTCAGATTCAGTTCAGCAGTCAGTCTCAGCACAATAGGTCAAATGGTCAATAGCACATTCAGAATCAACATGCAAGACAGACATTCAGTCATTCAGATTCAGCACAATGGTCAATAGCACATTCAGAAATCAGAATCAACATGCAAGACAGACATTCAGTCTTTCAGTTTCAGATTCAGCACAAATGACAATAGGCAGTTTCAGATTTCAGTTTCAGATTCAGGCATTCAGCACAATAGGTCAATACTCAATAGGCAATAGCACATTCAGATTTCAGAATCAACATTTTCAGAGCACAACCATTCAACACTTCAAAGCATTCACTGATTCACAATTTCACAGGCACAGTATTCATATTTCAGACATTCAAGTATTCAACACATTGTCACATTCAGAAATCATCAAATCAGAATGACAGATAGTATTCAATATTCATATTTGATATTTCAGCCTTCAGCACAATTGGTCAATTGCATTTGCATACATTCACAACCAAGACTCCAAGAGTAGTCAGTTTGTCATCCACCTGAGTACCTGACATTCAAACATTCAACACATTCGATGTCGGTCTTGAAGAATTCAACAATTCAAATATTCAATCAATAGCAAATTAGCAATTAGTACTACTGTACTAGTAGACCAGCAGAGAAGGGACTGAGGGGGAGCTACGGGCTGCGGAGCATCGAAGGCCAGAACCCAGAAGGGAAGGAAGCAGAGCAGGCAGCAGCAGAGGCTAAGGGGGAAAGGGAAGAGAGGGGAGGGGAGGGCGGCGGTGCGAGGGTGGGGCAGAGAAGGGGAGGTCGGCGGCGCGGGAGAACTGAGAAGAGAGAAGGAGGGAAGGGCGGCGGCGCGGGAGAACTGAGCAGAGAAGGGGGCATCGGAGGAGAGGGCGGTGGCGCGGGACTGAGAAGAGAGGGGAGAGGGGAAAGCAGCGGCGCGGGAGAGGGAGCAGAGAGTGGAGCATCGTAGGGGGACGGCGGCGGCGCGGGAGGGGGGACCAGAGAGGAGCGAGAGCAGAGAGGAGAGGTTGGCGGCGGGGAGCGAGAGGAAGAGGCGAACGTACCTCGATTAAATCGGCGGCGAGGTCCAACCGGCGATGCAAGATGGCCGGAACCGAGGGCGAGCTTGATGCGGCGGCGGGGGAGGCCGAACCCTAGCGCGCCGCAACGAGTGGACGAAGTGGTCGGGGAGTCGGGCGCTGTTCTTCTTATATTCCGCCTCGGCGCCCGCCTCGCCGAGAGCCGCCGAGGACCGCCGATGACCGCCGAGGACCGCCTCAGCACCAGTTCCGCCTAGGGCGCCGCCTCGGTGGAAATCGTCGCGGGAGAGCCCCGACTGGCGCGTAGTCGGCGCGTAATGCCGACTTTTAGAACCCTGATTACAACTAACTAATTAATTACCTGCGAACTAACTAATTACCTCTAAACTAATTAATTACTAGTAAACTAACTAATTAATAACCAGTACACTAATTAACTACGGTAATAATGACAAAAGCATCCGACAAAATACCTACCGCTTCGGGTAAGTCGACAAAAAAGGCGAGCGACGAGCATCGAGCAAATACTTGATCTCCAAAAAAAATTAATTATGTTAAGTTCTCTGAGTTCTTAGCGATGAGCGCCAAAATGAAAAGTGAAACACAATTGGGATGAGCGAAGATCGACTACGAGATTTTGGTATTTGTAGCCGAGCGAAGGTGGATCGAAACGTTTGCGCTGGGAATTTCGCATGCATTGTCTACGCTAGCATCATGGCAAGGGGGAACAACACAGAGTCGTGGATGTGCAAAGGAGGGAGGTCGGACGGTTCAAAATATGGCCACGGAGGGGGCCATGCGGGAGGGGGCATGCGTGTGGGATGGGGAAGGGGTGAGATGTGGTGGAATAAAATGAGTACACTTCAATTAAATTGCGAGGTAAAATCAGAACGAGAAAAATTATAGAAAAAATTACAAAAGAAAGTACACCGTGTTACGAGCATTCACGTAAATTTTCATAATTTTTTGAACTAATTTGTTATATTTTAAAAATTCAATGAAATCTGCAGATTATCGGCCGAAACCCTAACCCTAATTGGGAGGGGACATGTGGCGGGCGGTGTGATACTCCGTTATTAGCAAGTTGGGTTATTAGCATGGTGCAAATCAATTATTCTTAACTACCATCCATGAAAGTGAAATTGATTAATTTAAAATGTCCTTGTATTTGATACATGGTGTATGTTAAATAAAGACTGTCCATATCCGTTCAGAACCTATAGATCTTACATAAGAGCTAGATTTATCTATTTTCTGGTATGCTAAAATTGTTGAAACTTGTATAAAGGACCAGGTGGGTGCTGGTGTATCGATTCGTGAAACCTTGTTTATAGAAAATTATGTTAGTGAATCTTTAGTCATGTTTTGAAATAATTTCTGAACAAAGGTGAAATGTGAATCTATGTTTATATATGATTATGTGATTGCAAATGGAATTAGTACCGTATGTACACACATGATTAGTACAATCATCAATTGTTAATGAGCGCTGAAGAAGTGTTGAGCAACACCAATAGTTGAGTAAATGAATTTCATAAGTAGTCTTTGATATCGTGCCTTGTGATATTGTTATTGCTTAGCATAATCTTGATATAATAAATTTGTTTCAACCTTGTGGTTTGTGTTCCCTTTGGGAAGTTTTAGGATGGAGTAATAAAGTTTGATGATTCTTGGTACTAGTGTATGTTGTCGATGTTATTAAATCGTCAAAATGTGAGAATGAGGTTAATTCTTGTAGTAATTTGATCACCCATGATGATATTTCCTAAATGATTAAATTTCAAGTTTTGTGTTCATGATCTTTTGGGGGTTCATGCTTTATGTGGTAAATGAAGTTTATCGAGTAACGATATGTTGCAAAGTTATAATGGTTCTTCAGTGATGCAAGTGCTTCGATTTTGAATACTTATTTGTTCTTATCTGTTAAGGTTCGATATTATCTTCTTGTGAGGCTTATGCGTTCAACTGTGGACTCCATTTATGTTCTATGAGTTCATTGCTTAATTGGTTTTCCCCTTGGTCCCGTGTTCAGTGCGAGTGGTAGATGAGTTTTCTAGTTGGTGAAAAATTGTTTTTATTTGTCTTTTCTTTTGAGAAAGAATCAACTCATTCTTTTCACGTGGGTCTTTTGAAGTGTTTTCTAATTGTTGTTGTGAAATTGATGTTAATACCCATAGTAATTTGACCGCCTTTGGTGATATCGTTCAAATGAGAATATTTCAAGTTTAGCTTTCGTGATATTTTCTTTGAGCTCTTGAATCATCTGGTAGCTGAAATTATTTTAAATAAATTAAGGTATTGGATTATCCTGTTGCTTCTTAAGAGATTTGTGTGATTTAATTCTAAAGGCTCTTTGGTCTGAGTTGGCAACGTGAGGTTGCAATCAAAGAAGTTATGTTGGTTCCTTTAAGAGGAGAATAATCTACTTGCTTTCTGCGAAATCCCGTAATTGGAAATGTTTCGAGTTTGGTGGCTGAGATTATTTGGATCTCATGTTTCTTGTGTAGTTGAACTTATTACTCAACAAATATAACGTATTGAAGAATTTTATTGGTTCTTAATTAGTCCTTGTGGTTTGGACTAAAGACCTTATCTTGTTCGTTGTGGCAAGCGATGTTAGTCAAAGAATTAATTTGGTGTTAAAGGAAAGAGTGCAGAGGGAATATTTGAGAATTTGAGTCAAGTTTTGTAACTTGTGGTTATTTGAATTGTTCATAAACTTTTTGCTCTTTTCACTCAAGAGTTGCCGAGTTTCAATCGCAATGTCATTTTTCTTAATTAGTGGTTATTTGAATTGGGCATTCAAGTGTTTTTCTCCTTTAGTTTTCGTGACGTTTATTCGCAAATGCCACTTGGAAAGTGGAAAGGTTTTCTTGATGAAATTCTGAATTCTGGATTTTTACTCTTGATGCACTTGGTAGCGATAGTTGTGATGTGAATCTTTCTTATTCAGATGTGTTTTGCCGGTAAAAGAGTTTGCTTAAAAAGAATTTGATTGAATGTTTCCGGTTAAAGGAGGTGATCCTTGTTTTCAGTAAAGAGTTCAATTGAGAGGTGGAACAAGAGTTTTGTGTGCTATGCGTATGTTGTGTGGTTTGGTACCGAGAGGAGAGGTTAACTCAAGGTACATTGGGTTGTTTTCGCTAGTTGTGGGGATTCAGAAGTTGACGTACCGCTAGGACAATCTCGGGTTCATACGCGGGGTACGCAACATCTGGTATGTCCAGTGTTGAGTGAGTACTGAGAGGTCCAAAGCTTTAGTTTTCAATAGAGCCGTTGGCCAACGAGTATGATCTTACATTTGTGTCATATATGTTGAGATAATCTGTAATGGTCTAAGCGTGATAAGACTTGGGACTTGGGAACTCGCATGTACGAGCTTTAACCAGAGTTTTTAACGTCGGGTAAGTGTCCATGGTTATTAAGTTTAGTTGGTATTTTTTTGAGTAGAATTTGGGGTCGAATTCTGTTTAAGGGGGGTAGAATGTGATACTCAGTTCAATCCTAAGAATTAATTGAATCTCAAACCATTTTATTGGGATTTAAAATGGAATTTTAGAATTTCTGTAAAATGGTGATTAAATCTTGGGCCAAAGGCCCATAGCCTTGGCCCATTAGGGGCAGCCTATAACCCTAGATGTACTGTAGCACCCACGTGCTACAGTCTTTGTCATTGTGCTACAATAACCCGACGCCTACTGATGCACACCCCTCCATTCTTTCGCTGTCCAAGAAGAAGGGGGGAGGGAGAAGAAGCCTTCCGGTGCCGCCAACCAAGGAGAAAAGAGGAGGAAGAGAGGAGAAGAAGAGGAGAGGAGCTCTTGTGGCTTTACAAGGGTACCGAACGATGTTCTTCGCTGTTTGATTAGTAGAAGATGCGAATTCGATTAGGATTGTCAAATCGATTTGCTGCTGTTAGAATTTCAGTTATGTCCTGTTTCTTGCACACACTTTTTCGACTACTTAGATTCCGAATCCGAAGAGTTGATCTCCTAGAGTTAGTAGGTCTTGTTCTTAGATTTCGGTGGCCGCCAAGAACACTGAATTCCGACGTACGGATAAAAAGTTATTCGTCTCTGCTGTCCAGAATCCTGACGAGAATAAACTGTCAAGTTATCTTTTAAAATATGAGTGTGTTAATGGATAATTCAGGGCTTTGACCCAACTAGGTTATTGTAGGCCTTGGTCTTAGCTTTTGATATTGTTAAAAAACGCTTAATTCGGAGTTGTATATTAAAAGTTATGATCGTTTTAATACTGTTGTCTTAATTGTGTAGACAGTTTACATTCTGTTTTTCAGTTATCTGTCAAGAAATTAAATTGGCCGAATTGGGTTACTTTGTCAATAAGAGTATTGTAGATATGTCAGTTAAGAATCCATAGAAATTGGTCTCACCTCATTCCGAGTTCCAGACCAAAAGATATAATTTTTACCGTTCTGCTGTCCAATTTCGGGTTGTGCCTGAGTAGTCTGTTTTCATATTAGAGCTAACTAGTTAATTGTGGGTTATCGGGAAGGCGTTATAGAATATTATTGGAAGCGCTCTGTTATATGTTGTATTTATTTCGAGTACTTACTTGTGTAGGCAGAGAGGCTTCGGGTTTAGGGACATCTTTTTTGCCTACTACCGCAGTGCTTCGCTGAAGGTAAGTACTTTGATGTTCATATGTTTGGTGTATGATGCATGCTTGATGGCTGTATTGTGTTTTTCTGATATCCATGAGAATATTCAAAGTTTATGTCCTTTTCTTATGTGTTATAACCATGAGTATATATATGATGTCTTTCATAGTTCATTCTTCAGTTCATGCATCCTGTTTCATGTGCCTTCCACGGGAGTGGATTATAAGACCCATCAATTCCAGTATGGGCACGTAAGACCCACCAGTCCAATGTGGGCAGTTTTGGACACCCGTATGAAACGTTCTTCATACGGGATTGGGATCCCCGTATTTTGGTTAAATACGGGCTTAAGTGCACACCGACGGGTGTGTCACTAGCTATACTGGTATAAGCATGTGTGCAGTCCATTCTTTTCATCAAATCCATTCATTCTATTCATCCATACACTCATTCGGGGTATGTTCGCATTCTTTAATGATGAGGTATCGTTCGTATTTGTGGTATGTTCATTTGTTCACTGTACTTGCTGAGTCACGGACTCATTCTTGCTTTGTTTGTTTATTTTAGGTGATCATTGATGCTGGCTCTATCGGGAGGGAGTAGACACGCACTAATCTTGCAATTCACCATAATCAAGTTCAACAATATGATTTAGTTTCTATCTTTCATTCATTAAGTGATGAACTGTAATAAATAAATTTAAATGGTGAAGGAAGGATACCTTCTCCATGTTATGATTGTTTATGTATTGCTTGTGATCTTCGATCATCCTTCGTTACACTTGCTTGAATTCAGACTATTGTCATGCCATAGTTCTATTAAATAGTGATTTCTTTATATCATTAGTTGATATTATTCAAATTCTTCCGTATTGTGGATGTAAGTTAGATCGTTTAGGTGACATCTTGGCTTCCGAATAGCCAGGGTGTTACAGGCGGTGGGGCCTCTCCTCATGGCAGCTGTGTGAATGGGATGCCATTTTTGCAGAAAAAAATTAAGCACCCATATATCTGTAAATACGATGCCAAAAAACGTTAGAATTACCAAAAATTCGTATTACCATGTTATAACATCTTTAAGATTATTTGGAACATTGGAATTAAAAAAAAACAATTCATTTTCTAGGAGAATCTAGAAAATTTGATGTGTTCCGGACGAAGCATTAATCTTTTTAAAACATAAACTATGCTTTATAATATTCATCTTGGGAGCACGTGACAACTAACAAATATGGGCTAAAGAGCTATTGTTACTCCCTCCAATACTAAACATGCGGCATTATTTAACTTAGTTACCAATCTAGCCTCCATCAACTCTGATAAAATAACTCTTGATCTCTACCTCTCCATAACAATTAATAAATGGGTTTGTCTATACATAATTCGACTATTTTCTCTCTAAAAAATAGTCATATTTTGAAAGTTCATTTACAACTCCATTATACATAAATTACAGTAAATTATTTACGTAATTTTGGTTCTTGGTCACTGTAATTATTCTTAAAAGTCTTAATAACTCATATTTCCATCATATGATTCAAAATCTCACATTTACTTTGAGAGGTTGAGCGAAAATAAAGACAAAAAAAAAAAATTACAACTCCATTATACATAAATTACAATAAATTATTTATGTAATTTTGGTTCTTAGTCACTGTAATTATTCTTAAAAGTCTTAATAACTCATATTTCCATCACATGATTCAAAATCTCATATGTACTTTGAGAGGTTGAGCAAAAATAAAGATAAAAAAATTATATACCAACAAAATACGGTAATATAGTGAACCCGTTATGTTCTTCATATGTACTTTGAGAGGTTGAGCAAAAACAAAGACAAAAAATTATATACCAATAAAATACGGTAATATAGTGAACCCGTTATGTTTTTCACATATACTTTGAGAGGTTGAGTACAAACAAAGACAAAAAAATAAAATTATATACCAACAATCAAATAGCTTAGAGAGATCAAAAGTGGAAGCTAGCAAGCAAGAAAAGAACAGGAAACACCTACACCTAATTCTTGGGAGGGAGTAGTTACGGATATTGCAATTACCTCACAATAATCACTTTCAATTTCATGAGCTCACCTTTACTTTTCATTTGTTATCAATTGGAATGTAATAAATAGAGGTGGATGGTTGATATCTTCATATTTTAGGATACAGTTGAGTTGGTACTATTTTAAATGGTGAATTCTATTTCAATTGCTTACATTTGTCCTCCTAGAGGTTCATTTGCTTGTGATTTTAATTATATGATTGTTGATCTTATTCTGCATTGTTGTTGAATGTTAGACTTTTTAAGTAGCATCTTGGCTTCCGCATAGCCAGGGTGTTACACTTTACCTGTCCTCTATATCTAATTATCATTTACTTTACCCCTATAAGTTAAGTTGGTGTGTAAATACACCCTCGGACCGTATGTTAGCACTATTTCTCGTTGTTTTCCTTATCTTTGGCACTTGTTTTAGTGGTGTCAATAGACTCAATACTTGTTTTAATGATGCTAACACTTATTTCAATTATTTGGGTGATTTCGGTAGTTGTGATACATAATTTTTTATTACTAATGTTTCAATGCTGAAATCATGTATTATAAATAGCAAAATACCCCCTCCAGTCACAAAAGGAAGTCATTTTGGGTAACGTGCAGTCAAACTTTATAAATTTTGGCTATCAATATCTTTTTGAATATTTAGAATGAATACATGAATTTGATATATAGAGATTTGTCTCAAAGAGTACTATTATAATATTATAATTTTAGTAGATTTTATAAATATTTTACAATAGAAACGAATGGTCAAAGTTGCATTTTGGAGACTGTATCGATGTCCAAAACGACTTTCTTTTGTGACTAGAGGGAGTAACACAAATCATTGAAACAAGTATTAGAATCACTTAAATAAGTACTAGAGTAAATTGCATCAAAGGTCACTAAACTTGTTTAGATGGTTCATTTAGGTCACCAATCCCATAATTTATACATCTGGAGTGAAATTGTAATCTGCAACTTCTGGTTTCGTAGTTTCCTAATTCCTACAGTGCCCAGAATCCCTCGAATCCTTGTCTTCATCCACCACAGAAGCCAAAATCAAGAGAAGGGGATGGGTTACAGATGGGAGGGTCAAATCGAGAGAAGAAGATAGGGATCAGGATGGTTTAGAGATGATGGATCAAATCGAGAGGAGCTGGGGATAAGGTGCCGGTTCGTGAGATGGAGATGGATCTGGAGATGGGATGTGTTTGGGATAGAGGAGGACATAGGAATTAGAATAGAAATATACATGTGGGGCTCGGTACAAAATTCTCCTACTCACAGGCACGTGCGTGTGTCCCACGCACAGGGAAGGCCATGCTTGGTCCATGTCACAATTAATTCTGAGGTGGCATCAGTGGCGGTGCTGATGACCCACTAAATCCAGATTACTGATCTAGATGTGTAAATTAAAATATCAGCGATCTAGATGAACCACCCAAACAAGTTTAGTGGCATGTGGTGTAATTTACTCTAAGTATTAAAATCATTAAAGTAAGTGTTAAAGATAATTAAAACCATGAGAAAATAGTACGAACATGCGACCTAGGGGTATTTGCAAACCAATTTACTTATGGGGGGCAAAGTAAACGAAAATGAGATATGTGGGGAAAGTTGAAAAAGTAGGTGACTTATGGGGGTGCTCATGGATTTTCCCCTTTTTTGGGTTGGGAAGGGGGAGAAGTCCATGTTACCCCCTGAAGTATGGTTGTTCGGCTACTTAACCCCTTGACGAAAGAAATCAGGTATTTAACCCCATGATGTTCTACAAATGGATTACTTAACACCCGATGGTTGTTTTATGTGGTGGTTTTGCATACGTGACATTGGTTAAGGGTGATTTCGCCATGTGTGTGCGTGAGAATGGAATGTTTCCCCCCCTCAAAATTCATCCATGGGGGGAGAAGTGCTCTTGGAGGTTTAGTGCTCCCGTGCGCTGCCGTCAGCACATGCTTGAGGCTTGGTGATGAGGACATCCCTGGCGAACCTGCTCCTTCATCTCCTCTCATTGAACCAACAAGGCCAATTACAAGAGTACGAGCAAAGAAACTACAACAACAGGTGAACTTGTTCTTTAAAGAGCATCATTCTGATGAGAATTTGCTGCTACCAAATTCTAGTATTTTGTGCATACTTAGGTACGAGGAGGATGGCTTACACGACCTAACACAAGTCAAGCAAGCGAAACGCAGTCCATTCAGTCCGGGCCAAGAAGCCATGGGGATCAACACTCAAAGTCCATGTGGGCATGCATGGTCCAAGTTGAACACAAGTCAGACTCACGTTGAGAGGGATGACCAAGCCAATCCAATACTCTAGGCCAAGTCACATCCAAGTGCATGCACCGTGAGGACATCAATTTTGCATGCCTTCCTAAATGACGTGAGGAGATAAATTCTGCATGCCTTCCTAGATGACCGAAGGCCAGCCGAACATGCAATTAATAGCACATTAGTCAATCATGTGATTAGGTAAGAAGATTACTTAGAGGATTTTGTTTCGGATACTACCGAATAGGAGTTAGTTTGGGTAGGATAAGAAGATTACTTAGAGGATTTTGTTTCGGATACTACCGAATAGGAGTTAGTTTGGGTAGGATTGGCCGAGCGCAATTTCCGCCGGTCCTAGGCATGCGTACGAGAGTTTGTTTGGGAGACTTTAAACCGGTCATGAGCCCTGATGAAAACAGACGAGTTATTTTGGAGATAATAGATTGTTTTATTTGAGAGTTCTTCCATGGTGACCAAATACATCATGAGGGGAAATTGAGAGTTCATCGAAATCAAGATCGTTCAACCTTTCCACTGGGAATTGGGAGTGCGATAGGGCTTCGCTTGGTGGTCGTGAAGTCCGACGCGTGTGTTCTCGCAAATTAAAGAGTGTTCGTTCTAGCATTGGCAACGAAGGATCACTACGATTCGAGAGGCTACACGTGAGTATTTTGATCCTACGTCGAGAAGAACGGGCGACCCCGTATCATCTTGGTATCAGAGCGCGGTTGACTCGGTAGTATTACTTATCCCTAGGTTAGAGTGATTTTATTTACTGTTCTTAATACCTAGAGTCTATAAGCCGAAAATTGCAACACAAAAATTCCAAACCCTAGTTTTTGCATCTGTTATTTCCTATGAGTTTAGTTAGGTTTTAATCCATTAGTATTTTTATTTAGTGCTAATCGTAGTGTTCTTTTGCGTTACTTAATCTTTGTGTCCAATTAAAACCCTAAAAAAATTGTCGGTTCGTGGTTGCTATAGTAGCTCGCGTTGCTACAGTGCACGACTCGCTACCGCCGACCGCTGCTACAGTACCCGATTCGCTACCGCGGGCGCTGCTGTAGTGCGCGATCTACTAAAGTGTTCGAGCTGCTATAGTACCACACCAGGCTGTGAACAGTGCGTGAAAAAAACACTGATTTTTTTCCTTCGTCTTTGAGACTAGTATTTGATAATTGCTTAGGGTTGTTCACTGAATTATTTACACAATCTGAATTTATGAACTGAGGTTATCTTTTTCCCAAGTTTCGGTCAAAATATTCTTCTTCTTTTCTTTCTTTCTTTCTTTTACTTCATAACCATATTTTTCTTTTAACTTGTGGCTTGTCTTTTCGTTCGTTCGTTCTTTTTTTCTCTCTCTTTTTTTGCCGAAACTAGGGTTTAAACTTCCCTCACACAAATTCTGATTTTTAGTAAGTGTAAATAATTCAGTGAACAGCCCTAAACAATTATCAAAGACTAGTCTCAAAGACAAAGGAAAAAAATCAGTGTTTCTCCTAGTACTTGTGTCCTTACATTTCATATTATTGCAATTGGCTAGCGTCTCTCCTAGTACTTGGTGCAAAACGACCTAGTTTTCTTCTCAATTTCATATTGCATCTCACTAGCTCATTCCTTTGTTTGCATTGAGTCACATTTATCTTTGCGTGTACGTTCATACACTTCGCTTAAATCCTTTGGATCAGCACTTAGGAAAAATATTCTAGCTTGGATTATTACTTAGCTTTGCAACATCAAGAATTTCAGATTGCTAGGATATACACCTCCATACCAAGCTCCACCAAATAACCGTTGTTGTGCAATTGTGAACACTCTTAAATTCGCTTGATCATCACTTTCTATTGTAGCTTCCACTAAGTGTAAGTTTCTTTTGGCCTTAATTCACTTCGGAAGGGTAAGAACTTTACTTGGGAGAGAAAGAGAGAGAGAGAGAGAGAGAGAGAGAGAGAGAGATTGAGTGAATTTTACTAATCATCCATATACATTCTTGTTGTTTGTGTTTTCTTTTGCACAATCTAACCATGTCAGGTGGAGAAGACAACTATGGTGTGGAGCATGATGTTGATCTTAATGCCCCGGTGACTCGCTTCCAACATCAGGCATTGAGAAGTACATTGCAACAAGAATTTGTAGCTGGCACGACTGCAATGGGGGAACAACTCAAGGCGGATATGCAGGATTTCCGTATTGACCTCAATCAACAAATGAGCGTATTACGTATGAGCATCGTGAATGATGTTGTGCAGGCACTTCATCAACAACAAGAAGAAGATAGTGTGTATCTACCGGCTCACATACATCTACGAGATGAGGTCACTGCACGAGTCGCCCAGGATGCTCAACAACGGCGAGACCATATGGTGGCACAAGCCATACGGCCACCTCCTCCTGGGAGAGTAGGTGGGGGAGGCGCCCTAGGACCCGAGAGGGGCCGTGGGCATGGTGGTCGAGGTGGGGACCGCCTCATTTCGACTACGACGACTTGTACCACTACGATGATGGATACCACCGCCAACACCGTCACGGCAATGAACAACCTCATGAAGAGAAATTTGGTAAGCTTACATTTACTATGCCAACAGTTTCAGGTACACATGATACCGAAGATTACCTCACTTGGGAGCTCAAGGTGGACAAGGTGTTCTGTATGCACAATTACTCTGAAGAAAATAAAATACACATGGCTACACTTGAATTTGACAAATATGCGCTTATATGGTGGGAACAAGTTCAAAATCAAAGAAGAGAGTACGACGAACCTCCCATCACTACATGGGAAGAGATGAAGTATCACATGAGAGCGAGGTTTGTTCCGAAACATTACAAACGTGATTTATTTGATAAATTGTAGCAAATGAAGCAAGGAACTCTCACGGTGGAGGAGTATTATAAAGAGATGTAGATGACCATGATTCGAGCTAATATATTTGAGCAAGAAGAACAAACAATGGCTCGCTTCCTTGCTGGTTTGCACCCACCCATCAAGCGCATCACCGAATTTCATCCCTACAACAACATGGTGGAATTGGTGCATCAAGCAACCAAGGTTGAAAGGCAAGTGCAACAAGAACATCATCATACACACCCCGTTCAGCACCTACAGGAGGTAAACCCACATCCCGTATCAATTCTTTTAAAACTAATCAATTTAGTGGAAGTTTTGCTCATAGTACCAGTGCTGCACCAGGAGAAAAAAATGCAACAACACCCATTACCAAGAAGAGTCCAGCACCTTCTACCTCGTCTTCAGTGGGTTCTATAGCAAGAAGTAGTGTCATCCAATGCTTCAAATGCCTTGGACGAGGTCATATGCAAAAGGATTGTCCAAATAACAAGGTTATGTTGCTTTTGGAGAATGAAGAGTATGACTCTACTAGCGAGGAGGAAGGTGAGACCCTTGCTGATTTTGAAAGATTTGGAGATGTACATGAGGAAGGACAAGGGGCGGAGGCGCATGAGGATGGGTTTTGTGACCCCGAGTCTGGTCCTATCCTTGTGTGTACACCGACGGTGTTGAGTGTGCAAGCAAAACCCACTCATGAGCAGCGCTGCAATCTTTTCCAAACAAGAGCTCACGTGAGTAAAGATGGTAAGTATTGCATGGTTATTATTGATGGTGGTAGTTGCCACAATTTAGCTAGTAAAGACTTTGCACTAAACTTGGGTTAAAATACAAGAAACATCCACATTCATATCAAATTCAATGGTTGAATAATGATGGCTCTATGAATGTTAGATATATTGTTGATGTTAGCTTTCAAATTGGTTCTTCTCGTTATACCATAGAATGTGATGTGTCCATGGACGTATGTCACTTACTTTAGGAAGACCATGGTAATATGATAGATCTGTGATTCATGATGGAAGAACTAATCAATACAAATTCATGTGGAATAATAAAGAAATAGTGCTACGACCATTAACCCCTTCTCAAATAGTACATGATAACATGCAAAAGATTGAGGTGAAAGTAGAGAATGAGAGAGGGAAGGAGCAAAAGAGTGTGATTCCACAAAAGGTGAGTGAGAGCCACAAGCTAAAACTGAATGGAAAAAGAAAGAATGAGGGAGAGAAAAAGTTAGTCATGATAGCCACTAAATCTGATTTTGAGAGCGATGAGAGATGATCCCACTTTGATGCACTTTGTATTGCTGTACAAAGATGTTTTGCTTTCTACTAATGGCTTAACCTCTCTTCCTAGCATGGTTTCTCAAGTTTTGCATGCTTATGAGGATGTCTTTCTGGAGGAGGTACCCGCTGGTCTACCGCCTATTCGAGGCATTGAACATCAAATCAACTTAGTACTAGGAGCTCCACTTCCCAACCGACCGCCGTACCGCACAAACCCAGAGGAGACAAAAGAAATTCAGCGGCAAGTGCAAACACTCATGGATAAAGGGTATGTACGCGAAAGTCTTAGTCCTTGTGTCGTTCCTGTCATTTTTGTTCCTAAGAAAGATGGTATATGGAGAATGTGTGTAGACTGTAGAGCTATCAACAATATTACCATTCGTTATCGTCATCCTATTCCTAGGTTAGATGATACGCTTGATGAATTGAGTGGCTCTACTATCTTTTCTAAGATTGATTTGCGTAGTGGATATCATCAAATACGAATGAAACATGGTGATGAATGGAAAACTGCTTTTAAAACAAAATTTGGCTTGTATGAATGGTTAGTGATGCTTTTTGGTTTATCTAATGCTCCTAGTACATTCATGCATTTAATGAACCATGTTTTGATACACTTCATTGAAAAATTTGTGGTAGTTTATTTTGATGACATTTTGATATATAGCCGCTCATTAGCAGAACGTGCTGAACACGTTAGACAAGTGCTAGAAGTTCTTAGGACTGAACAGTTGTATGCCAATATTGAGAAGTGTACTTTTTGCACAAATAAAGTGGTGTTCTTAGGCTATGTTGTTTCAGCTCATGGAATTGAAGTAGATGACTTTAAAGTTGAAGCTATTCGAAATTGGCCTACTCCTGTCAATGTTAGTCAAATTCGTAGCTTTCATGGGCTTGCTGGTTTTTACCTCTGTTTTGTGAAAGATTTTAGCACCATTCCTGCCCCCATTAAATGAATTAACTAAAAAGGGCGTTGCTTTTGAATGGGGAGAATCACAAGATAAAGCGTTTGCTGAATTAAAGAAATGTTTGACTGAAGCACCATTGCTCGTTTTACCTGATTTCACTAAAACTTCGAGATTGAATGTGATGCTAGTGGAATAGGTATTGGTGGTGTTTTAATGCAAGAGAGAAAACCTGTTGCATACTTTAGTGAGAAACTTAGCAGAGCACAATTGAATTATCCTGTTTATGACAAAGAATTATATGCTCTTGTGCGTGCTTTAGAGACTTGGCAACATTATCTTTGGCCTAAAGAATTCATCATTCATTCTGATCATGAAGCTTTGAAATACTTGAAAGGCCAAGCTAAACTAAATCGTAGACATACTAAGTGGGTTGAATTCATTGAGACTTTTTCATACATTGTTAAATAAAAGAAAGGCAAAGAGAATATAGTAGCTGATGTATTGTCTAGAAAGAATGTGCTTTTAAATCAATTAGAAGTTAAGGTTCCCAGATTAGAGAGTTTGAAAGAATTATATGCTTCGATCATGAATTTTTCGCACCATATTCTAAATGCAAAGATGGAAAAGGATGGGACAAGTATTCATATCCATGATGGTTTTCTATTTCGAACTAACAAGCTATGTGTTTCAGATTCTTCAGTGTGTTTGCTATTGTTGCAGGAATCTCATGCAGGGCGGCTGATGGGACATTTTGGTAGGGAGAAAACCTTTATGATGTTGGCCGATCACTTTTATTGGTCAAAGATGAGGCGAGATGTTGAGAGGTTTGTTCAGCGCTGTGTTACATGCCATAGAGCTAAGTCTAAACTCAATCCACATGGTTTGTATACTCCACTTCCAGTTCCTAGTGTTCCTTGGGAAGATATTAGCATGGACTTTGTTTTAGGATTGCCTAGGACTAAGAGGGGGAGGGATTATATTTTTGTAGTTGTGGATAGGTTTTCTAAGATGGCACACTTTATTCCTTGTCATAAGAGCGACGATGCGTCGTATGTAGCTGACTTGTTTTTCAGAAAATTGTGAGATTGCATGGCGTGCCTCGCACCATTGTTTCAGATCGTGATGTGAAGTTTATGAGCTACTTTTGGAAGACTTTGTGGGCCAAGCTTGGGACAAAGTTGCTTTTTCGACAACTTGTCACCCACAAACTGATGGACAAACGGAGGTGGTAAACCGTACACTCTCAATGCTGCTGATGACAATGATCAAAAAGAACTTAAAAGCGTGGGAAGATTGTCTACCACATGTTGAATTTGCATATAATAGGGCGGTGCATACTACTACTCAATTGTGTCCATTTGAGGTAGTGTATGGCTTCAAACCGATCACACCACTTGATTTACTGCCACTTCCATTACAAGAACGTGCTAATATGGAGGCTTCGAAGCGTGCTGATTTTTTGAAACAGCTCCACGAAAAGACTAAAGAGGTAATTGAAAAGAAGGTACATGCCTATGCTTCTAAAGCTAACAAGTCTAGAAAGAAATTGCTATTTGAACCAGGTGACTTAGTGTAGGTACACCTTCGCAAAGAACGCTTTTTGGAGAAGCGTAAGTCAAAATTAATGCCCCGTGGTGATGGTCCTTTCAAAGTACTTGCCAAGATCAATGATAATACATACAAGATATTGCTTCTGGGAGATGATTATGGTGTAAGTACAACTTTTAATGTCGCTGATTTGTCACCATTCTTTGGGCAAGACGATACAGAGTCGAGGACGACTCCTTGTCAAGTGGGGGAGGATGATGAGGACATCCCTGCCGAACCTGCTCCTTCATCTCCTCTCATTGAACTAACAGGGCCGATTACAAGAGCACGAGCAAAGAAACTACAACAACAGGTGAACTTGTTCTTTAAAGAGCATCATTCTGATGAGAATTTGCTGCTACCAAATTCTAGTATTTTGTGCATACTTAGGTACAAGGAGGATGGCTTACACGGCCTAACACAAGTGAAGCAAGCGAAACGCAGTCCATTCAGTCCGGGCCAAGAAGCCATGGGGATCAACACTCAAAGTCCATGTGGGCATGCATGGTCCAAGTTGAACACAAGTCAGACTCACGTTGAGAGGGATGACCAAGCCAATCCAATACTCCAGGCCAAGTCACATCCAAGTGCATGCACCGTGAGGACATCAATTTTGCATGCCTTCCTAAATGACATGAGGAGATAAATTCTGCATGCCTTCCTAGATGACCGAAGGCCAGCCGAACATGCAATTAATAGCACATTAGTCAATCATGTGATTAGGTAAGAAGATTACTTAGAGGATTTTGTTTCGGATACTACCGAATAGGAGTCAGTTTGGGTAGGATTGGCCGAGCGCAATTTCCGCCGGTCCTAGGCATGCGTACGAGAGTTTGTTTGGAAGACTTTAAAACTGGCTGTGAGCCCTGATGAAAATAGACAACTTATTTTGGAGATAATAGATTGTTTTATTTGAGAGTTCTTCCATGGTGACCAAATACATCATGAGGGGAAATTGAGAGTTCATCGAAATCAAGATCGTTCAACCTTTCCGTTGGGAATTATGAGCGCGATAGGGCTTCGCTTGGTAGTCGTGAAGTCCGACGCATGTGTTCTTGCGAATTAAAAAGTGTTCGTTCTTGCATTGGCAACGGAGGATCACTACGATTCGACAGGCTACACGTGAGTATTTTGATCCTACATCGAGAAGATCGGGCGACCCCGTATCACTTGGGGCATGGAGGAGAGAAGCTCAGGGAGCTCGTGGTCTTCCCCCGCATCGCCGTTAGGGAGCAGAGGCCGAAGTAGGGATGGGTCCTAGTTGCCGGTACCATATGGGTAGAGATAGGCTCCACATTTGTCACCTCCACATCTATCTCCTGAATATCCTGATGTTCTTCGACCTTAACCTGATTTTCATGCTCCGGTCATTGCCTTTGTCACTTTTATCATATCCTTCAACCTAGGTAGCTTCAACAAATATGTCCATGACCCTTCCTTCAGTTATCCTTCAACCTAGGTAGCTTCAACAAATATGTCCATGACCCTTCCTTCAGTGATGTAGTCACCCATGGCAGTGCAAGATTTGTCATCTATCAATATCCTAAGGCCATTACTCAATACCAATCAGGGGAACAACCAATGAAAAATCATATCATCAATGATAGTAACATGATCTTTGAGATGACCTTTGATCTCTGGCAACAAAACCTTGTCGCGCTCTATGAAAGACATCCTCACATATCCACCCATGTACTTGAAAACCCTCCAAAAATTCATGAATTCCACATTGTAAAGGAACCTCACCCCAAGAAAATCAAGATTATCCATTCTCACACCAAAATCCTGCAGTAAGAGATTGAAATCTCAGCAAACTACGACAACGATCCGAGGCCCAAAGATTCAAATTTTGACCTCCAAACCTAACTACCTGCATAATACCGAGAACCAAAGATTCATAATCTTGCAAGATTATGGAATCCATCAACTAAAACGAGACCACCACCACTAACTAAATGTGGATTCAACCTAAAAAAGCAAAACTTTATTTCTTCCCTACAAAATCTTATCAAAAGAAAACCCCAACGCATCTCATATCTAACCCTAACAAGCCATACAACCATCAAAATTGCTTACTTTCTTGTCGCGGATACCACAATAGAGGGCGGCGAACTCACTTGAATGTTCACTTCAAAGCGTATGATCATCACCACACCGTCATCTTCTCCGAGTGGAGCACGCGAGGCTAGACGGGCGACACAAGAGGCGAGAAAGGGGTGGTGATGAAACATGCAGGGTCACAACAATATTTTATTTCGAACCCTCCTTCCACCCCAACTTGCCATCTCAAACACACACATGGCGAAACCGCTCTTAACTAGCACTACGTAAGCAAAACCACCACATAAAACAACCATTGGGGGTTAAGTAATCTGGTTTTGGAACATCATAGGGTTAAATACCTGATTTTTATCTCAGAGGATTAAGTAGCCGAACCACTATACTTCAAGGGGTTATATGGACTCTTTTTTTTAAGAAGAAGAAGGCCACACGGTGTAAGTGGGTCATTCAGACGGGCCAGCATTGAATGCCGGCCCGTGCGGCCCGTGATGTCCCATGCCAGAAAACAAGTATAAATGGGGTAGCTTGGGCTTGAACAGATCACCAGTCTCAAACGGGAGCAACCGGTTCTTCTTGGACTTCTAGTACATGTAGCAACTTTTCCTTGTGACAAAGACCTAGCTAGGTACTAATCAAAGATTATAAAATTAAGGAATTATTTTTCGTTTTGTTCATTTTTTTCAAAATAAATGTATATAATAATTATTATTATTTTTTAACAAATGGTGTGGTTGGTTAACGCAACTATATATTCTGTGACTTAATTAATAACCGACATATCACCGGATCAAATTTAGGAAAATCCACAAATACCGCCCTAACGTGGGTTAGTGTAACTAAACCAAGCATGGTCTTCTACAACACAAGTCTTACTGATTGGATGCACGCTGACACAAACATTATCCAATACCTTATACCTCTTAGAAAACATATATTACCTTTTTGATACGGGATATTCCCATTTCCATTCAAAGTAATTAAACAGAAAACACAGTTGTTACAAGATAAGAAATCCATTCACGCACGATCAGGCGTCTCTAAGAACAAGTAAAAGCTAGTTCAAGATCGAACAAAACATGTATGTACACAACCTTGAGAAAGAACAAAGGCCACTACTACATACTTGCGAGAGAACTCAGACATCTTGATTCTTGCATGCAGTTCATCATCTCCATCTTGTGCTCGCTCTGCATGCGCTCACGCAAGCTGAAGTAAATTGAGGATCCTGGCTTCCAGCAGTGTTATGTAACACATACATATATCACCTAGCTAAAGCTTAAACAACTTAATTACCAGAATTCAAGTTGTATATTTGTTCTTAATGTCATGACTCCTGAACATATCTTGTGATTTGTCAGTCTGCAGAGAATACATGCGTCTTCCAGATACCTCCTGGATCGATCTCACCAACTTAATCTCCATACATGAAACTATCGCACTTGGGAACGCAGACTATAACACAAGTTGCCGCCACACTGACAAAAGACTAGAGTGGCACAACCATCTACCTAACTATCGATCAATCAAGAGATAATTCGAGCGTGCACCTTACAAGTTATGGTCGCAATCGACACATGATCAAATGTCCCACAAGCTAGCTCAGGTTGAGCTTATCACCAACTTATATTTTGCTTGTCATTGGGACCATTATGTTGAAGATAAGGAGAGATTGAGTGCTTTTTTGTCTTCGAAGAAGGAAGAATGTACATGCTGGCTTGTTGGCTCCAAAAGTACAGCTAGATCGATTAGATGGATGGATGGATGGATAATGGATTGATGGAATCTCCAAGCTAAAGATGATTGATTTTATGTTTCTCTTTTTGGGATTGGCTTTGAGGTTGGTGAGGTGCTCCGTGCTCGCCATTGGCGACATGCATGATGTGTAGATCGATGGACAGTCGATCGTCGCGGCAAAAGTACTACGGAACGTGTTCGATTTGTGGCCGAATGCAGCTTGCTTGGTTGGTGTGGTAGAAAAGTAGTTTGTTTGCATGTCTTTCGGAGGATAGCTTCACCGTACGCCAGCCGAAGGACAGGGACAAAATCAAGTTTTGTTGCGGCACTGGTTTCTTTTTTTCGTTTCGTCTAGGAACAAAACGGCAAAATATTCCTTGCCTTGAGTAAAATTTGGAGTTGTGTTGTATAAGTGAGCATGAATTTCTTGTCATTAAATAAGCATCTTGTATTTAATAGAAACTGGGGGTTATATAGTCCTTACGTAAGGGCTAGCCTATCCAACTTTCAGGCATTAGGATACTTTTAAGTTTTAAGTAGCCTGTGAGGATCACCGTAGCAATCAGATTTAAAACAGGCGGTAGGATTGCCCTCGATTCGATTTAGGTATATTTGAAACACATAAGTTTAGTAGAAAACGAGAGCCGGGCGTAGTTTGGATGGCTTGGAGCGATGTGGATCGCCCAGCCCACCCACGCTCGAGGCTTGGCCTCAATCGTGCGTGTTTCACCCGAGGGTTTATTTGTGGACTGAGCAGGAGCTCAGCTGGCAGAGGGGAGCTATAGGCTCTCAACCCATCACGATTCGAGCGCTGGCTCCCGCAGGTGCCTCGTGAGTTGAGATACTTCTTCTTCTTTAATGTGAACCAGATGAGGAAAATCCCAGATGTCAAAAAAAAAAAGTTTAGCAGAAAACAGAGTATTGTAAAAATCCTGGGTTTCAAATTAAGAGCCCTAAAGCGGTCCGTTGCTACTTACTTTGCTCGCCATTGTATAGATGGGCCAACCTTTTCTCCTACTCGATCATATCCTCCGCCTTTACAAGCTTGATGCACACAAAATCTTATCCAAATGCATGACTCGATGCATACGAAAGGAATCGTCATCCTTGCACGCTCCGAGCTACTCTACAAAAGAGTAACCTTTTGGATACGTGCAGTCAATTTTGTAAACTTTAGTTGTCGATATATTTACTAATATTTAGGTTTACATATGAAAATGATATATGTAGATTTGTATCAAAAATCACTTTTATAATATTATAGTTTCATTAGATTTATAAATATCTTTGCAATAGAAATTAGCGATCAAATTTGTGTCGCAAGGACCGAGCGGGAACGAGCGTTTCTCTGGAATGAGCGGTTTTTCTCCGAACGAAGCGAAGACAGAGCTAGGACAAAGGAAAATTTCTAACAAGCAGGGTTCTGATTACCGGAAATTTTTTTACTGGAGGTCACCGATAGGACCGAAATGGTGAAAAAAAAATTGGCTAAAATTTCAAATCAAAATTTGAAATTTTTCGAAGTTAAAATGAAAAAAGATAAAATTCAAGCAAAATTCAATGGGCAACGGTAATTTCTGCTGATTTTTGGCATGTTTTTGAATTTATCGGGATTAATTACCCGGTAGAACCGAAAATCCCGATAATTCAAACCCTGGTCGTGACATTTTCTTTTTTCCATTTTACACTTTCCTTTAGTATGGTGCCTGTTCAGAGTTGAGAAAGTGCGTGTTATATATTCTTTAGTATGGTATATGTCCTCTCTCTTTCTCCTCTTTATTTTCGACAAATGCTTCATGTGCTGGATGCCGATTTGATTTTGATGACCGAAAATTTGATTTATCTAAACATATTTCAGACGCTTGATGTATAGACAACCGCTTAGATTTATCTTGCCTCGAACTGGCGTGTGTTTCTAGTTCGGTGGACACCATCTATATTAACTTTTAATTTTGGCAGCTTACCACCCATAATGTGTTTACATTAGCCTGCTCTTAAATTAATTAAGATAAAGATCGGTTTTTTAAAACCATCCATAAATTAATCATTCTAGTTTGGAAATAGCCATTTGCCACTAATTAGTTGGTTTGATAAGATCAAATAGTTGTTGTACATTAAAGCCATGACGTGCTGCTCTATGTGATGGGAGCATGGAAATCTCAGGTGTTTGGCCCCAGTTTGAAGCATATATAGGTCAAGTGAGGAAAACCCCCTCAACCAAAAATTGGTCATTATATATTTTGTTGTTTTCTCCGGTGTTTGGCCCCAGTTCTCCTAATTGTCAGCTAAATGGCGGCTTTCCAGGGGCAGGTTAATTGGCACTACTCTAACAGAAGTCAACTAAGTCCAAACATCGCAAAAGAACCCTATGGTGGACGTGCTAGCTACTTGATCACCTTTTTTTTCTTGAGAGATTGTGAACGTGCTACCTAATTAGACATCATTCGCATCATAGCGAAGAGGCTTAATTTGATTGATTCGCACTTTCATCCTAATATTCGATCAGATAGACAGACAGACAGACAGACTGCTCGACACTTGATCGTCAAGAAAAAAGATGAGTTAGCTCAGTTGGCAGTTGGGGAAGCTAGGGCTGCCGCCCGCCTGCATTCGAGCGTGGCTCACGCAGGCGCCTTCAGATTAACCAAAAAAAAAAGCTTCTACTTAATGGAAAAAAATACCTAGTTCCTCCTAAGTATTTTTTAAAAAAATATATAAAAGATGATAATTGATCGCCACGAAAGGACTGGATTTTGTACATGCTCTTGCTTTTGTTTGAGACATTAAAGTTCAGAAAGGAGCCCTTGGTTGTTATGAGCAATATTCAGATTGAACGTCAAATAAATGAATTAAGCTGGTTACATCTACATGAGCATCCTCTTAGGACTTTGAAGCCTCACCCATATCAAAAGACATTGTGGGCTCGGTCTAGTGACAGAGCTAGAAATTTTCTAATGGGTTTGCATATTTAACACTTATAATTCTATAGTTTATACAATGGTTTCGTAACATCATAAATCCAACACATGTATTCCAAATTTATCAAAAGCACAATGCAAATAGTTCAAATAAGATCTTACATGAATAGAAAATTAGAAATATGCAACTATGCAAAGAAAATTATAATACTACTTTATGTGTTTTCATGCCTTAAAAACGTTTCATTACATCATCTCCACCAACCTTCAATAAAATTTCTCTCTCAATAAATGTGACTAAACAATCGTTCAAGAATTGATCGCCCATACTATTTCTCAACTTATTCTTCACAAACTCATAGCGGAAAATACTCTTTCAACGCTTGCCGCCGCCGGCGGCGGTAGGAGCAATACCAATTTGAGAAGCAAATATACCAATTTGTAAATTTCATGCTATTTTGTTTCAACAAGCTTAATAGAAAGGTTACCAATATTGTTGAGGTCCTTAAACCTATCATCACTTTGCATGCCATCAACGAAGTTATCAAGTTGGAAAGGAAGTCTCATCAAATCTATACTTGAAAACTCACTGGGATAAAAATTTGCAAGGTTAATTAAGTACTTTCTCCTAATCAAAGGCTTCAAATGAGTTGCGATGATTCAAAGCAAACATGCAAACAAGCAACTCCTTTGTCAAACCGATTGTCAAGCTCTTGAAGAACACTATCAATGATGCCAAGATATACTTCCCTTCTGAAATGATCATCATTTATTTGTTTGGGGGGAAAGTGTGATGATCTTCCAAATGACACATATTTCTTATTTTGCTCGGAAACTTTAATGCGATGTTTCATACAAAATGATGTAACTTTTTCCTAAAGAAAATATTCCCAGCCATGACTTCTTATATGTTGCAATCTATCCTTAACCAAATTAACAAGTGTCATAGTAATAATAATATCTTGGTTTCTCTTTTGCAAAGATTGATATAAATCATCTGTGTACCCAAGTATGACTAGCATCAAGCTTGCCATGAAAACAAAATCAATTGACTCAGAGACTACCACCATAGCATGGGCTTTTAATTCCCATTCATTCTTTAGGGATGGATCTTTTCCAATCTTTATGAGTACTTTGCGGATTGTAGAATACAAACCGATAATATGCAAAACAGTTGTGTAATGAGAACCCAACGCGTGTAACTGGTCCTAGCCAACCCCATCTCTTGATTCAACCCTCGTCACTAACTACTAGCAAGCTAGTGGGTGCTTTTGAGTTTTTAGTTGTTTGGTGCCATTGCCAATTGTCGATGGACACATTAACCACAAGCTAAGAAAGGCATGCGTTTGGACAAGTTACTAGTAGCTAGCAAAGTGGCTACTTTTTTAAATCAAATTCAATTAATGGTTAATCAGTACTGTAGCAGCAGTTTGGACGATTATATTATATTTCTTTGCTTTTGCACCAAATTATCTAGACATGAATTGATCATGCATGGTGACACATATATTTGCATTTTATTAAAGAATTTAATTAACAACAATTGACTATACCGACTTAAAAAAAAAAGCATTTTCCATCTAATTCTTAGAACATCAGAAAAAGGGTGGTTGACGCAACTAAATTGAAGAAAAGGTATCGAAATGGGACCATCGATCCATGAATGTTTCTTGGGGCAGAAATGGACAACACAAGCGTATATCCATCACCACAAAGGTTGAATCCCATCTATGCAAAGCGTACGTGCATGCTTGCCTTTGAGACAAATTAAAGATGAACGGAGACATGTAATATACATCTAATATGTTTGTTGGAGTGACAAGTAGCAATCAGATAATGGTTGGGAACGTCAACGGACAGTCTTACCGTTGAGGTAGGTAAGATGATCGATGGTGGATAGAGAGCGAGGAGCCTAAACCAGATTAATTATCAATCAGCACTTGCACCAACCTCCAAGCCACTTGATGCAACCGGTTACACCGAACTTCTCAGTCGGTCGTTCTTGTTCATCTTACACCATGCTTGAGTCCAACCACTTCGCCCAACATCCTCGATTATTCTGGACACCAGCTCTCCTAGCATAGTCCCGATCATCATTGTCGTTGACCATAGTTGACTGCAAACCACCTGCACAATAATAGATCAAAAATCGATTTCAGACACAAGTTCTTTGCAACTTTACCCACGTCAACCAAACACATGCATCATGCAGCATCTATGCACTAAATCCCATGACTTTGGTCTAACCCACAAAATTCACCGCCTTCCCAATGAATGGAACACCTCGGGGCGATCAGACTGCTGCCCTCAGCCGATATGACCGTTGCCTGGCCGGTCAAAATGTATGGGAATTTTTCCCCAGTCTCATACTACACTCTGTCTGAAAATTTCAAAATTTATCTAGTTTTTTTTTTTTTTGTCAAAACTCCATTTTCAATGAAACCAAGTGCAAACGCATTACCTCACCTTCCTACAAAAGTGATGTTTGACGAATTCTAAAAATTCAACTTTTTCAAAGTGGCCAGTCAGACCACCACTCTAAGGCCAGTCAGACCGCCAGCGCGTTTGACACTTAGCTGAACTTCGCTGAAACGAGGTTTCACAAACACCTCGATACCATTATCATTTGTTCAATCACATTAAGATTATGATCATCTACCTACGTTCTCCACACTTTTTCCCGGTCTTTTGCGAAATGCAGATTAGGAGAAGGACTAAACGACCAAGTGGACGGAGTTGCATGTGTAGTTGATGTGTCCCTTGTGACCCATTAATATGCCTCTTTTGTTTCATGGTCGTCGTACTAATTACTGTACTACTTCACTAATCCTACCAGAAAAAAAGTATGAATGAAAAGCGACGTGCAAATCTCTCATTTGTCGTCAGAAAGAGAGCCGCTACACAAACCACGTTCAACGTACGATACTCGTACGACGTGCTCCCTGTCGCCCGAGCAGCAGCAGCAGGACGGAGAGGATCCATGCAGAGGATCGAGACGTGAATCATTTTCCCCACCACAAAATGGTTTCTCGGAAAGAAAAAAAAAAGGACGTCTTTATTACAAGATGTGCCTGGGTGCATCTTGAAAAGCTAACATACCAACAAGTGTGTTCACTCATACAATTTTTGTGACCGCGTAAGTTTATTGAGAAAATTAAAAGTATAGTTATATTTTGCACTCTCCACCCTGGTTTAACGACGTAAAATAGGTTAGGTAATTGTAGTGTGCCTCTTAATTATAGAGATGCATATATTTTCTGGAAAAAGTGCACCTTGGGATTTGGAAAATATATACCAAATATTTATAAAAGAATAATTAGACAGAAGTACCAAATATTTAAGAATCGAATGAGTAATTTTGAGATCGCATTGACCGTAGACCAGGGAAAGAAAATATCAGCCTTTGAGAAAATCAGGGCCGCCGAGATTTCGGTATATACCGCGGAAAGCTCGGCTCGTTAACCGCCTTAAATATTCAAATTTGATTTTTTAAAAAGAAAATACGAAAAGCAGTGGATATGGTATGGACTACATGTTGAAATAGAGACGAGATCGTATTTTTTTCAGATTTGAAACTCAAACGTGTGCCCCACCTCTAAAACCGGAAAAAAGACTACTGCTAACCGGGGTCACTAAGATCGGAATTTTAGTTCAAATTTTCGATCTATCCACGGATCCGATCAGAAATAGACTTCCAAAACAAGCCCAAATTGGTCACGTCTCTCGTGGGGATTTTGATACGGTGACGTGTTTGCTATGTATGCATGCCACGCGCTCCGTGTGCGTGTGCGTGTACGGTAGATACTGTGTTTGAGTAGTACACATTCGCTAGAACCGTGAAGAGCCTCTTCCCTGGTTCACATGAACAGGCTCTGAGCTCTCGATCGGGACCATGAATGTACACTTAATTAACTCGTGCAAGGAGATGGACACGCACACGCACACGCAGGTAGGATGGGGTACGTAAATGACCTCGTTCTCCCGGTCTGTGGTAGGCTATTTATTTATGTTTTTTTAATATGTAATCAAACACTACTTTTCAATTCCAAAACGAGCTTAAGCTTAGGTAATTTATATGGGAAAAAGATATATACAATGTGTTGAGCCTCAGGCTGATTTGCCAGACATGGTCCCCGGTTTTCCATGACTAGTTTTCCACGTCAGCTTTGGCTACCGCATGATACCGGGCATAGTAGCGGCTTAGAATTGGTAATACTAGTCAATCAAAAATATTGTCTATATGTTAGATTTGGGGTTGTCTACCTGCGCCTGTAGTTTTTGTTGTATGTTGATATATAAAACATATGTATAGTACCAGGGTGGCCCGTATGCCCGGACACATCCAAAAATTTAAATTTCGTGCATACATCAGTTCTTTAGTTAGGTCGTATCTGTAACACGGGCCTTAGTGTGCACCCAAAACAACCCAGCCACGCTCATGCTTTCCACCCAACATCAGCCTACTCATGCTTTCCCCTAACATCAGCCCAAAGCCCACTCGCGCCCCAATCCCACAACCTCCCCTCGATCACTCCTTCAGCCCCCCACTCCAATCCTGAATTCCCAACTCTAATCCCCTCCACTCCATTAGTAGAATGGATGAAGTCTTAACAACAATCACCTTGATGAAGTCTTGAAGCGTTCATATCGGGTCACATAACGAAAACATATGAGGCCGAATCATAATTGCTAAATAAAAGTCTTGGAACGAGATAGTTCATACTTGATGGGTCATTACGAATATAATGAAGTGGTGAAAGCTATGGTTCAAAGGTCCTCGTAGATATTGTTACTCTTCTATTATGAATGATATAATGTTCTGTTACATAATAATTCTAGCAAATGGCATGAACAAATAAATAAAATATGTAATTAATGGGTTCTGAAAATCCTTGATTAGATCCTCGAAGGACTCAAAATTCCTCGTGAGAAAGGAAAAAATAGCAATATATATAAAACTCATACCTAATAGTCTCTTACATGTAGTAAGAGCATCTCCCGGAAGATAGTGCATCTCCCCGAAAGAAAATTATCTCACCAGTCGATTTCTTAATCACACCAATGATCATATGATCCCTAGAAGTGGACAAGAACTCATCAAGACCCGAAAGAATGAAATAAGGAACCTAAAAACCAGAAGCGCATCACACAAGCACTTATAAAGTGAATCTTCCACCAGAAGATAGTGGAATAGTGGTTTCCTCTAGTACCATGAAGGTATGACATACGTTAGTGATATTGGCAATTAATCCCTTAAACGTCAAAACTAAGACTGGTTATATTTTACTCTAGAGTGGTACAACCATACTTTATAGTTCTGTAGAACATACTATTCGTTGTAACTTTAACTACCAAGAGATAGCTATAAAATATTAAGACCCTGAAAGGTTTTGATAAATCATATCTTGAAGGCATACAACTTTGCAACTAGTATTACATCATATCCTCTGCAAGGATGATCTACTTGTGTTGCACAATCGAATAGTGGTATTTGATAAGTCAAGTATGTTAATCCCAAATAGTGTTTATCCTAAAATCTCCAGATGAATAATAGGATATTTGTATGTAAGACTCTGTATTGTGGTAATCTAGTTGATTTGATCACAATATACTTGTCTATATTCATTTTCCAAAAATATATGAAAAGCATTAGAGTAACAAGACTTCAATAGAAGTTATCATCAGGGGAAGCACATACTAAGCACTGATCATCATACTTGAGATTTTGAAAATCTTAGTTCAGCCTAGAAGGTGTCGATATGATGATTACTGACTAAATTCACCTTGAAGGTTTTCCCACTTAACAGTTTAGATCCAGTTGGTCGACAATGCAAATATCATAAAGATCATGCATAGATCCTGATGATCATTACTAGATCCTGAAGATATATGTCAAATCTCTATAGTGCAAAATCCCATGATGGATTACTTTGTGGTGGTGCTGTCATCTCTTAACAGTCATCTAAGCAGACCTTGGTAGCTATTTCTACCAACCACTCAGAGATTATAACACTATATGAAGCCTCAATTCACTACTACAAAAGGCTAATACTGGATGCCTCATCACAGACGATTGACCAAAACCGTCTGTATTACATGCAATCATAGACGATTTTAGTTTATAGACCGTCTGTGTTACTGGCTGTGCTAAAAACCGTGTGTGAAGAGATAATATCATAGACAATTCATAATGAAACCGTCTGTGAAGTATCACAGACGGTTCTTAAAAATAACTGTCTGTGATATTTAGAAATATCACAGATGGTTTTTAACAAACAACCATCTGTGATACTTTCTAGACGGTTCTTAATTATAACTGTCTGTAATAATATCCCTTCAGCTCCCCGATGAGTTTCTTCGTCGCCGATCCGTCTCTTCGTCACATTAATGCCGCTTTGGCTCCCCGATGCGTCTCTTTGTCTCACGCGCACACCAAATTTATTCTTTGTTTTATAAAAAGAATCATCCGCCATCGAAAATGATCATCATCGATCCCCTACATATAAACTCTACTCTTCTAAAGCTAGCAGAAATGGCTCCCTCTTCTGTTTCCTTGTCGCCGACATTGATCGCCTATCTGGCCATACTGTACGAGCACCTCTCCGGTCGTACGTTGGCGGATGCGGCGGAAGGACATTGTTTGATCAACAGTGTCCATACTCCTCTGTCCGAGGATTTGCCAGAGCAGGTGGCTACCACCTTCCGCCGTCTTGATATCCTCCTTCGCTGCATCTTCCGAGTGATCTCCCACTTCCGACGAGTTTACCGCGTCATCAATGTGGTCCTCCACAACGATGTTGCACATCTCGAGGAGGCTCACCGTCACTTGGACTACTTAATCAAGGCGGTAGGTGACCGAGTTGACCATGCCGAGACCCCTCAAGCAAAGGAAGAGAGCTTATGGCCTCAATTCTTCTTGATTCAACAGTCAGAGAGTCTTCAGGAGACACTCGAACAAGCGCGTCAGCGGGTGGATGCATTTCGGGCTTCGTTCGCTCACGAACCGTCCGATGTCGACGCTGTCGCCTACAAAGTTTTGAAGATGGAGATAGCAGCCTACCTCTGCCACTAGAAAAACTTTGTTTATTTAGATTTCTAATTTTTTTAATCTTTGTAAGAAACGACTGGCCACGTTGTTTGGCCATATATATGTAAATTCTAAAATAAAAAAAATCTAGTTTGGAGGTGATCGAATTACTATATTATATGTTGAACCATATGCAAATAATTTCCAGCAGTATTTAAATGATAAAATTGACATATAAACATATAATTTATTCATGTCATGAAAATATATACATAACAGTATATGGTCAAAACATATACAGAACTTTGAACAACCACATCACATATGGTTCCATAATAGAACCATCTGTGATATGAGATCATGTCTGTTCTATTATAGAACCGTCTGTGATAAGTATGACTGGCGGTTTCATAATAGAACCGTCTGTGATAACTCTTTATTAGTAGGAGCCGCTAGGGTTTGCGCCCTAACATGTCACTCCCCAGCGCCCTTACTCTCGCCCGTTCCCCTCCCCACCTCGACGACGACGCCGCCGCCCGAAGCCTCCTCCTAGACCCCATCATCGACACCGCTGATCCAATCGACCTTCCCACGACCAAATCCACCTCGACACCGCTACCCATCCAATCGACCTTCCCATGGCCAAATCCACCTCAACACCGCCACCTGAAGCTCCCCCCCCCCACGGTGTCGTTGTCCTCTCCCCAGCGCACGCGACCTCTTCGTCCTCTCCCCCTGGCATGCGCGACCCTGACCGGTTACTTCTCCACCGACCTCCCCCGGCTACCTCACCACCCACACTGGCGACATCGAGGTAAGACAGATCTATCACCTATTGGTTTGGGCTATTGGTATTCATGTGAACCGAGCTGCAATGTGACTGATGGCTGGCTGGATGGATGGATCTGGAGGCGGGGAATGGGGTTGTGTTCGGGTGTGACCGCTGGTGCTGCTAGTTGTGGATAGATCCTATTTGGTTGCTTAATGTGTTAATCTGGCACAATCACTGATTTTTATATGCTCTATGTGATTTGTCTGTGCCTAACACTAGGGGGTATTGCAAATTTGTATACTCTGTTGAATTGCTCAATGATGTTAATAGTCTTATGCTGAACTTGAATTGATAATTAGTTCATATTTGAGCTCTAATGAATTGCTAACTGATGTACACATACAAATTTATACATTCTGATATACAATTGAATTGCTAATTGATGTCACAAATACAATTGGATGTGATATTGTGTATAGAATATGTGTCTTTTAAATGACCTAAGGATTCACATGTTTATATGTCAATTATGTCTTTTAAATTTGCTATTCCATTCGAAAACCGGAACAAATGAGTTAAAAACTACTACAACAGCTCTTCACCTACCTGTGTAACCGTGTTCATGCCGGTCAAGTTATTCTCCCTTGCGTCCAAGGTACGTCCTTCCATTCCTGATCTCTTCTCTATAAAGTATCCAAGCAGTGGCTGCTTGTGCCTTTAAAACTGGCTTTATATATATATATATATATATATATTGTTCGTAGTCCATCAGCCACTTTCGAGGGGTCGTCCACACAGCATAAGGATGAAGGGACAGCAGCCACGGGCAACTTCATCGAGCCCCTGCAAATTGAAAAAGCATGGCGGCCAAGAGAGTGTGTGGACTTCTAATTACCTGAATGTCGTCGATAGGTAATTGGACGTCATTATGTTCAGAAAGTGACAATATCCAGGTAATTGGATGTTCATACGCTCTCTTGGCAGCCATGCTTTTTGAATTTGTAGGGGCTCGATGAAGTTGCCAGTGGCTGATGTCCCTTCCTCCTCATGTTGGTGGGCGACCCCTGATATATATATATATATATATATATATATATATATAATATATATATATATATATATATATACTCACAGATATATATATATATATGTATGGTATGGTACTCACAGATGTACTCTCATATACCACTTAAATCGTATGGTGATACCTCTTTATCAATTTGAGTATACTCCAATAATGATTATAATATACCCCAAAGCGAGTTCCATGAAAAATTTCATGAAAATCCACTTTTTATACCAAAATTCGTGTATATACTTCTTTTATATATGAAAAAGGGTATATAGCAAAAATAAAGGGCTTCAATGAAAAAGTTTCAATCAAGTCACATTGGAATATCTTATAATTGGTATTTAAGTATACTGAAAGTAATAAAGAAGTATAATATATTTGTTTAAGTGGTATATTGAAGTGGGAGTACATACTCCCAAGTCACACACACACACACACACACATATATATATATATATATATATATATATATATATATATATATATATATATATATATATATATATATATATATATAAAGCCAATTTTAAAGGCACAAACGACCATTTGCTTGGATACTTTATAGATAAAAGTAATCACAGAGCGGTTTGATTACAAGCATAAACCGTCGTGATACATCGACTATCACGATGGTTTCAGCTACAAAGCGCTGCATGTTATTCAACTATCACGCACGATTACGAGTTAATAACCGTCTGTGATAGTATGCATCACAGATGGTTCGAAAATCGTCTGTGATGACCTCATGTCATTACTGACACATAAACTCAGGCGACTCACTAAATTGTCTGTGATAACGTTTTTGAACCATCTGTAAAGATCCTTTCTGTAGTAGTGATTGAATGTGTTTAGCTCAGACGTGTAACTAACTACATCCTAAGTATTGTAGCATTAATACCGTCAATACCCCCTCAATTATCTATAAAGATAATATTGCTTGTATTACACAAATGCAAATGGGTTATATCAAGAGCAGCATCACGAAGCATATTGCTCCTAATTTTTTCTATCCTCATGAAATTCAGAAGAATAGTGAGGTAAAGATCCTGCAAACAAAGCCTTGTGAAAATCGAATTAATTTATTCACTAAGTCTCTGCCAGCATCCAATTTCTAAAGATATATTCATAGCATTGGAATGGGATGGTTTAAAAAGTTACAGAGTTCAGGGAGAGTAAATCCCTAAATCATCGCCCTTGTCAAATCCTGATGATTTATCCAAAATCTTGAGGATTGGATCCCAAAGATTAAATATTGTACTCTTTTCTTTGGTGAGTTTTTCTGAAGTTTTCTCACATCAATATTTTTAGTGAGGCAACAAGTGTAATACAACTTACGAATGTAACGTACTCTTTTCTCTGTTCATTTTTTTCCCAATGGGTTTTCGGAATGGAGTTTTTGATGAGGTATTTGCGTATCGTTGTCTATTGCCAAGGGGGAGTGTTGCGAAACCTAATTATAGGTAAAAGACTAAACTGCCCCTATAGGACTTTTACCCCTATGGGCTATAAATATGAGGACCCACTATGTACATGATACAAATAGATGAATAAAGAATTGGATCCCCTCTATACACTGTGTCTCTCTTGGTGTTCGTTGTTTGATTAGATTGATTGTCTCCGAACTACGACATCGATTATTTAACAATATTCTCTGTTTTATGGTGTTGTTTTTCCTCTTGGTTGCCTGGGGATTTATATCCTCAAGGGGGTTAGTGTCCGGTGCTTTTTGCTGATCACTTTGTATAAACTTGAATAATCTTTTTTCCTCTTAATGCATTGGCCTGCTGTTCTCCTGCAGCCCTTCAAAGAAAATGTCGTCAGTGTTCACTATCAGCATTTTTCCTGTTAATTTAGTCACTTAATTATTGTTTCGAATTTCCCATAAAACAATAAATACTTGTTTTGTTCAAGATTATAACATTTTGGATACTGACATGATCTCCAATGTGGAGCTTCGACGACACACGCAAAATAATAGTAGAATGGTCATAAAGACGATCAGCACCACGCACATACTTGAGAGCAGCAGCAGTATAGTTACTGTATTGACGATCGAATAATTTTTGGTGCATGGATCATGCGGCGGCGTCCGCGGCGATGGGGACGCTGTGGAGGACGACGGTCTCGACGGTGAGGCCGGGGCTGAAGCCGAAGAGGACGCCCCAGTCCATGCCCTCGCCGGTGGTGGCGTGGCCGTCCTCGGCGGAGCGCTTGCGCATCTCGTCGAGGATGAAGAGGACGCAGGCACTGGACATGTTGCCGTACTCGGAGAGGACGTGCGGGTGGCGCGCATCCGGGCCTTGTCGAGGCTGACCTTGGCCTCGACCGTCCAGACCGCCCGGCCGCCGGTGCGCCACCCGAAGATGGAGTTCGGTCGTCGATACCCGGTAGCGCGGCGTCCACCAGCGCGCTCGATGTTCTTGGAGATGAGCCCCGACACGTCCTCGAGGAGGTGGAAGGTGAGACCCACCTCACGGGGCAGGGTTTAGGATTTCGTTTCGCTCAAAAATTCGAGGCCTACCGAAATTGGCGAAATTTTGAATATTTCGTTTTCAATTCGTCCAAAATGCTGAAATCAGGATTTAAAATTTGACCAAAATTTGATCAAAATTTGCCCGAAACTGCTGCTGCCGCCTAGTGCTCCCACTCCTACCGTCCCGCGCCGCCGCCGCCTGGTGCTCCCGCGCTGCCGCTGCCTAGCGCTCCCATTGCCGCCTCCTGGTGCTCCCACTCCTGCCGTCCCGCGCCGCCGCCGCCGCCGCCTGGTGCTCCCGCCGTGAGCCATCCCGTGCTGCAGAAGTGGATTTTGGTAGCTAGGGCAACTGGAAAATGGGAGTCACGAACTCACTGGAGGGCAAAGGGGGATGGTGGGCCTTTTGGGCCGATGGAGACTGGGGAAAAGCTACAGGCCGGCACCGGAAATTGAATGAGCGTGAATTTTTTTTGACCGAATGGCCCAAATTTCGGCTGTGAGCGAAATGAGCGAAATTTCGATGAAATTTGGAACCCTGCACGGGGGTGGCCGTCGATGGCGCCCTCCGAGTCCGGCAGGATGGTCTGGCTCGCCGACACCAGCTGGAACAGCGGCCGCTCCACGGATTCGTCGGGGTCGGCGCCGATGATCACGGCAGCCGCGCCGTCGCCGAACAGCGCCTGGCCGACCAGCGAGTCGAGGTGGGACTCCGAGGGGCCACGGAACGTTACGGCGGTGATCCCCGAGCACACGACCAGCACGCGCGCGCCGCGGTTGTTCCCGGCGAGGTCCTTGGCCACCCGGAGCACCGTGCCGCCCGCGAAGCAGCCCTGCTGGTTCGTCATGAGCCGGTTCACCGATGGGCGCAGGCCCAGCAGCTTGGCCAGCTGGTAGTCGGCTCCCGGCATGTCCACGCCGGAGGTGGTGCAGAAGACGAGGTGCGTGATCTTGGACCGCGGCTGCCCCCACTCCTGATCGCCTTCTGCGCCGCCGCCTTCCCGAGCTTCGGGACCTCGACGACGACGATGTCCTGGCGCGCGTCCAGCGACGGCGCCATGTACGCGCACATGTTTGGATTCTCCTGAAGGATCTCCTCCGTCACGTGCATGTACCTCTTCCGGATCATCGACTTGTCGCCTGCACTCACACCCATATATACGCACCGACATCGACGACGGCAACGATGACGACACGCCGGCGGCGACGTCAAGGCAAATCTGTTAGCTCGTTGATTCCATAAAAGGGCAAATTAAAAAGGGGTGGGGAAAAAGGATGCATCGGTTAATTTGGTGCAAGTATTGTCGAGAGTCATGGAGGAGCGACTCACATCATCAGTTCATGACTCATATGTCTAGTTGGTATCTGTCTTGTGGGCCCCGCTAATTTTTAGGTACTGTAGCATGTCAGGGTCGTGTCCTGTCCTGCCATTCGATCTGGACTTGTTCCAGAAAAATTGTTGGTTGATTTGTGGCGTACTGGCATCGATAGTAAAATGGTACATGTAATTGTTTACTTCGATTGAAAAAATATATGAGTGACGAAAGAATCGGCCGAAGGTAAATTCTTCTGATTAAAATTTTAAAACTTGTCATGTGAAGGGCATGTAAAGATCAAGAGCTACTTACAGCTGGAATTTTAAGATTTGCATGTCTAATCTTTTTTATCTGGTCCCTAGCTAAGCAGGATCGAAGTTGCTCGATCCACTTGTCACAATTAATTAGCATCTTCCATTTGTGATCATCCCTAAACGTCCCGTGATCCGTCCGTCCAGAGCTATTAACTTTATGCTTTGTGTTGTGTTCTATCCTAACCTTTTCCCCAATAGACATTCATCTCCCAAGAAAGTGACCATACACATAGCATTTCCTCTTGTCCTCTGCGTGGTAAGTTTGCAGCAAAATGACAGGACGCCAAGCCAGAGAATCGCTAATCAGCAGTGGATCAACTTGCCACCATCTGATACCTTTTAGCATGTTCATAGGCGAGACACTTAAATCTGCCACTTACTACTTAACTTGCAGTTAAGTTGGTAAGTTCGGGCGTTCGGCACGTCAAGTCGTTACACTTACACATCCTCTTGAACTTTTCCTTGAGCTCGGCGAGGTGCTCGCTCTTGGTGATCCTGAAGTAGTAGTCCGGGTAGTCGGCCTGGTACACGCAGTTGGCCGGCGTCGCCGTGCCGATGGCCAGCACTGTCGCCGGGCCCTCCTCACCTCCTCCACCGTCACCGCCGTCGCCATCTCCCCTACCTCCGCCTACCTCTCGATCGGCCGGCCGGCAACGACGACCAAGACGCACCAGCCACCAGCCGCAGCAGCTAGCTAGTACTTGCGACGCTGGTGCCATGTGTCTGCGTTGGGCAGCAGAATATATAGGCGCGAAGGGTTAGTGAGTGGGTGTGGGGTTAGGTCAGTTGGACGGGCGGATGGAGGCCACGTGGGCGGCTGACCGGTGAAGATCATGCATATATCTTGATAATTATTACTAAATCTTAAAGATATATGTTAAACCTTGTGGATATCATAGGGATATGCTCATGATCTTAGAATGATGATACAATTGATAATGGTGTTAAAGGTTTGTCGAATCACTCGTTTTCTCCTGAATTCAGGAATATCGGTTTGACCGCAACCGAGTGCTGAGTGGTCGAAAACTTCAAGTACTATAGCTCTGGGTATTGTAGATTTCGAGTACTGCAGCTACAAGTGCCGAGTGGTCGAAAGCTTCGAGTACTATAGCTCCGGGTACTATAGATTTCGAGTACTGCTGCTACGAATGCCGAGTGGTCGAGAGCTTCAAGTACTGTTCATAAAGTACTGTAGCTACAAGTGCAGAGTGGTCGAAATCTTCGAGTTCTGTAGCTACGAGTATCGGGTGGTAGAAAGCTACGAGTACTATAGCTACGAGTGTCGAGTGGTCGAAATCTTCAAGTACTGCAGCTACGAGTCGAGTATCGAGCGGTCGAAAGTTACAAGTACTGTTGCTCCAAGTTCTGTTCATCGTGAGCACTGTTCATCGAGCACGGAGTGGTCCTGGACACTAGGGGTGCAAACGGAGCGGATAGTTCCCGACCGACCGAATAAATGTGGCTAAAATTTGGATAGCTTTTCGGATATCCGGATTCGGATTAAGTTTCTGCGCGGATACTAGTTCGGATTCGGATAAGTAGGTATCCGCTTTATTCGGAACTATCCGGGATTAGAATCGAATATATCCGGCAAGCTATCCGAATTTATCCCGCTCCAGCTGCTGGCGCCCATATCTCCCGCCGTCTCGCCCCAGCCCCCAAATCGCTCCCAGCCTCCCATTCATCCCGCACTCCTCCCTCCTGCGCCCACCTAACCCTAACCCTCACCGCCGCCGCATCCCTTCATCTCCCTCGCCGTCGCCGCCACCTCCATTCCCCTCACCGCCGCCGCCTCCCCTCCCCTCCCGCCGTCTGGCGGTCCCTCCTCCTCAGTCCCGAGTCCTTAATCCTCATCTACCTCTCCCCCACCCGCGCCCTCCCCCTCCGCCTCCTGGAGGTCGCCAAGGAGTACTACAACCAGTTCAAAGAGAACACCACCGAGAAGCACTGAATCTGCTTCAAGAACAAAGTCCGCACCACCGACAAGTACGTCTCACAGAAGAGCCACGGCCGCTCGTCTGGCCCACCGCCAGCGCCGTCTCCGGCTCCTCCCCGGCCGCTTGTCTGGCCCGCCGCCTCTTGCACCGCTTCCCCCTGGCGCCTCCGGCCTCCCGGGCCCCCGGCGCAGCCTGGTGGCCAGCGTCGCCGCTCGACCACTCCCTACACCGCCCCGCGATGCAGGCGCAAAGATCCCCGGCGATGGTGGGGGCGGCGTGGCTGCGGTCTAGTCGCCGTCCCTGGCGAGGCGGCGCTGCGAGGGCACCGCCATGAGGGCCATCACCCTCGAGGCCTCGACCTCCGCCCTGGCCTCGGCGTCGGCCCCTTCACCTTGGTGAGCCCCCCAACCCTGACCACACACCGTCCGATCTACTCTGGTTGGGATCGGAGGCCGTCGGTTGCTTGCTCGCTTTGCACGAGAGAAGAGAGAGAACTTGTGTTGTAAGCAACTGCTTACCTGAAAGTTTCAATTTATGGGGGTTAATTCTGATGTTAGAGCTCGCAATTTGTGCAGGGATGCAGATTTGTTTGATGCTACCAGGGCCACCGAAATAAGCTTAACTGATTGTTTCTATTGGCTCTGTGGCTTCAGGAGCCTCTAAAGTTGGATTTTGTCATAAGCTTTTCAGACCATGGGTTTCACCTACGCTTCAATCCTTGGTCGCAGGTATGTTTGTATTGGTACAAGCATATGCTTGGATTTTCCTCGATACTTGGTTGCATCTTAGGCATCACTGAACTCACTTGTACTGAATGCATGAATACAACATTTGTTTGTAAAGATTGAATACTGTGCCAAACTGCTTATATAATCATATTTTAGTGGCTTATGTATTGTAAAAACTAGAAAGCGTAGTGCAGATCCTTGTAATACGGGAAATGTCATAGTAATTTGAATTCTGTGATTATATAAAAATACATGCTTTACATGTGCTAAAATTGGTGAAATTTATTCATCATCCTTCAGAAAAGGCTAAAGTTCATTTCTTTTTTCATGCAGAGGCTCCGTCTCATAGATATTTATGATGTTATGAGACTTCAATTACGATATGCTACATCTTTAATCGGGTGAGGAGCTTGTAGGCATTACTCTTGGGTCTTGGCAGTTCAGACTATCTCTAGTTTTGCTGTGACTGCCAACCCTCACCCCACCAACCTAAGCATCTTAGTTTTATAAGCAAATATATGGACATAAAGAACAGAAGAAAGTGAAGAGTTGCATGCTGAACAGCTAGTAGTTGTGTTGTACAATCATTGGACAGTCTCACAGTCTTTGTGCATATGAGAAAAAATGTGTTTCCATATAACGTTTTACCTTACAATATTCTTATCACTAGAGCAAACCTTTTTATAGTTTTATCTTCTTTTCAGCTTGGTGAAGAGCTTTCGTTCACAATAGGGGGCCAACATATTCCTTTCGGAGCATCACCACAGGTAAAACATTGTACCATATCCTTTTTTTTTCTTTTATGAAGTGTATTGTGAGGCAGTGAGTCTGATTTCTCTCTTGACTTGGTATTCTTTGGCAGGATGTCTGGACTGAGTTGGGCCGTCCTTGTGGTATCCACCAGAAACAGGTCTCTCTCTCTCTTTTAGATTACTGAAGCACTGCAGTAGGGATTTTCATAGATGTTGTAACATGTTAGCTTTTCAATTATCGCACAAATGGCATGCACTATCTTGGTTTGCATATGCTTTAGTGTAATTATTAGAAGCATGTATGTGCACTTTCATATTTTATGCTATACTGAGCTGGTGAGATGGAAACCAAACTGAGCTCTCAACTCTTAACTTATGAGCATGCTAGAGAAGTCAGAGTTCTATCCAGTTTTATAGGAGATCAGTGTACCATGCATGATCCCATGCACACAAGCAATTCAATATATTGGCCAATAGATCTAAGGGCATCTCAGTATACCATGCATGATCCCATGCACACAGGCAATTCACTATATAGCTGTTGGGTGTTGTTGTACATGAGATTGTTAGGAGAGAACAATATGGGAAAATTTGATCTAACATGCCAAAAAATGTGCTCCACCGAAACATGTCGAATGTCATGGTTGGGCAAGTTTTTTTTTCTTTCTTCCAGTCGCTTGCAGATTCTCTTGGGAGGTTTGAATTGTACCTCTTAGCAAAACAATGTGGCACCTTATGCAGCTGAAGAGCTGTTTGACCTTTCATTTACTGATTTATAGATGTATTATTGGATCCTTTTTAATATGAAAAACCAATTTTTTCCCTCGTGATACAATGCAACTCTTCAGTGGTATGTGCTCAATTCTTTTATCAAAGATCAATATAAAGGAAAGGGTTCGTCTATACAAGATTCGACTATTTTCTCAGCCTAAAACAGTCAAATTGTTTTTCTTAAACATGTAGATTCCTATCTTCGGATTGTGGGGGGAGCCAAAGCTTCCTTCTTTGTTTCTGCAGGTAGTAACGTGTTTCATCTTTCATTCGTTCCTATCCCATAGCAAGTTTTTTGAGTTAAATTATATTGTTTCGTTTTACTTTCAGATAATATGCTGGGTATTGGGAGAGTATGGAACAACAGATGGGAAATATTTGGTTTCTTATATTGTTAGGAAGTTGTGTGATGTAGCAAAGGCCCACCCAACTGATGACACTGTCGAGGTATGCTCTTGTAGCTTAGCTTATGTTTCATTGATCAATTGGCCTCTTTCTATCATGTATGCTCTACGCTCAAAGATGAAAAGATAGATTCTAGTTAAGGCAATACTATGCCGTTTTAGTTCCTCTATCCTCGACTATAGTTCCCCTGACGCCTTGAGGGGGTCACAGACAGGGGGCGTAGTATGGTCTCCACATACTTGCTTAAATAGCCTATGTTATCGTGTGATATATTTAAATTTATTTGTTAAACTATTAATCTAGTTACATTTTGAACATATAGTATGGTTGATTGATCTTTATTTGAGCGATATATATGGTTTATATTTTCGCGCAATATCCGAATAAGTATTCGTGACCGAGACAATCCGTATTCGGTTCGACATGTATTCACTCCGTATTCGTGACTGAGACTATCTGCATTCGTATTCGTATCCGGCACTGCCGTGTCCAATTCCAAATACGAGAAAAAATATGGAAAAGAATATGAGATAAGCGATATCCGACCGTATCCGCTCTGTTTGCACCCCTAGTGGACACTAGTCGTAGACAGTGGTCGTGGACACTGGTCGAAGACAGTGGTCGTAGACCGTGTCATGGATATATGTTTTGCATGATGCATGTTTTAACTAACGTGGGTTAAGTTGTGAAGAATTTATCCCCAGAATCGATATTTTTTGTCTATTCTTGTGCAGGTGGCTTGGCGGTCAACTATGGTCAATGGTGAGAAGGATCGGGACTTGGTTAGGAGAACTAAGGTCCAGAACGATCATGGATATCGGATGAGATGGTTGGAATCAAGCATGGCGCAAAATGGACAATGATGACCGAGCGCAGCAGTTCTGTGCGATGGGTCACAACAAGCGGCGCGACAGTTCTATGCGACGGATCACATCTAGCAGCGCGATAGTTCGGTGTGACAGGATGGATCAAGCGGCGTGGTAGTTCGGTATGATGGGTTGCATCAAGCGACGTGGGAGTTAGTGCAAGTGTCATGATGGTTTCCGTGGGAGCCATCGTGCGTCAGTGAAACCCGTTTGTGTGTGAGCTTAATGGGTGCCTATTAAGATGTCTTCCTCTAGAAAGCTAGTCTTCACTATAAATAGGGGAGGGTGCTGGCTATGTACTGAAGATCGTCCGGTATTGAAGAAACCCTAGTTTGGGTTTAGAGAGAGGAAAGTGGAGAGGTAGGGTTCTAGAGAGTTGGATTGATTGTGTGCTCAAGTGTTGAGCTTTTGTCCTCCAGGATGGAGTGGCTGTAAACCAACATCAATCTGAAATCAATCTAAGCAAGTTTCTTCAAGATGAGTCTCTTCTTGTTCTTACTCTCTCTTTTGTGATTTTGGGGCTTTCTTTGATCCTTTGGTTTTCCTTTGATTTTTGGCCTGGATCTTACTTGATGTGATATATGGGAATGCATCTAGGATCATTTTTTACCCACAACCAAGTTTTTGGATCATATTTTGGTTTTGACTCGGTTTTGAAGCAATCTTCACTCAAACCGAAAAAGGTCGAGAACTTTGGCAATGATCTTCACGATCCTTGACTGAAATAGGTTCCTGACATCTCATAGAAGGTGTGTTTCAAGTTTCGTATAGTTTGGAGTTGTGGATCGAATCTTAGACCAATTTGTGATCTTGAATTCTAGCTGATTTTACTGTTCACCCGAGAGGTCTGACCACTCAACTCATTTTGTCTTGAGTCTTTAGTGATTTTGGTTTGGTTTCTTCAGGGAGTTGATTGGATTCAATACAAGTCTTCCGCGATGCTTGTATATTGATCTTCATAACTCTCATAGCTATTGGAGTGAAAATCGTATTGAATTCGATCAAGGTGAAAAAGAAACAGTAATCCTATTCACACCCCCCCCTCTAATCGCCGTTTCGGTCCAACAAATCTCTATAGTGCAAAATCCCATAATAAATTTCTATTACTTTGTGGTGGTACAACCATTTCTTGGCAGTCATCTAAGCATACCTTGGTAGCTATTTCTACCAACCACTCAGATATTATTACACTATATGAAGCCTCAATTGAGTGTGTTTGGCTCAAACATGACTAACCACATCCATAAGTATTATGGCATTAATACCGTCAATACCCCCTCAATTATCTATAAAGGTAATGCTGCTTGTATTACACAAATGCAAACGAGTTATGTCAAGAGCAGCATCACGAAGCATATTGCTCCTAATTTTTTCTATCCTCATGAAATTCAGAAGAATAGTAGGGTAAAGATCATGCAAACAAAGTCTTGTGAAAATCCAATTGATTTATTCACTAAGTCTCTGCCTGCATCCAATTTTCAAAGATACATTCATAGTATTGGAATGAGACGGTTTAAAAAGTTGTCGAGTTCAGGGGGTACTGTAGCTTCGAGTACTATAGCTTTGAGTACTATAGCTCTGAGTCCCTGGTGGTTGTAACCCATGGTCATAGCTTTTCGACCAGGTGTGGTGCGTAGCTTTTCGACAAGGTGTGGTCGTAGCATGTGGTCGTAGCTCTTTCGACCAGGTGATCATTGGAGCTGGTTGTAGACCTCGTGGACACTGGTCGAAGACAATGGTCCTGGACACTGGTCATAGACAGTGGTCCTAGACACTGGTCTTAGACCTTGTGGAGCTGGTCGTAGACCTTGCTGGTTAGGTCAATTTTATGGGTTTCAGTGCATAGATGTTGTATGATGCATATTTTTGACTAACATGGGTCAAGTTGTGAAGTACTTGTGCTTGAAAATAGTTGCTTTGTCTATTGTTGTTCAGGTGGCTTAGAGCCAACTATGGTCAACGGCGAGAAGGACCGGGACTTGGTTAGGAGAACCTGTTGGTGATATGCCCTAGAGGCAATCATGGAGATGATTGCATCACGTCTATATTTATGAGTTCTTGAATAAATGTTATTCTGTTCCTTGAATGAATTGTTAGTTTTGAAGATCAACGAGTATGTGACTTGTTGGTGAAACTCTTCGACTTGTATGATGTCGTTCTTAAAAGTATACCTGGTCGAATGTCACTGATCGGAACACCAGTGACTCTACGACCAGCGCATATATTGATTGATGACCATGTTTCACCGATCATGGATATAGGGATATTGAATCAATAATGTGAACACATATTAGAGAACATGGGGTTGGATTGACCCACCTTGAGACACTATAGAGATTGTTATGATTCTATGTGTCATTAGTTGGTCTCAAGCAATGATGATGTATAATCCTTAGACCTGAGATCAGCATAGTTCCCGACATGTGTAATAGCACTCTTAGGGGTTGCCAAACGCTACTCGTAACTGGGTAGTTATAACGATAGCTTTCGGGTATGCTATGAAACATGCGGAGGGATGTGACTGGTCGGATATGGGATTTGCCCTTCCTAACATAACGGGAGAGATGTCTCTGGACCCCTCGAAGTAGTCGGATAAAGAAAGTGCATGGCCATGCCACTAATGGTCGAAGTGTTCGACCACATAAGGTTATCCGACAACTCGATCGAGAAAATATTGAACAGTCCATGGATGACACATTATCTCACCTAGAGTTCAAACCAGATATCGTGAGGCAAAGGGAGAATACTAGAGTAAGTCGCTTAGTTCGATCAGATCCAGACAAGTCATATGGTGATATGAGCAAGTCGTAGACTGATCGAACGAAATCACAGAGTGGTCGAAATCTGCTCATAAGGAGTTACGAACTGGTCGTGACCGAGTGCGAACTGGTCGTATAAAGATAGGATCTGGTCGTAAGTGATGAGGACCTAGTCGTAGATCATATTGCATTAAGGTTCGTCCGATATAATTTGTGTGTATTCGGGAATCGTTATGTCCTGCTAGGGACCGCTACGACTCGTGGTCGGAAAGGGTTTCCAAGTCACAACCGATTACACATAAACCTAACGGGTCACACACTTAATGGGATGGAACAAACCAGTACGAATACGATTCGTCAAATGTGTTCGGATAGGATCCGACACGGGGCACTATATACAAGGAGATGCTTGAGACTAGGGTGGCCATGCGAGACAAACACGTGAGTTGTTTCCACCGAAACCCTAGCCGTCATCTTCTTGAGAGAGCCTTCCCGTGCGACTTGGTGAGCACACCGGCGTACGGTTGTTCCTTCTCTGGACATGTGGATACCATAGAGGCTCTACTGCGGTCGCTGTTGCGCTGAGGACGATCCGCGATCTTCCTAAGGAACTGCGGAGGTTGCTGGTGGAGACGATCGACTACAAGGACGTTGGATGATCGTCTATGACCACTACATCGACGCGTTCATCGTCGGACTAGGCTACTCCGACCCTACTTCCGCTGCACTGCGCGTCTGGTGGTAATGATCTGTGATCATCTATCTTGCTTGGCATCCTGGTTTACGTGGTAGAAATTTTGAATTGTTGCTAGTGTAGCCTACCCGTATCCCTACAGAACCAATGTCCAGAATGGTCATAGATGCCGAATGAGATGGTTGGACTCAAGCAAGGTGTAAGATGAACAAAAACCATAGAGAAGGTGAAGTTTGAGCAAAGGTCTTTGTGAAGGTATGTGCTAATGCCTCATCAATTATGTGAATTGATGATTGTGCGTATTGTGCGATGCTACGTGACGGTTTGCTTGTTTGTGATGGTTGTATGAAACACCTCGTTTTTCTGAGCTTTTTGAAAATTTTCAAAATAAAAATAACCATTTGATTTTATTGAAGTTCTAAAGCTTAACTTGAAACTTTGGAAATTAAAAATAGTTTAAATGACTAAATCAAACTTCAACTAATCCGAAAATTTGGTTTGGAGTTTGCTGGAGTTCTCTGGTGTTTAAAATTCCCTTTCTCTGTTCATTTCGTTTTCCCCTTCGACCTCTCTTTGCCGTGCTGAGTTTCCCGTACTCTGTCCACCCTCTTGGTTTGGATCTTTCCTACGATCACGTTGAGTAGTCGTATCTTTTCTACGACCACGTTGAGTAGTCGTATCTTTCCTACGACCACCCTTTTGGTCACGACCTCCCGTTTGGTCATGACCACCTCCTCGGTTTTGACTACCTTCTCGGTTGGACCACCCTCTCGGTTTCGACCAGCCGCTCGGTTTCGACCGACCCTACCTGTCAACCTCCTCAGAATCTCCTCCTCAGGACCTCCCTTAACCTCCTCCGTAGGACCTCCTCAGAACCTCCCTTGACCTCCACAGGACCTCCTCTTCGGACCTCCTCCTCGACCTCCTCCTCGGGACCTTCCTTTGGCCACAACCTTCCTCTTGACCAATTACAAATTTTTCGTCACGACCACCCAATATCTTCATAATCGGTTCATTCAAGCATGCATCGGTTGGACCACCTAAAACACATCAAAGCAAGAGTGAGCCCACCCTTTTCATAGCATCAACGATCCAAGATAAACAATGCACCAAAGATGTGAATGCTGCAATGCACTTTTTCAACTTTATCTCTTTTCGCATTTTTACCGACCGACCCTTTGCCCATCATCGAATGATGGGGACCTCTTTTTCATTGCCCACATTCCACGAATGTTCAAGCCTGTCGGTTCCTCTCAACATCATTTTCACATGCTCACCTTCTTCTTCCTCCTGAAAAGGTAATTGGATTGCCCTTCTAAACCTAGTTGGTGAGCTCCTTTGATTCGGCCCTCTACTAACCTTACCAAGCCATATAACAGAACATCCATTTTCGCGTCAGGTTTCTGGACAGCAACACTCAAACTATCATAACTTTCTCTACATTAATCCAAATTTCGTGACGTCACATCTACCTAGGAGACACCCAGACCCAAATCTGCCTCTAACCTAATCAAAACCACAAACTTCACTGCTGCAGAAGTCTTTGCGTATTAAATGCCGTTATGTCGCATTAAATGTTGTCGCGGCTAGGGTTTGGGGAGGGTGGCGCCTCCCCTAGTGCCCATTCCTCCTCTTGTGTCCTCCCGATTACTGCTCCCATCTCGTCGCTCTGCCACGTCACATCTACCGCGAGTCTCGTATTAAATGCCGTGTGCCCATGCTACGCCGCCGTGAATCCCGTCGCTCCATCCTTGTCACCTAGTTCTCCTACTTCCTCTTTAAATAAGCACTAGGGAGCTCTTTTGCCCTTTTGCACTCCCTTTGGACCTCCCTTCGTTTTGTCGAACCCCTTAACTGACTATCGTGTGGACCACCCTTGATATCCTAGTAAAAGCAAGTTGGTACATTAGTACGAACTAATACTTGTTGCAAAACTCTCTGCTTAGTCAAAATTTAGCTGGATATTACGGAAGATTCATCGAAGGTTTCTCCAGTACTGCCAGGCCTTTAGCTCAGCTATTGAAGAAAGAAAGGAAGTTTGAATGGACAGATACTTGTGAGCAAAGTTTCCAAGAATTGAAGAAGAGACTAGTATCAGCACCTGTGTTAGTCTTACCAGACGTCCACAAAGACTTTGAAGTTTTCTATGACGTCTCTTGTCATGGCCTCGGTTGTGTGTTGATGCAAGAAGGAAAAGTAGTGGCTTATGCATCTCGTCAGTTGAAGACTCATGAAGGAAATTATCTAACACATGATTTGGAATTAGCTGCAATTGTGCATGCCTTGAAAATTTGGTGGCATTACCTCATCGGTAATCGCTGTGAGATTTTCACGGATCACAAAAACTTGAAGTACATCTTCACTCAGTCAGAACTCAACCTCAGACAAAGAAGATGTTAGAATTGATAAAGGATTATGACCTTGGAATCCATTATCATCCACGCAAAGTAAATGTAGTGGCAGATGCCCTAAGTCAAAATGGGTATTGCAACACTATATTGGTTCAAGAAAGTCAACCAAGATTGTATGAAGAATTGAGACATCTGAATTTAGATATTGTTAACCAAGGTTGTGTAAACACTCCGGAAGTTGAACCAACTATTCAGAGTCAGATCAAGGAAAATAAAAAAGAAGATGAAGACATCAAAGAAATCAAGAAGAACATGAGAAGAGGCAAAGTCTCAGGATTTTTCGAGGATGAGCAAGGTATAGTTTGGTTCGGTAACCACATCTGTGTACCTGACCACCAAGAAACAAAGTAGCTGATTCTGAAGGAAGCCCATGAATCACCTTATTCCATTCATCTGGGAAGTACCAAGATGTACTAGGATCTGAAGGAAAAATATTGGTGGGTCGGTATGAAGCGAGAAATTGCCGAATTTGTTGCACACTATGATGTATGCCAAAGAGTCAAAGCAGAACATCAAAGGCCAACCGGATTGTTGTAGCCCTTACCAATTCCCAAGTGGAAGTGGGAACAAATCGGCATGGACTTCATCACTGGTTTGCCTAGGACCCAATCGGGATGTGATTTTATCTGGGTCGTGATTGATCATTTGACTAAAGTGGCACACTTCATTCCCGTCAAAGACCACCTACCCAAGCAGTAAATTGGCAGAGCTATATATGGCTAGGATCGTTTGTTTACACGGAGTACCCAAAAGGATAGTGTCTGACACAGGTTCACAATTCACCTCTAGATTTTGGAAGAGCTTGCATGAAGCCTCAGGGACCCAACTCAACTTCAGTACAGCATATCATCTCTAGACAGATGGGCAGACAGAACGAGTAAATCAGATTCTTGAAGGCATAATTCGAGCTTGTGTTATAGACTATGGAAGAGTTGGGATCAGAATCTACCTTATGCAGAGTTCTCGTACAACAACAACTATCAAGCCAGTTTGCAAATGCCTCCATTCGAAGTGTTGTACGGCAGACAGTGTAGAACCCCTCTCCTTTGGGATCAAGTTGGAGAGTATCAGTTCTTTGGACCTGATTTGATTAAGGATGCTGAAAGTAAAGTAAGAATGATAAGAGAGCCATTGAGAGTGGCTCAATCCCGACAGAAGAGTTATGCTGACAATCGTCGCAGAAACTTATCCTTTGAGATAGGAGATTTTGTCTATCTCAGAGTAACTCCACTTAGAGGAGTAAGAATATTTCAAACCAAAGGAAAGCTTGCACCAAGGTTTGTTGGACCATACAAGATTGTGGGAAAAAAAGGCAAAGTCACTTATCAGTTGGAGTTGCCGACATCCTTGTCTGCAGTTCATGATGTCTTCCACATATCGCCGCTCAAGAAGTGCCTTCGAGTTCCAACAAAGCAAACATCACTGGAGAGCATCGATCTTTAAGAGGACATCACCTATGTGGAGTAGCTGATAAGGATTCTTGTTGTCGCAGAGCGCGTTACCAGAAGCAAGGTCACCCGTTCGTGCAAAGTTCAATGGAGTAACCATTCAGAAGAAGAAGCCACCTGGGAACAAGAAGAAGATCTGAAAGCAGAGTATCTCCACCTTTTTGCTGACCAAGTCTAAATCTTGGGATCGAGATTCCCTTTAGGGGGGTAGATTTGTAACACCCTGTTTTTATGAGCTTTTTGAAAATTTTCAAAATAAAAATAACCATTTGATTTTATTGAAGTTCTAAAGCTTAGCTTGAGACTTCAGGAATTAAAAATAGTTTAAATGACTAAATCAAACTTCAACTAATCTGAAAATTTGATTTGGAGTTTGTTGGAGTTCTCTGGTGTTTAAAATTCCCTTTCTCTGTTCGTTCCGTTTTCCCCTCTAGCCTCTCTCTCGACCCTGGTGAGCTTCCTGTGCTTTGTCCACCCTCTTGGTTTGGATCTTTCCTACAATCACATTGAGTAGTCGTATCTTTCCTACGACCACGTTGAGTAGTAGTATCTTTCCTACGACCACCCTTTTGGTCACGACCTCTCTTTCGGTCACAACAACTTTCTCGGTTTCAATCACCTTCTCGGTTGGACCAACCTCTCGGTTTCGACCAGCCGCTCGGTTTCGACTGGCCCTGCCTATCAACCTCCTCCTCGGACCTCCCTTGACCTCCTTAGGACCTCCTCCTCAGGACCTCCTTTGACCTCCTCAGGACCTTCCTTAGGACCTCCTCCTTAGGACCTCCCTTTGGCCACGACCTCCCTCTTGGTCACGACCACCCTATCGGTTGGACCACCCCTTTGACTTCGACTAACCCCGCCTGTCAGTTCCCCTACTCACCTTCTCCTTCCTCCCGCCGTGTCACATCTGCGCTGCAGATGTCTTCGCGCATTAAATACTGTTGTGTCACATTAAATGTTGTCGCTTCCGTAGTGCTCGTTGCTCCTCTTGTCAACTCCCTTACCTGCTCTCATCCCGTCGGTTTGCGTCGGCTAGAGCTTCGCTCATACGCCCGTGCTGCACCGCCGTGAATCCTGACACTCTATTCTTGTTTTCCCAGTTCTCCTACTTCCTCTTTAAATAAGCATCAAGGAGCTCTTTTGCCCTTTTGCACTCCCTTTGGACCTCCCTCTATTTCGTCGAACTCCTTTCAACCCAGTCATTTGGACCACCTTCTGACCTTCTAATTCTCAAGCTCCGAGAGCTCGTTCCCCCTCGTTTGAGCTTCGACTCGAGTGGTTCAAACTTCTATCTTCTTCTTAAGTCTGTACTTTTCTGTTGGTTCCAGTTGGTGTTTCTGGAGTTTATTTGGATTTTATTTGAACTTTATTTGATTTGGCTGCATTCTCTCATGTAGATTTCGATGACTCTGGAGAACCCGAGTACTCCAAAGAAGTAGACACTCAGGCATTATAGCAAGGCAAGTCATACCTTTGATCATATTGAATTTCAGTATTTCAAATTATTTAAATTCCATTTTTAAATTATTACTGCATGCGTATTTCAATTCAATAAATCCCTATTTTAACTTGATAGTTATTCCTAATTCCTTTGTACACCCAAACTTGAATGTCGTGTGGACCACCCTTCATATCCTAGTAAAAGCTAGTTGGAACATTAGTACGAACAAGAATTTGTTGCAAAACTCTCTGCTTAGTTGAAGTTTAGCTCGAAAATATTTAATTTTGGGAAATTTAACCAAAAACTCAACTATGATTTAATTTATTGCTATGGTATGGTCTATACCATGAAGTTTTATGAAATGTTTTAATGTGATAAACAAATTGAAAATTGGTTTGGACTTGGGCGAAATGGATGTTTGGATGGGTGTATGTTCATGCATGAGATTGATTTATTTCTATAGTCGAGGCCTAGGGTTCTCTTGGTAGTCGCCTAAGTCAGTTAAGGACCAGTCTTCGAGCGTTCCTTTGCTACGCCTTATCGTACCACCACATGTCTCGAATGAGCGGGACCTGGCTAATTAATTTGCAATGTTTCACTATAGTCGTTTCATTCAGTTGCGTGGGTGGTCTTTTATGACCTACTTCTTTACATTCCCACTTGGCGCAAGAGGGGGCCTGAATCCAACGGGTTTCTATCCAAAGAGGGTGAAACCTTAGCGAGGGGGACTGCGGTGGAATGGTGCTTTGTAAAGACCTTGTCACGAGCTCTAGACTACTAACCTAAGGTAGTGAGCGGTGGTATCGACGGATGCCAAACAAACTAGAGAGGTCGTGTTGTGTGGGTAAAGCTGTACAACCTCTACAGAGTGTACAAACTATTCGAATAGTCGTGTCAATGGTCATAGACATACTGGCTCTCTCTTTGATGCCTTTGGAATTTTTGATGGTTTTTAGGTTTTTATTTGGGGTCTTGCTGTGATCTTGCTTGCTGAGATATGTGGGATATAATCTAAGATCATCTTGATCATCATTCACTCACGAGTAAGCTTTTGAATCTAAGTTTGTTTTTGCTCGGTTTGGTGAAAGAAAAGGTGATTTTAGGGGTTTTGCTCTTGAGGGTTTTTGGCTTGATTCTTCCTATGATTGAGGGTGCTAGGACGTATGGGAGACTATCCTTAGCCATCTTGGATTGATTTCTCCCATGAAATCCTCTCAATCATTGTTTTCATTTTTGGCCCGGTTTTAGACCAACCTTCACTCAAACGGAAAAAGGTCAAAACTTTGGCAATGATCTTCACAATATTTGATCAGAATAGGTTCCTGTCATCCTAGAGAAGGTATGTTTCATGTCTCATGAAGTTTGGAGTTGTGGATCTAAAGTTGGATCAATTTGCGATTTCAAAATACTGCTGAAATCCAGTCTCTGTGCTAGTTTTACTGTTCACCGGTCTGACCAGTTAGTGGATATCTCAGCGTGTTTTGATCCTTTTTGTTGTCTGGTTCTTATTGAATGATTATCTCTGATCTTCATAGCTCCACATAGCTATTGGAGTGAAACAACCGTGAACGTCTTAAGGCAAAAGATTTTGAAGAGGTCTTTTTTGTGTGGCGCCTATTCAACCCCCCTTCTAGTCGCCTCTTCAGTCCAACAAGTGGTATCAGAGCAAGGTTTGCTCTTTTGTGATCTTCACCGATCTTTGAGCATGACGACTAGTAGAAGGTCTTGTGAGTCTTTTAATTCATTTTCTTGTGACTCTTTGGCCGATGACCATGTGAGGCGTGAATCATTTCGGAGATTGTTTGCTAGAGATCAAATTTGTGGTATGTGTGGTGTTCGTGGCTACTTTACCCATATGTGCTCTAGCTTCAAACATGAGTTCTCCATAGAGCCTGAGGAGACATAGCCCAATGGCATATGTAGAGTAGTGTTTGAAGATGAGCATGCTGTAGAGCTTTTTGAGTATGATCATGATGAGTCATGCGAGGATGATTCCCTACTCGAGATAAGCAAGATGAGCAAAGAAAAACTTATTGATAGCTTGTTGTCATATGATCTTAAATTGCATGCTCTTAGAAAGAAAATAAAATTGCTAGAAATAGAAAAAGGGTGATCTGTCTCATGAGCTCACCAAATTAAAAACCTCTATGTATGTTTTTGATTCCTTGCTTGTAGATATGGATAACTTGAATAATTCTCTTGCATGTCTAAAATCTGAAAATGAATTATTGAAATCAAATGCTTCTATGCCATGTAATTCTTGTGTTGCCTTACATCATGAGCTTGATAATGCTAAGTTAGAAATAGGCAATTTTAGATCCATGACTGGAAATGATTGTGATTCTTGTGTAGGCATGCTTGCTGAATTTGAGAAGTTAAAATTGACTAATTCTATTCACCTTGAGCAATTAGAGAATGCTAGGGCTGAAATTATTGAAATTGAAGCTAGCCCTTGTAGCATGTGCGTAGAGTATGAGAAATTGCTTAAGGATGGTTTAGTCTCTTACAAAAATTGTGCCAGTTTAGAAAATAAAATTGATGCTTTGAATTACATGCTTAATACAAAAGCATCACTAATTTTCTGCACATCTTGCATTGCCTTGAAAAGCGAGGTTGAGTCTTTGAAGAAATTGCGCGATGATATGAGCGCCAAGTCATGTGAATCTTGTATTTGCCTCCACTCCAAGATTGATGTTTTCAAGATTTCTCTTGATTCTTTGTATTCGGAGTTGGAGTCTTCTCGTGGTAAATGTGAATCATTTGATGTTAGCATTTGTGCTATTGCTTTGAGTAGCTCTTCCTCGGCAAGTGCGACTCCTTGTGACTCTTCTTGTGTTGTCTAAGGGATTTCTAAAGACAAGAGTGCTTCTCCATCAAATGGTACTATATCTTCCAAAGATAAGTATCATTGCACCTTTGTAAGAAAGATGGACATAATGTTGAGTTTTGCTTTCGCCGTCTCAAACATGAGCGTCGAGTGCGTCGTCGTACCTCTAGGAACACGCATCGTCTCTCTCATGGCATGTGTGCGCCTAGTGCCGACACGAGGGCGAGTTATGATGTTGGTTCTTCAAATGTGTCCCAAGTGACTTCTCTTTTGAGCGATAATGGTGTTTCATCCTCTTGGACCATGTCTCCTAGTAGACCTTTACACCATTGCTCATTTTGTGAGAATGATGGATATCTTGTGGATTTTTGTTTTCAGCGTGCAAAACACATGCATCGAGCTCATGCTTCTAAGTCTCCTAGTGAGCATAGTCTTTCTCATAACTTGCACACTAAAGAGCCTAGCACGAGGATGTGAGGACCCGGAATATTTAACTAGTAACACTTAACCTCCAAATGGTTCTAGCGTTACTAATTAAGCATTCTAAGCCTCGATGGTCATGTGCTTCCCAGAATTGCAGCATATGCACATCATCACAAAATTACACATCATTTCCATACAACATACATCACTAAGTCCAACAACGACATACATAAAGTAAAGTTATTACAAAAGAGAGCCGACCGGCCAAATAGCACAATATACAAGAATGACAGCGGAAGCAAAAGTGCCATAAGATGGCTAGAACAAAAATCGACCGGTTAGCCACACAACCCACAAGGCAACCGACCGGGCCGCCAAGCTAGTCGCCCCGCAAGCTACCACAACACAGCTCGCAAAAGTGAGGCCCCTCAGGCTCACCTTCTTCCTCTCGCAAATGAACAATTAAGCATAGCATCCGAGTACAAAGATTGTCTTTGTACCGCAAGATCGACGTGTGGAATAGCGCACCTATTCATAAACTACATGCAAGCTTATTTAGGTGGAGGTTGTATGTCTCATTTTGCATGAAGCCAACTTTATTTGCAATAATGTAATACATTTTAAAAGCAAGTTTGCAAATCGGTTTTTAATGTTGAGATAACAGTAATAAAGATACATACAAGTAACCACCTGGAAGTGACTATCCCAATAGTCACCACAACATAGCACGAATCCCCGATTCGTACCACCCATCAAGTTTTAATTTAAAAGGTTGTAGTCTAACTCTTGAAAGACCTTGCCAAGCGTGTCCATAACCTAGAACGAGGCTATTCGAATAGTTTTAACCCTGCAGGGGTGTACCAATGTACCCACACTTCAGACCGCCTTCAAGCCACAAGCACACTACCGAAGGTATGCCGGCCCGGCTAAGTCCTACGAGACATTTCCAATCTTGTGTATTAACTACGAGCCGCCTGTATGGGTAGAAACACCATACGCTACATTGCAAGCCGAAAGACAACCACCCGTTACGGGAAACCTTTCTGACACTACAATGCTCCCACCTCCATCCCTCCCGCGACTCCGCGACTGGAGCCAATACACGCCAAAGTACTAAGTCAAGAGAGGTCCCATACCCTCTAATGTGGTTAGCACGCTAAAATGCTTGGTTTAGTGTAACAAGATGTTCGGTCCTTGTTGACTCGTGCACCATTCCACTCACACGTAGCACACCAACATACCATTGTGCCCAAGTCTAAATCATTTTATTTTTAGCTTTTAGTTTTCATAAATAGACATGGCACAAAGTGGAAATCATAATCATAATAAGTTTTAGTGATCAAGGTTATCGACAAGTCGATAACCGCCCATTTCTACCGAAACTAAGCATGGCTAAGCAATTAATTCGCAACTACTAAGTGACAAGAGCCCATCCATGAACTCTAAATCACAGCAAGTAACCTAGACTCATGGTAGTAGAGGATAATCATTTGCTAAGGAAATGCATCTACTAGGCCAACTACTAACACAAAGTAGCAATGCATACATAGAATTTGTAATCAACATAAATACTTAAAATACTGGGATTAACATGATCAAACTGCTTGTTTTCTTGTCGTTGCTCAATTTGTTGCGAAGGATCGCTCTGGTTACCGCAAATGTCGAATCCTAAGCGAAAGGCAAAAAGAACCAAGAACAACCAATAAGACGAGCCACAACTAAACAAACGAGCAAGCAAAATTATCCAAATGCGATTTAAATTTACACACAAGGTGAAATACGAATATATCAAGACATAGAAACTGAAAAACCTAATTTGGATTTGTGGTGCAAAAGATATTACCTAAAAACACATTTTCTACCATAATTAGCACTGAAGCAAAACATTTTCTAGAAAGATTTTGAAGCTGAAATTTTTATGGCAGCTACTTATTGGTATAGAGGTAACCCATATAAAATTTCAGGTCATTTGGAGTTAAAATGATTTAGTTATGATTTTTCTAAGATGCAAAATTAGCATAATGCACTTTCCAGAGCATAAATATGTTCAAAACTAATTTTACAGTGAAGTATACCAACAGAGGGTTCTCTAGAATTTATCATATATATTTTGCATTTACAGAGAATTACTTGTGCATTTTATAAGTCTTCCGAATTTTCTAAATGTCAAAATAGGTACTAAATCATTAATCAAGGTTTCACTACAATCTTGGACCTACCATCATTTTTAGATTAACATTGGGTTAATAACAAATTTATCAAAGTTGGAATCATTCATTTTGGACATACACAGAGCAAGATATGCATTTTCTAAAGTTTTATTCATTTTCTGGAATATTCAAAATGACAGAAACCAAGTTATTCCTAGTTATACAATTTTATGTTACTGGAACGTGCTTAAATCCATTTTTATAATAAGCTAAAGTGATAACATGATTTATTACAGCTTGGAATTAACCAAAAGCGCTTAAAATGAATTAGTTGTGAGTTTCTAAAGTTTTTATATCATTTTCAGTTGATAAACAAATGCTTACCGAAATACAGAACAACCCAATAAAAAGAAAATGACGTGGACGACCCTCAACCCTCGATCTAACATCCTACGGCTCACGCGCGAAAACAAAAACGCGCGCGAAAAGCCACTAGAAACCCACCGCTGGATCAAGATCCAACGGCTCACACGAGTGTTTGCAACCGACGGTGCGTTGCTTGGGCCAATCCCACCGCAGATCGCGTATGGACGGTCCAGAGCGCACCAACAACCGGATTGTCCGACAGTACACACGATCTCGACCATTGATCGCAAGATCGACGGCCAAGAATGATCAAGGCATCCGAGGGTCCGAATGCCCTCACGATCCGGGCCGTTGATCAAGGGATCGACGGTGGCTAAAGATCGGTTCAAAAGATGGACCGACACGTGGGGACCATCACCGACGACCTAAAGGTTAATTCCGACAACGATTAAATGCCGACTCATCTAATTAAGCAATGATTAGACATTAATGATGTCGAATAATGCGTGAGTGAATCGAGATTGATTTAAGGATATTGGGCCCACCGTCGCTGGCTCAATAATAATGATTAAGACACAATTAATAACTAATGATTGGTAATTAATGTGTCCTAATGAGCCGACTTAAAACGGAGCTCTGCGCCGCAAAGTCCTCGATCGTCTTTGACGGCTAATCGCCGCGACACCGCGCGCGGCGTGAACAAGACCCAAAATGGATTCGCACATAGCAGACGAACCTAATGGTAGCATTCTCACGCCGGCGAGGATCGAACGCCGGCTAGCCGGAAATGAAAACGGGAGCTTCACTGCTAAACATGAAAATAGCGAAAAGCTCCGCTGTGGTCCAAGGAAGCGGGCGCCAAAGCTTCTAAGGACTAATAAGAAGCTACCTTAGGGACGAGAAGCTTCAAAGATGGCCGGAGAAGTTTGACCACGGTGGAAGCTCGCCGGACTCGGAGAAGAAAACCTGAAATTGACACCCTGAGCCACATGAGTGATACCAAGCATCAATATAGCTTCATTATGATCCACAGAAACTATAAGAGCAAGAGATGAGGAAGTGGTGCACTCACCGGAGCTGAGGAAGACGATACTCACTTTTCGGCCGAATTTGAACAAACCCCAAATTGGACAATTCCTGAGAATCAAATCCAAAATTAAGTGAGGGGAAATGTCCAAGATAATAAAGGGATAAGGTTAGGGCGAAGAAACATGAAGGAGGACCACTGGAACACCAAGAACACTGATGGAGCTCCACGGGTCAACAATGGCGATTTGCCATTTTTGAGGTATTAAGCTCCAATGCTGTGAGTGAGGCTTGGTGGTGGTCTAAAGAAACTCCAGGAAGGCATTTGGGTGCTTATAAGGCCATGAAAGGGTTAGGGTTTGCACCACTCCTCTCTCGGGCGGCAAAACACAAAGCACCACGCACGGCCGACAAGGAAAAAGATGATAGCTGGTGAAATAGGGCATGGCATGGCCGATCATGTCTCCCACGACCTCCACTGTTGACTAGGGCGGCCGTAGGAAGCATGAAACGACACCCCATGCCTTGCACTCGCTTTCGCACTCGGCGGAGGTTGAAGATGACCAGCGCAAAAGCTCAAGGCGATTCTCAACCGTTGGATGAGACACGAACGGCTGAGATAGTGACACGCCTACGGGCTTTAAAACACAACGGGGAGGTTGCGAGCCCTACAATTAAAAACGAACGGCTCCGATTGCTCCACGCCCCAAACTCTTATTTACAACGAAGGGGTACGCGAGCGCTGGATCTTAATCCAACGGCTCGATTCAAAAATGCAACCGAGGGTCCAAAGTCTCGGCGCATCTCGACGGTTGGATGGAGATCTAACGGTTGACAATCAATCTTGCAACCGGAAGGTCCGTCTTACACGCCGCATGCCGCGCGATTTCGATCCAACGGTCGAGATCGACATGCTGCGTTTAAAGAGTGGCTCGGCGCGTTTAGTTGATCGACCGAATCAAATGGCTCGAGCCCGAGTCCGACTCGAACCCAAGCAACAAGAAACCACGCTTGACTTTAAAATTAGAACAGAGACCTTGAAGGATTTATTTGAGGTAGCAAATTAACTCCAAAAATTATGAAATTTTTACAGGAGCTTGCTAACTCAAATATTTACCTCGAGTAAAATTTTCAGAGGTTTTTATACTGTGAATAAATCTCCAAAAATTCTGCAAGGCTCTGTGTTAATGTTTGACTAAGAGTCAAACAGTTTGATCGCTTCTAAAATATTCAAACAATTTCTAAAAATTGTGAAATTTTTCAGAGGGTCACATGCCATCACAGAGACTTAGGAAAATATTTCAGAGGATGATCATAAGATTTGACAAGATTGTTTTTGGAAAGCCAAGATTTGGATCAAAAGGACTTGTGACAATGTACTTCCATAATCCCTTGTACAAGAATTGTTTGGCACAACAGGAAATACATGATGTAAGAAAAAGTTTTAATTTCTACTGATTTTCTTACATTTGAAACACAAGCCCAAAATTGGGATGTTACAGAGGACTCGCTCTGTTGATGGCTTCTTTGACACCTTTTCTAGTGGTGTCGAATAGCATCGTGGACTCGATTTATGTAGTTTTGGTTTTGGCCCACGAGCTGTCCCGAGGCAAGATTTCTGCCGTTTCCCAAGAGGTGTACCTCGTTTTATTCATCAAGGTACACACCCACGGTGAGGATGTGTGAGTTTCTTTGGTGTTTTTGTTGGTTCTCATCATGGTGCTTTCAAGCAAGGTTATCGCTGCTTTTATAGAGATAGACCTCATTTTCCTCATGGAGTTGTCCATTCACGGTGTGCCTCTAAGGATAATGTTGGATCTTCTTGCATGGACCATCATTTGCATCTTGCTAACTCACATAATGGTTCAATTGCTTCTAGTGGCTGTGTGTCCAAAGTTTGGGTTCCCAAGTATTTGCTCTCTAACCCTTCGGGATCTAGGACTTGGACATCTTGCTTTTTCTCATGTGTAGGTACCAGGGACGCGGGTTGGAGAACACGGACTTAAATGGTTCCGGTCTTTTGCTTCATCACATGATCGGGACATTTGATGGTTCTCCATCCCCATGATGGCCTCCAAGAGGCATGTGCTTTCATGATCGGCGTCTTCACCTATTTTGTGAGCTATCTTATACCTTCATGACTATTTATTCTTAGCATGTTGTGCTTATCTTGGTGCTCACTTGTATCGTATCGGTATGTGTTACTCTTATGATATTTTTTATCATGCTTTTGCTAGTACATGCTTATGTATCTATGTATTATATTGTTGTTCATTATTTCCATAGATGTATGAGCTTGGTTTTGCCATCATGAGCTTGTGTTGTTTTGATACATTTATTACCTTGCTCTTGTTGATTGTTTTGCTTTATGTATCCACATAATGTTGATTGTTTTGCTTTATGTATCCACATACTTACTTGATATCCATGTTAGCATATATTATCCATGATCTAATCTGTGACATATTTTATGCTTATATGGTATTGTGCCTTATTGTTAATTGTGGATACATGAGCTTTGTCATAGCTTCACTAGCATATTTTACCCTTGACTTGATGTATGTTGTATGACATGCTATGAGCTTGCTTGCTCCTATGCCTTATTATGGATTAAGGATTTTTTGAGCTTTATAATATCTTGGATAGCATGTGTTGCGATTGATATGTCTATCTTCATGCTCATGCCCTGAATTTTTTATTATATGCTTTTATCAGCTTTGGATCATCTGCTGCTATTCTTGCTAGTCGTGTGTCTCGGTACTGTTTTCCTAGATAATGTCTCACTAACCCAGTACCAAGGCATAGACTTCTTCTGTCTCTTTGGTGTAGTCTTTTAGTTGAGAAGGAGAACATGTGGTTCATGACTCTAGCTGTTGGTTCTCCTTCTTCATATGTGTATTCGATGTTGGCTATCACTTCTTGGAAACGCAGTATAGTCTAGCTTCAACTCATTCGACTACATCTCATGCCAAGCAGTGCGACTCAGGTTCGAGCTCCTATGCCTTACATTTATGTTTGGTACCGCATAGCATCTGGTTCTTGTCAGGTGTTGGGCTTGTTGTGTTCAGGGTAGATAGGAGGTACTGTTCTAGCACGTGTCCTTTTTAGACACTCTTCTTATCTCTGGTTTGCTAGGACTCACTCTTCTCACAACCTAGGTTGAGCTTGTCTCCCAGTCACTAGTCCTTAGCAGGTTTTGAGCTGCCTGTAGGTTTTCTAGTGATGGTGTTTTCCCTCCCTAGCTATTCGAGTCTTTTCCCCTAGAGATCATGTAGAGTAGGAAGTCTTTGCGCTATAGTTTGTGGTGTCCAAGGCACAATTGGCAGTCTTCTTCACCAAACCTTTAAACCCAACTAGGTTTGCCCTTGAGAAGTGAGTTAGGGGTAATTTACCCCTATGGGTTGGTTTGAGGGGGAGTTGATTCTTTTCTGATCTTTCCTTGTTCATCTGATCTTTCTTTGAACTTCTTTTGAACTTGCTTATCTTTATGATCTTCTTTGGCTTTTGATGCTTTTTTCTTACATCTCATTATATCATACTAGTCCTCAACCCGTGCATCCACACGGGCTAGATGTTCTCAATGATGCTATTATTGTTAAAAAATTTTTGGTAAAATGTACTTTGAATTTATAAAATTTGTATCAGAGGTTGTACTTTTGAAAATTCACAATTTTACTTTCAGATTTTGAACTCCTTATACATATACCTGGATAGTTCACTTTTGAATATTTTAGTTATTAATCTATATATAATTGGAAAATAGAACTTTTGAAGATTCTACTTCCAAATCCATATACTTTGGATACCACACTATTTTTATTCCAACTTCGTATGTCCATATTTGGATAGTACAATTTTGAAAATTTTGTGTCTTATCTATATTATATTTGGAAATAGAAATTTTGTGGTTTTTCATTAGAAATTCAAATAGAGTTAGATAACACACTTTGTATCATGTATTTATATATATCTAGTACCCTTGCTAGCGAGCACCCTCGCGTGTGTCAAAGGCAGGGTGGGGCCTCACACAGTTTCCTCCCTAGTGGATGCATGCCCCTAGTGCGCCCCTATATATTAATTCTGTAGTTTTCAACGCATCTGCACAACCAACATATATCAAAGACTTAGTTAGAAAACATAATCTAGCCATCGTATGCAAGCAAAATCTCAGAATAAACACTATGAAATATGGAGCAATTATCATTTCATGATCTTTAGCTGAAAAGACAAAGCTCATACAAACTTGTCTCTCTATAAATAGATAATAACTGCCAACATTCAAGTTAGAATCTAGCACAATGTGCTCAGTAGAAGGCCCAAATAAGTTACTTGTACTGATCCTAGACCATTGGTAGAATCAGAATTAGATCTTACTCACGTGAACAGTATCGATGCAGATGACATTACTAACCTATGAAATATTCATTCAGAAAGGAAACCCACTTGTTCCTCTTGATGTATGTTACAATGGCTAAGAGTGAAAAACGTAGAATCTAATTTGTGTAAGTCACAGGAGAAAGTACCTCAAGACAACGAACAATATTTAGTTACATTCTGTAGTTAGTTCTCCAACTTGTTTATATTTGAAAACATTACTTGCTATAATAATATATATCCATTAATAATTTATTATCGTCCTAGTAAAAGAAATGATTGAAGGCAAAGTACCTGTAAATCTTTGGACATTTTAGAACGGAAGTCTCGAGCAGCTCTCATTGAGTTAACACTATTGCATTACCCTGAGCATCAATACTATCTGTCTCTATAAGTACACTGCAGCATCCAAGAAGAAACAGGAGAAAGGAGAAAAAATTAGCAAAGCAAGAATGGGATTATGATGCATGAAAATTTTCACATGTAAAAAATGAGATCCCTGTGAGAACACATATATTGTGAATTTAACAACTAACCGAGGCCAACCCATATATTCATGATAGTTGTCTTCCATACGCCCAGGTATTGGTAAAAAATATATATAGAACACTGAATATGGGAGAATTTGCATCTGCACAACCAACATATATCAAAGACTTAGCTAGAAAACATAATATAGCCATTGTATGCAAGCAAAATCTCAGAATAAACAATATGAAATATCGAGCAATTATCATTTCATGATCCTTAGCTGAAAAGACAAAGCTCATACAAACTTGTCTCTCTATAAATAGATAATAACTGTAACATTTGTTAAAATCTAGCACAATGTGCTCGTGAGAAGGTCAAAATAAGTTACCTGATCGATCCTAGACCATTGGTAGAATCAGAGTTAGAGCTTATTCACATGAACAGTATCAATGCAGATGACAATAACCTATGAAATATTCATTCAGAAAGGAAACTCACTTGTTCCTCTTGACGTGTGTTACAATGGCTAAGAGTGAAAACGAGAATCTAATTTGCGTAAGTCACAGGAGAAAGTACCTCAAGACAACGAACAATATTTAGTTACATTCTGTAGTTAGTTCTCCAACTTGTTTATATTTGAAAACATTACTTGTTATAATGCTATATATCCATTAATAATTTATTATCGTCCTAGTAAAAGAAACGATTGAAGGCAAAGTACCTGTAAATCTCTGGACATTTTAGAACCGAAGTCCCGAGCAGCTCTCATTGAGTTAACATAGTCACTCTAGAACAAAAAATATTCAATATTACTTACATTTTTGACAATGTGGGAAAGGAAAACGGTGATAATTATGATGGGATGCATATTAATTCAATACCTGTTTATCAGTCACCTAATCTTTCATCAAAAAGAGTAAGTTCCTCTGCCTCACCATCATCATACTTCACCTGTGAATGATAAATATATGAACTGCAGGTGAAGGAAAAGACTCAACCTTCGGCTCCATTTCTGCCTTCTTGGATCTCAAAACCCCTAGTTCCCTCAATTTCTCCTCAAGCTTTTCCTACATTTCCTGCTGATACATCTCAGTGTTCTTGTTGAACTCCTTGAAGCTTTCCTCCACCTCTGCCTTCTGAGTCTGGACGCGGAAAGCCTAGGTCTGTATCTCCCACAATTGCTTTTCCAATTCGCCTCTCTCCGCATGTACCCACAGATTTTAACTTTGGCAAATTCTTTCTTATAATTTATAATGTGCAATTTACACCCTGTAGTTTCTGCATTTCATGAATGAGCTGTACCTCAGTAGCAATCGCTACTTTATACTCTATCTAAGCATCCATAGCCACCACCTAAGCTAAATTGCTAACAGAGTAACAGTATGTTATCAGCAAAGAACTAACTGCAGCTGATGGTTGAGATTAATCAAAGAAGGCGATGTATGCTCACCAATGAGAGAGGCCTCGAGGAGGTGCGTCCTCCAGAGCACCTAGTCAACACAGATAGTGATGAAACGAAGATAGCTAAGGCAAGTGTTGTGAACCGCTACTATCAGAATGTTGCATATGTAACTGACACATAATAACGAATTGATGAAATTACCTTGACTGCTCTGAGAGGAAACCCTTTAACAAAAGGAAACTCATATTACATTGTATTTCTACGCGCTCTAAGGAATGAAAACCACCAGCATTCTCATCCATGATTAGTCCAATTAAATGAGGCTTATAAGTTCTATAACACCCCTGAGGAAGGGATCTGAAGTACAACAATGATATACACTGCCAATAGAGATTATGAACTTCATGGTCTCCATGCTTTCTACCATGAGCTCCCAAGGCTCTTGTTGCAAAAGGCAACACTCTAGAACTGAACAACTATATGCTGAAAAAAAATCTATTACATAGCAAGAACTGAACAAATTCATTGCACATAATGTGTGCAGTGCATCATTCTCACCTGAACATATACAACTTCAAATCAACCCATAATTCACAAAACAACTAACAGAAACCAATCCAAAGGGGCTTCCTCAAATCTGCAACCTAGGGGCTACCGGACGGCGGGAAGACTCGCGGGAGGATGCTTTGGCCGAGGGGAGGAGGCAGAGAGGAGTTGAGACGGCGACAGTGGAATTAGGGCGATGCAGTAACCATACCTCAACTGGAGGACTGGACGTAGGCCCTTGTCTCCCCTCGTCGCTGGTCGCCGTCGACGCCCCGAGCTACGTGGAGGAAGGGAGTCGCTAGAGAGTGCACATACCCCAGCATCTTCACCATGAGGGAACACCAAGCAACAAAATCAGTAAATGAACCATCGCACAAACATGAAAACAAAAGCAACAGAAAAGGGGGGAAAAGGGGGTTTGAGTCCAGGGAGAAGGAAGCCAGACCCGGGCTACCACCCCCAAGTCCAGCAGGGCAAGCACCAGGGGAGCCAGAGGCGCGGCGCAAGAGGGCTAGGGGTGGCGCAGGGAGGTGCGTGAGTCGGGGCGGCGTAGGGAGACGCGGGAGGCTGAGCAGGGCCGAGCCGGGCGAGCAGGTGCGGGCCGGGACCGAGCGAAAGCCGGGGCAGAGCCGGAGGAGCTGAGACCGAGCCAGGCTGCAGGGGAGCGAGGGAGGCCGAGCGCAGGCGGCGCGGGCCGGTGGCGGATGGAGAGGAAGGAGACGGAGCTGGAGGGGAAGGAGCGAGGAAGAGGAGAAGGGCGACGCTCGGCATGGGAGATCAAAGAGCGGACAGAGAGGGAGGAGAGCAGCTCGGCACAGGAGAGAAAAGGGTGGAGGGAAGAGGCGAGGCGGTCGGGCGCATGGGAGAAAGGAGGCCAGAGGTGAGGCGGCGCGAGGAGAGGTGGTGCGAGGAGGAGCGACCGAAGGCGCGCGGGAGAGAGGAGGCGAAGAGGATGGTGGCGGCAGTGGCGGCGGGGAAGAGAAGGCATTGGAGAGGAGGGTTTGGGGAGAGCGGCCGCAAAAAGGGGATCTGGGGATCTAGGAACGTATCAAGCAATTGCATCAATCGGACGGCCAGAATATACCGAGGTGACGTGGCATGCTGAGAGAAGATGATTAATGTGGGAATTTCTAGCCTTTTTACCTTATAGGATTAACGTGGAGGCTTCTAAGAAAGCCTCCAATTAGTATATAGATATATTGCATTCATATGAAAATATTAAAAAAATGATGCATTATAATATAAGTTTTACATATCAGTCTTTTAAATTAATAAAGCTTTGCTTATTATCCTCTTGTGTTGTAGCATTTTTATTCATGCTCAACATCATATCTTGTTCATTGACTAGCTAAAATTGTCATGTTTTCTCATGTGTAGCTTAGTCTTTGCTAGATGAGCTTCAATTCTAATATAACTTGAACTGAAAACTGCAATTTGTGGATCTCTTGGTTAGTTGCAATTTTAGTGATCCTTTTATGACACTTGCCATGTCAAAATTACTTTGTTAGCTCTTGAATCTAGGATTGAACTTTAGTTAAAAGTCTAGTTCTTTTTTGAATCTTAAAATTACTCTTAATCTCATGCAAAATGAAAAATCAAGTAAAACAAGCTTTGTGATCCTCTTATGCTTAAAATTGTGACAAACTACTCTCACGAGACTACTTGTCATGAGACATGAACTTAGAGGTAGTTTGATGATCTAGACAGTCTCATGGGGGACAACTTGTCATTCTTGACATGAATCTCAAGATTTGTCGTCTTGTTTGAAGCTTAGAGAGTATTTGTGGATGGCTCCTAGTCTAGGATCTACTCTTCAAAGATAGACCTTTCACACAACATCAACATGAGCTATGAAATTGCAAAATGTTTAAATATTGTAGATGTGTAGGTGCTTAGGGTGTTTTGAGCAAAATAATTCACTTTGGAACTTATGACCTCTAAAATGATCGATTTTAGCTTCTTGGTCTCACATTAACATTTTGATATGGTTTGGATCATTTTAGGACCTCTTTAGATGAACTAGCTAATTGTGAAGCTTTGCATAACTTGTAATCACACTTATTGTTTCATCTTGAGTTGTCTTGCTTAGCTTGGCTCTATATGTCTAGATATGACTTTGATAGCTTCTTTATACTTGATATGTCTTGTGCTCTTTAGAAATGCTAGCGTGTTCATTTGGGTAATCTTCAAAGCTTCTTGTAAAAAAAGAGGTTATTAATTTTTTTTTTTTTAAAAAACAATCACTCCATTGCATCTTCATGCATGCTCCTTTTTATGCTTCTTCCATGCATCTTTATATGTTATTCTTGGATGAGAGGAAGACATATTTCCTTGATAACTCTATTGTCAAAGGAGGAGAAGAAATATAAAAAATGATGAAAGAAGGAGTTATTGTGAAAGGGGGTGAAAAATGGGAGAAAATGAAAAATTCAAAATTTTGGGTGATCTAAGTGAGGGGAAGTATCTCATATGCATTCTTGTGGTATTAATGTTCAATTCTTTGTTTGAATTGCATTTCTTGAAACCTCACAATGATCACATGTCAAAATGAACAATTGTTTTTTCATATGGACCTTGAGTGAATTTTTGTGTTCTCTCTAGATCTGAAGCTTTCATGAACTCTATTGCCTTATTTATTGTGCTTCTGGATTTCTCAAGCCATCTTGGTCATTTGTATAGCTTTTCTTGCTTGTGGACCAAGATGTGCCTTTGCGCGAAAACAAGCGAGAGTTTTTCAAAACAACATCCAATTTGCATTTTTCAGAAGATTGCCAATGTGTTCATCAAGGGGGAGATTGTAGATATCATAGGGATATGCTCATGATCTTAGGATGATGATACAATTGGCAATTGTGTTGAGGGCTTATCGGATCACTCGTTTTCGCTAGTTCAGTAAAATCGGTATGACCGCATTTGAGGAGCGGTATTACCGCAGGTGGTCATAGCTATTTGTACCAAGTGGCCGAAACTCCGAGTACTGTAGCTTCAAGTACCGAGTAGTCGATACCTCGAGTATTGTAGCTTCGAGTACCGAGTGGTCATTGTTGCTTTCGAGTACCGAGTGGTCATAAGCTCTGAGTACTGTAGCTTCGAGTACTGTAGCTCCGAGTCCCTGGTGGTCGTAACCCGTGGTCGTAGATTTTCGACCAGGTGTGGTCGTAGCTTTTTGACCAGGTGGTCGTAACTTTTCGACCAAGTAGTCGTAGCTTTTCGATCAGGTGTGGTCATAGCCCTTTCGACCAGATGGTCGTAGCTCTTTCGACCAGGTGATCGCTGGAGCTGGTCGTAGACCTCGTGGACATTGGTCGAAGGCAATGGTCGTGGACACTGGTCAAAGACAGTGGTTGTGGACACTGGTCTTAGACCTTGTGGAGCTGGTCGTAGACCTTGCTGGTTATGTCAATTTCATGGGTTTTAGTGTATAAATGTTGCATGATGCATGTTTTGACTAATATGGGTCAAGTTGTGAGGAACTTGTGCTTGAAAATGGTTGCTTTGTCTATTGTTATGCAGGTGGGTTGGAGTCAACTATGGTCAACAGTGAGAAGGATTGGGACTTGGTTAGGAGAACCAAGGTTCAAAACGGTCATAGATGCTAGGCAAGATGGTTGGACTCAAGAAGGTGTAAGATGGACAAGAACCATAGAGAAGACGAAGTTTGAGCAAAGACCTTTGTGAAGGTATGTGCTCATGCCTTATCATGTGAATTGATGATTGTGTGTATCGTGCGGTGCTACGTGACGGTTTGCTTGTTTATGATGGTTGTAGGACACCGGAGCTAGGTCACAGTGAGGCGGACTAGATCGGGACTAGGTTAGGAGAACCGAGGTCTAGAACGATCGAGGTGGTGCTGGAAGATGATTGAGGCTAGCGGCGTTGTTACAAGCCGAGAAGACAATGAACTGGAGCGGAAGTTACTGGTGGTGAACATGACGGGCAGTGGCAAGGTGGACCGGGACTAGACTCAGGAAGGATTTAAGGTCCGGACTAGGCTCAGGGAGGAGCTGAGGTCCTGAACGGTCAAGGAAGTCAGGTGCAATCATGGTGAGACATGTGGTGCACCAAGTGACTTGGTCCCGTTGCAAGCAAGGACGGTTCAGTAGGATCCGGATGCATGAGAGGCTTGGCGGGAAGTCATTGGCGCAAAATGGACAATGATGACCAAGCGCGGTAGTTCGGTGCGACTGGTTACATCAAGCGGCGTGACAGTTTGGTGCGATGGGTCGCATCAAGCGGCGCGACAGTTCGGTGCGATGGGTCGCATCAAGCGGCGCAGGGGTCAGTGCAAGTGTCATGATGGCTTCAGTGGGAGCCATCGTGCATCAGTGAAACCCGTTTGTGTGGGTGCTTAATGAGTGCCCATTTGGGATGTCTCTCTAGGGCTAGCCGCCACTATAAAAAAGGGAGGGTGCTGGCTGTGCACTCTCCAACCCTTGTATTTTAGAAACCCTAATTTGTGATTTAGGGACAGGAAAGGAAAGTGGAGAGGCTAGGGTTTATGAGAGATAAATTGATTGAGTGCTCACGGGTTGAGCTTTTGTCCAACATGGTGGAGTGATTGTAAATATACAATCTCTCTAATAAATCCAATGAAGATTTGTCCCAAGATGAGTTATATCTTATTCTTGCTCTCTCTTTGATACTTTTGGAATTTTTAGTGTTTCTTAGGTTTTTATTTGGGATCTTGCTGTGATCTTGCTTGCTGGGATGTGTGGGATATGATTTAAGATCATCTTGATCATCATCTACTCACGAGCAAGCTTTTGGATATAAGTTTGTTTTTGCCCGTTTTGGTGAAAAACAGGGTGATTTTAGTGGTTTTGCTCTTGAGTGCTTTTGACTTAATTCTTCCTGTGATTGAGGGTGCTAGTATGTATGGGAGACTATCCTTAGCCATCTTGGATTGATTCCTCCCACGAAATCCTCTCAATCACTGTTTTCATTTTTGGCCCGATTTTGGAGTAACTTTCACTCAAACGAAAAAAGGTCAGAACTTTGGCAATAATCTTCACAATCTTTGATCGGAATAGATTCCTGACATCCTAAAGAAGGTATGTTTTAAGTCTCATGAAGTTTGGAGTTGTGGATCTAAAGTTGGATCAATTTGCGATTTCGAAATAGTGCTGAAATCCAGTCTCTGTGCTAATTTTACTGCTTACCGGTCTGACCGGTCAGTGGAGATCTCAGTGAGTTTTGATTCTTTTTGTTGCTTAGTTCTTATTGAATGATTATCTCTGATCTTCGTAGCTCTACATAGTTATTGAAGTGAAAGAACCGTAAACGTCTTGAGGCAAAAGATTTTGAAGAGATCGTTTTTGTGTGGCGCCTATTCAAACACAACATGAGGAGAACAGTTAGGGCATCCGCCAAATCAAAAACAAAAACACCGAAAACATGAAGGAAATACAAACAAATTCTCTATCAGTTCTAGGCTAAGGAAGCAAGCAACACAGTCACGAAGCATTAGCTATATTTACACCACAACGTTTCTGAACGGAGGGAGCATTAAGTAGGGGAACTAACAAGCACATATGTCACCCTCATGCTTCACATCATAGAAAAGAGCAATAATGGACCCCTCATTAATTGAATCGAATTATTCATATATAGGACTACAAAGCAAATATACAGTACAATACATGGTGTATCAAGGCAATCTCTGAAATGTGAACCAATTTTATCACCACCACGTAATTAAGCTTGAAATTAAACAGCCAATCGTCTCGTACACAGGTAATGCACCTCACCATCCATATGGCACTTAAAAACTCGGTTTACTACAATCCGTACGACGGCGTACGTACGACACACGCAAAATAATAGTAGAATGGTCATAAAGACGATCACCACCACGCACATACTTGGGAGCAGGCGAGCAGCAGCAGTAGTTACTGTATTGACGATCGAATAACTGTCGGTGCATGGATCATGCGGCGGCGCCGGCGGCGATGGGGACGCTGTGGAGGACGACGGTCTCGACGGTGAGGCCAGGGCCGAAGCCGAAGAGGACGCCCCAGTCCATGCCCTCGCCGGTGGTGGCGTGGCCGTCCTCGGCGGAGCGCTTGCGCATCTCGTCGAGGATGAAGAGGACGCAGGCGCTGGACATGTTGCCGTACTCGGAGAGGACGTGCCGGGTGGCGCGCATCCGGGCCTTGTCGAGGCTGACCTTGGCCTCGACCTGGTCCAGGATCGCCGGCCCGCCGGGGTGCGCCACCCAGAAGATGGAGTTCCAGTCGTCGATGCCCAGCGGCGCGAAGGCGTCCACCAGCGCGCGCTCGATGTTCTTGGAGATGAGCCCCGGCACGTCCTTGAGGAGGTGGAAGGTGAGACCCTCCTCACGGAGGTGGCCGTCGATGGCGCCCTCCGAGTCCGGCAGGATGGTCTGGCTCGCCGACACCAGCTGGAACAGCGGCCGCTCCACGGATTCGTCGGGGTCGGCGCCGATGATCACCGCAGCCGCGCCGTCGCCGAACAGCGCCTGGCCGACCAGCGAGTCGAGGTGGGACTCCGAGGGGCCACGGAACGTTACGGCGGTGATCTCCGAGCACACGACCAGCACGCGCGCGCCGCGGTTGTTCTCGGCGAGGTCCTTGGCCACCCGGAGCACCGTGCCGCCCGCGAAGCAGCCTTGCTGGTACATCATGAGCCGGTTCACCGATGGGCGCAGGCCCAGCAGCTTGACCAGTTGGTAGTCGGCTCCCGGCATGTCCACGCCGGAGGTGGTGCAGAAGACGAGGTGCGTGATCTTGGACCGCGGCTGCCCCCACTCCTTGATCGCCTTCTGCGCCGCTGCCTTCCCGAGCTTCGGGACCTCGACGACGACGATGTCCTGGCGCGCGTCCAGCGACGGCGCCATGTACGCGCACATGTTTGGGTTCTCCTGAAGGATCTCCTCCGTCAGGTGCATGTACCTCTTCCGGATCATCGACTTGTCGCCTGCACTCACACCCATATATTACGCACCGACATCGACGACACGCCCGCGGCGACGTCAAGGCAAGTCTGTTAGCTCGTTGATTCCATAAAGGGCAAAAAAGGGGTGGGGAAAAAGGATGCATGGGCTAATTAGGTGCAAGTATTGTCCATGAGTGGGTTTTCTCAAATCTCAAGTCATGGTTATGGAGGAGCGACTCACATCATGACTCATATGTCTAGTTGCTATCTGTCTGGTGGGCCCCCTCTAATTTTTAGGTACTGTAGCATGTCAGGGTCGTGTCCTGTCTTGCCATTAGATCTGGACTTGTTCCAGAAAAAAAGTTGGTTGATTTGTGGCATCGATAGTAAAATGGTTGTGTTTAAACCCTTGTGCATTCCCTAACTTGGCTAGTTTGAGACTTTGAGCAACACAAAATTAGATAGTTTTTTTGTATTTAAACAAGAAATGGATATGCATATGTTTATACACACAATTAATTTTACCTGGCTCGACTCTTTACATGTAATTGAATTTACTTCGATTGAAAAAATATATGAGTGATGAAACAATCGGCCCAAGGTAAATTCTTCTGGTTAAATTTTTAAAACTTGTCATGTGAAGGGCACATAAAGATCAAGAACTACTTACAGCTGGAATTTTAAGATTTGCATGTCTAATCCTTTCTAAGCAGGGTCGAAGTTGCTCGATCCACTTGTCACAATTAATTAGCATCTTCCATTTGTGATCATCCCTAAACGTCCCGTGATCCGTCCGTCCAAAGCTATTAACTTTATGCTTTGTGTTGTGTTCTATCCTAACCTTTTCCCCAATAGACATTTATCTCCCAAGAAAGTGACCATAGACATAGCATTTCCTCTTGTCCTCTGCGTGGTAAGTTTGCAGCAAAATGACAGGACGCTAAGCCATAGAATCGCCAATCGGCAGTGGATCGACTTGCCACCATCTGATACCTTTTAGCATGTTCATAGGCGAGACACTTAAATCTGCCATTTACTACTTAACTTGCAGTTAAATTGGTAAGTTCGGCACGTCAAGTCGTTGCCCGTTTGCCCGTTTTCCACGTACGGCCATGCTTGTTGTGTGTGCATGGGCTAACTTCCATAGTAGTAACTTCTTTAGGGATGTTAATTTCCTAACTGATTGCTTTCTTAGTAGATTTGTTAACTTTTACCAAAAGGCAAAATTGCATGGAAAAATTAACGAGAAAAAAAAAATCAGTTATTTTGTTAACCAGTCCTGATCATAGTTAACAAGGGCAATAAAATTTAGCAAGAAGGAATTAAAGAAACACGTAGCTAAAGCACATATATATTAATTGTTTGAACACGTAGCTAACCGTACCTATATTCTTTTTCCTTTTTTACGACCAAAGAGATGTTTTTCATTAGCTTAAAAACAGGGTTACACAGTTGTTCATGCAACAAATTACAGGAAGCTTGGCAACCATACGTACCTAGCTTCTTTTCCTTTCTTTTTTTTTCGATGCTAACCATATCTAGCTAGCTGCTAGCTAACCGGGGGGCAAAACCTACGACTCCTCTCACGATGAAACGACATATATAAACATACGTGCAAGCGAAAAACTCTCGTGGAGGCCAGTCACACATAAGGCGTTGTTGCACATAGGGGCGGGTGTAGGTGAAGCTTCAGAGATGTACCGGATTTAATATCGTTTTACATTATCAAACACACATACATATAGATGTGTATCTTGTAGTCTACATACATATAATGACACCTAATTGATTTCGTTCTGGATCCATCACTGATTGCATGCGTGGCTGATCCAGTGATGAGTGAGCTAGCTAGTGTCCATGCATATGGCGCACACAAAAAAAAGAACTAGGTTAATTGAACTTACACATCCTCTTGAACTTTTCCTTGAGCTCGCCGAGGTGCTCGCTCTTGGTGATCCTGAAGTAGTAGTCCGGGTAGTCGGCCTGGTACACGCAGTTGGCCGGCGTCGCCGTACCGATGGCCAGCACCGTCGCCGGGCCCTCCGCCCGCTGCGCCCTCCTCACCTCCTCCACCGTCACCGCCGCCGCCATCTCCCCTACCTCCGCTTACCTCTCGATCGGCCGGCCGGCAACGACGACCAAGACGCACCAGCCACCAGTAGCAGCAGCTAGCTAGTACTTGCGACGTCGGAGTTTGCCGGGGTCAGAGGGCGTGCAGACGCTGGTGCAATGTGTCTGCGTTCGGCAGCAGAATATATAGGCGCGAGGGGTGGGTGGGTTGGTGTGGGGTTAGGTCAGTTGGACGGGCGGATGGAGGCCACGTGAGCGGCGGACCGGTGGGGGGAGCGGATGGCTCGCGCGCGCGACACGTGTACCAACCATTCCTCGCACGGGGGTTAGTTAGGTCACTTGGCCTTTGCCCGCGTGCACGCTCTCACTCTCTCAGCCTCAGCTAGTAATCCGACTAGATGGCCCTGATGGCATGCTTGGGAACAACAACCAGTCAGTCACTGCAAATGGAGTAATTCATTAGGCCTCTTAACTAACACTGGATTGTCGTTAACTTTCTAATCGCATGGCTGGGAGAGTTTAGCTGGTACTGCAAGTGTACGCATGTTTTCATGGAATTAAAGTCTAGCGGCGTATGTTTATTTAGGGGGGAAATGTTTGGTTAGTACATATATAGCATGTGCTCATGGTTAATTGATTAGGTTTGAGCGCTGCTATGTATCTGTGGCTGCATGCTAGCATTCGATCGACAGGGTGAGATGTTGGGTACGTCTCCTCCTGCGCTGCAGTTCACAAGCTACATGGATATTTCAAATCTTCAGTGCCTGAATTTCGAACCAATGATCGATTATGCACATGGTAGCAGGGACAAATTCGATGCCTTTGATCAACTGGAATTAATAATACATCTATTCGCATATTAATATCAGTATATCTCCTAAAAATAAAAGATAATATATAGATCTCGGTTGTTAACATGTGTTGATGTAACCAAGTTCGAGATATACTCACAACCCTATGCATGTTTACATACAGATCTCACTACCCGATCGAATTCGGATCTTTAGTGACGCCCAAAAGCCGTCAGGAAAACGTATGGCCGTCACTAGTAATGAGAGAACATGGGCGAGAGCACACAACTCCATGATGTTTGAACTGAATTACATTTTTTTTAGAAAGTTTAAATTGAAGTACTTTTCTAAAGAAAGTTAGCACTGAAATACTGCTATACATACATAATATCTAGAGAGAGCACATGGAGAGAGAGACGTCTGGACTGAAATGGAGACATGGAGTAGTATGCGTATGGACAGACATGACATGTGGGTAGTTGGGTTACTTGGCCAATTGGGCCTGCATGCACTCTCTACTAGTAGCTGAGCTGACTCTTGGATTGGATGGGAACAACCAGTCAGCCAGCGGCCAGAAGAAAGTAATAATAGTAGTACTACTCATGATGAGTAATGTGAGTAGGAGCAATTAGTACTAATTAACGGTGTATGTCCAGGTTAACTGGTTCATAACAGCAACGACACTATTACCGGCTGCGGGTTTACTTTAATGGAGGTTTAATTGCCAAAGAAACACTAGATGGGACTTTGACAGGGTGAGAAGTCGAATCAAATGGATATATAGGGGAAAAAAGCAATCAAATGTGTAATCTTTATCCGTCTGTCCAGTGTCTAGCCACTGTGCGGCACTGCGGCTCGAATGGTCTGGCATGATTTATTAGAAATCAGCAGCTAGCTGAGATGAATTAGGCTAGTGTGCGCGTATCTGTAGGTGACAGCACACTTTGTGTTAATTAATTATCTGGTTTCCAGGGAAGTTGGTGGGTGAGTAGCTTTTTCAGCCATTAGGTGGCAAATCGAGAGGGTTTTTGTCTGTGTTTACGTCGAATTAATGTCGGATTAATTTGCAATCCAATGATTAATTCACAGCGGCGTCTGAATTCAAATAGTACATATACAGAATATATACACCGAGGAGAGCACTGTGTATCTCCTGAAAAAAAGGTGTTTTCTGTCGTAGTGATTGGAGAATATATTAATGTAGTTCGAGTTCGAAATGCCGCTTGGGTTTTCTCTAAAATTATTATTTTTGGTTCTCGTCGGTTTTCCTTTTTTCTTTTTTCTTTTTTGTATTTGGTCAGATTATTAATTCACTTTGTAGACACATAGGAATTAAAGGGACACTCGATATGACTTTTTATTGTTTGATACTAGCTACTCGATATGATGATTGAACTGAAACACTATACATATATAGATATAGCATGACATTAAAGATGTTTGAACTGAAATACTACACGCTACATGGAGAACAAGGAGAGAGAGAGCATGAGATCGATACGTTTGAACTGAAATAATACATATATATACATAGAGATATATAGCATGGATAGTTACTCATCTTCTCAAATTAATTGGTGACGCTATATCTGCTGTTAGTGATGACTTGGTGCAGTAAGGGACAATGCATGTAGTACGATGTGAACCGATCGATGGTTGATTTGACATATGGGTGCTTTTGGTTAATTTGTTTGGTTTGGTTTTTGGTGATGTATGGTTTTCAACAAGAGATATGCCTTTATGGCAGATTAATTCGAGGATTGCTTGGAGAATAATAATAAGTGTTATTGAAGTCTTGCAACTATTAGATGTATAGTCTACAAAAGCAGATTCTTGTGTAACAGTGAGGTAATGAAGATGTAAGCAATCAGATGGCTAGGGTACATCTTAGGGCAAACAAGACACCTGTAAGCTTTACAGATATTTGTGTAAAATGACATTACATGATTTGGCGTGAAGAACAGGCTATAATTACTTTTCCTTAATTATTCACTTCGTCAGCATACGTGGCTGCACTACTGCACCATCCATGCATGCATGATGCATTTACAAACCATAAACATGAAAATCTCCTTGCACGTTACTCCCTCCGTTCAAAAATGTATACGGTATTTTAGAAAATGTACAGTTAAACTTATCTAACTTTGATTAATAATATATGAAATATTATTTAGATTGGTCATGAGTGAATAGTATAATTCGATTTGTCATGATAAATATTTTTGTAATAATTTTGTAATTGTTTACTAACATAATCATATAAAAAGTAATGGTCAAAGTTAGATATTGTAGATCGTGCCAATGTCCAAAACATCGTACATTCTTGAACAGAGGGAGTAACACATAAGCATATGTATACACTAGTAGGGTGCCCGTGCGTTGCAACGGAACCCTAAAAGAGAGTGATACATATCAGCAGACGGGATCTTAAACTGTGTAATAAATATCAATTTTGTTTCACACACATATAAACAGAAACATTAACTCCGCGTATTGCATCACTTACTACTACTACTATCTGGAAATTAAAATTTTGAGCTCATGGACTGTTTACCTTTGGAAGTTGAAGTTGATGTTGAGTTCCCTTCCCGACGTGCTACACATTTTCAGCCATTGCCGGCTGACAAAGAAGAGGGCTACGCGTCGATGGCCACCTTCTTCCACCCTGAACCCAAGCCACGACTGGGTTCTCATAGCCATTGGCCCTCTGCAGCCCTCGTCAGGCACATTGCGGTGAGGAGGTGGGAGGTCGGGGAGGAGGTGGTAGCGGCGTCGCGATGGTAAGCGAGGAGGAGGAGGCGATGCTTGCTCAACTAGCGCAGAGTAGAAGGTGGCAGAGGCGCAGAGGAGGATTAGGATGAAGAGTACACAGTGCGGTGAACTTGAGATGGTGGCACGGCAAGGGAAGGACGCATTCATCTCTGTCTCTTTCTCATGTGCCATCACTGCCTCCCATCCCTTCCCTAGCGCCACCTCTTCTCCTCTAGGGTACCGCCTCCTCCTTGTTGGTGATATGCCCTAGAGGCAATCATAGAGATTATTACATCACGTCTATGTTTATGAGTTATTGAATAAATGTCATTGTGTTTCTTGAATGAATCATCAATTATAAAGATTAACAAGTATGCGACTTGTTGGTGAAGCTCTCACTACTACAAAACAGGCTATAGAAGACACCCCATCACGCTGCAGGTTAATTTGAATCTGCTCGTGTTGGGTCCGCGGCGCGCATTTGCTTTGCCGCCTATCACGCACGCAGTTCTTACTAGTAACCGTCATGATATATGCTTATCACTGAGCGGTTTATATACGTAATCGTCGTGAAATATCACGCATGCTTCTATTTATGAACCGCTCGTGATAATCCTCATATCACGCATTTGTTTATTAATAGAGCCGTCAGGATATGTCACGACGATTACTTCGCATAAGCCGCTCGTGATAATCCTCCGTATCACATACGGTTGATAAAGAGCACTGTCAGGAAATATCACGACGGTTTTATTTATAAACCGTCGTGATATATGCTATCACGCATAGTTCATATTTTGAACTGTCAGTGATATCCTCGCGCTATAAATACCTTGAGTACCCCGCCCATTCCCATTTGAGCCGCCACCAGATAAAAACCCATCACACACGACAGAGGGAGAGGGGAGGAGAAGGAGAGGAGAAAGGGAGGGAGAAGGAGAGGAGAAAGGGAAGGAGAAGAGAAAGAGAGGAGAAAGGGAGGGAGAAGGAGAGGAGAAAGGGAGAGAGACAAAGAATCGAATAGATCGATTTGGTATTTTCGTCGTGAGCTCCGAGGGTAACATTCTTTATAACCCAATTGAGATATGGTAGAATATGCTAAGCATCGCGTGTATAAGAGTTGAAGTGGGAGTGGGTCCTTCCATAGCATCGGGTAACCATACGTGAAGAGGGAATTGTGCGGATTTCGCAATCGCACTCAAGGAATAATAAAAAGCACACAAAGTAGTAAGGAATTAATCCCATTATTAGGAATGCATTATTAGCTATTTTGAACAAATCCCAAACTCTACCGCTTAGAGCATCTGCAATTTACGTGCTTAATTAGCCGTTCAATGGCTAGATATGATGCTATGAACCGATTTCACAAGTGGAAGCTGCTATTCCAAACAAAACTCTAGGAACCGATGCAAACTTTTGTATCCTGGATGTAAGGGAATAGAATAATATTTTTCATTTGGTAGTTGGAATAATATTAAAGTTCGTGAGAGGGAAGGAAATGGAGAGAGAGAGCGGTTGAGAGAGATTTTATTAATCTAATTTGACACTATATATTTTGTTACATGTGTAGCGAGATGGACCAAATCGATGTATGGTGTGAACCGTGTGAGTCAAGAGTACATTAATGGCGTGGTTGCTTTTAGAAGAGCCGCCGAAAGGTGATATGTTGAAAAAGGGATAAAATATATGTACCGCCCATGCATTGATTGCGATAATCAAGATGTTTACCAACCCACGCAGATAGAAGCACACTTGATTCGAAGGGTTTCAAAAAGGGTATACATGTTGGACCACCACGGTGAAGAGCGACAGAAGTTAGTAATAACGACATCGCCGAGGAAGTCAACGATATGCCGGATGTCAACGATATGCCGGATGTAGATCAGGCTTTTGATGAGGATAGGTCACACGATGACAACTGGATCGATGCTACGCGATGCGTAAGAGAACTACAAAGAGAGAGAGTTTTGTAAATTCGAGCGCTTAATGGAGGACTCGGTGAGACCTTTGTTCCCCTGGCCGCAAGCCGAATATACAAGGTTGTCAACCGTGATTGAACCGCTTAAATTAAAAGCAAGCAATGGTTGGTCCGATAAGAGTTTCACGGCGTTGTTAGGTCTCCTAGCGGACATTCTTCCGGAGGGAAACGTGTTGCCCAACACCACCTACCAAGCAAAGAAGGTTCTTTGTCTATTGGGAATGGAAGTAGAAAGAATACATGCATGTCCGAACGATTGTATCCTCTATCGTAAAGAGTATGCAGACATGCATGTATGTCCCGTGTGCAAAGCATCCCGATACAAGCGTCAGAATACTGCTAGGTTGAAGCAAGGACCTCCTGCTAAGATGTTGTGGTATCTGCCTATGATCCCACGTTTGAAGCGTTTATTTGCGAACTCAAAAGAGGCAAGATTGGTGTGTTGGCACTCAGAGGACCGTAAGAAAGATGGAAAGCTAAGACACCCTGCTGATTCTGCTTAGTGGAGAAACTTCGATCGGAGCTTCAAAGAGTTCGGTGCAGAACCAAGGAACATAAGGTTAGGGTTGAGTACAGATGGAATGAATCCTTTCGGTAACATGAGCAGTCGACATAGCACCTGGCCTGTGAATCTATGCATGTACAACCTTCCTCCTTGGTTGTGTATGAAGCGGAAGTACATTTTGATGTCACTACTTATCCAAGGGCTGAAACAACCTGGGAATGATATTGATGTGTACCTAGCACCATTGCTGGAAGATCTTGTGACACTGTGGAACGAAGGGTGCAGTATGGGATGCGCATAAACGAGAGAACTTCACTTTACACGCCATGTTGTTCTCGCACCATCAATGATTTTCCCGCCTGGTAACTGTCGGGCCAAGACAAAAGGAGCCAAAGCTTGTCCGCATCGCTTAGATGCTACAGAGTATATGGCTAAACAACTCACGCAAAATCTGTATACGCGTCACCGTAGGTTCCTTCCCAAGAGTCACCCATACCGGAAGATGAAGAAATAATTCGACGGAAATAAGGAGGACGGTTCAGCTCCAATGGCTTTTAGAGGGAAATATGTCTATGATATGGTTAAGGATATCGATGTTGTGCTTGGGAAGGGACGCCAATTAAGAACCCGTCGAAGAACATCCGAAGAAGCGGTCAATTTTGGGACTTGCCTTATTGGGAGCACTTAGAAGTTCGCCACTGCATCGACGTTATGCATGTGGAGAAGAATGTATGTGATAGCTTGATTGGTCTCTTACTGAACATTAGTGGCAAAACAAAGGATGGTGTTAACGCACGGAGAGACTTGGTCGATATGAACATAAGGACCGAGTTAGCACCGCAAGAGACTGATACAGGACGAACGTACCTCCCCCCAGCTTGCTACACTCTGTCCAAGGCCGAGAGATATGAACTGTGCAAGAGCTTGCATGGTGTGAAAGTCTCGTCTGGTTACTCTGCTAACATTAAGAAACTTGTTTCTATGCCAGATTTGAAATTAATTGGTATGAAGTCGCATGATTGTCATGTGCTGATGACACAAATGCTTCCTGTTGCAATTAGGAGTATCTTGCCGAACAAGGTCCGAGTAGCAATCTTGAGGCTGTGTTATTTCTTCAACTCAATTGCTCAGAAGGTCATCGATCCCCAAGGACTAGATGCTCTACAGGCCGAGGTGGTGATGACTCTATGTCATCTTGAGATGTATTTCCCTCCGTCATTTTTCGATATCATGGTCCATCTCATTGTTCACCTTGTGAAAGAGATAAAGATATGCGGCCCTGTGTTCCTACGTTATATGTACCCGTTCGAGAGGTACATGGGAATTCTCAAGTCCTACGTACGGAATCAATCTCGACCGGAGGGCAGCATCATCGAAGGTTATGCAACGGAAGAGGTCATTGAGTTCTGCGTCGACTATATGGCTCAGGTGGATCCGATAGGTGTGCCTCTATCTCGCATGAGGGGAGACTTGATGGTATCAGACCATCGGAAGGAAATCAATCACTCTCGATCCGATACATACGCCAAGCCCATTTCATGGTCTTGCAACACATGACCGGTGTCCCCGCACATCGACGAGCACAAAGACATGGTACGCCAATGTAATCCAAACCGGTCGGAGGTTTGGATCATGAGAGAGCACAACCGCGGTTCAACGGATGGTTAAAGGTGCGAATCACCGGGAGGTCATCAAGTGATGATACATTGCTATGGTTGGCACAAGGGCCATAATTTACAATTGTCACATGGCAAGGATATGACATAAATGGGTACACATTTTATACGATACCGTGATAGGAAGAGCACACCCGTAACAGCGGTGTCCGTGATAGATGCATTCAGCATCGATGGGTCAAGAGCTCGTACTATGGGCAAATAGAGGAGATATGGGAGCTCGACTCACGTGCTTTTCAAGATCCCCTATTTCGTGTCGTTGGTCCATCTCCCACAGTGAAGGTTGACAGCACGCGTCCACTACCGTGGACCTTGAACGTGTCGGATACAAAGACGAACCATTCGTGATCAAGCTAATCAAGTTGTTCAAGTATTCTATGTAACCGACCGCAAATAAGAAACGCCACGTAGTTCTTCATGGAAAAAGAAGGATTGTCGGAGTTGAGAATGTAGTGGACGAGGAAGAATACAATCAATTTGACGAGTTGCCTCCTTTCGAGATGGCATCGAGCTCGACGAAGAACCCATGAGGAAGCTAGCTATATGCGCGCGATCATCATGAAGGGCTATATTTTAATTAAGAATTTAATCCATTGTAATTAATTTATTCTATAACATCATGTGTTATGGACTTGTAATCTCTCATATATTTTGATATTGATGTCAATGTGGACGTTCATCGAATCGACAATTGGTTTTTGAAGTAAAATGTGTTATGAGCTTGTCTTCATATATACTTGTCACCGTGTTTTGTCATCTCTCATATATTTTGATATTGATGTGAATGTGGATGTTCATTGTAATTCATATATACTTGTCACTGAGTTCATTGTAATTGATAATTGTTCGATCTATCACACCGGTTCTATAATATAACCGTCAGGATAATGAATCACGCATGCTTCTAATATAGAACCGTCGTGATATGAGATTATCTCGCATTTGGTTCTATTTGATAACCGTCGTGATATCCCGACAAAACCAATAGGTAATCTGTGATAGAACCGTTTATGATTACTTATCAAAGACGGTTTTAGTAAAGAACCGTCTCGTGATAGCCTCTTATAAGGTGGGAACCGCTAGGTTTTCTCACTCGCCCCTTCCTCTCCCGCACCATCGAAGTTTATCGCGCGCTCCTTTGCCTCCTCTAGGGCTCCGCTCACCGCCGCCCGACCTCGACACCGCCGCCCGACCTCGCGCCGCCGCCTCCGACCTCGGCGCCGACTCGACATCGCCGCCCGACCTCGGCGCTCCGACCTCGCACCCCGACCTCGACATCGCCGCCGACCTCGGCGCCGCTCCCGATCACGCCGCGCTCCCGACCTCGACATCGCCGCCCGACTCGGTGGTTTTGAGTGCCATCGCGCTGTGAGTATTACGACTTAACGTGCTCGTCTCTTTGCATATATATATACACTTTGTGCTAGTTGTTTTTGATCCGTGATTGAGATTGATATTTGAGACTAGCTCGGAAGATATTGCAAAGAAATAAGTGATTCGGTTTTGCTCGTGATGTTCATAGCTATATTCGATAATTGTTTCAATAATTAATTCAGTCTTTTGAGCTCTATAATTGAGGTAGCTACCTGCCTATGTGTGTTTCTATGATTACTTTCTGTAGTAGTCAAGAGCTTTGGATCATTTTGTTCGAGAGGATTGATTAGCTTCTAACTGTTATACTTGTCCGATTTTGTATCGCAAAAGGCCTCGTGTTTGAACACCGAACTCGTACGCTTTTGTTCTAGAAGCACTTCTTTGTTCTCGCTTTGTCGATACTAGTATTGATTCGTGATCTTGCACTCTACTTAGCTTCTGCTAGCGAAAGATAGTGTAGTTTAAATACATTCTCGTAAAGAATTTCTATTGTCATACGCTTAGTTAGCTATAATAAGAGCTCATAGTCCTAATTTTAGTTAATTGATTCAGTTTGTGAAGTATATTAGGCTTAAGGGTGTCATGGCAAGGTTTTTGAACTTTGCATCTAGCCTTCGAGAGCACCTTTAACATCAAGAATTTGAGCTTTATGCTGATTTATGGTGTTTTATCGATATTTATGATAAGCATATTGTCGTGTTTAGATGACATGGTAGAATTTCATGATTTCATGTTATTTTGGTCATTTAAACTCGTTGAATTATGTTTGGGATGTCATTAATTATTGCTGGAATTAATTTGGTATATATTCGGATGCTAGAACACATAATTAAACATTTGTAGCCTCCTTTTGCATTTCATCGCTGCCCTTGATGTAATATGTACCATGTTTGATGGTGTTTTAGTGTTGCATGTAATATGTACCTCTGCACTACTAATTAGTTTATGTTACTTTTTTGCCTCCTTTGTATATGTAAACATCCAAGCTCACTCTTAAGCTATATTGAGTACTATAAGGACTTGCAATATATAGATATTGATGGCACCATATATATTTGTCGTGTTTTCACATACTTTGAGCTATAGCCGATCTCCACATCCAAAATAGATTTTTCACATACACGGTTTGTTTTCTTGTGTGCTTAACCTCGCCCTGGTCCGGTAGTAATATATCTCAAACTAATTATATAGATAGCAAGTAAGCGAGATGGCAGAGGCACCATCTTCCCGTCGCCGACGCCGCACGACAATGACACGGCGCGAGATGGCGAGAGGAGAATCGAAGATGCCTGTGGGCCGATCGGTCATCACGGAGGTTAGTGAGTTTGGGGTCCCTCTGCGCCCAAAGAGCTCGCCGGCGAGATTCCTGACCATGTGCGGATACTTGCAAGGAAACGGGTCCCCATCACCACACCAAGGTGGAAGGATCTAACGAAGAAGCGAGAGGCGCTGCGGGACGTAACTATTACAAAAGTTCACTATCCCAGAAGCATACATGGCACGCGTGGAACGGACGGCGATGCTCACGATCGATAAATCGTGGAGGTCGTTCAAGAGCATTCTTGTCACGAAGTACGTGAACACGGGTCGACGCCCTTCGCGAACGGATTCTTGATGTAGGAAACATGGGACGCCTTTGTTGCTATGAAGACGACGCCCGAATTTAACGAGCAAAGTGCGGCACACAAAGCTCTCCAGACACGAAACACTCATCCGCATTGCACTTCGGCACCGGATACGCAGAAAATATGATGAATGGGCGGTGGCGGAGGACAACGCGCTTTCGATGTCACGCACTGCCGCTCCTAGCCTGGTTAAAAGCGAGGGCAAAAGTCTCGTCTTCGGGAAGCATCTCTTTCACAAACCCGGCAGACGAGGAAGTGTCTCAACGTTTGGTAAGTATGTCGAACTACCTAGTTAATAACTCCATATATAACTTCATAGTGTCTATAATAACATGATGACTTCTTGCAGCGGAATTGTCCGCCCAAACTTCCCAAGGCTCCTTCCATGTAGACAGGAGAAGGATATACTCTCTACCCGGGAAACAAGGAACACCCGGTCGCACGCGAGGTCTTGGGGTTACCGTATCATGGAGTCATGGATTCGCAGACGACTCACCGCACGCATGTGAGTAGGAAGAGATCTAAGGCCGAGCGTGAGGACCGGTTCGCATGATGATTGAACATTTTGAAGGAAAGCCGCGCATTGCGAGATCAATTGAATCAACTCTCACCAGCAGCAATGCAAGCCGCCTCGTTAATTTGGGAGCCACCCGCCGACATTGGAGTAGCGCCGCCCACGCATACTGGGACATGACGATGTCCATTACCGATAGACGAGATCAAGGTAATGTACATCTATGGAATGCAGCAAAGATAGACCTATAGGACACTTTAGCTAATTGCGATCGCTTTGTAGGAGCCGACGGCCCGCAAGCTCGTGAGTGAGGTTAGTTGGGTCCATTTCTATTGAGGCCGCGGGGATGGTGCATCCATACCAGTGAAGGGGCAAGCAAAGACGGTGTCCAGTGGCGCGCAGGTTACGCCAGGTGGAGGTGGACATGGTACATGAACATTTCATGGCCGTCCTACTGAGATTCGCCCGAACGAAGAGATCACAACACTAGGGGTTTTCTACATGTGTAATAGTACACTTAGAGATTGCTAAAAGCTACTCCATAACTGGGTAGTTATAAAGGTAGCTTTCGGGTATGCTATGAAACATACGGAGAAATGTGACTGGTCGGATATGAGATTTGTCCCTCCTAACATAACGGGAGGGATATCTCTAGGCCTCTCGATATGATCGGATAAAGAAAATAAATGGTCATACCACTAGTGGTCGAAGAGTCGACCACGTAAAGTTACACTACTACAAAACAGGCTATAGCAGACGCCTCATCACAGACGGTTCATTTGGAACCGTCTGTGATATGGAACTATCACAGACTGTTTTTAAATAGGACCGTCTGTGATACTTCACCGACGGTTCTTAAAAAGAACCGTCTGTGATTACTAAGACTATCACAGATAGTTTGTTTTAAGAACCGTCTGTGAAGTATCATAGACGGTTCGTATTAAGAATCGTTTGTTATGAGATACTTATCACAGATGGTTCATGATACGAACTGTCTGTGATATGTCGTCACAGCAGCGCGGGAATTCGAAAAAAATTTGAATGCGTACGCGGGAAGCAAAATGTTTTGGCGCTATCCTTATATATTGAACACTAGAGAAGGAGATTGAGGCGGAAGACGCCGCCACGAGGGCAATGCCAAAGTTCGCTACTACGGCGGTGGCCTCAGACAAGGTGGTGGTGGCAGAGAAGGAGGAGAACATGAGGTTGGCTTTGGTTCCGTCTCGTATTACCAGCTTGCCTTTTCTATTCCGTGTATTATCATTCTCATAAGCATTTGATGACTTGTGCTTCATTGGTTTCTGTTGGAACTGTCACTGCCTCCCCGACAACATGCCCAGGGAGGAGAAGCATGCCCTGGTTGAGGGCATGATCGTCGAGATGGGGCTGCAGGACTACGCCGACACGGTCGTCGGCAACTAGCACATGAGGGGATCAATGGTAGTGAGAAGAGGAGGGTCAGCATTGCCCTGGAGATACTGATGAGGCCTAGGCTGCTCTTCCTGGATGAACCCACCAATGGTCTTGATAGGTATGTATTGTGTATCATGTCATTTTCGCCACTTCAGTCTTTTAGTTCATTTGTTTGTAATTCATTTCTTGCATTACTAGATCAAGGGAAATGTTAGTTCACCTGTCTTACTCATTATATGATGTGTACAGCTTGTACTTTGCTTGCTCAGCATGTAGTATTCAAGTCATTATATGATGTAACATTCAGAAGAAGTTGACTTGCCTTTGTTGTCATGTTATTATAAGAGTTCCAGTAGGAGATAGCTTCCTTTGGTCGTCACTGCAGGTCTACGACCACTCCCAGGTGGTCTACGACCACGTCCAAGTCCTGGAGGAGGTCCTGGAGAGGTCCTAGAGTGGTCCTAGAGGAGGTCCTAGAGAGGTCCTGAGGAGGTTCTGGAGTGGTCCTGGAGAGGTCCTGAGGAGGTCCTATGGAGTGTTCCTGAGGAGGTCCTGGAGGAGATCCTAGAGTGTTCGTGAGGAGGTCCTAGAGGAGGTCCTAGACTTGTTCCTAATGAGATCCTGGAGGAGGTCCTGAGGAGGTCCTGGAGTGTTCCTGAAGAGGTCCTAAGGAGGTCCTGGAGTGTTCCTGAGGAGGTCCTGATGAGGTTCTGAACAATAGAAAATCCAATTTTTTTCAACAGAAAAAACTATCATAGATGGTTCTGAAAAAGAACCGTCTGTGAAAATAGACTATCACAGATGGTTGGTAAATAGAACTGTATGTGATATGTGCCTTATCATAGATGGCTCAATAATCGTCTGTGATAACCGTGTTATCACAGACGAAAAAACTCAGATGGTTCAAAAACCGTCTGTGATGATAGTCCCGAACCGTCTGTGATGAGGCTTTCTGTAGTAGTGTTATCCAGCACTTGATTGAGAAAGTATTGAATAGTCGTGAGGCAAAGGGAGAACACACAAGCAGGTCGTTCAGTTCGATCAGATGCGGACTAGTCGTATGGAGATACGAGCTGGTTGTAGACTGGTCGGACATGATCACTAACTGGTCGTAAGGAGTTACGAACTAGTCATGACTGAATATGAACTGGTCGTATAGAGGCTGAATACAAACTGGTCGTATAGAGATACGAGCTAGTCATAAGTGATAAGAACGTAGTTGTAGATCATATTGCATTAAGGTTTGTCCGATATAATTTGTATATATTCGGGAATCGTTATGTCTTGCTAGGAATTGCTAACGACTCGTGATCGGAAAGAGTTTTCAAGTAACAACCGAATACGCATGAACCTACAAGGTCACACACTTAACGGGTTGGAACAAGCATGTTCAGATAGGATCCATGAGGAGCTCTATATAAGGACATGCATGAGGCTATTGGGAAACACACGAGTCACGTGAGTCGCTCCACCGAAACCCTAGCCACCATCTTCTCAGAGAGCCCTACCGTGCGAGTTGGTGCTAACACACAGGCGTACTGTGTTCCTTCTCTGGACGTGTGGATATCGTAAAGGCGCTACTGCGGTTGCTGCTGCGCTCAAGGACGATACGCAGCTTTTGCAAGGAACACGATTGGTTGCTGGAGGAGACGATCGACTACGACCACTTCATCGATGCGCTCGATGTTGGATCAGGCTGCTCTAACTCTTCTTCTGCTACACTACGTGTCCGTGGTAACGATCTATGATCTCTTGCTTGCATGGCATCCTGGTTTACGTGGTAGAATTTTTAAATCGTCAACTAGTGTAGCCTACCTGTATCCCTTCACTCCTCTCCTCCCTTCCCTCCTGATGCCTTCTCCCATCCCTAACGCCGCCTCCCCTCCCCGTACCTCCTCATGTTGCCGGTCCTACCTCTCCGCACCGCCGCCTCCCACGCTGTCGGATCCCCTCATCTTTGTGCATGCCGTTGTTGCAACCCGCAGACTGAGTGCCAAAGGGGGGTCGGGATCTTTGAGGCACGAAGTGAATGCCGAACAGGGGCAGGTGGCGAGTGGCGACGCGAGATAGGAAGGAGTGGGATGACGACGAATTTCGGTGTGTGAATGTGAAGAAGAAGTGGGGCGGCGACGATTTGGGTGGTTGCGAAAGAAGTGGGGGTATGGATACGTTCGCGAGTCACTAGGGGTGGCGGGACGAGACTTTGTCCCTGTCAGGTTGGGTCCACATGTTGGTGTGCCTTGATGAGGAATTTGGGATGGGTGGGAGAGGCCAACTGCGTGCACGGGAGAAAGGGCATCATCCCACTGTACAGGGGTAAACTCCTTTTATTAGTTATAGGTTGGGTTCACATGTTGATACGACTCGATGAGGAATTTGGGAGGGGTGGGAAAGGCTAACCGCGCGCATGAGAGAAAGGATATCGTCCCGCTCCTTAGGGGTAAACTCCTTTTTTTATTAATTAAGATGTGCAGTTGAGATGGCATGAACGGATATTATAAATATTTATAAATCGATTTAACTCTTGATTGGCACTAATCTAGAAAGAACAGTACTGCTATTCATATTCATGATCAATTAGTTTTACAAAATTGCCATGTATGATCAGGAGGACACTTTCCTAAAAGGAAAGCTTCTCATGAAGCTAGAGGACTTCTGTTAATGAAGTTCCCAGACAATGTTCAGATAAAACGGCTCGATGTATATCCCAACCTGTTACAAGAAAAATGTCAACCTTGGGGAGATTATCAATACCTTTCTAGTAGTCTTGGGAGTATTTGTTATGCCTCTTCGATTCTTCATGGCCTTCATTTCTTTGCCCTCAAGAAAACAAAGAAAGGTAGGCTCTCAATCTCTTAAAGATCCTTTTTTCTCTCTTTGTTTGTTTGGGGTTTGAAAAAGATATAGTTTCTACCCACATATATATATACACACACACATGTTACTCCTCCTCATTTTTCTTCTTCTTTTGGATCTATTATTGCGGTCTAAAACATATGATATAAATCGTGAGAAGACAATTTAACCATTGGATAACATAACTTATCTAACTTCAATCCGACTTATCGAACAGGGGTAGTAGATTTTTCACAGCTCCTCCTTTACAACAACTTCAGAAATCAACACAACAGCCGCCTCCAGCTCCCAGACGGCTAGGGAATCTGGACGTTTTATGTCGCTTCCAGCCGTGGAATCTACAGAAGATAGGATCAATGCATCAGGGCTTGTCTGAACAAAGGATAGATTCATATGAAATTAATTCTTCTGCTTGGTTTGCTCAATCTTTCTAATTAAGTTCGTTTAGGTGTACTCGTAACTCCATTAGTTTGTGCTTTTCTCTCGTGACTAATACAAAATTTGTTAGTCATCTTGATCAGAAGTGTGAACCTAGTTCTAAATTGGCTGGCACACACACACGGACACACCCCCTTTCCTGGTGGATACAACAAATCCGTAGCTGCAGCCTACCAAAGGTATTCCCCATTATTTCAAGATGGCAAGCGATGTTGGCCTCAGATCTCCGTATGTGGGTTTTCACATAAATGATGTTTAATGATAGATCGCCCCGCCATTTCAGTCTCGAAAGTTTATTTTAAATTAATGGGCGCGAGAGTAACCAGTGTAAGCTGCTTAACTTTGCAGGGTTTCGCACAGACTGTGCTCAATTCATATGGGAATATGGCAATATTCTCGCATTTCAAACAGGGCTTTGTAGATATTATCGCTCTTTCAAAATAGTGAGCGGTTCAAGAATTTGCCACTCCAATGTTTGGACTTTACGGTATAAGTCACCTAGTCGAGGATTGGGGTAACCGGGCCGAAAACCAGCAAAATCGGTTCTATCGGCTAGCCCGGTAAAATTCAAAACCGGCAAAAAAAAAAATCGGTTTCGAATGATTTTTGCCTAATATAAAAGAAATTTATAACCATGTCTAAACCCATGTGTGCATGCGGCCTGGTGGTAATATTCATAGCCTAGAAGAGTCATGTCTTGGGTTTGAACCCTCAAAGCTACACTATTTTTTAGCCTTTTCCATTTTAAATTCAAAAAATTCAAATTTTGAATTGAAAATTTTGGTCGATTTTTTTCCGATTTTCATCCAAATCGGTCCTACCGGTGACCTCCGGTAAAATTTTCAAACCGGCTACCAAAACCTACAATAGACACATATATTACCTTTGACTTAGATATTTTGATCCTAGCTAGCTAAATTTGTCAAACAAATAGCTCATTTTCTGAATATTTTCCAAAGGCTAACAATTTCACGAATGCTCTTGGCGGTGTTGAGTTGGCTGAAAAGAATATCGTCGAGTACTTGAAGGCCTGTAACCATCCGGGGTCTCTCTCACTATAATCAATGGCCACATTTTGACTATTCTACCAACAGTGAGAAAACAAAAGGGCACAAATCACGGAATTAGCAGAATCGTAGATAGTGGTGATTTATGAGTGGGCGCACCGGCCGGCACGTACGTATTTTACTCGTGCTCGGTTCAGTCCAAATCGGATTGATTTCCTCTGATGCCGGCGCTTCCTTAATTTCTGACAATTTAGTGGGGGAAATAAAAAGGTACGGATTTCGACGTGCAATCATACAAAGGATCTGGAATCTCGAAACTTGGTCCGGAAAAATATAATTCGACTTGTGTTTTGCAAATGAATAAAAACCACGGTCATTTTTTAATCACAGGAATGCATGCAGTCAAACCATATGAATTTTGACCAAAGATATTGAGTTAAACATTTGGTTTGGATATATGAAATTGATATGAGCGAATTTGTTATGAAAAATACTTTCATAATGTTGCACTTTCACAACTATTTCCGAATATATGATAAGACAATTTAGTGGTCAAAAGTGTATCTCGTTGACTTGAAAAATAAAAAAGTCACTAAATCTGTATTTATGAATCATATGGTAGTACGCAAGTAAAAGTTGCAAATTCCAAATTTCACCTAATTAAAATTTCAAAACAGGGCCTCAACAAGTATTTAATTATAAGAATATAAAAAGTAATCCCTCCGCTTCACTATATTTGTCCACAGCCCACCATGTGCACAAACCAAGGAAGCACAAAATCTAAGAAATAATTAATGAGAAATGATCATACATATACGTATTAAATGACATACCACAACCATTTAACCTCTTCCAAAAATTTAATTAGGGATAGTGACTGAAAAACGTACAATAACTATGATCTAAGATTCCCTCAATAGACAAATATATTGAAATAGATACTCTCGGAGTTATGGAGGGGGTATATACCAAGCAGTGTGCCAGGCGTTCAACCAGCATCGTCGTCATCTTCGTACCAAGCAGACACGCCCACTACTACAAAAAGGCTAATACTGAACGCCTCAACACAAACGGTTGACCAAAATCGTCTGTATTACGTGCAATCATAGACGGTTTTGGTTTAGAGACCGTCTGTGTTACTGGTTGCGCTAAAAACCATCTGTGAAGAGGTAATATCACAGACGGTTCATATTGAAAACCGTCTGTGAAGTATCACAGATGGTTCTAAACACGAACCGTCTGTGATAATTATAGACTTCACAGACGGTTCATATTAAAAACCATCTGTGAAGTATCACAGAATCACAGACGGTTCTGAACACGAACCGTCTGTGATAATTATAGACTTCACAGATGGTTCATATTAAAATCTGTCTATGATAATATCGCTTCCCTCGGTGAGTTGTTCGTCGCCCGATGAGTTTCTTCGTCGCTTCAATGCCGCTTCGGCTCCTCGATGCATCCTTTCGTCTCACGCGCCGAATTTATTCCTTGTTTTATAAAAAGAATCATTCACCATCGAAGATAATCATCATCCCCATATATAACTCTAATGTATATACTTCTAAAGCAGAAATATATATGGCTCCCTCTTCTGTTTCCTTGTCGCCAGCATTGATGGTCTACCTAGCCATACTGTACGAGCACCTCTCCGGCCGTACATTAGCGGATGCGGCGGAAGGACACTATTCCAACAGTGTCCTCCCTCCTCTGTCCGAGGATTTGCTAGAGCAGGTGGCGGCCACCTTTCGCCGTCCAGACATCCTCCTCCGCCGTGTCTTCCGAGTGATCTCCCACTTCCGGCGAGTTTACCGCGTCATCGACGTGGTCCTCCACAACGACGTTGCACGTCTCCAGGAGGCTCACCTTCACTTGGACTGCTTAATCGAGGCGGCAAGTGACCAAGTCGACCATGCCAAAACCCCTCAAGCAAGGGAAGAGAGCCTATGGACTCAATTCTTCTTGATTCAACAGTCCGAGAGTCTTCGGGAGACACTCGAACGAGCGCGTCAGCGGGTGGACGTATTTCGGGCTGATGGTCACGAACCGTCCAATACCGACGCCGCCGCCTACGAAGTTTTGAAGACAGAGATAGCAGCCTACCTTCGCCACTAGAAAAACTTTGTTTATTTAGGTTTCTACTTTTTAAAATCTTTGTAAGAAGCGACTGGCCACGCTGTTTGGCCATATATATATGTAAATTCCAAAAATTTAAAAAAAATCTAGTTTGGAGGTGATCGAATTACTATATTATATGTTGTTGAACTATATATATACACACACACACATATACACACACACACACACACACATATATATATACACACACACACACACATATATATATACACACACATACACACACACACACACTATTCTACCAACATTGAGAAAACAAAAGGGCACAAATCACGGAATTAGCAGAATCGTAGATAGTGGTGATTTATGAGTGGGAGCACCGGCACGTACGTATTTTACTCGTGCTCGGTTCAGTCCAAATCGGATTGATTTCCTCTGATGCTGGCGCTTCCTTAATTTCTGACAATTTAGTGGGGGAAATAAAAAAGGTACGGATTTCGACGTGCAATCATACAAAGGACCTGGAATCTCGAAACTTGGTCCGGAAAAATATAATTCGACTTGTGTTTTGCAAATGAATAAAAACCACGGTCATTTTTTAATCACAGGGATGCATGCAGTCAAACTATATAAATTTTGACCAAAGATATTGAGTTAAACATTCGGTTTGGATATATGAAATTGATATGAGTGAATTTATTATGAAAAATACTTTCATAATGTTGCACTTTCACAACTATTTCTGAATATATGATAAGACAATTTAGTGGTCAAAAGTGTATCTCGTTGACTTGAAAAATAAAAAAGTCACTAAATCTGTATTTATGAATCATATGGTAGTATGCAAGTAAAAGTTGCAAATTCCAAATTTCACCTAATTAAAATTTCAAAACAGGGCCTCAACAAGTATTTAATTATAAGAATATAAAAAGTAATCCCTCCGCTTCACTATATTTGTCCACAGCCCACCATGTGCACAGATCAAGGAAGCATAAAATCTAAGAAATAATTAATAAGAAATGATCATACATACCCATATTAAATGATATACCACAACCATTTAACCTCTTCCAAAAATTTAACTAGGGATAGAGAGTGAAAAACGTGCAATAACTATGATCTAAGATTCCCTCAATGGACAAATATATTGAAATGAATACTCTCGAAGTTATGGAGGGAGTATATACCAAGCAGTGTGCCAGGCGTTCAACCAGCATCATCATCATCTTCATACCAAGCAGACAGGCCACATTGTGTTTTGTCACCCTTCGTTGATAGGGGTGTCAACGGATCGAATACGAATTAAGTAGTGTTCTTCCCACATTCGTATTTATATTTTTTAAACATATATGAATACGAATCGAATACCTACTCAATTCAGTCAGATCCGAATATCCTACAGCATAACCAAGTTTAACGAGTTGATACCAGTTTTATAGTAATATTTATGTCCCTTTTCCTCTGATTTATCATGTAACCATTGATCATTCGTATCATTTTGCCACTAACACTAACCAATTTTAGAGATATTGCAAATAAATCGGTTATAAACATATCAACTTTGGCTTAAAAAGAGCATGCAAAAAAGCTTTGTCGAGCCAAAAATGAAAACATCAAATGCCAAATTAGAGTACACCACGACGACAGCCTCATCGAGACAATAATATACGCCCAAATTGGAGGTCAAATGCAACAGATACATAATAGCTAGTTGCTGCTATTATGCATCGAATCCGGATATTATCCGTATTCGATTGAACACCTATTTTTCATACCATATTTGTATTCATATTCGACCAAAAAACGGATACTATCCGGATTCGTATTCGTTTTATAATACGAATGTATTTTTTCTTACCACATTTGCTACCATCCGAATACGGATGTCGTGTAAAATGGATATTCGGATCTATTTGACACCCCTACTCACTGATAATGATTGCCGCTGGTCACCTCACTGCCTCACCGCATTGCCATCAGCTGACCAACATGTCTATGAGTATCCGGTGAACCTCGCTCATAAGATTAATCAAAGCACAAATCGCAATATACGATCCAAAGGTTATACAATTTGGTGGTTTTTCTTTTTTGTTATAAAACCGCTCAGAAATATTTAGCACATTCATAGATTTTTTTAGGGTGTGCTTAGGTAAACCTCTTTAAGAAAAGTATACGAATCTTAAAGGAAAGTAGTTAATATTAAGTAGGGTTAAATATGCATTACCCTAAAAAAATCAAATAAAAGATCTATCCCACCTTTATATATATATATATATATATATATATATATATATATATATTATTTAATTTGATTTGATTTGATTTATTTTTGTGCTGATTCAGATCTGGCCTACCTAATATTAACCATTTTGCTGTAAGATTTGTAAACTTATATAAAAGAGGTGTACTTTATTTATCTGAGCCCATTTATCTTATCAGATGGTGTAATTGGCCTGCCCCTCTCTCTCTCTCGTTATCATTACTGGACAATTGGTTTTCAATAGCTATACGTCCCGGGAAAGGCAAACGTACGTAGTCTCTTATATAACATCCCACTACTACAAAAATGATTTGTAGCAACACCACCTTTTTCACAGTAGGGGCAGCTCACTTACCAAGCGCCCCTACAGTGGCTGAGCTCGGCCCAGCTATACCAACCGCCTCTACAAATGGTTCAAAGAGAGGCGGCCGGTATCACCAACCGCCTACAAATGGTTAGATTTGTAGGGCCTGAAACACTAGCCGCCCATCGTTTGATTTGTAGAGGCGGTGGTCTCAGCCGCCTCTCGGGTTCATTTGTAGGCGGCCGATAACCACCGCCCTACAAATCGACAAGATATAGTGCCAGACCCTTTCTTCCTCCTCGAGCTGCACAAAGGCAACCCGAGAGAGGAAGGAAGGAGGCCTTGGGCACCTCAAAAATTGCTATTTTGAGGGGGGGGAAGGTTTTGAGTTAAATTCCTTTGGTGGAGAGGTTGTTGGAGGTAAGAAAATGGTTTTCCATACATCTTTTTGAAGTTTTAATGGTGGGTTATTGCTTAATTAGAGTTTTAATTTTCTCTCTCTTCTATGGTGTTTGAGTAATTTATGGAGCAAATGGGGTTAAAATTTTGAATATGCTAGGCTAAATTAGTTATGGGAATAATGTCATACCCTTATTTAGTCATTCTTCCTTGATTTTAGTGGACTATTAATTAGTTTTATGGAGGCCCAAAAGGACAAATTGCCTTTGACTTTGATGACATCCATACTATCTTTCTACCCTACAACTTCAAGTAAGTTTAACTATATCCTTCAATCTTTAATGAGCCATATTATTTTGTTCGATGCAAACGAGCTTATCTATTCCTATGATTAAATTCATGCAATGAGCATTGATTTGTGTAGTCGCGACCTCAAGCTAGGCATGGCGTGGGTCATGGATCCACTTGATTATGACGAGTCGCTTTACAAAGATTTCATAAGCATTCTTAAGACGTATACTTATCAACCATCCTCATCGCTTTTGACTTTTCAATACTAACTAACTTGCTTTTGTTAAATTCATTGAGCAGAGCGCATGTACTACGCCAACAAACTCAAAGGGTGCATGATCCGAGAGGAAGGGTGACCTATATGTCAAAACAAGATGGCGGTAAGTGCAACTTACTTTAGTACTTCCATTACGCTGTCGCCACAAGCATTGACGTTTTATATGCGAACTCACAGTGCCAAGCGAAGCCCGAGTTTGCACGTGGATATTACGTATGCACTTACATGAGTGTCACCGGTGCTTACGGAGACACTCCTTTATGGTATGTTATAACTAATTCACTCGTCGATAACACACGATATGTTATGAAATACTAAACTTAAAATTGTCTTGTAGTGGAAAGATGAGATAGGAATTTGTAGAAAACCACTCAACGATGATAGCCTCCTCGGAGCTCGCCGAGGACATTTGCAACTTCATAATGGATGCTATTATACACGCCGAGGTACATACTATGACGACACGCCTATGCTAGGACGCCGCCAGTACGAGTTCCTTCGTGAGTGGGAAGGAATGCATTTAGGACATTGAGAACAATGTGTATGTAATATTATCGCACTTTATGCTACAAGTATTTGTAATGATAAATTATAAACATGATGTTGCGCGGATGTGAATATAATGTCTCGTTGAACTTGTTAATATCATGTCTTCAATTATATATATATCATGCATGGTTTGATATATATACCGTGGTTTGAGAATTTGAATTTTTTTTTGCGGGAAAACAGATTGTAGGGGCGGTCAGGTTGCAAGCGCCTCCACAGAGAAAATTACAGAGGCGGTGGTCATCTAAGCCGCCTTACAAATCTAATTTGTAGAGGCGGCTTGTAATCCAACCGCCTCTACAAAACAGTTTGTAGGGGCGGCTCTAGACACCAACCGCCTCTACAAATAAGATTTGTAGGGGCGGTTCAGAAACCGCCCCTACAAATCTCTGATTTGTGGCGACGGTTGGGTAGGGGTGGCTGGCCGAGCCGCCTTCTACAGAAGCTCACCAGTCGCCCCTACAGTGCTCTGCTGTAGTAGTGTCCATCTATATTGTTTTTGCGAGAATATATATCCATGGTTATTTTGTAAACTATGAGTACTCTATATTATTTTGCATTGATATCGAACCCCTGCAATTAATTCAGACGTAGGATCGATTGCACTTCTGTCTAATCTAAGGCTGCTCTCAGTGGGTGGTTTCTTACTGCAGTTTCTTATTGCATGAAAGATATTTAGATATCATCTTCCCAATGCATAGTATCCTAAAGTATTGTATCTTAGACCTTTGATATAGAGTATTTACTAGTATTTCTACCTAGAAATCAGTCTAAATAAGATACCAATTTGCTCTCTCTCTTCCTTAATTGCAGTGCTACATCAGATTTTTGTCTATGTGGCAGTTTTAAAAAACTTGTCAAGGTGGAGCATTGGGAGCAGCCTAAAGCTTAATTTGCTGTCCGGAAATTTAGCACACGTCTCAACTTCTACGTACCTAACCACCGGCTGGCCACACCACCACATTTCCCACAACACCTCACCTTTGCCATCCCATCGAATTTAGTACTTTTTGTCACTTGATCTTCACATTTGCGTTGATTCTTGAATAGCTTGATTTTTCTGTGCTATATTTTAAATTAATTTACGTTGCTATAGTTTCAATTAATCTAGCGAAATATAACTATTTCTCCCTTTATTTTATATAGAGTCAATTTTGTCCTGCAGCTTAATTTGCTGCTAATTGTGCGTGCTATGCTTTCAATCTAGTTCACGTCAAATAATCTGTCATGTTGAGCTCAAGCAAAACCTACCACATTGTTTTCTTTGCCAGAAATGGGCCCGCTTATTCATACTCACTAAAAATAACAAAGGAAAAAAAATCTAAACATATTAGATTACTTTTAACACAATATCCACTTTTCACGACTATGCATGTATTCCATCTCTTTGACAACCGAAAGCATAAACTACATATGCTTCATATAAAATAATTGCTGGTCAATTTCGACAGACTACACGTGAATTTATATTTGACAGTAGCATTTCCACAAAGACATATTGGTACCCAGCAGAGAGAGTGGCCACGGTCTAAAGTACATGCCGAATTGCTGTACTCTATAGTATTCCTTTATGTTATCTATAGATATCATCACTAAAGATAGTTCTACAATGAGCTGTACATCTTTTTTACATGTCTCTATATATAACTCCTCAATATACAACGTGTCATGTTTATCGTATTACAGTCGACTACGCATGAGAGACGGTTTAATTCTCTATACTCCTCATCTCTCATTCACATCATCTAGGTCCTACGTGACAAGATTTATAGACGACTGATATCATACTATTGTGCATGCTCTAACCATGTATCTCACTCAATCATTAATTGGCGACTCGTGTGTTGTCCACGTATGACATCGTACTCTATTAAAGATGATCACACTGTTGATAAAAATCACCGGCCGGCCGTGCATGACGAGTGACGAAGTGAACAGGAAAGTGAAGCGGTTGTTTTCGACTTCAATGTGGTCGATGCTAAGATGCTTAAAACATACTCCTCGTACCTTATTATTTATTCAATATTTTAGAATACATGCAGTCAAATCAATATCAATATGTTTAAAGCTATTCAGATTAATCGTACCAAAACTAGCTATATCACTAGGTTCTCTGAGAAGAGGAGAGGAGGCATGGAAATTGTTGACATAGCTCACACAGAGGAGGGCACAATGGCCATATGTGACGGTATAGTGATACGGCCCGACTGAATTATATATAAATGCTAGAATGGCTAACGGTTGTATGTTTGGTAGGTACTCACTAGTTTACAAAAAGTAACACGTAAGTAACACGTTTTGGAATCGACGCGGTTCTCAAAATACAATTTTGATTATTAATTATTATTCTAATATATTTGTAAAATAAATAAAATTATAATATTAGGAAAGTACTCTTCGTGACGAATCTACAGATATGATTTTCATGAATCTAATCTAAATATTTAAAAATATGTTGATAATCAAAGTTTCCAAATTTTGACTGCGCTCTTTCGAAAAACGACTTGTTTCTGTGAAGGTAAGAGAGTATGTTGGTATTAAAGTGCACGAAAGTCTTCCGGTGGTATTTTTGCTAAAGCTATAGGTATATCAAACCAAATTTTCCTATCATATTTTTTACGCAACTGAAGAGCAGCCTTTGTCCACAGCTCCATGCATGCATAAAATACGTGTAAAGCGTCTTTCGTACAGATCCATGTCCAACAGTGTCTCTTTTATCATTTGCTTGCCTGTGATCACGGGTCAATGATCAGATGGTGCATTAGAGCTACCATTGAATTTTTGTGCTCCTGTTTCTTAAGTTGCCAATAAACTTCAACATCATTATAAATTTATAATTGTGTGCAAATTTACCAACTTGTAATCGAGATAATTAAGAGCGATGCCATGCTTACGAGTAAAGAGTTGCGAGATTTTTACGAAAAGAGCCACCGATAGGCGGGCCTAACGTGCTGCTTAATTTGTTCCTTTCCGTAAACAACAAAACGGTCTAATTGAGCACTAGAAGCTGGATAAAGCTTTTGCCCCGTGCTTCCGATTTGACGGAGGGAGCTACATCAGCTGTTGGAATTAATACGGGTTAGGCCCAAATTTATATTCTAATTAATTCCTGAAAATCTCAAAGGCCCATGTGCATGTGCTAAAACCGTTTAGTCCCATATGAAGAGTTTTATGGGAGTTACACCACTTTAAAAGGTGGAACGTGGTAACCCCCCTTGTGGAATTGGAGAGAGCCAATACACGCGCGCGCTCACTTGCTCGCCTCGCCACGCCGAGCCTTGCCGTGCCGTGCCGTGCGGGTGCTTCTGGTCTCTTCATTTTTTGCCATTGGTTTCCACTGATTAATGGCGAATCAATGACGACCGTTTTTCAAAACGTTACCAGTGAGTAATGGCTGCGGTTTCCACTGATTAATGGCGAATCAATGACGACCGTTTCCTTGCGAATCAAAAGCCTCGTCGCTTGGTTTTGGCTATAAGTTCAAGAATAGAGTATCAAAAGGTCGCTTCTTCTTCATCCAAAATTCTTCCACGCTGAAACGGTCTTTCACGCTTTGATTGTTGTCTTGGCGATCTCCATCCCGCTAAGCGCGTACGCCAAACCGGAGAGCAGCCTCCGAACCTCGCCCTGAAGGCTTGCACGAGCGAGGACGAATAAGGTTTTGGGGAGCGTTCGCGTGATCGCCGCTGCTTTCTTCGTCCGAATCTCGCTACATCTACATCAATCATGACGACTACTACCACGACGTCTACTACGCTATGACGAACGCACGATCTCGCCAAAACTCTTGATGTCGCTGCATCTTCTGCTGTTCCTTCTACTGGATCTGGGTATGACTGTCTCTCATTTGTTGTTTGCTTAGTTTTATCATCTGTTGTTGATCTGAACGTTGAGATAGGTATGCTAGTTATATCTATAATGTTCTTGACTATATGCTTTGTGAAAATAGCTAGAATAATTTCCATGATTTATCTAGTGTATTTCTGGATTAAAGTAATTCAAAAAATGCTTATATATTCAACAATCCAAAAACCTTATTATAGGCATTTTTCGTCAACTGGCTTTGCTGCTGTGCTCAAACCATCTCAGTTCGATGGCTCGAATTATAAGAGGTGGCGCACTAAGATGGTGCTTTGGCTAACTGCCATGAACGTTTTCCATGTGGCAAAAGGCAAGCCCGAAGGAACACTTACTCCTCGATCGAGCAAGCGCTCGAGGTCACGATAACCTTTTAAAGGTGCCGTGGTTAGCGTTCTTGGTGAGAAGTTAGTTGATGCATACATGGTAATTACAAATGGAAAATAGATGTGGGAAGCACTCGAGGCCAAGTTTGGGGTTTCGATGCAGCAAAGTGAACTCAGATCTCATGGAGCAATACCATGACTATAGAATGGTTGATGGACGTTCTGTAGTTGAGCAGGCTCATGAGATACAATCCATGGCCAAAGAACTTGAGCATTTCAAGTGTGTGTTACCGGACAAGTTTGTCGCGAGAGGCATTATTGTCAAGCTTCCTCCTTCTTGGAGGAATTTTGCTACTGCTCTGAAACACAAGAGACAAGAGTTTTCTCTTGAAAATCTCATTGGGTCTCTTGATGTTGAAGAAAAGGCGAGGGCAAAAGATACACACACTAGAGGAAATGAGGGACATTCTAGTGCCAATGTGGTGTAGAAAAAGAATGGTCAAGCTCAAAAGTTTAAAGGCAAAAACAAGACTGCACAAACAACAAGCTTTAAAAAGAAGAAGAAGAACACAAAGGATGGCATTTGCTTTGTGTGTGGCGAATCTGGTCATTGGGCCAAGGATTGCAGTCAACGCAAGGGTGTGAAGAATCAGCAAGGGCAGAATTCCAAGTCTGCCAATGTTGTTGTTGATACTACTGAGACGGGAACTTCAGGGTATGGTAATTTACCTACTGTTCTTTCCGTATGTCAATCTACCGATTGGTGGATAGACACTGGTGCTAATATACATGTGTGTGCTGATATTTCATTGTTTTCTTCTTACCAGTCACTCGATTCAACCGTTCTAATGGGGAACGGGTCACATGCCACTGCTCATGGTGTTGGCACGGTCGATCCAAGTTTACTGGGAAAGATTGTGCAATCAAGAACGTGCATCATGTGCCATCTATCAATAAGAATCTCGTGAGCGGATCTCTTCGTAGAGATGGCTTTAGATCGGTATTTGAGTCCAATAAATTTGTAATGTCCAAATGTGGACAATTTGTTGGTAAAGGCTATGTGTGCGGAGGCTTGTTCCGCCTATCTCTTTCAGATTTGTGTAATAATGTTGTGAACCATATTTTCAGTGGTAATGAGACTACTATTTGGCATTCACGACTTTGTCACATAAATTTTGGTTGCATGACGCAGTTAGCCAGTTTAGAGTTAATCCTGAAATTCACCCTTGCCAAAGGTTCTAAATGTCAAGTTTGTGTGCAATCAAAGCAGCCTCGTAAGCCTCACAAGGCCGCGGAGGTAAGAAACTTGGCACCATTAGAACTCATACATTCAGATTTGTGTGAGATGAATGGTGTGTTGACAAAAGGTGGTAAGAGATATTTCATGACTTTGATTGATGACTCCACTAGGTTCTGTTATGTGTATCTTTTGAAAACTAAAGATGAAGCTCTTCACTACTTTAAAATCTATAAGACAGAAGCTGAGAACCAACTTGAAAAGAAAATCAAAAGGGTTAGGTCTGATCGTGGTGGCGAGTACTTTTCTAATGAGTTCAATTTATTCTGTGAGGAACATGGTATAATCCATGAGAGGACGCTTCCCTATTCACCCCAGTCAAACGGGGTTGCTGAAAGGAAAAACTGCACTCTAACTGATTTGGTTAACGCCAATGTTAGACACAGCGGGTCTTTCCAAGGCATGGTGGGGGAGGCTACATTGACTTCATGTCATGTTCTAAATAGGGTTCCCACAAAGAATAAAGAGATAAATCCATTTGAACAATGGGAGAAGAAAAGACTATCACTTTCATATTTGCGCACTTGGGGTTGTTTGGCGAAAGTCAATGTGCCAATTTTCAAGAAGCGTAAGCTTGGACCAAAAACCGTGGATTGCGTCTTTTTAGGATATGCTCACCATAGCGTTGGATATAGATTTCTAGTGGTGAAATCTGGAGTACCTGACGTGCATGTCGGTACAATTATGGAGTCCAGATATGCTACATTCTTTGAGGATATTTTTCCGATGAAAGATATGCCTAGTTCATCGAGTCAGGAGCCTAATACAACTCCTGAACCTGCCATTCCAATAGAATATTTTGAGCAAACCCCTGATCAAATTCCTGAGGAGGAAGACAATGAAACTCTGAGGAAAAGTAAAAGACAAAGGACTGCAAAGTCTTTTGGTTCTGATTTCATTGTGTACCTTGTGGATGATACTCCAAGTACCATTTCTGAAGCATATGCTTCTCCGATGCGGAATATCGAAGGAAGCAATCCGAGTGAAATGGATTCCATTATCTCTAATGGAACTTGGGAGATCACCGAGCGCCCTTATGGTTGTAAACCAGAGGATGTAAGTGGGTGTTCAAAAAGAAGCTTAGGCCCGATGGTACTATCGAGAAGTATAAGGCACGGCTTGTGGCCAAGGGTTATACCCAAAAGGAAGGCGAAGATTTCTTTGATACTTATTCACCTGTAGCTAGATTGACCACTATTCGAGTACTACTATCTCTGGTCGCCTCACACGGTCTTCTCGCTCATCGATGGACGTTAAGACGGCTTTTCTAAATGGAGAGTTGGACGAGGAAATTTACATGGAACAACCGATGGATTTGTAGTAAATGGTCAAGAAGGAAAGGTGTGCAAGTTGTTGAAATCTTTGTATGGTCTTAAACAAGCACCTAAGCAAAGGAAGGAAAAGTTCGACAGACCTTAACATCCGCAGCTTTATTGTGAATGAAGTCGATGATGTGTGTATTATCGCCATGGTGGGGCGAGAGAGTCATTCTATGTCCAGTATGTTGATGACATATCGATCTTTGGGACCAACCTTAATGTGATTAAGGAGGTCAAGGATTTCTTGTCTCGAATTTTGAGATGAAAGATCCGGGAGTAGCCGATGTTATCTTGAACATCAAGTCGTTGAGAGGTGATGATGGTGGGATTACATTGTTGCAATCTCATTATGTGGAAAAGGTTCTCAGTCGCTTTGGTTATAGCGATCGCAAACCTTCTCCAACACCTTATGATCCTAGCGTGTTGCTTAGGAAGAATCGGAGAATAGCCAGAGACCAATTGAGATATTCTCAGATAATTGGTTCACTTATGTATTTAGCTAGCGGTACCAAGCCTAACATTTCGTTTGCTGTGAGCAAACTAAGCCGTTTGTTTCTAATCCGAGATGATCATTGGCATGCTCTTGAGAGGGTAATGCGCTATCTAAAGGGTAATATGAGTTATGGCATTCACTATACCGGGTACCCTAGGGTACTAGAGGGTTATAGCGATTCAAACTGGATATCTGATGCTAATGAGATTAAGGCCACAAGTGGATATGTCTTCACACTTGGAGGTGGCGCTGTTTCATGGAAGTCTTGCAAGCAGACCATCTTAACGAGGTCAACAATGGAAGCGTAACTCACAAGATTAGATATCGCATCGTTGAAGCCGAATGGCTTCGTGAGTTTGATGGATTTGCGGTGGTTGAAAAACCGCATCGCTATTTCGATGAATCGTGACAATCGATCGTGATTGTCAAAGTGAACAGCTTCTAAGGATAATATGAAGGCATCAAGACATGTGAAGAGAAGATCAAGTCTGTCAGAAAATGAGAAACTCCGAGTAATAGCTTTGGATTATATCCAAACAGCTAAGAATCTGGCAGATCCCTTCACAAAGGGTTTATCACGGAATGTGATAGATAATGCATCGAGGGAGATGGGTTTGAGACCCACGTGAGTTATACCATAGTGGTAACCCATCCTATGTGATCGGAGATCCCGTGAAGTAGGATTGGCGAAACAAATTATTGGTTAACTGGGAGGAGAGTACCTTTATAGACCCACTCCATTGGAGATGCAATTCTCTCCTAAATCTGTATGGCAGGTTGATTCTTATCTTAATGTGTTCTGTGGCTTGTTAAAGCAAAGATATTGTCCTACAGAGCAGTCTTGAAAGAACACACCTATATGAGCCCGATCGCTAGTCACGCCTATGAAATAGGTAATTTCTAAGAAGCTCATGAATAGGCCAGAGTATGACTTATATGCTCCAACCCGCGGGATGCCCGGCACCTAGTATCGCTTAAGGACTTAAGTGAAACTTATTCACACAAACCGCCAATTCAAAGCTTAGTCCATTGTGCGCTTGTGGATAAGTGTAGCTTCATTCAGTGGATGTTCAACCTTAACCGGTCTCCATCAAAATACCGTATATCAAAACAATACCGTGGATCAAGGCGCTTGGCATGTGCCCTTGGGATATGGTGGGGATTGTTGAATTAATACGGCTAGGCCCAAATTTATATTCTAATTAATTCCTGAAAATCCCAAAGGCCCATGTGCATGTGCTAAAACCGCTTAGTCCCATATGGAGAGTTTTATGGGAGTTACACCACTTTAAAAGGTGAAACGTGGTAACCCCTTGTGGAATTGAGAGAGCCAATACACGCGCTGCCGCCGCCGCCACGCCGAGCCGCGGCGGTGCGGTGCGGTGCGGTGCGTGTGCGTGTCTTGCGCAGACGCAGACGCAGTCGGTGTGCGCGCGTTTTTCTTTATCTATTCGAAAAACGAAACGCACCGACTCGCAGTGAAACGGCTGGCAGTAATGGCATCCGTTTCTGGTCTCTTCATTTTTTGCTATTAATCAAAACGTTACTAGTGAGTAATGGCTGCGGTTTCCACTGATTAATGGAGAATCAATGGCGACCGTTTTTCAAGTTTCCTTGCGAATCAAAAGCCTCTGGTCGTTTGGTTTTTGGCTATAAGTTCTGAAGAACAGAGTACTGAAAAGGCTGCTTCTTCTTCATCCAAAATTCTCTCCACGCTGGAAACGGTCTTTCACAGTTTTGATTGTTGTCTTCGGCGATCTCCATCCCGGCGAAGCGCGTGTACGGCCAAACCGGGAGAGCAGGCCTCCGGAACCCTCGTCCTTGAAGGCTTGCACGAGCGAGGACGAATAAGGTTTTTGGGGAGCGTTCGCGTGATCGCCGCTTTTTCTCGTCCGAATCTCGCTACATCTACATCAATCGACGACTACTACCACGACGCCTACTACGCTATGACGAACGATTTATCTCGCCAAAACTCTTGATGTCGCCGCATCTTCTCATTCCTTCTCATCGGATCCGGTATGACTGTCTCTCATTTGTTGTTTGCTTAGTTTTATCATCTGTTGTTGATCTGAACGTTGAGATAGGTATGCTAGTTATATCTATAATGTTCTTGCTTATATGCTTTGTGAAAATGGCTAGAATAATTTCCATGATTTATCTAGTGTATTTCTGGATTAAAGTAATTCAAAAAATGCTTATATATTCAACATCAGCAACCCATACTTTCTCACCACGTTTATTCTCTACTAGTTTTTTATCTATGTCCACGATGCATACTCTTTTCCCCTTTTAATTTTTCTTGTCCGCACGTTCGATCGCTGCATACAACTCCAACTCGGCCCTGTCTCATTCTCTCACTGTGCAGCCATGGTTCACACTCGCGATCCACCCTACATGGCAACGACAGTGGTGGCGTGGCCTCTCGAGCACTTTGGTGTGGCGACGGTAACCCACCTCGTCCCCGGGGGTCCTCGACAAGCTTACACCGCTCTACCCCAATGACTCGGAGGCGGAGGCCGACAGCCTGTCCACCGCCATCGTGTCCCGCCGGTTCTTCCCCACGTCCCCCAGCCGGTCCAACTCCATCGTCGACTCCTCCGAGCACGGCGGCAGATCCGCTCCATCCAACATCGCCCGCTCATCGGGAGACGCCAGCGCCGGCTCCGCCGCCACCTCGGCCAAGGCCCTGCATGCCCGCGAGGAGGGCGACGACGCAGTGCGGTGAATCTCGGTGTCAATGTACGCCCCCGCCATTAGAAACATGAGATGTTGCGATAGGTGTTTTCAGATGTTTCCTCTATTTGTTTTAACTGTTGCAATAATTTTTTGAAATGATGCATATGAGATTTTGAGATGTTCTATCCTCTTCTTTGGAATGTTGCATCTCTTCTTTGATATGTTGCATCCTCACGAGCCGACGTTGTTGCGCCTGTTATTTCGGATGTTGTTAGATTCAAAAGGTGATTTGAGCTGTTGGGATTGTTTTTTTTTAGTGTTGCACTAACAAATTATTGAAATGAGTTTTTCCAAAAAAATAATAATAATGTGCTAGTTGTTGTACAAAATGAAATCAAAATGTATCATAAGTTAGTTTCAAATGTTGGACCTCTTGAGATGTCTGATACCTGAAATTTGTTGTAGCACTACTACAAAACAGGTCATACTGGACGCCTCATCACAGACGGTTCCAAAGAACCGTCTATGATGAGGACGCCTTATCACAGACGGTTCAATTATAGAACCGTCTGTAATATACTACTATCACTGACGGTTCTTTAATAGAGCCGTCTGTGATATTATTATCACAGACGGTTCCATGATAGAACCATCTGTGATATTTCTTTCCTATCTCTTCGTCTCCCGCCCGATGTGTCTCTTCATCTCACCATCGCACAACCGTCTCTTCGTCTCGCACGCCAACGTTACAGGCGTCTCTTCGTCTCACGTGCCAATTACTCCTCAGCCGAAGATTAAACCTCCCATCGCTCTTCGTCTCACGGTATTGAATACGTGCGCGTAGCAATCGCCAAGGTGAGCATGCAGAGCATGACGGCCAGCACCAAGGCGAGGAGGTCGGTGATCGCCGCTCTTTCTCACGATGTCGTCGTCGACATCGTCGGCCGTGTGGTCGCGAGCTCTCCTCAGCCCATGGAGGACCTATGCAACCTACGATTAACGTACGTACATATTTATACCTACAAAATACGTACGTACTACTATTTATTCTAACATCTTGAATTTTGTATGTACATATATTGGAGTTGTAAGGCCTTGTACAAGGTGTCCAAGGAACGCGCCGTGGGGAGGCGCGTGGCGCTGGAGCGAGAGGAGGTGATGAAGTGGCAGGACAACGAGCGCTACCTCGCCGTCGTCAACCACCTGGCCGGCGTCGGCAACCCGGGGGCTTGTTTCATCGTCGGCCGCGGGCTTGTCTTCGCGCCCCAAGACATGCAGCACGGCCTCATGTTCCTTGAACGGGCGGTCGTGGCCGGCCACAAGACCGCGGCCTACGTGCTCGGCCTCCTCCTCTACACGGCCGGCGAGACGCGCGATGTTGGGATGCACTACATCAACCAGGTCGAGGACGAGCCGACCGGCGGCGGGTGCGAGACGGCCAAGACCAACCGGGAGTGCGGCGGTGCCAGAGGCTCGCCGCGGACATGGTCCAGGCGGCGGCATGGGGGAAGAAGGCCGGTCCACTGGGCCGGGTGTGGGCGCTGTCGGAGGATGGCCACCGGTGCACGAGCACCGGCTGCGGTGTGGAAGGGTGGGACGACTACGTCGTCTTCTGCAGTGACAACTGCAGGATTAGGCATGAGTATGCCAGTTTCTTTGCGAAGGTGTTGGACTATTTGCCATAAAATTTCAGTTTTTTAGGTTTCTAAAAAGGTGGTGCAGCTGGACTATTTTTCAAATTAAATGAATTTTTAATGCACCATATAACCCTAAACAGGAATTAAATCTGTTTTTATATTTTTAATTTTATGATATGGTTCTTCATTGAACCGTCTGTGATAGCGTACAGAGTATGTATATGCGCAAATAATTACTAAAATGAATTGCCCAGTAATAAACAGATGATAAAAAGACCATATCATCACAGACGATAAAAATGACCATATTGTTTTTATATCACACACAATAGACTGGCGATATCGTTTTTACATCACAGACGATAAAAAAAGGATGAGAGATCCTATCTTAGTCTTCAAATCTTCGTACGCCTTCTCGTCGGCTTCAGGTGGGGTGATCATCATCGCCTCACCAAACGCCTCCACTTGTGACCTTGCACGCTCAATTTCCTCTTGTAGATGTTCGGACTCCGTAATCAAGTCCCATATAGCCCAGAGGCCATCAACCCCGGTCTCCACAGTCTCGGCTAGGCGGACCCGCTCTCCTGCAATATCGAGGTCGTCCTCGACTCTCTGGGCTGCATCCTCGGTGCGGACCAAATAGTTCCATAAAACAATCTCCACGACGAGGTTTACTCACGGATGTCGAGAGCCTCGTGACCGGTTCATTGGAGGAGGAGCTCCAATCGACAGATGATCGCCGTTATGGTCTCCGGTAGATGGGACGGCCTACAATGGATTGCATTGCGAACGGACGCCTTGTCCGCAACTTGGGCTAGGTTGCGACCAGAGAGGTGCGAATACACAACCAAAATGTAGGCTACTACAGCCGGGATGAGAGAGGAAGCCATTTAGAATTTGTGGAGAGAGAGGGGATGATCAAGGAGGTTCGTGAGAAATCCCTTTGATAAGGGTTGTCTATTTATATAAAAGAAATAGTAAAGCTGGAGCAGGAGACGAAGAGATGAAGAGACACTCGCGCGGGAGATGAAGGGATTGAAAGGCATATCACAGACGGTTAGTATTAAGAACCGTCTGTGATATCTACTTATCACAGACAGTTTGTAAATAGAACCATCTGTGATATCTAATTATCACAGACGGTTTGTAAATAGAACCGTCTGTGATATCTTATCACAGACGGTTCTTTAATAGAACCGTCTGTGATAGCCTTTTTATAAAGAGACGCACCGCTAGGGTTTTGCTCTTTACTCGTCACTTCCTCTCCCACGCCTCTTGGGCTCTCGCGCGCTCTGTCGCCTCCTCTAGGGTTCACCCGTTCACCTCCCCAGCCGTAAGCCCCGACGCCGCCACCCCTGACCCCGACATCGACGACGCTGCCTCCGCCTCGACGCGCGGCCTCCTCCCCGTGTCGGCCTCCTTCCTCTGCACAGGCCTCCTCCCCGCGCCGTCCTCCTCCCCTGCACCGGCCTCCTTTAGGGTTCGCCCGTTCACCTCCCCGGTCGTAAGCCCCGATGTCGCCGCCCCCGACATCGACGACGCTGCCTCCTCCTCGACGCACGGCCTCCTCCCCGTGTCGGCCTCCTCCCCTGCACCGGCCTCCTCCCCGCGCCTCCCTCCTCCCTGCGTCAGCCTCCTCCCCTGCACCGGCCTCCTCCCCGCGCCTCCTCCTCCTCGCGCGCCTCCTCCCCTGCACCGGCCTCCTCCTTGCACCGTGAGTTGTTGTGCGGCATCCTCTCTGTGAGTATTCCTATATTACGATTTGTCCCGGTAGATATATTGACTTTGATAGTCTTTGATAATATGTGAACTGAATCTAGTACTAAAGATATTGCAAATTGATCAGTGGGCTTTGTTGACATGCTGCTCTGTGATGAACTTTGTCTTATACTGAGATTGAATGTGATAGTTAGTTCATTCTTGAGCTCTATTGTATTACTTGCTACCACAATTTGATATATCGTTAATTTGTTACTTTCGGTTGAATGCTAGTTATTCTGATTCTTCTGGTTCGCTCTATGATGAACTTTGTCTTATACTGAGATTGAATGTGATAGTTAAGATCATTTTCGGTAACATTTGAGATCATTTGACAGTTAAGCAAAGTATTGTTTAGAGCTCATAGTTTGAATTTATACTATCATATTCATTTAATGAAGAGTATAGACAATAGGATTGAGATGGCAAAGACTTGTTCTTTTGCAACTCTCTCCGAGAGCACAAACTATCATCAATCCTTCTTTATATATTACGCTTGTGCATCATTTTCGTTAAGTTGAGTAAATGCGCTTGAATCGGTCGCTTAGAGCTTAAGCATATTGCTTCGCGCATATATAGATAGCAAGTAGCGACATGGCGCCCGCACCGCCTTCGCCGCCGTCATCGATGTCGCCAATGCGCCCGATCTCGAGAGGAAAGTGGTACGTGCGCGAGATGGCAGAGGAATATCGAAAATTCCTCCAGCCTAATGACCGTCACGAGGTCAATGCCAATGGGATCCCCGTGAGTCCCCAAAGCAAAGCAGCCGAGATTCCGACCATCCGCGGATACTTGAAGGGAACGGGTCCCCATCACCACACCGAGCCGGGACACCGTGTCGGCCGACGGAGACGCGAAATGGGGACGGTTTTAAAATCGTTCACTTTCCCATCCGCAGACCAGGTGCGCGTGGAACGGCAGGCGTTGCTCTCGATGGGAAAGGCATGGAGGACCTTCAAGAGCGTGCTTGTCACGAAGTACGTGAACACGGGTTGAACGCCCTTCACGGCGTATAAATTCTTGTCGCGGGATATATGGGACGCCTTTGTGCAAATGAAGACGACGGCTGAATTTCTTGAGGAAAGTGCGACGCACAAGGCTCTCTAGACACTGAATACTCACCCCCACAAACTCGACACCGCTAGGTACGAGGGTAAAACCATGCAATGGGCGGCGGAGGACGAGAACGAAACAAGGCCATTTGCTGAGATCACAGAAGAGCGCGCTCACTCCTGGTTAAGAGCGAGGGCATCAGTCATGTCTTCAGGCGAAATCTCTTTCACAAACCCGACATACCGGGATGTGGCCAACCGTATGGTAAATATGTCTTCGAACTACCTAGTTGTTAATAAGTCCATAACTTCATAATGTCTACAATAACATGATGACCTCTTGTAGCAAGAATTGAGTTACGCATGTTCCGAAGGCTCCTTCCAAGCAGACAGGGAGAGGGATATACTATCTACAGCCCTGGGAAACAAGGAGCACCCGGGTCGCACGCGAGGCAAAAGGGTTAACGTATCTTGGAGGGATGGATTCCCAGACGACTACTGCACGTATAAGAGCAGGAAGAGATCCAAGGCCGAGTACGACACAGTGTTGGAACATGTGCTTACTACAAAATTTGAAGGAAGGGAACGGGTGCTTACCGCAAAATTTTAAGAAAAGATAGCAAGATTGCAGGACCAAGTGAATCAACTCCCACTCCTCAACCAGTCGCAAGCCGCCCCCGTTGTTTTGGGAACTAGTCCTCCACGCAAAATTATGAACATGATGACGTCCAATTACCTATCGACGACATCAAGGTAATGTACATCTCTGGAATGCTCCAAAGATAGACCTATAGGGCGCCTTAGCTAATTGCGTATCGTTTTGTAGGAGCCGACGACCGCACGCCCAAGTGAGGATGGTTGGGATGTCTATTGAGGTCGGGCGGGGTGGCGATCCATGCAAGGAAGGGATAGTGCAAAGACGGTGCCCGTGTGGCGCAGGTTACGCCAGTCCCGTGGATATGGTACATGACAATTTTAGGGCCGTTCCGCTGGAGATTCACCCGAACGACGACATCAGAACACTAGGGGGTGTCGTATACAGTTTTATCTAGTGGCCCAAGAAGGACATCGGCCTGGACCCTGTAGTGCCGCCTCAACATTTGATGACTCCACCCCAACCATCTCGACACGACCATGCCTCTCCAATAGGACCCAAGAAGGACATCGCCCTGGACCCTGCAGTGCCGCCTCAACCTTTGATGACTCCACCCCAACAATCTCGACACGACCATGCCTCTCCAACAGGACCCTCCATGACTACACCTCAACCTTCGCTTCAGAAGGCTGCCTCATCGGTTCCCGTGGAGAAGACACCAAACGAACAAAAAAAAAACGTACCGCCGTATCGGTTTCCGAGTCGTCTCACAGGAAGACGCGTAGCGGGCAAGTCGTTCAGGACAAATCTAAATCGAAGAATATTAAGGCACTTCCGCCTCCTAACCCTAAGAAATACTCTTTCGGAAGTCCGTTGGCGACCACCCAGTATTAGCCTACGCTGGATTAGGTTGTTAGAGTTTGCATACCTGGTACTTGCACAAGACCAAAGAGAAAGGGTGCGCTGATGGAATCACCGTCAGATACACGGAGGAGTATTTCCTCCACGAACCGGCCCCCTTCGTCGTGGGCTTCGACGACTTATTCGACCTATTCAACCTCAAAGCCCTCGATGCCTCACTTCTACGATGCTGGACACTGTAAGTGTGTACAATCAAGTTCTACATTCACGTAATACCGAATATAACAACTCATTGCTTATGTATAGATACATGATTAAAAATGCCCGACGATTGAAAGAACCGGTGGGTTTCCTCGACCACACAATGGTCTCTGAGCAAACCATCTTGGCGACGCGCCCCACGCCGAGAAATACATAACGACGTGATTGCTTGCTCAAAACGACAAGGACTACATAATGGTGCCCTACAACCAGAAGTGAGTGCTTCACTACTTGTTATACAAATTTCATTTGTACTTTATACGCAGCACGAACTTAGGTTTAATGACTATAGCGACATACATGAGTAGGCACCACTGGATCCTTTTAGTCATTATACCAAAGAGGAACCAGGTACTATACCTTGATTCTCTAGTAAAAAAAAGCCACGGCTTCACCCTTGTGCAAGGAGTACTCGACAGGTGTGCTCATTTCCTCCATACATAACTCTATTGTAGTCTTCCTTCATTTGAAATGGCTAAGGTTAACTTTTTGAAAACATGTAGGTCGTTCATCTCCTATATTGTCGAGGGAGGGCTATATAAGGGAACGAACGCCACACTTAATCACAGGACGCGATTTCCGGTACGTGCTACAACACAGTAATCATATATCATACTTTGTAATAATGCGTCTCGAACTGACTATACCTATATATGTAATTCTATTTTTGCAAGCACGCCAAAAAAAAAGCGTAAGAATGTGTATTCTACGTTTGCCATCATATGCAGATTCTCATGAGTGCTAAGTTGAAGGATCCCGAGGTTGGTCAATCTCGCAATAATTATTTCCTAATTATAAATTTAAATATATATAATTACTACTTTACTCTTGCTAGCTACAGGGCTTGAATATATATTTAGATTCACTCGTTCAGAGAGAGATCTCGGATGTTCGAGGGAGGCTCTGCACCTTCATCATGACGGATATCATTGACACCGAAAGAGAGTTTCACTACTCCATCAACACCGTTGAACGACCTTGAAACAATTGATTCATTAATTGCAATTCACTTTGAATAGTTGTAATTCAATTGTAACTCTCATTTCTAATTGATTTTGAGTTATAAATGATGACTTTGAGTTGTCAACGATTGATTGATCTCTAATGTATCTATTTTCTGCCTGCTTGTTTTCAGATGGCATGGCTAGCAATTCCTGAGGCTAGCAATTTTCAGAGGTTTGATTGTTAAACCGTCTGTGATATCCGCATATCACAGACGGTTTATAATTAGCACCGTATGTGATATGTGGATATTACAGACGGTTTGATAATGAAACTGTCTGTGATATCCATATTATTAACCGTCTATGATATGTGAGATATCACAGACGGTTCATAATTAGAACCGTCTGTGATATCCACATATCACAGACGGTGCTAATTATTAACCGTCTGTGATATGTGGATACCACAGACGGTTGGTAACTAGAACCGTCTGTGTTGTGACGTATCACAGACGGTTGGTAACTAGAACGGTCTGTGATATGTGGATATTACTAACGGTTGTTAATTAGAACCGTCTGTGTTGTGACTTATCACAGACGATTTTTTAACCGTCTGTGATAACAGCCAGTTATCACAGACGTACAAAAACACAGACGGTTCCGAACCGTCTGTAATGATGGTTCCGAACCGTCTGTGATGACGTTTTTCGTAGTAGTGTAGGGGTTATAATAATTTGTTGCAAGTGTGCCCCCCCAACCCCAAATGTAGCAATGTAGCATATGTGTTTTTAAAATGTTACATAGGTTATACCATCATCGATTAATGTTTTTCCAAACTTCTGTGTTAATTTTCATGTATATCTATGTATGCTAACGAGATCTTTAATTCTTCTAAGTGAATTTGTCAAGAATATGGATCTCCCTCTCTATATTTCGAGATCTAAGTACTTTTGTTGCATATGTTAAAAAAATTTGTTACATATGTGTATTAGACATGTTGCGCAAGAAAAGTCGGGACTGTACGATGAAAACTTTCACATTGTACGTCCGAGAGTTAGTTGCTCCCCTATAAATTTTCGAGTCTCGAGCAAGCACGACACTGAACTTATAAGTATCTCGTGTCACAAGCTAGGCCGTACATACATGAATATTACGTTTCGATTCTGTTCTAGGATGTTTGATTCCTTTCCGGACAGTGGTTAACAGTGGTTAGCATTTCAATTCACTCTATTAACTAATTGAAAGGGCGTGCATAAATTTACGCACCAAGTACCAGGACTTTTCTGCATGATTTTACCTACCAAGTACCTAAAAAGGTACCAGGACTCTTATCAATGCATGATTATATGTCACGACTAGCACCGGAATCTGACAGGTGATTTTGCTTTCAGTTGTACGAGAACAAATTGCATGAGACACACGCCAGCTCCAAACAGTTTACCACTGGACTTGATATCTGAAAGATCAATGGAAAATTGTACTAGGCTAAAACCAAAGTGAAATAAATCTTTTCACGTCTGGCCCATGTCCGGAGCCCAATCGCACATCCCTTCCGTGGGCTTTGTTAAATTGTACATGGACTTCTCCATTAATTTTGAAGGCCATTGTGTTTTTCAGAGGTTTTCAAGCCCACTATGAGAGAGTTTTAGACTTCTTGACACGTTCGTGTGATGTTTGGGCTGATACTAGCGCTATTAAGTACGAAGGTCGCGACCGCAACGCCACCGTGCCATCGCCGGCTCCTCTCTCCTCTTCTCCACCGTTCTTGCCGGCGTTGAGTGGGCGAGGTTCTCATTAATTTCTAGAAGTGTATATTTCATGAGTTTCCTCTCTGGCTTTCCAAGATCAAGTTGTTTCTCTGGCCAATTCTTTGCCGGATTTATTTTACCCATTAAGGGTTTCACCGAACCGACTCATCCAGATGACGACGATGGTGACATTTGCGCCGAAGATCGACACATGGCAGAGTTCCTCTGGTTTTCATCCTTTGAACAACACCGTTACCGGGGCATGTGCCTACACGTTTATGGAGATCCTTCGTAATCTTCTTCCTGCTTCTACGATCGTTGGCAATCATGTTGCCGTTGTAAGATCCTTGAGTCTATGGTTTGGAAGATAAAGAAGTTTAGTACATTCATCAACTCATAAGTTTGTTGGTAATAAATTGTTCGCCTAGAGTCTTCAGTGGAAAAGTTGGCACCGTAATCTTGTAGTATCGTTAATATAAACCATAGTACTTCTCTAAAAAAAGTACAAAGGCCTCATTCGAAACACGTTTATTGCTCGATTCTTTCGGTTTTTGCGTTCCAAACGAGCCTAAGCATGAAGAGCTAAATGGGTTATTTTTCCTGCATTATTTCTTCCGTGACATCTCAGCATTGGTGATTTTTAGTTTACCCAAGTGAATGACCAAATGATCCTAATAATGCAGTAATACATAACATCAAACCACAAAATGACACGACTTTTTTCACTCGCTGTAAAATAAAATCTCTTGTGCTACATATAGAGGTGGCCAAATGGGTCGGGCTAACCCAAAGCACGATACTATTGACCTGGCCTAGACACGACACGGCCCACCACTTAAATAGGTTGTGCCGACCCGACTTGACCCCCGTGCTGTGCTTGGGTCGAGACCTAAGCTCAGTGGGTTGGGTCTGCACAACACGCACAGTACCGTACCTAGCATGCCACGGCCCAGACACGACATCTCACGGAACGATCCGTTTAGGCACGGTTAGGCAAAGGTCATCCCATTAGGCATGGTTAGGCACAGTAGGCACCCCCGATAGGCATGATTTCTACCCTTTAGGCACGGTAAGTCAATTTTTTTGAATTTTTTAGTTGTTCATAGGCGCTAGGGAGCTTAAAAATACAAAACAAATTCAAAAATCTCCATCATTCAGCCACCATCCAACCTCCACTCTCTTCTTTGAATTCTATTGTGAAATTATAGATCCCCTTTGTGATAATTTGGCAAAATTTAAAATATTTTTGCAAAATATTTTGTAACATCACAAAAAATCATTTATGTTAAAAAGAAAATTTTAATTATTTTTCTTGAATTTCTGGATTTTAAAAAGGTTTTCCCTATTTATTTTGAAGCTAAAATAAATTATTTGCAAATCTAAATAGCAATTAAGTTCAAAATAAGTTAGGGAATTTATGTGAACTTTTCCAAATTTTTAACTCTATTTGCTATTTTCTAAAAACCTATTTTATTTCTTGTCATTTGTGTAAATAAAAAAGCATTAAAAATTGGAAATTTAATCTCAGGCTGATTTTTTTCCCCACAGCCCACTTTTCCTCCTCGGCACACGGCCTTTTCTTTCTTTCCCCTCGCCCACACCGGCCCACACGGCCCATTTTCGCGCGCTGGCCACTCCGCCTTCCCCCTCTTCCCCTCGTTGACGGGTAGGCCCACCCTGTCAGCTTCGTCCTCAACCTCGCCGCGCTGGCCACTCCGCCTTCCCCCTCTTCCCCTCGTTGACGGGTAGGCCCACCCTGTCAGCTTCGTCTTCAACCTCGCCGCACCCGCGCCGCCGCCATTCTCACTACTCTCATGCGTAAACGCGCCCGTTTCTACTCACGATCGTGCGCATTAACACCCACGATCTGCACTCCATCTCTCGCTTTCACTTATACGTTTCCAAATCGCGTTAATGGCCACTTCCGCCGCCGGTGAGTTAATGCCCACACACGATCTCCACCTCTGACCATCCCCTCGCCCTATAAAAAGGAGCACTCTTTCGCAATCTCCCTCCCCCCTCATTCTCTCACTGTAGCCCTAGCCCCTCTCACTTGCTCACGACGCCGGAATTTGAGTTTGAAGTCACCGGTCCCTGAGGTTCGCCATCGTTGTTGGAGCTTCATCGTCATCGACCGCACTAGGAGCTTCACCGTCGCACGTTCTACACTGTGCTCACCTTATCATCACCGGAACGCCTACTTCACCGTCGACCCGAACACGCCGCCACCTTTCTTCCTCATCACCGGCCACCCAGTCACATTCCACCACCACTTTGGTGCACATGAGATCCCCTACACCCTCCTCTCTCGTTTGTGCACATTCACATTCGTCGCCGTGGCGCGTAGCACCAACGACCACAGGGTCCCGAGCGTCGTCGTCACGCTGTAGTGATGTGGCCACCACGTGGTGCCACCTGGCAACCACTCGTGCGCCACGTCAGTTTCATTGTCCTAGTCAGCGCCCACATAGTTTGTTACTGAACTAAGAAATTTCCTTAGTTTAGCAGGTTACTATTGTAGATTGATTAAAGGTTTCTCCAAGACTGCTAGACCCATGACTCGGCTATTAAAGAAGAAAAAGACTTTTGAATGGGCAGATGCTTGTGAGAAGGGTTTCTAAGAGCTGAAGCAAAGGCTAGTTTCTACACCAGTGTTAGTTTTGCCTAACATTGATAAGGATTTTGAGGTATTCTGTGATGCTTCACATCAAAGACTTGGATGTGTGTTGATGCAAGAAGGCAAAGTTATAGCTTACGCATCTCGTCAGTTACGACCCCACGAAGGAAATTACCCGGCACATGATCTAGAACTAGCAGCAATTGTGCATGCTCTGAAAATTTGACGGTATTATCTCATTGATAATCGTTGTGATATTTTCATAGACCATAAGAGTTTGAAATACATTTCACTCAGTCAAAACTCAACCTAAGGCAAAGAATATTGTTAGAGTTGAGAAAGGTCTATGACATTGGAATCCATTACCATCCCGATAAAGCAAATGCAGTTGCAGATGCTCTGAGCAGAAAATGTTATTGTAACAATATGTTGGTTCAAGAAAATCATCCAAGATTATTTGAAGAGTGGAAACATTTGAATTTGGAAATAGTGAGTCAAGGTTGTGTAAACACTCTAGAAGTGCAACCCACAATTCTAGATCAAATCTAAGAAAATCAGAAAACATATGAGCATATAAAGAAAATTCAGAAAAACATGAGAAGAGGCAAAGCCCCAGGATTTTCTGAGGATAAGTAGGGTACAATCTGGTTTGGAAACCGTATTTGTGTACCTCATCACAAGGAGGTAAAACTGTTGTTATTGCAAGAAGCCCATGAACCTCCTTACTCTATTCATTCCAGCAGTACCAAGATGTACCAGGATCAAAAAGAAAAATATTGGTGGGTTAGCATGAAACAAGAAATTCCTATGTATGTTGTACATTGTGATGTATGTCAAAAAGTCAAGGAAGAACATCAAAAACCAGCTGGGTTGTTGGAACCATTACCGATTCTAGAATGGAAGTGGGAAGAAATTAGTATGGATTTTATTACCGGACTTCCTAAGACCTAATCAAGATATGATTTCATTTGGGTTGTAATTGATCGATTGACTAAAGTAGCACATTTTATTCCAATTAAAACCAAGTATGGAGGCAACAAACTGGTAGAGTTGTATATGGCTATGATTGTTTGTCTACACGGAGTTCCAAAGAAGATAGTGTCAGACAGAGGTTCACAGTTTACATCCAGATTTTGGAAGAGCCTGCACGAAGCATTGAGAACTAGACTCAATTTTAGTACAACATCTCACCCCCCAAACAAACGGCCAAACAGAACGTGTAAATCAGATTTTGGAAGATATGTTGCAAGCTTGCGCTTTGGATTATGGAAACAGTTGCAGTCAGAATCTTCCCTATGCAGAATTTTCATGCAATAATAGCTACCAAGCTAGCTTTCATATATCACCATTTGAAGCACTTTATGGTAGAAAATGTCGAACTCCTTTGGGATTAAGTGGGAGAGCATTAATTCTTTGGTCCTGCTTTAATAAAAAAAAAGTTGAGAGTAAGGTTAAGGTGATAAAAGAAAGGTTGAAAGTAGCACAGTCACAACAGAAAAGTTATGCTAACAATTGTCAAAGAGATTTATCGTTTGAGGCAGGAGATTTCATTTATCTCAGAGTAACTCCACTCAAAGGAGTGAAGAGATTTCGAACCAATGGAAAACTTGCACCCAGATTTGTTGGACCATACAAAATATTGGGAATGAGAGGTGAAGTTGCTTATCAGTTTTAGCTACCTGCAGCACTAGCTGGAGTCCATGATGTCTTCCATGTGTCTCATTTGAAGAAATATCTTCGAATATTGACAGAGTAAACCCCGCTTGAGAGTATTGATCTTCAGAAAGACATCACTTATGTGGAGCATCACATCAAGATTCTTAACATGGCAGAACGAATCACCAAGAGCAAGGTCATTCGTTTGTGCAGGTGTAGTGGAGGAATCACGCAGAAGACGAGGCCCACTTGGGAACGAAAAGAAGAGTTGAAAGCTGAGTATCCCCACCTCTTTGTTAACCAGTTCTAATCTTGAGATCAAGATTTCCTTTAAGGGGGTAGGTTTGTAACATCCCAAAATTTCATTTCTGATCAAAAGAAAATTTTGATTAATTTTTGTTAATTTTCTGGGTTTTAAAAAGGTTTTCCATATTTATTTCAAAGATAAAATAAATTATTTGCAAATATAAATACCAATTTTAAGTTGTAAATATTTTCATTAAGTTCAAAATAAGCCAGAGAATATATTTTTTGAATTTTTCTAGAATTTTTGAACTCTATTTGCTATTTTCTAAAAACCTATTTCAATTCTTGCGATTTTTGTAAATAAAAAAGCATTAAAAATCAAAATTTGAATCTCAGACTGAATTTCTTTTCCCGCGGCCCACTTTTCCTCCCCGGTCCATGACCTTTTCTTTCTTCCCCCCACGCCCGCACCGGCCCACGTAGAGGTGGCCAGATGGGCCGGGCCAGCTCGAGGCACATCATTATTGGCCCAGCCCACACTATACATGGGCTAGGCCGGCATGGCACGAATGCACAGGGCGTGCTTGGGATGTTACCTCGGCAAGGTGGGCCGACACAGCCCATTTGGCTTGACATGAAGAGGGGAGGGGGAGGGAGCCCAGAGGGCAGACCGATTGAGTGCGGCGGCGCAACGCCGACAAGGAGGAGGATGCCGACATCGAGAAGGAGGAGGTCGGTTGATGCGGGAAGGTTGTCCCGATCTTCACAACGTAGAATTATGGATAACTAGCTTGTGCAACCTAGCAATTGATGCGGCCAACCACCGTCTCTATACGGCAATCTGTAGCACTCAAATTACTCAACCACACGCTACAGCCTTCGTCTGGTTGCTATCGTGGAGCAGACACGTTCAAGCAATCCCAAGGAATCATAAGAACAATGGCGTGACAACTCAGAAATAACACCCAATCCCAATTGATGGTGGAAATGGCTGACACACAAAGAAGAACAAGTGTTCTATTAATATTCTCAACCATGCATCATACATGAAGGAAGGCACCCTATATTTATAGCCTTATTAGGTCGGTGCTATAGTAGGTCGGTGCTACAGTGGTGTTGACCTACGCGATGACCTCTCCATGTTGATCTTTTGTGGCTATGATGACAGATGAGCTTACATCACATTCATGGTGATCTTCTGTTGTTACATGATCTTCTGTGGCTATGATGACATATGCGCTTACATCATATTCATAGTGATCTTCTATGGTCACAGGATCTTCTGTGGCTAGCTTCCCAAGTTTTCAATACTTCTTTTCTATCCATTGTGTTATCTTCCTCGAATCTAAGGACACATAAAATAGAAGCATTAATTGGCGACCAATTCTCATGAGGACAAAAGTAACAGCTAAGGAAAAAATTCACCTCTTGTCATATTTGTCTTGCCCTAGCCCTTGTCATTGGTCCGGTTGGAGCTTGTATAGTTGATTCAGCACTTAAAGTAGATGATGTAGTGTTCTTGCTAGTGATGTCCTCATCATCGGTGCGGGGCTACAGCTGCGGGCGCGAGCAGCGTGGGGGCAGAAGAGAAGAGGAAGGAGGGGACATGTGCGTGGGGAGATGAGAAGAGGGAGGGGGCGGGGCCGCGGCCGGAGCGAGGGAGAAGAGGGAGGAGGCAGCGGGGTGGCGGCCATCGCAAAGGGAGAAGAGGAAGGAGGGGATGGGGGGAGGCGGCAGGGCGCGGGCTGGCACGAAGGGAGGAGGGGGCGGCGAATGCTACGCGGTGCCGGCGGCGCGGAGGAAGGAGGCCAGAAGGGGGCAGGGGAGGCGGCGCGGTGCGGAGGGAGGAGGCCAGGAGTGGGCGGCGCCGGCGTGGGGTGGCACAGAGGGCGGTGGGCTGGCGGAACTGCACGCATGCTGCGTGCGGTGGGTGAAGGGGCTAGGCGGCAGGGGGGCGACGCAGGGGGAAAAGGGAGGCCTATGGGCCGCGCGAGCATGGTGGGCCGTCCCCGGCACGGCACGCCCCGAGAAAAAAATGGTCATTGGGTTTTTTTGGCACGGTGAGCTGTGTCTAGCACAACACGACCCATTTGGCCCGTTTAGCCCGTAACGTTCGGATTTTCAAAAAATCCGACCATTTTTTTACCGTTTAGGGCTTTAAAATAGAAAAAATTCAAAAAAAACCAGATTTTTTTCTATAAATAGCCACCATACCCCCCCTCATTCAGCTTCCGTCCATTCCTCAATCTCTCTTTCAAATTCTATTGTATAAATTCAAATTCGTTGTGAGATAATTTGGCAAAATTCAAAAAAAATTGTGCCAAATTTTGGAAAATTCAATTTCTGAGAGCAAGTAAGCAAAAAAGGTACAATACTATTTTTTTGCATAATTTTGTTGTTATTATTTGTTATGCTAAGATGAAAGAAATAATAGTGTTAGTTTTGATTTTGAAGTTTTTTTATGGAAAATTATGACAGCTTTGCTCTTGGTGATTATGGACTTTCACCAAAGGAACTTGCATCCATGGAGGTTGCGGCTGCCTCAAACCAATCGTAGTTGTTTCCGAAAGGGCAAGGAAGAGTTTCGTCATCAGGCTCCACGGCAGCATCTTCGTCGACGACCACCGGAGCAAAGAGGTCAATACCATCTACATCGGGAGTCTGGAAAAATTTCAACAAGACAACCAAGCCAGACGCACAGGGAAATGAGGTACCATACGCTATTTGCAAAATTTGTCACAATGAATTGTCTGCAAAGTCTTCAGGTGAAACAGAGCACTTGCTTAGATATGCTACAAGATGTAAGGCCAAGCAAGGATTGATGATGAGACAGACGTAGCTGCAGTACAACACCAACGGTATGGTACGCATCTGGGACTATGATCCTGAGGTAGCTCATCAATCTATCTGTCGTTTAATTGCTTTTGAGGATTTACTGTTAGGCTTTGGAGAGTCTACTGCTTTCGAAACTTACATTAGGACTACACATAATCCTAGATTTTCTATCGTTCAAGATAGACAACAACAAGGGATCTAGTAAAATACTACAATAGACACCGTTATAAATTAAATGAACTATTTAGTACATGCACATTTTCGGTGGCCCTAACCTTGGACATATGGAGTGGTTAGGCTAGGGAGGATTATCTTAGTATATTTGCTCATTATGTTAATGATGACCGGCTAATGGAGAAAAGAATTATAGGTTTCAAATTAATTGATGTAGCACACACGTGTGAGAATATTGCAGACTGTATTATCAAAGTCGTGGAAGACTTTGGTCTTATAGACAAAATATTCTCAATTACTTTAGATAATGCCGCTTTGAACTCTAGGGTCATGGATATCCCTACTCCAGTGTTGAGTACAAACGCCGATTACTTCTTACTACATCAGCGATGCGCTTGTCATATTATTAACTTTATAGTCAAATGTGGTACGAAGAGGTTGAATTCGTATATTAAAGCTTTTCGCGATGCGATATCTTGAATAATTCTAACGTAAGAATAGCATTATGTAAGAACTTATGCATGACAATAGGTGTACATCCAAGAAAGTTTGGTTTGGACATGCCGGTAAGATGAAACTCTAATTACTTGATGCTTAAGAGTCTTTTACCATGTAAGAGCACTTTTTCTGTTTTTATTCAAACACACTATCAAAGCATTGATGGCAGTGTACTATTGACAGAGCAACATTGGTTCGTTGTTGAGAAGGTACTTCAATTTTTAGAATTTTTTTATGAAGCCACTGTTGCTTTGTCTGCTGTCTATTATCCAACGTCTCCTATTATTGTGCATAGTATTTTACAGATTGCTAGTTAATTAAAAAACTATAAAAATAACACAGTTTAAAGAGAGGCTGTTGTTGCTATGAAAACTAATCTTATCTTAACTACTAGAGATTAGTGTTTACCCCCGCAGGGGAATCGTCCCACCCACACACACAAAAACAACTCATTGCCACCTTCTCACTAGAAAAAACCGTTGCCAACCTTATCTCATCGCTAAGCGCCCCAGTCGCCAACCTCCCATCCACTGAGCGCCCTAGTCATCGCCACCCTGTCGCCCCCACCCGACGCCGCAATGCCCTCGTCGCAGCCCGACGCCCTCGCCCCGGCCCATCATCGCCGCCGCATCCTCCATCGCCCGTCATCGTCCCACCCGTAAATTATTCACCCGGCTGTGGTGAGGGAATGCAAGCACCACCGCCCCCTTTCCTTCCCCCTCCACGAGCCCCTTCCCATCCAATCTCTTCACCAACCTTCCCGATCCATCTCCCGATCTCTAGTTCTCCACCCCCATGATCCATAAGCGACACAAGCACGTCGTTGCCTAGGGTTCCAAGTCTCTCCTATGGAGTCGCTACCATGGCAGCGCAAGGGCATGCGCTCCGTGTGCTCTCTCGCTGGATCCCTCCACGACCCCCCGCGCGCGCAAGCGCACCTGTCGGGAGCCCAAGCCGCACCCTGAGAATAAGAAGCCCTCATCCGGGGGCGACGATGCCACTGATGATGCCTCTACCTAGGGCAGCGTGGTGCTCACGGCACCAACGGCGAGCGGGCGGGGCAGAACGGAGAGCCCCGACCAGGGGCTGAAGCGGAAGCTAGGATGCATCAAGTCGGCCACGCGGATAGGGCGGAAGAATCTAATGAAGAGCTAGTATGAGCTTGGTGGTGAGATTAGCGAGGGCAAGTTTGGGTCTGTCCAGATCTGCAGTGCCAAGGCTGGGGGCGAGGAGTTCGCCTACAAGGCGCCGCCCAAGAACAGCGGGGAGACGGTCCACCGCGAGGTGGAGATCATGCAGCACCTCTCGGGCCACCTCGGTGTCGTCACGCTTAAGGCCATCTTTGAGGATGCTGACAAGTTCTACCTCATCATGGAGCTCTGTAGCGGTGGCCGATTGCTCGACGAGATGGGCGTCGTTCACAGGGACATTAAGCCGAAGAATATCTTGCTCACAAAAGTAGGGAAGATGAAGCTCGCAAATTTTGGACTGGCCACACGAGTTACCAATGGTAATTTTTATGCAACATTGCTAATTTTTAGTTTGAAGATCAAGATGATAGAATGGGTTTCTTGTTGATACTCTATGTTTGGTGACTTTAAGTCGTCTGGCTTTGAAACATTGTGCTTACACCAAAATGCAGTTTTTAGTTTCTTTAGGTGAGAAACAGGAATCACTTAGAAGTATAAGTAGATGTACCTAAGCCCAGCATTGGATAATAAAAGGCTCTGCAATCGTTAAATATTATTATGGTGTTACAGATATTAGCATCGATAGCTATAATCTGTCATGTTACTAAGATTATGATCGTCCCACTGCGTGGGGGTAAACCCCAATTTTTAGTAGTTAAGAAATGCTTGACATGCAACCAACTTCATCAAGTGAGTTCTTATTCTTCATCAGATAACATAGAATAGTTGCATTTGGGAAAGAATAAGAACCCTAGGCAAGCTACTTTTATGTTTAGGGTGGGATGTCAAAAGAACAAAGGCCACTTTGCATTGGCTATATTACCATTTCATATTTTGTCTATTCTAAAGGGATTTTCTGTAACAAAAGCTTCTTATATGGATGCACTGTGATTGAATTTAACTTTGAGTGATAGAAACCTGCATATGCAGATTTTTTGGCAATTGTACAAATCTCTATTCAAGGGATGCTTGGATGGTTTCATTAGTAGAATTCAAATTCATATTGCGTTTGGAGTTATTGAGAATACACAGATTACTTGGTAATTGTACAGATCTCTATTCAAAGAATGCTTTGATGACTACTTAAGTAGAATTTAAATGCATATTGGGTTTGGAGTTATTCAGAATTGAAGGTGATAAAACTAAGGATGTATGTTTTTCTTCCAGGAGAATTGATCTTGAACACTGCATTTAATCAGCTATGTTTTATTTGTCATGGTACTCTGGTGAGTTGTCACAAGAAGTCAGCAACAGATATGTTCAACAATTAGTATATCGCATCTTCACCTTCCAAGAAATTGTATTATTGTGACTTGTGAGTTCTCTGATCTTGGAAGGAGGCATTTGAAATGTTAGAGGATCCGTGGATTTTGTTTGCTGGAAATGTGAACCGACATTAATATTTTAATTTGTTGATATTATGTCTAGAAGTAGAATCAGTGAAGTTGCTTCGCATTTGCTGCATATGGTAAACAATTACTATGCACTACTGACTGTTAGAAAAAAATACTGCTGCCAGTCTGAAAATCTATTCTTTTGCAATGAAAGACAAAAACAGCCTAATTTTGCATGAATGGGGATCGGAGAAGATGGCTCCATATAAACCATTTTCTAATTGGAACATAACTATTCATTTGGAGAAATTGCTGCTCTTTTAATCATACATCATCCTTATACCATCCTTGTTTGCCAAATTTGTAGGGTCTTGAGACTTGCAACCAATCGTTGGTGAATATAGTGGAGAGAAGGGTACAGTTGTGGGCCTGTGGTATCAATAGCTCCATAATTAGTCCTAAAAGATGCAGTGCTCCGTGGCCCGTCACGATAGGAGGTAAATTTGAATTCACCTCCACCTTGTAAGTTTTGACGTTTAATGGATAAATATGTGTAAACAAAGATTAAACTTGTGTAACATAATGGTTCATACTTGAGTTCCTAATCACATCGCCAAACCTGATGTTCAACCACCAAAGCCAACCAGAAGTTCAAAAGAAGTTAATGTTTTTGTTTATATGTGTATGTAAGAAAATTGATATTTATTATACGATTTAGAATCTCGTCTGCTGATATGTATCATTGTCTTTATTCACCTGTAAATTATTAATAAATACTATCAATTCTAAAACTGGAAATGTGCATGTTTTCTTTGTATATTTTCAGTAATCTCTGCATACTAGCGACTAAAAGTGGTGCTGTGGAAGTTGAGGGGCTCATTGATGTTGTAATTACAAACCTCAAGAGAGCCAACCAATGGTACTGCAGAGGGCAGCGAGCCTGATCAACATCTTGGACAAACATCAATGATGTCTCGAGCCGATCATACTGGAGGGTTGATGAGTTGTTCCAATCACAAATTTTCAATTGCTGCATTATGGTAACTTGAATGGTACCCAATTTTATGTGCCTTAGCTATGTTTGTGTGTAGCTTGACAATAATTACCATAAGGAGATGTGGAGTCACGGAAGAAGTCAGCAAGCTTTGGCTCATTGATCTTGGTGGCAGTGAACGGTTGCTGAAGACTGGTGCATCTGGGTTGACGATGGACAAGGGTAAGGCCATAAACCTCTCTCTATCAGCACTTGGCGATGTCATTGCTGCACTTAGCGAAAGAGAAGTCATGTTCCTTACACATAAACATATTAAGTCTTCAGTTACCTTGTTAGACAAATTCTAATTTTCAATTAAATTATGGTTACTCATTAGTTCTTTTTTTTACATTGTGTCCTCAACTTACGCAGAAATAGCAAGCTTACCCAGATTCTCAGTGATTCTCTTAGTACGGAGCATTTTTAGATCAGTTTGATGAATCAAAAGTAAAAAAAAAAATGAGATAACACTATATATATTTATGTTGAATTGCCAAATAACAAGCGGTGGTTCAAAAGATTTAATGGTGGTGCACATCAGCCTTTGTGAGGACGATGTTGGTGAGACAGTCTGTTTGCTGAGCTTTGCAAAAAGAGCCAGGTCGATCGAATCCAGCAGAACTTTCGAAAGTAAGTTTGGGATGGAATGAGCAACTATGATCACCTTGATTTCTTTTCCTAATATGTAATGATGTAAATACACACTTTTATTGATTCATCTCATGTGTTAAAGATAAATATTGTTTCTGTAAGATTTGGAGTTCCATTGCAACGTATGAGCACCCTACTAGTTACATTACATATTGGAGAGAAATCTCTTTCCTATATGCATTTGCATTTATTTTAGATCCTATAGCTAAAATTGATGAATTTGCTAATGTTCTTGATCTTCTTAGTGATACTACAGGGCTAGACTATTCTAACTATTTTGCAGATGTTCGTTCTCGATTACATGAGGTTTTCCAAATGCACGAAAATAAGTTCCAGGGAGTCCGCTTGCAACGACCTCCAGTAGCACCCATCTCAAGTAACAACATAAATCTATGGGGCATGATCTGGGGTGTAGGCTCTTCCTCCAGGTCCAAGTCTTCTTCTTCTACAGCGGTACCTTTCTCAACAAAGTCCAAGACCAACCTCTCACCCAAGGAGTGGGGAACTATCCGCCTATCTGGACAGCGGCATGGTGGATTTCAACTTAGAAAACTTCGAAATTTCGCAATGGTGGCATAACCATAAGTAAACATATCTTGTGCTATCCATACTTGTACGTGATGTGTTAATTGTTCCTATCTCGACAGTTTCCTCCGACTCTGCTTTTAGTCTTTTTGGAGGAATATTAGAGAGAAGAACACGTCGTACAATTGAGATGGTGGAGATACTTCTAACTGTGAAGGACAGGGAACAAGTTAATTCACGAACACAATACTCTGTGGAAGATCTATACCAAGACAATGACACTTAGAACAATGATGTATGTAGAGCTATAGGCTCTACTCTTTTTCCTTTGCCAAGGTTTTCTCATGTCGGGTTTTTACTTGGCAAAGTTTTTAACAAGGCAGCCATTTAAAAATTAATAAAGCTCTTTACTACATTTCCAATATGCTTGTCTCATTTTTTACAATTTCATATCCATTTCTCAATTGTACACATTTTTCTGATTTTTTGGGATTTTTTTCTAAATTTTTTGAATTTTTTGGGCCTAACAGGCTAAGTGGGTCATCCATGGCCCACTGGACCACACGAGCTTGTGCTAGCCCAGTACGAATGGCTGATGGGCCATGCCTGGGCTGCCTCGCTGGCATGTGGGTCGGCATGGCACGGCCCCGTTTAGCACGCAAGCCAGGATGGGCCGTGCCTAAACGGACCCATGCCGTGCTGGGCCGACCAGCCCATCTGGCCACCACTAGGCCCACGTGGTCCATTTTTGTGCACACTAGCCTTCTCCTCCTTCCCCCTCTCCCCCTCATTGATGTGTGGGCCTGCCCTGTCAGCTTCATCTTCAACCACCCTCTGCCCGCATCGCTGCCATGCGTAAATGCGCTCGTTTTTACTCGCGATCGTGCGCATTAACTGTAACATCCCAATATTGGACTTGTGTTTCAAATGTAAGAAAATGAGTAGAAATTAAAAAAATTTCTTACATCATGTATTTTCTGTATGCTTTGAACAATTCTTGTACAAGAAGTTATGGAAATACAAAGTCACAAGTCTTTTGATCAAAACCTTGTCTTCCAAAAACATTCATCTCAAATCTTGTGAACATCATTGGGAAATATTTTTCCTAAGTTCCTGTGATGGTATGTGGCCCCTCTGAAAAATTTCATAATTTTTAGAAATTGTTTGAATATTTTTAGAGGGCAGTCAAACCTGTTTGACTTTCGGTCAAAACTTTAAACCAGAGCCTTGCATCATTTTTGGAGGAAAAAGCGCAGCATGAAAACCTCTGAACATTTTATACAAGGAAAATATCTGAGTTAGCAAGCTCCAGTAAAAATTTCATAATTTTTGGAGTTGTTTTGCTATCTCAAATAAATCCTCAAAGTCCCAGTTCAGTTTAAAACTCAAAACCTAATTCCACTGTGCATTGGGTTCGAGTCAGACTCGGGCTCGAGCCACTCGTCTCGGTCCAGTCAACTAACTGCACCGAGCCTCTGTTAAAAGCGCGCCTTCATTTTCAACCGTTGGATCTAAATCGGACCGTCCCCGTCGTAGGAGACATTCGGACCATCCGGTTGCTTTGCTTGATCAGAACCGTTGAATTAAGATCCAACGCTCGCAATATCCTCTGTCGCAATCCACCTCAGCATCGTGGAGCAATCTGAGCCATTCATTTCTAATCCAAGGGCTCCCGATCTATTCCTTTATTTTCAAATCTCAGAGGCGTGGCGCGTTTCGGCCGTCCGATAAAAATCAAAGGGTCCTTATTCGCCCGAGCTTTTTCTCTAGTCATCTTCAACCTCCCGTTGTGCGAAAACAAGATAGGGCATGGGGATGTCATTTCATGCTCCCTACGACCGCCCTAGTCAACATTAAGAGTTGGGGGAGACACTTTCGGCCATACCTTGCCCTAGTGCACCATCTACCTCTTTATGCTTGTCGGCCATGCCTTGTGTCTTGAGCTTTGCACCATGCCTCCCGAAAAGCTCTTTTAGCAAACCCTAATATTTTCAAAGCCTTATAAGCACCTTCAATACCTACTGGTATCCCTTTACACCACCCTCGAGCTCCATTTTCAGTTTTGGAGCTTAACTCCTCAAGAACCCCCAAACCACCATTGTTGAACCGTAGAGCTCCATTAGTGTTCTTGGTGTTCCAGTGGTTTTCCTTCATATTTCCTTACACCAATTTAACCTCCTCTCTATCTTGAACATATCCCCTCACTTAATCTTGGATTTGATTCGCAGGAATTATCCAATTTGGGGTTTGTTCAAATTCGGCCGAATTTGGTCATTTTCTTCCTCAGCTCCGGTGAGTGCTCTATTCCTCGATTAATTACTCATGAAGTTTTTATGGGCTATTGTGTAGCTATCTTGACCACCCGTGGTGTTCATTTTGGCTCAGATCTCTATTTTCATATCATCTTCCTCGAGTCCGACAAGCTCCGTCGTGGTCAGACCTTCTCCACCATCTTTGAAGCTCATCTCGATCAAGGTAGCTTCTTATTAGTCCCTAGAGGTTTTGGCACATGCTTCTTTGGACTGCAACGAAGCATTTTGCTATTTTCGTGCTAAGCAGTAAAAGATCCATTTTCGTTTTTCCGGCTAGCCGGCGTTCTGGTCCCTCACCGCCGGCGAGATTGCCACCACTAGGTCCGTAAGGATATTGCGATTCCATTTCACTTCTTGGTTGGCGCCGCCGCGACCGGAGTCGCCGGCGACAAGCCGTTGAACACGCTCGGTAGTGTGCCGGCGAAATCCCCGTTTTCGTCATTTATTTAGGACACATTAATTGCCCGATTATTGCTAATCATTAGGTGCATTAATCATGTCCTAATCTGGTTCGTTGTGTCGCTGGCATGTGGGCCCATAGGCCTTAAGCCGCGGCTCTGGGGTCATTAATTGTTAATCATTGGTTAGCAATTAATGTGTCTTAGCCGTCAGCTTGTGTCACTGCCAGGTGGGCCCTCATCTCTTAAATCCACCTCTGTGCAAAGATCTTTAGGACATATTAATTACTAATCATTAGTTTTCAGTAATTAATCATTGTCCTAATTGGACCCTTGTCCCACTGACTTGTGGGCCCATTCATTAAAATCCTCCTCGCGCACTTAAGTCCCGTGTAGCATTTTGTTGATTGTGGACCGTCGATCCCGTGATCAACGGCCCAGATCTTGTATGCATTCGGACCATCCGGTTGCCTAAATCATTCTAGACCGTCCATCGCTTGATCTGCGGTCGAGATCATGAATGCAATCGGACCATCCGAAGGGGGGTGCGATCTGAGCCGTCCATCTTCAGATCTACGATTGTGGTTGGCTGCGGTAACCGCACCGTCCGAATGCCTCCCTCCTCGTGAGCCGTTGGATCTTGATCCAACGGTGGGTTCCTTTTAGGGATCGCGCGCGTGCGCTATTCCCGGCGCACGTGGGCCGTAGGATTTTAGATCAAGGGTTCTCGAGCGTCCACGTCGCTTATTTCTGTTAAGTTCGAATATATTTCTGTAAGCTTTTATTTATCAACTAAAAATTGTATTTAAAACTTTAAAAACTCATAACTAATTCTTGTTAACTCCTTTTTAGGTAATTCCAACTGCAATAAAATCTTATGCCACTATAGTTTAATCTAAAAATGCATTTAGGCATATTTCTGTAGCAGAAAATCTGGTAACCAAAATAACTTGTTTCCTGTCAATTTTGAATATTCCAGAAATAGATTTAAAACTTGTAAAATGTATATCTTTTATTATGTAATTTCAATCTGTGCAAAATCAATTTTGTTAAATTTCTCTGTTAGTGTGCTTTAATGTAAAATAGGATTTGAGCATGGATTTATTTCTGTAAAATGACTTGCAATAGATTTACAACTTAGAAAAATCATAAATAAATCACTATAACTCCAAATTTAGTAAACTTAACTTTGCTGTTATTAGGATGTCATAATCTACCTGCTATAAAAATTTCAGACCTTAGATCATTCTAGAAATTTTTGCCATGAACAGTATCAAAAATTAATTTGGTAAATTGGTAGACTGAGAAAGAGTATTTTGTCTATATCTTTTGCATCCTAAATCCAAATATCATGATTCTTGTTCCTAAAATTGTCTAAAATCATCCCCTAGCTGTTGTATAAATTTCATTAGAATTGAATGTCTTTTGCTGTTGGAGTTTATTTGGTATTCTTCGTTCTTATTGGTTTATCGCCTTTTCGCGTTAGGTTCCGAAGACAATATTGATTATAATTCTGAGCCACAGCCATCAAATCCTGCACTCCAGCAAGGCAAGCAGATGTAGCATCATTTGATCATATTGTTCCTACTAATTTCAAATTCTAATATGTTGTTTGTAAATTCTATGTATGCATTGCTATGTTGTTTTAACTAGTGTCGATAGTTCACCTAGTAGATGCATTATCAGTAGGCAAATGTTTATCCTCTACTACTGAGCCTAGGTTTATCTTGCTGTGATTTTGGGTTCGTTGGATGAACCCTTGTCACTTAGTAGTTTACGCGTCATTATGCTTAGCTATGCTTAGCTATCGGTAGAAATTGGCGGTTATCGACTTGTCGATAACCTTGATCACACAAACTTATTATGATCTCTATGTTTCGGCCTTGTGCTATGTCTAAATTGTAAAAACTAAAACTGAAAATGAAAACAATTTAGACTTGGGCACAATGGTAAGATGATGTGATCTTTTGGGTGTGATTGGAATGGTGCCCGGGTCAATTAAGGACCGAACTACTTGTGAGTACCTGTTATCCGAGCATTTCTGTGCGTGCTAACCACACTAGAGGGATATGGGACCTCTCTTAGCTGAGTACTTTGGAGTGTGTTAATTAATGAGTCGCGTGGTGGGTTGCACATTTAATTATGTGCAATATGGACATGTTTGTGGGGAGAGGAGCACCCGCCGAGGCCGGTGTGTCCTGCTCCACGTATGGGTCCTTGTGATCCATATTTTGTCGACAGATCACTAAGGATTAACCCACATACGTGCGTCTCTTGATTAGCATATTCCATTGGAAAGGGTTCGTAGGACTTAGTCGTGCCGGCATACCAAATGAAGTGTGCTTAATAGCTTGGCAAAAGGCGATCAAGTGTGGGTACATTGGTACACCCTCGAGGATTACAAACTATTTGAATAGCCTCGTCCTAGATTATGGACACGCTTGGATAAGCTTTTCAAGAGTTAGACTCCAACATTTTAAATTAAAACTTGATGGGTGGTATGAATCTGGGATTCATGCTATTTGTGGTGGCTAAAGGGTTAGTCACTTCTAGGTGGTTACTTGATAATTATTGTTACTCGCTGTTATTTCAATGCTTAAAAACTGATTTGTCAAAATTGCCTTCAATCTATTTGACGAGGATCTAAATAATCCTCATTTATTAATCAGGAAATATGACGTCACAAAGCATACCCCTTGAATATTATCGGGAAGGACGAGTCGAAAGTCGTAGGTTATCCTCGACTACCCCTAGTCGTAAGCTCTTCTCGACTATGGTATAATCGTTACGACTACCCCTAGTCGTAAGTTCTCCTACGACTATGGTATAATCATTACGACTACGCCAGTTGTAAGTCTTTCTATGACTAGCTCATTATGCATCCATCACGATTTCATGGACCCACCCGCCGAAGATTCAATAAATAGTGAGGATCCAAACAATCAAAATACACATAATCGCCGATAAATCCCACTATCTCTCGATCGAAACCGTTTGACAAATGGGAGGTTACTACTCGGCAATTACTCTCATTATTACGCAATAATGAGCGACTAATTAGCTCGAACGACGACGCCCACCACATTTAGTATAAATAGGTGTCTCTTAGAGATAGTGAGGAGGGGCTTCCTTTTGAGGACAGAGAGCTTTTCTGGAAGACAATTAGGAAAACCTCCAATCGATTGTAATCCAGAAAGCAAATACAAGATACACATGAGTAGGGTTATTATTCTCACCTGAGAAGGCCCGAACTCGTATAAAAATCCCATGTCTCCTTCTGTGCGTGATCAATTGTGGAGACCCCCCGAATCAAACAATCTTTACGTAAGATCGGTTCTAAAACACCGACAGTTGGCGCCGACCGTGGGGATCTTCTGGTAATTCCTTGTCAACAGTTCTTTCTTTTCTCTTTTATGCTACCATGGCAGGAGAATGGAACGAGGAGAATTGGTTCGACTTGGTCGATTACGCAGACATCGACATGGATGTCGGTCTCGAATACGAACCGAGTATCGAATCTTCTGACGGTATTGCGCCTCGGAGATCTTCTATCGATCTCGAGATCGCATTATCACCGAGTCGAGGAGGATCCTTATCCCCACGACAGATGCCCACCGAGGATCAATTTCTCGGGAGGCAAGGGTCAACTCGACCAAAGAAACGAGCTGTCTCGGGCGGACTCGCAACACGACGCGAGTTTTTCCTCCAAGTGTTCGAGTCCCCCAAGCGATCGACTTGGCAAGACAAGTTCGAGGCCATCATTCGGAGCTCCATCGACATCTAATGGTCCTCTCTCTCGAAGTGCTTCGCAGGAAGAGGATCGAACATGTTGTTCATCCAAATACAATCGTCCCGACGCAGACCTACTGCAGACGGAGACGGTTATAACCCGAGTTCCCCACCGGAGGTTTACTCCAAGTCGCCAGATGGTGTCGCCGATTGCTCCTCAAGTGAGGAGGTCTCGAGCGCAAGTGGAGGTCATCCACGGAGGTCTTTGTCCTTCCTCTCGATAAGGATCGTTCTCCCGTAAGAGAGATTGAATATGCTTCCCGCCGAGCATACTCTACGCCGCCGTCAGAACGGCAAGGACACCACACCGGCAAACGAAACAAACACTTTAATGAACATGCGGGACATCCTCAACGCTCGCACTCCATTGAAGCAAGCTCGGGGTATGGAATGCACCAATGAGGCAACCCGACGGAAAAGAATAGTAGCTCGAAGAACCTTCCCGAGCGCTTATTTCGATCGGAGGAAGCAAAGCTCCAAAGACATCAACGATTTGTTTGGAAAACCCGACCCAAGAACTCGCTCGAGCACCAGGTTATGATCTCTTTGCAGAGGAGATCACGCAAAGGCTTCGTAACACGATGGCCAAACTCGAGCGACTGCGTCGACCACAACCAAGAAGTCGTAATAGTACGGCTACTTCTTCTGCCAGTCGTTCAGAAAACTCGTCGCATAGAAGGCGCATGACTCTCCTCACGCCGCTTTCGACATGAGAAAATGCCTCAAGCCCACGGAGAGGTGATCTTTCACCACTTCAACCGACAAGAAACACGGCGGCAAGTGGGGTACGAGGAGTATTTCCCTCGTAAGACTGAGACCTATCGTAGGCCTAGTCCCCCCATGGCTGGGTATCGACGAGTTCGATCACCCGGCGACATTAACCCCTCGTCTTTACAAAGAAGAAGACAAGAGGTTATCTCGGGATGTCGGGCGTTCTCACCCGACCTTCGAGCTGTTCGTTGGCCGCCTCGATTTCGACCAACGAATATAGAGAAATTCGATGGAACTCAAAACCCCATCGAGTTCCTCCAAATCTATACTACAGCTATCCGAGCTGCAGGAGGAGGAGAGCATGTCATGGCAAATTACCTTCCGACTGTACTCGAAGGATCAGCGCGATCGTGGCTTTTAAACCAACCATTCGAATCGATATACTCGTGGCAACACCCTTGTGATCTATTGTTGGCGAATTTCCAGGGCACTTACAATCGCCTAGGAAAGGAAGATGACCTGCACCGGATAAGGCAAAACAACCATGAAACGCTACGCCAATTCATCAGGCGCTTCAGTCAGGTTCAAAATTCTATTCCGGAAGTTTCTAACTCATCTGTGATCAGAGCTTTCAAGCAGGGAGTCCGTAGCAGAAGAATAACAGAGGACATCGCTTTACATCCACCCGCCACCGTCGCTGAGCTCTTTGAGATGGCTGATAGATATGCGACTGCTGCCGAAGCGGTCGAATGGAACAATACTATCGATCTCACAGACGACATCCCTAAGGAAGCAGGCGAAAGTGGCAAGAAAAAAGATAAAAAGGCTAAGAAATCTAAGAATAAGGCAAAAAGGCAAAAATCTTCAGTTGCCGGTTCTAAGGAGGTCCTAGCCGTAAGCGATAAGGAGCCACGCAACCCCAAGCAAAATCCCGATCAGGGTAAAGGTAAATGCCCAAATCGGAGAAACGACAAACCAAGGTGGTGTCCTTTTCATAAAAAAGAAGGGCATGATCTTTGTAACTGCCGAATTTTCTTACGGAAACTCGAGGACTATTATTCTGGCAAAGGGCCACTTCCTACTCTTGAACAGGTAGGTCAAACCAGTGGACAAAAGGAGTCGGATGGTGAGGAGATGCCGTTCCAGGACCCACAACGCACTATTGATCACATCTATGGGGGATCTTCGGCATACGAATCACGGAGACAGCTGAAAGCAGTTGAGCGTGAGGTAAATACAATCGACTCCCCCCTTGTCAATAAATTACCGAAGTAGTCGGAAGTCACCCTTGCTTTTGAGAAAGGTGATTGTCCGATCCCTTCGACTAGACCAGGTCGATTTCCGATAGTGGTCGAACCAACCATCAACAATTGTCGAGTCAATCGAGTTTTAGTTGATGGTGGAAGCCCGCTAAACATATTGTTTATGAGTACCCTGGACGAGATGCAGGTACCCAGGACAAAGGTAAGGCCGGTACGATATTCATTTCATGGAATCGTACTGGGGTCTTCGGCCAAACCCATTGGCCAAGTTTCTCTTCCTTTAACGTTTGGATCACCAAGCAATTTCAGGACAGAGAAGGTCTCCTTTGATGTGGTCGATTTCGACACGGCATATAACGCCATACTCGGACGACCTACTTTGGCAAAATTCTTAATAGCTACTCACTATGGGTACCAATGTCTTAAGATGCCAGGTCCCAAAGGGGTGATCACGATACATTGTGACAAGAAGATGGCGCACTCCTGCGACCGTCGTTCCCTTGAGATGGTTGGACAACTACCAACTCGAGATGAAAGTCAGCCTTCGACTAGCAAGTCGAAGCCTAAAGCTGCACCTAAGCCGAACGACCAAGTCAAAGAGGTTCCTCCGACGCAGGGAGCCTCAAGATCTGCTCGATCGGGATTCTTCCGACCCCAAATAGGAAGACGACCTCATCACCTTCCTCCAGGCAAACGCTGATGTCTTCACGTGGCAAGCATCCGACATGCCCGGAGTCCCCAAGAATGTGATCGAGCACAGGCTAGCTCTATGGCCTGATAAGCTACCCGTAAAACAAAAATTACAGAGATTTGCCCTTGATCGACGAGATGCTATTAGGTCAGAATTGGACAAGTTGTTTAAAGCAGACTTTATAAGAGAAGTCAACCACCCAGAGTGGTTGTCCAACCCTGCAATGGTTAGAAAGTCTAATGGCAAATGGCGTATGTGCGTAGACTTTACTGATCTCAATAAAGCTTGTCCAAAGGATGATTTTCCTTTACCTCGCATCGATCAGCTGTGTAATACCCCGATTATTCGATAGGAGAGAAACTTGTTCGGGAGAGGGAGATTAAAATAAAAGTGCAGGAATTTCGAAGGGATTTCGGATCTTGGGCTTTCGGCCCAAGCTAGGGCTGTTAGGGGGTGGTCTAGAGTGGGCCGAGAGAGAGGGAGAGGCGCCCTAGAGGGCCCAAACCAGCCCAAGCCGCCTCCTTCCCCTAACCCTAGCCGAAACCCCACCTCCCCTCCTTTCCTTTCCCCCCAAGCCGCCACTTCCCCTCCTCCCTGGCCGAAACCCCGATTCCTCCCCATGGGCCCCATCTCCTCCTCAAGGTAAGCCCTCCCCTAAGCCCCCATTGTTCTTTGGTCCAAGAAAGGAGGAAGGAGCCCCCTTGGTTGGCCGGCCAAGAAGAGAAGAGAAGAGAAGGGAAGAAGGGGGAGAAGAAGGGATCGTGATCGGGAGTTCATGGTGGACGTCACCTCGCAGCGTGCCTTCCTCGTTTCGGCAAGGGTAACACGTCGTTCATTGCTTTGGGTCGATTTCTAGTTGTTTTATTTTCGGTTGTCATTAGATCGGTGTTCTGCAGTGGTAAAGATCGACGTTTTTGGATAGGTTAAATGCAGAATTGGGTCTGGGCATCTCCTAGAAAGTCGTAGATATCGCAGTTATCTTTTGTTTCCGACAAGAATCAGGTCATTCCAACTTCGGTAGCAATAGTTATGAATTTAATGGTGTGACTGTGTTTCTGGGAAGAAGATGAACAGACAGTTTGGATTAACCTGATTTAATCCCGTAGTTAGAGGGATTTCCAGAGGGCCTCACCATAACAAAAAACGAGGCTAATCCTCTTAGCTTTCAGGAAAACTAAAGATCACTAAATTCGGACGAACGTAGAGAAAGTTATGGTAGTTGCTTTGTCGCTGTCCAGAAAATCGACGTGAAATGTTTACTCTGATTGAATGGATTGGTAGGACTAGTGGATGGCCGAATCAGAGGGTCTCCCCAACTAAGTTTATTTAGGCAATTTAGTTACCTATCCAGAAAGTCCAAGATCATCCTATTTGGACACCCGAGCAGAAAGTTATGTATTTTAGAAGCTAGCTGTCTGCAGTGACCAATCGCTAGAAATTATGAGAATTAGAAAATGCTAAGATGTTAGCGAGTTCAATTGCGATGTTACTTATGATTTTGGTCCGGAATGTTGGTCTTAGAATGGGGTTTTCTTCATGCCCAGGTAGAAGCGAGATCCCAAGGGCAGCACCCACTTCGCGTCCTCCATTCGCACGCGGTTAAGGCAAGTGCATTGTTTGTTACTTGGTTGTGATTGATTGACCATGTTTGTATGTTTTCGATACATGATAGTGTAGCAAGATTGCTGGCATGATGATTGTTTCAAGTATGGTGGTTGCTCCAAGTATGACTATGCTTTACTATGGTATGATGTTGACGTCTTTTGGTAAATTGATGATGAGTAAAAGATAAGCAAGTGCATTGTGGTTTGATTGATTGGCTATATTGTGTGTTATTTGATATATGGTTGCATAGCAAGATGGTATACTTGATGAATGTTCAAGTTTGGTTATTGCTCAAATGATGCTTATGTTTTACTATAGTTCAATGTGGTAGTCTTTTGGTAAGATTGATGATGAATGAGGGTTGAGCATTTGCATATTGAGAACATATTGAGGCTTGGTCACGCGGTGACCAAGTATGTTTCCCTTTGAGAACCCCGTCATGAATGTGACGGGGCGAGATCCTCACTCGTGGAGTGTGGGCTTGAGGTCCCCGTTACTTGCGAGTAACGGCAATTGGTCCTGTGCGTGCGGCGCCAAGACAGCATAGGCATGCGGCGGCGTCGATACTCTGCATTACGGTGTAATGCACACGAAGTTAAAGATAAAGGTTCCTTGAGCATTGCATTTGCATATGAGATGTTCTAATGTTGATCTCCTTTATATGTATGTTGATGTTATAGTTTTTATGTACTTGCTGAGTCTATGGACTCACTCTTGCTTTTATTATTGTTTTAGGTACTGAGCCAAGAGTGACATGCATGGGGAAGTAGACGCTAGTCACACACATACCACATGAACTAAATAAAGTTGAATGATCTTGAACGTGGTTGATTTTAGATTATTATGTTTTGTCTTATGCAATGGATTAAATGTAATAATGATGAGTAGTGGAACTTCATACCTCTCTAGTTATGATAGACACTTAACATGTCTTTGTTTATCTCTTGATGTCTCTAGATGATAGTTTAGTTAATACATGTATTATTCAGATGTTGGAACCTCCATGTAATTAATTTTACAAGGGAGGTTCGCCGAGATTTACTAAAATTGCCTTGATTAGAATTATTAGGGTTTGTTTAGTAGCATTCCGTGCTCATGTCGAAATGGGTGTTACTGCTTGGTATCGAGCTGGTCAGAGGTCCGTGGTGATTGGATTTACAACCTAGGCAACTTGAATTGCTGAAATTTTGTAATGGTTAATGAACTTATAAACCCGACACACTAGTGCACGAGGGATGGGATGGGTCAAGCATTGCATTTACGCATCTGTTGAGTTGTATTAATGATTCTGCTTTGAGATGATCGATATATCTATAGTATAATACTATGGTTATTATGTGTGGGGTAACCCATGTTGAGAGGTGGAGGTAGTGGTTGTGGTCCTGGGCTATACCAGTTACACCACTGCTCATGGTATAGGAATAGCGAAGTATCCACATGAGAGATCGTAGTACAAAGCGCTTGGTAGCGAGTAGACTTAAAAGAGTTGTTCTCTTCCCGAATTTGAATTTGGTCAACTCTTATCCAGTTGAGATTGATGAGTTTCTCTTGAGTTATTCATTTTTGTGGTTGATAGGTTACTTTGAGAAAAGTTGATGCGTTTCCATTGGTTTACTTTGCCTTAAAGCATTTATTGTTTTCCCAATCATTAAGTTAATCTTATGTCGCGCGAATTTGGTTAATTGTAAAGATTGGCCTTTGTGTTGGAGTTTTGTTTGTCTTATTGGAAAACATGACCCATTTATTTCACTTGATGTTTTTGGTTAATAAAAGTTTCGTTTTGCAAGTCCTTTAGTACAAGAAAGCTTTGAATCAATGTAACTCTCTTGGGTATTTCGAGTGTTGAAGTTGAATGGTTCTCTTTTATGAAAGAAAATATTAAAATTCTTTAGCGATGTCTTCTTGTGGTTAAGATGGAGGTTATAAACAAAGAAATTGATGGGAATGATATGTGTTATCAGGTGAGGTCTGCAGAGTGTGTGCATGATCGATCATAACTAAGATCCTTCAAAGGAAAGCTCATAAATTTGAAAGTGTCTTGTAGTAGTTCTTGATGAGCCGTGGTTAAGAGTACAACTATACCTAATTGTAAACCGTAGAGTTAACAAGAAGTGTGGAACATTGATGAATTGAGTTGATCATTAAGAGTGATACATTTGGTAAACTTCTTTGGTAAATTGGATTAACGGATCGCAATGGATTAACCTAACCGTTTGGGATGGTTAAGTACAAAAGGAGTTAGATTATTGTGTTAGTGGATATTAATCTTGGAGTAACCCTTGGTGGATGTTTAGTGATTGTATGTAATTGTTAGGTGCAATTATTGACTATTAAAGTTTGGTGTTGAGCTTTACTAAGAGAAAATTGATGGGATTTAATAGATGAACAATAATTACATGATGGTAGAACTATCGGATAATAGTATGTCATTGATGGAAGGGCTTTGGAATAACCTTTTAAATTGTGTAGTTAGTTCCTCTAAAATAAAGTGGTTGTTGTAGTGAGGGTGTAAGAATCGTATGCACTCATTTGAGGATGAGATGATAAAAGGGGTACGTAACATTTTGGTGAGCCTTGGTGGCTTATAAGGGAAGAGTTGAGGATAACGAATCTTGTTAAGAGTGAATTATTCTTGGTGTTGATAAGACTGTCCACAAGAGATTGTGACGCGTCGGAGTAGTGATGATTCTTCTAGAAGAAAAAAAATAAGTCGATTGCTTTTCGTAGTATCGGATAAATGAAATGTTTGGAGTTTGGCATTCTTGATCCTTTGGTTGTTCATGATTTATGTCGTAGATGATATTAGTTTGACCAATGAGGCGTATTGGAAGGTTCTATTTAGTTCTTAAGTGATTAATGTGATTTGGTTTTAAAGGTACTACCTGTTTGGGTTGACAAGTAATGATGTAATAAAAGAAAATTGCTTTAATTGTTGACGGAAAATGAGTACCATAAGCATTTGAGGTTGGGGTTGAGAATTGTAATTTGCAACCTTCTCATCGTTGCAACTTAAGAGTTTCTTGGGTTTCCTTAGCAATGTTTATTATGATTTATGGAGGTTTGAAAATTCCTTCTTGTGGGACATGTGCCCACAATCGTGGACTTGTGTTTTGTTTTTGTTTTGAGATCATTGCTATTTGATTGTTACTCTTGGTCTCGTGCTCATTCCGACGAGCAAAGTTTGCTTGTGTGTTGAACCTTGTATTTGTTGTTTCGCCTTTTTGAGAAAGGATTTAACCTACTTGTGTTGCCAAGTCTAATAGAGAGTATTATGGTGACTAGTTGGAGGTGGACAAGTATATGGTAGTGGTGAGATTTTGGGAACCAGTCTATGTGAAGAAACAAGAGAAGGTGTATTGGTTTTGACCTATAACTTCTTTGAGAGAATTTTATGGAATGATTGTCATTGGAAACAATCGATTAGTGTTTCACTAGTGGAACCTAAGGCGAATTATGATCCAAGAACCTTTGTCGATGTTGGAATATTGGGATTAACGAAATTATGGACTCTTGATAAACTTATCGAGTATCGCAATTGGATATTTAGTATGATTGTGCGAAAGAGTTTTGATGGTGAAGGTTAATGAGAGTAGCGGTGTGGAGAAACCTAAGCGTTGTGCTAATTAATGGGATAGCGAAAATAGTTGAGTATTGTCAAGTGTGACTTGGTCTCGATGAGTAACCCTATAGGAGTTAGATTATCTCTAAGGACAACTTGGTCAAGAATTTATATATTCATTTATTGACGTTAGTGATTGAGTATGTTTGAATCCTGATCAATCAGTTAGGGTATTGTGAGTGGGTATATTGTGGTCAAGTAGCTGCATTTGATTGGTATAGATTAGGGAAGGTCTAAGATTGGTAAGATGAATCGCCTTGGGCGATTATTTGATTAGTAAGGAATGTGGACATAATGACCTGAGATTATTGTTGGGCTGTGCGAAATTTTGGTCATCAGGTTTGAGGGTTACGTATCAAGTATACCGAACATTCTTTGTAAGAGTCGTAGAGGTTGAATTGGGCTTTGTATATTTTTTTTTATACTAGCATCTTGGTTCCCAGGATTAGGTTCCAAGAGTTATGGTGATCTCTGAAAGCAGTAAATGAGAGTGAATGTGGGAGTTTCAAGTTGTTTATCTTTAAAAGTATGAGAGATGTGATGGTAGGTGAAACCTACAAGGAATTGCGTTGGGAATTGTCTTGTCAAAGTATTCATTTGGTAGAAAGGTTAGCTAGAGTGTGATATTGTGAATTGGAAGAGTCTCCCAATATAAGTGTGGATCTTGTGTTCGGTTGAACATAGCTTTGAGGTTGCCAATTTAAAAGAATTGAGTTAATGTGTCACGCGATTATTTGGGATCCTATGGTTTAAGAGAAAGTTAAATTCTTAAAAGAAAGACTGTGGAAAAAAATGTGATCTTGGATAGTGAGATATTCTCTTAGTTCTTGTTTGAACTATGTGTTTTTGACTGATGTCGATTACCAATTGAGTTGGTTCTTGTCAGTAGGTGTGAATCCTTTTAGTTAAGAAAAAGAAAGGGAATGGTTAATCCGGTTATTTGAGTGTCTCGCTTTTGTCTTTGGTGGCATTTATTTACAAACTGCCTACTTGAAAAATAGAGAAGTTTTCTTGTTAAACCCATTGATTTTGGTTTGGTCTCTTCTAAGGGAAAATGGTTTTGAGTTGATTGCTTTAAGACTCTTATGGTTTCAGTTGGGAACTGTTGCACGTACCTGGTTAAAAGAGGTGCTCATTGTCAAAGTTAATAAATCGACTGATCCAAAGATCAAGAGTTTGTGTGTTATGCACAAGTTTTGTGGTTTGGTACCAAAGGGAATGTTGCCCCAAGGTACCTTGGTTGTATCTGGAAGTTGTGGAGATTTGGGAGATAGCGTATCACTAGGACCATTTGGAGTCTGGCGTGTAGCACGGAATGTTTTGTCGACCTTTTGTCGAGGGAGTATTGGAGAAATGCTGAGGTAAAGTTTCCTTAGAATAGTTGACCCACGGGTAAGACCGTGCCTTCGAGGCGATGTCTGCGTCGAGTGACTCTTGAAACGCTTTGGACAAGTAGTAAGGCGTAACGCAGCGTCGATGCGTCAAGGTGTTTTGTCGCAGAAATCAGAGAGAGGCCACTTGGGAATTTGAGTCTGCATGCGCGAGCATTATCGGAGCTATTCACAGCGGTTCATGGCAATGTTAATAAGTTTTAGTTGTGATCAACTCTTTGGCGTAAACGTGATTAGAATTCGAGGTCGAATTCTGTTAAGGGGGGTAGAATGTAATACCCCGATTATTCGATAGGAGAGAAACTTGTTCGGGAGAGGGAGATTAAAATAAAAGTGCAGGAATTTCGAAGGGATTTGGGATCTTGGGCTTTCCCAAGCTAGGGCTGATAGGGGATGGTCTAGAGTGAGCGAGAGAGAGGGAGAGCGCCTGAGGGCCCAAACCAGCCCAAGCCGCCTCCTTCCCTAACCTAGCCGAAACCCCACCTCCCCTCCTTTCCTTTCCCCCAAGCCGCCACTTCCCTCCTCCCGGCCGAAACCGCTATTCCCCTCCCCATGGGCGCCCATCTCCCTCCTCAAGGTAAGCCCTCCCTAAGCCCCATTCTTCTTTGGTCCAAGAAAGGAGGAAGGAGCCCCTTGGTTGGCGGCCAAGAAGAGAAGAGAAGAGAAGGGAAGAAGGGGAGAAGAAGGGATCGTGATCGGGAGTTCATGGTGGACGTCACCTCGCAGCGTGCCTTCCTCGTTTCGGCAAGGGTAACACGTCGTTCATTGCTTTGGGTCGATTTCTAGGTGTTTTATTTTCGGTTGTCATTAGATCGGTGTTCCACAGTGGTAAAGATCGACGTTTTTGGGTAGGTTAAATGCAGAATTGGGTCTGGGCATCTCCTAGAAAGTCGTAGATATCGCAGTTATCTTTTGTTGCCGACAAGAATCAGGTCATTCCGACTTTGGTAGCAATAGTTATGAATTTAATGGTGTGACTGTGTTTCTGGGAAGAAGATGAACAGACAGTTTGGATTAACCTGATTTAATCCCGTATTTAGAGGGATTTCCAGAGGGTCTCACCATAACGAAAAACGAGGCTAATCCTCTTAGCTTTCAGGAAAACTAAAGATCACTAAATTCGGACGAATGTAGAGAAAGTTATGGTAGTTTCTTTGTCGCTGTCCAGAAAACCGACGTGAAATGTTTACTCTGATTGAATGGATTGGTAGGACTAGTGGATGGCCGAATCAGAGGGTCTCCCCAACTAGGTTTATTTAGGCAATTTAGTTACCTATCCAGAAAGTCCAAGATCATCCTATTTGGACACCCGAGCAGAAAGTTATGTATTTTAGAAGCTAGCTGTCTGCAGTGACCAATCGCTAGAAATTATGAGAATTAGAAAATGCTAAGATGTTAGCGAGTTCAATTGCGATGTTACTTATGATTTTGGTCCAGAATGTTGGTCTTAGAATGGGGTTTTCTTCATGCCCAGGTAGAAGCGAGATCCCAAGGGTAGCACCCACTTCGCGTCCTCCATTCGCACGCGGTTAAGGCAAGTGCATTGTTTGTTACTTGGTTGTGATTGATTGGCCATGTTTGTATGTTTTCGATACATGATAGTGTAGCAAGATTGCTGGCATGATGATTGTTTCAAGTATGGTGGTTGCTCCAAGTATGACTATGCTTTACTATGGTATGATGTTGTCGTCTTTTGGTAAATTGATGATGAGTAAAAGATAAGCAAGTGCATTGTGGTTTGATTGATTGGCTATATTGTGTGTTATTTGATATATGGTTACATAGCAAGATGGTATACTTGATGAATGTTTAAGTTTGGTTATTGCTCAAATGATGCTTATGTTTTACTATAGTTCAATGTGGTAGTCTTTTGGTAAGATTGATGATGAATGAGGGTTGAGCATTTGCATATTGAGAACATATTGAGGCTTGGTCACGTGGTGACCAAGTATGTTTCCCTTTGAGAACCCCGTCATGAATGTGACGGGCCGAGATCCTCACTGTGGAGTGTGGGCTTGAGGTCCCGTTACTTGCGGAGTAACGGACAATTGGTCCTTGTGCGTGCGCCAGACAGCATGGGTATCTTGGCGTGGTCGCATACTCTGCGTGCCGTGTAATGCACACAGAGAGTTAAAGATAAAGGTTCCTTGAGCATTGCATTTGCATATGAGATGTTCTAATGTTGATCTCCTTTATATGTATGTTGATGTTATAGTTTCTTTATGTACTTGCTGAGTCTATGGACTCACTCTTGCTTTATTGTTGTTTTAGGTACCGAGCCAAGAGTGACATGCATGGGGAAGTAGACTGCTAGTCACACACATACCACATGAACTAAATAAAGTTGAATGATCTTGAGCGTGGTTGATTTTAGATTATTATGTTTTGTCTTATGCAATGGATTAAATGTAATAATGATGAGTAGTGGAACTTCATACCTCTCTAGTTATGATAGACACTTAACATGTCTTTGTTTATCTCTTGATGTCTCTAGATGATAGTTTAGTTAATACATGTATTATCAGTATGTTGGAACCTCCGTGTAATTAATTTTACAAGGAGGTTCAGTAAAGATTTACTAAAATTGCCTTGATTAGAATTATTAGGGTTTGTTTAGTAGCATTCCGGGCTCATGTCGAAATGGGTGTTACAAGTCGGTTGACTCTCTTTGCGGGATGTGAGATGTTGAGTTTTCTAGATGCATACTCTGGTTATCATCAGTTAGCATGCATCGAAGATGAAGAAAAGACCGCATTTATTACACCATTTGGGATATTTTGCTCGTCAAAATGTCATTTGGTCTAAAAAATCTCGGAGCTTCTTTTCAACGTTTGATGCAAACGACTTTCGCCCTTCAACTAGGCCGAAACTTGGAAGCCTATGTTGACGATCTAGTCGTAAAAAGCACCAAGCGACTCAACTATATCATGGACTTGCAGGAGACTTTCGACAACCTCAAGGAACACCAATTGGCGAAATCCCAGAAGTGTGTGTTCGGGTCTCTTCAGAAAATTACTTGGATTCTGGTTTCGACGAGGAATTGAAGCAAATCTGAAAAGATCAAAGCCATCACTCGAATCGCCCCCAGACCACGAAAAAGAAGTCGAAAACTCACGGATGCATGGCGGTGTTAAGTCGTTTCATAGCACGATCGGGAGAAAAGGACCGCTTTCTTCAAACTTCTACTAAACATAAAGGTTTCGAGTGGTCGGAAGAGGCTAACCTAGCCTTTGAGGAAGTCAAGAGGTATCTTACGAGTGCTCTGTTCTAGTTTCCCGAAGCTAGGAGAGCGCTCTTAGTTTACCTAGTTGCCACGCCACGAGCGATGGCGTAGTTACAGTCGTAGAACGTGAAAACATACAATGACCGGTATACTACGAAAGTGAGGTTTTGCACGGACCTGAGGCGTTACCTCGAGTTCAAAACTTCTATATGCCCTCCTCATGTCTTGAGGAAATCTGCGGTATTATTTTGAGCGCACAAACTAGTCGTGTCGCCCGAGTTTCCTTGGGAGTGATCCTCCGAATAGGAAACGGCGGGATGCATGGCAAAATGGTCGATCGAACTTGGGCGTTCGACATCCATTTCGTGTCCCGAACGGCAGTTAAATCGGATCTTGGCGCACTTTGTCGCCGAATGGACAAATCATGAACTGTTCGGGATCCCGATGATTTATTCACACGACCGATGGGCGATGTACTTTGACGGGTCGCCACGATAAGTGGCTCGAAAGTGGGGTGGTCTGGAATCTCCTCGGAGAAACCTTAAAGTATGTCATACAATTAAACTTTGGACCACTAACAACGTGGCGAATCACGGTTTGCTAGTGGTATACGAGTGCGAGCGCTCTCGATTCGACGACTACTCGTGAGGAGACTCTCAACTAGTCGTGAATCAAGTCGGAAGGAGTACCGTGCTCCAATCCAACCATGTCCGGTATCTATCGGAAGTAAGAAAGTTAGAAAAGCACTTTTTGGGCTTTGAGGTGCAATTTATCCTCGAAAGGATAATTTCCTCATGCACCAACTGGCTCGTCTAGCTTCCTCCCGATCTTTGGTACCGAAAGGGGTGTTTTTGGAACAGCTTCAGAAACCGTCCATAGTCGACGAACTAGAGACACCTTCTATAGAAACAGCCTCTCTAGAGTACGAAGATACATGGATGGCGCCCATCTACAGTATCTTGGATGGGTTCTTTACGGATGACGATCTAGAATCGGTCGATTATCCCGAAAGGCCAAAATGTATACTTTGGTGAAGGTGTCCTTTATAAAGAGGAACCAAGGGGTGCTCATGCGATGTATTCATGAGAGCGAAGGATTAAAACTCCTTCACAACATACATGGAGGAATCTGTGGAACTCATGCTTCCCTCAGAACGCTGGTCGGTAAAGTTTTTCGACAAGGTTTTTATTGGCCAACAGCCCTCTACGATGCCAAGGAGATGGTTAAAAAGTGTGTACAGTGCCAGTTTCATAGCCGGCAAATACATTAACTAGCTCAGGCGTTGCAAACAATCCCTTTGTCGTGGCCTTTTGCAACACAGGGTCTTGATATCCTAGGACCGTTACCCGAGCTCCAGGGGAGGTTTGAGTTCCTTTTGTGGCCATCGATACGTTCACAAAATGGATAGAAGCCGAACCTGTCACTGGGATAACAACGAAAGCAGCAAAACGGTTCATGATGAAATGCGTGATCACTCGATTTGGAATACCAAGTCGAATTATCACAGACAACGGTAAACCGTTTACAAGCACAAAATTTCAGAATTTTGCGACGAGTTGGGAACTCCTTTGTGTTACGCTCGTAGCCCACCCCAAAGCAACGGGGCGGTTGAGAGAGCGAATGGCGGATCATGAAGGGAATCAAAACCGAGTCTTGATCGCTTGTCAAGCGCTCGGGGCTTGGGTGCGGGAATTACCTTCGATATTATGGGCCATTAAATGCGACAACAAGCCGAGCTACGGGAGAAACACCTTTCTTTCTAGTTTTGGTGCAGAAGCCATGCTTCCGCGAGCTAAAGATCAGTCGGCAAGAGTCGATAAGTATAACGACTCAACTCAAGAAAACCTTCAGCGACGACATTAACTGCTCGAAGAAAAGAGAAACAGAGCTTTATTCTGCTGCGGTCTACCAACAAGCCTTGCGCAGATACTATGATCGTAAGGTCAACCTCGCGGCCTTCTTTGAAGGTGACTTGGTATTGAGGCTTATCAATCGGTCTAATCGAACAAACTCTCCCCCAAGTGGGAGGGTCCTTACACTGTGGTCGAAGTAACGCGTCCAGGATCAGTACGACTTGCAATGGAAGATGGCCGCGTTCTCTCAAACTCTTGGAACATTGACTAGTTGCGCAAATTTTATGTGTAACAAGCTTCAACAACAATAAAGTGTCAGGTTATCACTATCCTTTTTTGTCTAATTTTGAATCTCGCTTTTATTTTTGACCATTTTCTTTACGCTCCTCATTCCTGTACGATGGTTAGCACAAGGACAACACATTTAGTCGAAATCTCTCCCCTCTGCATGTGGTCCTGCCCGCTAGAAGGAGATTCCTAATGTTACTTCGTTCTTAAACAACTTTGCATAATGCTCATTGGGCTCGGGAAAATGGTCGAAAGTTGTTAAGCGAATTCATGTGACCTTAGCTTATTTGAAAAATAAACTAAGAAGAGTGAACTTTTGAGATGCATCAGGCTACTTTTCAAATGACACGATTAGGTTTTACTGGTCTAAGGAAGAAACACACCTAGTCGAAGCCTCTCCTCTCTACCCGTGGTCTTGCCCACTAGAAGGAACTTCCTAGCGTCGTTCTGTTTCCTACTTTTGCTACCGGGACAACTTTGTCGAACAATGAATGTAGCCGAATGAATCCTTAAGGTGCTCTAGAAGGTTGTTTCACTCTAGTTGTCATTATCGAGTTGATTACTGCGCCTGGGAGATGGTCACATCACCTAGTGAAGCCTATTTTCTATGCACGTGGTCCCGCCCACTAGCGAAAACTTCCTAACGTCGATCTGTTTCCGCTCTTTCGACTAGTTCAAACAAGTCGATACTAGACAACTACAAGTCCGAACAAACCTCATTTGTTTTGAACCCTTTCTTTACTACTTCCTTAGTTTATTCCTAATAAACTAAGTAATGACAGGGAGCTAGGATAAAGTTATAAACATGACTTCATTTCTTAGTCTTATTTTTTCCTCCCGAGTTATCATCTTACTAAGTACTAACTACTTTATGAGATAACGCAGGGGAAAATGAAGGAGAAAGGAGGAATCGCTCATATCTGGTCTAAATTATTTTCTTCCCTTTTTATCTTACGAGTTACTAACTACTCTACGAGATAGTTTGCGGAAAATGGCCATATATTTATTCATCACCACCAAAAAGACTTGTTTTACAAGATTATATTACAAGACTATTACATCAAGGGAGATTCTATTTGCATCTCCTCTGCGACCTTCTCGCCAACCGATCGCATCTCTTGATTAGTTTCTGCGCTTCGCTTTGGTGCGATCGAAATCGGCTTCAACAGAATGAAGATTAAGGTTAGGATCACGGGCCTTGAGTTTTGCTAAAACAAAACTCACACCTCCTTTGACCGCTTCCCTTATCGAATCATTTTGATTGGTCTTCAGAGTAGATACCAACTCGTTCAAAGTACCGACTTGTTCTCCAATGGCACTCGTATGAGCGGCCATCGTGTCGTCGCGAGGAGCAACCCTCCCGGCACGAAGCCCATCGAGTATATTGTTCAGAAGTGAGATATTATCTTGAAGATTGATCTTCATTGATTTTGTCTCCTCCTGGGAATAAGTCGAAGCCTCGTGGAGTCGTTTTATTTCAATCAATCGATCTGGAAAGAGCAAAGATTGAATAAGTAAAACGATTCTATGAGAAGATAAAATAAATAAATAGCGGTAAAGTTCTACTTACCAACAATTGAGAACCCAAGTTCTCAATCTCTCGGTCTTTCTCCTTCGCAATACGGGAGATTTCACGGACAACGGAGGTTTTCTCATGAACCTCGACCCGGAGAGCCCCCACATCGGCCTGAAGGGCCTTATTTTCGACTTCTTTTCTCGCAAAAATGAGAGGTAAAAAGGGGGAAGCGAGAAACCAAGACCGAGCGATCGTAATTACACGCATTGTTTATTTCTTCACCTCTTTGTTTAGTTGCGAGTTAGCCTCCAAGCTTCTTGAGGAGGTCGGTGACGTTATCCCTTGTTTCTTGACTCGACTTTTTGAAGTCGAGTGAATCAACTAAGGTCTTTTAAATCGCTCTTAAACCCGAAAGAGTAAAGAGCGACATGAACACAATCAACCAAGCGGTTGTAAGTTTTTCTATGACCGATGGGTAGTCGTAAGTTATTCTCGACCACCCCTAGTCGTAAGTCTTTCTCGACTAGTACAAGTCGTAAGTTTTCTCGACAATCGATTGCGATCTTGAATAAGTAATCGAGCGATTATGACAATCGATCACTCACCACCTCTCTCGCTTGCTCGCAGAGTGTTGCCTTTTCTTGTCGAAGCTTGACAAGTTGCCGATTATATTCGCAAATCGTGAGCGACTTGATCCACGGCTCTCGAAAAGAGAAAAAGCGATAAGATAAAGAGATAAAACCCAAGTAAGTATCGATGAATACTTACGTTCATGTTTGACCAAGCAAACATGGAGACTATTCGTGACGGATCCTTGGCCCATCCATCTCCTCGACTCGTTTCCACCAAACCCTTGAGTCGTTCATTGTCAAACACATCTCCGCAATTGACAATGCTTTCTGGGTGAGGAACTCGATCGCGAGAGCGGTAGGCGAGAAGATCCTACGATGGAGTCGGGGCCAAAGAAATCGAGCAAAAGTTAAAATACTCCTCTTCCTCGGACCGTAATGGGGACACCACGGAGGACCGGAAGGAGCATCTCGACAACCTCCTTACACGGCACGGTGATCGGCCTAACGCCGCCACCTACTTCCGTGTCGCCTCGAGGCTTCGCCGCCTCCTCTACAGTCTCTACGACAGCTCCGGTTGTCGTAGCAACTTCAACATCCTTAGCCGCCGCAGCGACTTCAGCAACCACAGCTTCCTCCGCCACGGGGATAGTAGCTAGATCTTCAGCTACTATCGCTGTCGCACTTTGTGTCGATTGAGAGACAATGGGATTCTCCATGGGAATATCCCTAGGGACTGAAGACGTCGGGCTAAAATCACAAAACGTAGAAGTAAGTCAAAAAACAAAACAGTAAGTAGTTACTACACTTATGACTTTTGTTTTACATACCTCTGCGTGCTGGACCTAACTCGAAACTTGGGAGCAACCTTCCCGATGGAAGATTTCTTCGACTTCTTCTCGACCACCATTGGTCGAGATACACTCAGACACCGAGTCACCTCCTCCCGACTTCGGGTGGGCGAGATCGTCTCGACCATCCCGAGAATCTCGCTTCTCGCCTCGGTTCCCACCGGAGCAGCAGTTTCCTTCACAAAAGACATGAATTCCTTCCAGTTCTCCTTTTCTAGCTGTCTTATGAAGCCACGAGAAGCTGAAACTGCGAAGGACTTGTCGTCGTAATAGAAAGGTACCTTAACCTTGGGACTTTACGCTTAAGGGCAAGGGCCTCTTCTTCTGCTCTTTTCTCTGCCGCGGCTAGGTCTGCGGTAAACTTAGCGAAAGGAGCAGGAGGAGCCGAGCTCGAACCCCTTGTCGTGACTTTAACGGTCGGCGCTTCTTGGATGGAGGACTTGTTGACTCGCATGCGCAGCCTCCCCAACAACCACCAACTCGACTTCTTCGTCGTCTTGGCGGTTCTCCATGCTAACTTTCTGATTAAGGAAGAGGAAGAGTGGTCGTAAAGATTTCTTTTTTATGATCACTAAACCGGTCATCTATCGACCACTCAAAAGTCGTAAGTTTTTCTACAACATTCCCTAATCGTAAGTTTTTCTACGATTACGTTAAGTCGTAAGTATTTCTACGACATTCCCTAATCGTAAGTTTTTCTACGATTACGTTAAGTCGTAAGTATTTCTATGACATTCCCTAATCGTAAGTTTTCTCACGATTACATTAAGTCGTAGGTTTTTCTCGACATTGTCTAGTCGTAAGTTTTTCTACGACGTTGTCTAATCATAAGTTATTCTACGATTACGTTCGATCGCAAGGTTTTCTCGATCAATATCCGATCATAAGTTTTCTGCGGTAAACTAGTTAGTCGTATAGCATTCTATGACAACAAATTACCTAAAGGCGAATCTTTCGATTACCTTTAGGCGCCTTTCTTTCTCCTCGTGGTCAAAACCACGAGGATTTGAGGAGCCACCGTGTTCGCGGATGCTTCTGCAGATGAGCCTAACACGCGCGTCAACCTCACTTTGTGAAAGATGCGGTGTATGGACAACACGATTAAGCGGACTAAAATCGAGGATTAAACAAGGATAAAAGCCAAGAGAGTAAGTTTTTCTACTCACCGTCCTTGTAGTCCCTGGTTGGGTCGTCCTTTCCTGAGTACCTCCACATGGGAGGGACCCTTGTCTTCAAAGGACTGATCCGGCGCGTAATGAAGTCCTTCACCACGTGCCAACCGGTGAGCCCCTCCGACTTCAAGTCTTTGACAGCTTGAATATAGGGGGCTATCCGGTCGAGATTACTAGGAGTCGAGTCCCAGGAAGAAGACCGCTCGGCGACCTTTCCGACGAACGAGAGGCTATCTTCCTTGGTAACCTCCCAGTAAAACCACTTCTTCTTCCAACCCGGTCATGACGACCGGATAAACATCTGAATGTACTCCCTCGACTTACCATCGTGGAGCTTCAGACCACAGCTACCGGCGATCCCGGCTTGACGAGTCATTCCATAATAATACTGGAAAAGCTCTAAGTCCGCCGGAATCCCCAGGTAGGCCTCACACAAGTACACAAACACGCTTAGCATCGTGATGGAATTAGGATCAAGGTTCACTAATTCCACCCCGAAGTGCTCAAGCAAGAGTGTGAGGAAGGGGTGAGCAGCAATCGAAGGCACACTCACGATGGCACGGAAACGGGGATTTGGTGCGCCTCTCCGACGGCCAATGCTGCCGTTCGCGCAATCCACTTCACGAGAAGACCCTCGGGGATCTTCTCGCGGCAACAAAGCGATCATCTTCGCATCGTCCATCTCCGACTCACCCCACTCGAGACAATCTCGCCATTTCTTCCTTCTCGAGTAAGAAGATTTGAGGTTGGGAAAATTCCAAGACAATGTACGGAATCACCGGCGGAGGAGACGAAAGCAACCGATCGTTGGGTAAAAGGTAAGAACCTTAAGTTCTTCCCCCGTGGCCCGTTTTATAACCGCACGATTGAGATGAAACGTCGCGAAATCCCAACAGTCGCCACCGCTTCAGGAATTGCTTCAACGGACAGACTTTTAACCTGCCCGTTGGAAAGTCCCAAGACACCTTTTTCACACCTCAAGTGAAATTACTATCTTGAGCCCCGGGTCTAAGGAAAGGCCAATCGGAAAGGTATTTGCTTCCGATCGTAAGGCCACGACTGCTTCGAAGTCGTAAGAAATTCTACGACATCTTCCAATCGTGGTGGTCTTAACAATTTACCTCGATCAAGCGTATTCTTGGTCGAGAGAAACGAATGTTGAAGAGTCTTTCCTTCAATGTTCTCCTCACAACCCCTTAATGATCAGAGGGCCATCTACGACCCTTCAGTCAAGTAAGCTATTTTCACTTGAAGCTGGGGGGCTAGATGACGAGGATCTAAATAATCCTCATTTATTAATCAAGAAATATAACGTCACAAGGCATACCCCTTGAATATTATCAGGGAAGGACGAGTCAGGAAGTCGTAGGTTATCCTACGACTACCCCCTAGTCGTAAGCTCTTCTACGACTATGGTATAATCGTTACGACTACCCCTAGTCGTAAGTTCTCCTCGACTATGGTATAATCGTTACGACTACGTGCAGTCGTAAGTCTTTCTCGACTAGCTCTATTACGGATCCATCACGATTTCATCGGACCCACCCGTCGAAGATTCAATAAATAGTGAGGATCCAAGCAGTCAAAATACACATAGCTGCCGATAAATCCCACTATCTCTTTCGAAACCGTTTGTGACATGGGAGGTTACTACTCGGCAATTACTCTCATTATAACGCAATAATGAGCGACTAATTAGCTCGAACGAAGACGTCCACCATCATTTAGTATAAATAGGTGTCTCTTAGAGATAGTGAGGAGGGCTTCCTTTTGGAGGGCAGAGAGCTTTTCTGGAAGGCGATTAGGAAAACATCCAATCGATTGTAATCGAAAGCAAATACAAGATACACAGGAGTAGGGTTATTATTCTCACCCGAGAAGGCCCGAACCTGTATAAAAATCCCCGTGTCTCCTTCGTCTGCGTGATCAATTGTGGAGACCCCCCGAATCAAACAATCTTTACGTAAGATCGGTCCTAAAACACCGACACTATTACATTATTGCAAATAAAACTTGCTTTATGCGTCCAAATAACCATATAACCAACCTTCCTTTGATACAGCTTCCATGTAGCTATGTATAGGCTTGTTACTCGTAAGTCTTGCGAGTATATTATTGTACTCACCTGCATTGCTTATTGTGTGCAGAGGAAGAAGGTGAGCCCGAAGGGCCTCACTTTTGTGAGTTGTGTTGTGGCAGTGTGTGGGGCGATTAGCTTGGCGGCCCGGTTGGTTGCCCTGTGGTGTTATGAGGCTAACCGGTCGTCTTTTGGTTTAACCCATCTTATGGCACCTTTTGCTTCCGCTGTTACTTGATACTTATGTCATTTGGCCGGTCGGCTGTCCTGTAATAACTTATGTTATGTATGTCCTTTGGTAGACTTGTTATATTATCTTGTATGAAAATGATGCATACTTTTGTATGATGAATGTGTCTTTGCAATTCTGGAAGTACATGTCCATCGAGGCGCGATTTATTCTGTTTGTGATACTATAACCAGTGGAAGGTTAAGTGTTACAAGCTTAATAAACCGGGGTCTCACATTAACACCCACGATCTCTACTTCATCTCCCACTTTCACTCATACATTTCCAAATCGTGTTAATGGACACCTCCTCCGACAACGACTTAATGCCCGCACACGATCTCCACCTCCGGCCATCCCCTCGCCCTATAAAAGGGAGCACCCCCTTCGCAATCTCCCCCTCATTCTCTCACCGTAGCCCTAGCCCCTTTCACTCGCTCCCGATGCCAGAATTTGAGTTTGAAGTCACCGGTCCCCGAGGTGCGCCGTCGTCGTTGGAGCTTCGTCGTCGTCGACTGCACTAGGAGCTTTGTCGTCTCACATTCTACACTGTGCTCACATTTTCAACGCCGGAGCATCACTGGAAAGCCTACTTCACTGTCGACCCGAATGCGCCGCCACCTTTCTTCCTCGTCACCGGACGCCCCGTCGCGTTCTGCCGCCACTTTGGTGCGCATCAACAACCAATTGAGCAAGGCAAGTTACATTCTTTGATAATGTTGATCCCAATATTTTAAATTATTTAAATTTTGTTTTAAATTATTGTTGCATGCTTATTTGTATTCAATTTAATTTAAATTCCTGTTTTAAAATTATAGTTATTCCCAATTTCATTGTACGACCAATTTTGATATTGAATTAAATATACTTTGTCACCTTAGATGAAAACCTAGTTGATGTAATACTATGAACTAGAAACTTTTGGGAAAGTTTTACGCATAGTCATGCTTAGACCAAAAATGTTAAATTTGGGAATTTTAGCCAAAATATTGAATAATGGTTTAAAAATGAAGATCCGCCATCGCTGGCCCCTTCGACTTCCAACCCCGCTGCCCTGTCGTCCTCCACCGCCACTATCCCCGATGACTACCGCCACCACCTCTTCCCCTTCTTCTTCATCTGTTGTGCTCCATGGAGATCTTCCACCATCGACCCCATTGACCTCCACTATCGATATCCCCGACGACCATCGCCACCACCTCTTCCCTGTCTTCCTCATCACTAGCGTAGCCTAGTTGACACCCATCGCTACCGAGACCATCAAGATCTGCTGCTGTCGCCTCCAGGTCCCGGACGACCACCGCCTTCGCCGCGGTCGACCTCTACCGCCATAGGTACGCTGGTTAGGTTTGAATTCCTCAAAGTGTGCAACCAGACAATAATTGAGAATTTGCCACCCAATAGAACCCTTTTCTAACATTTGCCATTATGTAGATTACAATCCGTTATTTGCCACTTCTTACAATTTTCAGTCATTATTTTGCCACTTTGGAGTTTGTATCCCACTTTCTATTTTTAGGCTAATTATGCCAACTGGAAGTTACCGAAATGCCCCCTGGGTCACATGACCGGGCATGAGTTGGTCTGGTGGTGTCTTAACCGGTTGGGCTCGGTCGCCACCCTAGTGCCCCGCAAACCTAGCTCCACTCGCACCGAACACAAGCCCTAGCTCGTGGTGGCGACCTTGGCGGCTTAACCTCGGTTGCGGCGTGCTACCGCGGAGGAAGACGACGGCCATGTCTTAGGGGTCATCCTCGGTGCGAGTAAGCAAGGGCATAGAACCGAAGCATGGATCAACGGGTCTACCCATGATTCTCTAACCCGTATGCGAGGAATACCATGTCATTGAGCGCGTCTCGAACACTAAGGCGAGATTCACAGCGACGCGGCATTTAATGCGCACATCGCTGAGGAGATGACGGCATTTAATGCGCGAGGATTTTTGCGACAACCATGACGTGACGGGAGGAAGAAGAAAGTGAGTAGGGGGTTGACAGACAGGGCTGGTCGAGACCAAGAAGGTGGTCGTGACTGAGAGGGTAGTCGAAACCAAAGGCTGGTCACAACCGAAAGACTGATCGAAACCAAAGGCTGGTCGCAACCAGAAGACTGGTCGAAACCAAAGGCTGGTGCGAATCGGCACACGGGGAGGCGAAACGGGCTGACGGAAAAAAGGAACAAACAGGGAAAGGGGATTTTAAAGACCAGAGAACTCCAATAAACTCAAAACAAACGAGATTTTGAATTAGTTGAAGTTCGGTTAATTCATATTAAATTGCTTTTAACTTTCAAAATTTCAAGTTAAACTTTAGAAATTCAACAAAACCAAATGGTTATTTTTATTTTGAAAATTTTCAAAAAAAAAAACCTCTGAAAACTGGGATGTTACAGTTAACGTCAACTTAGAAATGAAAAAATTATAGAATTTAAACTAATTGATGTAGCACACATGAGTGAGAATATTATGGACTATATTATCAAAGTTGTTGAAGATTTTGGTCTTACAAATATGTTTTTTGCAATAACTTTAGACAATCCCACTGCAAACTCTAGGGCAATGTTATTCTCACTCTGTTATTTAGTACATACGCTAAATCCTTCCTGCTACATCAGCGATGCGCCTATCGTATTATTAATCTTATAGTTAAATGTGGTCTAAAGAGGACGGAACTGTATATTAAAGCTTTTCATGATGCAATATATTTCCTAAATCATTCTAACCAATGAATAACAACATCTAAGAACTTTTGCATTATAATGAATGTATGTCCAAGAAAATTTGGTTTGGATATACCAGTAAAATGGAACTCCATTTACATGATGCTTAAGAACTTTTTACCCTATAAGAGCACATTTTCTGTTTCTATTCACACGCACTATCACAACCATGATAGTAATGCACTATTGATTGAGCAGCATTGGTTTGTTGCTGGAAAGTTACTATAGTTTTTAGAAGTTTTTTTATGATTCCAATGTTGATTTATCCGTAGTGTATTATTCAATATCTCCTTTAATTGTGGATCATATTCTTGAAATTGTTATTCACTTTAAGGCTCATGAAATTGAAAGTGTTACGAGAGGCTATCACTGCTATAAAAACTAAATATCTAAAATGTTGGAAAGATATCCCATATGTATATGCATTTGCATTAATTTTAGACCCTAGAGCTAAACTTTGAGGACTCGCTAATGTTCTCCAACTTCCGAGTGAGGCCATAGGGATACATTTTTCTAACTATTTTTTAGATGTTCATATGAAATTGTCCGATGTTTGTCAAAAGTACAAACTAAAGTTTCAGGAAATTCGCTTGCAATGACCTCCAGCGCCACCCACCACAGACAAGAAGAAAATTGCATGGAGCAATATATGGGGTGCAAGTTCTTCCTCCAAGGGTATAGGTTCTACAACGTCAAGTTCTGAAGCAAGACACAGCACCCACCATAGCAGTGGGGAACTATCCACCTATTTGGACAACGATACCATGGATTACCAAGAAGAGCACTTCAATAGTTTGCAATGGAGGCATGAACATAAGATAACATATCCAGTGCTATCCATATTAGCACACGATGTGTTAAATGTTCCTATCTTGACGGTTTCTTCTGAGTCTGCTTTTAGTCTTTCTGGATGAATGCTCGAGGAGAGAAGAACAAGTCTCATGAGTGAGATTGTGGAAATACTTCTAAATATGAAAGACTGGAAACAAGCTGATGCAAGAGATCAACACTATGTAGAAAACACAAAGTTGGTGGACCTGTTCGATAATCTTTACCTAGACAGCGACACTTAGAACATCGATGTATATAGAGCTATAGATTGTACTCTTTTTCTTTTGCCAAGGTTTTCTCATGTTGAGTTTTTACTTGGCAAAGTTTTTAATGAGGCAACCTCTAAACATTAATAAAGCTCATTATTATATTTTTAATATATTTGTCTCTATTTATGGGTACATAACTCATTTTTAAAATTTTAATTTGTATTTTTGTTTAATACATTTTCTATAATTATTGCAATTTTTTAAAATTTTCGGGCGCATGAACCCAGCGTACCGTACGTACCTGGGTCTGCGGCTGAACCCACAGGCCAACATGACATGACCCGTTTAATATGTTGGGCCAAGCGGGGGTGTGCCTAAATAGATCCATGCCGCGCCACCCTTTGGTCACCTCTAACTACATCTACATGAACAAACTGAAATCCAACTCTCTAAGGATTACTCTTTGCTTACCCAGAAGGAATCTTGCAGCAACATATTGTAGGATGTACAAGTAGCACTACACATCGCCATGTCAATCCTTCTCCTCTAAGCTATTGCTTGCAAATTATTGACAACTACTACTCCAAAGCTTTGTCGAATTGCTTCTTTTGTCAGTAGGTATTGAGCAATGCCTTAGCTTGAAATTCAGAGATTAGGCAAAATGTTTTCATCTCAAATATTGTTACTTTTCTTTGTAGACAATATTTTTTATGTCTACGCTATTAATGGTTTGTCTACTTAGACCGATTTAAAATGATATTCAAAAAAATATACTTTCATCGTTACGAAGTTCATACAAATCATGCAAAGGAGACCAAGAAAAAGACCCTTCCACCCTGTTTGGATGTTGGAATTGAGGAGGGAATTCAAGAATTGGAATTGGACTAGATGAATATATCCTATTTGGATAGCCTAAAGAATTGAAATTGGATCTGGGGTGTTACCATGGTATTGGCAAACAAACTGGGAAGCACCATCCCCAATTCAGAGGTCCAACCCTCTGATTTTGTGAAATCGCTCATCTCCTTTGACTCGACCGCCTCCCCTTGACTTCATCTCCCTCACCCCTTCCTCCTCCAGCCACCACCGTTGCTGGCGAGACCTCGACAAACGCCGACAAGCCCTTGCCTGCCGTCGCCTGCTTCCCCAGCTCCTTCTCCTTTCTTCATCATCTCTGGCGCCCCATGAAGATCCGCCATCGCTGGCCCCTTCTACTTCCAACCCCGCTGCCCTGTCGAACTCCACTGCCACTGTCCCCGACGACTACCGCCACTACCTCTTCCCCTTCTTCTCCATCTGTGGTGCTCCATGGAGATCTTCCTCCATCGGCCCCATTGACCTCCACTGTCGATATCCCTGACGACCATCGCCACCACCTCTTCCCTGTCTTCCTCATCACTAGCGTAGCCTAGTTGACCTCCATAGCTACCGACACCATCAAGATCTGCTGTTGCAGCCTCCAGGTCCCTGACGACTACCGCCTTCACCGCGGTCGACCTCTACCGCCATAGGTACGCTGGTTAGGTTTGAATTCCTCAAAGTGTGCAACCAAACAACAATTGGAATTGATTTGGACCCAATTTCTATTAGGATAATTGAGAATTTGCCACCCAATAGAACCCTTTTCTAACCTTTGCCATTATGTAGATTACAATCCGTTATTTGCCACTTCTTACAATTTTCAATCATTATTTTGCCACTTTGGAGTTTGTATCCCACTTTCTATTTTTTTAGGCCAATTATGCCAACTAGAAGTTACCAAATGCCCCCTGGGTCACATGACCGGGCACGAGTTGGTTTGGTGGTGCCTTAACTGGTTGGGCTCGGTCGCCCACCCTAGTGCCCCGCAAACCTAGCTCCACTTGCACCGAACACAAGCCCTAGCTCGTGGTGGCGACCTTGGCGGCTTAACCTCGGTTGCGGCGTGCTACCGCGGAGGAAGACGACGGCCATGTCTTAGGGGTCATCCTCGGTGCGAGCAAGCAAGGGCACAGAGCCGAAGCATGGACCGACGGGTCTACCCCTGATTCTCTACCTCGTATGCGAGGAATACCATGTCATTGAGCGTGTCTCGAACACTAAGGCGAATCCATGCAAGCGGTTCTTCAAGTGTCCGAGGAATGAGCCTAATGTAAGTAAATTTCGTTTGCATCTTGTTGATTGGCATCCCTTCTTGATTTGGTTTTAGCCCTCATTGATTTGGATCCCTTCTTGATGTTTGGCAGATGCCCGATAAATGCACTTTCTTCATGTGGCTCGAACGATATCAAGCTCACCTTGTTGTGACAGGTGAAATCAGCATAGACAATACCTTCCCGAAGATGCAATTTTAGAACTTTTTGAGTTGTCTGACAAACTTAGGGAAGATATGAAATCCATGAAAGGGGAGGTCACAGAGTTGAAGGACTGCATTGTTGGTATGAAGATGAGTAGGCAGAACCTAGGAGGGGGAGGGGATTTTGAAGTTTGTGTGTGGAGTAAATGTCGTCCTAGTTGTGCTGCTTATGATGGTACTATTATTCAAGTAGTTGTATGGTCTAGGGAAGATGTCCTAGTTGTGTTGTAATAACTGAATGGTGTGAGTTTGGTTATCCCTTTTGGGTCTGAATAAATGAATGGTTCAGACATGGTTGAATATCAGATTCTGCGATGTAATGAATGAATGAATGATTCTTATTCTTGTTTGTTGATTCTGACATGTATGTATGATTGAATTGTTCACTTCAGCAGAAGAATGGTTGTATGTATGCACTGAATGGTTGTATATATGCATTGAATTGTTCAGTCAGACATACATGTATGCATGCATTGGAGGCACTGAATGGTTGTATGTATGTATTACTGAATGGTTGTGAGCAATTTCAGTGAACAATAAGACAATCACACAATTAGATTTTGATTCTAACAATAAAAAACTGCAATCAACATTCGGTCAATCAGACATACATGTATGCATACATTGGAGGCACTGAATGGTTGTATGCATGCACTGAATAGTTGTCATAAATTTTAGTGAACAATGAGACAATCACACAATCAGTATTTGATTCTAACAATCAGGAATTGCAATCAACATTCAGTCAATCAGACATACATGTAATCAGACAATGAGACAATCAGACAATTCCCATCAAAGAATTAGACAATCAAGGAAACAACCTGACAAGCTAACATTAAACAAATGATCCTTGTTCACCAAATGACACTAGTTCACCAAATAACACTTGCTCACCACATTACATTAAATCTAACAGTACATAAGCGACCCACATTACAGTAACTTCATTCAGATGAGCACATGTCACTTCTTTTTTGGAGTCAATTTCTTGCTTGCTCCTACTACACTAGAGCCTTCTGCACTTGGTCCTTCTGCACTTCCTTAACCTAAACACATGGCTAGTTGCCTGTAAAATATTTGCATTAGGCTATGATGTAAACACATGGTCCCTGTCCTTCAACAATTGATAATAAGTAATTGCATACCTTCTAGTTACAGGCCCTAGGCTATGCTCTAGTTCTAGAGGTAGGTTGATCCTTGTTCTTGATGGTGTTTCCAGTTGAGCAATGGTGACATCCACTGTTTTCTTCCCTTTCTTCTTTAGAGCTCCAGGTTTTGCCTTGGTGGACTTTCTTTTCCTTAAGTGAACAATTATGAAAGTTTATATGTCAAAGAAAGTTAATGCTGGCAAAAGAAGTAAACAATTGTGAAAGTGTTTGTACCTTTTGTTTGGTCCATTAAGTGGATAACCAGCAATTCTATGGCCTAACTCTCCACATCTGTCACATCTGCATTGCCTCTTTGGTGCAAGATTCTTATTCTTCTCAAGGCAGTTTCTGATTCTTGCTTTCCTAGGTCTACCAGCGGATCTTTTTGCAATGGGTGGTAGCAACTTGAAAACTGGATAAATCTTTGGCCACTGCCCAATGTTTGTCATTGGTTCTATGACACCGTGATATGCAACCCTGAATCTCTCTACTGAGTAGTAGCCATGCACATAGTCCTCAATGTTGGCACCTCTGAAACTAGAAATGAAGACTAAGGCATGTTGGCGTGGCTTCCCAGTGTGCTGCCACTCAAGACAGGTACATTCATAAGTTTGCATTTTTGACTACATGCCTAAGTATGTCCATTGGATTGTCAAACTCAATCACTTCTGTAGTGAAATTGGCACCAGGTTTGGCCTTCATATGGGCTAATCCCATTGTCCTCATTTTCAGCTCAAGATAGTTAGAATCGCGATCCTACTCTTAGAGTCTTACGATTCTACGAACCCACGATAGCCTATCGATCCAAATCGCATCGTGAATCGGAATCAGGTAGAATCATGGTAGAGTCATGATCCAATGAGTAGAATCACGTAGAATCGTGTATGATCGCAGAGTAGAGTCGTGGTAGAGTCGTTTGGGCAAAAAAATTATAATTTTTTTTTATTTTTTTAGAGGCCAGGATTTGCTGATATTTTGTTTTAGAACAAAATTTGTTGATATTAATTTCTAAGAATGAAACTATAAATATCAGTGTGGTAATGCTAGTACAAATATCTATATTATGACATGAGCAATCTTGAGCTTGATAATGATAAGCTATTTTTATTTCTAGAGTATATCTAGCTGCTTTTAAGGAACATGCAAGTGTTGCAATTAGATATTGATTTACAAAAGTTGTAAACATTTCTCATGTAATTGTAGTAAACTAGTCATGGTCATTGGTTGTTCTCCTGTAGTTCAGAACTATATCACCCATCATGTCGCATTACCATTATGCTTTTACAGTGCGATAAAAGTGCTTTGTCCCTTTTTCGGTTATAAGTAAGTAGTAAACCATATAAGAATCATACAAACTTATAGTATAGATATTAAATATGTGTATTTTTACAATTCCGTAGAGTCGTCGATTCTACAATTCGATACTACGATTCAATCCTACCGGAGGCAAATCGATCCAACTTAGGATCTCGACTCTGACTACCTTGTTTCAGCTGATTGATGATAACAGGTAATATTGTCCCTTCTAGCCTCTCTCCAATCCTCCTCTTCAAAAACAACTCCATGACCATCTCCCTTAGCTTGTTAGCTAGCTGATGAACAGGCATGTCTTTAACATCTTTGATCCAACTATTGAATGATTCTGCCAAGTTGTTGTTCACATAATCATACTTGATATATTTACATAAGTAGCACCTCATCCAATGTTGATTGTGATGCTTCTGTAGGTGATCACCAACTTCTAGGCAGGCTATCTAGATTTTATCCGTGTGCTGCTCAAACACTTCTTGTTTGTATGCCCTTGCTGCAGGATACATGTTGGTAAAAAAATCACCATGGGACTTCTTCACAAAAATTTGCATTAAGTGCCTGAAGCATTCCCTTTGCTCACAATGTGGAAGTACCTCCTTCACTACATTCTCCAGTCCCTTACTTGCATCATTACATATTGCCAGGAAAGGAGGCTGACCAATTGCTCTCTTCATCTGCTTCATGAACCAAGTCCAATTATCTAGTATTTCAGACTCAATGAAGCCAAATGCCACTAGAAACATCCAGTTATGTCCATCCAATGTAGTCACTCCAGCTAGCTGCCCATTCCACCTGCCATTCAGTGCTGTAGAATCAATACTCAGGTATGGTCTGCATCCAACTTGAAACCCTTCAATGCATGGGCTCAAAGCAAGAAAAAAATATATAAAAGTAGACCTTCTCATTGACAGTGTTGGTGTTTATTTCCACAACACTACCCGGAGACCTCAGCTCTATCTCTGTCTTGAAGCTGTAAAGCATATGAAAGCTATCATCCCAATTCCCATATAGCATCTCAATAGCTCTCTGTCTCCCCGCCCAGATTGTTGGATATGTGAGAGTCACATTGTATTCATCTTGCAACCTAGCATGCAATTCTTTTGCACCAACATTTGGCTCCTTCCTCATGATTCCAACTGCCCTATCTGCAATCCAACCTTGTGATGCCATGATAGTTTTCACTTTACTTGTTGACACACAATTGTGATCATCTACCATATTGCTGACCTGCACGACAAATATGCTACATTTAGTAACATAAAGTATGCAATAAATTATATTAGGTTAGTAAGATTAAAGTTAGTGCACTGACAGATCTTTTATCTAGCATCAGAACAGATACTATTCTCCAGGGGCATTCTTCACCTTTGTATGAACCTTTAAACCTTGTTGGATCTTAGGGGCATTGTTCACCTTTGTATGAACCTTTGAACCTTGTTGGATCTTATTTGCCTGTGTCTAGATCAAATTATTCATTTATTACATGTTGCCTAATAGCCATCCTAAAGTCTTTCATGATAGGGAATGTGCATCCCACTGCCATCCTTGTCCTATCCCTATCATACATACAATGCCTCTCCTCAGGATTAATGTCATCCATTAGGATTTCAGTTGCAACAACATCCTCTTGCAGCTCATTGATTGGTGGCTGCACACCAGAGTTGGCAGCATTGTCAGATGTTGTCTGCCTCTTCTGGTTAGCAATGCCATCCTCATCTCGTAGTTCCAGCAGTTGATACATCGCATCATCTCCCATTGCCACATCTCTGTCATCCTTAGTTGTTGATTCATGAATGTGAAGGGCTGACCAATCCACCCTTCCATCTGATGCATTGGTTGGGACATCTGATGTATATGCTTCAGTTGCATCGGGTTCTGCATTGGAGGTGCTTGTTGCATTGGGAGATTTGGGCTGTGGCATTGTCATAACAGAATGAGTGGAATAATGTTAGCTTTCATTTAGCACTGGCCTATATTCACTCCCTGTCTTGTTGACAATTTCAACATAAAATAGCACAAATTTGGCTCTCCATCATGTCAAAAAATCATCACACAACTGAATTGCATTCTGAATTAGTAACTCTTCTCCACTATCCCTTTGTATGCACCACAACTGCACATCTTGACAAGAACCCCATATGATCCTCTCACACAACTGTTGTGAGAACTTTTCAGGCGTATACCCACGGGAGTCAACAATCCATTCAAAGCTCTAACGCTCAAATCTCATCGCACTACCATCCAGATGCCTAGCGAGATACGGGCCAACTATCACGGATATACTAAACGCTCTTTTCGGATCAATCCTACTCAAAAGGGGAAAATTGAATCACAATCCAACTACTACGTTCCTACTTTCCCTTCTCCGAATCATAAACAAAAGTGACCAAAAAAGCATAGAAGCAACTAACCCGACCGTGGGGATCCTTCGATTCATGTCGCGGTTGGTCGCCGACGCGCAGAGTGGGTCAACTCACATCCATCAAGTAACCTAGGGAAGCTGCTCCGCCGCACAACACCGCCAGAGTTCGAGGTCCTCCAGTCGCCTTGGCTGCCGGTGCGCACGAGAGGGAGTGGAGCTAGGGCTTCGGGATGGAGTGGAGAAGGCGGCTTGGAGTGGACTGCGTAGCGCAGCGTAGGAGTGGCAGACAAAAGGAGTGGCTTGGAGTTAAGACATTTGACCCGGTTGTGCTTGGACAAGAAAGCTCAAGGGCATTTCGGTATTTTCACGTGCCTGAAAAATAGAAAGTGGGATAAAAACTCTAAAGTGGCAAAATAATGATTGAAAGTTGTAAGAAGTGGCAAATAACGGATTGCAATCTATATAATGGCAAATGTTAGAAGAGGATTCTATTGGGTGGCAAATTCTCAATTATTCCATTTCTATTTTAACAATTTCCTTGCTAACCAAACAAAAGAATTTGAATTGCAGCCATTTCCATTTCCACTTGAAAATTGAATTTGGACTCCATTTTGACAAGTCCAATTCAATTCCGAAAACTAAACGGATCTTGAAACCCTATACCCTACGAATTTGGGAGGTTTCTCTTCCTTGTTTCCAACGGCAACAAGCTAAATACATGTTTTTATCTAAAATGAGATGGTTGTGTGATAAAATAGTAAAAATAGATTTTTACAAAAGAATCAACAAAAATAGCAACTATGCTGCACTAAAAAACCACAGCAGAGGACCTATGACCACGTGGGGGCTCTCATTCGAGCCAGCTTATTGCACGCCCATCGAGCAGCATGGGACTATTTTTTTTATGTCCGTCGAGGAAAACAAAATCGCTAAAGACTAGAGAAAGAAAAGGAAATTATAGAGGAGAGAGAGAGAGAGAGCAGGAGAAGGGCAATGTGATCTTTTGCGGAGGAGAGCAAGGAAGCAACAATGAGCAGCGCCACCAGCACCTACGCGGAGAGCGTCGCCTCCTGCCGCCCTTCCACTCCCCTCCTCCGGTCCCCACCTCCCCCTGGAGACACCCTGCCCCGCCTTCCCATGAGGCGGCGGCTCGACTTCCCCACCGGCGGCGGCCTGGATGACGAAGACGACGACGACTTCCTCTGCCGCGCCGCGGAGGAGATGGAGCGGAGCCACCACGAGGTCAAGCGCCGCGCCGCGCAGGGCCAGACGCCGCCGGCGCCGGCGCCCCCGGCATTACGCGAGAAGCAGTGCATTTGCGGGCGCGGGCCGTGCGATGTGGTGTGGGCGGAGCGCGGGGGGTGGGCGTACGTCTGCTCGGCGCTACCGGTGAGCCTCCCACTCCCAAGATCGTTTCTTGGCCCCAATTTTTGCTTCTTTTGGGGGAAAGATGGTTTCTTGGCCCCAATTTTTGCTTCTTTTGGGGCAAAGATGGTTTCTTGGACGTCTTTGAGCAGTTTCTTGGGGTGAAATGCAGTTGATGAAGAGGGCCTTTCCTTTGTTTTACTGTTCTTGGTTTTCTTGGAAGGGGAAATTCCAATGCAGGCTGAAGGGGCGATGGGGAGGAGGATTTCTTGGCTTCTGGAGCTCTTGCATTATTGCTGGTTTTGGTTATGTCCAAAATCTTTCTTCCCTTTCTGAGTGATGAGAAGATGGATGAAATTTAATGGTTTCAGGAGAAATGATGCTCCCGCCCTGTCTAGGCTTTTTTTTTTGAAAAGGGAAACCCAGCTTTTTATAGAAAGCATATAAAAGTTCTTACAACAGGACTGTCTAGGCTCATTTTGGCGATAAGCCATCGCTTTCAGGTGAAAGCTGGGTGAGAGGTTTAATGGCTGGCCACTTATGCGCAGCTACTGACATAATAAGCACCAAATTTTGCCAAATGCCTGCATGAAAAAGATTCAAATTTGATTTTGATGAATTTGCTGTAGAATTTACTTATTCATCCCCTGTGGCCTTCTTTTAGTCTACTACTGGTTTATTTTGGAAGGATGAAGTTAACGTGCAAAATATGGAGGAAATGTATACACCTTGGAGTCTTGAACACAGTGGTCCTTCATATGTAGATTATAGTTTTTGGTTTTGGTTGAAAGTCATGTCAAACTTTAGCAAATGGTTTGTGTGTTTAGCGGCCATCCAGTTGTAGCTGTCGATCACTTTCATATGAATAAGGTTCTTTTCTGTCCTGGGCTGTTATTTAGAAGCTGCAAGTGGGTTTGGGCATCATAATAATGTTCATGGCTGCATGGTTATTAAGGCGGTAAGGCGGGCGGAGGCGACCCACCCCCTTCACACCTTTTAAGCGGTAAGGCGCGAGGCGAGGCGACACCTTATACATTCTAAGGCGACAGTGCAAAGCGGCTGCAGAAGATCCTGGCAGTAGCAACAGCTTCTCTGGCCGCAGAAGATCTCAGCTACCCGCGCCTGCCCGGCTGCCCCGCGTGCTCTTTTCCCCCTGCCCGACCGAGCGCAGGCCATGCCGCTTCCTCAGTCTCCACGCCGCCGCCGCCGCCTCCACATCCCTTCGCCCGCGCTGCCTCCTCAGTCCTCCCTCAGCGCCAGGCCGCGTCGCCTCGCCGGTCCTCCTCGGCGGCGGCACCGGCCGCGTCGCGCGCCTCCTCCCCTCTTTCTCTTGGCTCTCCTCTCTCTCCGCGCCTTCGCCGCGCGCCTCCTCCTCTCGGGCCCAGGGAGAGGCGCGAGGAGCTGCGCGGCAACAACGGGGAGCTGGGAGGAGCCGCGTGACGGCGACGGGCAGCCGGGAGGAGCCGCGCGACGAGGAGGCAGCGGCAAGGCGGGGGCGACGTAAGGCGGGGCGACACCTTACGACATCGGCAGCGCCTTACCGCCTAAGCGTCGCTTAGCGACGCTTAGGCGACGCCTTAAAAACCATGCATGGCTGAGGATCAAAATTTGGATCTCATAGTTTTTAACTCATTTATCAAGTCTTGTCTAATGCATAGCAATCAAATTGGTGAAGTGGCTTGTCATGATTTATCCAGCCTTGTCTAACTTTACGCTAGTACAGTCATTTAGCTAATTCCTTGCGCATCTCCTGTGCCATTGCCCTCTTATGACTAGTGTTCAATCTGTAAGGTTGAGAATTTGTTATCTTTGCCTGTGCCTGCACGATTTTGAAGTCCCCTTCGCTCGGGAAATAGATATTTTTTAATGGGTGTATAAGTAACATATATATTTCGGAGATATTCCAGAAGGTGTAAGAACTAATGAACGATCAATATGCTATCTGTGGAGACATCCTGCTTCTTGTGTTTTCAGAAATCCATGCAAGTCTTCTCTCTGTTAGAAGAATATGTAGCATCAAGTGGCATTCTGCCATTTTGCAAATCTTTGACTAGTGAACGATCATATATCATAGCAATTTGTTGGCCCATGTTTAACAAAACATCTAGCACTATTCGCTGAATCATGAGATCAGCAATTATCATGATAATCTAGCTACCAAACCATGTGCGACCGATTCTTGGGACACTTCAGGCATACATCTCACATAGGGACATACAGGGCACATAAGGAATAAAGAACTAGTAATTTAGTAACAAAAGTAATATATAGTTATCTCTTTATGTGATTATGCAAGTTAAGTGATGCTGAGTCTAGTCTATCTTTGTTGACTCTATGATTTGTTTACACGTTCTCTATTTTCATTTCATGAAGTCCAGTGTGTAGCTATGCTACGATCCACTATAGTACAATATCTGAAAACCCTACATTGAAGTGTTACTATTTATAGCATGGCTTGCAAAATTCGTAATTTCAGGTTGGTCTCATAACCATAACCTTCACATTTTCCGTAATAGACTCCTTGCTTATGCCATTAGAAACTCTGTTGTTTTAGAGAATATGTTCTATATTAATGTTTCTGGACGAATTAACCTATTCTGTGTGTATTATCCTTTCCTGAAGCTGCAAACTATCTTTCGTGTGTGTGTGTTTGTCCAAGCTCATTTACATGTTCAGAGATGCTCTTATTTAAATTGCACTGCGCCTGCTTTTGGTATAATCTTATAACAATTGAGTTGTGCATCAGTTATGCAACCTCTTTCAACTGACTTGCTAAGATTTTTTATCCTAAAACATTTTTATTCTTTAGATAACTTCTCCGATTTCTATACATAAAGTTGACAAAGTATATGCTTGAACCTGACTTTTCAGAAGTGCACCCTTTTTGCTTGGTGTGAGGAATCTGATCTTAATCCAAATTCAGAGCCTGCTTTCAGGAGTCATCCTGAACCAAGCAATCCTCGTGTATCTAACACTCCAAGCAATCATATGGCTGGTGCTACAACCCCAGTTAATGTTAGTCCCCAAGGTGCTGGCACTACAACTCCAGTTAATTTTAATCCCCATAGTGCTGGCGCTACAACTCCAGTTAATGTTAGTCCCCAAGGTGCTGGTGCTACAACTCCAGTTAATGTTAGTCCCCAAAGTGCTAGATCCAATGGTAATTGGTCGACGCCGATCTGCAAGTGTACTGCTGGGAAGTGCAGAAAATTAACAATTAAAGGAGTAGACTACTATGTATGTCCTATACCAAAGGTAATGCTTTTTTATTAATGTTCTTATCTTCATTTCTCTTAAAATGTTTTAGTAAATCGTCATATGATTATGGTCAGTTATACTGTTTTGTTATTTACAACATATTTTAGTTCTTGATAGCATAGTTTTTCTTCTATTGTTTGTCCTAGTCCTGATAAAAGCTGCCAAAAAAATCATGAGAAGTTTCAATTGATAATCTATTATATAATAAAAGCCGATGATGATGCATGATTAAATGCTCTCATAAAAAAGAGATATGCTAAATCTTCTCACAAAAAGGAAAAACATTAGCCCCCAATTTGGTGGGTATAATGATGATGCGTGGTTAAAAACTCTCAGAAAAAGAAATATGCTAGAAATTCTCACAAAGAAGAAAACATCTAGCCCTTAATATGGTAGGTCCTAATGGTGATGTGTGGTTAAAAGCCCTTATGGAAAATAGAAATATGCTATAAATCCTCCTAGAAAAGAAAAAAAAACATCTAGCCCTCAATTTGGTGGGTCTTAGTGATGATGTGTGGTTAGAAGCTGTCAGAAAAAAATATAGAGAAATATGCTAGAATTTTCACAAAAAAGTGAAACATCTAGCCCTCATTTGGTAGGTCCTAATGGTTATGTATGATTAAAACTTAAAAGCTCTCAGAAAAAAGAGAAATATGAAAGAAAATCTCACAGAAAAGAAAAGTATCTATCCCTCAATTTGTAGGTCCTAATTACAACTAATTTACAACCGTTAGATGTTACATGTAATATATTTAAACTCAGAAGATACGAAAGATCCGTCAAAGTACATAGTCCATTGATTGTGGGACTCATACTCTGGACCTTGAATTAGCTCATGATTTGTCTATTCGGCAACAAAGTTTGCCAATATTTGGGATTTGATGGTCGTTTGGGACACAAAATGGATGTCAAACTCCCCAAGCTGGATCGCCCACTTGGCAATGCGCCCCGCTGATTTCTTGTTCTGGAGGACCTCTCCTAAGGGAAATCTAGACGACACAGTAATTGTCATGTGGGGCCGCGTGTATAGCCGGCGCTGCAAGGGGCAAGCGCAACCAGCCCAGGAGCAGGCGCATCCGGCCATAGCGGTAGATTAGGCATCCCTTGCATCGATTTAGGAAGTTGCAGTTAGGAAAGTTTAATATCGGCAAGTATAAATTAGGGAAGTTTACATTAGGAAGGATAATACCTTCCAAGTTATCAATTAGGGAAGTTTGCATTAGGAATGATATTCCTTCCAAGTCAGTTTATATTCCTTTATATACGTAGTCTATGCCATCAATGAAAATCAGCAAAAGGATTGGGTTGTTACCCCAAATCCCCTTGCACCATCTCTACTGTTCCCATGCGCACTGTTCATTCGCGCATTGTTCTTCCGTGCCATCTTTTCCACATGTTCACTACCGGCGGCTAGGGCTCCTCCTGCCGCCGCCCACCACGGCTTCCTGACGTAATCCTCATCCATCTGAACTAATCATTCCCTTCCGCCTTCGCTCCCAACGTTCATCACCTGACATTGGTATCTAAGCCAACCTTTGCTTCATCCACCATGTTAAGCAATGGTGGTAACGAATATTTCCAACAGGTGATGTGCCAATTCGCCAAGGACACGACGAAATCCCTTGCGAGCATCAATGACCAATTCGCTCGGCATGTTGGGTTGATTGAGACCAACATCAATCGGCTATCTCGGCACGATCGATGTCTGCGCGCATGGAAGGACAACCCTCTAGCGAGGAGGGTGGCGAAGACGGTGACACTACTGCGTCGACGGGAGCCGAAGGAGAGCTGTCGCCGATTCAGCATTGCCCCAGCGAAGGTTCGGGCATCGCCCCCGCAGCATTGCCTCCTCGCCCTCTGCCATTTCACTTCGCGGCACCTGGAGCCGGGCATCCTCGGAACCCACCGCGCTACATCAAGCTCAACTTTCCGTCGCCGCCATCAACCTCTGCGAACAATTCTTTCGCGCACAACAAACACCCATGGAGGATAGGGTGTGGCTCGCCACGTACCACATGTTCAGCGTGGCGCATCTGTGGTACATGCGGGTGGAGCGCATGGATAGCATGCCCAATTGGCGACACTTCACGGACCTCGTCAACTGTCGCTTTGGGACTCCCACGCGTCACAATCCATTGGGCGCGCCGATTGGCCTTGCCCCGCCGTACGGGCCTTCGGCGCCGCGCCGATGGCGAATTCATCGAAACTTCGACTTTGCTAGTTCGTTGTGGCCACTCGATGGGAACAACGGTGATGTTCACGGCCACGCCGTTGGGCTTGGCGAGCCCTGTGGACGACTCACGCCGAGCTCCACCACCGACCGATCCGAAGTCGCCATGGACTTGGCCTGAGCCTACGAACACTTGCTTTTGTTTACACAGGTCTCGGCGACCTCGACCACATCCTCCAAGGCGGCAAGCACCAAGCCGTTTATACCGGCATGCGGCCTCGAGTGGCGTCGACCGCTTGCGGCGCCCTACGGTCACTCACGGGGCGTCGGTAGCGCCAGCGTTCAAGCCTCCGCCACGCCGCCAAGATGGAGGAACGCCGCGACAATGGGTCTACTACAACTACAACGAGAAGTTCGTGCTAGGCCACCAGTGTTTCTGTAAACGCATCTTTATGTTGCAAGTTGAGCCGGACGATGACGCCCTCGAGGAGGAAGACGCGGACGCCACCATCTCCCTCCTCGCCCTCACCGGGATTCTCAAGTCCCAAACGATGCAGCTTCTGGTGATGATCCACGGCGTCGAATTGATGGCCCTGATCGACTCCGGCTCCACCCATAACTTCATCGTCGCGGAGCTCGTTGAATTGATGAGCGGGCCTCTCGCGATCGACTCGGCTCCGCCCATAACTTCATCGTCGCGAGCTCGTTGATCGTGTTGGATTGACACGCGGTGCCACGAACGGCCTCTCGCGTGGCGTGGCCAACGGCGACAGAGATCAAGGTGGCGAAGCGGGCGGTGTGCTACGCGATCATAGTCACGGACTCTTACTATTGGTGATAGCAAGATCCTTACTCACGTGGCGGCGGCGGGGTGTGCTACGCGACTCTCTCCATCAACTAGGAACACTTCATCCTTGACTTGCTCACCATACCGTTGGGTGGCTTTGACATTGTCCTTAGGACCGATTGTCCAGGATTTCAACCTCCTGACGATGCGCTTCTAGCGCCAGGATCGGGAGATCACTTGGCGCGGTGTGGCCCCATCCCGGCCGGCGCCGCATCTCCACTCCGCCTCGGCCACGGGAGAACCCATGGAGGAGCTACTCGCGGAATTCGCGCCGGTTTTCGATGCACCTCGCGACCTTCCACCTCCACAAGGCCACGACCACCGCATTCACCTCCTCCCCAGCACCAATGTGGTGGTGGTTTGGCCATACCGATACTTGGCTACTCAAAAGGATGAGCTGGAGCGCTAATGCACCGCAATGTTGGAGCAGGGCATCATTCGGCGCAGTAGCTCGGCTTTTTCGGCGCCCGTGCTCCTCGTCAAGAAGAACACATCTTGGCGTTTCTGCGTCGACTACCGCGCCTTGAATGATAAAACCATCAAGGACAAATTCCCCATCCCGGTGGTCGAGGAGCTCCTTGATGAGCTCAAGGGAGCACGATTCTTCACCAAGCTGGACCTCTGCTCAGGTTATCACCAAGTCCGGATGGCTCCAAAAGACGTGAAGACCGCTTTTCGCTCTCATGAGGGCTTATTTGAATTTCTGGTTATGGCTTTCGGGTTAACCAATGCCTCGGCAACCTTTCAAGCTCTCATGAATGAGGTTCTTAGGCCATACTTTTGCCGTTTTGTACTTGTGTTCTTTGACTATATCTTGATTTTTAGTTCATCATGGGCGGACCATCTACGGCATGTGCGGGCGGTGCTCCAATGTCTCCAATAACAACAACTTTTCCTCAAAAAGTCTAAGTGCCTTTTTCGGGATACCTCGATGACATACCTCGGCCATGTCATCCGGGCCGAGGGCGTCGCCATGGATCCTTCCAAGGTGGCCGGCGTCACTAACTGGCCGCGCCCCCATTTTGTGCGCGCGCTTCACGGATTCTTTTGGCTGGCTGGTTACTATCGGCGCTTCATCAAGGACTTCGGCACCATTGTGGCGCCTCTGACACGCCTCCTTCGCAAGGAGGGCTTCGTTTGGGCCGTCGAAGCCGACTCGGCATTCACCGCCCTCAAGGGGGCGCTGACCACAACACCAGTACTCCAGTTGCCGGACTTTGCTGCCGAGTTCATGGTAGAGTGCGACGCCTCGGGCACAAGCTTCGGTGCCATGCTACATCAAGGCACGTGCGCCATCGTCTTCTTCAGTCGCTCGATTGCCGCACGCCACGCCAAGCTAGCGGCATATGAGCGCGAGTTGATTGGCCTTGTCCAGGCCATGCGACATTGGCGACCATATCTGTGGGGGCGTCCATTCAAAGTCTGCACGGATCATTACGCCCTCAAGTTCTTGCTCGACCAACGACTATCCACTATACCTCAACACCAATGGGTGAGCAAATTATTTGGATTTGACTTTGCTATTGAGTTCAAGCCAGGGCGCCTTAACGTCTGGCCGATGCTCTCTCCTGGAAGGAAGCTGAACCGGTGGTCGCTTGCACCATTACTTCTCCCCGGTTCGACTTCTTTGAAGAGCTCCGCCAGGCCACACTCACAGAACCGGCACTATCTGCTCTATGGACGCGCATCGAGGTCGGCAAGCTCACAGCCCCGTGGTCCCTGCTCGACGGCATCGTGTGCTTCAACCGACGCGCACACGTGTCGGCCGCGTCACCCCTCCACTCGACAGTCCTGGCAGCCATCCACGATGGCTCCCATGAGGGTATTCAGAAGACATTACACCGACTACATCAGACTTTCATATCCCTCAAAATCAAGCAGTGGTGCAAGCATTTGTCCGGTCATACGCAGTCTGTCAACGCAACAAGACCGAACAGCTTCAGGCGGTCAGGTTATTGTTCCCTTCAGAGGTTCCCGGTCGTGTTTGGTCTGACATCTCTATGGACTTCATCGAAGGATTGCCAAAGGTTGGTGGGAAATCGGTTATTCTGACCATTGTGGATCGCTTCTCGAAGTATGCTCACTTCCTTCCATTGGCACATCCTTATTCCGCTTCTTCGGTCGCCTGTGTATTCTTTGCTGAGATTGTTTGCCTGCATGGTATACCGACGTCGATTGTCTCCGACATGGATCCAGTATTCACCTCCAATTTTTGGAAGGATCTGTTTGCGCAGTATGGCACCGCATTGAATATGAGCACGGCCTTTCATCCCCAATCTGATGGGCAATCTGAGGTGGTCAATAAGGTCATCACTATGTACCTGCGTTGCATGACAAGCGATCGTCCTCGACAATGGATCCGTTGGTTGCCCTGGGCTAAATTTATTTATAATACATTCTATCATTCAGCGCTGCATACGACTCTGTTCCAAGTCGTGTATGGGCGCGATCCACTGTCCTTTCAGGATTATGAGCTTGGTGAGGCGCGCACTTCGGCCGTGGATCAAGAGCTCCAGGACCGCGACCTATTTTTGTCTGATGTTCGTGGTGGTTTACAACATGCTCAAGAGTTTTACAAAAAAATTTATGACTGCAAGCATCGAAGCGTCCACTTTGTTGCCGTGCGAATTTGTGTGGCTACGCTTTCATCATCGGGCGGCCGCAACTCTACCAGGCGCACGACGCGGGAAGCTTGGGCCTAGGAACTATGGCCCGTATCGCGTTCTCCCCAAGATCAATGAGGTTGCGTACCAATTGGCCTTGCCTGCGTCTGCACACTTACATGATATCTTTCATGTGAATCTACTTAAGAAGTATGAAGGCCTCCCTCCTGACGAGCCCTCCCCCCTTGCCGCCTTCTTCATGGTCGGGTTATTCCCACGTCGACCAAGGTGCTCCGTGCTCGCCTGTCTCAAGATAAGTGACAAATTCTGGTTCAATGGGAAGAACTTCACGCTGCTGATGCATCATGGGAAGATGTTATCGCATTTCGGGCGTCTTAGCCCTCTTTTTAGCTCGAGGACGAGCTGTTTGTCAACGGAGGGAGAGATGTCATGTGGGACCGCGTGTATGGCCGACGCTGCAAGGGGCAGGCGTAGCCGGCCATAGCGGCAGATTAGGCATCCCTTGTATCGATTTAGGAAGTTGCAGTTAGGAAAGTTTAATATCGGCAAGTATAAATTAGGTAAGTTTGCATTAGGAAGGACAATACCTTCCAAGTTGTCAATTAGGGAAGTTTGCATTAGGAAGGATAATACCTTCCAAGTCAGTTTGTATTCCTTTATATACGCAGTCTATGCCATCAATGAAAATCAGCAAAAGGATTGGGTTGTTACCCCAATCCCCTTGCGCCACCTCTACTGTTCCTGTGGACACTGTTCATCCTTGCACTGTTCATTCGTGCCATCTTTTCCCCCTGTTCACTACCGGCGGCTAGGGTTCCTCCTGGCCTCCGCCCACCACGGTGTCCCGATGTAATCCTCATCCACCTGAACTAATCCTTCCCTTCCTATATATCCACTCATGTGGTACTTCATCACCTGACAATAATCTTATGCGCCTGGAAATAATCTTATGCGCCTGGAAATAATGCCTTAACTTTCTTGAAGATATGAGGAGGCCAGGAGGGCATGAAGAAGTTTTTGAACTTGAGGGTAACGCTCCTTGGGTCCATGTAAAATTTCACTCACATAATATACTGGTCGTTGAACATGATCACGTTCAGCGAGCAGTATTGTACTTACTACTTGTGGTGTAGCAGCTAAGTATAATAAATGTGGTTTGTTTGGTTGTGGAGAAACTAAAACTGGGGCACTTACGAGATACCTATTAATATATTCGAATGCTTTGTTTGCATCCTTTGTCCACTCGAAGCACTCGTGTTTTCTAAGAAGTTTGAAGAAGGAAAGTCTTTTTTCTCCTAGACGTGCTATGAAGCGACTTAGTGTTGCCATACATGCCGTAATTTTTTGGACTTTGTGTTGGTCGGAGGACGCATCTGGTCGATGGCCGCTATCTTTTTGGGGTTGGCTTCAATGCCTCGAACAGAGACAAGGAATCCGAGTTGTTTCCCCGATGAGACTCTGAATACACACTTCTCAGGGTTAAGCTTTAAATGGTGTCTTCTGAGATTATCGAAAGTTTCTTGCAAGTCTGAGATGTGATTCGACGTCTTATACTTTTTACGATCAAATCATCCACGTAGGCTTCCAAATTTTTGCCTAATTGAAGATAGTTATTTTACATAAGACGCTGCGCTGCAATGATGCACCTACGTTTTTCAGTCCAAATGGCATTTTTATATAACAAAAAAAATACCAAATGGAGTAACGAAGGCAATTTTCTCTTCATCTTCTAGACATGCTGATACGGTGATAACTAGAATACGCTTCTAGGAAACTAAGCATTTCACAACCAGCAGTAGAATCAACTAATTGATTGATTCGTGGTAAGGGGAAGTCATCCCTAGGACAAGCTTTATTCAAGTCAGTGAAGTCTACACACATTCGTCAGTTTCCATTAGACTTCCTAACAATTACAGGATTGGTTAACCACGCAGGGTGATCAACCTCTCTTATAAACCCTGCTTTAAGTAGGTTGTCGAGTTATAACCGGATGGCTTCTCGTCGGTCGGGGGCAAAGCGTTGTAACTTTTGTTTGACTGGCTTCTTATCAGGCCGAAGAGCTAGCTTGTGCTTAATCATCTCCCTGGGAACTTCGGGCATGTTAGATGCTTGCCACGCGAACACATCTGCATCTGCCCGGAGGGAGGTGATGAGCTTGTCTTGCTATTTGCGGTCGAGTTCGACCCAATACGAACGGCTATGATGCACTGATACGTCCCAACAAGTGGCGTACCAATATTGCTATATGTATCGGATACTGGTATTGTTACACGCTGGACTCTTGCTCTTGGTGATAGCAAGATCCTTACTCTCATGGAGAGGATGACACTTGGAGATGGGGCAAATTTTTCTTGGTTTATTTCTCACACAATGCCATACCAACCCGAGGGGTTGGAGATACATATTTATAGGCTGCTAATCAGCCAAGCATATGCCAAGATGCTAGTCTAAGATGCTAACAACCTGTCCTAGATGCTGTCCTAGAGATGCTAACAACCAGTCAAGGATGTTGTCCTTTAACCAGTCAAGGATGCTGTCCTTTACAAAAGCAAAAAGCTGACACAAAAAGCCGACACAGAGACTTATCCATCATTCTCCCCCTAAGTTTTGTGTGTCTCCTTGTGAGGAATCTGAGCCATCCCGATTGGTGGTGAAGATGACGGAGCCGACGCCTTTCACGCCGGAGGCGTCCCCAAACTTGACGGAGCCTCGGACGCTAGAGTCAAGCTCGGCGAAGAACTCCCGTCGATCGGTCATGTGATGGGTGGCGCCGGTGTCGAGGCACCACACGCCGCCTTGTCGCGCTCAGCATCGCCGCCGGAGGGGTGTGTGCTTTTGGCTCGTCAAGTTGGAGGAGAGCCGCTGTGGCCGGTGCCGCTGGAGGTAGTTCGATGCTCGCCGAGCAATGAACAGAGGGTGCTCCTCCGCGCTGCGACGTGGCCCGCCGCGTCGTGGTCGCCGACAACTTGGCCCAATGACCGGGCTTGCCGCAGCTTGTAGCAAGAGTCGCCTCGCGCGGGCTTGCTTACCAGCCGCGCCGCCTGGCGCTCCATCGATCATCACCTCGGACGCCCTCGCGCCATGCCGTAGCGTCTTTGCGCTGCTTGCCGCGCTTGCCACGCTTGTGGTCGCCGTCGTGGAAGAAGGCTCCCTTCTTCCCCGCACACGCCGCGACCACACGCGCTCCCGAGTGAGGAGGAGCTTCCGCCAATGGTGACGGTCCCGAGAGGAGTCGTGGCTCATCATCGCCGACGACCTTGAGGCGACCTATCGCCTCCTCGATCGACATCGTGGAGGTCCAGCAGAGATCGGATCGAGCGAGCCATCCGCTTGTACTTCTCTGGGATGCAGCCAAAGAGCTTCTCCACGCCTCTCTCCTCGCCGTAGGTGTCATCGCCGAACCGCACTGGCTTCGCAGCGAGTGTTGAGACGAGAGCAAAGTCATCGACGCCCTCACCTAGCTTAAAGGCCGTGTTCTCCCACTCCGCGCGGCGCTCGCAGTGTGGACTTGCGGGCGCGATCGCCGCCGTCGCGCTGCAGCAATGATGGCGCCCCAAGCCTCCTTGGCGCACCGCTTGTTGGAGAGTGAGAATCGCATCTCTGGCGGGATCGCTGCGATGAGGGCATCCAAATACTTCGCCGATCTCGGTCGTAGTCGACGCCGCCGTCACCGGATCGCCTCCCGCATGTGCCGCACTTGGAGCCTCACTTCATCACGGCGCCCACTCGACGTGGTTGGCCTTGGGCAGGGTAGGCCACCCACCGCCGGGGCGGCGCCCTGACAATAGCTCGAACCCGTGGTAACCCACGATGCACGTCCGGAGAGAGCCACGCTCTGTGAAGGCCGCGCTCTATCGACCCGTCTGCCGCCGTTGTCGTCGGCGCCTCCTCCAGAGCGCCACCGCCGCGCGCCTCCTCCGAGCGCGACGCGTTCGCTCGGGATCGCCGCCAGCTCGTGCGCGGCGCGGCCGCCATCGCGCCGCCGCTCTGTTGTGGCTCTCGCCAAAGCCAGGTCGAGGTGCGCCGACGCTATCGCTGCCGAAATGGAACTCACCGACGCCGCCAGAGCCTCGACCTCGCGCGCGCCGCCGCGCGCGCATCTGCGCCGCCGCTTTCCACCGCTCGCCGCCTGCCGCCCGGCTCGCGCCGCCCGGCCGACGCGCCCTCGCGTAGCTGCCGTCTCTGCCGCCGCTGCTTCGCATACCGCTTTGCCGCGAAGCTTTCGGCCGTCACGACGCTGCTCGAGGCGACTGTTACCGATCGCCTCGCGGACATGGCGCGCTCATCGTGGTGTTGCGTGGAGAGAGCCGCTTCGACGAGCTCTTTGCCGCCTCCGAGAGGAGTGAGCGTGGATGTCGGAGCTCGCCGCTTTTGCTCGGGCCGCCGCGAGGTCGAGAAGGAGATGAGCAGAGATGCTCAAGCTACGTGATAGTATAGCTCGATACCACTTGTTACACGCCGACTCTTGCTCTTGGTGATAGCAAGATCCTTACTCTCATGGAGAGGATGACACTTGGAGATGGGGCAAATTTTTCTTGGTTTATTTCTCACACACGCCATACCAACCCGAGGGGTTGGGGATACATATTTATAGGTCGCTAATCACCAAGCATATGCCAAGATGCTAGTCTAAGATGCTAACAACCCGCCCTAGATGTCGTCCTCTAAGATGCTAACAACTCGCCCTAGATGCCGTCAAGATGTCAGCCCTAGAGATGCTAACAACCACCAAGGATGCCGTCCTTAACTACCAAGGATGCTGCCCTTTACAAAAGCAAAAAGTCGACACAAAAAGTCGACACGAGAGACTTATCCATCATTCTCCCCTAAGTCTTGTGTGTCTCCTTGTGAGGAATCTGAGCCATCCCGACATGTGGTGAAGATGACGAGCCGACGCCTTCACGCGGAGGCGCCCCAAACTTGACGAGCTCTGACGCTAGAGTCAAGCTCGGCCAAGAACTCCGGCCGACCGTCATGTGATGGTGGCGCCGGTGTCGAGGCACCACCCGCCGCCTTGTCGCGTTGCTGCATCACGCCGAGGAGGTGTGTGCTTGGCTCATCAAGTTGGAGGAGAGCCGCCGCGCGGTGCAAGCCGAGGTAGTTTGATGCTCGCCGAGCAATGAACAGAGCCGCCGCTTTCCGCGCTGCGACGGGGCCCGCCGCGTCGTGGTCGCCGACAATCTTGGCCCAATGACCAGCTTGCCGCAGCTTGTAGCAAGAGTCGCCTCGGCTCGGCTTGCTTACCGCCGCGCGCATACGGCGCCCACGGCCATCACCTAAGACGCCCTCGCGCCCATGCTCGGGCGTTTTTGCGCGACTTGCCGCGCTTGCCACGCTTTGTGGTCGCTTGTCGTGGAAGAAGGCTCCCTTCTTCCTCGCCACCTGGCCGGCACCCATTGCTCCCGAGTGAGAGGAGCTTCCGCCAATGGTGACGGGTCCCGAGAGGAGCTGTGGCTCATCATCGCCGACGACCTTGAGGCGACTTATCGCCTCCTCGATTGACATCGTGGAGAGGTCCAAAGAGACTGGATCGAGCGAGCCATCCGCTTGTACTTCGGGGATGCAATGAAAGAGCTTCCACCGCTTTCTCTCGCCGTAGGTGTCATCGCCGAACCGCACTAGCCGCAATAGAGTGTTGAGACGAGAGCAAAGTCATCGACGCCCTCACCGCTTGAAGGCCGTGTTCTCCCACTCCGCGCGGCGTTCGCAGCAGTGGACTTGGCGCGCGGTCGCCGCCGGCGCGTGCCGCAATGATGGCGCCCCAAGCCTCCTTGGCGATCGCTTGTTGGAGAGTGAGAATCGCATCTCGGGCGGATCGCAGGCGATGAGGGCATCCAGCCGCTCGCCGATCCCGGTCGTAGTCGACGCCGCCGCATCGGACGCTTCTCCCACATGTGCCGCACTTGAGCCTCACTCATCACCGCGCCCACTCGACGAGTTGGCCTTGGCAGGGTAGGCCACCCACCGCCGGCCGACGCCCTCGATAATAGCTCGAACCCGTGGTAACCACTGCACGGTCCCGGAGAGAGCCACGCCGCTCGCGGAAGGCCGCGCTCTATCGACCCGCTCGCCGCCGTTGTCGCGCGCGCCTCCAGAGCGCCACCGCCGAGCGCCTCCTCCAGAGCGCCACCGCCGCGTGCGCCTCCAGAGCGCCACCAGCCGCGACCGCGCCGCTCGATCGCCGCTAAGCTCGTGGGCGTGCGCGCCGCCATCGCGCCGCCGCTCGGCTGTGGCTCCTCGCCAAGAAGTCGAGGTTCGCGCGCGACGCTTATCGCCGCCGAAATGGAACCAGTGACGCCGCCGCAGCTCGACTCCGCCGCCGCCGCGACGCGCGCATCTGCCGCCGCCACGTTTCCACCTTCGCTTCGGCGGCCGCTACACGCCACCGGCGACGCCTTTCCGCGCAGCGTTCTCTGCGCCGCCACGCCGCTACGCTGCGCGCGAGCTCGGGCCGGCCCATCGACGCCGTGCTCGAGGCGCATCGAAGGCCGATCGCCGCGCGGACATGGCGCGCATCGTGGGTGTTGCGTGGAGAGAGCCGCTCGACGAGCCGCCTGCCTCCGAGAGGAGTGAGCGGGATAAACCGAGCCGCTGCCGCTATCTACTGGGTCACGCGAGGTCGAGAAGGAGATGAGCAGAGATGCTCAGCACAGATAGTATAGCTCGATACCACTTGTTACACGCTGGACTCTTGCTCTTGGTGATAGGAAGATCCTTACTCTCATGGAGAGGATGACACTTGGAGACGGGGCAAATTTTTCTTGGTTTATTTCTCACACAATGCTATACCAACCCGAGGGGTTGGGGATACATATTTATAGGTCGCTAATCACCAAGCATATGCCAAGATGCTAGTCTAAGATGCTAACAACTCGCCCTAGATGCCGCCCTCTCGATGCTAACAACCGCCCTAGATGCCGGTCAAGATGTCGCCCTAGAGATGCTAACAACCACCAAGGATGCTGTCCTTTACAAAAGCAAAAAGCTGACACAAAAAGCCGACACAGAGACTTATCCATCAGGTATGCCATCGATACGGCTCCGATACGTATGGGGGCGTATCAATTTAGTAATGTGAAAAAATAATTCAGAAAAAATCTTGATATGTGAGCGATACGTCTGGGTTCGTCTCCGATATGGTGGCCAGAGGAAAAGAAGGAGACCAAGAGAGGAGAGGGACGAGAGGAGCAGACCAAGAGAAAGGAGTTGCTATCCTTCGCCATTGCTGCTGAAATCGCTCATGGCTGTCGCAATAGTGACCACACGGCGGCTCGATGTCGCCATCAACCCTTGCACGAATCGCCCATGGCTGCTGTTGCAGGGACCACTCAGGGATTGGAGGCATGATCAGAAGATGATCAGAGGATTGGAGATGGTGGCGGCTCGGTGGGAGGAGAGGATCGGGAGTGAGGCCCCTTCGTTGATGGGCTGGGCTGACTAGATGTTGGACTTCCGACCACAATTGGAAAATGACCGGGTCGAGTAGAAGGGATCGGACAGCCCTCTTCCCAAAGGAGAGTGAGACTTCTACCACTTAGGCATCTTATGGACAACAGGAGGGTTAATAGAATTTACCTCACGCTCGGCAACTTCACATTGTTGTTTGGACTCGTACACTGAAGACCCACTGAAGATGTGGTCAATCGTGTGTTCGGGGTCTTGGTACGACATTTCCTCGTCCTCGGATTGCTTCTTGCCACTCGTATCTCCCATCTCTGCGATGGTCAAGAGTGGTCCTTTACCAGAGTAGCAATCCTCGAGTTTTCTTTGAAAAACATGGCAATTTCGAAGGTCGTGTCCTTTTTTATGAAAAGGACTCCACTTTGGCTTGTCGGTCCTCTGAACAGGACATTCACCTTTGCTTCGATCGGAGTATGATTTAGAGCTTTGAGGCTCTTTGCCTGCAACAACTAGTACTTCCTTGGGGACTTGCTCTTGGGTTTGTTGGACTGCTTTTCTCTCTTGTTATCTTAATCTCGTACTCCTTGGGATCCCTTGTCGTCGCAGTCGGCCGTTCGATTCCACTCGACTGCTTCTGCAACAGTCAAGTAGTGGTCGGCCATATCGAAGAGGTCGACGATTGTAGCCGTAGGGTTGAACTGACGCAATGTCTCGACGGCTCTTGACAAATGCGATGCAGGTTGTCTTCCTTGCTCGGACGGTGGTAGGTGCCCTGGAAGTTGGCTAGCAGCAGATCATAGAGATGTTACATAAGTAGATTGACTTAGGTGGCTGATTCAACAATTACGAACAGGCAGATCCTTCGAGCACGGTCGGGAGATAATTAGCCATCACATGTTCCCCCCTCCCGCTGTGCGGATAGCTGTTGTGTAAATTTGGAGAAACTTGAGGGGGTTCTGCCCTCTGTCAAATTTCTCCATGTTTGTTGGTCGGAACTTGTCCGTCCAGCGAACTGCTCGGAGATCGACTGAGAATGCCCAACATTCGGTAATGGACTCATAACGCCTCCTTTGTAGAAAGGTAGGGTTATAGTCGCTGGGTGATCGGTTACGTTAATAACCAGTCATTGCTGGACCTAGACGGTCTTGGACATTTGTCATCTTGGAGTAGTCATACTCACGATCTAGCTGTCGATGTAGATCTCCTGTGGCGGGACATTGTTGACCAATCCTATGAGGAGATTTTTTATTGTGAGCAGGAGGTGATGTATGTCGACTCCTTTCTTATCTATCCTCCGGTTGGGCCGATGGAACAATAGATGGTTGTGGTTGAGGAAGTTCCTGACCTCCTCTCCTTTGTTCAGATCTGTGAGATCAACTAGACGCAGAGGGAGTTGTTCTGGTTTGAGTCCCAGAACGCGTGAGCCTATATTGCTCATCTCTTGTCATGGATTCTAGGATGATGTTTGAAAACTCTTGAGTGAAAGCATCATATTTCGAACCCTTGCCAAATTCTGCGGAGGATCTTCAATCAAATTGTTAGCTCTTTGTAATGTACGAGCAGTTACAAACTGGTAGTGCCTCTGACTGGGAAGTTTTTGTTGCGCAGTGAGCCTCCATCTTCTGGTAGTCTTCGGGTCATCTACCTTTGGAGGCGGCATGTGCTTCGGGTGTGGTGTGCGATCATCTCCAGAACGTCCATGATGCTCATTAGAGTTGAGACCTCTATTGCCCTGGGGGGCCTCTTGTGCCATTCCGACTATCCCTCATAGGGGATGAACCATGGGGAATTCCCAGAGTACGACAACTAGGATTACGATTGGGATCGTTGATGGTTGCAAAGACCTCCCGACCACTGTTGGTGGTCGAATCCTCCTGGCTTGAGGAATAGTCGAAAGAGTGCCTCACAACTTGGTGTAACCCCTTCTAGGAGGGGGAATTCCGGGTTATAACCGTCTCCGAAGGTTCCATAGGTGGATGAATTCATATTCTTCGGACAACCGACTGGATTTGGAGTGCTAGAATGCCCGATCGTCCCCCCAGGTACTAGTACCCGCAAAGTGACAGATAACAAATGACGACCGAGCCCTGAATTTGTTGCATCAGGGTTCGGCGCATCGGTTCAAGCATCATCGGACATATTCCGACCCTCGAGGGCAAAGCCCTCGATATGGTTGGAACCCTCTGACGGTTGCTTCTTGCCACGAAGGCCCTTGCTCTCAGAGGATTCTGATTTCCTCCCTAAGCGTTGAGCTGTTGGTGGTAGCAAGTCCTACGTCTCGTTGGGGGGTCGACTCCCAGGGACTGGCAACAAGTCCCGGGAACACACATTCCCTTGGACGAGATGATGTCTCGCTTGAGTTCATCGTAGCAGGCATTCATGTTGATTCCCGCGTAATCCGCATGGTCAAATCAGTTCTCTTCATTCCACTCAGTTGCCATAAACGTATGAAGGCTGATGGAGAATTGATTCTTGTTGCCGTCTTCTGTCGATTCCCGTGTAATCCGCGAGTTCAAACTAGTTCTCCTCATTCCACTCCTTTGCCATAAACACATGAGGGTTGTGTTACTCGCTGGACTCTTGCTTGAGGTGATAGCAAGATCCTTACTCTCATGGAGAGGATGACACTTGGAGATGGAGCAATTTTTCTTGTATATTTCTCTTTACAATGCCATGCCAACCTAAGGGGTTGGGTATACATATTTATAGGTCACTACTCACCAAGCATATGCCAAGATGCTAGTCTAAGATGCTAACAACCCGTCCTAGATGTCGTCCTCTAAGATGCTAACAACCCGTCCTAGATGTTTGGTCAAGATGTCATGTCCTAGAGATGCTAACAACCACCAAGGATGTCGTCCTGAGATGCTAACAACCACCAAGGATGCTCATCTTTACAAAAGCAAAAGCCGACACAAAAAGCCGACACGTAAAGCCGCACACGAGACTTATCCATCATTCTCCCTAAGTCTTGTGTGTCTCCTCAGAGAATCGGGCCATCCCGATCCTAGAGCAGTAGCGTCGCCCTGATTTCCACGCGAGGCGCCCCCAAACTTGACAGAGCCTCGAACGCTCGAGTCACGCCGAGAAGAACTCCCGCCGCCCGGCCATGTGGTGGGTGTCGCGGTGTCGAGGCACCACCCGTCGGTCTTGCCGCTGTTTAACTTTCGCCGAAGAGGGCGGTGCTTTGGCTCGCCAAGGTGGAGGAGAGCCGCCGCGGCGGCAAGGCGGAGGTAGTTCGATGCTCGCTGAGCAATGAACAGGCCGCTGCTCCTCCTCCTCGCGCGCGACGTGGGCCTGGCCGCGTCGTGGTCGCCGACAATCCTGACCCGGTGACCGAGCTTGCCGCAGCTTGTAGCAAGAGTCGCCCGTCGGCTCTTGCTTGCCGCCGCGCCGCCACTGGCGCCCACGGCCATCACCTCAAGACGCCCTCGCGCCCATGCTCGGCGTCTTTGCGCTGCTTGCCGCGCTTACCACGCATGCGTCGCCGTCGAAGAAGGCTCCCTTCTTCTGCCACCGCCGGCCGTGACCATCTGCTCCGAGCGAGGAGCTTCCGCCAATGGTGACGGTCCCGAAACTCGTGGCTCATCGTTGTCAACGACCTTGAGGCGACCTATCGCCTCCTCGATCGACATCGTGGAGAGGTCCAGCAGAGATCGGATCGAGCGAGCCATCCGCTTGTACTTCTCGGGGATGCAATAAAGAGCTTCCACGCTCTCTCCTCGCCGTAGGTGTCATCGCCGAACCGCACGGCTCGCAGCAGAGTGTTGAGACGGAGCAAAATCATCAACGCCCTCACCGCTTGAAGGCCGGTTCTCCCACTCCGCGAAGTGCTCGCAGTGGACTTGCGGGCGCGATCCGCCGCCGATGCGTCTTGCAATGATGGCGCCCCAAGCCTCGCTGGCGCCCGCTTGTTGGTAAGCGAATCGCATCTCGGGCGGGATCTGCGGCGATGAGGGCATCCAATACGCCGATCTCGGGTCGTAGTCGACGCCGCCGTCATCGGACCGCTCCCCACATGTGCCGCACTGAGCCTCACCTTCATCACCGCGACCCACTCGATGTAGTTGGCCTTGGTGAGGGTAGGCTACCCACCGCCGGGGCGGCGGCCCGACAATACCGAACCCGTGGTAACCACGATGCACGTCCGGGAGAGAGAGCCACACCGCTCGTGAAGGCGCGCTCTCTATCAACCCGCTCGCCGCCGTCGTCGGCGCGCCTCCTCCGAGAGCGCCACCGATGGAGAATTGATTCCTATTGTTGTCTTCCCCACGGCACCAATTGTTGACGAATTGCTATCGAATTTATGAAGTAAATGTGGAAGATGTGACTTAGGGGATTACACAGAGGAGACAAGGATTTTATACGGGTTCAGCCTTCTCTGAAGAGAATAATAACCCTACTTTATGTGTGCTTGTATTAAATGAGATTGCAATAGGGGTACACCGTGCTCAAGATGAACTGGGTGCAACTACAACTCTCCTCACCCCTTCTGTCGTCTGACTCTGCTCCTTACATAGCATCGAAGGGGTCAAAGTTATTGCCTACAGTGAGACGTCTTGTCGGTTCCTCGATCTCCCATGTGGATAACGATTATTGTCAGTGAATCTCTTTCCTACGCATGATCATCGAGCGGTTATGGTCAGAGACATGAAGTGAGGACGCGCGGTTATGTCAGAGAGACAAGAGAGCACGTTTCCTTTTAATGATATACTGTGGTGGACATACTATTTGGTTAGATAGTTGGGACCACATGTCTGGTGGTGGTACTTGCTCAACCAGAGGGTGGTCGATGCTCTAGTAGACTTAAGCATGTTCTCCCCGAGTAGGGGTATACGTGGAGGCTACTGACTTAGTCTTTTTCCCATCAATCACTGTAGTCAATCAGTTCACTTATTAAGGATTATTTAATCCTCGTCGTCAATAGCATACAAAGATTTTTCTACCAAAAGGAATGCTAGAACGTTATGCTTGATTTCCTATTTCTCTGACTGATTAGCTAAGTTTTGATATTTATTGACAAAACCTCTTCTTTGGAAGGGAATACAGTACGGGAGAGCCCTACTGTTAGAATATATTAAAATAGGTTAAAACTACAGATATAGTTACAAAAAGATAAAGAAAATAGCTATCCCAGCCACTGGGAGATACCAAAACTAACTTTTTGCGAACTACAACTCTTAGCAAATCTATATCAATTAGAAGGACTTTTCTATCTCAACTTTATTGGGGGCACTGCATCAAAGATACATATCTATTCCTTTGCAACCAGATATGCCAAGCATCCAAGAGTGATTAATTCCTTAAAGAAGCTTATTCTCATACCCTCTGAAAGATTTGCCAGTTGGAACATGCTTAAGATATATAGAGATGTATCCCATACAATATTATTCAATGCCCAACAGTCTCTTGCTGAAGTTGCATGTAAAGAATAGATGAAACCAGTCTTCTTGACAATCCAGATTATAACGACCACACAAACCAGATTCAACAGCAACAAAAAAAAAACTCTTTCCTTCTCAGCATTGCTCTTGTATTTAATTTCCCCTGTATCAGAATCCATAGAAAATTTTTATGTTTCAGCATGCATTTGTTTCTCCATACCCAACTGAATAATGGTGAAGTCTGAGTGTTTCCTGTAAATAATGTGTATGCCTTTGAAGTGCTGAAGTTATTTGTACCCCAAATATATGACCAGCAATTTATTCAATTGAACTTGATCGAGAATGATATTGACAAAACCTCTTGAGCGGACCTGCAAGTTTAGGGCAGTTGCAATTAGGTGTATTAGGAATATAGTTGCGTAGATGATGTTATTGAAAACATAATTATAAAATTACTCATATCCGTATTATCTTGTCTGTAACTATCATGCTTTGTCAAAAATCATCCAAGCTTTACCAGGTTCTTTACTCGTGTTTCCTCAAAATATCATTTATGAAAGTGTATGTTCGATTACAACTCTAACAGATAAGAGTCATCCGATGATCCGAACATATTAGTATAAAAATATGATTCCTAACAAAACCGGACTCCTCACCTAAACCTACTCATCTACAAGTCGCTCTGCTCCTGCTCTTGTACGTGAGAACTGCTGGTGCCTTATGCACCTGATATGTGCACCGCAACATGCATTGATCCATGGGCCACTTGATTTTGGACATATGCAAAATCAAAAGACTAGGTGACCTTTTTTCCCCCCTAAAGGAGTACACCCACTAGTTATTTAGCAAATGCCTTTTTTTCATGCCGTACTGAATGTTTGCACAAACATTAAATTTTAAAATTATCATCCTTAATCAATACTAGAGTATGAAAGATTTGTTGCCAACTTGCCATGGCCCCACCACCTAATTCTTTGTGTGGTATTTTTGTTTGTGCACACGAATTCATCCACTTGCATCAGCCACTTCTGATGTAAATTGTTACTATATTAAAATGTCTTGCTATCTCAACATGGAATATTTGTTGCCATGACCCTAACACCTAATTCTTCATGAGGCCCTTTTGTCTATGCATATGCCTCCAGTAACGTCAACCGCTTCTGTGTGAATTGGTTATGGGTTAAAATGTCCTATCTCTCACTAAACAAGGTTTAGATAAGACACAAGTGAGCTATTTAGTACCTTTATACCTCTCTATGTCGTTACCTTATTAGTTAAGTTGTACGGAGTAGTTATGAAGAGATATTTTCTTTTTACATGATTGATATGAATTACTACTTAATATGTGAGTTTAGAATCCACTGTGGAAATTCTACAATTACCTTCCATATACAGCCTATATAGTTTTGCTGTTACTATCATATCACAGTCACTATATTTGTTCATTCTGCAGGGACAAGGTGCATGCTCTTACCGTGTACTAGTCAACGCTGCTGCTGAAGAACAAATACAAAATGGAAACGACAATCCAAGGCAAAACGATCATTTAGAATACAATGCATTTAAGAAGGAAGCTAATGAGCACAATTTGATTAACATAAGAGAGAACAATGAAAATAGGAACAGTTAATCCTGATCAACCTGAAGATGATGAATGGCCGTTTGATATTGTTGATGATAGTATTGTACCCAACGGTCACTTGGCACTTGCTCACCTTACACCCTTTGCCGTGGCCACACCAAGTATGCTACATAAACCAATTTCTATGGTGGAATTGGAAACACCAATGAAATCACCTATGTCATCCACTGGTACCATCAATTCCATTACTCAATCAAATAGTTGCTTCCGATGTGGTGAAGGACATTGGTACAAGAATTGTCCTAAGCCACCTCAGCCTTGTTACCGATGCGGTGAGGTTGGGCACCGGTCCAGGGACTGCCCTAAATTCTCTCCTCAGCTCGATACTTGTTTCCACTGCGGTGAGGTCGGGCACTGGAAAATTAATTGCCCTGTGCTGCGTGACAGTAGAGGGTTTTAGGAAGCATATGATGATCTCCTTTTGGTTGTGTGCTACAGACAATAAGAAGTTAGCAGTCAGGGCTAACGATCGACTTCTACTTACTATAATAAGCTTTTTTATAGGTTTGACTTGGCGTTTTAGGGTTTAGCTATATTGCTATGACACCTGCTAAAATTTGTGCCTGACCGTAAAAATGGGTTCGTAATATGTCTGGTCTAATTGTCTGTTTGGTTAATAACTTATAATTTGCAAGAAGGGGTCGTAAGTAATTCGTATCTTTTGTATATGTCGTAAGTATGTTTTTATATGCACTGAAGTATGTATTTATATGTATCTTAAATGGTATCTTATTTCTATGTATTTCAAATGCAAACCTGATTGTACGCTCGCTTCGACGTGTCGATGTGTTTTTTTCCCCTGTTGTCCGTGGGTCCATATCTTCTTACAGATGGTGTCTGTCTGAGCTTTGAGCAATTTAGATTGCAAGGTGTGTGCTTCTCCATAACAGATTCCATTCCACACATGGACATCCTGAGCATTGGTCTGCAGTAATCTGGCGTGCCAGTGTTGTAGACTGTTTAGTGTGTTCTGGAGCCTTTTGTTTTCAGTTGTTGTATAAAAACATATGTTTCCAAGTTCTTTATAATTTCTGTGTTTTAGGAATTTTCATCATGTTCATTGAAATCAAAGGGACTACTAGGATATCTGAATGGCAGATTAATTCATCCGACCCCGTCAAATCCGGTCGACGCGACTAAATTTTTACTTGACATTTAGGGCATTAAAACCAAACAAACAAACATAATCTGCCGGATTGATGTCTGTTCAATCGATCTTAATAATCCAGAGCACAAACCAACTGCATCCATTCTACATTCAGATTCAGTAGGTGGCTGGGGTTCAGAGACGGACGGTCAGTCGGTCAGTCAGTCAGAGCCATGTGAACAACTAGTATTCACTATTCCCTGTTTGCCCAGACTTGACCTGACCAGGCGAACGGCATCGATCCATCAATTCATCGTCCTGGTCAATCTGGTTCAGCCCGATTGATGATTGCTTGATGTACGCGTTGCAAGTTTGTAGTCAAGCGAATGTTAGATTTGGTCAGGGTTTAAGCCCGGAGAAGCTTGGCAGGAACCTTCTCTGCTTTGACTCTGAATTTTCAATTCTTCTCCTCTTATTGGCCTCCAAAAATATCAACCATGCAGTGCAGTGCACGGTCTTTCTCGTACGGCAAAGGCGACTGTGAGAAGGTAGCTGTAGCCCTGTACATAATGTGTATGTATATATTGTACCTAGACACGGAAATACGTACATATGCAGTTTATCATATACTTGTTCGAACAGCATGGGAACAATTTGCCCTTTCAGTGCACACGTCATGTCAAACGTAACACCAACCGTTAGGAAGCTGACAAGTGACAAGTCGGCAACATGCTAATGTAGCCATGTAGATAAGATACCATGACTCAACTGACTTGCCACTTAACCGGAAGTAAAAAAATCGGCTATCTAGATCTGACCTTCTAAAACTTGCAAATAACCCTCTAGGGTGGTTTTGGAGACGGTTTTGTCACCATGGCTAATGACATGGCGATGACGCAAAGATTAGCAAATACAACATATAGATATTTCTTCCATGATAGGACCCACATGTCAGTGAGTACTACCTTTCTTCCTCCTCTCTTCTTCCCCTCCCCTCTCTTCAATCTTCATCCTCCACCTAAGCCACCTCCTACGGTCACCACATCACCATGGCATCCTTACGGTGGCAGTGCTACCTCCCGTTCCTCGTCGCCTTCCGTGCCAACCTCCTCCCTCCCGACCTCACCCTCTTGCTCCTCCTTGCGCCCATCTTCGCATCCCCATCCCGCCGCCTCGCTCTTGCCACATCAAGGTCGGAGAAGAAGTTGCATTGCAGCTGAAGCATGGAGAGTGGCAATGTGAAGACGGATGGCGGGATTGGCCCCTCGAGTTGGTTCATGCTGAGGTCGAGGAAATTGAGCTGGGGTAGCAGTGACGACGAAGTGGCGCAAATTGACGAGGAGGTAATGGCAAGCATGGCGACACGGATGGAACGGTTGGGGTCAACAGTGATCACTCGTGGCAGAGAAGAAGGCGTCGACACTAGCTCAGTTCTCGTCAGCGTGTTTGGGGAGAGCTTGTTTGGGGAAGATGAGGGAGGCACGGTGTAGAAGGCGACGGCGTGAAACGATAGAGGTGTATGGAGGGCGGGAAGCAGGGGCGGATCTACTGTAGCGTACAGGTGCACAGGACACCGGGTCCAAAAATCATTTTTCTTTAGATATAACCATATATATGTAATGTGGACACCCCTAAACTAACATGAGGGGACACCCTAAGCCACAATCCAGCTGAACGTAACCCATCTTGCCTCAGGGACCCCGGTCATTTTCATTCTGGATCCGCCACTAGCGGGAAGCTCACCGATGGAAGTGCAATCCAACAACGACAATGCGCAGATGGCGATGAAGACGACATGCTCGATCTCGGCGAACAGGGCGGCTCATCCAATCACTTCAGGGGATAGGACAGTGCAAACCGGGAACATGTCGTGACACGGTTGTCTCTGATGGAAATGTGAAGGAGTGGTTGATCGACGAGCTCATTCCTTTGGCTCCAATGGCGGCGGCGAAGGACTCCAACTCGAGCGAGCTCCAAATTTCCTCAATACAAGCCATTCACTAGCTTTGCCTTGTCCTACTGAATATATCTCACCGCCCCTAATTTACCTTGTCGTCCCCAGCTCGCCGCCATCGCTGCCCCGTTTCGGCCAAGCGTCACCGCCGTCGTAAGCTCACCGTATGGCACATTAGCCCGTGTTTGAGCGCAAAAATGGATTCCCCTTGCCTCAACCCACAACCCATACCATCCTTCGCCTCAGCCACGCCATGCCACCAACGGAATCGCCGCAGCCACCATTGGACAGAGGGCGAGCATAGAGAGCAGGCGAGAGAGAGACTGGGAAGAATGACTGGTGGGACTGGACCTTACAAAAGGAAAACAAAATAAAATCAAGATATCTGGATAGCCCGGCGGCACCACCCTTGGATTAATGAGCGTGAGCACCGCCACCCTGTCCCTGCCGCACTACACGCTCCTCTGTGGCCAAAAGAATTTGTAGGGATTATTTGTGTGGAGTATTAATAGATTTGTGATTTAATCCTATGGTTCGGATCTTGTGTGGCAATCTGATGGATGTGTTGAATTTTTTAGTGATTTCAGTGATCTTTTATGGCCAAACTGTGCATGCAATGTATGAGACTTGAGGAATGTTCAGGAGCCATTTAAGCATCATGTCATCGCCATGCCATCAACCATCTCTACATTAACAGTTTTACTCTACTACTATAGAAAAGGTCTTCACAACCGGTTCAAAAACGTCATCACAAACTGTTTCATGAGCCGTATGAGTTTATAGGTCAATGATGACATGACGTCATCACAGGCGGTTTCAAAACCGTCTGTGATGCATACTATCACAGACGGTTATTAGCTCAGAACCGTCTGTGATAGTTGCCAATCACGGACGGTTTGTAGATAAAACCATCTGTGATGGATGATGTATCACAGACGGTTTGTAAATAAAACCATCTGTGATGGCTGATGTATCACATACGGTTTGTAGATGAAACCATCTGATATATATTCTCTATAAAGTCTCCAAGCAAAGGTGCTTGTGCCTTTAAAACCAACTTCATATATATATATATATATATATATATATATATATATATATATATATATATATATATATATATATATATATATATATATATGTTCATAGTACCTGACCACTTTGAGGATCGTGAGGAGGATGAGACAGCAGCCATGGGAACTTCATCGAGCCTGCAAGTTCAAGAAATATGGCTACCAGGAGAGCACGTGGACATACAATTACCTGGATGTCGTCGATATGTAATTGAACTTGACATCAAGGAATGGTTGGTTGTTGATACATGAAGCCACTTTCCAGTCGGAGTACCTGCGCATCCACGTCACTTTCTGAACATGGCGTGGACACGCAGGTACTCCGACTGGGAAGTGGCTTCATGTATCAGCAACCAACAATTCCTTGATGTCAAGTCCAATTACCTATCAATGACATCTGGTAATTGGATGTCCACGCGCTCTCTTGGCAACCATGCTTCTTGAACTTGCAGGTTCGATGAGGTTGTCTGTGGCTGCTGTCTCATCTTCCTCACGTATATATATATTAAAGCCAGTTTTAAAGGCACAAATAACCACTGCTTTGAGACTTTATAGAGAAGAGATTAGGAATAGAATGGTAGGATGTACCTGGGACGCAAGGGAGGAGAACTTGATCGGCATGAACACAGTTACACAGAATACCATATAGGAACATACCATAAGATTAGTTACATGTACAAAAATTTGTATGTGTGTGACGCAATACCGGCGGCAACACCTCCACCATGCATTAACCCACCTCCATTTCATTTACCATACTTAATCAATAAATTAACCTACATCAGTAAATAATCAACTCACATCAGTAAACCAAGATAAGCTCAAGCATGAAAATAAAATAACAGAAAGAGCAATTCATTAGATCTCAAATATGAGCTAATTAACGATTCAATTTCAGCATAAGACTATTAACATCATTGAGCAGTTCAACAGAGCATACAAATACCAATTTACAATACCTCCTAGTGTTAGGCACAAACAAATCACACAGAGCATACAAACATTTATATCCACAACTAGCAGCACTAGCAATCACATCCGATCACAGCCCCATTCCCTACCTGCAGATCCATCCATCCATTAGCCAGCCAGCAGTCACAGAGGGCAAGATAGCAAGGCCAAGGGTGTCCAAACCGACCATCAACCCACATTGCAGCTTGGTTCACATGAATACCAACAGCACAAACCAATAGGTGATAGATCTATCTTACCTCAACATTACCACTGTCGGTGGTGAGGTAGCCGAGGCTAAGGTGGTGGAGAGGTAGCCGGGGGAGGTCGGTGGAGAGGTAGCCAGGGTCGCACACACCAGGGGGAGGAGGAAGAGAGGAAGGCAGCGTCACCGTAGTTGTGGCACGACAGTGACACTGCACAAGACACTCTTATCGTACGAGTGTCTTATGCAGTTAACCGTGATGTCACAACTGTCGGCAACGGGAAGAAGGGCGGCGTCGGCGATGGGGTTGGACGGCAACGTCGAGGTCGGGGGCACTCGGGTGGGGAGGGGAACAAGCGAGAGTAAGAGCGCAAACCCTAACGGGCTCCTACTAATAAAGAGTGATACTTATCACTGACAGTTCCATAACAGAACCGCCCGTGATATGGTCTCATATCATAGATGGTTCTATTATGAAACCATTAGTGATACTTATCACGGATGATTCTATAATAGAACCGTCCGTGATATGAGACAGCTTGTGTCTCATATCACGGACGGTTCTATTATGGAACCATCTGTGATATAGTTGTTCTCAAGTTCTATGTTTTGAGCATATTATCATGTATATATTTACGTGACATGAAAAAAAATTACATATTTATATGTCAATCTTGTTATTTAAATAGTGCTAAAAATTTGCTTTAACTACGATACATATCACAGATGGATATTTGTTCCACTAAACCATCTGTGATATGTAGTTCAACATATAATATTGTAACTTCATCTCCAAACTAGTTTTTTTTTCATTTCGGAATTTACATATGGCCAAACAGCGTGGTCAGTCGCTTCTTACAAAGGTTAAAAAAATAGAAACCTAAATAAACAAAAAAATTTAGTGGCAGGGGTAGGCTGCTATCTTCGTCTTCAAAACTTCGTAGGCGGCGGCGTCGACATCAAATGGTTCGTGATCATCAGCGAACGAAGTCCGAAATACGTCCACCCACTGACACGCTCATTCGAGTGTCTCCCGAAGACTCTCGAACTGTTGAATCAAGAATAATTGAGCCTATAGGCTCTCTTACCTTGCTTGAGGGGTCCCTGCTTGGTCGATTCGGTCGCCACCCGCCTCGATTAAGTAGTCTAAGTGACGGCAAGACTCTTGGAGACGTATAACGTCATTGTGGAGGACCACGTCGATGATGCGGTACACTCGCCGGAAGTGGGGGATCACCTGGAAGACACGGCGGAGGAGGATGTCAAGACGACGGAAGGTGGCCGTAACCTGCTCTGGCAAATCCTCGGGCAGAGGAGTGAGGACACTGTTGAAACAGTGTCCTTCCGTGGCATCCGCCAATGTACGACCGAAGAGGTGCTCGTACAGTATGGCCAGGAAAGCCATCAATGCCGGCGATAAGGAAACAGAAGAGGGAGCCATTTCTGCTTTAGAAGTATATATTGTAGAGTTTATATATAGGGATGATCATCTTCGATGGCGGATGATCATTTTTATAAAACAAGCAATAAATTCGGCACGAGAGACGCATAGGGGAGCTGAAGCGGTATTGATGCGATGAAGAGACGCATCGACGACAACGGTGATGAAGAAACTCACCGAGAACTGTAGCGATATTATCATAGACGGTTATAATTAAAAACCGTTTGTGAAGTCTACAATTATCACAGACTGTTCGTGTTAAAAACTGTCTCTGAAATATCACAGATGGTTGTTTGTTGAAAAGCGTCTGTGATACTTCACAGACGATTTTCATCATGAACCGTCTGTGATATTATCTATTCACAGAAAAATTTAGCGCAGCCAATAACACAGACGATCTCTAAACCAAAACCATCTATGATTGCATATAATACAGACAGTTTTGGTCAACTGTTTGTGATGAAGCGTCTAATATTAGCCTTTTTGTAGTAGTGTGTCATACACGACTAGTTCAATGGTATGAATACATGTATGATCAATCAATGAGCTATCAAATGTTGGATATGCAATCCAATTGGGAAGCTCATTAGGTGTTGGTTGGTCTATAAACCTAGATTGGTGGAATTTTAGTTTATACGGTTATGAATTGCCGAGGTGGGACTAGTAGAGCTAGATCGGTAATATGAGCTAAAATAGTCCAGTAGAGTATGGTTGTTGGAATGAGTCACAGTCATATGCAATTAATTTGATGGATTTTGTACAGTTACTGGATGGATTGTTTAGGTGAAAGATCGTGAGTCCGAGCACTATTTGTCGGATTGCCTACTTTGGTCATACCATAGTAGATGATTGTGTGGAATTTAGATCAAGATATGGGAATGTGATTGGAGAATATTATGCATGTGATCAGATTAAACATATGCGAATCATTCAAATGAATTATTATGAGGGTACTAAATACATGAGATTGTGTACGATGAGCAACCTTAATTGGTGATGGTGGAGTAACACATTCGTGACAAATTGGCTCAAATTGGAGTATTCCTCGTAGATTATCATATATGATAAAGATAGTGAGTTAGAAAGAAAAATAGAAAATTAATTTCAAAAATCCAAAACCCTAATAGAATAGTGTTGTCCCTTTTATTTTTCTGGATTTTCTTAACCGAACCAAATTCAAGTGCTAATAACTTTTGCATATGAACTCCAAATTGAGTGAAATTTATTTATAAAATCATGAAATTTCATAATATGGAAAACTATATTTTTTTAATTTGATATATGTTGGATTTTATTTGTATTTCTTGGCTTTTACCGATTAGATACCGATGTACCGAAAATGTTTTGAGGTTAATCCAGAGCAAGACATGAGTGTTCAACAACAAGGCAAGCAACCCCGGTCATTTTGCTCCTATGATTTCAAATGTTATGTTATTTTCATTACAATTATTTACGCATGCTTACTTTGAATAAATTGATATATTCACACTTAGAAAATTAGTTATGTCCTATATTGCAATGAAATATTCCTTTGATTTGAATTTAATTGCCATTGTCACCTTAGGAATATGTACCACTGGTTTAGGACAACTTAAGTGGAATTTAGTTAACACATGTAGAAGATGCTTAGCCATGCTTATATCGATACTAGTTCTGCTAGATGGAACAACTTGACAAATTCTTCAACTATGGGAAACACTTGTATATATGTTCAAAGGAGGTACCTCTGCTAGTTTGGTTATCAAATGAAAAACTAAAAACTTGTTTTAGATTTTGGCAAGGTCATGATGAGACCGATGCAGGTGCACGAGATTGTGGTTTGTGGTTGTCTCGCCCAAGTCGGTAAGGACTGATCTATTGTGCCATAGACCCAAGTACATTCTTACAACTACATGTGCCTTATGGGAGGCCCTAGCATAATAAGTTAATGGGTTCTAGCAAATAAACCGTGGGTGGGAAATTGTCGTACGCAATTGGGATAGTACGGACATGGTGGAGGAACCCTATGTTCGTAGGGACTTTGCGAGGAACGCAAAGTTTACCAACACAATGTACGAGTTTTAGGATTTTGCAGAACTCTCCATACCCTAAGAAGATAATTATAGCGCAGTTTGTTGTTAGGACCAGTAATGTAAAAGCTTTGTTATAAACTCTCAAATCAGGTACCTTCGGTATCGTGTGACATGGATAACATGGCGGGATGTTTATATCGAGTGGGTAAAGTTGTACTACCTCTGCAAAGTGTAAATATATTCGAATAGACGTGTCTCGGGTTATGGATATCACTTGGCGATGTCTCACAATAAGTAGCTTTATGTTTTACAAAAATGGTTCGGATGACATATGGATAGGGAATCCATGCGTAGATGTTCGGCAAAAGGGCTTTGCCACTGTCTTAATGTTATGGCAGCAAGCCACTTGTTTAATTATGTTATTTATACTTTATTATTATTTGATTATAAATGTCAATTGCTTTTACACTTATCAATTGCAATATAGTACTCTCTAATACAAAATGCAAATTTGCTTTGAGCAACAAAACTAGATATGATAGCCTTCCTTTGACATAGCCAATCATGTAGCTAATAGCATTTGATGTAAGTATTGTGGAGTACATTGTGTACTCACCTTGCTTGTTGAACATTATTAATGGGAGAAGATGAAGACTCGAATATCAGTTTCTTTCACACTGCAAGTTGGTGATAATGCCTTCGTGTTCTAAGGTTTAATAGGTAGTCGGTTGCCTGTGGATTATAGCATACCGTGAGTGCATGTTGTCTTTTATTTATCTTTAGCTTCTGCTGCAATTACCCTTTTTATGCGCTTATTTGGCCGATTGGCCCTGGTGTAAAATATGGTCAATATGACCTATGTTCTACTGATTATTAATGTGTAATAATTTGTTGTATTTACTTGTGTATGGATGTGATATATATGTGCTAGCTATTGATTATGAGACTAACACAGTACACAAGTAAGATTCAGGGATTAATTTCTCACATCCGACAGGTACACATATGAATGAACTGTGTTCTTAACCAGTATATGAAACTTTTCACAATTTCCTCGTCAAACATATATAATAAACAATGCATTTGTTGCGACAAGTGTTGTGCTGTCATATTTGATATGTTATTTTTTCGTGAGTCATGCATTGTGTAGAGTCATAGCTAGGTGAGCTTTTTTATTTTTAATCTATTTTTTAAAAAATATTTTTTAAAAAACATCTTTCTAACTTTATTTTTAATTCAGATTCCTTTGATCACGCCATGACCCGTAGTGTGATCAAACTGTGCTGTCACGTCACTGACCGTGGCGTGACCAAACCTGTCATTATAGCCTTCCGAACCAACATGTGTCCGTTTTTAGGCTAAGTCCTGTAACACCAAGAGAAGTGGCGTGACATCACTCGTTTGTCACGCCGAGATCCATAGCGTGACAATGTGCTTTTGCCACGCTACTCGTTGTGACGTGATCAAATGAGTCAGAATTGAAAATAATGTTAAGAATATGTTATCTTAAAAATATATTTTTAAAAAATAAATTAAATAGTAAAAAAAGAGTTCTAACTAGGTACCGTGCGTGTGCAATTCTTAGTAGAGAAAAGTTCGCAGGTGCTAATCTTCTTTTGTTGTCCTTTCCCACGTGCAAGAAAGGCAGGCGCCATAGTTTGTCTTTGGATCTTTGTCCTTTGGAAGCTGTGCTTTGTTCAAGAAAACGGTGCTCAATTCAATGAGCGTATGGAGCTTTTCTATATAAATTTTTAATTTGTTTTTTAAAAATATTTTAAAGATAATATCTTTCTAACTTTATTTCTAATTCTTATCCTTTTGGTCACGCCATGACCTGTAGTGTGATCAAACTATGCTGTCACGTCATCGATCGCGTCATAGATAAACCTACCACGATAGCCCTCCGAGCCAACACGTGTCCGTTTTTGGGTTAAGTCTTGTCGCGCCAACTCGTTTGCTACGCCGAGGTCTGTAGCATGACAACGTGCTTTTACCACGCCATGAGTTGTGATGTGGCCAAAGGAGTCAAAATTAGAAATAAAATTAGAGAGATATTATCTTTAAAATATTTTAAAAAATAGATTAAATTATAAAAAAATGTTCTCCTTTAGGATGGACTCATTGGGTTGTGGGGATCGCCTGGCCATAGGCTTTGTAATTGAAAGCTAGGGGAACAAAGGAAATGAGGAAAAAAAAACTTGACATGAAGATCTATTTTTTTTTTTATAAGAATGGTAAGGGCAGAAAGGATATGGCTATTCTAGCCATTTGCATGCATGCATGCATGTTTTTAAGTAGGGACACAAGATCTTGCTAATAGGGTAGTAGGGGTGGACAACGAGCCGACTCGGCTCGGCCAAGCTCGTCTCACACGTGACACATTGGCTCGGCTCGTTAAGCAAACGAGTAAGGTTGAACCGAGCCGACCACCATTTTTTCTCAATGTAATGGGCATTTAGGGTATCTTCAATAGTGGCCATCTCAGTCATCTCTTACCTGCTATATCACTCAAAAGTCTAGTTAGAGGAGAGAGGATGTGAAGAGAGAGAATGTGTTATCTTTTATATAAGAGATAAGCTGGGCACACAAATCATCGCAAATGGTAAGTGATTAATGAGAGAAGTTGGGTTAAAAATAAATGATTTTATAGATAAATTATTGGAGATGTTGTCTCTAAGGTTGTCTGTAGATGAGATGAAGCTTTTAGAGATAACTCTAAGAGACAAACTGTTGTACATACCTTTACAAGTATACAACTCTAATTCGCTAATTGAATTCATGATACATCCATGAATTAAAATTTTTATGCATCCAAACAAGAAAAAATTAAAGGGTAGCTCGTAAACTAGTTCACTATGCATGTTCAACTGGCAACTATCAAACTATGCGGTTTGGACTGCACAGGCTCCTCAGTTTCGTACCTTTTGTAATTGATGAAGAACATAAACATCACATCCACCCACCCACATAAAAAGGCACTATATACTATTTGTCCATACGTAAAAAGTGTTAATATATGTAACGAGTCAATTTTGTTTTCTTGAGACGATTAGAATAACCGGCTACTGTAATCTTCTTAAGACTCACAACTCACAGGTAGGGTTTTTTTAATCGGCCGATTATTGGTACTACTGGCTCTGCCGGATCCCCCGGTAGCCAATCAAATCGGTTTCGAATTTTGTAGTTTTGATGAATTTTGTCAAAAAAAATCAAATTTGCTTGAATGTTTAGTTGATGAATGAGTGAAGTAATACGAGCCCATCCAAATCTTGCTACCATGCTAACTAGCGATGATTTTTGTTCGAATTTGATATTTTTAAAATTTAAAATCCGAAAAATGATTTTTTTGGCCAAAAATTTCCGATTTTTGGCCTTACCGGACCCCAGTAAAAAAAGTTTCCAATACAAAAAAAACCCTGCCCACAGGTCACATGTTCAAATCTTGAAAAATGCTAATGAAAAATCTACATAAATAACCCACCCAATCTGAGATCGGCGAAAATCGAACTCTAATCATCAATCAAAGAGTTATAGTACTGTCACACCACTAGACTATTCCACGATCGGCAATGATGTCAATTAACTAAATAAATATGACACTACTCATGTCGCCTGTCGATCGAGGTGGACGACACGACCATTTGGAAAGCCATTTGGAAACTTCACTCTAAAAGCAAAAGGCTGTAATCTATTCTGATCAAGAGGGAAAGGGAAAGCACGAAGCTGCAAGAAAAGCTGTACTTGTGTAATATAAACAAAACAAAGGACTTGTTTATATAAATTAAAAAGCAAAAAGAATAACATTATGATCGATCATCTAGTCACCTTCATCAGCAGATAAAGTCGAGTAGAAAACTATAGCTGCAGTGGCTCTCCGCTTTCAGACGTCAAGCCGTGAGTTGAATTGTTTGGACCCATAGGAATTAAGCATGAACTTGCTACGGACTTCGATCGATGGTGCTCAGAATTTTTTGCTAGCTAGTGTGACGCCTTGATATGACAAGTAGATATATATATAGCACCCATGATGCACCATATGCAACATACATCTAATTGTGGTATTGAGGATATATAGATAGATGACAAAGGAAAGGAAAAAAAGAAAGAAACAAAGAAAATGGTGGAACCTTTCTTCTTATACCTACCAGACATCCCGACTTTTCCTGGCGGCTAGAAACCGTCAGGGAAAGCCAAAAACCACCGAGAAACCGTAAGCCCTCAGCTATAGGGTGACGCGGAAATATAGAAAAATTATTCTTGGCGGTAATCTATGACGGCTGCCGATAGATAAAAACTGGCTAGGTCGGGTTTTGCAACCCTGTCAGAAATTATAAAGCCTGACAGTATGTTGTGAGCTTGGCAGGAAAATTCATGGCCGTCCAGAAAGCTCGGATATGTGGGAGTTTTTGGTTCGTTTGGTACTGTTTGGTGTCGAAATAGTAATTCTAGCTCTCTCTGGAGAGAAAATGCAAAAATGGCACCGCCGACGTGTTGGCAGGCGACACGTGCCCTCATCCGCACACTCCATGTGGGGAGCGTGGGGACAGGTACTGTAGCAACAATTCCGTGCGGTGGGGATGTGGAAGGGAGTATATGTCGCCAATTGGTGTACGTCCGTAGTATCATTTTTGCCAATTCACTTGTGGAAGAGTTATTTTTGCTATTTTATTTCGCAGTCGTGTCATTTTAGCCAATAGGTGGAGCATTAAAGCACTTCTCTCTTAAAAAAAGTACAACTTTTTTTGCGATAAAAAGTACAATTAACGTCACAGCATGTTCTTTTGCAATGTGTTGATATATGCACGAGAGGCACTCAAATGTAGAGTTTTGCCAGCCGCCGTCAGCTAGTTTGAGTGGTTATGGCGCACCTTAGATGTCTGGCTAAAAACCGAAGTCGGACCGTCACTAACCGCATGCTTATAAGTAGGTTCTTTCTGGATTTATTAGCATGAAACGTGATCTTTGAATTGTAGGAGTCTTAAAATACAGCCACCATAACAATTGTTCCCCTTAAATGAAAAGAATTGGAGAGCTCTAATAAAAGGCAAATGCGTAACATATAGCCAAAGGGGACAAGGAGTTGAACCGGTCTAACGCACGAAATTTCTCAAGTCTATCCTATCCACAGGCATCGCCATTGCCGCTACCTTTTTGCAGTCAAAGCACACATTGAAGAGGACGAGAGAGAGAGAACTGCATATTGATGATGGATGGACAGGAAGCCGTCAAAAAGACTGCCGTTTTGGAGAGCAGTTGCCGAGTTGCAGCAAACACGTACTTCTCATGGGGCTTCCGTCTCCATCTTCTCCATGCACACTGATATTTGAAGATGGCTTCCAATTACCCGGTTGGCCCCTTGCAATTTCGCATTTGTGTTTATTAGAGATGGTGTACTGTTTTGCATTTGTCTTTAGTAAAGTTTTCCGGGTTGGTGCAGAAACCCCTTGTTAAGAAAAAGTAGTTGGTGCAGATACTGATACCACAAAAGGTAGAGAAAATTACGTTGAGAAACATATATAAGCGAAAAAAAACGGCGTTGTTTGTTTTATTGATTTCAGCACTCCATATCTAACTCGCAGGGACGTGCGGCTTTGCTCTTTTTTCTGTCGCTATATATAACTGAGTTGGTATCAATTTAGAACTTGGTGAAAATTTCACAAAATTGTAGCACGGACAAATCATTTTTTTTCCTCATGTTAAAGTTTAGGGCCCGTTTGGAAGGCAAGAATTCAATGGCATACCTAGAGGTGGAATACTACGAAAACAAAATAAACACATGAATCGCTCAAAAGAAATGTTAGGATGCATGCTCTATAGGAAAAATACAAGGAAATTTGGAGGGAAATGCTTCTTAGTTAGAGAGAGAGGAGGGACCTCTATTTTCTTATAAAATGACTCTTTGATTACTTGCATGTCATTGCATGTTCTAATCTATTTTGGTACCTAACAAGTCACAAGTGTGTTCTTGTGAGCCTACACAAAGTTTTCCTCCAAATTGATGTCAAGTGGGCCTTTTCAATCCCCCAAATTAAGAATATGAATCCACCAGATCTCTTAACATTTGCAGTGTCACACTGGCTGTAATGGTACAATTGACATGATACAAATTACTTAAAAATGCAAATCTAATTCGCCCAAGAAGTAAAATCAGCAAGTCATTTGATAGCTACAAACAATTAGTCTTTTAACTACAAGAAATTGTAAAAACTCCGAAGGCCAAGATATATGACCAAGCAATTCCTTCGTCCATTTTGGCGGTCTCCTAATAAAGATGGTTTGGTTGACACAATAAGAAAAGGCCAGCAACCGATTGACCAGCAGATGAGGAAAAAATATAAATAAGGCGCATTCGAGATTACTGAAAATTGAAGGAGTTAAATGTAAATTAATCCAGAAACATCTCATCCTCTCATTATAAATAGCTCCAAGAACCACAGGAAGCAAGAAGCCGATCTCTGGGCACCTTGTGTATATAATTCCCATTGTATCAAATCCAAAGCTAGCTATAAAGAGCAGGATTAGATTCTGAAGCATTCGGTTCCAATCAAATTGGGCGCCTTATCATACCATATATCTCCCAAATCTAGAGCCTTCAATTGCATTAGAACCAGTGGACTAATGCAAAGCAAGAGATTCTTCAGGCCAGTGGCATGCAGCTACGAGAAGCTTGTGACATCAGGAAGGAATGAAGGATATACCAGTTGCTGGATGTTATGAGGGGAAGTTGGAGTTGCTCTTGGATTTCTCCACTTGAGGTTTGCTTACAAATCTCTCTCTCTCTCTCTCTCTCTCTATATATAGATCATTAGCCGATGGTGTATGTAGCTTGCATGTACCAATCAGGCTCAAGTTATGACCTAGATTTGTAATCGTGATTCGTGTACATAGGTTCTTGTTCAGATAAAGAAATTATTCTTGTCGAGTCAAGGGAAGATGGCGGCATCTTCGTCGTCGTCGGCGACCATGATTTGCGCGAGACAGGGACGCCACCGGCAACGCTACGAAGGCTGCTATCGCCTTGTCTCAGGGTACTCAACTAGCTTGATATCATGCACACCTTGTTCTTTAAGCTCTTTGGTGTGATGTCCAAAGCTCACATGAATTGTACACATCTGAAGGACAACAGCAAACCAGGTCTCTCCAACGCTTACATAGTCACATGAAATCACATGCTAAGAGGTTTGGAAGAACAAGAAAGAACAGTAGGTTTCGCTTCGCTGCATATTTAATGCCGAAATGACTAGACGATGAACAATAGCAAGTTCTAGATAAAGATAAACGAACAGCAATATATAACATTACACTTGGAACTTCTCTACATGGACCGGAATACTTTTCCTTTAGCCTACCATCTTAAATTTGTGCTCAAATAAGTATTACGCCAATCGTCGTTGATCTTATGTTTTCTTTTACCAGATGCATCCCTTACATGCTCAAGGACGATGGAGAAAACAACTGCCTGAAGGATCATGTGATAGACAAGCTGCAAGTGCTCATGATCTCGACGCGGAAGCGAAGCGATCTCATCTTCCCAAAGGTGAGCCAATCGACAACAATATCATATGATCATCATATGCAATCATGGTTCAATCATGCAAAGAATCTAAATAATTGCTTATAAGTTCCAAGAAATTGTCATGGAAAAGCTTGGTGACATGGTCATGTGGCTGGTGCATGCAGGGTGGATGGGAGGACGACGAGAGCATCGACGAAGCTGCGTGCAGGGAGGCCTTCGAGGAAGCCGGCGTCAAGGGCATTATAAGTGTAGGTTCCCTCTCTCTCTACTCGTGATGTGGCATATATGATATTAAAATCACTAGTTAATTAAGGCCTTTTCTGAAGCTAATTGATTACTTAGTTGGTGGATTATGATTATATATATATTAGATATCACCTTGGATAGATTTTGGTAGGATGTGTGTAGGGCATGTCTTGCCACTATCATGGCTGTCTTTTTTTGGCTGTGATGGACAGAATGGTCAATGTTAATTGGCTAGCAACTTGATTAGAAAAGTCAGTTACCTATCTGTTGCTTGTGGTTGTTCTCTCATATATATAGCTATGTTTTTTTAGTTGTTTGATAGCAAGGAAAGTTTTTGACACGCAACAAGTAGTAATATACAATTCATGAGAAGAACGAATTTATTAGAGAATTAAATTAATATTGCCAAAGACATGCATGATGAGTATGGCCTACCATGTCCTTTTCCTTGGTTAATTGCCTCTAGTAGCAACAAATACACCAATCCTCTTCGTTTGTTAGGTGGCCGACAAGTCATATGACGTACAACTACTACTATGCTAATGTGAATAATATTGCTCTAAGAAAATCTGAATAATATTGAATACATTCTTGCACACAATTTCCATGAGGTGGCATAGGAGTTTTCAAAACAGTATCATGAACAGTGCATCGCATCCAGTACCATCCACGTTTTCATGTCAAAATTAAAGGGATCATTAAGGCACGTGAGTTTTTGTTAGAGATAAGTCAAAACTTCCTGGTTGTTGATGTGCTTAGAGCATATATAATGGTATGATGTCAGCTATCTGTAAGTCTTAATATGTAAAACACGAGATGATGTGAAGAAGAGAGAAAGAGCATAGAGAATTGGACCGTCTCTCATGCAGTAGTCGACTGTAATATGAAAAACAAGATATATTGTACATGAATGAGTTGTCTATAAAGATATATAAAAAACAACATATTGTAGAAGCTGTCTTCAATGCTATCTATAGATAACATAGAGGGATACTATAGACAATAGTTGTCTATACCATTGGACATGCCCTTAGAGATGTGTGTGCTTCAGTTGTTGGATGTTTAAAAAACAATCAGGAGTCAAATAATTAGCAAAACCGTTAAATAAAACATCGACATGTCAAGAGTAGAAATAAGTCACTAACAACTGAGGATGGCTTGAATTCAGGGGACTCAACTGGGAGAATGGATCTTCAAGAGCAAGAGCAAGCAGAACAGTTGTGGCCTGGAAGGAGCTTGCAAGGGTTTCATGTTTGCCCTCCAGGTCACTGAGCTGCTGGAATCATGGCCTGAGCAGATCACCCATGGCAGGAGATGGGTGAGCATCTCATTCTACATTTGCAATTTCACTCATACATACAGACTTTTGGGTGTGTCTATATATATATCAGAAATTCATGGAGTTCTGGTACATGGATTTGTGTAAATGTATATTCAGGTACCAGTCGAGGAGGCATACGGTCTCTGCCGGTACGGCTGGATGCGAGAAGCGCTGGACAAGCTCAAGGAGCAGCTGCTGTTTGGGAGGAACTTCAGGCCCCTGCCGTCGGCGGAGTTGCCGGACTCGTCGAGCCTGATGCTGGCTGTAGCTGAAGGAGGTATAGCATTGTGCTGATGCTCTGCTGCTGCTGATGTTGCTGCTCCCTGACGGCCAGGCGGCAAGGACCATTGACTGGTTTTGCTCTTCATCTGAATTTCCAGGAGCCGATGTTCCAGATCTTGATGAATGATGATGTTTCAGGCTTCTCATCTGCAGAAAGAGATGCAACAATGTCAGATTCTTGTGCAATCACCAGAAGGATGTTACGTCTTGTTAGACGATTAATAACCGTTCCATAGAGCTGAGAACTAATGGGGGAAAAGTAGCTAACCTTTTTCACATTTCATTTTTTAAATGTTTCAGCATTCAGGATTAGATGCAAGTTTGGCAACTGTAACTTTGTTCTTTAAATCCTCGCAAAAAAATGTTCTTTGAAGTTACAAGAAATCTAGTGTCTTGACTCCTGAGTAGGGGTGTTATCGGAGCGGATACAGACAAATATCGCTCATCATATATCTTATTTTGTTTTTTTTCTTCTCAAAGTCAGATATAGATAGTGTCGGATATCCATTTCTCTATCACGTATTTGCTCCTGAGTCTTCGATCGGTCGATCGGATAGAAATTATCCACTTCTTTTGCATCTCTACACGGAACATTGGACAGTAGGAGTGCAATCAAAGCGAACACAGAAAAACTAATCGTTGAGATGTCGAAAAAACACTCAATATCCCCTGCTTACTCAAATGCAGCAATCCACATATTTCCTTGTATCACCTAACATACGAAGTACAGACACATACGGACGGATATTACTCATCCTATATCCTATTCTGTATTTTTTCCTTAGAATCAGAGTCAACACGGATAATGTCGGATATCCATTTCTCCAATCCCATATTCGTTCCGTGAGCATTCAGTCAATCGGACAGACGGGAATTATCCGCTCCGTTTGCACCCTACTCCTGAGAACAGAAATTACTGATACAGAACCACTCTGGGATCACAGGAATTTCAAAAGAACAATGAACTCAACAGTACCATTATATTTGTTTACGACAGAAGAAATTTCATTCAGAATTTTAAATATTAAACGCATACCATGATCTAAAAAAAAAAAAAGAACACATGCTGAGAAACCTCTGGTGGCTGCATAAATCAGATCACTTGCAGTCACAGTGGATATGGAATCAAATAGCTGATGGAGAAGCTGAAAATGACAAATACAAAAGTAGGCAAAGCATGTACACAGTAAAAACTGACAACAAAACCAATCTGAAACATAAAACATCAAGCCACAATGCTATGCCTCCAGTGACACCCAGTTTCCATTCCATATATGCCAAAAAGGTAGGAATCAAATGCTATACTATCAGAAGGCACTACATCCCTTGTGGGAAGTAAAAACATTCCAGAAGTTGCATGACGGGTTTTCCAAAGAAAATGAGCAAATTATACACTGAAAATAAGCTTAGTAACATTTTGCACAGCTTACACCCTAATGCATTTAATCAGGTGAAAAATAAAATGATACACCAGAAATGTTGATTCTAAATAATCAGCACTTTTATAGTGCTACTAGCCTACTACTACTCACTAAGACACTAACACATACATGTACAGTTGAAGCAGTCCACTTCACCCACTTATTCAGAAGAATAGAAAGCCTTCTGTGGGATTGTGAGCTATATACAGATGGAGATGCCCATTTATTTGCTCAAGACTCTGGTTTGCCCTTCTTTGATAGGGGGCTAAATGCAGCTGCAGGATCCGAAGAGGCAGAACTACCGTTTGGTTGGCCCAGACTACCAGCTACCACTGAGTCGCTCACCATGTCAAAGTTTATTCGAGTGTTGATTCTCCTGCTGGTGCTGCAGATTTAACATGAAATGGAGTGATGTCAATGAGTGTGGTGAACACAACTTCATCTTGTAAGAAAAAAATACAACGTCATTTTTCCCAGTAAGTTCACATACTAATTTAAGCGGTTATTTATAGCGGCCAGATCTTTAGATGGGCTTTGATAAGCATGGGTGCTTTCACCGATGCATGCATAGAAACTCCTCGAACTTGGTGAAAGCAACGCATCCATCTGTTAAGTGGTATAGAGAAGCATGTGTTAATGAAATATGGAATGATGCAGAGAGTCAGTTCAAAAAGATACAATTACACTATCCTAGACCATGTAATTGCAAAAACATGGCTAAACAAAAAGAAACAAACAGATAATTAGATGATTATAACTTTATGTTACACTGTAATGGCACAATCAGTGTTTTAAAAAGACCACTTGCTAATGGCATAGCAGAGACTATAGACCATAACTAATTCAAAGCAGCTGTTATGGCAAATAAGTGTGGTTGTGGTGTTAAAGCAGGCCGTGCATCTACTATAGCAGACAGAGATGGTTCAGCTTTCTTTGGCAGCCATATTTAACATCATGAAAGTTTTCGCTCGCACCTCCTCCCTGACTTTCCAAAAGTAATTAGTGTAATAGTAATACTAGTATAGTATATATACCATGAGATCCATATTTCTTTCCCTAGCCTACTAACAACATTCTCATCTAGTCATTTTGATTGTGCAATACCTGTCAATGAAGAACTGAACAGTCTAAACCCGATCAATGAGAACAAACCTCTAGATATAAGGCGAGTTTTATCTCTTTTTTGCATAGATATAAGTAATCATTTTGCTTTTTGCAAATATAGACAAGCTTGGTGTGCTTACCATAGCACTGTTATACGCTAGTGCTGTGCAAACACTTCACTACTCCATCGCTATCCACTAATTGAAACACTGGGAAATTTCATTATAATAACTTGAGAAAAAACATCCATTTATGTCACAGCGGTCAGTTTTACATACTATATACATGATAACAGTACCACAGGTTGGAGTTTCAAGCATCAGTCACAAGACCAGCATAGGTACAAGGACTGGTATACCAGCTGCACCTTGGTTACGGCAATTGCATAGCAGCAGCAGCCATTGCCCCTGTGTTTCCTTGACAACTACAATCAAATATTCTTATGCTTTCTTAAGTAGTTTCATGGACCACTTCTAACTACTAAAACCTCTTTCCGATATCAGTTCACTACTATCTTTTGTGCGTCATTTAAAAATCCAGCCAGGAGTATGAATCACTTGATGAGCTTCAGTACATCCCACACTCATAGCATTTGTCCTATGGACAATTTTCATACACTTCGCAGAAAGGACCTACTAGTCTTAAGCTTACTTAGAATGAAGTGAAATGTGGTGACACAAGAAACAATTACAGCAAAAAGTATTCCAACCCCTCTTAACAGTACAAAAGGTATTTAGATGACCCACATCGCGAGAATTGTCCCAGTCATTGATGTGCGTGCAAGGAGTGACCTAAAAAGGTTCTGTTGAGATTTATCTACATGATTATGTTACAGGATTGTGCGTATAAGAATTTTGAACATACATATGCTATATATAAAGATCATGCTAAGCCAACCAAAATAAAGGTACATTGGCAGGATACATAGGTCAGCCTAATAATTAAAATATAACTGAATGAAGAGGAAACAGACAAAGTAAAGCAATAGAACATAGAAATAAGGGGAGAAAACCCACACCTTAGTTTGCCGCAAAGGAGACACATAAACATTATGGGAAGATGAGACTTTCTTTGGGGACATATCTGGTAAATTTGAGAAAGGAGATGGCTTGGGTGATCCAGGAATTTGGCCTAAAAAGCAGGTAATAGAAATGACATAACATAAGTTAATTCTAAGTGAAGAAATAGCAGTTAAAACTGAGTAAAAGAGCAGAGCATATACTATTAGCATTCTTCTTGTCTTCCGAACGAGCACTAGAAGGGATTAGTGCCACCAGCAAAGGCTTGACTGCTGGAACAAACACCTCATTATAAAAAACAATGATATCAACATGGCGTGATCCTAGTCCCTGTTAGAAAGAAAAAAGTTGTCAGAACAAAAGAACAAAGATGAAATCAGAAGCTCGGGAAAGAAATGTCAGGAGAAAAGAATAATAAAGATGAAATCTGAAGTCAGGTACATACTCCATTGCGATTTGTGCTCCCAACGAAGACACTTCTAAAAACTTCTGGTTTACATTGCGGTTCCCTCTTGTAATTGTTGACAATCTCCTTAAACGTCAGCGTTAATTGAGAAACCTGTCAGAAAAGGTATAGTCAGAACAAATAACAGGAAAGAAATAACAGGGAGCTCATTAGCTGGCATATGTGAGACCTTTGCAACACCATAGAGGCAGCAAAGAATAAGTTGGTCGACGTGTCTATTAAAAAACAAAGCTGTCTGTTGATCAAGAATCTGCTTGAAGATATTATAGACACGCTCTGTCTGTTCCACATGTCGGAGCCTTTCACATAAGTTTCTTATTCTAATAGCAGCCAACTTCAAGATCTACAAAAGTTACAGACCAGAATTAGAATTTCAACAACAAAACTAAATGGTAGAGATGAAGTTTTAATTACAAGATGACCCGTACTTTGGAAAAGAAGATCTGGACCCCTACTTCAGCACATTTTTCATTCCCACCAACAGGGTTACTAACAGTGGGGCTGCACAAGAAACAAGTAGTAAATCAAATACCTTCAGTGAAGTTATGAATACTTAGTTAACAGAAAAATAGTATGTCCGAACACTAGTACAAACTGAAATGGGTGAGCAAACCTTGCAAATGTGGACTGGAGAGGATGCCATTTTGCTTTCAAGTTACTTAACACCATATGGCTTTGCTTTGGTGGCGGTGTCTGCAAATTGCGATCTACCAATGTGTTCCTGAATTCATTGCATAGTCTCTTTGGTGACTGAGGATCACCGTTGTTGTCTGCAACAAAGATGTGATAAATGAATAACCAAAAATAGCCAGAAGCAATTAGCGAAGAATAAATAAAGACAGGGATTAACAAAGTCAATAACTGCTTGTTTCAAAGAAATTACAATCTAAGTTCCTATGGTTGTTGACTTCAAAGCTCTTGAATGGTGAACACTTAAATGCCCCATATAGTCAGCCATAGTTACCGGATTCGCTATAAAACCCCGCGAATCACGAACCGGATTCGTCAAACCCGAACCGGTTTAGGGTACGGGGTTCGTGTTCGCGATGGAAATTGGAAGAAAAAGTGGCGAACTACGAACCCGAATCCCGTACTGCGACTCGAACCGCTTTTCTGGTAACTATGGTCACAACATTCCTTGTTCAAGAATGTTCCGGCTCTACACAATCTACTACAGTTGATACAAAGGAGAATAGGACCTGCGCTGGTCTGCAAAATTGAGTTCATGATACCTTACACAGCAATAAATATGACTGTTCATGGATGCTAAGCTAGACTGTACTGCTACGAATGGAAAAGTTTATTGCAGTCTGAGGTTTCCTTGGTGCATAATACTTTGTTTCACATTATAGATGCTGGTCTTTTGGGTTTCATGGCCATAACTTGTCAGCGCACATTACCTTTTTCATTTGTCCTCTGCAATATCAGCAGAATTACTAGTATTATTATGCAAACCTAAACCTAGCAGAAAACATTGTGCAACCAAACAGACAGCTAACCTGATGTAAGAAACATGAAGCATTGTGCAATCAAATTGATAAGATAAAATGCAAATCATTGTGCAACTAAACTGATCAGAGGATGAACAATCTGTAAGTAGCAAGTAGCAAACTCAAAAGAAAGGATCACCACTTTCGGAGATCAGGAATAGTTAATCACAAAAACTTCAAATAAAGGCTGAGTAGCAAAGTACCTGGACCAGCAGCCCGCTTTTTAGATGGCGTAGCTGGCAAGCCTTCAGCATAAATATTCTGCCGTGCTATTATGTCATCAAGAGATGGCATTGGTTCAGCCAAAAGACCGAGGCGATTTATTTCCGAAGCAAGTGATGGCCTGGCAACAACCAGTGAATTATACAATGATGAACCTTTCTCCCATGCCATACTTTCCAAAAGCTGTTCTTCTAAAGAATTTAAAAGCCTTTTCAATTCTCTCGGAAGGGTTTCTTCATGTCTCACAAAGTTCTCAATTATTTTGCTCAAATCAAATGCAGTTAGACCAGTACTCTCCAAGACAGCAGGAAACATCATGATGACTGTCTTATGTGTTGCCAATACTAGTTCAGCTGAACATGCAATCAAGCATCGGTGGAAACGCTCATTTGACAACAATGGAGTTAGATTATTTACATTACTGTTCTGTGCTTCTGCTCTGCAAATTGCCTCCAACACCCTATAGTACAACTTGGAAGCCTCCATTTTTCTTGCTTCTGCCCATGGAATATCAAATGCATTTGCACAATTGAGGCCTATGGAACCACCTCGATCTCCAGAAGTCTTGGTTGGAAAAATTGCTTCCAAAATTATGCTGACCCTTTTTGTTACATCATTTGTCAAATCTGTATCACAAGACGAAAGGAACTGCTCAAGCTTAGAGGAAGGCTTCTCTGGCAATGAAGATATCACCTCACGAAGCCACTTAGCAGTTGTCATGGCAGAAGTCACTGGTGTCATTTGCACAATCTTGACTGAACCACCATTGGCAGGTGATGAAGGGGAACTAGGGACAGTCAACATGTTCTTTATTGTCTTTGTAGGCGACGCTAGTGTTTCAAAGACACGCTGCAGAGAAGGATGAAAATAATGCGCAAAAGGAATTCAGTCTAGATTACTGAAAAGTGAAAAGATTATGAATCATTGTGAATACCTTTGAGCAGCTTAAATTAGTGGAGCCTACTGAAGAGTTTTCAGCACCGAGGATATTGTCAATATTGATCAAAAACATTTTCCAATCAAGCTCCCCTTCCCAGCCAGTGGTATTGCTTAGTTTCTCCAATTTTTCAAAATTTGACAGAAAACACTCCTCTTCAAGGAGATCTTTGAAATACATCAGGCCATCTGCCACCATAACAATAAAGCAACACCTCAGTTAATTAAATTACAGCCAAATAACCAGAAGTCAATAAACACGCACGGACACACACACAAGAGAGATAGATGGGGAGGGAGGGAGGGTCTTTGAGTCATGCCTGTATCTATTTTATCCAAATTTTCTGTTTTGCACCCTGAAGCACTTAGTGCTTTCTTGCTGAAAAAGTCCTCTATCGCCTTGTGAGACTTTTCCATCAGTTCTTTCAAGCGGTCTTCAGAGGTATGATAGTTATGACACAGTGAAGCAAGGAGGTCCACACCTCTCTCAGTTTGTTTGACTGAATTAGAACAAAACAAAAATTGTAACTGTGTGCATTGCTTTAAGAATAAATTAAAAAAATACAATTGGAAGGAACAATTGGCACTAAGTTGAGAATTATTACTTAAGTGAGAAGAACCTTCGATTGTGAAACTCCTAAATTTCGCAGGCACATGAATTAAAAGTATGGCCTGCAATAGATTAAACAATTTTGACAAATTAAGACCCGGAAAGGAAAAGGGCAGGTGGTGGCCATTTAGGAAAGTGGTCAATTAAACATAAGCACCAGTTCGCATTACTAAAGGTTGAAAAATCTATAACGAAACAGAAGAAAGAGAAGCAAACTGACCAATATGGCAACTAATCCATGGATGCAGGATACCAGGTCCTTAAACAATTCTGGTGATTTTGAACGAAGCATTAAGAAGAGTAGCCACCCAAAACAGATATACTCGGGAATATTTGTAGTAGATCCAGGCTCCTGATCAGTACTTGAACTTGAGAATAGCTCATTAAATGCTTTTCGATAGAACCTGGAATATTGTGAGAATATAGGTCCAAATTATGCTACCATATATAGCAAATAAATGAATGTCAACAGTATCAACTATGTATCAGTTGTTATTTGTAACACATTTCTAACAAACTTACGAGCTTCACATCCCAATGCAAGAGAAGAGTATCCACCTACAGTGCTATTATCAGACTGAAATTGTGTACAAGGGATGTAGTGATTTTTTACCTGCTTGCATCTGCCAACAGATTTACCAAATTCTCCAATTGCTTCAACTGGAATCACAAGTTACAACATCCATGCAGAAACAAACAAGTTAGCACCTCCCAAAAATCTCAACCCGTTCAACGCAAAACAGGACAGACCCTCAACCCACCTCTAGCCGATCTTCCCAATCCAACCCATACCGGCTCCCTAAAACATGGCCAATCTTCGAAGCGAGCTGCTGCGATTCCTTGAAGAAGTCATCCCACCTGCACATCAAACCAAAGGCAACCGCAACCAATTCAACCAAACCCTAAAAGTTACTACACCACAGTTAAAACCATCGTAACAAAGCATCACCCACTTGAGCTTGCAATCCTTCAAGATCGCACACAGCCTAATCCCAGAGCTCTCTTCCTTCCTCCCCTTCAGCTTAGCCGCGCAGTACAGCACGAACGCGAAGCACAGCCTCTCCACATCCTCGGGCTGCAAGGATCCAAGCTTTAAAACAAAGGCGCGTAAGAATCGAGCATTCACCAAATAAGACAGCATTCCTCACCGATCTGCTCCCGAACGACGGCGACGCGAGGAGCGCGCCCTTGCCCTCCTCCAGCAGCGCTGCGGCCTCGCTGGCAACGCCCTCGTCCACTCCCAGCTCCTGCACGAACACCCCAATCCATAGGACCTCGAATTTCCACCAAAACGGCCGAAAATTCTGTCAGTGACCAAGAGAGATCTGACCTTGCAGAGATCCGCGAAGCGCGCCTCCACGGCGGGAGGCGGCGGGGGCTGCGCTGCCATGGAGGCTACGGGCTGTGCACCCACCCCCGAGGCTTCAGAAGTATCACACGGCGGAGACGACGAGGCGGCCGGCGAAGTCACCGGAGTGCGGAGCTCCGGCGAGCTAGGGTTTGCGGATTTGGGGATCCCGATTGGGGTGGGGGGGGGTCTCGAGTGCGAAGTTATTTGTGCGGAGGGGTTTTTGGGGAAACTTCCGTTGTCCGTCTCTTCCCGCCTGATATTTGCGGTATTGTGTATTTCTAGAGGGGGTGGAGTGCAAAGGTGACCGCTATTGTTTTCCGTTAAGTAGCGATGGGACTTGGGGCTATTAGCCAAAGCGCGGGAAAGGTGGTCGCAGTTTCTTCCCCGTGCGCGCCATAAGTTGGCCAATGAGGAGACGCCACCTGGAAATATCTATTGCAATTGATTTCCAACATTAGAATTCACGTTGCCTAAAGAATTTGTATATCTCTAAAACTATTCGTTCCGAGTAGGATTGCTTTTTAATTTAGATATATTTTGTATCACTCGATATTTTTCGTTTAGAAGCTCTAATTACGAAAACATATATTTCAACAGCTACTTACTGGATTTCGCTTTCACTGTGCTTGACTACTTACCGCCATCGACACCATGTTAACAAGATGACACTTACAAGGCAGATTTTACTACCGTCGACAACCATTTTCATCTTCTTAAACCAATCAATTGCAAATTTGTGACTTGAGTGGTATGTTTTTTGAGGATAATTCACTATATATCACTGAATAACTTCATATCTCTACAATATGTCTCTAATATATCATAAATATGTGAACCCTGTGCTCACATGTCAATCTCACAATGAGTGACATATAAATTATGTAATTATCCAATAACATATTGAGAATTTTCGAGTTGGATGTTTCGTTGCTTTTGTAGTGACAAGACGAGGATAACAAAGAAAGGGAAACAAGTGAAAATGACATTAAGCACCTATATACATCAGTTATTCCTACGACAATGAGAAAAGAAAATCGACGAAAATGGCCCACTCTTGGCAATGTTTGTAGTGCCGAGAGAATCCGCTGGATACCTTAAGGCATGTGTAATGTGGCGAAAAAGCACGAGCCAACAACTTTTCTGAGGCCTTAGCCTCGAATCTAAACATTGGAAGGGCAGGAGGCAAGAAGTTGGCTTGAAATCGGATCTTGTTGAGGAGCCTTAGCCCAAGAGAATTAAAAAAAAAAAAGTTGAGAAGAGAGAGAAACAAGAGTCATACGTTTGGAGGTTGGCCATTTTTTAAATCTTTTGTTTAGTCTGTGGTATTGGGTCCCAGTTTCAGAAGGAGTTGGTGCTAAACACACGAGAAAGTAAACTTTGCTCCGTATGTCTTTTTAGTCCTTCTCACTGTAATACATCGGCTCAACATTGAGTCCAAATACTACTAAATTACCTCAACTACTAATTTAAAACACATATTACATGGGATATAATATGAAATAATAAATGCATCCAAATTGCTTAATGATCAACGCACTAGATAGTATTACCGAATAAGGAACCAAATAGAGAATAAACAATCCAATGAATGAGTAATCAAGTTATAACCAAACTCCTAAACTTAATCAATAATTATCAAGTCATAGAAGAAATTATTCATCACACCAAAACAAACGTTCATATGGCCAATTTATTCATTTGAGTGAAGATATATAGTATGATTATTCTATATGTGATAGCCTTTCCCATGCGAGATGCCGTCAATGACCCACCTAAAACAACAAATAAACAAGGGTAAGTCCACGACTCAGCAAACACTAGTTACAATGGTAAATACATAAACTCATTAACAATCGATGCATTATCATAATCTCATCATTCTCATTCTTAACAATATAATTCTCATGTATTCAAATGCTATGATGCACCTCTTTCAGTTGATACCGGTATAGCAAAGTGTTCATCCGTGGGTGATACACTTTTCTCCCCCACTTTCTTGAGGGTGGGGTCTCTACCTCTATAGGACTTTAACATAGGACACGCTGAATTAGCCATAAACATGGTAGTACTCACCGCCCTGACCCTTATGTAAGTGAATGATGCAACAATTTATTAAACAATAATAATATCACCATGTCATTCCCATCGTAGTTGCATCAATATCACAATATAACTCTTTTCATCAATATTACCATGCCAAATATGTAACTTAACAAAATATAATTAAATCTCATGGTAAATAACCCAACATGACAACAATAACCACCCGTTGTTCACCTTATACCCAAACACTTGCCTCTTTAGCTTCTAGGAGCCGAATGATGCAAAGACGGCACGACACTTGAGGCAACACTCCCTGGACAACCAATTAACATACATTCAAAAATATGCCAAACATAGTACCAAAACTTCATATATCCCGCCCTAGCATGTTTACGCAAAAACGATCCAATTAACGTAATCCTACCGGTCGTCTTACCAGCTGTCCCAGTAATAAAAATGATTTAACTTTCACATCGGAAAACCAATTCCAGCAAACTAAGACTTTCGGATTCCTAATGAAATTGCCTACAACTTCCTAGTTATAGCGAACTCTTGAATTCCTGCTTTCTTCCTCAAGGACTGCCCCAAAATCTGTCAAGACAAACCGCTTCACAATTTCATATCTTTAATTCTAAAACTTGAAAAGATATGAACAATACTAGTTCTGAAAACTACTTAAAATTTTGTAAATAATTCAAGTTATCACCAAATTTCTGGACAGTGACCTTCCCGACGTCGTAACATTTTGCTCGCTAGTCCGAATCTAGTGTTCTAAATCTTCCTAGAAAATTAACGAAAGCATCTATAACTTTTCTAATTTGACAAAACCTTGAATCTGATCCTAAATACCTCAAATTTCTCCCGCAAGGTTCTACGTCGAAACTCAACGAACTAAGACACGGTGAAATCTACTCTTCCCATGATCCAAGCGATCTACAATTTGAATAACGATTAATCTAGAACCAACTAAAGGCTACCAGATCATTACCTCTTCCTCTTCCCTTCTTGTTCTCTCCTGATTCCTTGCTTCTCCCTTGACAGCACAGAAGATCCGGAGCACATGTGGTTGCACGCAGGACGCAGCACAGAATATGCACAGCAGCAACTTTCTTTTCTCTCTCTCTCGCACAACATCTTCTCTTTTATCCCCTCCTCTCTCTGGAACAACATGAAAAAGGCTTTGCATGTAGGCAGTGCAGGGGCAGCAGAACATGCATGCGCAGGAAGCTAGCATACTATATCATGAACCCACCGATGAGCCTACGAAGTTGTGTTGCACTTGCACCTGCATATCATCCTCCTTGCATTTTTAATTTCCCACTTAGCCTTCTTCACCTTTCATAAAATTTACATTTTTTTAATAAAAGTCCGCTCACATACATTATTTAAAATTATTATTATTATTAACTCTTCTTAAAAAGCAACAACTAGCCTGTACCTCACTGCCTTTTTTTTACCAAGGAGGAGTACAGAAATTTGTAATTTTCCCAACTTATTCTTTTGCTTGATGATGTACAGGACAGGTCACAGGACCACAAGATGTTGTGTGATGCAAACAGGGAAGACAACTGACTGTTTTCATAGTCCTAGATTCCTTGGAGGCATATGAATTTATTTTTTCCAGATATATTAGAAATGCAGTCCCTCATGTTAAATTATTGTTTTCATAATCCTCGGATGTCGCTTAAGCATACCATCGACGCTAATTTACATACTGAACAACGATGTGCATTGTTTTAGCAAGGCTGAATTTCCTCCTTCCTATGAAATTTTGTGGCAGCTGGAGAAGGAAGAAGTCAATTAAGGTGGCCACAAAAAGACCTTGGTGCTGACTGCTGCCATGCATACAATACTCGACCTTAGTTATTCAACATTGGTCAGGAGATCATCACTCCAATCCATGAATCAAACCAAGCATTCATAATATATCTAGAAATAATAAATTCATCTGCTTTTCATGATTCTCAATGGCAGGTTCATTTTAGAAGATCCTTTGGGGTGGTGCAGTTAATGGAAGGGGAACAGCTAATGGATAAATTAAACAACTACAATGTAACATCCCGATTTTTGCTCTATTTTAAAAATGCATAATTTTCTTGAGTTTCAAAAACTTTTAATTGCATATCAAAATTTTCTAAATTTTTTTTTGTCTGGTAATAAAAAAAAGACATAAAGCAATCTCCTTAACTTCAAAACCGAGTTTACAAAACTTCTAAATAAAGTCTATTCAAACCAAAAATATTTAAACCTCGTGGAGGCAAATCCCTTTTCAAAACTCGAATTCAAACACAAAACTATTTGGGAGAGGTAAATTAAAACCAAATCTTTTTCTCCTCATAACTTCGGCATGGGCCAAAACCCATCCAGCCAGCCCATCTTCCTCCTTCCTCTTAGCCTGACCGATAGCACACCGCAACGCTGGCCCTTTATTCCCTCCTAGTCGGCCCACAGGAACGCATGGAGCCATGGACACCATCATCTTCACCAAAACCGGCTGAAACCACTGCCACCACCGCCATCTTTCACATGGTGCATCTCGGCTCGATTCCTCCCTCCAGCAGCATCACCTCACCTTCCCCAATCCTTTCCCACCACTTATTTGGGTTGGCTTCCCCCGGGTCACCGCCTCCACGTCGAGTTCACCGCACCAACCCTTAGCCCCTCGATGCATAGATGCTTGTGATGCACTCAATTTCTAGACCGCACGATGAGAGTCTTCTCCTCGTCTCTTCATGTCATATCGTGTTCCTATTTCCTATGAACTTGGTAGGCTAGCCATGTTGCCCTGGGATGAACCATAGTTGTGCTGCCATTTTGGAGTTCCCGCCGCCAGAACCAGCACACCATCTCTTGTGTCGTCTACACCCCAAGCATCCCCATGCCACATAGATGCTATACCAGCTTATGTTGTCGCTACCCATAGGCCCTTTCCCTTCCTCTTCCTCCCTATTCCCTCCTAGTCCGCCCAAAATCAAAAATGAACTTAAAAAGGCAAAGGAAATTAAAAACCACAAATCTCGGTTTAGGCCAAATTCTAGCCAGCCCAACCCATTCCTCTTTTCTTTTATTTTTCTTCCTTTTCTCCTGGGTCGGACCACCTTTTCTTCTTCCCTTCCCAGCCCAGCGTCGCCTGGCCCAGGTGGCCTCCCTCCTTCCTACTTTTTCCTCCATGTGAGCACCTCACTCGCTGCACGCGTCCGCCAGATGTTATCGCACATGCCGCACGCTCCGCCGGCCACACATCGCTGCTCTGTCACCCACATGTCACATCGCAACCTCAGAGCATGGAGCCATGGACACCATCATCTTCACCAAAACCGGTTGAAACCACTAAGATAACACAAAAATCCATTCTAGAACTTCTTTATAAATACGCCACCACCGCCATCTTTCACATGGTGCATCTCGCTCACAAAAGTCGATTCCTCCTCCCAATAGCCACCACAACATAGCTCGAATTCTCCATTCGTACCACCCAAGTTCAAGTTTTAGTGAAAATGTTATAGTTTAACTCTCGAAAGACCTCCCAAGCGTGTCTATAACTAAGGACTTGGCTATTCAATAGAACCCTACAGGTGTACACCTCACCTTCCCCAATCCTTTCCCACCACTTATTTGGGCCTAGAAAGAATTCTACCGGTCACCGCCTCACACGCCGAGCTCACCGCACCAACCCTTGTTGACTTGTGCTCTCGCCACCAAGTTTTCTCAAATTAACATAGCATACCTTAGTTCGCATCCGTCCAACCGCCCACACCATCCACTCTAGTGAGTCCCCCTTGATGCATAGATGCTTGATGCATAGTGCCCCATGACGGATCCTATCTGAACACGTTTTGTTTCAACTCGTTAAGTGTGCAACCTATTAGGTTTATGCATAGTTGGTTGTGACTCAGAAACCCTTTTCCGACCACGAGTCATAGTGGTCCCTAGCATGACATAACGATTCTCGAATACACACAAATTATATTGGATAAACCTTAATGCAATATAATCTACAACTAGGTCCTCATCACTTACGACCAGCTCGTATCTCGTCACCACCAGTCCGTATTTAAGTATGACCAGTCTGAAACTGTGTACGACCAATTCGAATATAGTCTCAACCAGTTCATAACTCCTTACGACCAGATTTTGATCATTCTGTGATTACGTTCGACTAGTCTATGACCAGCTCGTATTTCCATACGACCATCCTATAACTGATTGAACTAAGCGACCTACCCGTGTATTCTCCCTTTGCCTCACGATATCTGGTTTGAACTTCAGGTGAGATATATGTCATCCATGGACTATTCAATACTTTCTCGATCGAGTATCGGATAACCTTATGTGGTCGAACTCTTCGACCACGAGTGGTATGGCCATGCACTTTCTTTATCTGACCACTTCGAGAGGCCCAGAGATATCTCTCCCATTATGTTAGGAGGAGCAAATCTCAAATCCGACCAGTCACATCTCTCCGCATGTTTCATAGCATACCCGAAAGCTACCTTTATAACTACCCAGTTACGAGTAGCGTTTGGTAACCCCTAAGAGTGCTATTACACATGTAGGGAACCATGCTGATCTCAGGTCTAAGGATTATACATTATCATTGCTTGAGACCAACTAATGACGTATGGAATCATAACAATCTCAATAGTGTCTCAAGGTGGGGTCTATCCAGCCCTATGTTCTCTAACATGTGTTCACATTATTGATTCGATATTCATATATCCATGGCTGGTGAAACATGGTCATTAATCAATACATGTACTGGTCGTAGAGTCACTGGTGTTTTGTCCAGTGACATTCGACTAGGGATAGTTTTAGAATGACATCATATAAGTTAAAGAGTTTCACCAACAATTCACATACTCGTTGATCTATATAACTGATGATTCATTCAAGGAACAAAATAACATTTACTCAATAACTCATAAACATATATGTGATATAATCATCTCTATGATTACCTCTAAGGCATATCACCAACAAATAGACCGTATAACAACCGTAGTTGGGGAGTGTTAACCTATCGGGGATCCCAAAAAATGTTACTAAATTAAAATCCGCTGACAAAGAAAATCATCTGATTTATGTACGCATAGTAGCACCAAAAGCAACTAAGTATTTATTTATTATTCACGTCTGTCGTATAGATTGCAGAGGATGAACCAATGCAAGCAGGTGTAATTGATCCAGATTGTGTTGATGATCTTTTCTACAACTACCAAGGCAAGCCTATCTCTTGAACATCAACCTAGTTATATTAAATGTAAAGTTACCTTTTTGTATAATTATACATATGTGCATGAAAACTATCTCTCAAAATCAAATCAAGATAAAAAGAGATAAAAGTAAGAAAAGAAAATAAAAGAGATGAAGATAAGAAAAGAGCAGTCTAGCTGACAGGAGCAGCGAGACTGTAAGAGTTAATATTAAGGCTCGTAAAGGAGCCCATGGCAGGAAAGAGATGAGGGAAGAGGTAGGACCCTTTACATATGGATAATATATAAGGACCAACAAAACTCTTACTCGATAAGGGGTCGTATTTAAGTGCCAACCATTTTTCCGTTTCGACGGACAAAAATGCTACCTTGTTACATAGCTATACTCTCCACATCGGGTAAGTAATATGGTGTGAGTATGTGTGAGCCATGGAGGAACCCAAGACTGGTAGAAAAGTCTAAAGTGGGGAATCCAAGGCGCTATAGTACTGCAAGGTGGAGTGTTGGGTGCAGGGATGTCCGGCCCAACCAATATTATGGGAACTTGGTGGAGGACTGGGTGAGCGCCCGAGGACACCGACGAAAGATAATGGGTGGAGAATTAATCATGTAACTTAGAAAATGTTCTGTATTCTGAACTCGAAACCGCATCAAAGGAAATACGAGAGACCTAGCATAAAGAGATATCAGAGTAGCTATGGGTAAAGTGGTACAAAGCTTGCGTAGTGCTAAATAAAATCATGAATTCATACATGTCTCCTGAAGTGGAGTCTACGGTGACCACTAGGGGTTTATCTTCTTACCGAGTGACAAGTAGTATTTTTAGAATTAAAACTGCCATGTAAATTTTGGTAAATTATTTTTCAGAAAAAGAGATGAGCTAGAAAATGTGATAACGAATAGAGAAGAGTCATACAGTGCATCTTTGCTAATAAATACTTGATGAGTACACTAGTACACATTCTTGTTATTATTCTCCTTTGTTAGATCCTAGTTCGGCTGGGAACTATCCCGAGTGGGATGAGGAAACGTTGGTGCCGAGGAGACCGCAGGAGACGACGACGCTTACTACAAGGAGCAGGGTGAGGTGGACACCCTATTCGGTGCATGGACGAGTAGACGTCTAGTGGAGCAGGGTAGGCCAGCGAGGGGATTTCTTTTCTGTTGTAATTATAATACTTGTAATAAAGACCATAGCTTTGCATGGCTAAATGTTGTAATAAACTACAGTTTCTATTTTTTATTGTTCTACTGCGCTAACTTTGGTAAGGCTCACTATTCATCGAAGCGGTGTCCTACCGGACAAATGAATAGTAATCCATATGCTTAAGTGTGATTACCCTTTGGGGTAACAATATGGGGTGCCGCATGAACCTCCATACCATGGTACCCCCAAGGTGATTTGTGCTCATCGTGCACAACAATACCCTCAATGTCCACCCTGTTCCATTTCTGTGGGATGGGACCTTCGTCCTCATCGAAAGGGTCATCGCATCATCATTTAAAGCTTCACCCTCGGCCCAGGTCGTCAAGTCATCGATCTCTATCTGATACACTATGCTATCGACATGCTCACTTGCATCCGCCTGTCCAGTGGGCTCAGTGTGCGGTGTGCGATCTTCCTCTTCTGCCTTCGCAACATCGGCCACCGTGTCCTCTTCATGAACCACGCGTTGCGCACCTGAGCTACTCCCACCAACCGGACGATAACCGTCGGCAGGGCCTCGTGCAACTCCCTTCAGACATGCTTGCATGAGTAGTACGCACTCGTATCCACGGCGCCGGCAGCCTTCCACAAAGCTCTTCTATGCAACCATTCGTATCAGTCTGCTCAACTCCCACTGAATGTGTGTGGCGCAGACTTAATCCAAAGCCCATGTATGACGACATTGCACACCTCGAGATATAAGGAGAAGCTGCAGGTGAGCCACGCAGGACATCTACGATTAGAGCATTCTCCGCGTCAGAGTGTACTATACTAACTTATGGGAAACCACTCAGGTCAACATCGTATGGACTTTCACGAATCGTACCAACACCGTAATACACTTTTAATCTTGTGGGCTCCGATATGACTGATTTCTCACTGCAAATATTTTGAACATTGCAACTAGCCATTTATCAATATACATTCATGAAATACGTGCTAAACCAATAAGTAGCGACATGTTGCCTACATTCGGATGAGAACAAGAACGGATGAGACTATTACATTCATGCGAAGACATTCTCTCTTTTATCAACGAGGTTCCTTATTCTTTCTCTCTTACCTCCCGAGTTCCTCTCCTCTCCTTCTCTCCCTCTTTCAAGCTCCTTTGCTTCCCCCTGTTGTTCTCTCTTCTCCTCTCCTTCTCCCCTCTCCCGACCTTCTCCCCCTCTTCACTTCCCCTCTCCTTCTCTCCCTCTTCTTTCCCCCTCTCCCGAGCTCCTCTCGTTCGCTCCCGAGAAAAATGGTGAAAGAGACTGTCTGGGGGACCAGGTGTGCCTTTCTATACAACCGTCTAGTCGCACAATTGTTGGACGACTTGGCGGCAAGTAGTGGCCCAACGGTTGAGCGACACGTCGACTAATCACTCAACCATTAGATCATTACTTGCTGCCAAGTCGCCCAACGGTTGAGTGATGGAGGTAGGAATGATTGGTAAGTAGTAAGGTAAATTATATTACAATGTACGAGGGAGGCAGGAAATGGCGATAGCGCTCATAAGCCCTTAGTCGCCCAACGGTTGAGTGACTAGAGGCTAATGGCGCAGCTGATGTATGATTATTTCTTAAAATAAAAAAAAAAGATATATTATTGTATTTCAGAATAAAAAAATATTTTTTAAAAAAATTACGTTTACAACTACACGTTTGAGGTCGAAGAAGTCGGTGACGCACTGACGCTCAAGGATGTCGGAGTGAACACATGATCGAGCAAAGAGAGCAGGAGAGGTCATCGGCAAGATCTTCAAGAATAGCAGCTCTTAATTAAGATTAAGAAGAAGTAGCTGGACCGTCGATCCGCTGCTTAATTCGGGTTACTTGCTTTTTTTGAAAAGGGAGAAAATCCCAGCTTTTATAAAGCATGTAACAGTTTACAAAAAAGAAAGCAACATCTGGGTATGCCAGATTTTCGCAACAGTCCAAACTAAACCCTTACAAAGATAACCTACCACAGCCAACTCCAAAAGAACCGACAAACAGTCAGAGGAACTAGCAGTCAGAGCAAGCGCCAGTTACTGACTGGAAACCAAAGTCAATTACAAGTTCCTAGAGACACTACTGCCCGAATTACAAAAATCCTTAGCCCACTCCTCAATGTTCCTCATGAAGCTGTCCAGCTTAGAACGACCAACCCTGGTAAGAAGGATTCGCCATCGCTGCAAACAATATAGAAATTTGTATATCACATCCATAGGTTGCCGAAGGTAAACCCCCTCAAAAGCCACCCTGTTTCTAACACTCCAGAGAGTCCAAGCGGAAGCTGCAAACTAAACAAAATTACATTGTAATCGTGAGCCCTCCTATCTAACCAATGTAATTGAAAATTATCAACAGAAACTGGAATACACTTCCAATTAAGAGCTTCTTTGATACCAATCCAAAAAAATTTAGCAATGACACAATTGAACAGGATATGATCAATACTCTCAATAACACCACACAACTTGTAATGCAAATCCCCTTTCCACCCCCGTTTGCTAATTTGATCCAATGTCTGAACTTTATTAAGATAACACTTCCACACAAAAATTTTAACCTTCAAAGGAATTTTGCATTTCCAAAGTTTTTGCAGTTTCCTAGAAACAACACCCCCAAAAAGAATTTGTCTATATAAGGATTTAACAGAAAACAACCCAGATTTCTCCAAACACCAGACAGCTCTGTCTGGAGCATTAGAAAGATCTAAATCATCCAAGACAACCTTCAAACTTTCCCATTGAGCAATGTCCTCAGCTCCCAGACATCTCTTGAAGGGAATAGTCCACTGATTATTGATCAAACCTTCTGCCACACTCATATCAGGGAAGCAACTAATATTGTAAAGACTATTAAAAGTAATCTTGAAAGGACAATCACCATTCCAGACATCACCCCAAAAAGAAATGTTAGCTCCACTCCCAAGCTTGTACTTAACACCTCTATCAAACCAAAATTTTGCTTTAGACAATTGTTTTCAGAACTGAGAACCTCTGTGAGTGTTAAAACTATTTCTGAAACTGCTTCTAGGGAAATATTTAGCTTTGAGAATCCTAAACCAAAGCTCAGTACCAGCATAATTCATACGCCAGATCCATTTAGCAATCAAACAATCATTCATAACTCTTGTATTGATTACCCCTAACCCTCCAAAGTCTTTAGGTCTGCACATAGCCTCCCATTTCACCATGTGATATTTAAAGCAATTGTTCGACCCCCTCCAGAAAAATCTGGATCTAACAGTGTCCATTTGCTTATGAACCTCCTCACCAAACCTATAAAACCCCATTGAATAGGTAGGCAAACTACTCAAACTGCTATTCACCAAAATTAACCTGCCTCCAGACGATAAGAGCTTGTTTTTCCAGTTGTCAAGTTTTTTAGTCAACTTGTTAATCACCAAATCTGCCGCCCTCACCCCAATCTGTCTATCTCCAATCAGAATACCCAGATAGGTCATAGGTAAAGAAGCCAGCTTGCAGTCAAAAATATCTGCTGCTCTAGTAGAGTCCTCTTCAGACCCTCCCATTACAAAAAGCTCACTCTTATGATAGTTTATTTTCAGACCTGACATCCATTCAAAACAGTAAAGAAGGAATTTCAAGTTCAGAAAGGTTGTCTCATCAAACTCTAGCATAAGCATCAGATCATCTGCATATTGCAAAATAGGGACTCCACTGGGCACCAAATGAGATATCAGCCCACTTAACAGATTATTGTCTTGAGCTGTTTTTATAATTTCTGCTAAAGCATCAGCAGCCAGATTAAACAGGAGGGGAGATAATGGATCTCCTTGTCTCAAACCTCTATAAGTCTTGAAATAAGGGCCAATTTCTCCATTAATATTGATCATCGACTTTGCCATCTCTAACAGCTTCCATGACTCGATCAATCCAAGCGTTGGAAAAGCCTTTCCTCCTCATAACTTCCTCCAAAAAACTCCATTGAATTTTATCATAAGCTTTTTCAAAGTCCAGTTTCAAAATCACTCCTTTCCTCCTCTCTCTTCTGGTCTCATGAATTATCTCATGCAAGGCAACCACCCCATCCAGAATGTATCTGTCTTTTATGAAAGCCGACTGACAATCATTAATCAACTTATCAGCAATCTGACCTAATCTATTAGCAAGCAGTTTAGTCAGGATCTTAAAACTGACATTTAAAAGGCAGATTGGCCTGAAATGTTTAATACTATTTGCCTCTTTAATTTTAGGAATCAAAGAAATCACCCCATAGTTGAGTCTCTTCATATCCAAATTACCTCTAGCAAAATCTCTAACCAGATCTGAAAACTGATGTTTAATCAACTCCCAAAACTCTTTAAAGAAAAAGGTTAGAAAGCCATCAGGACCAGGAGCAGAATTGACTGGAAGGTCCTTAATCACTTGCAAAATCTCATTACAGTGAAGTCTTTTACCAACATGAGATTATCTTCCTCGAAACTCTCACCATCGCTCCAAAACCCACTGTTCAAACCCACTTCCTGAACAGGCCCAGTACCAAAAAGATTTCTATAGAAATCATAAATGTGGCTTCTAATGTCGTCTTTATTATGAATCAACACCCCTTCATGTTCAAGACTGAAAATATAGTTCTTCCTCTTCCTCCCATTAGCACAACTGTGAAAGTAACCAGTATTAGCATCTCCTTTAGTAATCCAATCTAGACCACTTCTTTGATGCCAATAATTTTCTTCCATAGCATAAGCCTGTTCCAGGTCAGCTTCAATAGAGTATCTATGTGACCACTCCTCAGAGTTTAACCCATGTAATTCTGCCAAAGAATCTAAATTCCTAAGTTGATCAAGAAGAAATATTTTCTTTCTCTTGTATTCACCATTAAGATTAGCACCCCAACCTCTCAGAAAACTCCTCAACATGGCAACACAACTGGTCCATTTGTCAAGGGAATAGACCTTATCAATAGCTTTTCTGACAAACTCCAGCCACTTTTGATGTAAAAGATCCCTGAAAGATTCATGACCCATCCATTTTCTTTCAAAATAGAATCTGCTAGTCTTAATCATAGCATCCTCTCCAGTGCTAAGAAGAATAGGATTATGATCAGAACCAACCCTAATAAGACTCTGAACATGACACAAAGGAAAATGAGCTTCCCAGTCAGTTGAAACCAAAATCCTATCTAAATTAACCATGATGGGACAACTTTGCTTATTTGTCCAAGTATATTTTGCACCCCCTTTTTTGATCTCAAGTAACTGATTATCAGAAATGAAATCATTGAACAATCTCATAAGGTGGAAGTTCAAATTGGTGGAGCTCTTGTCTCCAACCTCTCTGATCAAATTGTAGTCACCCCCCAAAACCATAGGCAAAATAGTACTTTTGCATTTGTTATCCAGTTCATCCAAAAACTTTTGAGACAAATCATGATGAGCAGGCCCATAAACTACCACCAGCTCCCATCTAAAATTACTCAACCTGCATCTAATCACCATACTAACAAAAAGCGCAAAGATCACGACTTTCTCGCTTCCGAGAATTCTTCTTTAACCCCCAACAAGATGCCTCCAGAATGTCCTGCTGAAGGGATCCAATGCCATTTAAAAGTAAGATTGCCCACCAGGTTCTGAAGCTCTGTCTCAGAAAAATTCTGCTTCAAAGTTTCTTGCACCCCAACAACATCCAGATTTTCTTGAAGGACAAACTCTTTAAGCTGTCTTTTTCGAGCAGCCTTCCCTAAACCTCTGATGTTCCAAAATAAAATTTTCATATTATTGATCCTTTTCGACTGACACCACTTCTTTTCAGGTTATCACTCAGCTTCTTATTCTCAATAGTATCTAGAACACCCCTTGTAACAACATCATTTTTGCATAAAATCTCACCCCCCTCAGAGACATTCACACCAACAACTTGAGTTTCCTGATCCTTCTTGTATAACTTTTCTTTCTCAGCTTTAGCTACCGCAGCCCTAACAAGCTCCTGAGCTTGCATCGCTGAGATCACTTTGTCACTATTCTGAGTATTACCCAAGACAATGCCACAGGAAGTAGCAACATTCTCTAAGTAATCAATAGAAGCATGATTAAGAACATTAAAGGAGGTGACAGATTTACCTTGGGATTCCAAGTTATGGATAGATTTCAGATTAGAAGCCTTCTTCGCCATGGGGATCCCTTTATCTTGAATTCTGGAACTCTTTCGAACTGCTTGTTGAGGTTCCAGGACTTTGTGTTTCCTGCCCTTCTTTTTAGGGGTCCTCCATACTTCAGCCACCCCTTCATTAACAAGACTACCCAATAATGCAAAATCCTCTCCCAAAGGAATCGGACCACTAACAACAGCTGCCTTATGAACCACAGACTTATCCACGTCAACCAAGTTCCCCGAGATCAATGAAGACACTGCTGGAACCACTGAAAGCTTCTCCACAGTTCTTGTATCTGTAGGTGTCCGTAAACAGGGCCAAAGAGATGCAGATAACACTTCAGGACCACCTTCGGTATGAACAATTATATCTCCTGGAGAAACCTTCAAAGTGATAGATTCACTAGGATTGATCAATCCCATCTGTTCAGCTGGAAGATCACAATCCCCTAATAAATCCAAAGAATCCTTACCAGCCTCCTCATTTTGTGATCCTATCTCCCTTCCGGTATCACTAGGATATCTATAATTCAAAGGAACAATCTGAAGAGCATTAAGAGGCTCCTCATCCTGTACCTCTCCCACATTATCAACCAAGTAGTCTACCTCTCCCTCACAAGGCTCTAGAAAATCAGCAACAATCAACTTCTTCTCCCCATGATCAGAAGAGTGGGAAATAACCAAGTCAAAACACTTGTCTTCCTGCTCAGAAAACTGTTGTTGTTTACCAGTATGTTTGTTGCTCCCATCACCACTCTTATGGTCAGAGGATTGATGTTTTTCACCCCCAAACTTCTCAGCCATCTTTTCCCATTCTGTTTTTCTATTGCTTTCACTTGACTCAGCATCATCATCTTCCTCATCGTCAAACTTTTTGTGCGCATATTTTTTTGTGAAAATGATCATAAACAGGTCCTTTTTTCTTTCCTATTACACCCCCTTCAACCTCAAATTTAATTTCATACCCCATAGAATTGATGAAAATTTCAACAAAGCAATTTATGCTAGAAGGATCTCTACTCAGAACCTTGACTCTGACAGGATCCGCTCTCAGCAGGCTTATTTCATCAACTTCTATAGGTTCTCCCACCGTACGAGCTATTTCCTTAACTATATCAGCAGATTTCGCTGGGCCTGGAATTCCAGTAACCAAGATCCAAGCTGCAGTCAAAACTGAAGAAACTTCAGAGTCTAAATTAGACTTATCAATCTTGGCTTTGATTGAGTGAAGATCCAGTTCCACCCCCCGTGCTTTAGACCAAGTATCAAGCATTTCCTTAGAGGGAAAGACTACTGCATATTCTTTTTCAGAAAGCTTCCGAACTTTCCAATCCCAATCAGGTTTAATCAAGTGCTTCAATTCAGCCTCAAGTTTGCTCACTGAAGCCACCCCTTCCTTAATATGTACAATGCCAGAAGCAGCTAACTGATCTGACAATTGCAAACCTTCCACATGTAGACTATAAAAACCTTGACCTGGTATTCCAAAACCACAAAGCTTCAAACCAAAATCTTTCTTTTCCTCAGGGCAGCCAGAAGTCATATGTCCCGTCTTTTTACACTTGTAACACACCGGAGGGTTAGTGCAACGAGCTTGATGATGTCCTGACTGCAAACAACGAAAGCAAGTCCCTCGGTCCTCAGATCTAAGCACCCCAGTGTTTGGACCAATGTCACCCCAGTTTTTTTTTCCAATCATCACCTTTATCAGCCACTGGAGGGAAATCCCAATTAGCTTGAGATCTACTATTATCATCTCTGAAGTTACCTCCCCGACCCCCAAAGCCTCCCCTAGGGTTCCCTCTCTGAGAACCCCCTTCACGATTCAAATGCTCACGACGAGATTCATGGAGCCACCCCTTATCCTTAGAAAAATTTTCTCTAAAATCACCCCCATGGACATTCGAATCAAAACGAGCCCGATCAGAATCATGAACATCAGAAAACATACCAGATCTCAGATCACCCCCCTGAGGACGATCCTGATTCCACCGTTTTTAATCCTTCTCCCGAAGAAGTTTTGAACGGAGATCTGGTTCCACCAAAAGAACATCATCTTCCATCCAAGCATCAGACGCGCGACGCTTTCCTCCGGCCTGACTACGACCACCCCCACCGAACCCCCGAAGGAGCCTCCCCCGACCCCGCTCCATCACCTCTCCCCTAACAACTTCCGCAAAAGACCTAGTGAGAGGCGGTGGATTAGGGATCCGCCGCGCAGATCTAGCTCCCGCTCCCCACCGTCGAACTTCGCTCTCTCGCGCAGCAAAACCTAGATCGCCCACACCCACTCTCTTGGGAAGCCACCGCCAATCTGAGATCGGGATTTTCCGCCAGGAGTGTGCGAACAGGTCGGCAATAGAAGTACCAAATCTGTGAGTCGAAACAGCAAACCCTACCTCGGAGCGAGTGTCATCTTCCTCCCGAGTCGACACGTGCTCACCCTGGATCAATGGACGGAGGATCCCCTCTCCAGACAAGCTTCGACGAGAAGCTTCAGTGGGCTCATCCTCCACACCATCCCTCCGCCGTGACGCGTGCTCCCCGAACTGAGATGAACGGTGGAGCAAAAAACCCACGCGACAACACTTCACTTGGGCCGATGTAGACTGCCCTAGCTAGGTGGGCCAAGGAAGTCGAACCTCTGCCCAGCTCCGGCGAGAGGCCGAAATCCGTGCGATGACGCGCTCGATCCGAGGAAGCTTCGGGTTTCTTGCTTTAATTAGTTTAATCTGCACTTAGTTCAAGTAGCGGTTCCTTTTAGTCAAATCGGCTGTCTTTTCTTGATGCAGATGTTGTGGACTTGATGTCGTGCATATCCTTACCCAGTCGAGAACTGTCTAGTAGTCGATAGTCACCACTCAAAACAATAAAGCGTGGTGTGCGGCGAGCACGCCGGTGTCACGAGATGATTTCCGTGTTTAAAAAAGCCTTGCACTGCAATATGGTAGATGAGCATCAATCTTTTAACTCGCTGCTATCGCAGTATGACTATGACGTCGCTAACAGAATGTTATTTCTATTGATTTTTCGTGTTATACAGTGTATTATATTTTTTTAGATAATGGAAGAGTCAAAACCTCTCCCGGCCTCTGCATCAAAGGATGCACACAGCCCAAATTATTACAAATAACCAAAATCCAAAGTATCCAACAAATTAAAGTGACTTGAAATGAAACAACACAACCAAACCAAAAGACGACTGAACTTTAAATTCAATCATTACAAATTCCGTGACTAAACCGCCACCCATGATTGCTGAAGATTTGCTTCGCCACACATTCCAGCCTGGCACTTCCGCTCAACATCAACTCCTTCTGGGTTGGTTTCTGCAGATTTGCCCATGCCCTCATCCAGTGCCCACTCAATAAGATAACCTGCAAGGGATTATTGATAGCTTTTTTTTATCAAAAGCTGCATCATTCCGACATAGCCAAATAGACCAACATAAGGCACTAGCTCCAACAAGGAGTTGTGTTTTTAACATATTTGGAATACCAGTTAACCAATTCCCAAATAAGTTGGCTATATTCACCGGGGGAGATAAATTAAATGCACATTGAACAGTCCACCAAACAAGACGTACAAAAGGACAGTCAATAAAAAGATGTTGGATTGTTTCATCTGCAATACAGAAACAACAATTTTTGCTTCCCCTCCAATTTCTTTTGAGTAAATTATCTTTAGTTAATACTACTCCTCTTTTTAAATACCAAAGGAATATTTTCACTTTTAAAGGAATTTTAAGTAACCAAAAAGAACACTTATTGGGGACACGATAATTTCCAATAAGTGCTGCATAGAAACTCTTAACTGAAAAAAGCCCAGACTTATTTAATGTCCATCGAAAAATATCATATTAGCAAAGTTAAATCAAGGTCCACAGTACTCGTCACAGTTGCTGACCCAAACACGCTCCTAGTGCTAGCTCAAGCAAGCCGAAAGATAGGGTAGATACAAACACAAAGGGACAAAGTTTGCAAAGCAACCGATATCCCTTGTGGGTGGTCGTGGATTGTCGTAGACCAACTAAGGGTAGTTGTGAGCCAACTGAGGTGGTCTTCCTTTTTTTTATTCTCTTTTTCTTTTCTTCTTCTTTTTGATTCTTTCTTCTTCTTCTTCTTTTTGCGCAAGTGACCTTGGCTCACAACTCTTTAAAACCCTTTTCCGGGCCTGGGGATATATGTAGGTCACAAACTTTTTCCGGAGAGCAGGGGTATAAAGGTAATAAAAAGATACTCTCTCTCTCTCTCTGAACTTTGGCTAACTCTGTTTCGGCTATGGGATTTCTTCTCGGTCTTTGATGGGTCGGACATGATATGATGAGTGCGTGGGTGTCCGAGAGCAACTAGAAACAGATAGACTCCGAGTAGGATGTCGGGGCAGAAACGAGTAGATAGTCGAATCCGACTAGGTAGTCGAACACGAGGAGGTGGTCGGATGGGGGTGTTGGCTCGAGTAGGTGGTCGGATGGGGGTGGTGTTACGAGTAAGTGGTCGGATGGGGGTGGTGACTCAATCTCGGCTATAGCAGACAAACCCTAATTGCAACGGATGCAACCAAGGACAAGCCGAGATACACGATGACCAAAACAGCAAAGACTCGATGCTAGAAACTAGATCACGACGACTAGACCAAAGAACAAAGACACCGACGATGGACTCGAACTCAACAACGCGAATCTCGAAAACAAAATTGCGAAAGGCACAACGTGGTTTGAACAGCGAAAAAACTAAGATCTAAAACTTTTTGTGGGGCAATTTTCTGGACTCTAGGTGATGGAAACAACTAACAAAAGGGGATAAACGAGATTACCTAAAGGGTAACCTTTGCTCTGATACCAACTGATGGCTAGGTGTCCTGATCTTCCGATAGGTTCGATTGATTTCGTCGTGGGGACGTTGACGCTTTAAGGCTTTCGACCAGTAGATCGTCGCCTCGCAATTCGCTACACCCGCACGACTGTCGTTATCGACCACGCTCGCACGTGATCGACCTTACCACGAGGGTTATTGTTCCTGCAAGCAATCGAAGCAACTCACAAGAACAAGGAAGATGCAATCTGATTTGTATTGCAAATATGAATGAGGATCAACAAAATGGGGTTCCTCAAACCGTACAACGGCAAAACTGCAAGTGACAGAATAATTAGATCATTACTTGCTGCCAAGTCGTCCAACGGTTGAGCGACGGATGTAGGAATGATTGGTAAGTAGTAAGGTAAATTATATTACAATATACGAGGGAGGTAGGAAATGGCGATAGCGCTCATAAGCCCTTAGTCGCCCAACGGTTGAGCGAGGCTAATGGCGCAGCGATGTATGATTATTTCTTAAAATAAAAAAGATATATTATTGTATTTCAGATTAAAAAAAATTCCGTTTACAACAACACGTTTGAGGTCGAAGAAGTCGGTGACGCACTGACGCTCAAGGATGTCGGAGTGAACCCGCTGGCGGTCGAGCAGCAGAGCAGGGAGAGGGTCATCGGCAAGATCTTCAAGAATAGCAGCTCTTAATTAAGATTAAGAAGAAGTAGCTGGACCGTCGATCCGCTGCTTAATTCGGATTTCTTGCTTTAATTAGTTTAATCTGCACTTAGTTCAAGTAGCGGTTGTTTTTAGTTAAATCGGCTGTCTTTTCTTGATGCGGATGTTGTGGACTTGATGTCGTGCATATCCTTACCCGATCGAGAACTGTCTAGTAGTCGATAGTCACCACTCAAAACAATAAAGCGTGGTGTGCGGCGAACACGCTCGGTGTCACGAGATGATTTCGTGTTTAAAAAGCCTTGCACTGCAATATGGTAGATGAGCATCAATCTTTTAACTCGCTGCTATCGCAGTATGACGATGACGTCGCTAACAGAATGTTAATTCTATTGATTTTTCGTGTTATACAGTGTATTATATAAACATGAAAAACTTGTAACAAAAAATTGGCTAGACGTAAGTAAATAAATGAAACTAAAAGATTGATGTTTAGTTATTTTTATGACATGTAGAGTTAAAAAATAAAAACATAGTATATCTTTAATTTTTGAAATTGAATTTATATAAAAATAAAATTTAGAGTTTAAATATTTTAAGTTGTTCAATGTATACATTGATGTTTCAAAACACATATGAGAAATTTCAAGTTTCTTAAAATGGAATATGAAACATCAAAAATATCTAACATTTTAAAATATATTTCAAATATATAGTATTATATATATATATATATATATATATATATATATATATATATATATATATATATATATATATATAGGAAGACTTTTTCCTACTCCCGGGTGTAGTTACTCCCTATTCCGTATCTCATAACGTAGGGAGTATCTTGCGCAACCGAGAGTATGTATGTATAATATACGAGTATATAAGACCATATAAGTGGTATTCACATCTTTTCAGGGGTGGTATGTACAATCTTTTAGATATACTCCTTTTTATGTGACATACTCCTTTTTATATGCGAATATGAAGGTATTTACAAAATATGCTAAAAACTATAGACTTTCTTGCAATTTTTTCGTGTGATTCACATTGGAGTATCTTATAATTAGTATATGAGTATACCAAAAATGATAAAGGAGTATGTCAAGTTCTTTTAGGTGGTATATCAAAAGTGGGAGTAACTACACCCGGGAGTAGAAAATATTTTTCATACTCCTTTTTATGTGTTTTTTGTGTTGGAATAAAAATACTAAACACCATATCTTGCGATTTTTTGTGTCAAAATAACAAGTATTAGTTAATAGAAACCCAAACAAACCATTAACATATTAATCCCTCTGTTCAAGAATATTTGGCCCTCTTTGACTTTAAAAGACCGACTCTTCTAGTTGAGTTGGTCCACGTGGGAATCTGCCGAACAGTTCGGGCCAAATCCTCGTGTTCCTGAGTAGGATAAGTTCATTGAGTTATTACAAGTAGTATTGCTCTCAAGCTAGGAAGGAAAGGTTTTTCTTTCTCGTGATAATTTGTTCTCCGAAGATGCATGTGACCTTATTTTTTATGAGATCGTTACTCTCTATCTTTTTAAACTCTGCTCCTGAGAAAGCAGACTGATCTGACCAATTAAACTTGTAATCTTTGACTAATAATATTTTTCTAAATATTTAGATTGGTTGTATTAAAATGGTTTTGTTAGATTTATCGCAAGAAACACTTTCATAATATTATGCTCCCATAGTATTGTATAAATGTATTAGTATAAAATATTCTAAAACAGAAGGAGTAAATAATTATTCAGAAGACTAAAAATCTATAAAATATATATTAGAACAGAAATACTAGAAAACGTTATAGCCAATGAACACTATAGGTCGTGTTCGTCCGATCCAAACCATCCAACACACCTGATTTACCCTACCTCCACCTTATTCCTTCGTTTCCCCCTTCCTCTCACTCTATTCCTTTCGATCCAGCCACCTTATCCCTTCCTCTCGCTCTCCTCTCACTCTCTCCCCTTTCTCTTGCTCGGATCTAAGGCTGTCGGCGGAGGAGGAGTCAAGGCAACGCGTAAGCCGACGAAGGAGCAGAGGAGACACTGGGCTTAAGGTCGAAGGAGAAGCTGGTAGCGGCGCGGTCGAAGGAGGCGGCACAGCTTCGAGGCGAGATGTCGGGGCGACTCGTGGCAGGAGTCAGAGGTGACTAGGCTGGAGGAGCAACCGCGGCTCGCCACTGACGGTGGAGCAGGCGGCGGTGCGATCACGGTCGGGGAGGCGGTGCCGCTTCGCAGAGAGGCGACGATTCGGGTCGTCATTGGAGGCGGAGGTAGTGCGTCACGAGGAGCAGCCGCAGTTCATGGTAGGAGACAGAGGCGTGGACTCGCAGCTCCTGGCCGGTGATGATGGCACAACAGCTAGCCGGGGGTACACGTGCATCTGAACATGTTTGAAACTTGTTTTATTTTGTTCGATTTTTGAAAAAAATTTGGTGAAACTTTGCCGAAACCTGTGAAACCTTTTCTAAAATTTGTTAAAACTTTTTTGAATTTTCTTGCAACTTGTTAAAACTTGCATAGAACTTCTCATGTCATAAAACCTGAATTGTCGTGAAACCTGAAACCTCATGAAACCTTATGAAACCCTACGAGTGGAACCTGAAACCTCGTAAAACCTAAAATGTGAAACGTTGTGAAACCTAAAACCACATGAAACCTTATAAAACTGTTCCAAAGCTATATAGATAGCGTGAGCTAGCAGCACCTATATTAGGAAAACTTGTAATCTTTGACTAATGATATTTTTCTAAATGTTTAGATTGGTTGTATTAAAATGGTTTTGCTATATTTCTCGTAAGACATACTTTCGTAATATTATACTTCCATAATATTTTATAAATATATGAATATAAAATTAAGCGTAAAGTTAAACTTTTTTTTCAACTTTGGAGACCTAAAAAAAAGTGGACCAAGTATTCTAAACCGGAAGAAGTAAATAAGTTTTTAGAAACCTAAAAATCTACAAAATATATAACAGCAGCTAATTACGCATAACGGATTGTATCGGCCGTCACGTACATATATTAAGATAGAAGCCCCGTTGGCCTGTCCTCTTCGAGCCACTTCCGGGGCCATGCTGTCGCGTCTCTTCCAGCCACGCGTCGCGTCGGCACCACCCGTCCCGTCGTCCCTCTCGCCACCTCGCTCCCGTCACTTCCAGATGCTTCGCCACTGCACCTATGTAAAGCCAACACGGGCGCCCTTCAGCTCAAGCAAGCTACTACTCCAAAACAGGCGCGAACGCTAAGCTAGCAATCCTGTCACTTGCAACCAGCCGTCCTTCCATCACAGATCGCACTCGCAGTGCGCACCCGATTGGCGCCGCCGTGGCCATGGCTTCACGAGCAGCCGCTCTCCGCACGGCCGCCCAGGGCTACTGGAGGTCGTTCTCCACGGCCGCCTTGCACCCCGACGGCCCAGCCAGGGCCAGGAAGCCGAAGGGCGACTACGTGCCGGTGTACGTGGCGCTGGGGTTGATCGCGCTGTCGGTGTCGCTGGGGCTGAGCACGGCGCGGCAGCAGCTGGCGCACGCGCCCAACGTGTGGGTCAACAAGAAGAAGCGGGAGGCGGTGCCCGAGGTGGCGGACCCCGATGTGGCGCTGGACGACGCCGAGCGCTTCGTCGGCGGCTCCTCTTCCGCAAGGTCGCGCACGTCCAGGACGACCGCTCCCTCAGGGCTGGCGTCGCCGACCCCGTCTCCGACTACACGTACGTATAGTACTACGCCCATTAATTCTTCTCGGTTGATTGATTAGTGCGCACCGTGATGTTTGGTTTCCGGACAGTACAACTCATGTTGATTCGATGATTTTTGTGTTTTCAGGGTGAGGAAGGCGGTGACGCTCAAGGATGTCGGGGTGGACCCGCCGGGGATCGAGCGGAGCAGGGAGGGGGTCGTCTCGGGGAGATCTTCAAGAGCAGCAGCTAGCGCTTAATGAAGAACAGCTATCCAGATCGTCGCTGATCCGCCGCTTAATTCGGGCTTCTTGCTTTAGTTTAATCCAGTGGAGTCAGATCGGCTGTCCTTACCCTAAAAGTCGATCGATCAGATGTGATGTGAACTTGTGATGAGATGTTGTATATATCCCCTGGTATGGTTCTGAACAAGTCTGCCGAGTCAGATCGGCTGTCCTTACCCTAAAAGTCGATCGATCAGATGTGATGTGAACTTGTGATGAGATGTTGTACATATCTCCTGGTATGGTATGGTTCTGAACAATAAACTGTGCTCGCTCAATCTGGTTCGAATGGTTCGAATCCTCCTTGTTAAATACGTTGTGTGGATTATCTCTACAACGAAAGATGTGGTGCCCGTAAGTGTGCGTAATTTGTGTTGACGCGGGCTAAGATTCCGTGTTGCACGATAGGAGGCGCCTGGCACCGTTTGCACGTGACAGAGTCGGGAGTAGCACCCATCCGTACCTTGTGGCGAGGTAGCGGATTCGGAAAATAAATTTTACAGCGGAGCCTCGGAAGACGTTTTATGTATCTACCGTCTATCAGGATCAGGAGAGAGCGGACAGTAGGAGGGGGAGGGTTACGGTGAGGTCCTCTTCTATAGAATTTGCTTCCATAGATATGACGCGTCGATGTGTTAGCGTTAGAGCCGTTTCAACCAGCAACTGCCACAATGCTGCTCTTGGAAGAAAGGAAATTTTGGCTTTGCGATACTAGCCCTGTCGCGACAATTTGCAGATGTGGCGCGAAGCTTCGTTTGCATGGTGGTCGACACCCTGTCGATGTAACACGTGGTCTCATTCGGTCCGTGGGTGGTTGGGTGTGGTGCCTCGTTTGCACAGTGATCGGCGGACGCGCTGTCGACATATGGCCTCGTTTGGTCCGTGGGTGGTTGGACGCGTCTCGATGAATTTGTAGATGAATTTGCAGATGTGGCGTCTCGTCCACACGATGATGCGTTGTCGATGCGACATAACATGTGGCCTTGTTCGGCCCGTGGGCAACCGGATTCGTGCCACGCTAGCTTATCTGGCCCGTAGGCCACGGATTTCCCTGCATGTCACCCTATCTGGCCCGTGGTCGGCCGGACCCAATCACCCTATACGCACCCATCCCCTCTAATTCGTCACCTTCATCACGTCCTTGTCCATATGTATGCATGCATGCATGCAGGAGTTTAGCGCAAGAGAGAATCTTTCCCTTCATAGCACCCTCTCATGTAGGCTATTTAATCGCAGGAGAGTGTGATGTTCGCGCATTCGCTCGCTCTCTTGTTTTCTCATTCTTTTGGTTTCGGTTTTGGATGATTAAGTATTATTTGCAGCTATCATTAGCAGTCATATCAACAGGTAAGTTTCTCCTCGTACGTTTTTTTTTTTAATTTGTGGCTAGTAAATTAGTCGTAATGAAATTAATATTACTTAATTTATTAGTTCTAATTTTTAGGCATAGTTAATTAGTTGCCAATTAATTAATCGTAAGTATATTATTTTACTCAATTAATTAGTCCAAAATAGTTAGTTGGAATTAAGTCTTCATAAATTAGCAGTAGTTAATTAGTTGTAAATAATTTAGTCGTATTTTATATGATGTGATTAATTTGTTATTAATTAGTGGTAATTAATTTAGTGGCCTTAGTTAGTCATAATAATTTTTGTAGTTAATCTGTGGTAATAAATTTGGCATAATTATTTTAGTGCTATTTAGGCCATCGTAATTAATTGACTAATGTAGATGTCATTATGTAACACACGTTCATTTATGGTAATTAATTAGTCTTAATTATTTTAGTCACAACTATTTTAGTCGTACTTGATATGGTTGTAGTTATTTAGTGTCTATTAATTTATTTTCCGTATTTATGCGTAATTTATAATTCCTACTAATTTATCGTCATCATCAATTTTTTTACTAATAGTCTGTCTCTTCCATGTTCTGCAAGTCATGCCTCTATCGGAGCTTTTGGAACTCTTTTACAACGAGAACCTCGGTGCAAGTCGTGGATCGACGGAGGCACGGATGGCCCTCCACCTCTGGCGCTTCGGGCAGGGAGGGATTGTTGGGAGCTGAATACTCGCTACATCCCCATCCTCCAGGACACGGGCTTGTTGCCCTTCGCAAGTGGTCTCCATCGAACGCCACTTCACCTTGGACTGCAGTGTGCTATTGGCACTTGTCGATAGGTGGAGGCCCGAGATGCACACCTTCCACTTTCGATGAGGTGAGATGACGGTCACTCTGTAGGACGTCTCATTCATGACCGGTCTCCTGATTCGGGGAGAGCCACTTGTTCCACACCATCCGTTTGCGGACTGGAAGGCCATGCTGGGAATCGGTTCGGCATACCTGTGCGGGACAGTGCCCGTGGCGTCCCTTGAACTTGGCTGAGTCATTTCAGCCAATGCTCGAGGATGCACCCGACGAGGTTGTTCGAACACACCTCGCCGCTTACCTTCTCTATCTCTTTTGTTCGGTCATGTTTTCCACAAGACAAGGCGATTAGGTGTACCCCAGCTTTGTCCGCATCGCCGAGTCTTTGGTTGACGCGAAGGCTAGGGTGATGCCTCAATACAACTAGGGATTAGTCGTCCTTAGCACCACATATAGGCGGTTGTGTGACACTTCGAGGCGTGACACCGATGTCAAACCCATCCTTGCTTGTTGATACGTGCTCCTGCAGCTATTGAGTTGGGAGCACTTCCCTGTTGGACAGCTGTCCTTCGAGAGAGCAGTGCACCCGTACCCCGAGTTGTAGGACCCGATAAACAGGCCCACTATGTGGGCTACAGGTGGGCTGCTTGCACAGCTATGCTGGGCGAAGGATAGACTGACGAGGTGCTACTCGTTGTTTCATAACGAGTTCAAGTTGTTGCACAACAACGATATCATCTGGGCTCCATGGAGCCCAGATTTCGTGGGCTCGGTAGTGCCACACGGGTTATCCTTGCAATGCATGCAGGACGTTGGACTATGGGCGACAACATGCCACCTGGTGTTTGCACATATGGTAGAGCCTTACGCATTGCAGCGTGTAATACGACAGTTCAATTTGTATCAAGTCGTGCCTTCTCCCGATGGTAGGATGTTGTACGACAGTTCGATTAATTAGGGTCTTAGCATGGCTGCAACAAATGCCTAAGGGTCTTTGCAGCTCATACTCGCACACAAAAGAAACAACGATCTAAGCACACAAAACTACCGCCTAAAGGGCGACTTACTAAACTGAAACTAGCTAAGCCTGAAAAACTGAAGCCTAAAACGAACTACTCAAGAAAGCCTCCACAGCCGCGGCGATGCTCCTGCCGGCTGTAGACTCGGAAGTGAGTCGGCATCTTGGCAACCGATCCGATGCCACAATCGTGCAGCGAGAGCAGGCGTTCGGTCTGGCCCAGCTCGGTGGCTCCTCTGGCTCTGCGGCTTCTTCTGGCTCAACTGGGCCTTTCTCTGAATCTTCTTCGGGATCCTCCTCGGGGTCTTCCTCTTCTTCGTCATCCTGGTCGTAGAGAATCTCTTGCAGAGTAGCAACCTTCTCTTCAGCTCTTTGTAAAGCCTCATAGATATGATCCAGCTCTGTGATAGTCCTCTCCAATGCTTCCTCCTGGGCGGCAAACTGGGCGAGGTGCACAACTGTAGCGTTGCTTTGTTCTTCTGTAGACGGGTAGCGTGCCGGCAAATCTACGGCCGCAGCTCTGGGGTGGTAACGGAAGACGGTGTCTTGAAGCTCCTGTGCGTAGATGTTGCAGATACGAAGCATGGCCAAGCGTGACGACTCCTGGATGCCCTCCAGCCAAGTGATCTTTCTCACGGAGATGTGCGAAGGTTGGCTTGCCTTGTCGTTCCTCCTAGCGTAGATCGTCAGACGACAAATCACTCCACTGTTTTGACCGTTCACAGTCCAGTTGTTGCCGATGTACAACGGATGATCAAAGCCTCCAAGAATCTGCAGCAGCTTCTAAAGCTCGGTGGCATATTCTCCTGTGCGCTCACCATAGCTTTGGAGACGAGGCATCTGTCAAGACAGACGAAGGGAGGGTAAGAGCAACTTAAAAACAGCGGAGAGAGAAAAGATTATAGCAATAGTTGAGTCGAGAGAGACATGAGAGGAGTTAAGCAATTAATTAATATTGCAAGTTAATGTTTGCTTTAGAAAATAATTTGGACACTCTAAAGACGGCCGATCTAACTAAGGTCAAGACCTACAGTCAGTATGGCTCTGATACCACCTCTGTCGGAACCCAAAATTACGATTCTAGAACCCTCTGTGTATAATGCACTAGTTCAGGATCACGCTAGTGCACACAGTGTTAACATCGGTGACTATCGATCCACACAAGTGATAAATAAAGTAACGATTAGTTTGAATAACAAATAAGGGTTTTGACCTTATGGTCGAGTTTACACTTATTGAGCCACGCAGGGCTAACAGAGAATAAAATAGCAGCGGAATAGAAATAATTTCAGCGTAGATCCCATCAATTCACCACAGACAACCGACTGGGATCCAGACCTTAACGATCAGCAACCTTCGACGAACTCCTCTTGAGCGGCGTGACTCCTCCTCTTACAGTAGGTTTGGGCGCAAGTTTTACAACAAGCGTGAGTACACAACCGTACTCGCAAGTCATACCACAGAATGCAATTTATAGATGCAGACTTATTCCAAAAGAAAAGGCTTATGTGGTTCTTTTGCATAAAAGCAACATTTGCAATTGAATACAATAATAGATTGAAAGCATAATTCATAACAGATAGACAATAGTAATTTAACAGTTATTTTCACAAAGACGCAAAGCTAAGCAGATTATTTCACATAGCCTCATGACTTAGATCACATAGCTCCCATCCCAAACATTTTATGAAAACTACCCCTCGTGATAAGCAATTTTTAGGGTTTTTGAGAGGTAGAAAAATACATCAACACATCCATCTCAGTCATTTACATCCAATGACTGCCCAAAACCATGTTCATTTTTGAAAGATGATGAATGGGGTAGATAAAACCCTGATACTTAAGCAAGGCTAGCATGGCGCTTAAGTATAGCCTATAACTAGTATAGTTACCATATATTTACTAGGGTGACAAGGGTTTAAGGCAATTCAATTATCAAGGGATGGTATATTAATAATTAAGCATCAAATTGGCATTTAACTATCTTAGGGTATTTAACATACATTTGCATAAGAAAATTAAAGCATGCAATTTGATAATTTAAAAGAACATAATTTGCATAAAATGTAGGTTCAATATGATCAAAGTGTTGACTCGCCTGGGTCTAGGGCTAGGTGATCTTGATACTCTTGAGCTTGATCGAAGTGGGTGAACGATCGTACCGGAAAAAGAAACAAGCGAGCAAACAAAACAAATAAGCAACAATAATCATCAAATGAACTCCAAAATGAACCAAACTAGTACCAACAGCAAGAGCTTGATTTTTGAAATTTTTAGAAACAAACTTCGAAATTTTTGGAGTTGAAATGAGGGAGAAATGAGATTTTAAAGTCTCTCTTTTAGATTAAAATAGAAAAGGGAAAGAAAATCAACACAAAAAAATAAGAAAAAAAAAAAGAAAACGGCCCACGACTTTGCGTTTCGGCTCGGCGCGAATGGGCCAGAGGCGCGCGCGAGGCCCGCGACGCTCGGCCACAAAGAAAGAGAGGGCAGGCGGGGTTCTCTCGGCCCAAAGAAAAGAGAGAGGGGGAGGCGGTTAGGGCAGTGGGGAGGGGACGACGCTGGCGGCGACGGGGCTGCCCTAGGACGGCGGCGGCAGCCACGAGGCGGCGGTGGTGACGGGGCTCACTGGACCGGCGACGAGCGACGGCCAAAGGACGCGAAGGCGCAGCTAAGGGCGATGGTGGTGACTACCAGAGGTGAGTGGCTTTGGCCTCTTTGCTCGGTGTTTTTGCTCGGGGAGGAAGCGGACAAGCGAGGGGGATTCGGCCGGAGGGAGGCTTTATAGCCAGGGAGGAGGGGGTAGCCGTTGACGTTGGGGCAGCGCAAGGGCCGAGGGCAGCTCGGTGCAACGGCGCGGCGGGGTTGCGTGCGAAAGCCGAGGCGGGAAAGAGGGGATGGGACGGGACGAGGGCACGGTCGCCGGGGCGGCCTGACGCGGCCAACGGGCTTGGTCGGATGCGGGCGGAGCGGCCGAGGAAGAGATGCGTCGGCCTTGAAAGTGGAGGCGCGCACGGAGCGCACCGTGGAGAGGAGAGGCGGCGGGGAGAGAGCACGGTCTCTGGCGTTAACACGGTAGCGAGGCGCGGAGTAGGGCATGGCGACGCCAGGGCTAGGGGGGTAGGGGAGGAAGGGCTCTGTGGCTTTCGGGGGGGCGGTTTGGATTTCTGCACAATTTGGGAAAGTTTCGGAGATTGAGCAAATGATCTTTGAAGATCTTACACTGAAATAGGATGTTACACTCCCTCTCTGGCGCCTCCTCCTCCTGGTGCCGTCGCCGCTTACCCGCCTCCTCCGTGCGCTCCTCCTCTCTGCGCCGCCTCCTCTGCCGCCGTCGCTCGATCCGCCTCTGCTCCGGTAGTGTCGACTACGAGAGCGGCGGTGGCGCCATGGCGAGCGCTTCGTCGCGGGTGCATACATCATGCACTCGAGCCAGCGTGGCCAAGCATGCGGGTCCACGCCATGGACCTCCGCAAGAAGCTGCTCGAGGCGGCGACGAAGCGCGGCAAAGACGGCGAGGTTCTTCGTGTTCCCGCCGGTGTGGCGCCGCGGCGGGCATGAGTACCCGTGCACGTGGATGGCGTGGCGACGCAGCGGTTCGCGAGGCTCTTCGTCAAGAAGGCCACCCCGGCGCTTCGCTCCATCATCGCGCAGACATCGGCGTCATCGGCATCGTCCCGACACGGCGGTGATCGCTCCATGATAGCTACTCCACCGAGCTCGAGAAATCCCTCAGCTTCCCCAAGCTCGCCGAGCCGCCGCAGGTGGACGACGTCGACACCACCCGCTCCTTCTCCGATCCGCTCAGCGCCACTGCCATCGCCCGCATGACCCCGCGGCAAACAAGGAAGAGACTCTGCCGACAACACTTGGCCCTGTACCTCGCCACCGACAGCACTTGGCGTGTACTACATGTGTATGTGGCTTGTATACGTATTGTACAAAACCACCTATTCAAACCAGCTCAGAGGGTGTATTGACCAGTTTTCGTAAATTTAGGGGGTAAAATAACCAGTTTTGTAGTTTAGAGGGTAAACCAGACTTTTCTGATAGTTCGAGGAGTAAACGGACTTTTTTTTCTAATAAATATAAACACGACCATAAGGTCAAAACCTTTTTGCTATTCAAATTAATTGTTTATGTTATTATTCAACTTGTGTGGATTGATATTCACTTATGTTGATACTATGTGCACTAGCGTAATTATATTTTTTGGGTCTCGACAGCCAGTGCCAGGCGTAGACCCACCAATATTTCCATCCGTGGATCGGGTAGAGAAGTATGATGTACCCATCGGGTCCAGACTATGTTAGTCTCCCATGCTTGGGGAGAGCCAACGAGCATCAATGGGGGAGGTGGCGGGAGCATCCGCGGCTGCGTCTCGCTGCTGCTTTCGTGCTACGATCCCTCGATAGCATAGCACTATCGAGCTTCATCGCTCCCTCCGTCGGTTTCATGCTTCAACTCCTTGGTAGCATGCTTAGGTGATAGAGCACTAGAAATAAGAGCAAAGAGAATATGTGCTCCGGTGGGTGGTGAAGAACTTAGCAAAGAGAGAATAAGAGAAAAGAAGTTATGCTTCGGTGGTGAAGAAATGAGCACATGCGTTCAGTTTTATAGGCACAGAGAGAAAGAATCTCACATCTGCACGTTGCCTTCTTTTCTCTACTCCATCTTGTCACCGGAATGAGACAGACGTCTGTTGCTTCAATCCCTCCCCACCCGTTGCCTCTCCCTCCCCTCATGTTGCTTCTCTACCAATGCTTTGTGTCTTATCACCGGTAGTTTGGTTAAGTCTGCCTCCCCTTAGTCCCCTATGGGCTATGGCCTATGGTCGCCGGCCTCCCTCATCTCATCCCCATTCGGCCTCCCTCCCTGGCTCCCCCTCCCTCATCCGGTCATCCCCATTCCCCATCCCCTAAACCATTCATGATTAAGCTAAAGCTTAACACCAAACATAGATACATAACATCCCTCACTCGAAGGTACTTTCAAGGTTTCAGGCAATGCTAGGTTTTATTATTTTTGAAGGACGACACTTGGTAGGGCAAGGAATTCCTAGATAATTAATATGTACTCCTTCAAAAGATCCACTTGGTGTTGATAGTGGCTGCACCATCTATCCATTGAGGATCTTATCTGGATACATCCCTGTGTGTATATACATGTGCCTTGGATGATCTTCCGTGAACTACGCATATGTGTATGAAATTGACTCCTAGCATGGCGCGTCTTGCTTACAGGATGAGATTTTTTATGCAATTTAATATGGTTGCTTTAATATGTTGATTTATTGAAAATCTTACAGACAACCAACTTAAGGGTGTAGGAAAACTTATATTATTTTAGTTTTTGAGAGTTTAGAATTTACGATATCAATTATTTGAGCTTCGTCGCAACACGCGGAAACATTAAAGCGCGACAGCTGTATCAGACTGGACTACACTGATGTCACATCATGAAACAAAACACCTCGTAGTGATATGATGTGGTGCGCTAAGTTACACTGTCACATGTTCACACAATTAGTAAATGCTTGTAACCAGGTCTAAGGGATTCAAAAGGCTTTAAGCAAAAATATTTTGTCAAAGTCTAATTAGTGCAGAGAAAATACATCCTTTTACTTCAAATGCATGTCTGACCCTATAAACAAAACAAATCTACAAGGAGATGAACACATTGTAATACCAAGTATACACCTAACACATTGTATTAAATTGAGAAATGGGATACTACTGTAGTTGAAAGTAGGTGTCTCACCCGCATTTTGCTACATCTTGTTGAATGACGTTTTGTTTTACTATATTATTTTACAGAAATACTAGAAAACAATATACTGTTCAAATGGTATACAATCTTCTTCGTCTCCCTCACTCACTCTCGCTCTCGCGCGCCGGTTGTAGAAGGAGGCCGGGGAGGCGGTGGCTCAGCGGTTGGCAGTGGCAGAGGGAAGCACGGTGTGGCGGCGGCGCACAGGGTGGGACGGCGGCCGAGGGGGAAAGGAGTTTTCATATTACGAATGATTACGCATGAACCTACAGGGTCGCACACTTAACGAGTTGAAACAAACTAGTTCGAATTAGATCTGTTATGAGCTCTTTATAAAGGGAGGCGCGGGGCTTTTGGGATTAATAGTTGTACCACCCACCAAAATCCTAGTCGCCACCTCCCCGAAGGCCCTGCCGTAAGCACTAGTGCTAGCATACTGGTATACGGCGTTCCACCCCTAACACTGCTATGCTAATTAAGAACGATCCGTGATGTACGTAAGGAACGCGAGAGACTGCTGGAGGAGACGATCGGTGGCTAAGGGCGCTGGACGATCGACTATGACCACTACATCGATGTGTGTGATGTTCAACCAGGCTGCTCCAATTATTCTTCCGATGCACGGCGCTTCTAGTAGTAACGATCTATGATGTTTTACTCGCATGACTTCATGATTTACGTAGTATAATTTTGAATGATACACTAGTGTAGCATACTCATATCCCAACAGCAGGAGGGGTGGGAGGAGGCGAAGGAGGAGTGCGGAGCTACAGCCGACGCCGAAGAAGAAGGCGAGGAGCGATGGGCGCGGAGAAAAGAGAGGAAGGGGAGGGGGAGCGGCGGTGCTGTGGAAGTTGACGCAGCCGACACCGGTAGGGCTATCCTGTTGCAGTAAGATAGCATGAGCTAGCAGCTTCTATTGTTTTAGACTTATCCAATACCTCGCGTCGACGAGATTGCCCCTACGAAGTCTCCATTAGATGCGCGTAGCGCTACGCGCTTTTTCGCATGGAGCGTTGGACGTGAGCTACTTTATCCTACAACCATCCCAGTTTTGAACATAATATCAGCCCCCAAATAGTCCTAAAAGAATATAGCCATGTCCCTACTGCAAAGACAACCAACAAGCAACCCGATGGTTCTCGCTTGTCCGCCAATTCAACGTTAGTAAGTCTGGTTTGGAACGCGTAAAGTTTCCCCGATTCATGCGGAAATTCAACTATTTTTGTGTGAAATTCATACGTTCCAAACCTGGCTAACCCACTTATAACCTTTGTTGTACGTTCACTACTGGAATCAGGCGCTTTGCCGAGTGTCCCAGGCACTCGGCAAATCCCCAAATGCACTCGGCAAAGGCTTTGCCGAGTGCCACCTCGGCGAACAACACTGCGCCAAAGCGTCGGCAAAGCCTTCTTTGCCGAGTGTCTTTTCGGACACTCGGCAAAGCCTTTGCGAGTGCCGCACCCGACCATCGGCAAAGAAAAGTTGCCGTGATGGCGAGGGTATGATGACGGCAGATTTGCGATTGTAAAGTGAAGACACTCGGCAAAGCCCGTCCTTTGCCGAGTGTTGAAGTCATCGACACTCGGCAAATCGTGAACTTTGCGAGTGTCATGGTCATAACACTCGGCAAAATTTTGGTCACTTTGCCGAGTGTTATGACCATGACACTCGGCAAAGTTTTGACACTCGGCAAATTTGGTTACTTTGCCGAGTGCCTTGGTCATGACACTCGGCAAAGTGACCAAAACAGCATATTTTATTTATTTATTACTTTCCAACCAAACAATCATCACATTTATATCACAAACATCACCAACATCACATATATATCACAAACATCACCAACATCACATATATATCACAAACATCACATGTGTCACAATATATCACAATAAGTTCTAAGTAATCCATCATTCACAACCACAAGTCTTGAGTCGACAAATGAAACCACAAGTAATCCACAAATAACAAAGAAACTGTTCATGGCGATCTGTCGGGGTGATGAGGCCCAAGATCGATCCGGCGACTCTCAGGTGACGAGGCACATCATTCGATGCGCCGATTGATTCGCACAAAGGAGAAGAGATTGCATGTGTGAGACAAGATAAATATATACCATACATGACTAAAACATTCATACTCCACTAGGTTCCAAGTAGTGTTATGGTTTGATCCTAAGCATGAACATACAAACTAAAACATTCATACTCACGGGAGTAGTTGCATGAGGAGGTGGAGGTGGAGTGAATAGCCAGTGGCGAGGTACACCGTGGCGGCGCCAAGACTTTGCATGTCTTGAAACATCTCCATGACCTCCATTGCTCGGCCTCCCGCTTCGGCCGCCATCCTCTGTGGTCGGCCTCCATCCTCACTTCCATCTCCTCCGTAGCCTCCTCTCTTCTTGCATTGGGCCTACAATATTTCACCGGTATGTTATAATAATGCAAAGTTAAGGTATGTAAAAATCAATTAACGACAGAATAAAGCAGGAATAACACAGGTGCCTCCATCCGGTAGTGTGCGGTGTCCGTGGTGGGCGTATGGCGGAGCTCGGTGGTGCTCCTTGCTCGAATCGTGAGAGAGTGGGAGTCTTGGGCGTGTCAGTGCGCCATCGCCAAGCCGATCCGCCCATGCTTCTTGCCTCCTCCCACCCTCATGGCGACTTCTCCATCAAGGTCTGGGTGCTCGGATCGTACTCGTCCCATGGACCGACCTTGCTATCGGCGTGTACTCACCGAGGCGGTGTGGGCGATCGCCTTCTTTGCTGCGCCTCGGGCGGGTCCTCGGGTTGTAGTCGGCGTCGGACGTCGCCTTGCCCTTGTGGGCCAAAGAAAATGCCTTGAGCGGGAGCAAGGCTGGCCACCATGGTGTGACGATTGCGAGAAAAAAGACAAGATGATTAGAAATCATGTAGAATTGAGCGTTAGAATAAATAAATGAATTCGCGTACCCATCTTTGTGCGTGTCCGTCGAGGCTAAGGCTGCCTTGATGGTGTGGTATACCGGCATCATCAAGCGCCGCTCCGACAAGCGTTGTCGTCTCCTCCCACTCGGGCGCACCACTTGTCCACCATCGTGCCCGGCTTTGGGGATCTTTGGGCGCACCACCGCGGAATCGCCTACCGTCATCAAGTATATGGCATATAAGAAGATCAAATTAAGCCTACTTAATCTCAAAAGAAATCGAGTATTAATGTCCTATATTTACCTCCGTGCATTGTTGTTCGGTCGTCATGCTTCTTGCGTCGGCTTTGGTGACCTTCCTTCCAAGGAAGCTCGCGTTATGAATTCGATGGCACGGGCGCGCGCCTCGTAATGCATGTCCTTCACGAGTTTTACAAACTTTGTTAGCCACCAAAGCCGCCGTCCTCAAATCCCTCCTCGCATCCGAAGAAATCCTGCATATAGGCGCGATGTATCCGATCATTATTTCAAGAATGTCAATGAATGCGATGTATTGAGCAATGTATTGGGAGGAAGACTTACCCACACCTCGGCCTTCACCCGCTCCGCCTTGTTGTTGAATACCACGCGGCCGATCTTGACGTCGTGCGGCGGCGTAGTATTAAGCGTGTAGGCGGCTCCGTCACTCGGCGTACTCCACGGGCCAGTGTTCCTGCACGAAGCCCGGGATGCCATTGACTTGGCGTGTGTGAGCACTGCGGCCACTCTTGTCAATTCTTGCCCAAGTGATTAAGAAAAATTATTAGTTTCTATTGTGATTTTCAACATATCATATGAAGTAGTGATAACATCTAAAGTTACTTACTTTTGCCCGGTGGTCGAATCGTGAGCGTCTGTGAAGAGGTATCGGTCGGCGAGGAGGCTCGTGGGACCTCGCAAATAGATACCCAGCGAAGCAGAGGAAGCGGAACCCCTGCGCCGCCTCCTCCTCGTCACCCTCTGCAGCGGCACCTCGTCGTCCGGCTGGAACCTCCTCCTCCACCTCGTCCTCTGCGGCACCTCCTCCTCCACCTCGTCCTCTGCGGCTTTGCTCCTCCTCGTCACGCGACGTGGCGCGACGGCAGCTCTCCTCTGCGTTGCTCCTCCTCCTCCTCTCGTCGGCTCCTCAGTTGCAGCGCTTGGCCTTAGGCGTCGATGGCGACGCGATGTTCCTCGTCTCGCCCGCCATCGTTGTTCAATCACCTGCAATTAAAAAGAGTAAACCAATAAGCACAGATAAACAAGGCGTACTTAGAAAGAGATGCAAAATAAACAAAACATAATTACAAAATAACATAGTATTACATGTATTAGAAATAATCTTCATGATCGGGATTAGCTGGATCATAAGTCTCATCATCACTATCAACCATGTCTAAATAATCAACACTATCCGAAGGAGCAATGTTGTCATCATTGTCATTGCCTAAATGTAATCGCTCAAGCATTTGTAAGTCCTTCACATTTTGCACCTCATCTCCAGCGTCCTCGTCAACAACCCTTTCATTGTCTACTTCCATTCCGATCGCTTCGGTTAAGTCTATCTCAAACCTCCCTTCTAGCCCCTCTTCTTGAAAGAACTCTCCGTCATATGTGTTTCGGTCTAAGTTGTAATCTTCATCGTTTGGGACGGTAGTTTCTGTGTGGCGATACCTTGTGCACAACATACCAACCCTTGAGATGCTCTTTGGTTTGTACGGGTATGACGTATAATAAACCTGCGTGGCTGTTGAGCCACAATATAGACATCGTCTCTGGTAAGACGGAATCCTGTCGAATTTCGACTAGCCCAAGATTAGGAGTCCGTCTCGTTACTTCAGGATCAAACCAATGGCATTTGAATATGACAGGATTAAGAGGTTTGCAACCATGAAACTTGAGTTCGTATATTTCTTCAATTGTTCCATAATACTCGACCCCATCAAGGTAGGCGTAAAACTACGGAACTTGTGGTTCTTCGATTGGTAGACTACGCTCGTAGCTTGTTGTGTGGCGATATCCATTCACGTCATAACCGGTAAATGACGACCCTACAGGCAAAGCCATCGGCAACTTTGTCTCAACTCGGTACTCATAGACGCATCCACGCCCTACAAGCTCAAGCGGGATAGATCGTTATATTATTCGCACGTCGAGGAACTTGGAATGTCAAACTAAGTCACGAGGTAAATTGGGCGGTACCTTACGTTTGAACCAAGAAATAAAATCGGGCATTCCATGTCCGCGCCTGTCTAAGAAAGGTATCGATTCTTGCGGGTAGGTTCCCTTGATTGTAGCGAGAATTGATGAAAAATTCCTGTACCAACGAGAAACAAGGGGTTGGATGCGAGAATAGTGACTGGCGTATTGAACAAGTTCATTGAGAACTTACCGCATGTACGGCTCCGCCGTTAAGGTTGGTCAACACATATAGCATGATAGTGCGTCCATTGTTCATGTTTCACGGTCTTGAGGGTCGATGCACTTGCGCTTCGAGTTGCCCTCGGAAAAGTGAGGTTCGATTCATTTTCGCCACATTACGAGGGTGGATTATGCACGCTAGGAAGGTTCTCACTATAGTATGTTGTTGTAAAGTCGACACCTCCTCCGAATGTATGCCTACGCAATGGAACCCTCAATTTTATATTTATTTTTACATTTCTTTGAAGAACCTTTAGACATCTCTCGATTGGATAGCACCAGCTGCTGCACGCCCCCATTCGTGCCTCATACGGAGGTGCAAAATCAAATCTTTGCATCGGATTGAAGAAGCGGGTGGAAAGATCTTCTCCAACTTACGAGCAACACGGTGCCACTCTTTCCAAGTCCGCAATCACGGTCAGAGATAACTCCTTGGCACAAAGTGGCGGAAGAAATAGCTCAACTCTGCGGCACTAGCCGGACATGCTCGAGGACATAGCCTCGAACCATCGGCGGAAGAAGCCGCTCAATCCATATGTGGTAGTCGTGACTCTTCATCCCATTCACTCGCGAGTAGATAAGTTCACTCCCCTCCTCAGTTAAGCTACATACCCATCGAGGAACATGCGTTTGCAACCATTCAAACACTTCCCTCCTTTGGGGCTGGTCAAGGCAATTCGGCCTTAGGCCTTCTCCATGTCTTGCCGCCTCTAGGAGGTTGCATTTCTTGCTTTGGTCTATCGCATAACATTGCGGATCCACTCTAGCCTTAACGTTGTCCTTTGTCTTATCGGAATGTCCATGATTGTTGCCCAAAGTGCCTCGGCGACATTCTTTTCGGTGTGCATTACATCAATGTTATGTGGAAGAAGAAGGTCATCAAAATAGAGAGCCTCAACAAGCCCGAGTTATGAGTCCACATATGTTGCTCACCATATCCCGAAAACCACCTTCTTCTTGGTTGACACGAGAGCCTCTATCGAGCACGAACCGCGGCACCGTCATCATCTGCGGTGCGAGGTCCAGTAACCGACATCTTTCGTAAAGTTCTTGATGTCTCGTCGAATGCATGGTCAAGAGGAGGAATTGACGATGTTTGTCGAGCGAAGAATACTTGCCACCCTACGCAGCAAATGAACTTGGTGCCTTGCATCTCGGGCATGGGAACTTCCGTGAACACACGAAACCTTGAATAACCCATCTGTGGGAAGTCATGCGAGGAGTAGTGGTACCAAACATGCATTTTGAAGTTTGTCTTTGTAGCTCGGTCGTATGTCCATACCCCTTCCTCCCAAGCACGGACCAATTCATCAAACACGGGCTCCATGAACACACCCATATTATTCCCGGGTGTTGAAATTATCAAGGACAAGAATACGTTACGTCGTTGAAGGAGGGCGCGGGGGAGATTGAGGGGATAACGAACACGGGCCAACAAGTGTATGGGGCAGCCGGCATTCCATAAGGATTGAACCCATCATTTGCCCGCGCAACACGTACATTCTGAGCCTCTAGAGCTTTCTCATGATGAATGCCATCAAAGCGGGTCCATGCTTCACCATCGGATGGATGTACCCGGCTTGTCGAGTTGTATCGTTTGCCATTTTTGTGCCATGTCATCTGTTTCGCGATTCCTCGGTCATGTATAGCCGTTGGATCCTCGGTATGAGCGGAAGTGCCGTAGGATTTTCACGGGGATCCCAAGCGCCTCTTACGGCCATCACGAGTTTACCTCCGGGAACCTAGAGGATTTACACTTTGCACGATGCTTTGCTTCGCGTGTTCTTTCCTAAATAGGATGCACCTTTCGGACAAGCATGTATCGCTTATCGGCATCTTAAGTGCAGTAGTTTACGTGACTCGTACATGCTCTTTGGCGAAATGTGACCCTCGAGCGGTGCCAATAGCGTCAACATACCATCGGCGTCTCGACTCGAGCTGCTGGGACTTTAACGCCATTCTGCGTCCAATGGCATCCGGTTGAGAAACCGTTGTGCGGCGTGAAGGGGTCTCGTACGCGAACATCATGTCGTAGAAACGCCTTTGCGGTTGCCTCCATCTCCTCCTCCCTACGTCTGCGTGAATCGTAGCCGTGATAGTCATCTAACATGTCTCCTACCCCAACATCGCATCACAATCCTCGGCGCGTGGTCTCACGACCTCCTCTCTCATACGATCGGTTTCACCATGGTACACCCACGGGTATAGTCTGTAAGTAAATCCATTCTTCCTAAGATGTTGCCCCATGACCTCCCTTGTTTGTCGGCGTCTGTTTGCACATCTTCTGCGAGGACACCAAGTTGGGCGCTCCTTTACTGCGAAATGCTAGTTCAAGAAAGCATCGGTCTTCTCGATCCATTCATCGGTGGGCGGACCACGACTTGAGCGGCCCGTGTACATCCACTCCACGGTCATCCATCCTCTAACATATATATCGTGAGTAATATAACCATCTATTAGGTGAGGATAGGTCCTAATCCCACCCGACGATGCGTAGATGAAGTTAGTTTCCATGCTCTACTCCTATCAGAGATGTATTTCGTGACACCTCCCATTGCTCTCCAAATACACGTCTGGCGGGAGAGTGTGTATCCGGAGAACAACGGGAGATGATGCGAAACTCGTCTCGGATCGGAGCGACCCATGAAACTAACCCCATCTACGCATCCGCAGGCTGTCCAAAAACGTGGACAATTGAAGCAGATCTGGTTATAGATATGCAAAGATCGCATATTTCCAACCGTATCTCTTTCAACGAGAGACGCCTAAGCGGGTTCGTGATCTCTGAACATGATACAAAAAGAGGGTTCTACCTTGGGTGGCGGTGAGTCGAGCTAGCGGGGCGTGGCGGGATGGTGCGATGGCGAGCGGCGGTGCGGCGGATCGGGTACTCGGCTCGGCTCCGGCGGTGTCTTCTCTGCAAAAAAAGGCAGAATCATCAATTGGAAATTTCGTGACACCTCCTGTGCGGTGAGGTTTCCAAAACGCAAGAAACCAACGGCACGATGGCGACAACCACATATATATCAACTCCTCATCCTACTACGCGCGCCGCCACAACCACCACCGCCACCACCACCCGCCACCACCGCCACCGCGCGCCCACAACCACCACCGCGCCACCACCCGCCGCCACCACCACCGCGCGCCACAACCACCACCGCCACCACCACCCGCGCCACCACCACGCGCGCCGCCACCACCATTCCACGGCAAGAAGGGAGGGAGGAAGGAAACCATACCTAGTGGGCGCCGGGCCGGGCGCTCGTTGCCCGGCGGGGCGCCGCGGCGGCGGGGCGAGTCGAGCGGGCGTGGCTGCCGGCGGCCGGCCGGCAGCGAGGCATCGGCGGGCCTCCTCCTCCTCCTCCTCCTCCGGTCGGCCTCCTCCTCCTCCTCCTCCTCCTCCTCCTCTGGCCGGCCTCCTCCTCCTCCTCCTCCTACTCGGCCGGTGAACGGCGGCGCGATGGAAGCGGTGGAAGCGGCCTTGATGCAGTGGTGGAAGCGCGCGCGTGGAAGCGGCTGATTCGATGTCTGCGCGGTGGAAGCGGCGGTTGAGTGTCGCGTGTTGGGCGTGTGCGTGCCTCATATTTAACTTCTTTGCGAGTGCCCGCGATCGGCACTTTCGGCAAAGAGGCTTTGCCGAGTGTCGCGCGATCGGCACTCGGCAAGAGGTTCTTTGCCTAAACCCTAAGCGGAAGCGGCTCCTTTGCCGAGTGTCGCGATCGGCACTCGGCAAGAGGTTCTTTCCCCTAAACCGAAAGCGGCTCCTTTGCAGAGTGCATTATGTTGGGCACTCGGCAAATGAGCTCTCTTTCTGAGTCTCGAGAGAAGGAACTTCGGCAAATCGGTCTTTCTTGAGTGTTTCTTGGTGGCACTCGGCAAATTTATTTTATTTTTTCTTCCTTGCTCCAAACTTTTTCTCTGCTTTTATACGGTTTACGGAACTACATGTTCAAATTTGGCACATTTCTCGATGTGTTTGCTATATTTAGTTAATTTATTTCATTTAATTGAATTTTTGGGATAAATCAAATTTGAGCGCAAGTCATTCGAATAATGGAAAAAATGAATGGAAAAATGATATTCATATTCTTGAGGTTAGAATAATATTGAAATCAAGACAATGAAAGGAAATTTGAACATCTTGTTCACGAAACATGACCACGAACTTGTGGGTGAATTGTTTTAAATTCTATAAAAACAAGCGAAGTCGGAAAATCATGAAATTTGTCAAGATGTCATGATATCATACGTGGAGAATTGTGGTAAAAAATTTAAAGGTTTCGCACAAGTTGTCCACGACATTTGCTTTCAAATCTCACTGGATCCTTCTCAACTCTATGAATCTTCTTTGGAGATGCTTTGATTTGGAAGCGGCGTAGTGATAACTGTGCGAAACCTTTAAATTTTTTACCACACCCTCACGTATGATATCATGACATCTTGACAAATTTCATGATTTTCGACTTCGCTTGCTTTTATAGAATTTAAAACAATTCACCCACAAGTTCGTGGTCATGTTTCGTGAACAAGATGTTCAAATTTCCTTTCATTGCGATTTCAATATTATTCTAACCTCATTAACATGAATATCATTTTCCATTCATTTTTTCCATTATTCGAATGACTTGTACTCAAATTGATTTATCCCAAAAATTCAATTAAATAAAATAAATTAACTAAATATAGCAAACACATCGAAAAATGTGCCAAATTTGAACATGTAGTTCAGCTATATAAGGCGATAGAAAAAGTTTGGAGCAAAGAAAAAAATAAAATAAATTTGCCGAGTGCCTTAAGAAACACTAAACAAAGCTAGCTCTTGCCGAAAGTGTCGATAGGACACTCGGCAAAGACACGATTTGCCGAGTGTCGGATAACCACACTCGACAAGCGACTAACGCCGCTGGCCACCGTTAGGCTGCTGCGGTCATTTGCAGTGGTGACGTTTGACACTCGGCAAATACGGTCTTTGCCGAGTGTCTTCTCCTGAGACTCGGCAAAGAGCTATCTTTGCCGAGTGTCGGTTATTCGCCGAGTGTTTTATTTTATACACTCGGTAAAAAGTATATTTGCCGAGTGCCCGACGTAATGCACTCGGCAAACTTGAGGGCACTCGACAAAGGAGCCGTTTTCGGTAGTGGTTGTATAACACCTTCGCCCCGTGGTTGCGATATCGTTCTTAGCTCCTCGACCTATGCACAGTCATTGTTTTTTTATTTTATTTTATTTGCCTTTAGATAATGCGAACTGAGATTTATCGTCGTGTCCATATGCGGCGAGCAAGTCTAACGAGCTGCGGGATTTAAACTAGTGGGGAAGTGGTTTATGACATTCTCAAATTACCCAGTTCCTTTAGGTAAGAAATCTGAATGAGAAAAGTAGCGAACCAACGGTAGTAGATATGGAATGGGAGCAAAGCCAGCTTGGCCACCTCATCAAATTTTCTTTGGCCGTCGGATCAAAATCAGGCGTCTAGGAAGGTTGCTCTAGACTCCCCCCAAAAAGGAAAAATATTGATATATGCCACTTCAAAATACCACAATTGAGATAATACCATACAGCTTTACGAAATTAGATCTATACCGTTTAGTTTCATCTATTCTTGAAAGAAATAAGTATATATTTGATCCCTCAACTTTCACTTCATTTAATTTTTATCACTTGTACCAGTAAAACGCATCCTCAAACTGAGCATCCGACTGGCACCATAGGCCGTCTCTCTCTCTGATTTTGGCGGCTACAGCCGCGGCGGCATCGAGGTCGAAGACGAGGGAGGCTTTGTTGAGAGGGTCCGAAAGAAAGGCTCAGGCATCCATGACGAGGCGGGCGGCGTTGGCAAAGGCGAGCAAGTAGGGGCGGTCGGGGTGGGAGCGGTTGAGGAGGAGGGAAAGCCGGTGATAGTGGGCATGGACGACATCGGGGTCGCGGGAGACGGGAACGGCGGAGTCGAGGTCGAGGACGGTGTAGGGGTCAGGGTGTTGGCTATATGCCTAGGATCGCACACTAGCATGGAAGACTAACAATGAGACGAAGAGAGCTCAGAACAAATAACTTGGGCAAGTTTCGGTTCTATTCTCTCAAGCTTTTCTCTGGAAACAAGACTACTACTTGCTTACTTACAATGATTCTAGCTATCGCTATTTATAGAACACATAGACTCACGCATTCATCTCGACCATTCAGCTACTTCTAAAATGCGTTCATCTTGCATTGAAGTGACTCCTCGTTGCTTGCATCGCATGTGTTCATATAGTTGGGCAACCGTTGCTTGCATTCACATAGTTGGGCAGCCGGGACTAGCATTCACATAGTTGGAACGCCGGGACCACGCGCCATGAATAGCATTCAACATTCTCCCCATAGTCTTGGCGTGGTCCAAGTTCACGAACACCAAGCGGTGCCGCATGGTTACCGGCCTTCTTTGCCGGCAATGCCTTCGTCGATGCATCGGCCCATTGTTCATCGGTCGCGACGAACACGCGCAGATCGACCACCTTCGACACACTCACGAATGAAATGATACCTTGTGTCGATGTGCTTACTCCGCCATGAAAGACGATTCTTCATGAGAGCAATCGCGGACTTGTTGTCGACGAACAACTTCACCGTCCTCGGTTACGTCCCAACTAGTTCACCATTAATGCCACGAGCGAGTGCACGGCATCTTTGCCGTGTCGCCGCCATGAACTCGACCTCGCAGATGAAAGAGCCACCGTCTTTCGCTTCGTGAGTTCCACGTAACCAAGCGATCGTTGGCGTAGAATGCCATGCCGCTGTGCTCTTCCGGTCATCAATATCACCGGCTAGATCACCGTGCGTGAAACCGGTGATCTCCTCTTCTCGCCACCTCTCTCATACACCACAGAACTCAATTGTACCTTTGAGATATCGGAGGATGCGCTTCTGACCTTGTGATGCATCACCGTGGGCTTCTCCATAAATCTACTCGCCATGCCAAGCGCATAGGAGATCCGGCACAGTGTGAAGAAGATAGCGTGAACATCCGATGACGCGCCGGTATTTCGGTGGCGTCAATCGTGTGCCCTACGGATCCTTGTGCGGTACCGGGTTCTTGACTCCATAGGAATCTTGGTGGAATTACAATCAAACATGCCAAATTGAATTAATACCTTTTGGCATATGCGATCGCTTGATAGAGATGCCACCATCTCCTTGTGCCACCTCAATGCCGCAGGTAGTGCGTGAGTAAGCCGAGGTCGCTCATCTCGAACTCACCCATCATCACCGCTTGAAGTCTTCAATTGCTTCGGATGCTCCCGATCCACGATCGGATCATCCACATAAATACCGACAATGATGCCGCTTGGCCTTGCCCTTGTGTACACGGCTTGCTCCTGTGCACACCTTTTGAAGCCAAGCGCTTCGGACTTTTATCGAGCCGCGTGTTCCACGCGGTGCTACCGAGTCCATAGGCGCTTTGCTCAATTTGAGCACTAAGTGCTCCTTGTCTTTCATCAGGAACCCCTCCGTTGGGTCACATAAACCTCTTCTTCGAGTTCACCATTCAAGAACGCCGACTTAACATCGAGGTGATGTACTTGCCACCCGCTGATTGCCATAATAGCAAGAATGACACGTATAGTGTCGAAGCGAGCAACGGTGCAAAAACTTCTTCAAAATCAATGCCTTGCCGCGCACATAACCTTTGCAACCAACCTGGCCTTATGCTTGATGACCTCACCATCCGAGTTCTTCTTGAGTTTGTACACCCACTTAAGCCCGATGCTTTATGTCCGATTGGCAACGTGGTGGCGTCCACGTCGCGTTCTTCTCGATGGCCTCAATCTCCTTGGACATGGCTTCCTCCCATGCCTACCGACCGGTAGAGCCTCACGATAAGAGGATGGCTCTTCCATCACCACAAGCATTGCTTCCTCATCGCCTTCTTCATACTCCAACTCCACACGCGTGCATCACGCATGATCTCCTCCATGTGCACATGCATCAACGGTCCATCATCACTACCGATGTGTCGCGCCTCGACCACGGTGTGGCGGGTTCTTGCCCGGTCGGCACCCTCTGCCGTCGCGGTGCACTAGTCGCCACGACTTGTGAAATGGTCGGAGACGAGTCTTTGTCATGGGCACCGGCTCGCTGCCGAGCTGCCCATGGCGGGCGTGTTGACTCACATGCGCTCGGGGTTGGCCTCCTCTTGAGCACGGTCGGAGACCGATCATCTCCTGCATCTTCCGACCACTTCCACTCCACATTCTCTTCAAATATAACATCACGACTTACATGGATCTTGCCGCGATGTGGGTCCAGCAGACGGTGAGCTTTGCAACCCTCCTCGGCGCCCAAGTACACGAAAGGCGTCGACTACGGTCGTCGAGCTTCTTGAGGTGTGGCGTGGTCACCTTGGCGTCGCGCGTGCAGCCGAACACACGGACGCGTGTGCGGTGCGGCTTCCTTCCGACCATGCCTCGAAGGAGTGCGATCACCCATCGCTTTGGTTGGGAGCCGGTTGAAGATAGATGGCATGCCGCACCGCCTCCCAAAATCGCGAAGACGCTCATGCTCTTGAGAAGTGAGCGCGCCATAGCTATCACCGTCTGTTGCGCCTTTCCACCACCATTCTCATTGCGGTGAATATGGTGCGGTGAAGTGGCGTTCAATTCTCGCTGCTCGCACACCTTTGCGAGCTCAACCGACAGAACTCACCACCTCGATCGGATCGAAGAACCTTCACGCGGTGACCACTTGCGTTCTCGGCCAAGATTTTTATCTTCATGAATGCCGAGCATGCTTGATCCTTAGTCCCGATCACATGCACCACATCCATCGGGAGTAGTCATCAACAATTAGCATAAAGTAACAATTACTAGCTGGTGTTGATGGCGTGATCGATCCACATAAATCAATATGCGGGAGTTCGAGTGGCTCCTTTGCTCGATGAGTTGGTGCGCGAGAATGGCGATCTTGTGCGCTTTGCCACGAACCACGTCCGACACGGTGGTCGGGATGTGTAATCGGCGCACACCGCCGCCATTCCCTTGTTGGCGAGCATCTTCAAGGCTTGGAAGTTGACATGGCGAGGCGAGCATGCCACAACCATCTTTGGGTCATCGAGGCTTGTCAGCAGACAAACCGCCTCGCCAATCCGCAGCTCGATGCGATAGAGACGATTCTCGAGTTCGTCTCACCTTCATGATCAAGCGCGAGGATCCTTGATGGACACCTCGAGCACGTCCTCATCCATGAGAACTTCGGTGACCGGTCTCGATGAGTGACCAAGACTCACCATGTTGCTGCGAAGTCCGGGGATGTAGTACACCTCTGGGTAGCCATTGATCACCATTTTTGCACGTGAAGAGAATTGAGCCCTTACCCTTGATGCACCGATGAGCCGTCGCGAATCTCACCCTCCCGGTGACTCCTTCGTCCGACTCACGAATTTCTCCTTGTCGCCGATCATGTGGTTGCTAGCACCGCTGTCCGGTACCAAATATCGGTTTGCGCTGAATGTGCTCGGCATTATGCGACTCGACCACGACTTCTCCTCGCGAGCATAGCGACATCTTGTCGTTCTGCTCAACCGGTATCTCCTCGAGACCGCCCGACAACGATCTTGCGCTCGGCGTCGTCGGCTCGCGCGAGGTAAGCCTCCTCCTTCTTCTTCGGGGCTCGACATTGTGTTGAATAGTGCCCCATCTCATTGCAATTAAAGCAACGAATGTGACTCTTGTCACGACCACCGCCGCCTGAGCCACTTGCCTCATCTTTGTGTGGCGGTCGCCACGACCACCTCTACCACGGCCTGCGCGACCCGACCACCTGGCGGGGTTCCGCCATCTGCGGGTGCCTTGTTCTTCTGGCTTGATGACAAATCCCTGCTGTTCTTCTTAAATCGCGCCTCCCACTCAGCCTGAGTGAGGAGCACCTGCCCATCGGCGTTCCCGCCGATGCCAGTGCCCTTTTTGCGCGTGCGCTCCTCAAATGTCTTGAGGCGTCCCACGGCCTCCTCGAATGCCAAAGTGTTGAGATCAAAGAACTGCTCGATGCCGGCTATCACACTGATAAACCGTTCTGGCATCGTGTCGAGCGGCTTCTTCCACGAGCATGGCATCTCGCTCGTCCGCCCGAGACTTGAGTACGGCGGACATGGTGGTGAGCCGACCGGCATACGGTCGAGGACTCACCGCCGTTCATGTGCATGACGTCGAACTCATTTTCAACGTCTGCGGCCGCGCGTCTTTACTCGATCCGCGGCGAACCTCGTTTTGAGGCGGTCCCACACCTTAGCCGTCGTCTTCTTCGCCACTTGCATGAGGAGGTCTTCGAGCGCGCGAAGGAGGTGCGACCTCGCCTTCTTGTCAAGCCGGGCGTCGACCGCGCAGATCGCCGTCGGCTCGACACCTCCCAAACGCCTTGATCCTCCATCATGGCACAACACGAATCACCCAACTGGTGTAATTCGTGTGTTATCGATTAATAGATCTTGGAACGTGCCGCCGACTTGATGTGCTCGCGACGTCTCTCGTAACAACGATCGACATTGGATTCAATCGTAGAATCTTGGGCATGAACACGGGAGCTCGATGCAAATGTTGGCTATATGCCTAGGATCGCACACTAGCATGGAAGACTAACAATGAGGCGAAGAGAGCTCAAGAACAAATAACTTGGGCAAGTTTACGGTTCTATTCTCTGAAGCTTTTCTCTGGAAACAAGACTACTACTTGCTTACTTACAATGATTCTAGCTATCGCTATTTATAGAACACATAGACTCACGCATTCATCTTGACCATTCGACTACTTCTAAAATGCGTTCATCGCATTGAAGTGACTCCTCGTTGCTTGCATCGCATGTGTTCATATAGTTGGGCAACCGTTGCTTGCATTCACATAGTTGGAACGCTTCGGGACTAGCATTCACATAGTTGGAACACTTCAGGACCACTGCCATGAATAGCATTCAACACAGGGACCCCGTAGGCGCCGGCGCTGGACGGCGAGGAGGGTGGTAGCGGCGGCAACGACGTCATCGGCGTCGGGGGCGCAGGGGTTGGCGGCGAGGGCCTGGGAAACGAATTGCATGCAGTCCTCGAGGTCCCGCACCATCAAGAGCTTCTCGGCCACGCCCATCCACCGCTCGGCGGAGCCACGCGCAGTGGCGGACAGATCCATGGGCTCACCGCTGCCGTAGGGGGAACAGGGGAGAGAGCAGGGGATTTGACTGGGAGAGGGGAGATGGAACGAGACCTGATCAGGCGTCGGAGGCTAAAGCTCCATGTGCTGGATGTGTGGGTTATGCTACCTTCTCAATGCTGATTGATAAGTTCTTTGATCAGCATACTTGAATCAACAATTGAAACATTGCATTACTGTATCTGTCATTAGTTTCAAGTGAAGCTTTTTGTAGCAAGCATGAGCAGGATTCGGCATTGCCAAAAGAACCTTTGATTATTTTACAACATCCAGTCATTGACATGTCTTCAGAGATCTTGTAACCTAAAATTTTGCTATCTTTGAGTTCTTACCCAACACCGTAGGTACAACTAGAGTAGCTACGAGATCTTAAGAAATCGACCTTTGAAATGACTTGAGTTCGCAATCTGTTATACCATTCGCGCTCTCTGTAGCCAATGGGCTACCATATTATTCTTGCAATATGTAGTCAATGAGTTGTTCTGTTATGTCATTCCTCAGGCCTGCATTTCTACTGATGTAATAGCTGACCATGCATGACTGTTTTCCCCGTTCCGTTTTGAGCCATCATTCTGTGGTCAAGGAAGATATATAGTCCTAGATTCAAATCGCTGATCCTGCACATACCATCTTGTTTAGTTTTACTTGGACCATTTGGTGCTACATTTGCAGTAGCAGAGTGCTTTCCTATATCCTTGTTACTCTGCAACTGGTCTCCACAATTTCACATGACTAGTACTTGTTGAGAAATAATTCAGTACTATGTTGTGAAATGTGAATACTGAATACTTAACAGAATTGTCTCTAACCTTTTTCTTGTACGTATAAATATGCCACGGCACTGACTCAGAATTGTGCGGACTACTAGTTTTATAAACCAAGATCAGTAGTTCCCTCCAGTAGACAATGTGGTTACAGTTACAGTATTCAAGGACCAACATCTTACATCCCTAATGTATACAAGAAAACGTCTCTATGAAGTGTTTACATGTATGATTTATCCACAGCAAGAGGGCACGCTGGGAGATCTAAAACTACACCCGCTTTTGTCCGAGAAATGATGAGTGCCTATGGCTAAGCAGGGAAGAGAATAGCAGTGTCGGGACTCAACAAATTCAGACCTTCTGCATACTGCACTAGTTCAGAATCATGTTAGTTCACACAGTGATAACATCGATGAACATCATTCCATACAAGAGATTAAAGGAAGAAATAACTAAATTTGATAAACAAATAAGGGTTTTGACCTTACGGTCGAGTTTACACTTATTTAGCCCTTTAGCCACGCAGAGCTTAGGCAAATAAAGAGAAATAGCAGCAGCGAAATTAAAAGCAATTTCAGGGAAATCTATCACTTGCCACAGGCAACTATCTGGGAGCAAGACCTAACGATCAACCTCATTGACGAACTCCAGAGTGAAAGTTGACTCAACCGATTCTTTCTCTGAATGATGATTATAGTAGGAGTGAGCATATCTAATACTCAGTAAGTTGTACCACAGAATGCAATTATAGATGATGACTTATTTCAAAGGAAATGATTGCTATTGTTATTTTGCAAAAAAAAAAAAACAGTTGCAATTGAATATTAATAATAGATTGAAAATGTAAGTTAAAACAGTAACAATAAATAGTAATAAGAGTTTTCACAAAGTTTACAAAGCTTAATTTAATTTTTTCACACAACTTCCCTTCTACAATGTTTTATAAAATCTACCCTTTGGATAAATCACCGAGCATGTATATGACTGAGGACACGGCTATTCGAATATGTTATTAACACTCTACAAAGGTTGTACAACTTTACCCACAAGATATAACCAGTGTAGCCAACACCAATCATAACAAACCCTTTCAGAAACTTTGTCTCAACAATTGACTCTTCCGATGTGCATACAGTTGGCACCAAACTTCACTCAGTTCGTTGGTCTGACACACACCGTTGAACACGTAAACAGCGAACCGCCATACATGTGACTCATCACTAAGAAAAATCCACACCTCCATACATCACAAAGCACTTAACCCACTTGCTGAGTAGTCAATATCAAGACTCCATAACTTACTAAGCTAGGTCTATCACATACCAGACTTGTGGTAGTACGATATGACTCAGCTCAATAACACACAAAGATAGATCCTTAATTGACCCAGGCGAGACTGTCAAACTACACTAAGTGACAAATATTCATATTTTCTAAGCACAAAGCCTACCATGTCACAAAGACCCTTCCACTCATCTCAATCTAAAAATTTTTCCACCTTGTTGATTTAGTGCAACACATGCCATTAACAAGTGACAACATACAACACACAACTTTTCACAAAGATATTCCATAATCAGTTAGTCAAATATGAGGTTAACATTTTAAAATGATATAAATGACTCATTGCAAGGCTAGGCATACTAATCATGACTATGATAATACCAACTAATAACTTAACCAACCTAGGGTGACAAATGATCATATCAATACAAATCACAAGGGTGACATAGGCAAGTGGGTAGCATAACTAATTACAAAATAATAAAGCATTTGATAATTGAATTGGCAATGCAATAATTTGAATCAAAATAATTTTGTAAAACTGGGTGAAATATGACCAAAGTACAACTCTTGGTTTTGGCCTTTGTCTTTATCTTGAGCAAATCCCCCTTCCTCGAACACTCCCGAAGTATTGACGTCTAACACAATGAGGGAGAAGAAACACGAATAAATAAAAATAGAGAGAAAATAAACTAAAAACTATAATAAAAAATAATGGAAGGTAGAGCTCGATTTTAGATGAATTTAGAAATATGAACAGGCTTAATTGAAGTTCGTATGAGGAAGAACGTGCTCTTGAAAGTTGATTAGCTAAGAAATTCAGGGGAAAAGAAAAAAGGAGAGAGAAAATTGAGAAGTGAGGCCCACTGGAAAAAAACCTGAAATTAGAATAATTCCCCAAAATAGGATGAGTCATTGACAGGTAGGACCCGTAGTCTATGGACCGGGTTCACGGGCTCGGCTCAGTGTCTACGGTGGACTAAGGTTCTGATATGTGGGGTCCACACGTTAGTGGCTTGGTTCACCGTGGACCAAGTCCACGTGGGATGGGATCTACCGTGGGCTCGGGGTGGTAGCTGACTCAGCGCTGACGCGGCAAACACACAAGCACGAGGCTGAGGTGGCGGTGACATGGCAGACACGCGGCGGCCATGTGGCAACCACGTCGACTCGGCGGTGGCAACGGTTCGTGAGCCGAGGATCGACGGTGTCAGCGGCCATGACGCAGCGAGCGGAGGTGCTCAACGGGGAAAGGGGACGATAGTGATCACACTGGGTCATGCGCAGACGCAAGGGGAAGACGGAGTCGACTGACAGCGAGGTTTAAGCAGCGGTTGCGCTACGGACTTCAGTGACGGCGGGTTACGGCGATGCTCCAGCGACACTGAGGTGGGGGCAGGGTAGATCTCGTCGATGCGATCCCGACGGTGACGACGAGGAGGGCTAGGGCTCACCGACGGCGGCGAAACTTGACGACGAAGGCGGCGGTGACGATTTGCTCCTTCACGCGATTCTGGCGACGACGAGGCTCGAGCGAGGCGGCGGCTAGGATTTTCGAGCACGGGGAGAGACGGGGTGCGGAAAATGAGAGGCAGTGAGACTTTCAATAGCTTGGGAGCCGGTGTCCAGAACGAACACGGCGGTGGTGCGACGATGGAAAAGGGAATCCAGGACGGAGACGACGACGACGCCTGACCGGTGAGCCTTACCGATCAGCGGCAAAAAATATGAAAAAAATATTTCCAAGCACAGGGAAACCAAATAAAATAGTTTTGACATTAATTGGTGTTTGGATTATTCACATTAAATTCTTTTGTCTTCTCAAATTCCAAATTTAGCTTTTTAAATTCAAATAAAATTTGGTGCAAATTTTTAAATGACTAAACTACTCTAAAGGGACTTTGAAAGCCAAAAATTGGGATGTTACAAGGAGGAAGAGATTATCTGGTAGCCACATGGGCTGTGTCAGCGATAGACTAGGATCCGATGTGGACGCCATGTGGAACAAAATCGGGCTTTATTGGGGTCAAAACCATGGTCAAACAAACGAAGAGGTAAGGTTTATCTGGTATTGAGAGATGGAGAACGAGTTCTATCCAGTTTTGCAAATAAGAGACAAAAATTAAACGAAATGAAAAGTCGAGTGACCAAATATATTCATTATGTTCTCTAACCTAAAGTTTTAAAGAATGACCAAATTGAACCTGGGTGGGCTCCCAAAACCCAAACATTGCCTGAGAGCAATACTACTTGTAATAACTCAATGAACTTATCCAACCTAGGGAACACGAGGATTTGGCTCGAACTGTTTGCAGATTCCCACACGGACCGACTCAACTAGAAGAGTCAGTCTTTTAAAGTCAAAGAGGGCAAAATAGTCTTGAGTAATATGTTAATGGTTTGTTTGGGTTTCTATTAACTAATACTTGTTATTTTGGCACAAAGAATCGCAAGATATTGTGTTTATTATTTTTATTCCAATTTTTGAACAGAAAAATATTAAAAAAATAATTATTATTCTATAAAAATATTCTAAAATATTGTATTTTTAGAAAATTTGGATACAAATACTATATATTTGAATTATATTTTAAAATGTTATATATTTTTTGATGTTTCATATTCCATTTTAAGAAATTTGAAATTTCTCATATATGTTTTGAAACGTCAATGTATACATTGAAATACTTACAATATTTAAACTCTAAATTTTATTTTTATATAAATTCAATTTAAAAAATTAAAGATATGCTATGTTTTTATTTTTTAACTCTACATGTCATAAAAATAACTAAACATCAATCTTTTAGTTTCATTTATTTACTTGCATGATAGCCAATTTTTTGTTACAAGTTTTTCATGTTTATATAATACACTGTATAACACGAAAAATCAATAGAATTAACATTCTGTTAGCGACGTCATCGTCATACTGCGATAGCAGCGAGTTAAAAGATTGATGCTCATCTACCATATTGCAGTGCAAGGCTTTTTTAAACACGGAAATCATCTCGTGACACTGAGCGTGCCTGGCCGCACACCACAGTTTATTGTTTTGAGTGGTGACTACTGACTACTAGACAGTTCTCGACTGGGTAAGGATATGCACGACATCAAGTCCACAACATCTGCATCAAGAAAAGACAGCCGATTTGACTAAAAACAACTAAGTGCAGATTAAACTAATTAAAGCAAGAAACCCGAATTAAGCAGCGGATCGACGGTCCAGCTACTTCTTCTTAATCTTAATTAAGAGCTGCTATTCTTGAAGATCTTGCCGATGACCCTCTCCCTGCTCTGGTGCTCGACCGCCAGCGGGTTCACTCGGACATCCTTGAGCGTCAGTGCGTCACCGACTTCTTCGACCTCAAACGTGTAGTTGTAAACGGAAATTTTTTTGAAAAAATAATTATTTTGTATTCTAAAATACAGTAATATACCTTTTTTTATTTTACAGAAATAATCCTACATCGCTGCGTCATTGAGCGGTTTGGATCAAATCGCCTAATAATTAAGTAATTAGATCTAAATTACCTAACAATTACGCAACAAGTAAATAATCGCTCAACAGTTTAACGACTAATTCCTCCGGCCACACGTCACTGCCCACACCGAAGACCCATGCCGAAGATAGTCTTACTAAAATACCATAAAAATCTAAGAGAGAGCCCCTCTGATCTCAGGAACAGCAGCGGAGACCAAAATTTCCTCACAAGCAGCACCATCTCCTGCAAGTCTGTGCAACCTTGCTCCATTAAGTCCTCTCTCTCTCGTGTCGGCCGTGCCTCTGCCACGTCGTCCCCTCCCGCCGCCGCCCTCTCTCCTCCTCCTCCTCCTCCTCCTCCTCCTCCTCCTCCTCTGCTTGGCTACCCCGACAACCGCCGCGGCAGCTCCCAGAACAAGAAGCAGCGGAGGCGGCATCACAAGCATCAGCATCATGGTAAGCACTTATCTTTTCCTCCGACAGTTATTGCCTTCCACTTATCCTATTTTGCATCCCCGACCAAGAAAGGTGCAGGCTGATAGAGAGGAGTTAGTGACAAACGGTGGAGAGACCCACAAATGGTTCTGAACCGTTGATGCGTTGATTGAGGCAGACTGAGTGGTTTTTTTTTTTTTTTTTCTGAGGCTCTAGTCAGAGAGAAATGTAGCGCCTGCTTAACGAAGCTAGTGTTCATATCTGAACTTGCCTGTCTAGCAAAACGATTTGTTTAGGTTCGTGCAATGTCCTATTGCTATTAGGCCGTTCGGTCTGTGTTTTCAGGCGGTGGCGATGTCGATGGAAAGATTGGATGAGAACGCACAAGCAGCGTGTCCGCTACACCGTTTTCGGCAGTTCGCACCTGATATCTACATTAGCACTGCGTGCACTTTAGAATTGATTTCCACAATCTGCCGTTTCCACCGTGGACCGCGATAATGTGGACAATATGCATAGTTTGATTGGTGTGCTGAAATTTCTGACTACAGGTTCTTTTAAAAGAGTAAGCTGACTAGAGGTGTTCAAACTTGAAAGCATACATGCCAATTGGCCAAAACTAATGGTTCACATTGAAAAAAAAATGATCAAATTTAATAGTTTAGACTCATGAAAAAAAAAAACATGGTATGCATTTGAGGGTACCAACTTGGCATTGTTTCCACTTCAGCCACATTTTGTAAGATTCTTTTTCCCGAATGCCAGGTGTCTAATCATAAGATCATAAATGGTTCCTGTACAATGTCCTCTTGGAAAAGCTCTCTTATGATTTATTATTGTGGAACGCTGGCGTGGCCATCAAAATGCACATGGTTACCCTTGCCGACCAGTGGGAAGAGTCACTCATATACTCTTGTTTCCAAATACCACAAGATTTGGTAGGCAGGAATACTATTCAGTTTAGTTTCATTGTTATGATCCTTAGATCATAGGGGTAAACATCACCGGGAGGATAGCTGGGTGACGTCGGTCTCTAGGGAGACAGTGGCGGGAGTTCAAATAAAATTTTACATAAATAAAAGAGTTCTAAATAGCTAATGAAAATCGCAATACCACATGACGCGATGTCATTCCTTGAAAACACTTGATTATATCATCATCACTAATCTTCGAGAAGATATCTCACTCTATAAATGTGACTAAACAATCATTCAATACTTGATCGTCCATACTATTTCTCAACTTGTTCTTCACAAGATTCATCGCCGAAAATACTCTTTCAACGCTCACTTGCCATGGTAGAGCAATAACAATTTGAGAAGCAAGCACATCAACTTGTAAATGTCATGCTTTGGAGGATTTAAAGCGGACATGCAAACAAGCAACTCCATATTAACCTTGTCAAACCGATTGTCAAGCTCTTGGAGAACATTATCGATAATACTAAGATACACTTCCTTCTAAAATGATCATCATTTGTTTGTTTTGGGTAAAAACATGATGATCTTCCATAAGGCATATATCTACCATCCGACTTAGGAACTTTGATATCATATTTAATACAAAATGATGTTACCTTTTCTTGAAGAAATTCTTCCCACCATCATACATCATTTGTTGCATTCTATCCTTAGCCAAATTAACAATTGCCATAGCATTAATAATATTTTGGTCCCTCTTTTACAAAGACGAGACAACTTATCTGTATCCAAGTATGACAAGCATCAAATGTGTATTAAAACAAAATCAAATGACTCAAAGGCTTCCACCATAGCATGTATTTTTTGCCAATCATTCTTCTGTGAGGGGTCTTTTCCAAACTGTATGAGTGCTTTGCGGATTGTTGAATACATACTAATAATATGCAAAATAGTTCTATTTTTGTTCATACATATACCTAATTAAAAAATTACTCATACATATATCTAATTAAAAAAAAATTACAACTTTTTTGGGGGTGCCTGTGCACCACAGGCACCCCCCTTGGCGCCGCGCCTGAGGGGAGACGAAGGGGATTGGGACTTAGATTTTTGTATTCTCATTGTTTAATACCAACGATTACAATAAACCTCCTTATATAGAGAGCTCTTCTAGTAATTATGAATAAAATCAATCTAAATGATGACCTTCCTAACTAATAAATAACATTTTCGATTAACTAATCTCCATATAAGGAAACTAATCAACTATTTAGGAAAATAGATATTCTTATTGGGGAAGGTAGTCCATTTCTAATCCTGGTGCTACAGTAACTATGGTACTGTTCACACACGTCGACAGTGCCCCCCGCCCATGACAACTACTCCTCTCCTTTCGCGACAGCTTATCCTCGAGCTGTGGTGGCGGCCAAGGCTAAAGCCCTAGGAGACCCTATGTTGACGAGAGGTCGTGGTGTCAGCGGAACATTGCATGGAAGATGATCCGCAACACTCCAATAGACAGCAGCGAGGACTGCGGTCCCTTGGCGTGTCTTGATGTTGCAGGAGGCGTCGGTGGCATGGACAAGCTGCGGGGGGCAGCAGCACCACGTCGTCGTGATCCTAACACCCACCACGCCCCGCACCTACGAAGGCACAACGTCAGCCAGGTGCATAGAGAAGACAATCGTTGGGCAGCGGCCTTCTTCCTCGGCGAGGGCACGGTTGGTGCAACCATAAGCAACAAAGTCGACGATGCGGAAATCGTCGACGAAATCAGAGACGCCTCCGGTGGCGCATATCGCGCAGTAGCTTCTGCTCGTGCATTCTTTTTCTCCTTTTCCATCAGCTTGACCACCTTAGCCGTTATGTCTACCAAGATGGCTTTCATGTCATCGAAGTCGGTGCTCATCTCATTGAGGGTGGCCCTCATTGACTTGAAATCTTTAGCAGCAGAAGTCATAGTGTTGGTTCTGATACCAAGTTGTTATGATCCTTAGATCATAAGGGTAAACATCACCGGGTGGCATCAGCTGCTAGGGGAGACGAAGGGGATTGGTACTTAGACTATTGTATTCTCATTGCTTAATGCCAACGATTATAATAAGCCTCATTATATAGAGGGCTATTCTAACAATTATGGATAAAATCAATCTAAATGATGATTTTCCTAACTAATAGGTAACCTTCCTAACTAATAAATAACTTTTTCGATTAACTAATCCTTATACAAGGAAACTAATCAACTATTTAGGAAATAGATATTCTTATTGGGGAAGTAATCCCTTCCTAATCCTGGTGCTACAGTACTTATGGTACTGTTCAAGCATGTGAACAGTGCCCCTGGCCCATGACGTTCATTGTGCCCAGTTTTGAATTATTGGGCCTCTCAATTTACTCGTTCATTTTCAGGACACAAAGGAAGTTGTTCATGCAAAAGATGTTTTGAGAAAAGAACCAGTTAGTGGGGTAATTGCCTTGAAGGATTCCATGAAGTACCTCGATGCTGATTTTTTCAACGACTCGAAAGTAAGTTTATTTACAGTTTTCGCAACCGTGTAATGTGTAAATATTGTTGTTCTATCTACCTACACTGCCCTTGGTTCTGCTAGCTACGTGAGATTGAAGACGGTGCAGAAGAATTTAATGTACCTGCATTTAGAGAAAACCGGAAATTGGTGGCTTTGGAGAATGGTGGATTGCATAACCCTTCTGTTCTAGTCTTCAAATCATCATGGAGTTGTGACACCAAAGTTAGCGAGAGTAAAAGTTTCGACTACCCTCACACCTCTATAGTGTGTCGCCCTATTAATGATGAAGATATTGCCTTTATGTCGGTCAGTTTTCTTAACCATTTTATCATACATTGGTTATAAACTTCAAAATTCAAATAACTTCCTTTCAAACTGGTAATATTCATGTCAGATTCTTGACCTTGGGAAACTTATTAGAACAAAGCAAATAACATCACGTGAACTTACTGATGTATTTTTAAGGAGATTAAAGAGGTTAGGCTGTTTCTGTCTTCGTCACATATTTCATATGGACTTATATGAGTACAAAATAAGGCTCAAAAGTATTGTATTGGAATCATGAAACTGTTTGATATGTTTATTAGGTATAATCCTGTTCTCAAATCCGTTATTACTTTCACTGAAGATTTAGCATACAAACAAGCTAAAGAGGCAGATGACTTGCTGGAGCAAGGAAAATATCTTGGTATGTAACAAATCTGCTTGAGATTCTAAGAGATAATCTCTTGACTGTACTATTTGGTCTTGATCTTATTCCTTTCTTTCGTTGGGACTATATTTTGGTATATGTTGCTTCCTGTTACAATTGATGCTCATTTGGACATGATCCAAGTATCTTTTATTGTACAATACACAATGAAAGCTTTATTTTTATCATGCAAATGTGATTATTAGCCTGAGAAGCTGTGGAACAAAATGTTAACTAGTAGTATTTGGCAAGTAATTCAATCTTTTTGTGTGTATCTTTTCCAAGGGCGAATTCTCTTAATTATTTTCCTTCAAAAATTCTCTCAATTATTCAAATATTACTCTTAAATTTAAATGTGTACTGCAAGCAAGGCCATTTTGTGTTAATATTATGGTCAAAAGTAAAGATTGCACTGAAAATTTTGATTATAGGTCCCTTGCATGGCATTCCATATGGCCTGAAAGATATAATTGCAGTACCACAATACAAGACCACTTGGGGTTCAAGGACATTTAAGGAGCAAGTTCTTGATATTGAAGCCTCCGTATACAAAAGGTTTGTTCTTTTTTCCATTACAGAAATTGCAATGCCCACCGAACTGGCGTCCCCATTAGCGAGTCCAGCATGATGCAATGTTCCAAAAATACCAAAAAATGACGGCCTGTCTTTTTTTTGGTTCTTGATACCAGGGATGATATTGAAACTGAAAATTTGCTGGTTTACATAACTTTATGTGTACTACATCTGTGATTGTTTTTGGTATTTTTGAAACATTGCATCATGTTGGATTCGCTAATGGGGACACCGAATCCCCTGGGCACCAAAACTGCACTCTTTCCATTACAGAAATTGCAACATGCTTAAGCGATGTTGTGAGATCTGTGCTTAGTATTTCTTCTCCTCTGTTTATGTCATCCTCCTTCAGACTGAGGTCCACTGGGGCAGTACTTGTTGCAAAGCTTGTGACAGGTTCACTCGCGTGTGATGATGTATGGTTTGGGGGAAGAACACGAAACCCCTGGAACATTGAGGAATTTTCTTCTGGTTCATCCGCAGGACCAGCGGCTAGCACCTCTGCAGGTTAATTTGTACAACATATTTGCACCAATAAATAGGTATTTTATATATACTCAACATGAGTTCTTTTCACTGCACTAGGAATGGTTCCCTTTGCAATTGGTTCAGAAACTGCAGGGTCCATAACATATCCTGCCGCTAGATGTGGAGTTACTGCTTTGCGCCCAACATTTGGAACAGTTGCACGGACCGGTGTCATGAGCATTTCCGAGAGTTTGGTATTTCCATGCAAATTCTTTGTTGCCCTGTCGGATTTGAGCCAATCTTATGAATGACGATTATCTTGGTCTAAAATGGCAGGATAAACTTGGTCCTTTCTGCAGAAGCGCAATAGACTGTGCTGTCGTAATAGACGTGATTCGTGGCAAGGATGCCGGTGATCCCTCATCTTGTGAAGTTGCTTTAGAGGATCCATTTCATGTTGACATTGAACAACTCACTGTTGGATATCTTGACAGTGCTGAGATGGAGGTAACTTAACTGAGAGCTTACCTGTGTTCATCAGTCTGATTTTCATTCTGCTCTGATCCTCAGATACACTTTGTATTCTTCTTGATTTGATCATATCAGGTTGTCAATGTTCTTTCCGCTAAGGGTGTTAAGGTTGTGCCTTTCAAGTTGAACTACACCGTTGAATCAGTTCAGTCCATTCTGAACATTACTTTGAATGTCGATATGCTTGCACATTTCGACAACTGGCAACGTGAAGGACACGACGATGATTATGAAGTGCAAGACCAGTGGCTGGTGGAGCTTCGTCGCGCACGATTAATCCCTGCAGTTGACTATATGCAGGTGCTTTACCAAGCACACTAAACTACACACGCCTATGCTTGTTCATTGGAGCCAAGTAACATTATCTGTATTCTGGAACTTTGATGAACAGGCGCAGCGAGCACGGGGTAAGCTGATCAGGGAAGTAAAGGAGAGCTTCACAGTTGACGCGTTTATCGGCAATGTAACCGACTGGGAGCTTGTTTGTCTGGGAAACCTTGTTGGCATGCCCGTCGTGGTGGTGCCAACAGGCTTCAAGAGCGTCGAGCACCCACCAAAAGGTGACACAAGAAGAAGAACCACAGTAACGACGGGCATATACAGCCGTCCCGACCATGACCACATTGTAAGCTTTCTTATCTCAGAACATGTTATTGAACTCCACAGTAGCTTGAAGTAGCTTCAGAGTACATGCCAAGACAGTCGTTGTTATGAATGAGGAACAGTGATGAGGACTCCTTGCTGTTCTGTTGTGTGTTTCGATCGCAGGCTCTAGCGCTGGCAATGGCGTACCAGTCCGTCACCGATCACCACAAGCAACGACCACCGATCGACGATCTAGGGCCGAACGACGTGCAGCAGTAAGCCGCTGCCTTGTGACACACTGGCCCATCTTCATCAGAGGCATCTGAAGCTCCTAGTGATCAATGAGTGTGTTGTGTCCCTTAAAAAAAACGGAGATGTACTATGACAACCACATTACAGAAAGAAAAGGCCTGTTGGTGATCTAAAACCGATTTTACGTATGAATGAGTGTATTTGGAGGGCCTCCTAAGATTGAAATCACGTAGGGAATGATATAGGGATTTTTATACAAGTTTAGACCTTCTTCGAAGAGAATAACAATCCTACTTCTGTGTGACTATATTGAATGCAGTAATTACAATCAAGAAAAAGACTAATGCTTGATGTCTTGTACTTCAATTGCCTCTCTTCCTTCTGCCTTCTGACTTAAGCCTCTATATAGTGTACAAAGAGATAGCAGTTCCTCCAAGCCAAGAAACACCTTAACGTTCCAAATAATGAACCGCTTTGTTGAAAGTTATTGTCAGAGATGTAACTTCCCCACGTCATCAGACGGTTATTGTCAGATATATAGGGAAAGAAATGTGCAATTATTCTAGAGGATAACTACGTATATTAACCACCTCGTGCATTAAACATGACGTGCAAGACCCCTTAATCGACTGGTCCTACATGTGTACAGATCTTGTCGATCATAAGGTAGTCGTAACCGACCTGGTTGTAGGGGATTTATGACCACAAGGTGCTCGTAGAGAAGACCCACAACCAGGGGCGAGTCGTAGAAAAGCTTAGACCAGGAGGTGGTCGTAATTTAGACAGACGACCACTTGGTTAAGTTTCTCCCTTATAAATATTAAAGGGTATACTCGTGGGTAGTTTAAAGACATTACTATCTATAATAAGAATTACAGATAAATAATTAAATAGTGATTGTTATATCCTCGTCGAGGCCCCTTCATTGTGAATTATATTTGGCGATAGTTGAATGGAGAGATTCAAATAAAATCTTGGGTTGGGGAGGCATGATTCTGGCCTAGCCTGGATGGTACGTAGTACTAAGATGGGCCTGAAAAAGCCCAATGGATTCCAGTCGATCGAGGGCAGTGGAGCCATTGCCGACTGTGACAGGAGAAGTAGAGGGATTGGGAAGGGATACAGGGTGGGGAAGTATAATCGTCAAACGTCATGTGGATGTGACCCCCGAGTCCATGATCTAACCTCCCGGTGCTTGGAGAGAGAGGTTATTCATGGTGGCGACAAGGACGGCCAAGTCCTAGGTTGGTGATGCGTGTTCATGGCGGCGACGAGGCCGGCCGAGTCCCAGGTTGGTGATGCGTGTTCATGGCGGCGACGAGGTCGGTCGAGTCCTAGGTTGGAGATGCATGCATCGAAGGAGGCGCAATGGTAGGGGATGTCATGGTGTACGCTTGGGGAAGGGAGGATGGGCGTGGTCCGAGAACACCGACGCCTGTAGCCAGCCGCCACATGGGGGGCCATTGCTGGCCCTGGCCCAGCGCAGCGCATGGGTTGAAGCATACCCATGGTCCTTGCGGGTTGGTGCTGACTGTGGTGGGGAAGGCGCACGATCACCTCCGTTCTTGCCTTTTTTTGCCTTTGTAGCACCCTTTGCCGCGGTCGAAGGAGTTAGCATCGCTGCGATCATCACGGCACAACAAGTCGTTGCACGGCAACGGATATACGGCCAAACTAGTGGAGGCACTGAGGAGGGCAGTGCCAGCGGCAATATTGGATGCATTGTCGTTGCACATCTCTTGGAGAAGTAGGGAAGAGAGAGCGTTTGTGAATGTCGGGAGCGGAGCCTGCATGGTCGTCGGGCTGAGTTGCGGTGCTATCAACGTGGGGAAATAGGTGAAACTTGCCGAGCATGGCGAGGAAGAAGGTGCACCACTTGGTATAGTTCGATGTCTTCAGATCGAGACACACAGATATGTGAGTCTTGATACTAGCCACATTGATGTCCTAGGAGGCGGGAGGAGATGGAAGCTGAGTTGAGAGCGCCGGCGGCAGGATGCTCACCGACGGGTGCGTGGGAACCGGTGGCGGAGTGCTCACTGGCGGGGGCTACCATGATGCGGAATTGAGGTGGGAGGATCGGAGTTTGCTCTAATAGTGTGAAAACGAGAAGCACAAGAATTGGGAAGCACATCACACGGCAAATAGCCAGGCCGATGGTGCATTATATTGTCGGACGGTTCCGGATGGGCTACAATACAACCGGCGATTACAACAACAAAACCATGTGGTTAAGAAAGATAATATCATAATCTCCTATACATGGTAATACAAAGATATGGTATGTTATACAACTTGTAAGTCAAGAAAGGAGTACGTGTACTCTAACAGTAATCTCAGCTGATTTTATTCGAGCTAGTTCCTCAGCCAATTCAGCTTAATTACTTCACCCAACTCTTGTCCATTTCGATCGTACCAAGCCATTGATCATGGATTCAACAGCTACCATACAAATTAAACCTACGACTAATTCCCAAAACATTTACCACAAGGATTTCAACCCCTTTTCTTTTAATGGAGGGTAAGTACGGAACAAATTTTCGACAAGTCAAATACTACTGTGTGCAAGGATTGTTCTGGATACAAGCACACGCATCTGGAAAGCACTGCAGACTGCAGAGACCAAAGGCAACGACATATAAACCTCCATAACAATGGTCAGTACGAGATAATCTATCAGGAATCTTCAACATTATCTCCATGCCGAACCGTTGCAACTAATTACCGAAATTAGAAATCAAATGAGAAAATTGCATTCATTGTGTGGCTAATTACCGAAATCAAAAATCAAATGATGTGGGGGGAGCTAGATGCTAATTTTCCTATCTGTTGTCCACTATGGCGATTAGCTCCGGGTTTAAGCGAATGAGATATTTAACCAAATCTATGTAGCACTGTCTCCTGTTTTATGCATTTTTCGTCAATTCGGAGAACTGTGCCCTACTTTTAAATGCTTAGATTTGAGAGTTGGCTTAGAGATATAAGAATTTGATATTAAAAAAGAAATAAAATATGCCTAGCCCTTTATTTAATGGCCCCTAAATTTGAAGACTTAGAATTAATAGATGATGATGACATCTCCTATAGATGCAACCACTACTTCTCAACCTGAAGTTGTACAAGGAGCAATTACCAGAGCACGAGCACGGCAATTAAATTATCAGGTGAGCTCGTTTCTAAGAGTTCATAATTTTCCTATTGAGGATGGATTGCTACCTAAATCATGTGATTTTATTCTACTCAGGAACCAAGGTGGGGGGAGCAGCACTACTACCACACCAAGTCCAGACCGACCCTATTTCAATTCTAGACCTATTCGGAGTCAGCATGATAGCACCGACTTAAAACGATTATAATTTTCACATACGAAGTCCGTTGGAGGTGATCGAGTGCTTATGGAAAGCTTATGACGAGACCTTTTCAACGGATCTAGCCCCACCTTTAGATTCATTGTCTACACATCACAATCGTCAAAGACAAGTGTTGTGTCATCTGTTGGGCCAACTTGGACCTTGTAATAGTGTTCGAATCCGAGCCCAGGTTGTATGCGCTCCCCCTGGTAGCGCACAAACCCTAGGCAGACACCCCCCTGGCCACCACCTCCTTATAACCTTTGTGGCCGCCACTTTTAGTCTTTAGGCTTGTTTAGATTGTTTTTCATTCAAAAAACATCAATTGTGTGCTTGTCTCGACTAGACCAACTACGGCGACTTCAGACCTCTCCATTGTTCAATAAAACTTCATCTTTCATCCGCAATTCAGATTGCACTTATTTCTTTCTTGCTTGATTCTCGATTGCTTGCAGGAAAGGTCAACCGTGTTGGGCACGGTTGGTAACGACAAGGATGTAGTGTAGCGATTGTAGGACGGACTTGGTCGTTTTGGTCAAGTAGACTCATCGTCAACGCCATATCAATCGTAGTTATCGTTCTCGTCGGAAGGTCGGGCCAAATCACCTCATCAGTTGGTATCAGAGCACAGATTGACCAGTGAGAATTTAGTTTTTAGATTGCTTTTTATTCCTATAGACCAGAAAAAAGACAAAACACTTTTTCCCCATAGCCGAACCTTATTTTGATCCATTGTATCTTCATCTTCAGTTAATCGTGTTGAATTCGGGTCCTTAGTCGTGTCGAGTTACTGGTTCTAGATTGGTCTTGATTCTAGTCTCGAGTTGCATCAAAAAAATCGAGCGATTCTGTGGGCGCCTGCTGTGGAGGAGAGGGTTTGGGAGTTTTGGGCGAGTCTGATCAGGGGCCGAGTCCAGCTTTTTCTCCACTCGGATTGGGAATCCGAGTCTAGCTAGGTTTATTTTACCTTTTGGATTTTCCCTATTCGACCTCCTCTCGGGTTTCAGTTTTTCCTCTTTGATAGTAGCTGCAGCACCATGTGTGTATCCCCATCAACCCTAACCTACCATCGCCCCCCCCACTAGTGGTTAGTTGAGTTCGTGGACCGAAAATACTATTTTGCGCAGCGTTCCCTAAAACAGCCATAACTTTGCATACGAACTCGAATTGCGACGTTCTTTGGCTCGTTGGAAAGCTAACGAAAAGTTATATTCAAAAATCCATAAAGTCCAACTCAAATTCAATTCGCAAGGCTCTGAAAAATTAAAAACCCAAAAAAGGTCATTTAGGGCCTCAAAAAGGCCTCTGAAGTTTTAGCACCCGTTCTCGACGTTTGTTCATTGTCCAGATTGTGTAATCTTTGTGCTGCTCAATTAAAAAAAAAAAAAAAAAAAAAAAGTGCAAAAAGAAAAGAGCCACACAAGTTTTTAAAAAAGAAAAAAAGGCAAGTGTGTAAAAAAAAGAAAGAGAAAAAGAGCCACACAAGTTGAAAAGAAAATATTCAAATTTTTCAGCATTGTTCATTTCATTTTCATATTTTGAGCTCTCTTTATATAGCCCATGTGTCGTCTAGTGTTTGCTTGCTTAAGTTAGGGTCAAGTGCTAGTTTGGGCCAGCAACATAGGCGAGTACTTTGGACTATTATTCAGCTAGTATATTTCTGAATTTGAATTTGCATTATCCTTTGCTACATAAATATTGCCTATCCAAGCTCCACCTACTACTAACCGAACAGGTCTTGTCGTACCGGTAATCGCTACATCATCACTCTAGTTAAGTTATCATGAACCAGCCATCGGTTGTATCACCTGCTTTGCTTGGTAAGAATCTTGTAAGCATTTGATAGAGCTTGAGAGTGTGAGACTTCTGTAACCTGGCAGCACCTAGTAGTTGATAGGGAGCTAACAAACTTTCTTGCGAGTTCTTGTGTTCTATTAACAATGGTAGGTTCACAAAATTCGAAACATGGTGGCAAGGGTGATGATCAATCTTCTGGACTTGAGAGTGCCGGACCTCTCACTCCTCGCACAAGGATGCTTGTGCAACACTTCAACTGTGAGGTCAACAAGAAAACGGAGGAGATCTACAACATGTTGGATCAGCTCAATGACACCTCACCACCATCAACAACAACAACAGAGTTGAGAACCTTGAGCAACATCTACCCCCAGCTGCTCGACGTGCTCTGTTTCCCCCTCACTCTTCGGTGAATGAGGATGGCGATGTCAAAGAGAACAATTGTGACGTCGACACTGAAGTTGAGGGCTCCGATAACCGCGACTGTCGTCGACTCCAGCAAAATCGCTGAGGTATGGGTAGGTTGCATAGAGAGGTACGTGATGTTGATGCATTAACTGAAGTCAAGTTTACAATTCCTCCATTTGTTGGTAGATATAACCCTGAAGCTTATCTTGATTGGGAATTACAATTAGATAAAAAATTTGCATGCTATGATTTACCTGATAATAAAAGAGTTAGGGCTGCTACTAATGAATTCACTGATTTTTCATCAATTTGGTGGAGGGAACAATGTAGACTACCACATGTACCTAGAACTTGGGATGCTTTGAAAAGAGTCATGAGAGCTAGATCTGTGCCTTTGTATTTTTCACGTGACATGTTAAATAAATTACAACGCTTAAAATAAGGCAATAGATCAGTAGAGGAATACTATCAAGAATTGTAAATTGGTTTATTGTGTTGTGGTTTGAAAGAAACCGAAGAAGCTAAAATGGCTAGAATTCTAGGAGGGATTCACCAGGAAATTCAGGACATACTTGACTATAAGAAATACAATTCTGTCACCCATTTGTTTCATCTTGCTTGCAAAACTGAAAGGGAAGTACAGGGGCGACAAATGAGAACAAGGGGCAATTTTGGAGGCTCTTCTTCCTCCAAACAAAGTATCGAACAGCAAAGGCACCTCTTCCATCCACACCAAGCCGAGGGCGCTCCACTTCTACTTCCACGCCCTCACGTGCACCCGAAGCAAACAAGGCGACAACCGTTCAAGCTCCCACCAAATCTGCTCCAACAAAGAGTGCATCTTCTGTTGCTTCTACTGGACGTACAAGGGATGTCCAATGTCACAAGTGCAAAGGGTTCGGGCACTTCATGAGAGAGTGCCCAAGTCAGCGAGCTCTCATTGTGAGAAAAGATGGTGAGTATACTTCAGCTAGTGAAATTGATGAAGAATATACACTTGTTGCAAATGACCATGCAGATGAAGAGTTTGACACTAGTGATCAACAAGAAGAACACTTGGGTGCCGAAGCTTCAGATAAGCACATGAGCCTTATAGTGAAGCATGTACTTAGTGCACACATAGAGAGTGTCGAACAAGACCAACGGTACAATTTGTTTCAAACCAAGTTCGTCATCAAGGATCGTTCGTGTTGTGTCATCATTGATGGAGGAAGTTGCAACAACTTGGCTAGCTTGGAGATGGTCGAGAAGCTTGGCTTGACCACAAGTCCTCAACCATAGCCTTACTACATCCAGTGGTTCAACTCATGTGGTAAGTTGAATGTAATCAAAACTGTGAGAGTACAATTTTCGCTTGGTTCATATCATGATTATGTTGATTGTGATGTCGTGCATGTGCAAGCATGCTCCTTACTTTTAGGTAGACCGTGGCAGTTTGATAAGGATTTCGCTCATCATGGTAGAACTAATCAATATACTCTCATGCATAAGGGCAAGTAAATTGTTTTACTTCCAATGTCTCCTGAAGCCATTATTAAAGATGAAATTGAACGATTTGAACGTGAGAAGGAGAATGCTAAAAGTGATAATCAGATAGTAGCTAAAGAATGCTTTCCACCTAAAAAGAAATAAGCTAAAGAATCAAAGTCTAGAAAGAATGAAATTAAATTGAAAGGTGTTGTTCTATTAGCTACTAAATCTGATTTCAATGACTTGGAAGTGGATAATTCTATTTTCTATGCCTTACTTTGCAAAGATGTTTTGTTTTCATTGGTGGATTTGCCTGCATCTTTGTCTCCTGCTATCACTAACCTTTTGCAGGAGTTTGCTGATGTGTTTCCATCTGAAATACCCCCGGGGCTGCCACCTGTTAGAGGAATTGAGCATCAAATTGACGTGAACCCTGGAGCTTCTTTGCCAAATCGTGCACCATATAGGGCTAATCCGGATGAGACTAAGAAAATTCAGCGTCAAGTGCAAGACTTACTTGACAAAAGGTACGTACGTGAAAGGCTTAGTCCTTGTGTTGTTCCTGTGATTTTAGTTCCTAAGAAAGACGGATCTTGGCATATGTGTGTTGATTGTAGAACGATTAATAATATCACTGTTAGATATCATCATCCTATTCCTAGGTTAGATGATATACTTAATGAATTGAGTAGCTCTACTATTTTCTCTAAAGTTGACTTGCATAATGGATACCACCAAATTAGAATGCAACATGGATATGAATGGAAAACTGCATTTAAGACTAAGTTCTGGTTATATGAGTGGTTAGTGATGCCTTTTGGTTTAACAAATGCCCCTAGCACTTTCATGAGATTAATGAATGAAATTTTACGTGTTTTTATCGGTAAATTTATGGTGTTTACTTTGATGATATATTAATTTACAGCAAGTCACTTGATGAACATCATGAACACTTACGTGCTATGTTTATTGCTTTGTGAGATGCGCATTTATTTGGTAACCTCAAAAAGTGTAACTTTTGCACCGATCGAGTTTGTTTTCTTGGCTATGTTGTTACTTCACAGGGAATTGAGGTAAATAAAACCAAGATTGAAGCTATAAAGAGTTGGCCGACACCACAAATGGTCACACAAGTGCGGAGCTTTCATGGACTTGTTGGATTCTATCATCGCTTTGTGAAGGATTTCAGCACCATCGCTGCACCACTTAATGAATTGACGAAGAAAGGTGTCCCTTTCAAAAGGGGACAAGCGCAAGAGGAAGCTTTCAATCTTCTCAAAGAAAAGCTTACAAATGCACCATTGCTCTAACTTCCTGATTTCTGTAAGACTTTTGAACTTGAGTGCGATACTACTGGAATTGGAATTGGTGGTGTGTTACTTCAAGAAGGTAAACCTGTTGCATACTTTAGTGAGAAATTGAATGGGCCAAGTCTGAATTATTCAACTTATGATAGAGAATTATATGCTCTTGTTCGAGTGCTTGAAACATGGCAACATTATTTATGACCCAAAGAATTTGTTATTCATTCTGACCATGAATCTTTGAAACACATTAGAAGTCAAGCTAAAATGAACCGTAGACATGCTCGTTGGGTTGAATTCATTCAATCTTTTCCTTATGTCTTAAAACACAAGAAAGGAAAGGACAATATGATTGTTGATACTTTATCTAGATAGTATACTTTGTTGTCTCAACTTGATTGCAGAATTTTGGGCTTAGAGACAATAAAAGATTTATATGCTTCTGATGATGAATTAAAAGATGCCATGTCCAATTGTAAAGATGGTAAAAGCTGGAACAAATTTGTTTTTAATGATGGTTTCTTATTTAGAGATAACAAGCTATACATTCCAACTAGCTATGTTCATCTTTTGTCGCTGCAAGAGACGCATGAAGGAGGACTCATAGGACATTTTGGCGTCAAGAAGATGGAGGACATCCTTGTTGAACATTTCTATTGGCCAAAGATGAGACGCGACATTGAGCGCTACGTTGTTCGCTACACTACATGCCAAAAAGCTAAGTCTCAATTGAATCCACATGGTTTATATATGTAAGGGTGGAAAAATGCCCGAAACTCGCGAGCCAGCTCGGCTTATTAAGAACTTGGCTCGACTCGGCTCGAACTCGGTCCCTTAACAAGCCAAGCCGAGCTGGCAAGTTAGCTCATTTTCTTAACAAGCCGAGTTCGAGCTTTAACGAGCCGAGTTAACGAGTTTGTTAGTAACGAGTTTTGCTTCAATTGTTAGTAACGAGCCTAACGAGCTTAATGAGCCGAGTTAATGAGTTTGAACGAGCCGAGCCGTGCTGAGTCGAGCTTGTTATTCTGCTCGTTAGCTTAATGAGCTGAGCCGAGCTTGTTTCCTTAACAAGCCTTAATGAGTCAAGCCGAGCCGATCCAGCTCGTTATCCACCCCTATATATATGCCTCTTCATGTTCCTAGTGTGCCTTGGGAGGATATTTCTATGGACTTTGTTTTAGAATTGTCTAGAACAAAGAGGGGGATCGATAGTATTTTTGTTGTAGTGGATAGATTTTATAAGATGACATATTTTATTTCTTGTCATAAGAGCGATGATGCTACACATGTTGCTGATTTATTTTTTAGAGGATCGTTCGACTACATAGTGTTCCAACCACAATTGTTTCATATCGTGATGCAAAGTTTTTTAGCCACTTTTGGAGGACCTTATGGAACAAGTTGGGGACGAAGTTGCTATTCTCTACCACATGTCATCCTCAAACTGATGAACAAACTGAAGTCATCAACCACACATTGTCAACTATGTTGAGGGCTATTTTAAAGGAAAACTTGAAGATGTGGGAAGAATATTTACCTTATGTGGAGTTTGCTTACAATCGATCGCTACATTCAACCATAAAGATGAGGCCCTTTCATGTAGTATATGGCTTTAATCCTCACGCTCTAATTGATTTATTACCTCTACCATCTTCGAAAAATGTAAATTTAGATGCTAAGAAACGTACTGAATTTGTTCTTAAGTTGCATGAAACTACAAAAGAAAATATAGAGCGTATGAATGAGAAATATAGAGTTGCTGAAAATCAGGATAGAAAAGAATTAACCTTTGAACCGGGTGAACTTGTTTGGTTACATTTGAGAAAAGAAAAATTCCCTAACTTAAGAAAATCAAAGTTGATGCCTAGAGTTGATAGTCCTTTTAAAATTCTTAAGAAGATTAATGATAATGCATATAACATTGATTTGCCTGCAGATTTTGGGGTTAGTCCCACATTTAACATTGCAGATTTGAAGTCGTATTTGGGAAATGAAGATGAGCTTGAGTCGAGGACGACTCAAATTCAAGAAGGGGGGATGATGAGGACATCTCTCCTATGGATGCAACCACTACTTCTCAACCTGAAGTTGTACAAGGAGCAATTACCAGAGCACGAGCACAGCAGTTAAATTATCAGGTGAGCTTATTTCTAGGAGTTCATAATTTTCCTATTGAGGATGGATTGCTACCTAAATCATGTGATTTTATTCTACTCAGAAACCAAGGGGAGCAACACTACTACCACACCAAATCCAAGCCAAACCTATTTCAATGCCAGATCTATTAGGAGTCAGCATGACAGCACCGACTTAAAACGATCATAACTTTCACATACGAAGTCCGTTGGAGGTGATCGAGTGCTTGATAGAAAGCTTACGATGAGACCTTTCCAATGGATCCAACCCCACCTTTAGATTTACCGTCTACACATCACAATCATCAAAGAGAGGTGTTGCATCACCTGTTGGGCCAACTTGGGCCTTGTAATAGTGTTCGATCCGAGCCCTGGTTGTGTGCACTCCCCCTGGTGGCGCACAAACCCTAGGCCAGCGCCCCATTGGCCACCACCTCCTTATAACCTTTGTGGCTGCCACTTTTAGTCTTTAGGCTTGTTGAGATTGTTTTTCATTCAGAAAACATCAGTTGTGTGCTTGTCTCGACTATACCAACTACGGCGACTTCAGACCTCTCCATTGTTCAATAAAACTTCATCTTTCATCCGCAATTCAGATTGCACTTATTTCTTTCTTGCTTGATTCTCGATTGCTTGCAGGAAAGATCAACCATGTTGGGCATGGTTGGTAACGACAAGGATGTGGTGTAACGATTGTAAGACGGACTTGGTCGTTTTGGTCAAGTAGACTCATCGTCAACGTCATATCAATCGTAGTTATTATTCTCATCGGAAGGTCGGACCAAAGCCCCTCATCAATAGTTGACTTACATTTATATTAAAAAAATAGAAATCGGATAATTAAATAGGAATGTCAACATGTGAAATTTGCAAAGAACTTTTGTACGTCCACAGGTCACGGGCACACTGGACGTGCTCCATGATGATGTCCAAGATATCATCATAGATGGAGCCGTACAACCATGTGAGGACCGTGAAGTCGCGTTGAACCCAATCGAGGTCGTCGGGCTGAGTTGCGGTGCCGTCAACGTGGGGAAATAGGTGAAACTTGCTGAGCATAGCGAGGAAGAAGGTGCACCACTTGGTATAGTTCGATGTCTTCAGATCGAGACACACAGATATGTGAGTCTTGATACTAGCCACGTTGATGTCCTAGTTGGTGGGAGGGATTGCTGACACTGCCAAGGAAGCCATGAGAGAGACGAAGGCTGAGTTGAGGGCGATGGCGGCAGGATGCTCACCAGCGGGTGCGTGGGAACTGGTGGTGGAGTGCTCACCAGCGGGGGCTGTCATGATGAGGAATTATGGTGGGAGGATCGGAGTTTGCTCTGATACCGTGAAAACAAGAAGCACAGGAATTGGGAAGCACGTAAACGGCGAACCGTCCATAGATGTGACTCATCACTAAGAAAAAGTCCACACCTCCACACATCATAAAGCACTTAACCTGCTTCCTGAGTAGTCAATGTCGAGACTCCATTACTTACTAAGCTAGGTTTGTCCTATACCAGGCTTGTGGTAGTACGATATGATTCAGCTCAATAACACACAAAGTTAAGTCATTAATTGACCCAGGCAAGACTGTCAAATTACACTAAGTCACAAAGATTCACATTTTCCTAGCACAAAGCCTACCATGTCACAAAGACCCTTCCACTCATCTCAGTCTAAATTCCCCCCCCCCCCAGCCCCCCAGTTGTTTAAGTGCGACACATGCCATCAACAGGTGACAGCATACAACACATAGCTTTTCACAAAGATATTCCATAATTAGTTAGTCAAATATGAGGTTAACATTTCAAAATGATATAAATAACTCGTTGCAAGGCTAAGCATACTAATCATGTCTAACTAACCCATGTTGGTGCTATGATAATACCAACTAATAATTTAACCAACCTAGGATGACAAATGATCATGGCAATACAAATCACAAGGGTGACATAGGCAAGTGGGTAGCATAACTAATTCCAAAATAATAAAGCATTTGATAATTGAATTGGCAATGCAATAATTTTAATCAAAATAGTTTTGTAAAACTGGGTGAAATATGATCAAAGCATAACTTTCCTTAGTACAACTCTTGCTTTTGGCCTTCGTCTTGATCTTGAGCAAATCCTCCTTCCTCGAACACTCTCGAAGTATGGACGTCTAACGCAACGAGAGAGAAGAAACACAAATAAACACAAAATGGAGAGAAAATAAACTATAAAAATTATAATAAAAATAATTGAAGGTAGAGCTCAATTTTAGATGAATTTAGAAACTTGAACGGGCCCAATCGGAGTTCGTATGGGGAAGAATATGCTCTTGAAAGCTGATCGGCTATGAAATTTGGGGGAAAAGAAAAAGGAGAGAAAATTGATAAGTGAGACCCGCTGGAAAAAAAACCAAAAATTAAAATAATTCTTGAAAATAGGATGAGTCACTGACAAGTGGGACCCACGGTCTATGGATCGGGTTCATGGGCTCGGTTCACAATCTACGGTGGACTGAGGTTTTGACATGTAGGGTCCACATGTCAGTGGCTTGGTTCACCGACCAAGTCCACGTGGGATGGGATCTGGCGTGGGCACGGGTGGCAGCTGACTCAGCCCTGACGCGGTGGACACGCAAGCACGAGGCTAAGGTGGCGGTGACATGGCAAACACGCGGCGGCCACGTGGCAACCATGTCGATTCGATAGTGGCGATGGCTCACAAACCGAGGGTCGACGGCGTTTGCGGCCACAACGGAGTGAGCCGAGGTGCTCAACGGGGAAAGGGGATGATGGCGATCACATCGGGTCATGTGCGGATGCAAGGGGATGACAGAGTCGACCGACGGCGAGGTTTAAGCAGCAACGGCGCTACGGGCTTCGACGACGGTGGGTTACGGTGACGCTCCAATGACACCGAGGGGCGGGGTAGATCTCGTCGATGTGATCCCGACGGTAGTGACGACGAGGGCTAGGGCTCACCGATGGCGGTGGAACTTGATAATGAAGGCAGCGGCTGCGATTTGCTCCTTCACGCGATTTCGGCAACGACGAGGCTCTAGCGGGGCAGCGACTAGGGTTTTCGGGCACGGCGAGAGACGAGGTGTGGAAAATGAGAGGCGGCGAAGCTTTCAATAGCCTGGAGAGGCGGTGTCTGGAACGAACACGGCGGTGGCATGGCGATGGAAAGGGGAATCCGGGACGGAGACGGTGACGACGCCTGACCGGTAGGCCCTACCGGTCAACAGCAGAAAAATATGAAAAAAATATATATTTCCAAGCACAAGGAACCAAAATAAAATAGTTTTGACATTAATTGATGTTTGGATTATTCATATTAAATTCTTTTGTCTTCTCAAATTCCAAATCAAGCTTTTTAAATTCAAATAAAATTTGATAAAATTTTCCAAATAACTAAACTAATGAAAAGGGATTTTGAAAGCAAAAAATTGGGATGTTACAAGGAGGAAGAAGAAATTATGTGGTAGCCACATGGGTTGTGTCAGTGATAGACGAGAATCCTATGTGAACATCACCTGGGACAAAATCGGGTTTTATTGGGTCAAAACCATGGTCAAATAGGTGGAGAGGTAAGATTTATCTAGTACTGAGAGATTGAGGGCAGGTTCTATCCGGTTTTGCAAATCAGAGACGAAATTAAGCGAAATGAAGAACCAATGGACCAAACATATTCTTTATGTTTTCTAACCTAAAGTTTGAAAGAATGACCAAATTGAACCTGGGCTCCCAAAACCCAAACATTGCATCGAGGCTCAAGCCGGCCACACGTCACTACCCACACCAAAGACCCCTATTTTCAGAAGGAATATTTGATTATTTGCCACTCTAAATATATGTATTTCAAGATTTATCACTCCATATGTCTATAACATGTGGATCTTAGGATCACATATCATAGATACATGAGTGACAAATTCTGAATTATACATCTTTTGACATTGACAAATAATTAAATCTCGCTTTCCAGAATACCGAAGAGGCGAAGATAGCCTGTACTAAAATACCATAAAAAAACATAAGAGAAAGCCCTTCTGATCTCAGGAACAGCAGCGGAGACCAAAATTTCCTCACAAGCAGCACCATCTCCTGCGAGTCTGTGCAACCCTGCTCCACTCTGTCCGTCTCTCTCGTGTCGGCCATGCCTCTGCCACGTCGTCCCCTCCCGCCGCCGCCCTCTCTCCTCCCCCTCCTCCTCCTCTGCTTGGCTACCCCGACAACCGCCGCGGCAGCTCCCAGAACAAGAAGCAGCGGAGGCGGCATCACAAGCATCAGCGTCATGGTAAGCACTTATCTTTTCCTCCGACAGTTATTGCCTTCCATTTATCCTATTTTGCATCCCCGACCAAGAAAGGTGCAGGCTGATAGTGAGGAGTTAGTGACAAACGGTGGAGAGACCCACAAATGGTTCTGAACCTTTGATGCGTTGATTGAGGCAGACTGAGTGGTTTTTTTTCTGAGGCTGTAGTCGGGGAGAAATGTAGCGCCTGCTTAACGAAGCTAGTGTTCATCTCTGAACTTGCCTGTCTAGCAAAACGATTTGTTTAGGTTCGTGCATTGTCCTATTGCTATTAGGCCGTTCGATCTGTGTTTTCAGGCAGTGGCGATGTCGATGTCGATGGAAAGATTGGATGAGATCGCACAAGCAGCGTGTCCGCTACACCGTTTTCGGCATTTCGCACCTGATATCTGCATTAGCACTGCGTGCACTTTAGAATTGATTTCCACAATATGCCGTTTTGTCGGTCAAAGTAAGCGGGACTGTGGACCGCGATAATGTGGACAATATGCGTAGTTTGATTGGTGTGCTGAAATTTCTTACTACAGGTGTTCTTTTAAAAGAGTAAGCTGACTAGAGGTGTTCAAACTTGAAAGCATACATGCCAATTGGCCAAAACTAATGGTTTAGATTGATAAAAAAAATTGTTCAAATTTAATAGTTTAGACTAGTATGAAGAGAAAAAAAAACACGGTATGCATTTGAGTGTACCAACTTGGCGTTGTTTCCACTTCAGCCACATTTTGTAAGATTCTTTTTCCCGAATGCCAGGTGTCTAATCATAAGATCATAAATGGTTCCTGTACAATTTCCTCTTGGAAAAGCTCTCTTATGATTTATTATTGTGGAACGCAGGCGTGGCCATCAAAATGCACATGGTTACCCTTGCCGACCAGTGGGAAGAGTCACTCATGTACTCTTGTTTCCAAATACCACAAGATTTGGAAGGCAGGAATACTATTCAGTTTAGTTTCAATGTGCCCTATTTTGGATTATTGGGCCTCTCAATTTACCCGTTCATTTTCAGGACGCAAAGGAAGTTGTTTATGCAAAAGATGTTTCGAGAAAAGAACCAGTTAGTGGGGTAATTGCCTTGAAGGATTCCATGAAGTACCTCGATGCTGATTTTTTCAACGACTCGAAAGTAATTATAAAATGTTTATTTACAGTTTTCGCAACCGTGTAATGTGTAAATATTGTTGTTCTATCTACCTACACTGCCCTCGGTTCTGCTAGCTACGTGAGATGGAAGACGGTGCAAAAGAATTTAATATACCTGCATTTAGAGAAAGCCGGAAATTGGTGGCTTTGGAGAATGGTGGATTGCATAACCCTTCTGTTCTAGTCTTCAAATCATCATGGAGTGGTGACACCAAAGTTAGCGAGAGTAAAAGTTTCGACTACCCTCACACCTCTACAGTGCGTTGCCCTAATAATGATGAAGATATTGCCTTTATGTCGGTCAGTTTTCTTAACCATTTTATCATACATTGGTTATAAACTTCAAAATTCAAATAACTTCCTTTCAAACCGGTAATATTCATGACAGATTCTTGACCTTGGGGAACTTATTAGAAGAAAGCAAATAACATCACGTGAACTTACTGATGTATTTTTAAGGAGATTAAAGAGGTTAGGCTGTTTCTGTCTTCATCACATATTTCATATGGACTTATATGAGTACAAAATAAGGCTCAAAAGTATTGTATTGGAATCATGTAATTGTTTGATATGTTTATTAGGTATAATCCTGTTCTCAAATCCGTTATTACTTTCACTGAAGATTTGGCATACAAACAAGCTAAAGAGGCAGATGACTTGCTGGAGCAAGGAAAATATCTTGGTATGTAACAAATCTGCTTGAGATTCTAAGAGATAATCTCTTGACTGTACTATTTGATCTAGATCTTATTCCTTTCTTTCGATGGGACTATATTTTGGTATATGTTGCTTCCTGTTACAATTGATGCTCATTTGGACATGATCCAGGTATCTTTTATTTTACAATACACAATGAAAGCTTCATTTTTTCATGCAAATGTGATTATTAGCCTGAGAAGCTGTGGAACAAAATGTTAACTAGTAGTATTTGGCAATTAATTCAATCCTTTTGTGTGTATCTTTCCCAAGGGCGAATTCTCTCAATTATTTGCCTTAAAAATTTCTCTCAATTATTCGAATATTACTCTTAATTTTAAATGTGTACTGCAAGCAAGGCCATTTTGTGTTAATATTACAGTCAAAAGTAAAGATTGCACTGAAAATTTTGATTATAGGTCCCTTGCATGGCATTCCATATGGCCTGAAAGATATAATTGCAGTACCACAATACAAGACCACGTGGGGTTCAAGGACATTTAAGGAGCAAGTTCTTGATATTGAAGCCTCCGTATACAAAAGGTTTGTTCTTTTTTCCATTACAGAAATTGCAATGCCCACCGAACTGGCTTCCCCATTAGTGAGTCCAGCATGATGCAATGTTCCAAAAATACCAAAAAATGACGTCCAGTCTTTTTTTGGTTCTTGATACCAGGGATGAAATTGAAACTGAAATTTTGCAGGTTTACATAACTTTATGTGTACTACATATGTGATTGTTTTTTGGTATTTTTAAAACATTGCATCATGTTGGATTCGCTAATGGGTCACCGATTCCCCTGGGCACCAAAACTGCACTCTTTCCATTACAGAAATTGCAACATGCTTAAGCGATGTTGTGAGATCTGTGCTTACTATTTCTTCTCTGTATGTCATCCTCCTTCAGACTGAAGTCCGCTGGGGCAGTACTTGTTGCAAAGCTTGTGACAGGTTCACTCGCGTATGATGATGTATGGTTTGGGGGAAGAACACGAAACCCCTGGAACATTGAGGAATTTTCTACTGGTTCATCAGCAGGACCAGCGGCTAGCACCTCTGCAGGTTAATTGGTACAACATATATTTGCACCAATAAATAGATATTTTATATATACTCAACATGAGTTCTTTTCACTGCACTAGGAATGGTTCCCTTTGCAATTGGTTCAGAAACTGCAGGGTCCATAACATATCCTGCCGCTAGATGTGGAGTAACTGCTTTGCGCCCAACATTTGGAACAGTTGCACGGACCGGTGTCATGAGCATTTCCGAGAGTTTGGTATTTCCATGCAAATTCTTTGTTGCCCTGTCGGATTTGAACCAATCTTATGAATGACGATTATCTTGGTCTAAAATGGCAGGATAAACTTGGTCCTTTCTGCAGAAGTGCAATAGACTGTGCTGTTGTAATAGACACAATTCGTGGCAAGGATGCCGGTGATCCCTCGTCTCGTGAAGTTGCTTTAGAGGATCCATTTCATGTTGACATTGAACAACTCACTGTTGGATATCTTGACAGTGCTGAGATGGAGGTAACTTAACTGAGAGCTTACCTGTGTTCATCAGTCTGATTTATGTTTTGCTCATTCCTGCTCTGATCCTCAGATACACTTTGTATTCTTCTTGATTTGATCATATCAGGTTGTCAATGTTCTTTCCGCTAAGGGTGTTAAGGTTGTGCCTTTCAAGTTGAACTACACCGTTGAATCAGTTCAGTCCATTCTGAACATTACTATGGATGTCGATATGCTTGCACATTTCGACAACTGGCAACGTGAAGGACACGATGATGATTATGAAGCGCAAGACCAGTGGCCGGTGGAGCTTCGTCGTGCACGATTAATCCCCGCAGTTGACTATATGCAGGTGCTTTACCAAGCACACTAAACTACACACGACTGTGCTTGTTCATTGGAGCCAACTATGCTTGTTCATTGGAGCCAAGTTACATTATCTGTATTCTGGAACTTTGATGAACAGGCGCAGCGAGCACGGGGTAAGCTGATCAGGGAAGTAATGGAGAGCTTCACAGTTGACGCGTTTATCGGCAATGTAACTGACTGGGAGCTTGTTTGTCTGGGAAACCTTGTTGGCATGCCCATCGTGGTGGTGCCAACAGGCTTCAAGAGCATCGAGCACCCACCAAAAGGTGGCACAAGAAGAAGAACCACAGTAACGACGGGCATATACGGCCCTCCCGACCATGACCACATTGTAAGCTTTCTTATCTCAGAACATGTTATTAATCTCCACAGTAGCTTGAAGTAGCTTCAGAGTTCATGCCAAGAAAGTTGTTTGCATGAAAAAGGAACAGTGATGAGGACTCCTTGTTGTTCTGTTGTGTGTTTCGATCGCAGGCTCTAGCGCTGGCAATGGCGTACCAGTCCGTCACCGATCACCACAAGCAACGACCACCGATCGACGATCTAGGGCCGAACGACGTGCAGCAGTAAGCCGCTGCCTTGTGACACACTGGCCCATCTTCATCAGAGGCATCTGAAGCTCCTAGTGATCAATGAGTGTGTTGTGTTCCTTAACAAAAAAAGCGGAGATGTACTATGACAACCATATTACAGAAAAGGCCCCTTCATTGTGAATTATATTTGGCGATAGTTGAATGGAGAGATTGGAATAAAAGCTTGATCAATGTGTAACTCTCTTAGTGGGTTGGGGAGACATGATTCTGGCCTAACCTGGTTGGTACGTAGTACTGAGATGGGCCTGAAAAAGCCCAATGGATTCCGGTCGATCGAGGGCAGTGGAGCCATTGCCTGCTGTGACAGGAGAAGTACAGGGATTGGGAAGGGATACAGGGTGGTGAAGTATACCCCCGAGTCCATGATCCAACCTCCCGTCGCTTGGAGAGAGGTTGTTCATGCCTTTATGGTGACGACGAGGCCAGCCGAGTCCTAGGTTGGTGATGCGTGTTCATGGCAGCGACGAGGCTGGCGAGTCCTAGGTTGGTGATGCGTGCATCGAAGGAGGCGCAATGGTAGGGGATGTTATGGTGTACGCTTGGGGAAGGGAGGATGGGTGTGGTCCGAGAACACCGGCACCTATAGCCGACCACCACATGGGGGCCCATTGCTGGCCCTAGCCCAGCACAGCCTCATGGGTTGAAGCATACCCATGGTCCTTGCAGGTTGGCGCCGACCGTGGTGGGGAAGGCGCACGATCGCCTCCATTCTTGCCTTTGTAGCATCCTTTGCCACGACCGGAGGAGTTAGCGTCGCTGCGATCATCGTGGCACGACGAGTCGTTGCGTGGCAATGGAGATGCGGCCAAACCAGTGGTGGCGCTGAGGAGGGCAATGCCAGCGGCAAACTTGGATGCATTGCCATTGCGCATCTCCTAGAGAAGTAGGGAAGAGAGCGTTTGTGAACGTCGGGAGCGATGCCTGCATAGAGAGGACAGTGGCGACGTTGGAGAAGCGTTTGTTGAGACCGCGCAGTGTGTTGAGGACAAGTCGACAATCGGAGACGGGCTTGCCAACGTCACGAAGAGAATCTGTGAGTGTCTTCTGTTAGAATAGGACTCTTGTATATGGTTCCTTATCTGTATATGGAAACCCCCCTTTGTACTCCCTATATATATTACCCATTGGGCCTCTTGAATAGTTGAACATATTATTTATAACATGGTATCAGAGCGAGGTTCTAACCTAGCTCTCCTTCCGCTTCCGTTGCCGTCGCCGCCGCCCCGTGTTCCCGGCCGTCGACGCCAGCACCACCGCCGCCGCCACTAGGTCGCCGCCGCCTCCAACGCCGCCGCGGTGGCCGTTGTCGCGGGCGCGCTTCTCGCCGTAAGCCGCCCCGACGCCGCCTACGAGGCCGCTCGTTGGCTGCCACGGATCGCCACCCGCTCCCAGGCCGCCGCCGCACTGACGAGGGAACCCTAGTTCCCCCGTGACCGACGCCGCCGTCGGTTCAAAGTTGGTGGACGACGCCGCTGCCGCTCCCGACGCGAGGTCGCCGCGATCTCAACGCCTCCGACGCTCGCCTCGCTGCCGAGCCTTCGCCGGTTCGATGGACAACGCCGCCGCCGCTCCCGACGCGAGGCCGCCTCTCCAACACCTCCCGACGCCTCGCCGCGCTCTCCTTCGGGACGAGGTCGCCGCCGCTGCCGTCCGCTCCGCCGCGCGCGCCCAGATCGACGGGGAACCCTAGTTCCCCCGTGCGCAAGTTGGTAAGCCGGGCCGAGTGGGCTCAGAGCCGGCCGCCGCTTAAAAACGCCGATCTAACCGCCGCGCCGCCCGGCGCCGCTGTTAGACTTCTTGCCTTGGTCGCCACGCCGCCGGCAAGCCGCCATCGATGGCTTCGCTCCATCCGCTGCGATCCCATTCTCGGGAACAAAGCTTCATGGGACGAACTACAGGTTGTGGTCTTCACTCACGGAGATCACGCTTGATGGTCTCCGCCTCTGGGGACATGTTACTGGTACCCGACCTTGTCCACCGTCGCGATTCGGCCTCCTCCCGACATGGGCCTACTGCACCTTCTACGAAGATGAGGCCGCCAGCAGAGGCAAGGTCGCCGCCGCCGGCGTCGCCGCGATGAGGTCTTTCAGTATGCCATAGACGCTTTTGAGCGCTGGTGTGCTGACGAGGCCCGTGTTCGAGCCATCCTGGTGGTCAGTGTCGACGACTCCATCCAGCCAGACATCGTTGGTCTGCGTGCCACTCGTCAGATCTGGGAGTACTTGCGCGAGCGATACCAGCAGAGCGGCGATGCTCGCTTCTTTTCGCCCAGCGTGAGTTGGAGACACTTCGCCAGACGACTCCTCGCCGACGACTTCTTCCGAGCCCTAGCGGTCTCGCGCCAACCGATGAGCTCGCTTCCGCTCTGTCGAGTGTCATAAAGTGCGTATATGATCGTGATCGCCGCTTTATGACTTCGCTTGTCGCTCGCGCTTCGAAGTTTGAGCTCGCCGTGGGCTCACCACCGAGCCGCCACCACGACCGGCGCTATCGAGGCTCTTTCGACGCCAGGCCGAGGAGCTTGCCGTGGTTAGCAGCACGCTTGTTCCGACCGCGCTTGCTACCCCTTCTTCTTCGACTACACCGCCGGTTTCTACTCGACTACGTGATCTTCTCGCTTGTCTGCTTCGCTCCCGCTTGCACCAACTTGAGTTCAGTGCAATTATTGCAAGAACTTCGGGCACGACTACGAGCGTTGTGCGGTGCGCAAAAAGCAGAACAAGGCGCGTGGATGATCAAAGGGGGGCAGGGAGGCCCTTCCTCGATGGGAGGACGCACCAAAGACGTCAGACCTTCTCAATGAGGTGACTGCTCAGCCAGCCTCGTCAGCTCTACTGCAGCCTCTCTCACACTCAATAGGTTCTCGCCACCAGCTCGACGCGTCTCCTCCGTACTTCTTGGGTTCTGATTCGTGCCTCTTTCCACATGACACCGATTCCACATCTCTCACGCCGCTTGGACCTCCTGTTTTTCCTATCTCTGTTCAGACAGCTGACGGTACTCCTTTGTCTGTCAGCTGTCAGGGCACTCTTTTGTCCACTGACTTTTCTGTTCCAGCTGTTTCTCATGTTCCCGAGCTTACCATGCAGCTTCTCTCGGTGGGTCAGCTCACCGATCTCGGCCGTAGAGTTGGTTTTGACTCTCACTCTGCTTTGTTCAGACCGGCTGACAGGATCAGATTTGGGACTGCCGCGCCGTAGGGATCGCCGTGGTCTCTACATTCTGATCGCCCACCTTCCGTCCACTTCGCTTGCTCCTATCACTCCTATGACCTCTACGACTACTTCCACCGCCACGCCGCCACCACCTCGGAGTTTTTGCGTAGTGGCATCACCGCTAGGTCACTTGTGTGGGTCCCGCTTTCCTCATTAGTTCGTAAGGGTGTTCTTGGACGTGTTATCATTGACACGACCATGTTTTGTCGTGGTTGTAAGTGGGCAAGCAGCCATGCCTTCCTTATCATTCTAGTGAGTCCTTGTCTTCGCCCTTTGACTTAGTTCATTCGATGTATGGGGACTGCGCTATTATCTCTAAAGGCGGGCATAAACTTTATGTGATCTTCATTGATGATTATTCCTGCTTTACATGGATTTTCCCTATGTCTAATCGTGGTCGGGCTTACGATCTATCGTAGCTTTGCAACGATGGTTCGCATCGCTTGATTCTCCTATCCGCATTTTCGCGTGATTCTCGCCGCGAGTAATCGCTCGGGCGCTTTTAGACGCTTTCTTTCGAGCAGGCACTTTACCGCCTTCTTATCCGGTGCCCATGCTCGTAATGGGGTTGCCGAGCGCAAACATCGCCATCCGATTGAGACCGCCACACTCTTCTTCTTGCCTCTCACGCCCACCACGCCTGGTCGAGATCGCTTTCTACCACGCATATCTCATCAATATGCACCTTTCCACCGCTTCTTAAGGGTGTCACCCTATAGAGCGTCTCTACTCGAACCCCAAGACACTCACCTTCGTGTTTTTGGTTGTACTTGTTTTGTTCTCATGCACTCGTGAGCGCACTAAACTGTCACCACCCGCTTGAGTGTGTGTTTCTTGGTTATAGTTCGAGCATAAGGGTTATCAGCGCCGATCCTTCGCTCGACGGATCGTGGTTTCATGAGACGTTGTCTTTGACGAATCTCGACCTTTCTTCTATCGAGATTCGCCTCCTATTTCCACCGTTGAGTCGATTTCGTGGTTGTCTCTTTCGACTCTTCACCCATTTCTCCACTATCACGCCTTCCCCGGTCCGTCCCCGTGGTTCCTTCAGTACCTCCTCGCCTCCGCTGCTCCCAAAGACCGCATCTTGTTCCTACCCCACCACGCTGCTTATCCGTATTCACTACCTGCACGCCCTTGTCCTTACCGCCTCTCTCACGGTATCTTGCCGACACCCACATCCGATCCTCCCGATGATGCTCCTCGTTACGCCCTTCGTGACCGGACATCCTTCGCCCTCCTAATCGCCTTGATTTGCTCGATCGCTCATGCTCTCTCACATCGAGCCTAGTTCTTATCGTGAGGCCGCCTCATTCCGAGTGGCGCCGCTATGGCAGAGGAGCTTGATGCTCTTCGACGACGGAGACTTGGGATATTGTACCGACACCGTGCATGCTCGTCCGATCACGTGTAAGTGGGTGTACAAGATTAAGACTCGGTCCGATGGTACTATCAAGCGCTACAAGGCTCGCCTTGTGGCTCGCGGCTTCAAAGAGAGTACGGTCGTGACTACGACGAGACTTTGCCCTCGCGCCCATATGACCACCGCTCGCACTCTTGTTGCGGTTGCTTCGTCACGCGTGGTCCATCTCTCGCTTGATGTTAAGAATGCATTTCTTAATGGTGTTTTGCATGAGGAGGTCTACATGCACCACCACCGATATTCTGCTCCTCGATGGGCATGTCCGCTGCCTTCGTCGTGCTTTTTATGGCCTCAAACAGGCTCCTCGTGCCTCGGTTTGCGCGCTTTCACCTCGCTGATTACTGCCGCCGGTTTCACCGCCGGTTCCTCACGATCTTGCTCTTTTTGTCCATACCTCATCTCGGGTAGGACATCGCTTCTTCAGATGTTGATGACATGCTCATCATCGGTGATGATTCCTCCTTCATCACATATGTGAAGAAGCACCTCGATGAGCAATTTTTGATGATCGATCTTGGTTCTCTTACATATTTCCTTGGGATTGAGGTCTCTTCCATGCCCGAGGGCTACTACCTCTCCCAGCAGTATGTCCAGATCTTCTTGCCTGTGCCTGTCCGACCGACACTCGATCAGCCGAGACTCCATGGAGCTATCCTCCACCAGAGATCACGATGGCGATCCTCTTGAGGATCCTACTCAATATCGTCATCTTGTTGGGAGTTTGTGTACGTTGTGAGCACTCATCCCGATATTGCTTATGTTGTTCATATCTTGAGTCGGTTCATGGCTCGCCCTACCCATCTTCACTACATCACCTTCTTCGTGTTCTTCGCTACTTGCGCGGACCATCTCTCGTCGCTTGTTTTTCCCTAGCTCCACCTCATCAGTAGCTTCGTGCATACCCGATGCGACTGGGCTAGTGATCCTTCCGATCGCCGTTCTCTTTCGCTTCTCGTTTTTCTTGGCTCCTCCCCGATTGCCTGAAGACTAAGCGCGCATCGCAGCTTCCGCTCGAGTGCAGAGGCCGAGTTGAGAGCTATGGCGCAAAGATGCAGAGGTTACTTGGTTGAGGTGGTTACTTGCATATTTTGGAGTGTCTCAGATGGGACCTACGACTCTTTGTCCGACAAGACAAAGCATCAAGATGCCGGGACCCGTGAAGCATGAGCTCACCAAGCACATTGGTGTGGATGCTTCATACACTCGCCACAGTGTGGGAGGGAGTACTTGCTTTACGCTTTGTGCCATCGAGTTACAGTTGTCGACTTCTTCACGGCCACGCACTAGGGCACAACATTTGTATTTTCTCTCCAAACTCGCAGTGTGATCCACCATGAGTTTGAGGGGGTGTTAGAATAGGACTCAGATATGGTTCATTATCTGTATATGGAAACCCCCCTTTGTACTCCCTATATATATTGCCCATTGGGCCTCTTGAATAGTTGAACACATTATTTATAACATCTTCTAACACTGGCAGTAGGAAGTGATGGAAAGATCACTCTGGACTAATGTGGTGAATTCAGCCTCAAGGTAGAGAGTATGTGCCTCCATGTTGTCGTGGAAAAGGTCTTCAGCACGCGTCCACGGGTCACGGCACACTGGTCGGGCTCCATGATGATATCCAAGATATCATCACAGATGGAACCGTACAACCATGTGAGGACCATGAAATCGCGTTGAACCCAATCGAGGTCGTCGGGCTGAGTTGCGGTGCCGTCAATGTGGGGAAATAGGTGAAACTTGCCGAGCATGGCGAGGAAGAAGGTGCATCACTTGGTATAGTTTGATGTCTTCAGATTGAGAGACAGATATGTGAGTCTTGATACTAGCCATGTTGATGTCCTGGGAGGCGGGCGGATTGCCGACACTGCCAACGAAGCCATGAGGGAGATGGAGGCTGAGTTGAGGGCGGCGGCAGCGGGATGCTCACCGGCGGGTGCGTGGGAACCGATGGCGGAGTGCTCACCGGCGGGGCTGTCATGATGCGGAATTGTGGTGGGAGGATCGGTGTTTGGTCTGATACTATGAAAACGGGAAGCACGGGTATTGGGAAGCGCATCACACGGCAAATAACTAGGCTGATGGTGCATTATATTGCCGGATGGGCTACAGTACAACAGGCAATTACAACAACCAAACCATGTGGTTAGGAAAGATAAGATCACAATCTCATATACATAGTAATACAAAGATGTGGTCTGTTATACAACTTGTAAGTCAAGAAAGGAGCACGTGTACTCTTAAGAGTAATCTCAGCTGATTTTATTCGAGCTAATTCCTCAGCCAATTCAGCTTAATTATTTCAGCCAACTCATGTCGATTTCGATCGTACCAAGCCATTGATCATGGATTCAACAGCTACCATACAAATTAAACCTACGACTAATTCCCGAAACATTTACCACAAGGATTTCAACCCCTTTTCTTTTAATGGAGGGTAAGTACAGAACAAATTTCAACAAGTCAAAATACCACTGTTTGCAAGGATTGTTCCAGATACAAGCACACGCATCTGGAAAGCGCTGCAGACTGCAGAGACCAAAGGCAACGACATATAAACCTCCATAACAATGGTCAATACGAGATAATCTGTGTCAGGAATCCTCAGCATCATCTCCACGCCGAACCGCTGCAACTAACCCACGACCGGCTGTGGCCGCCAGATAGCTACACGAAGACATGAACCGGTAAATGAGTGATTTTAATTGTGTGTGTAAGAGAGAGAGAGAGACAGATGCAAGCTCTGAAACTGAGTCCAAGCACATGCCTTGGAACGAAGAAGAATTTGGAACGGAACAGCGGATCGGTCGAGCGATAGCGACGCGATACGATGGTCATGAGGCTTCACTGTCAGTGCATGCATGGGCGGCAGGAATAGTCTGCGAATGATAAGATGGATGCTTGTGCTTGCAATTGACTGATGCATTGATCTTGTTTGACCGCATCTGCTAGCTGCTTGCATGTACTTTTCCACATCTCTCCCTGTGCAGTTTGGTTGCTAGCTGATCATACTTGGTTGGGCTGAGGACCTTGACGTCGTCCATGCGTGCAGGTATTGTGTGGATATGCAAAGTGCCGGAATCAGAAAGCAATTGAGCTGAGTGGAGAAGACGTTAGTTTTCCGATTTGTGCCCAGCATTTTTGTCTTGCGTAGTGGTTTGAAACGTCAAGGAATAGCTTCTGGGTAAAAATGGGAGAAAATTGCATGCATTGTGTGGCTAACTAAGCGAAGACCCGAAATCAGAAATCAAATGAGGTGGGGGAGCTTGATGCTAATTTTCCAATCTGTTGTCCTCAGCCCTTTATTTGAGAGTTGGCTTAGAGATATAAGAATTTGATAAAAGAAAGAAAGAAAATATGTCTAGCCCTTTATTTAATGGCCCCTAAATTTAAAGGCTTGGAATGAATAGTTGACTTAAATTTACATTCAAAAAAATAGAAATTAGATAATTAAATAGGAATGTCAACATGTGAAATTCGCAAAGAAATTTTGTACGCTATACAAGCTACTATACAATATTACACCGCGCACTGTGTGGCTCAGTCAACTATATTTTTTAAATTCCAAAGGATAAACGATATATTGATGTCTAGGGAATACTTTTTTTCTTTTTTCTTTTTCAAGAATAAATTGCCAACCCTTAGATCCTCGATCCATCCTATTGCTTTCTCCTTCTAAACGCGACTGCTGTTGAACGGTGAATCCAATATTTATTTCATCAAGTTATATAGAGCACATCGATTCTTTTTTTTTTCTTTGGTCTAAAAAAAATGGTTCTTTTTTTTTTTCTTTTATCCAAATGTGCATAACTACCTATACACATTGAACTTGATAGAAGCGTTTCTCATAATTATTACCAGTCGAAACATAATGTGCTAACTTAAAAATTCTGGTGAAACAAAACAAGGTACATTCTTCTTTCTTGGCAACCAGACACACATTTTGTCGAACTCTTCCATGTAACTCCAACTCGGATAAATTAAGCTAAGCTGTGCTAATAGCTAGTGGCACTTGTTTTATATATGTGCAGTGCAGTGCAGGCCAGAGAACAAAAGAATTCTTTCTAGGGCCTATCCCCTGTTCCTATCCATCTGCACCAACTCAATAGTTTAACCCTCTTGAAGCCTCAAATCAAGGCTAGCCAATTAACCTCTCTCTTTTTTTCTGTCTGAAAACTCTTGTCAGGCACACATCACATGCGCTTGCCCTCTCTCAAGAAAAAAAAGATTCCTAGCCTTGGTAAGCATACAAAAGGTTGGCACACGGACAAACAACCGTGCGCACACTTGAGAGTGTGTTTCAGTACTTCCTCCTCCGGTTAATCACTCCACTTGCCTCTCTCTCTCTCTCTCTCTCTCTCTCATCTTTGATTTTGAAATTGTTTTGTGAGGCCGATGGGGCCATGCATGATGCATGGCATGGCATTGTGAAGTGTGTGTCCTGGAGATTTGGCATATGACTTGCTACCTTGGGGAGGAACAAGCTCCTAGTGGAGTGTAGCTCAATTTGGGTTGGAATTCGGGTGCTTAAAATGGATTTGAAAAAGGAATGGAGATGGGCGATTAACCTTGAGTTGTACAACTCCTGCATCCCTGCACATATATGTGAAGGGATGCAGGAATTGTAAAACACATATGTGGAGGGACGCGGGAGTTGTAAAACTCAAGGTTAATGCATTGTTTTACATACCCTTCAACCATCCTATTGGACGAACCTCTACTACAACCAAAGACAGGTGGACGCCAACCCTCAATACACGGGTCTCAGAGAAATATCATAGTAAATATGATCATTCTAGTAACTTAGGAGATGTGGAAAAGGCGAAATGAGAGATTTTTTAAAAACATAAGCTTTGCACCACAAACCCTTCTTTTAAAGATCAAAGATGGGGCGAGAGCTTGGTGTATGGCGAAAGCGACATGCCTAAACCCCGTCATTCCCGGATCTTAGGGCTTCTGTGTGTCTTGATATTGTTTTGTTTTCCCTCCCTTGAGACTTCCATTTAGCTCTTGTTACTTAATTAATTACATAAGCAAGTCTTTTGCCTGCGCGTTTCAAAAAAAAAAAAAAAGGAAATTCGTGTGCATGAGATGAGAGCTTGCGCGTACGTACGTGCGAGCGTGAGACTCGTGTGGGTATGTGTGCTCGCCCTCCTTACCATATGCATGCAAGCAAGTGTGAGGAAAGGAAACATGACTATTCCATGTTTCAAACAGTACATGTCGATGGGAAAAATAAATATAGATAAGATGGAAAACATAACAATGCATAATTCATGTTTTATAATTCTTTACATTAAGATTAAAAAGACGCTTTCCTATACTTTGCACAAGGACGGATTTTTTTTTTTGCTAAACTTACTCTTTTTATAGTAGTGTGCTCTTTTGCATAGGTAAAAATATGATACAGGCAAAGTGTGAAAAAAAAACAAATGTACCTTGAGTGAAAAACGGGTGTTTATAAAAATAATAAAAAAGATGGAAGTGTTTGTACAACACTTGAGTATTTTCTTGAAAAAACGGTCGAAATTTTTCACCGTTTGATGTAGATCTAACCATTAGCGGAGCTAGAAAATTTTCGATGGGGTGCACACTTTACACAAGTCTAAAGTATTGTACAATAATCATCATCTAGTTTTAATGGAACATACAATTTAACTCAAACACCTATATACTTTCTGTATATTTTTAAATTTTTTAGGTGTGCCTGTATGCGAGACACCACCCCTGGATCTAACCCCTCCCCTCCCCGGTGTATATTCTCTCACCCACCCCACCCCACCCTAACCCTAGCTTCTCCTCTCCCTCCCCTGTCCAGCTGCCACCCATCCCTCCCCGGAGTAATCAATCAATATATGAACAGTAGATAGCCTGCATGCAGTTTAGACTAATCATCAATCAGAGTCGCACATTCTATCAGATTAAGGTCCCTGTTGCCAAACTCACTCCACTAACACACGTTACAGCAAGTAAACAAGCAAACGTTCAAACTTGGACCAGGTTGGACCGGAGCTGCAGGCAGCAGAAGACCCTGCAGGGCAGGGCGTGCAGGCAGAAACCCAGACGATACCCGCAGGCCCGGGGGAAAAAAAGAAGCAGAAAAGAGGCCGGAGGCAAAGGCGTTCAAAAGGAGCTGGGAGACCGGGACGATGTCGTTGAACGCGCCGGCCAATTGGCCTCGCATGCCGCCGCCGTGCGTGGGTTTCCGGGCGCTGCCGCTGGTAGTCAGCCTCAGGACCAAACGTACGTAGACGAAGACCACGTAGTATCCTCTCTCTCTCTCTCTCTAGATCTCTTCACCACCCGTCGAGTAAAAAAGAGACCTTTCAGTCTCGTGCAGCCAAATCACAGCAGCAGCAGCGTCTCACCATCGTCTCTCTGACTCGGGCTCTTTCTCACACACATTGACGTATGCACGAGAGCACGTACAATGGTATGGTATAGAGTACTCATTCGTATTATCTATAGACATTATCAAAGACAGTTTTTTAATATGTTGATTTTTTACATGTCTCTATAAACAGTTTATTCATGTATAATATATCTTATTTCTCATGTTACAGTCGACTACTGCATGAGAGACGGTTCAATTCTCTATACTCCCTCTATCCTTCATATCATCTTGTATCTTACATGTTGAGACTTAGGGCATATACAATAGTTTGTCTCTTATGGCTATCTCTAAAGGTTTCAACTCATCTACAGACAACATTTCTAACAATTTATCTATAAAATCATTTATTTTCAACACAACTTCTTCCCTAACACACTCACCATTTACGATGGTTTGTGTGTCCAGTTTGTCTCTTATATAAGAGATGACACATTCTATCTCTTCGCATCCTCTCGCTTCAACTAGAATTTTGAGTTACATGACAGGTAAGAGACGACTGAAGTAACCACTATTGGAGATACACTTACAGACAGCTAGCATCACACCACCATTGTACTTGCTCCGAGTGACTGCATGGGAGAGAGAGATATGGGATACTAGCATCTTCTCATCTGGGTATTACTAGCCGCCTTGTGCTACGCGCTGTAAAAAAAAAGGCTCAGATTTAACGTCTCGATGCACGCACTACTGCGCTCGCGCGCGGCCGGCGAGAAAAGACGTGCACACGCCATGCGCGGCCGGCCGGTGGGTCAAAGCTTCAACCCTCAGATCGGGGCAGTAGAAGAGGAGGAGATCTCGAGGCGCGTGCGCTCCATGGAAGAAGAAAAAGGCTGTGTTTTCGTGCATGGATAAGTCACTGTGTAGCTTTCCACTTCCCGTCTCTTGACTCCAATTCGAAAGTGCCGGCCGGGTCTACATATAAAACCAACTGAAGAGTGCAAATATTTTTTATTGAAAAAAAAAAGGGAGTGTCTATACAACATGCGACTGATTTTTTTTTGGAAATCAGTCACTTTTTGGGCCATTAGATGGAGATCCAATGTCCTAAATATCACCCTCACTCCTATATCCCTAACCCAATCTCACTTCCCATTCTCTCTCCCTCTTTCTCACCAATCACATAGCGTATTATTCGCAAGATGTATAGCAGTTCTAAAAAAAAAAACAGTAGAAAGCAAGGCAATGCAACACTCATAGTCATAGATCGATCTCTATACCTACCGATATCTATTTACGCTAGTATTAGACTATTAGGGTATCCGTCGTGTCTTAGAGGCTACTCAGCCTCTGAGCTTAGACCCACAACCAACCTGTAATCTTATCATTTTTCTCTGTAATGTTGTAATATTACATTTAGCCTCTAAGGTGAGTCTCACAGCAAACTAAACTATTCTCCTCTCAACCGATCCTCACGTTCCTTCCCGCAATCCCAATTCCTCACCCTCCTCATGCAATCCCTAAATTATTTTTGTGGATTTTGTGATCCGATTTCTAATATAGAGGGATCCGGATTAGTACTTGGACTCCAAGTCCGTTTACCCTTTTATATAACTCTTGTAAGCCGCACAGGGAGAGTCGACGCGAGATGGCTCATTGTAATTCCCGACGTTTTGTAAATACTCCTCATATAGTGATCATCACCGATTGACGCCTGTGGTTTTTCCCGCAATGGTTTTTCATGTAAAATTCATGTCTCTTGTCTCTATTGATCTGTGCATTATTTATAACAATTTTTTTTATTCCTTGGCTGCTGCCTCTAGCTCAGAAAGGTGACACCTAGCAGTGTATAGAGGCTGCCTCTAAGACCCTCTCTCTCCTCCTTAGAGACAGTTTTGGCGTACACTACAGATATTCTTGGAAGTTCTTTCGGTGATTCAATTAAAATGGATGGTCTATAGGAAAGTGGAGGAAAAACAAGGTGCATATGCAACCACTCACATATTCTACGAATTCCCTAGTGCGCTGATCGACACTGCAGAGCATGCACGGCACAGCTAAAATGGAGCCAAGCTGATTGATCTTTTAGTGGGGCTAGCTAGGTGACAACGAGAAGAATGATGCCTAGACGGTTGGTTTGGTTGAAACTTCATCTTTCATGGTGATATCAGCTAACCTGGTCCACGCTAGCTCGGACCCAACGACACACGATCGTTGGACTGAGCTTGTTGGTCCAATCCAGCCAAACCTAACAGACAACCTTTTACTATCGATGAATGCATGCTTTGGAAGGAGAGTGCAGAGAGTGATCTGTAGCTGGTGATCATCGTCATCGATCGATCGATCGATGGCCAATCAGGAAACACATTTTTGCATACTTTTTTGCTGGGCCCATTGGCTGTCGACTTGTAGTCACTTGCTTTTGGATCTCATTGTTCTAGAAGGTTTCACCTGCTGCTGCTGTATCGAAATGCTAGAATCTGCATGATGTATTGCTGTTTGTACCACTGATGCGCCTCTTTGTGTATATATGTGTTCGCATCGGCAAGAACTTGGATGTCACAGCAAGAGTGTGGCATTAACAGTTTCTATATTTTTATGTTACGATTTTAGTTTTTGGTTTCTTATATAGAGGAACAATTAATGCTCGAGAAATATATAGGGTACACATAATTTGGTTTTATTTATTACTCAGAATAAACTTAGCATCTGTGGTTCATATATATATATATATATATATATATATATATATATATATATATATATATATATATATATATATATATATATATATATATATATATTATTATTATTATTATTATTATTATTATTATTATAGGAAAAATCAAAATGTGTGGCTCATTAGCCGTTCAGGCACCATTCGGCACACGCTACAGTGATGGGCAAAATGCATAAATGTCCAACTCTATCGAACACACGCTACTACAGAAAAGATCTTCACAGACGGTTCAAAAACGTTATCACAAACGGCTTCGTGAGCCGTCTGAGTTTATATGTCACTAATGACATGAGGTCATCACAAACGGTTTTTCAACCGTCTGCGATGCAGACTATCACAGACGGTTATTAACTCATAACCGTCTGTGATAGTCTATCACAGACGGTTTGTAGATGAAACAGTCTATGATAGCTGATATATCACAGACGATTTGTATCGTACGTGGTATATTTTGTCTATAAAATCTCCAAACAGTCGCAACATCCACGTCACTTTCTGAACATGGCGTGGACGCGCAGGTACTCTGACTGGGAAGTGACTTCATGTATCAGCAACCAACCATTTCTCGATGCTAAGTCCAATTACCTATCGACGATATCCAGGTAATTGTATGTCCATGCGCTCTCCTGGCAGCCATACTTCTTGAACTTGCAGGCTCGATAAAGTTGCCCGTGGCTGCTGTCTAATCCTCCTCACGACCCCCATCAACAATGGAATGGTAGGACGTACCTGGGAAGCAAAGGAGGAAAACTTGACCGGCATGAACACGGTTATACAGACAAAGGTGAAATGAATAGCGAGAGATAGGTGAAGAGGTGTTGTAGTAGTTTTTGACTCATTTGGTCTTATTTTGGAATAAAATACACACCAATTAATAAATAATTGATGATCAGATGCACAAGCTAGGTAAAAATTCCATAAATTTGTATGTTAATTGCAGCTTTACAAATTAGCCCAACCTTTACAAATCTAAAAAGTTAATTACAGCTTTTAAAAGCAAAATACCATATAGGAACATACCATAAGATTAGGTACATATACAAAAATTTGTATGTGTATAGACTGATATTTTGCCCCATCCAAACTACATCTCATGTAAGCCAACCAAGTACAAAGAACTGGCATCAATAACCCTCAGTATCCATCAGAGATCATTAACCAAACCCACCATTTTGCCCCTGTTCATTTTTGTCAATCTGAACCCACAGCATGAACTAAGCAAGATGCACAGAATGCACATACACCAATAGCCCTCAGTTTACATCACAGAGCAAGGGGAGGGAAAGCGATAGAGTAGAGGGGACTAGTTACCTCAGTGCGACGCAGTACCTGCGGCAATACCTCCACCATGCATTAACCCACCTCCATTTCATTTACCATGGTTAATCAATAAATTAACCCACATCAGTAAATAATCAACTCACATCAGTAAACCAAAACAAGCTCAAGCATGAAACTAAAATAACAAAAAGAGGAAGTGGGGGATTGAGTCCAAGGAGGAGGAAGCCCCAAACAACCGGGTCGAGCATAAGGAGTCACAGGGGTTGGGGAGAAGGCGCGACTCGAGCGGAGTCGTCAATGTCGGGGGGGGGTGGCATCGAGGTCGGTGGAGAGGTAGCCGGGGGAGGTCGGTGGAGAGGTAGGCGGGGTCGCGCACGCCGAGGGGAGAGGATGAAGAGGGGAAGGCAGATCTGGCGGCGGGGAGGTGGATTTGGCCGGGGGAGGTCGATTGGACCGGCGGCGGCGTCGAGGTCAGGGGCACTCGGGTGGGGCCGGAGGGGAACGGACAAGAGTAAGGGCGCTGGGAAGTGACAAGTTAGGGCACAAACCCTAGCGGGCTCCTACTAATAAAGAGTACGTGATACTTATCACTAACAGTTCCATAATAGAACCGTATATGATATGAGACCATATCATGGACGGTTCTATTATGGAGAATCGTCAGTGATACTTATCACAAACGGTTCCATAATAAAACCGTATGTGATATGGTCTCGGTTCCATAATAGAACCGCCCGTGATATGGTCTCATATCACATAAGGTTCTATTATGGAACCGTCTGTGATATGGTTGTTCTCAAGTTCTATGTTTTGAGCATATTATCATATATATATTTACATGATATGAAGAAATTACATGTTTATATGTTAATTTTGTTATTTAAATACTGCTAAAAATTTGCTTTAACTATGATACATATCACAGACGGATATTTGTTTCACTAAACCGTCTGTGATATATAGTTCAACATATAATATAGTAACTTCACCTCCAAACTAGATTTTTTTTATTTTGGAATTTACATATGGTCAAACAGTGTGGCCAGTCGCTTCTTACAAAGATTAAAAAAAAGAATAGAAGCCTAAATAAACAAAGTTTTTCTAGTGGCAGAGGCATGTTGCTATCTCTGTCTTCAAAACTTCATAGGCGGCAGCGTCGACGTCGGACGATTCATGATCATCAGCGAACGAAGCCCGAAATGCGTCCACCCGCTGACGCGCTCGTTCGAGTGTCTCCCGAAAACCCTTGGACTGTTGAATCAAGAAGAATTGAGCACATAAGCTCTCTTCCCTTGCTTGAGGGGTCTCAGTATGGTCGACTCGGTCGCCCGCCACCTCGATTAAGCAGTCCAAGTGACGGCAAGCATCCTCGAGACATGCAACGTCGTTATAGAGGACCACGTCGATGACGAGGTTAACTCGCCGGAAGTGGGAGATCACCCGGAAGATGCAGCGGAGGAGGATGTCAAGACGGCGGAAGGTGGCCATCACCTACTCTAGCAAATCCTCAGAGAGAGGAGTGTGGACACTGTTGAAACAGTATTCTTCCACAGCATCTGCCAACGTACGACCGAAGAGGTGCTCGTACAGTATGGTCAGGTAAGCCATCAATACCGACGATAAGGAAACAGAAGAGAGAGCCTTTTTCTACTTTAGAAGTATATATAGTATAGTTATATGTGGGGATGATCATCTTCAATGGTGGGTGATCTTTTTTATAAAATAAGGAATAAATTCGGCGCGTGAGACGAAGAGACGCATCAGGGAGTCGAAGCGGCATTGAAGTGACATTGATGAGACGAAGAGACGCATCGACGACGACGGCGACAAAGAAACTCATCGGGCGACGAAGAAACTCACCGGAGAGCTGAAGCAATATTATCACAGACGGTTATAATTAAAAACCGACTGTGAAGTCTACAATTATCATAGACAGTTCGTGTTCAGAACCGTCTGTGATACTTCATAGACGATTTTCAATATGAACCATATGTGATATTACCTTTTCACTGACGGTTTTAGCGCATCCAGTAACACAGACGGTCTCTAAACCAAAACCGTCTGTGATTGCATGTAACACAGACGGTTCTCATCAATCGTCTGTGATGAGACGTCTAGTATTAGCCTTTTTGTAGTAGTAACAAGTGCAACAATTTTGAGAGACATTAGCCCTTCAGCATTTTTTAACTATGAAACTACAATATGCATGACAAGTTAACTGCATGCCTAGAATGGCAGCATATAAAAGGAAAAAAACTCAAAAACCAAGCTGTTTTAATGTGGAAAACAAAACAAAACCTAATATATTATAAAAACAACAAGAGCTCAAATATCCTTCCCTAGTTAGCTCCCTATGCTAACAACATCCGGATGCAGTCCAAATAAAATATTTGAAACATTGCAATCCATGTTGAAGCCATGAAGCACTTTGCTACAAATTAAGGGACTGTTTGATATGGCTCCTACTCCTAGCTTCTTAGTTAGAGTAGGAGGAGCTGTGCTAAACGGGCTAACTCCACAAAACATTCGAAGTTAGAGCAACCTGGAGTGAAACAACCCCTAGTATAATTTTTGGGAGAAGGTGAAACCTTACTCTAAGTGGGGAGCTGTGGACCAACAAAGAAAAATACCTCTGGGAGTTGAGAGAAATTACCCGCAAAATGCCCCTCACCTACCCTTCCCACCTGCACCCCTTCGCAGCCCCCTCTCTTCGCAGTTCGCACCCACACCACACCGCTCTCCCCAAAATTTCCCACAGAAAACCGTAGAGGAGAGGAGGAGAGGAGAGGCAGCGGCTCCTTAGTCCCCGGCGATGATTCTTCCTCCCCGACAGCGACCACTTCTTCCCCGGCCCGGTCCTTCGCAGCCTCTTCTTCCCCTAGCCTGGCCTCAAGTTCCTCGTCCCCGGCACACCCGACCTTGGCTTCCTCATCCCCGGCGCACCTGACCTCGGATTCTCCCTCCCTGTTGCATTCGGCCTCAGCTTCTTCCTCCCTGGCGCACCCGGCCTTGGCATCCCCTGACCATGCGGCTTGGAATACTGATGCTGCAATAATTTGTTTAGAAATAACTATTGTATTAGAGAATATTGTTATCCAATATCCATATTTCAGTCATCATGAGTTGTGGTATTGTGTTCCGATATCAAAGTTGTTCAGTAGTACATGGCAATTGCTCCCTGTGGATGCTCTTCAATTATGTACTACTTTTTTAGCTGAACTTATATACATTGTTGCATAATTCTCTTAAAACTTTATGTAGACCATTCGACAGATTTTTTTTGCTGCAAAACTGTGCCAAAGTATAATGTATGTTTAAAGCCAGATAGATCCGTGCTTGGTGATAGTTTCCTCGCTACGAAAGATTTAACTAGCACATATGAACGTAGTGTTATGTAACATTCATGAAAATGATGTTCTTGGCTTCTTGATCTTGCTCCACTTCAGGTGCTCAGATTTCATAGTAAACAAGTCCCATAGCATATGGGCATCATATAATCACTAAGTGTTGTAGATTAGCAAGGTCTTCGTCTCTCTCTCTCTCTCTCCTCTTGAGGTGGCTGGGTGTGCAGAGACATGTTTCTTGCATGGTTGACCGTACGATGGAGTCTTAGGATGGCAGGGTGTGAAGAGACCAGTTTGTTGGGTGGTTGGCCATAGGTTGCGATTTTCAAGTTAGAGATATAATGACACAAGTTAATCTTCATCTGGCTTCTTGGTTATGACACAACGACATGTCTTGTTGTAACCACAAACTGGTTTGCCCTGATAGCTGATCTTACAGTAACATGGAAATATTTTTGCAGTTCCTTCCACTCCCAATGATTTCGGGCTATTATGTGAACTCATTTTCTATGCTTAGTTAATTTATATTGATGCATGTAGGAATGTTACAACATGCAGATGGTAGGTTCTGCTAAGTGGAATGATAAACGACTTAGGGTAGTGTGTGAGTTATTTGCGAAACAAGTTAGAATTGAAAACTGGCCAAACACCCACTTGAACACTGTAGGATATGTCGAGGTAGCTAAGGTGTTTAAGAATATAAAGGGCCTGAAGTGCACTAAGATACAATTCAAGAATAAATATGATAAGTTAAAGTTCGATTACGTCATTTGAAAAAAAAAACTCACCACAAGGGAAACCGGTTGTGGCTGGGACAGTGAGAAAGGTATAATTTCTAGATCCTTTCCATGGTGGAAGAATGTTAACATAACACTTGTAAAGCAAATTTATAGTGGAGCGTCCTATCATACGATTACTAGACACAACTCATCACGCATGCCCCATGCATGTGTTCAATAGTTTTTTTTAGACCTGTCTATATGTAATTAGTTGTCATCACACGCACAGAGAGAGCGTGCATAGAGGCGCCGATCGATGGTAAACCTTCACCAAGTCTTGGCAGACACAGACGTTACGAGTGTGGAAGGCGACACGAATGCTATGTCTTCAGCATGCGCGAACTACTTCTGCGGATCAAGATTCGAGAACCATCGCACGACGTTATGTAACTATGAAAACTTCTGCGATTTAACCAACGGAAGAAATGTCTCGGATCTATAGGAAAAATACTAGCCCTAACAAGACCTGGAATTTGGTCCGGGCCGATACAGCACACCTCGCCTCCGGCGAGCCCAAGCACGACCAACTGGCACGTTAGACTGTCGTCGTGCCATGCTGATCTAAGCACGACCATTTTGCACTGTAGCAGGGTGGATTAGATGGAGCGTGGTGGTGGGCATCTGGACAGGGCCATCATCCCTATGGGCCTCGCCGTGTCTGCCGTGTTGTTGTGGACGTCACTTTGCCACCCCCGTTGTTGTGGAGGAGCCTATGAGCCGTGTGGTGGTGGACAAGAAGGGGAAACTTCGGCCACGCGAGATTTGGGGAGCGATGATCACCTAGCATCGTTGCGCAGCTTGTGGGGCTTGAGGCGCTGCACACAGGCAGCGAGTGTGGAGGCGGAGGCATGGGTGGCAAGCATGGAGGCAGAGGCGCAGACAGCGACGTCGACCTCCAGATCTGTGCGCGACGATGCGAGGCGCTCGATGGCGAGGATAGCATGTGCGCGGTGGTGAGGTTGGCATGGTTAGTGCGCCCGCTCGGCGTCAGGGCACGCGCCGAGTAAGCGGAGTTGTAGGCAGGGTCAAGGGCATGCTCGTGCATAGGGTCGAGGGCATGGTCGTAGAGTGTGGAGGTTGGGAGTCGGGCTTGGCGTGGCCGACAAGCATGGAGGACCAAGTCTTGGCATGCACGTCATGGCCTTGTCGGCACGATAGTGTGTGCTAGTTTCAGTGAAGAGGTGGGCACGCGGTGGCGTCGACAACGAGGGGGCACGTGCACGCGGTGGCATGGGTGGCGAGGAGCCAAGGACAATGCGCGTCAGTGGCCTCTCCCTCTTTTACTCTCTGGTCTTCGCGTGCCGGGCTGACAGCACGCCAGCGACAACAACTATGGTGGCAACAACCTCCCCTGTGACATGTGCCCTGCCGTGGGCCATGCCATCTTCGGACCGGATAGGCCTGTTTTGTGCCAGGTAGGCCAGAGCACGGCCCAGATTGACGTGTCATGCCAGCCCAACCCTCCCCTTTTGTGATCGGTAGGACCAACACGATCCTGTCTTCCGTGTCATGTCGGCCCAGACCTCCCCTTTCGTGTCATGCCGTGACGTGCCGAGGGCTAGCATGAACAAGCCTGACCCAATTCCTAGGTCTAGCCTCGCACTAACCAGGGATGGCAATCGGGCATGGTAAGCACGGGTAGTGCTCGCCCATACCCATGCTCACCAGTCCAAAACTCCCCCCATGGGTGTGCCCGCAAAGGACGACGGGTAGAGAACCTCGTCCATGCCCATCACTCGCAGGAATGCCCTTATGCCCGCCACGCGCCCAAACCTCATTGGGGTTGGGGATGGTGGCGGCGTGGCCAGACGGGCCGACGGGGGCGTGAGGAGGGAGAACTAGAGGAGAAGAGAAGGGCGCGATAGGGTGGTGGAGGACGGGGGCGGTGAGCTAGAGGCGGCGACGGGCGAGATGAGAGGGGTTGGGGTTGGGGATCGTGGTGGCGCGGCTAGGTGGTCGGACAAAGGCATGAGGCGGGAGATCCAGAGGAGGAGAGGAGGGTGCGGCTAGGTGGTAGAGAACGGGACAAGAGTAGTAAGAAAACTCATAAATCGCAGATCCTAAAGGGAGATGGATGGAAGTGTGGGGCATGTACCTCTTCCGGTGGTGGCAAGCATAGATCTACCGACGGTGTGGAGATTGGCGGCCATGTGGAGGATTGGCACAGGGGACGAAGCGGCTGCAGGAGGCTGTTGGAGGTCGGAGTCGCTACTGTAGCGATCGGTGGGCGCCCTAGATGAGCAGGATCTTCCTCATCTTGGGCTCCTTGCTCACAAGCGTCGGCGGTGTGTGAGGAGGGGTGCAACGGTGGGGTGTGAGGATTGGGGATTGAGAAGGGGTTGGTGGCGGCTGGGCGTGAGGACTGAGGGAGTGATAGGCGTGACCACATGAGGATGGGGATTTGGGGTTAGACCCACCAGTCAGTATGGGTCGACGGGTAAATAAACAAGACAGTATATATGAAGCTCACCTATACTCATGCTTGTTTATCCGATAGACAGATAATTACTTCCCTTTTCACATCGTGGACAAAGAAAGCATCATATGCCCAGCTCTACTGGAGCATTTGCCAACAAACACTCGGGTATTTGGGCACGGTTACCATCCTAGCCCCGACCGTCGAAGAGAGAGATTTCCAATTGCAGCGAGCACTTGACTGATCCATAGTCCAAGTCGTACCAGCAGTATGCGAGTCCCGAAGAGATTATAAACATTTTTTTTCCAGCCGGTGACCCGAGTCCGATCCATCTCGCACGCTCCCCCGCTTTCCCCACACGTGTACACCGACCCCGGGGGCCCACCCACTGACACATCCGCATCTTTGAACACACGCCACTCTTTCTTTTTCTCTCTCTTTCTCCCCGAAAAAAAAAACTAAAAAGGAAAAGTCGCACGTACCAACGAGGCCAAGCCAAGGTAGATCCAAACCCCCTAAAAAAACTGCCGGTCAAAGTGTCAAACCTGCCACCCCACGTGGGCCCCACCCCTCCTACCCCACCTCTCTCTTAAGGGTACCACCACCTCCCCACGGGAACCCCACCCACCTCCTCAGCCTCCTCACTCTCCACCTCGCCTCGCAGGCTCGCACCACCACGGCAGCAGCAGCAGACGCAGCCATGAAGCAGTGGAAGTCCCTCGTGGCGCTGCACTCCTCCGCGCCCTCCTGCTTCCCGCAGCCGCCGTCGACGCCGTCCCCGTGCCCCTCGCCTCCGCGGGAGGCAGAGGACAAGCATCAGCAGGCGGCGGCGGTGGTAAGGCTGGTGGGGTGCGACGGCCGGGTGCAGACGTATCGGCGGCCGGTGACGGCGCGGGAGCTGATGCAGCAGCACCCGCGGCACCTGGTCTGTCGCTCCGACGCGCTGCTCATCGGGGAGAAGATCCCGGCTGTGGCGCCGGCCGAGGAGCTGCAGCCCGGGCAGGCCTACTTCCTCCTCCCCGCCCACCTCTTCCACTCCGTCCTCTCCTTCGTCTCCCTCGCCTCCTCCCTACTACTACTACTCTCCACCTCCCCCGCCTCCGCCGGCAAGAAGGGCGGCTCCCACCGCCCATTCGAGCTCCTCCGCACCGCCTCCGGCACCCTCCAGATCAAGTTCTCCGACGACTTCCTCGTCGACGACAGCGACGCCACCAAGGAAGGCGTCGACGGCGAGTCCAAGAAGCCGGCCGTGCTGCGCGGGGACGAGAGGCTGGAGAAAGACTACGAGGAGCTGGTAGGGTACGGCAAGGCGCGGCGGTGGGCGCCCAAGCTGGAGACCATCCAAGAAGTGGTGGTCGCTGCCGCCGCTGCCGCGGCCTCCGCCGACGGCGTCGCCGGCGGAGAGAGGAGGAAAGGGAGGGGCCTGCCGTTCCTCGGAAGGCTCGGGAGCCGGAGGCGGCGGGAGACGACCACCACCACGCTCGTGTGCCGCAATGGCAGCGCGGTGGCGTGCTCCGGCTAGCTCGCTTTTTGGGATGGTTGATTAATCTCCCCGGAGGGTAATTAAGTGGGGTGATTAAGATGTGGGTTTAGGTGATGATGCAGCAGCGCTAGCTGCTGCTGCGTTCTCATTTGTAATTACAGAAAAAAAAATTTGGTGCTAATTTGTACATGGTGTTCGTACTGATCGAGCAAAATTTTCTCAACATTTTTCTCTCCTTTTTTAACCTTTTGTTAATGGTACATGGATATACCTTCGGCATCTCTCGCATTTCTTGTGTGCGCCCACGGCCATCCATAGACATGCATGAAGTGGAAGATGACGGTGGTACGCCTTTGATTGTTGGTATGCACAAACGTTAAGAGAGTTTTTGCCTAAAGACACTGTTTAGCGATAAAATAGCAAAAATAACTCAGTGTGAATGAATTTGCAAAAATGACATCCTAACTACGTTCAAAGTCCATGGTATGAGGCTTGTCGTGCCTCGACTACGCGGTAGGCCACGTGGCGACTTCCCACCGAGTGGTAGGATCGTCAAGCACTTGCTGTGTGGTGGGGGAGCGACAAGGGAAGGCACAAGCGGCCGGATCGTTGCACTTGCCGTGTGGTAGTGGTAGGGGCACGATAAGGGCAAAAATAAAATGGCATAGTAGACGTGCCGACCTTACCGGGGCACATGGCGCCGGTCGGTACATCTACAATGCCATTGTATTTTTAGACTTTCACTCCAGAGGGGATAGTTTCGTTATTGCGACGCGAAACAGTGCCAATTAAACAAAAAAAAAACTCATGTTTAGAGTGTACAAGAACACGACGAGACATCACAAATTCATCCATCAGCAGTCGTGAACTTTATGGTTTTCACTAGAAGCTGTCCAATAACATAGGTTTGTGAATGAAGTCCTTCATGCAATCAGAAATTCATAATGCATCCAAGTTTGATGAATTGCACCTTCACCTCAGACATTCAGTCGTCAATCAGGCGGCTGAATCGCTAGTTCGATGCCGTCTTCAGATTGTACTGAAGTCATCAGGGAGCACGAATACGAATCTAATCAGTAGATTAAGCTTACATCACTCAGCCAGGGGAGGAGTGGCAGCAGGGCACACTACGTGCGGGTCAAAAATGCTCGTCATGTTAGGCATAAAACCCCGAATCACCATCGTGTTATCCTCATCCTCTTCGGTCTGCCGGTATTCCAAACGGAAAAAAAGAGAGCCAAAGATTCGAATATTCCTCTATGCATTGCGTAATCTCAGGTATATTTCCTTATGTAATATAACAATTATATTCAACTAATGTAACACTTTTTTTAGAGTACACGTCGGACGCACACAGACCACACGCACGCACACACATACACATATGTTCTTAACACACGCCTAATCTAGAACGAAGGTCGTACAGACCTCACATAGCGCGGGCATACGTTTTAACCATTGAAAGCACCCACATGTGCGTGTACTATTCAACCCCCAGGAATTTATTTGGTGAGACAAACAAAAATTCGACCTCAAAGATCGAATCCGGATGGGCTGTTCGCACAGCAACGTAGCCAGTCATCCAAACTAACGCTCGGTCCTCGACTAATGTAATACTAGCACACCATACAGGCTGTGAAAAATCGCAGGAGATGCATGCATGGATTGCACGATGTGATGCGTGGTTTGATTTGAGATGGGAGCTAGAATTAGAGGGAAATAGATCCTCTACGCTGAACACTCCACGTTAGAAGACAATTTTCGTCGTTCGATTAAAAAGTAAAGGTCCATATTAAAAGATGTAGTGTTTTTATTGCATTGTTTTTCCTACAGTAAGATCGGTGCAGTGAATATTTTACTGTTTCTACAGTATTTGCTACAGAACCACCGCAGTGTATTATTTACACACCTATAAATACTATTTATACAATGATCCTCTGCATAAGATATGGATCCGAATTAGAGGCTTTAATTTGACCAGGGTCAAAATGGAGCGCCACGAGCTGGGCGATGCAAATTAAAGGCAACGAGAGGCAGCACGTTCTCCGAGGTAAACAAATCGGAAATTGGACACGCATGATACTTCCAGCTCACTCTAATAACCCTCGCATCCATCACGCTGATCCTCCGATCCGATCCAGCGCCAAGCACACTACTAAGTACTCAGCACTCACTCCCCCTTTAATTTGCTTGCTAATTATAATCACCTTTCTTAACGCTTACTAAAATACTATGAGTACTCCCCTTGTAGCCGGTCAAGGCGAAGACCTCTCGATCTCCCTCTGCTTTGCTTGGGTTTGTTAGGAAATGAGTGTGCCAGCACAGGCAGCACGGCTCCAACCTGTCAATGCTTAGGCTGACGGAGTAAGGGTATGTACAATAGTACATACAGCTGCTATCTATAGCAACTCTTTATATCAACTATAGACAGTACTAAAGATAGCTTATACAATATGTTGTTTTTTTACTTGTCTTTATAGATCACACAATCTTTTAATGTTTTCATTGGTTCTGGTGATACAGTCGTCTACAGGATTGTAGACAACACATTCCCCCCTCTTTATTATCATTCATCTACATCAGCTTAAATCCTACGTGACAAAGACTATAGACAGATGATGTAAACCCATTGTACATGATCTAAATACAGTAACACTCGAGAGCATAGCATTGTGTTGCTACACGTACACGCATACAGATTACGAGGGGACGGTGGCTGACACGTGAGGCCTTGACTGTTGACGGAAATTTTGTTTACATCTAATCCCGTATTTACGTGGCGTGGAGTGCGGTGGCGCTGTTCGAGATAAATGGAAATCATGTGTGGCACTCGAGTGTGTGCTAAGCCGGTCAAAGCTACTCTACTTGCAAGACTCCTCCTTTGCTTCGCTTAAACTCATTAGATAAATGACTACTATAGCTAGCAATCACACCAACCTGTCGGCATGTACGCCTGGCAAACCAAAGACTAAATGGAGTAAGTATACTATCAATAGTCTAACACGCAGGAACATCGTATTGCTACGGGTACAAACGGAACACTACCAGCCGTGGCTCGCAAGTGGGTCAAAGACACAAGGCCATTACCTATATTAATTCCTCATGGAATCAGCCCCCTCTGGCCCTGGTCACGTCGCCCGGAAAAATTCTGCCCGTCGGATCGTCTCTGGAAGGCTTGGATCGTGGGGGAGGCGCACCTGCGTTTCGTGCGCTGCCGCTGGGATGCTCATCCGGTGGGCCCCAAAGCTGCACACGCCTCTGCACGCCTTCGGTGAAAAGCGCGTTCGTGCACGAGTGATCTTCCACGTCGCTCGCTGTCCGATCGCGCGAAGATCGTCTCGTGTCCGGACGATTTCGGCGGTGCGCTTCGTGCGAAGGGGCGTCGGAGCTTCGCGTGCCAACACGGTTTCGACGGAATGACAGAACCCCCTAATCCTCGTCCTCTAACTTCCTTGGTTTTCCCAAATGAGTTCTTGTACTTGCAATACTACAGCTCTACTCTCTCCCTTCCTTAACTCTCCTTCCACATAAGCTTTCATCTTACTTGGCACTCTGGAGAAGTTGCCTACGTCATTGCACCAAAAGGACTGTGCACATCAGTGATTGTTAATAGGAATTTTATTTGCACACATAGTATTTATAGTCCCCACGTGGCGCGGGGCGGTGGCGGTGATCAAAAAATCAAAATGATGTGGGCACTAAAAATGTGCTAGACGCACAGTTTTGACCTAACGGTCAAAGATGGGGCCTCCCCTGCCTTGGATCCGAGCTTCCAGCCTCCATTATCTGCTCCACCATCCGCATTGTTTATGTAGCCGTAGATCAGCTTGTGCCATTAGACAATAGTGCACTACTCCCCATCGTCTAATTGCCTATTGTGTAGTCAATCAGGGGGGTGCGTCTAGTATTATATGCAGTGCTCTCTGTAGCTTTTAGCCACTCATAATGTGAAAAAAACCAGATGAAACCTAGATCTACTTTTGCTTTTAACTTTTCCTTTTCTTTTCTTTTTCACTTTTTTTAGCCCCGACCGGCCTTTTCGTTCAGTCATACTCCTACCGAGCTAGTCAAAATGGAACCGAACAAAATGCCTGACATGATACTACATCTTTATCCCAGTACTAGCTCGTGTTCCTACGAACTTATACTTGTTAGGACACTGCAGACGGTGGTGCGCAGTCCTGTGCTTGAAGGTGATGGATCGATCAGGTTCAGTCTCGCTGTACGCGAGCCGTCTGATTGACAGACTGAGGAATCGTTCCCATCATATTGAGGAGTGGTTCCCATCAGTTCAACCCAGGGAAATGAACTGAAACGCGGTCAATAGGAGTACTAATGGGGGATTTCGGGATTTGTCCTAATGAGATAGATAGATTTTAGATTTTACTTCCTATGTACGAAACCGGTTCAAATTTTACACTAACCATGCTGAGAGTTTGATGTGTTTCAAAACACGACACTTGAATAGACGGCTCACGGTGAATTTAATTTGAGGCGCGGTTGGCGCCGAGAAAATAGAGTCGGCACATCTAGCTCAGCCGGTCCGGCAGTGTCCACGTTACCACCCAGGTTTTCTCTGTGACGAGAGGAGAGGAGGAAGAAAGCGTTGCCGTGCTGCGTAAGCGCGAGCCGTCCACGCGTGCGTGCGTGGACAAGGTGAGCGGTCGAAGCGGGTGCATGTCCCCCCACCCCGACCGTGCGCGCGCCGCGAACGCGAACGCGTCACCCTGCATGTGGCGCGCTGCCGTGCAGGCGGGGGCGTCTCGTCTACTGTAGCGCGCCGCGCGCGCGCGGCTGCTCGCTCAAAGACTCCAGATAGAGAGAGGGAGAGAGGGGAGAGACCACCGGTTGGCTGGGAACGAGCAGGCGGCGGCTACGAGAGAGACTCACACAGCGACATGGCCTCGACGAAGATCATACACGATCGCATGCAAGGAAAAGAATACACTGCAGTACCTCTCCCTTGATGCACGGCCTGGTCAAAAACGCACGGCGAGAATGGGAAGAGGAGGAAGCGTTGTTTAGCCGTCGTTCGTGAGCCAATGGACGGCGGGCCGGCATAACACTGGCCACATGTGTACTACAACTTGATCGCTGACAGCGGGTGGATCGGATCGATCCGATAGCATAATGGTATTAGTAACGCTGGCGCCAAATCATAAACAGGCCAAATTAAATCATAATGGGGCCACTTGCTCCGTATATGCTGCACATGCATTTTAATGAGCAGACTGACTAGCTTGTATTAGCTTGGGTCTAAAAATCTTACTCTTAGAGCAATGTCGATCGCCTCACAACTTACATTTTCCTGAATCCTGGTCCGTCCGTCGGTCAGCCAGACGAATCAGCGGCCATCGGATCATCACCATTTTCCATTTATTACGTAGTGTACCGTGCACCACCATGGATGAATTGACTGACTGACTGCCCAGGATATACAGTATCGATCCAGAACCAAGCCATAGGATCGAGTGCGTACTCCGTACTGGCTAGCACTGCAGCTAGCTCTAGCCATTCATGCATGTCCAGGCCAATACAAGGCAGGCGGCCATGCGAAAGCAAGAAAGCCAGCAGGAAGCTAGCTAGCTAATAAAGGAATTGAAACGGACAACACAGAAGCTGCAGCCATGGCTCCGTGCGTGCCTTCGTGCTGAAAGAAAGAGAGAAAGAAGGGAGGCAGAAAAGAAAGCTGCGTACGTGCTGATCAGAAAAGAAAGCTGCGTACGTGCTGATCAGATCGATAAGACAGCAGATGGTGTATATGAGCTGATTGATAGATCGACATAGACCCGTTGTTGCAGGCAAAGGCACCCAGCTCGTGCTAGCCGATGCATGCATACGCGTGCGTGCTCCCCTCATGCGTGCGCTGCTGCTCAGTGCTGGCTCCATATCTGCGTGTAGTCCCTGTCTGGTACTGCCTTGTACACTGTACAGTACAACTGCTGTCTGCTACCATAGCAGTAGTGAACTCGGATCCTCTGCATTAGAAGCCTGAATGCAGAGGATCAAGTAGAACATTGTCTGCAATACCGTGGACAATCCGGATCCAGCAATAGTGCTATCATCATTTGACCAGTTCGCCACTCGTGAGTACTATACTTCTTAGCAAAGCAGTCGCTTTTGAAATCTAAGCCCGGCTCTGTTTCCTCGAGAGAAGAAAACATCTAAGCCCGGCTCTACCTTGTCTGGGCTGCACATCTTTTCGTTTTCGACTTTCCTCTGAGATTCCAAGGCCGGTTTCAGACTCCCAGTAAGTTCTCTAATAGTAACGAGAATCAGGCAGAAGTATCAGGCCCTGAATTGAAACCACTGATCCAGACGTAGTATTCATTACCCATTACTACTACTTTCATGATCAGCGGTGGGCAAGTGGCCAGACCGGGCTTCGAGCCTGGCAAAACCCAGCCCGTATCCACAATGGCAAGCCCCAAGCGGGCCAGAAAACTGGGCCGGGACGGGCCGATCCGCCTCTGGACAGCAGCTAGCCACTTTAGCCATATAGATGCCATTTCTCAACTGCTCAAATGGTAGAGAAAAAGGCTAATGCTGCGCCATCGCGGTCTGTAAACGCTTCTATGCACGGTTTGGTCATGATGCTAACATACTTCCTTACTTGCACCGAGTAGAACAACGTGTCCAACTGAATCAAGCGAGCACGAATTTAAATATATATATTTTTAAAAGATATTTATAAAAATAAATAGCCGTTCTAAAAAATTACAAAAAAGACTCCCGACGACAAGAAGATGTCGCCAGTTGAAATGGCGATAGGGACCCTGTCGCCTCCCTGTCGCCATTTCAACTAACGATAGGGAGCTGTCGCCAGTTGAAATGGCGATAGAGACCCTGTTGCCCCCCTGTCGCCAGTTCAACTAACGACAGGGAGCTGTCGCCTTTTAAACTGGCGACAGTTCTCTGTCGCCAGTTGAACTGACGACAGGGGGCTTAACCCTATAAAATCCTCTTGAAACCCTCAAAATTCGACACAGAACTCAGTTTTATTCAAAAAAAAAAAAGAGAAGGAGAGAAGAGAGAGGAGGAGAAAAGCTAGTGAAGCCCTGTTCGTCCGATTGCCCACCTCTCGGGTAATTTTTTTTTAACCGAATGGATTACATAGTTTTTTATATACGGTTACGTAGTGCAGTACGCTTTACATAATACTTTCTGGTGGGTTGTTTAGTTTTAGATATGTAGTTAATCGTACAAATATTCTTTATGGTACAGTGCGTCAAATATGTCCGACGTCACTAATTTCAAAATTTACTATGGTCGAGTGACTATTATGGAGGGTCCCGAAAGGATTGATTTGCGTTATTTTCAATTGGGCGGTCGTGCCCCTACCAAGACCTAAGCAGCATACATTCAGCGCTGTGATGCGGTGGTTGTTCCACACATTCCAAGTGGACCGTGATGTGTACGATCTGAAATTGAGTTGTCTTGCCCTCCGGGCAGGACAGCCCACGTATTGGGAGTTAGTGAAGCTGAATGGAAGAAATTCGTGGCAATCATATGTACACATGGCGAGGGAGAGAATGTGAAAATTGGTCCTTCTGGTCCAAGCATATGCCAAACCCACTCCACTATTCGCGGCTGAATAAGAAGGGGGTGCTGATGCCGAAGAAGAAGTCGGGAACTCCAACCACAGCGCGACGCACACAATGGCTGAAGCTCCCGGAATTGCTGATGTTGTCGATGAAGACCATGCGGAAGTAGCTCCTTCAGTCAGGCAAGCTAGCGGGCTTGCTGACGAGGGTGGGGAGCTGGAAGCCCTAGTACAAAGGATGGATTTCGAAGACCGGAACTACATGGTATTGTCGGAAGATGAAGGTTCCGATGATGAGGATGATGTGGACCAGCAGGCGGTTCCATCCGAGTGGAACACATACCAGTTCGATAACCTCGTCGTCAACGAAGGCTCCCGTGTGCCGTGGGAGTACGACCAGAGCGAGGTCAGACTAGGAGCTATGTACAAATGCAAGGAGGCCATGCAGGACGTGGTCAAATTTTAGACTTTGTCGGTGCGACGCACATTCACAGTCGTCAAGTCTACCCCAAGATGCTACGACGTGAAGTGCGACATAGAGGGATGCCCTTGACGAGTGCACGTATTTCAGCCTAAGTGGGACACCTACTAGAAGTGCTCTATAGTGATCTCTCACATATCCATCGTTGCTGAGTCAGTGCAGTTCCACTGGAACATGTCATCAGGTTTCATCGCCAACCTCATGTACGGTGAGATCATGGATAATCTAGTTTTTGAGCCACGATCCATCATTCAGGCCATTGAGGCAAGGTTTTAGTACACAATCAGCTATGCCAAGGCTTGGAGGGCAAAACAGAAGGCATTGAAATCAAGGTTCAGCACGTTCGAAGATTCCTACCACAACCTCCCCGGGCAACTCCGAGTCATACAAGACAAGAATCTCGGCACTCATATCGACATTCGAGACGCCACACATCCGAAGTTAGGCCAATAAGAGGGTACTACAGCGAGCATTCTTCACCTTTGGTCCATGCATCAATGCATTCCGGTACTGCCGTCCAATCTTGTGCGTCGATGTCACATTTCTGACAGAGAGGTACAAGGGCCACATATTGACTGCAATAGCGATGGACAGGAACAATCAAGCTCTTCCCGTGGCATTCGCTTTCGTTGAAAGCGAGAATACGAACAACTGGTTGTGGTTCCTAAGCAATGTGAAGATTTCTGTTGTGCATGGTCGTCCCAACGTATGCCTCATATATGATCGCCATACAGGCCTGCTGGGTGCAATAACTCAGCTGCAATAAGGAGAGAACACACCACTTCCTTGGCTGGACCTACAGAGCAGGTGGTGCATGAGTGCAAACTTCTATAAGCAGTTCCGCAACAAAGACCTGATGAACCTGTTCAAGCGGCTGTTCAACCAGAACCAGCAACGAAAGTTCATAGCACTCTGGAAGATTCTGGATGAGCGGGCCAAGACGCACAGAAGGGAGGCAGCGATAAGGGCCGCCCAAGCGCTGACCAGGCCCCCAAAGCATTGCCACAGCTACCCACAGATGCTACCAGTGTGACAAGGAGGATGGGGGCGTAGGTGAAATGCTTTTTGGAATGGATTGAGCACGAGCCTAAGGAGAAGTGGTCGCTGCTACATGATAGGGGTAGTGCTCGATATGGTGTCATGACAACCAATCTAGCTGAGGTGTACAACTTGGTCATGCACAGCGCAAGGTGCTTCCCTTTAGTTGGTATTGTGGAGGCAATTCATCTAGCCGAGGTGTACAACTAGGTCATGCACAGTGCAAGGTGCTTCCCTTTAGTTGGTATTGTGGAGGCAATTTTTCGCGGTACCACAAAGTACTTTGTTGACAGATGCAACAATGCGTCGCTCATCATGGTAAATGATAGAGTATTCTACTCTGTCATGATCACCAGGTACATGGAGGAGAAGAACAAGAAGGGTGAGATGCATCAGACATTCAAGATGGACACAAGGGAGCTTCGCTTCAGGATAATGTGCAAAGATAAAGGACGTCGCGGGACGAACCACGAGAGAATCACCCACGAGTGCACGCTACGTCGTGGTAGTTGCGTATACACTTGCAACAAGCCCCTTCTTCTGCATAGACCCTGCTCCCATGTTATAGCCGCCTGTTTGATGGTGGCGCAGCATCCCGGCCAGTACATCTCTGACTATTTCACCAAAGAGGCGGTGATGCAAACCTGGAGTCGAGAGATGTATGGTTATACCGTCGTTGGCCATTTCACTGGCCATCCGACCTGGGAGCAACTAATCTGGGCCGCGGACATTGATAGGCTCAAGGGAAAGGTTAGCCGGCGACAGATACGACGCATAAAGAACAACATGGACGAAACAGAAGCCGGACGTCGTATGAAGAAGTGCTCCATTTACATGGAGTCTGGGCACACCTTCAAGAAATGCTCTATGAGGAATCCTCAGGGCGAAGGAGACATCGACACTTCGAACGTCGCCGCGGGGACCACATTCGGTGTCCCAACTCGAGGCAGTCCACATGGGAGACGTTGAGGTCGCGATCACGAGAAAGCACGGACAGTAGTAATATATTATTGTCAATGTTCTGAATTATCATTTTGATTAAGTCTTATGACGTTTTGCTGGATGTTGTGTAATATCAGTGTGTAAGAATTCCCGGGCGAATCGCATTATCACTTACCTTCCTACTTATGAATCATTGATACCTCAATCGTCCTTGCAAAATTCTTCAGAATTCATCGCACTAGAACAACATACGACGATCACAAAATATTATTGCGAGTCTAACAGATTTTGTACTGTTCAAAATTTATGAAAATAAAAAACAGGCCAACCAGTTTAGGGTTTAAGCTCCCAAAGTGTTGTCGCTAGTTCAAACGGCAACAGCTTCCTGTCGCTAATTCAAACGGCGACAGCTTCCTGTCGCTAGTTGAACTGACGACAGGGGGGGCGACATGGTCCCTGTCGCCAGTTGAACTGGCAATAGGGAGTCATTTTTGTAATTTTTTTAGATGGCTATTTATTTTTATAAATATGTTTTAAAAATATATTATTTTAAAAAAAAATCAAGCGAGCACAAGAGTTCTACCATCCAGAGGAAGCTTTGTCATCTTCATATTTACTACTTCATCCATCTAGAGGAAGCTTTATCATCTTCATATTTATTAGTACAAAAAAATTGAGTTAGTGATGATAGTGGCTCCACCCAAAGAATCTCATGCGGATGCGTGTGTGTGCGACAGTGTTCCTATACTATGAACTTACTTAGGACACCGCTCGAAACCTCTCAGTACCCCAATCCGCACGACACGCCAAGTACCAACAATTCAGTCATCAGAGCGTTCACGCTATGTATTTTACCAACCACCCTAAAAAAACTCTTCCCCTCCTGTTTGATAGGGCTAACAGTCTCGAAGCTCGTGAGCGATGAGAGCTCGGCTCGTAAAAATATGGGTCAAACCGGGCTGGGCCGCTCGGCAGCTCGTTATGAGCTCGTATTGTTAACACTTTTGGCGGTTGTAGTTGGATTATTAAAGTTGAGTGTGCGGTGATGGCTTTTGATCTGTAAAACTTTTAATTAGCTAGATATTTAAATTATTGTATGCCTATATAACCATGTTAGCATGTGCTTGGATTAGAAATTGTTAGGATTGCTAATCGACTCCTGCCTTATTGCCCATGTTTTACTTGTATACTATATAATTAACTATGTTTTCATTTATGCCGTCCTCCTCTTGCTTCTATGTGTGCCAATAGTGCCATCCTATTGATGCTTTGCTCAACTTGTCTTAGCTTGCATGCAGCTTGAGCTTTTATCGAGCCAAGCTAAGCTGAGTTTTCAGCTTGTTAGCTTAATGAGTCGAACTACTTTGTTAGCGAGCTTGCACGAGTCGAGACGAGCTGACCCGGCTCGATGGACAGCCCTACTGCTCGATCCTTGTAGCGCAGATGCTCCGAGGCCATTTCAATCTTCTATGTACTACAGCACCAACAGTACTTGAAAATTCGACCTGACGCTCAATGTCAACAAGTATACGTTCCTCCTTGACACAATTGGCCTCCACAGCCCGCCATCCTCCTCCAATCAGACAAGCTCGGGTCCGTCGTTAGCTACCTCTCATTGCCGATAATAGCTAGGGCTGGGCATTTTTGTACCGAACCGAACCGTATTAAGTATTAACAAAAAAATATCGGTTTATTCAATTTTCGGGCTCTTCGGTTTTCGGTGTTTAGTTCAGTTTCTAACTCCCAGAAACCGAATTACCGAACAAACCCATTCCACTCCGACTATAAGGCCTATTGGGCCAAGGCCCACCACCCCATAACCAGTTAACCTTAATGACCTAATCACATGCCCTCACATTCCCAACTTTAGCAGCTAGCCACTCTCTCTATCTCATTCATTCGCCCGCCCACTCGTCCCAGTCTACCCCTGTTCACCGTGGCCCGTTCCCTAGTCCCCACCGTCGCCAGGCCTCCACCGCTCGTTCCACCCTCTGAAGGTTGTTGTCCGTTCCCCACCACCGCCACGTTCCCCACCACGTCGGCCGGCAATCGCTAGGCCTCCACCACGCCGGCCTCTGGCCGCTCGTTCCCCATCATTACCGCCGCCCTGTTCTGCAGCTATATGTGGTTTGGTTTACCCAAAAATCGAATAAACCAACCGATTTACTTCGGTTAATTGGGTTTGGTTTTTATTTTATTTTGATTAATTTGGTTGCTAACCTAAAATACCAAAATATTTTTTTCTACCAAAAAGCCGAATGCCCACCCCTGTTAGCCTGTTAGCAGCCCACAGACATTGATTGTGAAGCTTGACCAACCCAGAGGACCAAACTGGGTCGAATTCCAATCTGGACCTATCACCTCCGCTGTTGACCACTGGGTAGCAAGAATCTCGGCGAAATCCAGTGGTGAGAAATGAATTTGGCTAATCTTTCAAAAAGCGAAATTTAGATATATGTCACTTGTAAAAATCCTGATGTATAGCAAATCCGAAATCAAATTAAGCATTCACTGTTGAGCATAACCCGCCAACGACGGTATGCCCACGAGTCATGACACAAACCAGGAGAGCAGTATATCTTGGCATCATCGCGACTACAAGTAGCTCACTACTCTGATGCGATGCAGATTGCAAATTAACTTGCAGAATTTTTTTAAAAAAAGTACAGATCACACACTCACGCGTACGCACACTACACGCACGCCCGCACATACATATGGATGTATTCTTAATACACGTCTAATCTAGAACGGAGGTTCAGACCTCACGTAACACAGACACATACTTTAACATAACACAGACACATACTTTAACCATTAAATGTACCCCGTGTGTACTATTTCTAAAATCACTACTTATTTTGGTGATCAAACTCTCCTTGCAATAAGACGTGTGCACCGATCTACGAACGCAAATGGGCTGCTCGCACGACAGCGAAGCAAGCCAACTGAGTAGCTCAGCTCCTTAACTCGCAGAATTTCTCCTACGAGTAGCGAGTCCCAGGTGGGGGGTAGTAGTACGGCGTTCTCGCCGCTTCTTCGGGGTGCCGTGTCCCCGGCGGTGGGTAGTACGAGCCACCAGAAGGCGGCGGCGGCGCTGCCAATGTCGGGTAGGTGATCGCCGAAGGCGGCGCGCTCGGCGACGCCGTGCACGGCAATGAACGGTCCACTGAGCTTGGCGTCGACGAAGGCGTCGATCTTGGCAATACTGGATACTCTGAGCCTGACTCTGGCGGCGGATAGCTGCTGGTCGGAGGGGGGAAATTGGAAACCGAGAACTCTGAGTTCATCGGCGCCGGCGGAGGGTAGCCGCTCGGCGGCGGCGGCGGATAGCTTCTCAGCGGTGGTGGTGGGTAGCTGCTGATGTACTGTGCCGGAGGCGCCGAACAGGCTGTACACGACGCCGGTGGCGGCGGATATGCGGTGGCTAGCGCCGGTGGCGGTGGGTAGCTGCTGTTTGGGGGGAAATTTGGCACCGGAAATGGTGAGTCCATCATAGGCGGCCGGGGCGGCGGGGGAGGGTAGCTGCTCGGCGGCAGCAAGTCTTGTAGCGGTGGGTACAGTGGAGCCGACACCGCTGGCGACGGAGATGGTAGCGGCGGGTAGCTGCTGCTGTGTGGCGCATAGTTTGGCACCGCCGGAGCTGGATACGCTGCACTCGACGGCGGAGGCGGAGGCGCGCAACAAAAGCTCGGACCTTGCTCCGGCCGCGCGCCGTTTGGCGCCGGGTAGAGCTGCGGCTGCTGATTCGCGCCGCCGTAGGGAGTGATGGCGTAGGCGAAGCTGAGCTTACCGTTCGGCTTGCCGTCGGGGGCGCACACCTGGTAGCTCACATGCCGCGGTGCCGCACCGTCGCCGCCGCCGAGGTCGGCCACCGGTACGCAGGCCGTGCCGACGAGCTTGTTGCCGAGGAGCGGCACCTGAGCCTTCACCTCGAACCGCAGCAGACCGTCGCCCGCCCCCGCGCCGTCGAGGTCGAATGCGAATTCGGCGCCGTCCCAGTCCGGGTTCTCCCCGCCGTCGGGGTCTGCGGGCGTCTTCTCCCTGCGGCCGCCGAGGGACACGGCCGCGTAGAGCGGCGGCTTCTGGAAGGGGACGAAGGACCTGACGCCACGGCAGGAGACGGACCTGACGACGATGCGCCGGCCTGCTCCGGCGCCGGCGGCCGACATGGCCGGTTTCTTGGACAAATACGCCCTTTCTTGGAGGATTAGAGCTCGGTATGGTGTCAATCTGTGGGCTGTTGCTAGGCTGATGGATCTGTAGTGGTAAGGACTTGACTTTGTGACCTTTGGTTTCTTGGATCTTGAAGCAATTAATTGCAGATGTGACGGTGTCCTTGTTTGTTTGATTGGTAGATGTATGCTTGTATCATATCATTGGAGCTCAGTTATTTCAGGCAAAATAGTACATCTACGCTTACTGTGTTCTTTTTTTTAAGACTACAGTTAACGTGTTCTTGGCGACTTTTACCCAAATAGTACTGCTTGGACTGTATCATTAAAAAGAGTCTCTCGTAGCGGTAATACCAAAAATAATGCTATGCTTCGTCCAACTTGGCCTGAACTCCGTGCTGCTATATGTTCTTATCATCACCACCCTAGGACAAATAAGCTTTGTCTATCCCTCTCTGACGTGGTCCTCTCTCGTCCGTCTCACCGTGGGGCGGTCCTTCCTCATCCGTCTCACCGTAGAGAGGACAAGACCTCGTCCGTCCCACTGTGGGGACAAGCTCCAACACGACCATAGCCTCGATTGCTTTCGACGCTGAAAGCATCCTCTCTCCCGTCATTTTTCCTCGTCCCATCCATCACATCATTGCCTCGTCCGCATGTATTTGCTAATCACACTACCCCGTCTGCGCGTAACGTTGTCGCGAGCCTATAAAAACTGGCGCCGCGCTTGCTCTCGCTCTCACTCGTGAATTTGTTCTTGTTCTCGCGCTCGTCGCTGAGAACAAAGAGAATTGAACTAAAACTTTGTTTGGAATACGCTATGGAGGAAATAGTGTTTAGAGCAGTGGTTACGGCCGTATAAGTATCATGGGGTCGACATCAAGGCAAGGTAAAATTACTTCACACACTTTAGTTGTAATTATTTCAGTCGTAGTTTGTAAGTGGTAATTAAGCTCTCATAATTAAATACTCATAGTTAATTAGTCATAATTAATTAGTGGAAATGGAGTGCCAATTAATTATTTAGTCGTAATTAATATTTCATAACTAAATTTCATGTAGTTGAGTAGTGCTGATTACATTAGTGCAAAATAAGTGATCAAATTTTCGTGACCATAATTAATTTGTTGGTATATAATGACTCGTAGTTAATTAGTAGTAACTAATTATCGTTATTAATTCAGTGGTGACTACTTAGATGTAATGCCTTACGCATAAATAATTTATTGATAAGTAATCAAATTATTGCTAATTAATTAATTACTTGTATTCACTTACTCGTATTTAATTGATATGTAGTAATTATCTGTGTCGTGAGTAATTAGTGACAAATTAATTACTCGTAATTATTTACTATATTTTTATTTAGTCCTATTTAATGAGTGGTAAGTGAAGAAATAATCCCATTTAAATATTCGTAGATAGTTAATTAATTAGTGCTAATTACATACCCTGTTTGTTATATTGCGTACCCCGGTTAGGTAATTTCAAACATGCAAGACTTGGTAGTGTCTTATGGTGACGGTCTTGTACGGGCTAGATCCGATGGGTTGGATCTGTCAAGATACCAGTGCAAGGTGGTCCGGACGGAGGGGCTCGAAGCGATTATTTTTCCTTATATACTAGTTTTTTTTGTAGGAGAAAGAGTAGAGATTGCACAATTGATTTCTAATTTTGTTATGATCTGTAAAATCGATAATAAATAGTCAAATATGCTAGTTCAAAAGGAAGTCAAAATTGTAAAAAATAATGCTAGTTGAAACTGTACAAAGCTTGCATTTCGTTGTTAGTTTAAGCTTTTGAAAATTCGGTTATGGACAAAACAATCCGTAGCTTGACATTACGTTTAGCTCATACATCAGCAAGAAGTTGATGGTAGATGTATAAAATCAGTCAAATATTCCACTTGCTCTCAAATAATTAGAGATTCCTTCCTTGTGTATACTACCTACTCACAAAATAGAAAGAGAAAAATGCCCAATAACTGCCAATTCCTCATCTAACTTTCTTCTTCCTTGAGTAACACATGCCATAAGTCATGACTACACTTGTCTCTTTCTCTTTTTCTTCTTATTTCCACTTGTACACTCATTGGTGTCTTGGACTCCTTTTGTGTTGTGAGATTTTTTTTTTTGTCTAAATGGCACTATTTAGAAGTGTTTTAGCAAAAATAATCTTCTCGCATGCGCAAATGCAAAATGAGATTGAACCACAATAAAGACTTTGCCCTTTTGATGAACTCAGCAACATGAAGAGAACCTTCCGAGGTTCATTTTGTTGTTGCCAACATCCAAGACCGTGATCTTCCTTGTAATTCAGCCATGCAAATTCAGAATTAGGAACAAAGCAATCCACTAAGTATAAGCCAGCTGATTTTATGTTTAGCACGAAAAAACAACTTTGTGACCAGATAATGCAGACGTCAACGTGGGTACCCCCTCATTTCCAATCCCATTACCATGCAAGTGAAGTTCCCAACAAATGTTTAAGGTTAATCAAATTGGTAATTTAACTCTAGTCAGCACCAGGGATGTTCGGACGTGCAGCTACAGTGCTCATCCGCTCTAGGGAGGTGTAGACAAGCCATGAATAGTTCTTGTCCACACAAGAGAGGAGCGAATGAGGCAGACGTGACGCCACGGCACGGGTCCGTGCTTCTCTAGCGCGGAATTGCATGCTAATTTTTCAAACAGTGCCATTTAGGAAAAAAAAATCGTGTTGTGATTGCCAGAGGGCTACCACGCATCAGTAGGACAGCATTTGTCAACCAGAACAAAAAGTTGGAAGATTTCAATTGAAGCAAAAAAAAAAAAGGCTGAAGATTTGATCAGCTACAGAGCCACTTCCATGCATGATGCATCTGAGCAAGACTTCCAGCGCCGCCCGCATGGGCTGGAAGGTACGGCCCACTTGTCTTTCTTTTTTGCTTTTTTACGTGTTTCAAAATTCAAAAGCAATATCTTTTGAGCTGGGTTTCTGTTTCGCGATCATTGGATCCTTACGATGAATTCTACGATATAAGACACATATTTTTGGTTTAGTGATGATAATTTATGTTAAGAACAAACAACAAAAAATAGTGGAACAAACTAAAAGTGATGGTGAAATATGCATATGACTATTAAATTTGGATGTTTCAGTAGGTAAAATGAACTGTTCCATGCATTATCCAGACTATTAGTGGAATAAATTAATCAAACGGTGTTGTGAAACAATGCAAGACTACTAGTGGAACAATATAAGACTATTAGTGGATTGGGACCGTGCTACTTGCCCGATATTGCCCTCTGATCCCTGATCATCCTCACTATACAGTACTACTTCCTCCGTACTTTTTTATTTGTCATTTTGGATATTGATACGGTCTACAATACACACATTTGATCATTATTTTCACTACTACAGAACAGACTTTTGGTCCCGGCCTAGTAATTCTAGTCCCGGTTATAGAGCCGGGACTAGGAAATCGGACTAAATGTCTCACCTTTAGTCCCGGTCCCAAGCCCGGACTAAAGGTCGATTTTAGTCCCGGTTGGTAATACCAACCGACTAAAAGGTCCGCCAGATCGCCACGGGCTGGCCTTTTAATCCTGCTGGTATTACCAACCGACTAAAGGTGTTTTTTCTTTTTTGTTTCCATTTCAATTCATTATTGATTTTGGTTTTACAATTACATTAGGTTTTCAAATGCGTATTCTTCGCTGCTAATATATGTATACGCGCACATATAATTTAGTTTGGAACATTATTACACACAAATAAAGTATGAAACTATATATATTATGGAGCTATATATATGTATAATATATATATATGCACAAAAAATTTACAAAATTATTCATGCATCCTTGGTATTTACAACACAAATGTTGTCCTCCACTTAAATGTCATACAAATGTTCGTCCTGGTTTGGCTTCAATGGTTCATCGGGTTAAAGTAGAACTGGTGTCTTGGGCTTGAGGACATGCTCATTAAGAAATCCCGCGATTGTCTCTTGAATTCCTTTGAGGCGGTCCATATCCAACACCTGTTCCTTCAACCATATCTCCTTCAATTTGCATTAAACGAAAGAAGTATTAATATACATAAGATTTATTTAATAGCAACAAATAAATAAAATGGATTTATTATATATACTTGTTACGTGACTTTCTCAGATCTGTAGATGGGTTCTTTTGCATACACCATGAGGAACTCGCAAACGTAGTATCCACACAAATTGTTGCTCGTGGTCGCCAGAGAACCCACGCATGCGATATAAAAAGATTACTCGCGTCATCCCGCGTGTGAGTCAAGCATGATAAGGTAAAGACGCGGGAGCTAGTACAACTTACATCCGATCGGTGTGGATCGTGAAGTGGCGCTTTCGGATCCGGACGGTGTAGCTGAACGAACCAAGCCCAAACCCCGCCCAATAATTGGATCGTTAATTAACTATTGCGAGTTAAAGAGCAGAATAAATATTTAAAGATCGAAGTTACCCCTGGATAATGTCTATCATATCTTGGTAATGTTCTGCGGTTTTCTCAACGAGTCATAGATTAGCAAATGATCATTTGAGAGATCGAAGACAATCGGTATCCAAAGTGAAAGTCGCATTTGTTTATAGAGTCAACATATATATCTTTATGTTGGATTGAGTAAGTAAAGTAAAATGTGCACACGATAACAACACTCACCCAAAGTTGTAGGGAAGAGTATAAATCTTTTGTTCTTTTGGTTGATCAAGAACCTCCAAAATTCCTCTCCATTTGAGGTCTCCATTGATCGTGGGAGTGTTTGGGTCCTTGAATACGATATATGGATCAACGAAACCAATGTTCTTGTCATTTCTACGTGTGAGGTCTCTCATCATGTCTCTGCATATGTATAGACATGCTAGCTAGTGTGAGGATAATTACTTATACATATACATATGCTAGAGTGAGATTATTAAAAGAAAGAATCACGTACAGACAAAAGCAGCTGATGAGAGATTTGTCTAGAGCGTCCATGTGGCATAGCTGGTGTAACTCATTAAACTGAACCATTATAATGTCATCGCCACGGAAGTAATGATGGTTTATAATTTTGACGCAAATAAAGTCATCACATAGGTCAAGCCCCATCTAGTACTTCAAATATTCTTAAATATTCGGGTACACCGATGTTTTTTTGTCGATGGAATATTATTGACCGTTGGACTATGTGAGTTAGTCCATGTACGTCATAGCAATTTTTTGCTTAAGAAAATTACTTCACAATTTTCAGTTGTTTTATGTTGTGACGGATTTTAGCCGTTAGTATAATTTATTTACTTGATATTATTATTTTTTACATAATTATTTATTCATATTCTAAATTTCAGACAAAATCGGTGTCAACACACACACTAAGATGATGTAAGTTAATGTAACCAAAGAATGAGCTAACAAGATATAAGTGAAAACTAAATATATAGCTCATGTTGTAAAATTTATAGAAAGATGCTAGCTTGTTGCAATTGATATCTAGGGCACAAGATTGCACAAAACATCAACTAAACTCGAGAGGACAATGCTCAAGCTAGCTGAATGGTGTTCGGTCACCACTTTTGTTTTACTTCTATTTTTCTTTCTTTCTTGCTTGCTAGTAACCGAAACCGAGAACCAAGAATCAGTGAGCTAAGACCAAGTTCAACTCTCTCGGTTTTGGAATTAAACGAAAGTAAATGTGCCGCCCATATGCAAACTCAAATAGCTAGTCTTGCATTATTTGGGAGAATATTGTTTGCCTTCAAACCTCAGTCAGGATGCCGGCGACGAGGGAGGGCGCCGGCGACGCGGGGAGACGACGCCGGGCGCGAGGGAGAGGGCGGGGTCGCGGCGGAGAAGACGGCGGGGAGCACGCCGCCGTGGACGGCGCGAGGTCGGCAGAGCGCGCAGCACGCGAGGAGACGGCGAGGAGAGGGCGCGCGAGGAGACGCGCGAGGAGAGGCGCGCGATGGGAAGTGGAGGAAGAATGGAAGACGAAATCGTTGCTTAAGTACCGGGGACCTTTAGTCCCGGCGGTTTTACCAACCGGACTAAAGACCTTAGTCCCGGTGGTAATACGGACCGGGACTAAAGGTTGACCTTAGTCCCGGTGGTTCCACGCCCGACTAAAGGTGAATTTTGCGCGGGACATATTTTCAGAGAACCTTTAGTCCCTGTGGTGCCACGGCCCGACTAAAGGTGAATTTTGCGCTGGGACATATTTTCAGAGAACCTTTAGTCCCGGTCAGTTAGCAACCGGGACTAAAGGTCCCCACTATTCAATTACCGCCACAGAGAACCTTTAGTCCCGGTCAGTGTTAGCAACCGGACTAAAGGTCCCACTATTCGATTCCCGCCACTATTTTCCGAGAGAACCTTTAGTCCCGGGCTGGGTTTTGTATTAAGTTTATTTGTATAAATATGCTAATTCTTGTTAAATGCATAATAAATTAAATATTAGGCATAAATTTTTAAAAATAATAGTTTTTAAAAATAAAACTATTGGTTTTCGATAGGAAATTTGTTTTGCATCATTTTAACGTTAATCTTTTGGTTTTCCATCATTCATTGTCCAAATGCTTGACAGAGAAATCCACCATCAAATAGGAATTTCATTGGAACTATAGGTGAGATTGGAACTACTATCGCTACTAGTACTTTATTCGCGACTTTTGCGGTTTTACTCTTCTTGTCTTCTTGATTAGCCTTTGTGCTACTTTGATCATCTTGTTTTAGGCCTGTTTTAAAGTGCAATGAATTCGACTAACCGTTTTAAAACCCCAAAGCAATTTAATCCTTATGTAGCAATACCCCACTAAGGAGAAATTTCCATTTTTCCTTTGCATAGTAGTTGCACTTTACCATTTCCGACATTATATGAGTTTACCCCCTTATGTTTGCAGATCATACCAAAAAATTTGCACTGCGCTTTGGAGACAAGATCCCAGAAAGATAAAATTGAAAGCATGTAATAGAAGCATTTGCACGCTTGTAGTCACGGATATCCGAATAAGTTAGTCCTCGAAGCGAAGTTGGGAGGCATTTGTCGACACTAATGATATAAGGTCGTGTGACTTCCTCGTATTCAGATACAATGGAAACTTTCGGTTTGAGGTTTTAATCTTCGATCCAAGTTCTTGTGTAAAAGAATCATCAAATGTTGCTTGAGAACATTTGCGATCATGTCCCAGAAAGCACAGAGATCTTATTGACATTTCAAACGACTTTTATAGTGACCACAAGTCGGGAAGTGAAGAGCCAACTATAAACAAAATGAAGGGCTCAAACCACAAGTAGGAATTTCATTTGAAGGCATAAATACTTGCTAAAAAAATTTCAAGTCATTTTTACACCAAGGAGAAGACATGCTTCACAGAGGTACATGTGTCCTTTTATCGAATAGGAATTTCATTTGAAACGATAAAAACAAGAAAAATATGATAGAAACATCTGAAGTTACAATTATTACATAAAATCTCTAATACACACTATTTATTAAACATCACTATATATCAAGCGGACACAGTGGTGAACTTCTTCTTGACGTATGACCCTTGGTTATGATCATGCCGTAACCATGGAGTGTCCTCGCATTTAGCAGATGCTTGGGTCTTTGGTCACACTGAAGGCGGGATTCGATCATCCCTTTCATAATCTTCGACATGTCCGACTTGTCCTCAATTCCCACGATGTTTCTTTTCCTGAAAGAACTATGTGGCGTTTTAGCTCATTGGTTGATTTGTCGTCATTTTTCCCTCTCTTGGGTTTTGTAGACATGTCTTTCACATAGAACACCGATTCACATCACAGAAGGACGAATGGTTCGTCTTTGTACCCAATATTGTTGAGGTCCACTTGTTGTCATTCCATACTCCTTGTCGATCGTTACCCCGCCTCCGGTCATCTTCACCCATTGGCACTTTGGAACAAAGGGACTTTAAAATTAGGTGCGTAGTCTAGTTCCCAAATCTCCTCTATGCGCCATAATATGTTTGCCTCTTTCCATTTGGGTGCATGGCATCTACGCGACACCACTGCTTTGGTTCGTGCTCCTTTTATCTTGGGCTACGGTGTAAAATGTATTTCCATTTATCTCGCACTTTGTACGTGAGGATGTGCCACGGACGGTTGCCTAACCAACAAATACAGCTTGCTCATCAATATTGTCATCACTCGACATTCTTTTCGCAACCAACACAAAGTTTCCATGTGATGACGCCTAATCCAAGCTTCATTCTTCCTCGAAACTGGGATCGTAGGAATTCCTTGTGTACCTCGACATACGGCTCCACCACGGAGGAGTTTTGAAGAAGCTGTAGTGCGCTTTATTGAAATAATCGTCCCCGCATCGATATATGTTTTATTCCCTAGTGTTCCCTTTCCACTAAGTCTCCCCTCGTGTCGCGATTCAGAACACCAATCGGGTCAAGGTCGGGAATGAAGTCAACACGAACTCAATGACCTCCTCTCGTCCCGTAGCCCTTGGCGATGCTTCCTTCCGCCGAGCACGGGTGAACATATTTCTTCAGACTCCTATGAACCTCTCAAAGGGGAACATGTTGTGTAGGAACACAGGACCGAGAATATTAATCTCCTTGACCAGGTGAACTAGGAGGTGTGTCATGATATTAAAGAAGGATGGAGGGAACACCAACTCAAAGCTGACAAGACATTGAACCACATCATTCAGCAGAGTAGCTAGTTCCATTGGATTGATTGCCTTCGAGAAATTGCATTGAGGAATGCACATAGCTTCACGGTGGCGACGTACATGTGGAGGTAGAATTCCTCTTAAAGCAACCTAAGCAATTGCGTCATAAGCACGTGGCGATCATGGGACTTTAAGTGTAGGAATTTCTTCTCGGCATTTTTATTATACGCTTTATATTGGAGGAGAATCGGATGGGACCTTGATGCTGTTTAGGCATTCAAACATGCTTTCCTTCTCTTCTTTGCTAAGAGTGAAGCTAGCAGGTCTTAAGTAATGGCGTCCATCGTCTGTCTTCTCTGGATGCAGGTTGTCTCGTTCTTTCATGTGCTGCAAGTCCTGTCGTGCTTCGAGTGAATCCTTAGACTTTCCATACACATCCATGAATCCTAGCAGGTTCACACAAAGATTCTTTGTCAGGTGCATCACGTCGATCGCGTTGCGGACCTCTAGGACTTGCCAATAGGGTAGCTCCCAAAATATGGACTTCTTCTTCCACATGGGTGCGTGTCCCTTAGCATCTTTTGGAACAGGTTCGCTGCCTTGTCCCTTTCCAAAGACTACTTGCACATCCTTGACCATATCAAGTACATCCTCCCCAGTTCGGTTGCGAGGCTTGGTTCGGTGGTCTGCCTTACCTTTAAAATGCTTGCCTTTCTTTCTTAGTTGGTGATTCATAGGAAGAAAACGACGATGGCCAAGGTACCACGACCTTTCGACATTTTTTCAAATATATCTTGTCAATGTCATCAAAGCGAGTGTGTGCATGCATTGTATCCCTTGTTTGTCATCTGAAAGATTACTTAGAGCAGGCCAATCATTGATTATTACGAACAACAATGCTCGCAGTCGAAGTGTTCTGTTTGTACTCATCCCACACACGTACACCGGTTTGCTCCATAAAAGCGGGAGTTCCTCAACTAATGGCCTCGGTAGACATCGATGTCGTTGCCGGGTTGCCTCGGGCCTTGGATGAGCACCGCATCATAATGAACTTCCGCTTCATGCATAACCATGGAGGAAGGTTGTAGATACATAGAGTAACGGGCCAAGTGCTATGACTAGTGCTCGGTCCCCAAAGGATTCATACCATCCGTTTAAAGCGAACCTTAGGTTTCTTGCGTCATCCGCAAACTCCGGAATTCTCTGTCTATTGCTCTCCACCGGGACCCATCGCAGGTGTCTCAACATGTTGTCTACCTTACGGTCTTCTTTGTGCCATCGCAACAACTTTGCATGGTCCTTGTTTCGAACAGACGTTTGAGCGTGGTATTATAGGAGCATACCACATAACCTTGCGTGGATTTTCTTCTGGGGCGTTCTTCGCCCTCAACATCGCCGAGGTCATCTCTTTGATCTTATATCGCGGCGCTTTGCATACGGGCATTCATCCAAATTCTCGTAGTCCTTGCCATGATACAGATGCGGTCATTACGACATGCATGTATCTTACGGATTTCTAATCCCAAAGGGCGACGACTGCTTTGCTTCGTGCGTAGTGGCGTGCAATTCGTTAGGCTTCGAAGCATCTTTTTGGATCTTCGATGGTGCCCAAATGCCTTGTCGGATACACCATTCTCAGTGCCTTCCATTGTAGCAACTCGGTGTTGTACCCAACTTTTTGCCCATCTTGGCGGACGGTATAGTAATTTCTTGTGATCGTCTAGCATGCGGTCAAACTTAGCCTTCTCCTTTTCACTCGCAATCTCTTTGTGCATCACGAATGACATCACCAAGAGCATCATCTTCAGCGAGTGTGTCTTACGCCTTTGCCTCTTCTTGATTTCGCCCATTGCGGTATCATCGAAGTCACCGTATTGAACAATAATGTCGTGGGGTCCAATTGTTCTTCTTCACCTTCTTCCATTATAACCCCGGTTTCTCCGTGCTTGGTCCAACAAATATAGTTTGGCATGAAACCCGACTTCAACAAGTGTGAGTGAAGACTCCTTGAGCTAGAATATTCCTTCAAATTCTTACATAGGGCACATGGACAAAGACATGAAACCATCCCGCTTGTTTGCCTCGGCCACTCTTAAGAAATAATGCACACCATCAATGAACTCTTTGGAGCGGCGATCGACATTGTACATCCAATGGCGTGTCATCGTCGCATTATATGACATATCACATAATTAAATTTCTCATTTTTGTAAACAAATGAAATTAAAAAATACACCAAAATTCTCTATTTCTCTAATGAACTAATTGAGTAACATGCCATGGAACACCATCATGTGTCATGGCAAAACAATTTTCAGAATTTTTGGATCATTAATTTAGCCTACAAAATTCATGGAATAATAATTAAATAAATAAGCATAAAATAGGTATAAATTCAACTTTGTCCAAATAGCCTCAAAATTTTTATATGGACTGTTCACAGTGTAACTTAGTGGAAAAACAAATTTCATGATTTTTGAAATTTATTGTGGCCTACAAAAATCATGAAAGTTCCATTTATGAATTAATTGGCAATTTTATAACATATAAAAATTATTCAAATTTCACATTTCATATTTTTCATAGATAGTATACATGTCAGAGAGCATACACAAAAACTTTCAGAATTTTTGGAGCTCTAGATTTAATTATACAAAAATCACAAATCTCTGTACTATTCAAAAATCGAAAATAAAAGAAAAATGGACGGCGGCGGTAGATGTCAAATGGACGGCGGGGTTAGCATCGAGGAGCTTACGCGAACACGCCGTGAATACGGTTGAGTGAATGAACGGCTCCGGCGGTGGTGACAAAGAGAAGCGGCGTGTCTGGCGGCGACCACGGCGTTCCGGCTCCCGTGACGAACGCCAAACAGAGTTTAAATAGAAGGACATTTAGTCCGGTTGGTGTTACCAACCGACTAAATGTCAACCTTTAGTCCAGGTTGGTACTACAATCCGGACTAAAGATTTAGTCGGTTGTAGTACCAACCGGACTAAAGGTTGACATTTAGTCGGTTGGTAACACCAACCGACTAAAAGTCCTCCCGCAAAGCACGCTACCGTGAGCCGTTGGGGGGACTTTTAGTCCCGTTGGTGTTACCAACCGACTAAAGATATTTTTGGTCCCGGGCGCAATTTTCTCCGAGACTATTGCCCATTTGGCGATTCACCAAAGGTCTGCTACGTAGTCTAATCATATATTAGTAAAAATATTAAAAAATTAATGATATTAAAGTTTTTTTTGAAAAATCTAGTAATATCTTTTTCTCATAACAAATCAAAATAATTTTATGTATATTAGTGATCGAAGTTTGAAAATATTTTAAGTGCACGTATCCTAAAACGACATCTAAAAAAGAACACAGGGACTCAGGGAGTACTAGCTACTAGCTAGCTAGCACATTTGTTCAGCTTTCATGCATGCCTTGCTGCTACAGTGTTCTTCACATTTCTTAAAATGATTCTATATAGTATATACTCTCATTGTGTTGACCAAATCCATTTACGGTTTTGCTAGTTTTAAGTTGTCTGAAATTTTCTTAAGTTTAAGTCACTTGTTATGACCATTGAATTTGTGTAGAGATTAGTGTGTTATATGATTGGATATTGATCCAATGGAAGTCATAAGATTGGATGTTAATCCAATGGTCACAACAAGTGACTTAAACTTAAGAAAATTTCAGGCAACTTATGAATAGACAATCCCATTTATTGTCTCTTCCCTGCTTTTATGGGATTCTTTCTGGGAGTTCAAAGCATGAAATTTGTCTTTCTGGACTTCTCTTCTATTCTATTTTTAGCCATGCTCATCTCTCCTTTCCTTGCAACCCCAACAACAATCACAATGTGCTATAGCTCCTGCTATGGATAGCACAATGCATGTCTCCTCCTATGGATGGCACATCGCCTTCCCCCATCTCCTCCCACCTCAACCCAATTCTGGCCGTTCTGCAAGGGCCGGGGACCCATGCGGCTGAGGTGACGACGCGGCGCGGCGATCACCGGCGCACCGGAGATGAAGGGGAGGACGCTTTTCAAGAGCCCCCTCCCCCGCAGCCACGTCTCTGACGTTTCCAGCTCAGCCGCCGTCGCCACCCACCGCCTCTACCAAGTCTGGAGAGGAAGGAATGTACGTTGATTGATTAAGCTCTCCGATCCTTGCATGTGTATTGAAAATCAATCCTCGCGTTCCAAACGGAGTATCGTTCATAATTAAATTAATCGTTGTCTGGTTGGTTTGATCCTGCGGCAGAAATTCCTCCTCGGCGGGCGGCTCATCTTCGGCCCGGACGCCAACTCCATCGTGCTCACCGTGTCCCTCATCATGACGCCGCTCGCGCTATTCGTCGCCTTCGTCTCGTTCCGCCTCGTCGACCTCATCGGGAAGCCGCTCGGCCCCCTCGTCCCGGCGACTGCCATGGCCGTCGGCGCATTCGTGAGTCGGTGACACCACCGTCGACGATCCATCGATACCTCCATTGATTTGTAGAGGAAAATTAAGCAAGAAATTAAGACAACCTCGTGACGGATCGAAACGCATGCGTGCAGGATGTGATCGTGCTGGTGCTCACGTCGGGGCGGGACCCCGGGATCATCCCCCGGAACGCACGGCCGCCGGAGCCCGACGACGCCCAGCTGGACAGCGCCGCGTCCCCCGCGACCGGCTACGGCGGCGGCAGGTCGTCCGGGTCGCTCCCGCCGACGCGCGACGTGTACCTGAACGGCGTGGTGGTGAAGGTAAAGTACTGCCACACGTGCCTGCTCTACCGGCCGCCGCGCTGCTCGCACTGCTCCGTCTGCAACAACTGCGTCGAGCGCTTCGACCACCACTGCCCCTGGGTCGGCCAGTGCATCGGCAAGGTACACGACTTCCGAGGCTCACAAATTGAACTGTCGCGATCGACAAGCTCGCGTCCGATCATTTCTTTGTCATGTGCAGAGGAATTACAGGTTCTTCTTCATGTTCATCTCGTCGACGACGTTCCTGTGCCTGTACGTGTTCGGCTTCTGTTGGGTGAACCTGCTCCTCATCGCGCGGCGGTACAACTGCAGCCTTGGACGAGCCGTCGTCGAGTCGCCGGTGTCGGGGTTCCTCATCGTCTACACGTTCGTCACCTCCTGGTTCGTCGGCGGCCTCACCGCCTTCCACTCCTACCTCATCTGCACAAACCAGACGACGTACGAGAACTTCCGGTACCGCTACGAGGGGAAGTCCAACCCGCACAACCGCGGCGTCGCGGCCAACTTCGCGGAGATCTTCCTGTCGCCGATCCCGGCGAGCAAGAACAACTTCCGGGCCAGGGTCACCGTCGACCCCGCCTCGCTCTACTTCGGCCCGCCGTCGGGGCAGTACTCGCTGGGCCCGCTCTCGTCGGAGTCCAAGCTCAGCTTCAACACCAGTGGCAGCCTCAGCTTCGACATGGCCAAGGCCAGCTTCGACCTCAACTACTCCGCCAAGCGCACCAGCGTCGCCTCCTCCGACTTCGGCGACATATACGGCGGCGGTCTGGAGGGCGCGCTGGAGCGGTGCGCCACGCAGCAGCCGCGGCACTCCATCTTCGGCGGCGGAGGAGGAAGGGCGAGCAGGAAGGCGGGTGACATGGAGGCGATCGCGTCGGAGTTCAGGATGGAGTACGGCGGCGCCGCCGGCCGGTCTCACGGGAGGGAGTTCGAGGCTGTGTGACCTATGCGTGTATGCATGGTCTCCATGTGCGTACGTGATGCCCATTCTCAATTTGCACGTGTTTTTGGTCGTCTTCATTGTGTGCTGTGTTGCATAGTAGTAGCTTGATCAGCTTAATTTTCCTCCTGTTTGCAAACGGGACGGTCGTTTTCATAGCACTCTACCATTTGTTACTGTAGTCAAGCTCATGTATATATACATATACGCGTGAGCTGGTGTATGGAATTGCATGATGGTTTGGATCGGTGGCGGACTTAAACGTCGGACTTAAACGTAGCCGGTGATAGCTAAGGAAGATAGAATAGACGGAATAATTGTTGGATGTACTGATTGAGCCTCGGGGCATATATAGTACAAGTGACTTAGAGATAAATCAATCTACTAGAGATATGAAAGGAAACTATATTGGGTATAAATCATAACCGATTCTTATTCTATTTCTAATAATCTTGCCGCACAGTGTCCATGATGGTTCAGGTGAGAGCCGAATGAGAGAGACTTGCCAATATAAAGAGTCATTGATCAATATACACGTGGTGAAACATATGATTGTTTCACGATGATTGGACTCGATCTTCGGAGAAGGATCAAAAAGAGTATTTTGGTATCTTTACAAAATACTGGGTTCATGATCTTTGGAGAAGCTATGGCGCATGATGGCGCAAGGAGATACGATTTAAGTCAAGTGAAAATGGAGTTCACGAAGAGACAGATTCGTGAGATCTAGTTCGTCATTCGCTTTTGAGAAGCGTGCGTAAGTATAGGCTCGTTTGTGTGCAGGCGTAACGAGTGTCGGATAAGGTTTTCTCTCTAAACCTAACCTCCACTGTAATAGGGAGGTGTGTAGGATTTGCACCCTCATCCATCAAGCCTCAAGTTTAGGAAACCCTCATTTGTGTTTAGGGCTAGGAGAGGAAAGTTGAGAGGTCAGGATTTGTGAGAGATGGATTGATTGAGTACTCAAGTGTTGAGCTTTTGTCCTTCATAGTGGAGTGATTATAAAGCAACAATCTCTTGAATTAATCCAAGCAAGATTTCCTCCAAGATGAGTTCTCTGTTGTTCTTGTTCTATCTTTGATGCCTTTTTTGAAATTTGTGTGTTCCTTTGATTTCTTGGATCTGTTGATGTGATTTAGCTTGCTAGGACGTGTGAGAATCCATCCATGGTCATCTTGACTATCATCCACTCACGAGTAAGTTTTTGGATCAAAGTGTGATTTTCCTCGATTCTTGTGCCCTCTTGATATCATTCAAGAAATCCGTGGAAACTGGCCTCGATCTTACTGATCGTTGATTGTAATGTATTTCTAACCTTCTTGATGAGTTAAGATTGAAATTTTGAGGATTTGGATCACTGGATTGAAAGGTCGATTTGTGATCTTAGTTAGGTCGATTTGTGATCTTCATGGACTACTCCCAGGCAATAGACGGTCAGACCGGCCCTGTGTTGTGTTGATGTGTTTTCCCTCGGGGTTCGTCGGTTTCAACACAAGACTTCTGTTGTGCTTATATTTATGATCTTCATAGCTTCTATAGCTAATGAGGAGAAGAAGAATTTGAAATCGGTGGGGAGGTCGAAAAAGAGTAGTACTCCTATTCAACCCCCCTTCTAGTCGTTGTTCTAGGCGAACAGTTTCAGCAAACATCGGTGTGGTAGAGGAAGGCTGGGAGAGCGCAGCCTCAAGAGATTAAATCATGGAGATTGAATCATCTCTCCCAGGTGCAGCGCGCAACAGTGATTTGGTGGTTGCTATGAATGGCCTAGATGCAAACCCGCTATGACTACGAAGGAAGATATAACATCCGGAATAATTATTTGTTGTATTACTTGAGCTTCCGAGGCATATATAGAATGCATGGTAACTTGGAGATCAAACGGAAGGAAACCATATCGAATATAAATTCTAACCGATTTTTATTCTATCTTTAATAATCCTGTCATACAACACGCAGTATTGCTATATATCATTTTCAAATGATAATTTTTATGCGATAGCCTGTCCCGAAAGCGCAATCCGTCCAGTGCGGCAGCTACTGGAGGGTCGTGGAGGTGCGTCGGCCGGAGCCGGAGAGAACACGTGTGCTATAGTTTAATACACAGAAAATAACCATGGACGTACGCTTAATTGACCCCACAGATCGATAAATAGTCGTAGACGTGCCACTTCAGCGTACGTCTAGCTGCGCAAAAAAATGTCGTGTAAGAAAAAGGGTATGTCTAGAAAGCAGGAGGGCAACATGTAATCACACACAGACGAATGTACTTTCAGTCTGGATCGGACTTGTAACCGGGTTATAAAATGTACCGCTGAGCTCTTCGTAACTTTAATTATGAAAAAGAAAGAAACTTTTTATACTGACGGAACCACTGCGATTTAGTTCCGGAAGACGTAAGTATTATCGAACCTCGTAAGTATCTTACGTACTTTTGTTCATTGTGTGATCCTCAGGTGTGCTGCCGCCGGGGTCATGGACAACAAGAAACATCCGTAAGCTGAATCAGGAAAGTGCTTTGTTGGATCATGGAGTAGAAAATGATTAATCTTGGCTCAGCTATCACTCCACATATAAGTAGCACGAGAGCTCCCTTTTTACAATTTGGTATCTGATCTGACGCTCCAATCAATTAAGCTTTCCCTTTCATGGTACAAATGCTACTGCCCTATTGGCAATTCGGGAAGCACCCATATGCATAAATTAACCTGGGATTAGGGATGGATAACTAGCTGGTTCGGCTCGGTCAAGCTAGCTAAGAAACATGGCTCAGCTCGATTTGTTAAGAAAACAAGCAGAGCAACTAGTTTGGCTCGGTCAAAAGGCTCGATCTAGCTCGTTAGGCACGCGGAGGCCGGAGCTAGAGGGGGTAGGCGGGAGGATGGAGCGGGGAGGCCGAGGCCGGCCAGGCGAACAAGCGGCGTGGCGCTATTGTCTGTAACTCTGGATAGGGTTGCAGACTTGCGGTTGTGGGTGGGGATGCGCATGGCCGTGAGTTCTAGTTGGGCTGGCTGGACTTGGAGCCAGCCTGAACCATGATCGAAGCACAACCGAGCTAAATGAGTTGCTTGCGAGTTGGCTCGAACTCGTCTCGTTAATTTAATGAGCAAAAATACCAGCTCGACTCGGCTTGTTTATGACACGAGTTCGAGCTGGATCCTTAACGAGCCGAGCTGACTCGCGAGTTTCGAGTTTTTTTTCTACCCCTACCTGGGATGAGAGTTGCTAAATTCTAATGCATCTAGTAGGAAAGTTAAGCACTAGCAGTGATACATACAATGTTGTAGTGCACCTACAATATAATTAACAATGATTAGCTTTGTAACAGAAGAAAGTTAGGCACTATCTGAGTAATCTGACTGCACCTTTTCTCTTTGGCAGGCATGCCAATATGCAATGCATGCAGTTATGCAGAGCTCCATGAGCGGCAGGCAAAGCTTGGCTGCCTGTTTGCCTTCTTATCCTCCGGTACTTTTCCTTGCTACAATTAAATGAGATTGTTAGTAGTACATGTCTATCACAATAGCCAAGACAATATACTGTTAGTAGTACATGTCTATCACAATAGCCAAGACAATGTACCATATATTTACATATATCCATCCATTTCTTGCTTGTTTTGATTCAGTAGTTCTGCAACGTTATCCAGGATTAGAGTTATCCATTTTTACGAAATAGTTTGGCGTTGCTGCGGAAAACTTCTATGTAAATTAAGTGGTACAAACAAATAATCAAATTTATCAATTTTTCACTTCGTTTAAAATCTGAGCGATTAATCTTGGTGTTTTCTAAGATGAAGAATATGCAAGGCTGAATCATCCAAGGAGAGCTGCAGTTATAGGCAAAAGGTATGTAAATAGAAGAGAAATTGACATGGAAATTTTGCAACGAGCTGAAGGTTTCTGTAGAGGACAGAATTGAAGCCAATTCATGATAAAGGTTGAGCATTGCAGCCTAAGAGAACACTCGTGAATGAATTAAAGAAAAATAAAATGTGCCAACTTAAGTAAAAATAATATTATTTCAGCACTCCAATAAAATTCTATCAAATAAACGCCAAATCAGTATCGGAGAGTGAGCACGAAGGTGCAGCTCATCACTTGACTTAGCACACCAAACAGTATGCATTATGGTGAATTTTTGAAGTTACAATGAAGGTTACCCACAAATAGCGGTTGCGCATAAGCATTTGGCATATGTATGAAGCTTTCATAAGGAAATCAGATAGAACCCCAGAAGCCTTCAAACAAAGCACAATTTTCTCACAAAACAGGCAACCAGTGTATAGGCAAAAGGTATGTAAATAGAAGAGGAAGTATCAGATAGAATCCCAGAAGCCTTGGTCGTTGCAGGCTTGCAGCTATTGGAGCCAGGAGTAAACAAGAAATACTGCAAAATAAATATTTCATAATTGAAGCAGACAAAGCGATGTAGCCGATGGAATGACCTGCAACAAGGGTCCTGCTCTAGATTGGGTTCCATTGGCCAATTCAACAAGACAAGGGCTACCACATCTTTCAGTAGATCTCTCTCCTAGCAACTAAAGATCACTCATTCCTCGGAAAATTTTCGCCGCCATTTCAACCCAAATCCCCCGTAGAACTAAATATTTTAGGGGTCAACATCTGAGCAAGATCACCTTACATGAGACGATCAAAATGTACTTAGCTAATTAATGAAACACAACTCGTCCTCATTCCTGTGCCACGCTCTTGCCGACGACGCCCTTCAACGGTAAATGCTCCATCTCTGCAGTCAACCCGGCTGACGCCACCGTAGGCAGTGCATCATACGATCCCCCGACGCCAGTATGCCTCCTCCCCATCCCCACACCGGCGCCACCGCCCCCACCATCAACACCGCACCACCTCGCCACCCCGAGGTACACCCCGGCGGCAACGGCCGCCACGATCACGCAATGCACGGACAGCGCGAGGTCCATGACCGCGACGGCCCGGACCCTGGCCTCCTCGACGTCGCAGCGCGTGGCCGGCGCGGTGGCGGCGTCCATCAGCCGGTGGCAGCCGGCGGGGACGCAGGAGTCGACGTAGAGGCTGACGCCGCTCTGGAGTGCCCAGAGGCCCCCGACGGCACCGGCGCAGGCGAGCGCCATCTCGGCCAAGAAGTGGTGGGCAGTTCTTGGCGGGGACAGCGCGGAGGCGAGGGAGGCCGCCGCGGCGGCGAGGAGGAGGAGGGCGGCGACGGAGAGCGCGTGCGCCTGGAGGTCAGAGGCCGGGAAGGCGGCGGCGAGGAGGCCGGCAGCGCGGGCGAGGAGGAGGAGCGGGAGGGAGAGGAGGAGAGGGCGGAGAAGCGGGAGGTGGCTGGGCGGGAGGAAGGGAAGCGGGAGCGGGAGGAGGAGGGGAGGGAGGAAGAGGAGCGGGAGGAAGCGGGAAGACGGGGCGACGGGGAGGAAGGCGAAGGGAAGGGCGAGGAGAAGCGGGAGGAGGCGGAGGAGCGGGTGCCGGAGGAGGAGGAGGAGGAGGTGGTGGTGGTGGTGGTGGGTGGGGGAGAGGTGGGAAACGGCGGCGAGGAGGAGGTGGGAGAGGGAGGCGGCGAGGAGGGCGAGGGAGAGGAGGAGGTGGCACGCGAGCAGCAGCGACTCCGCCATTGGAGTGGAGCACGGATTCCGAGGAGGGGGAGGGGGAGGGAGGAGGGCGGGTTATGGACAGGGATGGGTGGGCGCGGCGAGGAATGCGGCGCAGCGGAGGGGGGGAGGCGGTCAACTCTGAGCGAGTACGACGGGGGTAAGTGTTTAAAGAAACCGGGCCACGATAGTTCTGGTCATATGGGCACGTCATCACCCGTAGCTTATATATAAAAGAGAGAATCTTTAACTACTGAATACAATCATTTAGAAAAGCAATAAAGAGAAGTCTGAAGTCTTTTTTTATATCTGTGTTTAATCTATTATTCTGTTATTATATTCTTGCATCGTTCTTACGATTCTGAGTTTGTCTACAAGTTAATTGCTCGGAGTAGATCAACACGTTATCAGCACGATCGACTCTTCTCGCATCGAAAAGGTAACCGTCGATGAACGACACTCGTAGATTGAATCGTTTTTCTAGATTGCTTTCAATTCTGCAATTGTTGCTTTATAGATTATGTTTTCTACGGTGCAAATCCGCTCTAATCTATCGCGAGCCGACTTGAAGTCGTCGGCACAATGCCGATCGGTAGATTGCATGAAAGAGTAGATGTTGATTGCACTGTAGATTGCAAATCCGTTCTAATCTACCGCGAGCCGACTTGAAGTCGCCGGCTAGACCGATCGGTGATTGTATGAATAGTGATTGCATGAATAGTTATCGCATGAACAGTACACACATTGATGAATAGTAAAAACCCCGGTGGCGCAACCCGTACGGTCGCACCGCCGCCAGTTCGTAGCACGGCCGCACTCCTTGCCGGCCCTGCATGGCTGCCGCGTCGCACGGCCACTGCCGCCGCACCCGTATGCACCCCGGCCAACAAATTCATTGCATTTAAAGAGATAGACTCAAGCACACACATGAGCACGACATGCATGTGAACACCGCGCCGGTCGTCGTGCTCGAAGCTGGCTGCACCGATCGCCATGCCCGAAGTCGGCCACGTCTCAGCACGCCCCTTGCACGGCGCCACCCCGCACGCTGCTGGACCCGCAGGCCACGTCGCCAACGGCCCGAAGCCGCGTGACCGTCTCGAAGATGCGACTCCGCGTCGCTCCTCGCGTGACCCACCTCGCACCGGCCCTCGCTAATCGCCGCCTGAAGCCGGACGCCGTCCTCTAGCACGGGCGCACCGCGACGCCACCTGATGCCGCACGCGCACCCACCGACTTAGAGCCGTCGCCGCCCTCATACACCAAAGAAACATAAAGGGGGAGAAAGAAGGAAATGCCACCAGCACCGAACGCAACAGCCGGTCCCGACCCCGCATGACCGAACCGCCGCCCGCATGCGACTTCACCCGCGCCGGCTGCCGGCCGCTGCCCGCATACGGCTCCTCCCAATGCCCCGGCCGCCTCCTCGCACAAGCAAGGCGCTGCCGCCCTTTAAAGCGCCACTGGAGCCGGCTTCTTGAAGCGCCCTTGGAACCGGCTTCTTGAAGCGCCACTGGTCCCCCCCCTTGAAGCCTTGCCGCATGAGGCCGCCGCCGCCGCTCCCCGCCATGGCCTCCTCCTAGCCTTGCGCTGCCGCCGGAGCCGCCCGCCGGCCGTGTCTCGTTGGAGCGGCCCTTGTAGCGTCGCTGCCGCATGTGCTTGAGGAGTCGCCGCCTTTGGAAAAAAAAGTGCTAGGGGAAACCCTAGCACCGGAACAAGTAGGACACCAGGGGCACTAGTGGGCCGAATTGGGCTCCAAAAAAAAGACGGGAGGCCAAAGGGGCTTTCACTCTAGCGCATGGGCCAAAGAAGGCCAGCCCAATTGTTTTTTCGGAAAAAGGAAATAAAACCGAAAACATAAGGGATATTTTGCGAAACAACCCTCAAACTTCTAGAAATTACGAGGATAATTGCGCAGGTGAGGAAATTTGGCAAAAATGGCCTCGAAAATTCTGAGAATTACGCGCAAATTTTCTCTGTGCTGAAATTTTACATGTTAACCCCTGAAAATTGCAAAATTTGCCGAAAATACTTTTTCCAGTAGAAAAGAGCTTCAAGAATTCAATTTTTGAATCAATTTTTGCATTTGAAGCATGTTTAACTTTGTTATTGTTATTTCTATGTAATTTACTTATTGTATTTACTATTTTGATTACATGTGATTGTTTATATTGTTTTTAGTCACTGAAAATAGCAGTAAATTATGAAAATACATAGAAAAATACGGGATCACGAACCAGAAATTCGAAGAGCATTATGAGAATTTTGCAACTATTTTTTTACATAAATTACCAGCAGTAATCTTATAAACTTTTTTGCATGAATATGAAGATGACTGACATCACGAACTATGAGTTCGAAGAACTGACACAGTATGACCAGAATTTGTATAGAATTTGTACCAGTCTTCAATTATGTGGTAATATAATCACGGATGAGCAGAAGATTGGGAAGACTCTCTCTACCTTTCACCCGAATGCGGTGCAATCCGCACGCAACTATCTTCAATAAGGCTACAAGAAGTATGCTGCATTAATTGACATCATGTAAGTTGCGAAAACTTAAGATGATGTTCTAAGAAAGAACTACATCTCACAGCCACCTAATAACAATGTTGGCCATGAAGCCACTGCTAGCAGCTATAAGGTGATGAAGCCTCTCATGAAGAAGAAAGGCAAAAAGGGTAAGGTCGTTGGTCGCACGTTATTGATGCTTTCCAGTTTAAGAAAAAGGGCAAAGAACAGCATGAGACATACCTCGCCATTACAGGCACAGAGGATCCACAACCATTAGTTGCACTTATAAATGTGGACAGCTCAGTAGCAGCCCCCATCACCCCTCCTTTGGATATCGTAGTGGCCGCAGCCGTAGTTGCCCAAGAGGAGAAGATCGTCATGGAGCAGAGTGAGGCAAAAGTTCCTGAATGCTTCGCCGATTCGATCTATTTTCTCGTCTTTATAATAGCAAGTTATGTTCTGATATTTGAAGTATTTTATTTATGTGTTGCTTGCTTTCTGCTGCATATTAATAAAGTACATTATATTAGAACGCGTGTGGCGCCCTATGGAGGAAGTGTGCTTAGCAGGTAGCGGCACAACGAATACCATCCTGAGAGAAATGAAAAAAATTCCAGTCGATCAGAAAGAATGCTGGTAGTCTTACGACAATCGCAGGCAGCGATACTTGTATAATAGGCACAGGAAGGGCTATAATTATACTCCCAATGGGCACAACTTTGGTCATTGAAGAAGACTTGTTGTACCCATAATCGACTAGAACTCTCAAGGATATTTGTGCTAATGGTTTCCACGTAGAGACTGAAGAAGAGTATGGTAAGCAATACCTGCTCATTGCAAAGCATGAAGAAAGTGGAACAATGGCATTAGAATATCTTCCTTCATATTGCTATACTACACTAATATTAAGGCACCTGTAGCCTATACTGCCTTGAAAACCGTATTTAGAAGCTCTGAACTTTTCTATCTCTAGCGTGATAGATTATGCCGCCTAGATCTTAGGATAATGAGAGATATAATTAACAATTCACAGGGACATAATATGAATGTAAAGAATTTTTCGAATCAAGAAGATTTTGTGTGCCCCGCATGTGCCACCGGGAAATTAATTACTAGACCTTTTGCTTTGAAAGCGAAGGATGAAGTCCTTACATTCCTGGACCGTATCCAGGGATACCTTTTGCGGTCCTATACAGCCCCTGTAAGGGCTATTTAGGTATTTTATGGTGCTCATCGATGCTTTCTCGGAATGATCGCACGTATGTTTATTGTCTACGAGAAACCACGCTTTTGCAAAGCTAAATCTCCCAAATAATTAATAGTAGAAATATTTTTCCTGATCATCATATGAAGTACATCAGAATGGACAACGCCGGAGAATTTACTTCAAAGGCATTTAATGATTATTGCATGAAAAATGGGAATTAAAAGTTGAGCATTCCGTACCGCATGTCCACACCCAGAATGGACTAGCAGATCTCTAAACAATTGTAATTTACCAACTGCATGTTGGGGACTCGCAGCCCTGCTCGCAACAACTCTCATCAATTTTAGACCGTCGGCCTATAACATCCATCCACATATGCAACTAACGTAATGGTCAACACCAAAAACTTCTCATCTTCGCAGGTTTGGTTGCAAGGTTTATGTACTTATACCACCACCGCAGCAAACTGCAATGGGCCTTCTCCGAAAGTCTGGGATATACGTTGGTTATGAGACAACATCCATAATCAAGTATTTGGACCATATGACTGGAGATTTGCATAATGCCCGATTCGTTGATAGTATATTAGATGAGGTAAATTTCCCGTCCATAGGGGGAGGAATTCAACCCTTGATGAAAATATCAGGAAATAACGTGGCAAACCACAGGAAATCCAGAAGACAATTGAAATCTAGAAGACAAAAGAAGTCCTGAAAATAATTAAAATCCAGAAGATAATTGAAATCTATGCATATGACCCGCGCACTAGTAAAGTAAATAAAGAAGTCTAGAAGACAAGAGAAGTCCAGAAGATAATTGAAGTCCAGAAGACAATTGAAGTCCAGAAGATAATTGATTTGCAAGCATTAGCGAATCAACTGCCTCACCACTTTAGTGATTTGAAGAGTGTGATCAAGTCGCATATGCCTGTACGCAATGCACAGGAGAGGGTTGAAATACCGATGAAGGTATCCCTAATCCCGTCCAGAGGCCTCTGAATAAAAGGACGAGAACTCTGACCCCTCGAATCCCAAGTAACCGGGGACGCTTGGCGAAAAAGGATAAAAAGGACTTGTCACAGCCGATCACTGAAGTTTCCATAATCAGAAGGGGAGCCAGTTGAGACCTGGCACCGGTATGGAACCTTCAGCAAAAGGCATACCGGATTTGAATATTCCCACGGAGGGAGACATCAGCATGGATGTGTGCGCACACATCAGAGCTGAAAAACTAAAGGGACTTACCCCCGCAATTGAAAGCAGCGGTGAGCAAGTAGAAGCATTATCAGAACCGCCCCATGAAGAAATAGCTATAAATTATGTGAACACGGGAGAATCTTTGAATATAACAATAGCCAATGTCAACATTTATTTTAAAGAAAATTGCCACAATCATCGATCTTGATCCAGAGCCTGCATCGCTCGCTGAATGTAAGAAGAGATCAGATTGAGAAGATTGGAAGAAGGCAATAGAAACTGAATCATTCTCTTTGAATAAAAGAGAGGTGTTTAGGCCTGTAAGCCACACGTCTCCCCATGTGCACTCCGTAGGGCATAAGTGGGTATTTGTTCAAAAGAGAAACAAAAAAGAGGCAAGATTTGTTGCACAAGGTTTCACTGAACGTCCAAGAGATGATTATGAAGAAACCTATTCCCCGGTCATGGGCGGAACTCCCTTTAGATATTTATCTCAATTGTAACACCCCAGCCCAACATGAGCCTGGAATGCTACTAAGCTAACCATATAACAAGTTAAAACCATGACACTTTACTAAATTCTGGCAGAACCTCCTTTGTTTAGCTAACTATACCGTGCATTCCAACAGGCACAAATATCAAAATTAAGCAATCCATCATTCAGTATAATCAATAGGCATGCAAGATATCCTAAACGACTAAAGCATAATCCTAGGTATCCAAAATATGCTACTCATCACTATTACAAATAGTCCAACGCGTAAAGCATAACCATGATAAATCCTTTAAGCAGTTTGCTCATTTATTAAGGCATGACCTGAAATTTAATCAACCATAAAGGTTCATGGCAGTGTGTGTGTGACATATGGCTACTCCCTCCCATGCATGTCGTTCTTGAATTGGGTACCTAAAACAACAACAAAAGCAAGAGTGAGTCCACAGACTCAGCAAGTAAAAATAAAAGACATCGCAATACAAAGTTATAACATCAGCATCCAAATCCAGGAACTTTGCATCAAACCATACCACATGCATATGCAATGCTCAAAGGATCCTTTCTCTTTAACTCTTTCTGCATTTTACTCGTAATGCAAGGTATGCAACCGTCGCTGCATACCCATGCCTGTGCTCGCAAACGCAAGAACTAAGAGCCCAATACTCCGCAAGTAAAGGGGATCTCAAGCCCACACTCTACAAGTGTGGGGACCTCAAAGATATGTATGCTTAGTCACCACGTGACCAAGCCTCAACATGATCTCAATATGCATATGCACAGTTACTCTATTCATCATCAACATGCAATAGCAATAAAGTCATACATGAATAGAACTTGATCATACCTAGAGCAATCACCATTATTAATACACATTTCATGCCAAAAATAGTTCAATGCTATCATGTATCAAATACACGTAATCATGATCAAGCATTCACAATTAATCTATCAAATAATGTACTTGCCTCAACCGTGCGAGAGCGAAGGGCGCTGTCCCCGGAACCAATCCCCCACCTGAATTAAGTTAACAAGCACTCTAAGATAACAATATTGGACCAAAACAAAGCTATAAGCACTTACGAAAAAACTATACTCTCTCGCACAACCCCAACTCCAAAATCCTAAACAGCAGTCTGTCCCCTCGACAGACACTCATAATCCAAAATTCATATCTTTTAGTACAGAGATCCAAATTGGGTGTTCTTGGACTCTCTAGAAAGCTTAGAAAATCCTCCATCTAAATCTAGTTGGTGAGCCTTCTAGATTCGGTCATTTACTAGCCCTACCAAGCTGATGAACAAAACAACTAATTCACGTCGGCTTTCTGGACAGGGATATTAAAACTATCATAACTTTGATTACAGTTATCCAAATTTCGTGTTCTTTTGCTTTTCTGAAATCTAAGATAATTATATACATCTTTTGTTATATTGAGACCTCCCAGAAATTCCTTTAGCTATCTGCTTAAGTCTGATTACTAAAAATTGTCAGAATTGTAGTAGATTTACGGAATAGCAGCGCTACAAAATTCATAACTTTTGAACCGCCCATCCAAACGACGTGATCTTGTACTCTACAGAAAGGTATCGACATTGCCTACAATTCTCTAGGAGGCGGCCAGACCAGAATCCGCACTTAACTTCCTCAAAAACATCGGCCATTACAGACTATTCTAAACAGATCTATTACCGATGTCGCCTAATTCATCAAATAAACCACCAAACGAATGAGGAATGGGATTACCCTCGAAGAACCCGCTGTCGAACATGATGAACACCACACGATCTCTCTCCTTCCCTTCTCCCCTTCTTTCTTCTTCCTTCTTCTTCCTTCCTCCTCCTTCTTCTTGGCCGGCCTCCACAAGAGCGGTCGCCTTCTTCCTCCAATTGGCCAGCAGCAAGGAGGCGGGGCGACTACTATTCATAAGGGGTACTGCAGCAGTGGCGGCTACTATAGCACACCGTGCTACAGTACCAACCCTAGGGTTTCCCCCCTCCTTTTATTGGTAGCCGGCCCTTCATGGGCCTAAATGCTGTGGGCTGGAAGTCAATGGCCCAAGTTGTCCAAATTATGCATAAACCCCCTCTAATCTCCTGTTAAAATCATTTTTCTAATTGGACCTTCTCCCTAAATTAATTCTTCTTACTTAAATAAACTTGGGGTATTACATCAATGGCAGTGAACTTGAAGTTAGAAGTGAAATTGATGGATGGGGTACCAGCATACCTTTATGAAATATTGGATTCGAATATTTATATGAAGATACCTGAATGTATCCTTGTCCTGAACCAAGATAGAGCAAATAGAAATCTGTATAGTGTGAAACTCAGAAAGTCACTGTACGGAATTAAACAATCAAACAGAATGTGATATAATCGTTTGAAGCAACTTTCTATGCAAGAAAGGCTACGCGAACAATGAGAATAATCCCTGTGTATTTATACGACGATCTCAGGATAGATTTTGTATAATCTCAGTGTATGAAGATGATCTGAATATCATCAGAACCCTGAAGGATATTAAGAAAGCAAGCTCTTACCTGGAGTCGGAGTTCGAAATAAAAGATTTGGATAAAACCAAATATTGCTTAGGCTTGCAGCTTGAGCATGTCCCTGAAGGAATATTAGTGCATCAACCAACCTACACTCAGAAGGTGTTAGAAAGGTTCGGCTTTGGAAAGGCATACCTTTTGAAAGTGTCAATGGTCAGGAGATCTTTGCAGCAAGACAAAGACCCGTACAGACCTAAAGAAAAGGGGGAGGAAGTCCTGGAATCGGAATTCCCATACTTAAGTGCAATAGAAGCGCTCATATATTTATCAAACTGTACTAAATCAGGCATTGCATTTGTCGTGAACCTATTAGCAAGGTATAATGCAGAACCTACCAAAGGCATTGGCAGGGAATGAAGGACATCTTCCAATACCTCCAAGGAAGCAAAGAACTTAGCCTATTCTATAGAAAGAACCAAGACCTAACTATGAATGGCAATGCAGATGTCGGGTCCTGTAGAACCCGCATACAGCCAAATAGCAAACAGACCATGTATTCCTTGTGGTGGAACTGCAATTCCATAAAAATCGTCTAAGAAATGTCTTGTATCGACTTCGACAAACCACTCAGAAATCATAGCACTGTATGAGGCCTTACGAGAATATGTTTGGCTTCGGTGGATGATTCACCATATCTAGCAGTCGTGTTGATTGAATACCACGCAAACTCCTACTATTATCTATGAAGATAATGCAGCTTGTGTTGCACAAGTGCAGATGGGTTATGTGAAGAATTCTCTCACAAAGTATATCAACCCCGTGTTCTTCTATGCTCATGAAATGCAAAAGATGGACAAAATCAAAGTACTGCATACTACGTCATGTGAAAATCTTGCGGATTTATTCACTAAGTCACTTTCAGCATATAGCTTTGAAAGGTGCATACGTGGAATTGGAATGATGAGACTTAGAAAAGTGCAGAATTCAGGGGGAGAACCTTCACGAACTCATTACTAAAGCTTGATCATGAAGATCAAGTACCCAAAGAATAAATCCTGGAGATTAAATGAAATTAGGTGGATTGTACTCTTTTTCTCTTGGCGAGTTTTCGTGAAGCTTCTCGGTTAAGGTTTTTAATGAGGCAATCCGTGCAGCATAGCAGAACATGATTCATGTACTCTTTCTCCAAAAAATTTTCACTGGGTTTTTATGGAGTTTTGACGAAGCATGGACATGAAGGATGAGAGTCCAATGGGAAGTGTTAAGAAACTGGGTCTACGACTAGGAGTCCTAGCCCGTGTGGGCACCTCATCCACCCGTAGCCTATATATAGGAGAGGGGACCCCCAACCATTGTACACAGCCATTGAGAAGAGCAATAAAGAGAAGCCTGAAGTCCCCTCTATCTCTGTGTTCAATCTATTATTATGTTCTTGTGTTCTTGCATCGTTCTTACGATTCTAAGTTTGTCTACGAGGTAATCACTTGGACTGGACTCGCCAGCAACGATTCCTCAATAGTAACAGTAAGCACCCGTCATCGGATTTCCAGCAAAGAACTACCAGTATACCGGTAATCTCTGCTAGGACCAGGCACCGAAAATCTCAGACCTGGGGAGCATTTTCATGGTTGAAAGCATTTTGGATGGTTTTCATCTGGTTTCAACTGGTAACATAGGGGGCCATAATTTCCAAAATCAACTCAATAAACGGCCACTTGTTGCTAGGAAATGGATCTAGTTCCGACAAAAAAATTGTTTTTTTTTAGTTGATGCAATTTGCGAAGGACACAAGATTGCAAGCTTGCGAAACCCATTTGAATATTCTAGAAAAAAATACAAAATTAAAAGCAAAATAAAATGATGTAACCAACCACCGAGAAGCCGAACCGGTCCTGGTTTCTTGGTTCACCAATTACCTAACTGTGAGACCCCGGTTTATTTGGCTTGTAATACTTAACCATCCACTTGGTTCTAGCATTACAAATCAAATAAACCAAGCCTCGAGATAGTGTAGGAGAGGGGGATTCGGCAGGGACTCACCGTACCATCGCCGGAGAAGAAAAGGACACAGACGATCGAAAATGGGGAAAACCCAAGGTTCTCGAGCTCATGTGAATGGATGGCCAAATTGATTGAGGGAAAATGTTTCTTGCACCCCATGGCGCAAAGTGACGCGCAAGAAATGAGTAGAAACTCACCAGAGACGAAGATGTCGCGGAGGTGCCACTCGGTGTACGCCCTGGAACCGAAGAGGACACGCAGGTGCTCCGTGAGCTACAAATGATGGAAAGATCTCGCATCAGCAAAAATGGAGATGGGAAAGAGCAGAGAACAGCTAGGGACCACGCGGTTGAAGCTTACCGGAGTAGCGAGCTCAGGAGAGCCTCTTCTTCCTCAGCCCCGAGAGGAAGAATGCGAGAAATGGAGGGGGACCGAGAGGTATTATGTACGGGGAGATAGCGGAGTGGAGGCGGCGTTAGACAACGAAGCTCCAGGATAGATCGGGAGGGGAGGTGCGGTCACGGCGGTGACGGAGCAGCTCAGAGCGGCACGACCGCGTGGAGCTCGAGCTCTGCTCGCTCCTGCCCAAGGAAGAAGAAGGGGCTGACAGCGCTAGCCCACCTCGTCAGCGAAACAAAACGACACGTGTGGTTTTGTTTTTAATTGAATCCACGAGGGCCGTTCGATCTCGAAGGGACGGCTCAGATCTGCAGGAGCCGTCGAGGAGTCCGATCAGCCCGGATCGTGTGGGCTGCACGATCTGCATCGGACGGTGCTTAACGGTTGGGCGCGGGCGGTGCAGCTAGGCGGTGCGGTCGAGCTGGGAGGCGCGGTCGGAACCGAGTCGGGCTCAGGTTCGAGCCTGATGAATAGTGATTTTAGGTTTTTGTTTTATAAGGCTGAGAAGATAAGGAATTTTTAGAGGTAGCTCCGAAGCTCAAAAAATTCTAAAATTTTTATGGGAACTTCCTGGGATAGATAAAACCTTGTGTAATTTTTCCAGAAATTTTCATGCACTGCATTGTCCCCAAGAAAATTCACAAGCTGCTGCCCTAGGGGTTTGACCAGAGTTCAAACTGGTTTGACTTGCTCTTTTGAAATAGCAAACAAAATCTAAAAATTATGAGATTTTGCAGATAGGTTACTAGGATGGTCAAGAAGATAGGAAAAATATTTCCAGAGGATGATCACAAGATTAGGGTTGAAAATTTTATTGACAACAACTTCCATCAAAAGAAACATTGTTCTTAGAAAATAGGAATTGCTAGGGGAAAATTCTAGAAAATTTCCAAATGACTTCATGAGGCATCAAAAGTTTTAATTTATCCTCATAATATTACATTTGAAACATAAACCATTCTTTGGGATGTTAGACTAACCTTGGTGATATGATTTCAAAACGTCTTATAGTTCGAATGATATTTGAGATGGGCTAATGCGGTGCAAGTTTCTTACATCACTATTCTTTGAATTGCTGTCCTTATTTAACCAAGTTCGTGATCCATAGACTTGCGAATGGTTCAAGGAATTTTTTATGAAATAATATATTTTTAAAAGATATTTACAAAAATAAATAGCTGCCCCAAAAAATTACAAAAATGACTTCCTGTCGCTAGTTCAACTGTCGACAGGAAGATGTCGCCATTGAATCGGCGACAAAACTCTATCCTTTGGGTTGACTACATCGCCAATTCAATCAAGCGACGGTAGTGAACCTCTTGAAACCCTCAAAATTCGACACAGAACTCAATTTTATTCAGAAAAAAGAGAAGGAGAGAAAAGAGAGGAGGTGGCGACAGCTTCCTGTCGCTAGTTGAACTGGCGGCAGGTAGCTGAACCCTCTTGAAATCCTCAAAATTCGACACAGGACTCAGTTTTATTCAGAAAAAAGAGAAGGAGGGAAGAGAGAGGAGGAGAAAAGCTAGTGAAGCGTTGTTCGTCCGGTTACCCACCTCTCGGGTAATTTTTTTAACAGAATGGATTACATAGTTTTTGATGTACGGTTATGTAGTGCAGTACGTTTTACATAATACTTTTTGGTGGGCTGTTTAGTTTTAGATATGTAGTTAATCGTGCAAATATTCTTTATGGTGCAGTGCGTCAAATATGTCCAATGTCGTCAATTTCAAAATTTACTATAGTCGATGGACTATTATGGAGAGTCTCGACGGGATTGATTTGCGTTATTTATAATCGACTATCGTGCCCCTACCAAGACCTAAGCAGCATACATTCGGCACTGTGATGCGGTGGTTGTTCCACACATTCCAAGTGGACTGTGATGTGTACGATCTGAGATTGAGTTGCCTTGCCTCCCGGGCAGGACAGCCCACGTATTGGGAGTAGTGCGGTGAAGGGAACAAATTCATAGCAGTCATATGTACGTATGGCGAGGGAGAGAAGGTGGAAATTGGTCCTTCTTGTCCAAGCGTATGCCGAACCCACTCCACCATCCGCAGCTAAACAAGAAGGGGGTGCTGACGCCGAAGAAGAAGTCGGGGACTCCAGCCACAATGCGGCGCACACAATGGCTGAAGCTCCCGGAGTTACTGATGCTGTCGATGAAGACAATGCGAAAGTAGCTCCTTCAGTCAGGCAAGCTAGCGGGCTTGCTGACGAGGGTGAGGAGCTGGAAGCCCTGGTGCAAAGGATGGATCTCGAAGACTAAGACTACATGGCATCGTCAGAAGATGAAGGTTTCGATGACGAGGATGATGTGGACCAGCAGGCGGTTCCATCCAAATGGAACACATACCAGTTCGACAACCTCATCGTCAACGAAGGCTCCCATGTGCCGTGGGAGTACGACCAGAGCGAGGTCAGACTAGGAGCTATGTACAAATGCAAGGAGGCCGTGCAGGACACGGTCAAATTCTGGGCCTTGTCGGTGCGGCGCACATTCACAGTCGTCAAGTCTACCCCAAGATGCTACGACGTGAAGTGCGGCATAGAGGGATGCCCTTGGCGAGTGCACGTATTTCAACCTAAGTGGAACACCTACTAGAAGTGCTCTATAGTGGTCCCTCACACATGCATCATCGCTGAGTCAGTGCGGTCCCACCAGAACCTGTCATCAGGCTTTATCGCCAACCTCATGTACAATGAGATCGTGGATAATCTAGATTTTTAGCCACAATCCATCATCCGGGCCATTGAGGCAAGGTTTCAGTACACAATCAACTATGCCAAGGCTTGGAAGGCAAAACAGAAGGCATTGGAATCAAGGTTCGGCACGTTCGAGGATTCCTACAACAACTGCCCCGGGCAACTCCGAGTCATACAAGACAGGAATCCCGATACTCATGTTGACATTGAAGACGCCACGCATCCGAAGTGGGCCAATAAGAGGGTACTCCAGCGAGCATTCTTCGCCTTTGGTCCATGCATCAATGCATTCCGGCACTACCGTCCAATCTTTGCGTCGATGGCATATTTCTGACTGGGGGGTACAAGGGCCAGATACTGACTACAATAGCGACGGACGGGAACAATCAAGTTCTTCTCGTGCATTCGCTTTTGTCGAAAGCGAGAACATGGACAACTGGTTGTGGTTCCTGAAGAATGTGAGGATTTCTGTTGTGCAAGGCCGTCCCAACATATGCCTAATACATGATCGGCATGCAGGCCTGCTGCGTGTAATAACTCAGCTGCAACAAGGAGGGAACGTACCGCTTCTATGGTCGGACCTACAGAGCAGGTGGTGCATGAGGCACTTGGGTGCAAACTTCTACAAGCAATTCTGCAACAAGGACTTGATGAACCTGTTCAAGCGACTATGCAACCAGAACCAGCAGCGGAAGTTCGAAGCACTCTGAAAGATTCTGGATGAGCGGACCAAGACGCACAGAAGGGAGGCAGCGATAAGAGCCACCCCAAGCGCTGGTCAGGCCCCCGAAGCATTGCCACAGCTACCCACAGGTGCTCCCGATGTGACGAGGAGGACAGGGGCGCAGGTGAAATGCTTTTCGGAATGGATTGAACACGAGCCTAAGGAGAAGTGGTCGCTGCTACATGACAGGGGTGGTGCTCGATATGGTGTCATGACAACCAATCTAGCCAAAGTATACAACTGGTTCATGCGCGGCGCAAGGTGCCTCCCTTTGGTTGGTATTGTGGAGGTAATTCTCCGCGGTACCACAAAGTACTTTGTTGACAGATGCAACAATGCATCGCTTGCCATGGCAAATGACAGAGTATTCTACTCCGTCATGATTACAAAGTATATTGAGGAGAAGAGCAAGAAAGGTGAGATGCACCGGGCATTCAAGATGGGCACAAGGGAGCTTCGCTTCGAGATAATATGCAGAGATAAAGGACGCCGTGGGACGAACCGCGAGAGGATCACTCACGAGTGCACGCTACGTCACGGTAGTTGCGTATGCACTTGCAACAAACCCCTTCTTCTGTATAGGCCCTGCCTATGTCATGGCCACCTGTTCGACGGTGGCGCAACATCTCGGCCAGTACCTCTCTGACTATTTCACCAAGGAGGCGGTGATGCAAATTTGGAGTGGAGAGATGTATGGTTACGCTGTGGTTGGCCATTTCACTGGCCTCCGACCTGGGAGCGACTAATCTAGGCTGCGTACATTGATAGGCTCAAGGGAAAGGTTGGCCAGCGACTGGTACGGTGCATCAGGAATGACATGGACGAAGCAGAAGCCGGACGTCGTATAAAGAAGTGCTCCATTTGCAAAAAGTCTGGGCACGCCTTCAAGAAATGCCCTACAAGAAATCCTCAGGACGAAGGAGACATCGGCACTCCGGACGTCACCACGGGGACCTCCTCCAGTGTCCCAACTCGAGGCAGTCCACATGGGAGACGTTGAGGTCACGACCACGAGAAAGCACGGACAACAGTAATATATTATTGCCAATGTTCTGAATTATCATTTTGATTAAGTCTTACGATGTTTTGCTGCATGTTATGTAATATCAGTGTGTATGAATTCTCTAGTGCATCGCAAATCACTTACCTTCCTACTTACAAATCATTGCTACCTCAATCGTTCTCACAAAATTCTATAGAAATTTACGAGACTACAACAACATACGACGATCACAAAATGTTATTGCGAGTCTAACAGATTTCGTACCGTTTAAAATTTATGAGAATAAAAAACAGATCGACCAGCTTAGGGTTTGAGCTGCTTGTAGCTAGTTTAGGTGAGCTGTCGTTGGTTCAAAAGGCGACAGGAAGCTATCGCCAGTTGAAACGGCGACGGCTCCCTGCCGCCAGTTGAAATAGCGACAGGTAGCCGAACCGGCAACAAGGGGACGTCAGTTGAACTGACGACAGGGAGTTATTTTTGTAAATTTTTGGAGCGGCTATTTATTTTTGTAAATATCTTTTAAAAATATATTATTTCAAAAAAAAAATCATGATTCGAGTAGGTTTGTGAAAGCATCAGGAGAAGCTTGATCAGAACCCAGAGAGGCAGAGAGTGAATGTGAAGAAAGTGAAGGGGGATCCAAACATGCATCCATGTTATGAGGGTGCCACATCAGCTAGTCAAACCTGCTTTTGGACACACTTAAATTAGGAGCCACTGGCTAAATTTGCATGTTTTTATTCGTAATAGCCAAAATAGCTCCTACTCATACGTAATTATAAAAATAACACCACAAAAGGCTGGAAAAGTCACCTACTGCGCTCCTCAACAATAGCAGGACACCTACCACGCTACCAAAGCGCATCACACAGACTGTGCAGACACTGTAGCACAACGATTTATTTATACTCCACAGACCGGATGTGCAGTAGGTGTCCTACGTGGCCTTCCTCAATGCCATTTTTTTCAATTACGTGCGAATGGATGCTATTTTTGCTATTGTAAATTAAAAAAAAAAACATGCTAAATTAACCAAAAACTCCTTAAATCAGTTAGCCACTTTCGCATGTTTTGGGGCCTACGGTGCAAATAGACAAGTGACCTTCATTTTTATATGCACCTCCGATTCATTTATTCTAACTTACAATAAATTGAATCAGATGTACAGCTCTTACTTGGAACGTTATACAACTTTGCCGAACTAAACTACTACGCCCACTGTCACTGTCAGCTTGGACAGGCATGTGCAACAACTGACCAATTGGCCTTCTCCACTGAACTGCTAGCATTTCTGTCAAAAACGGCGTATGGTAAATGGGTCAACGAATACACACTAAGTACCAGTTAGTCAAGCAATATATTGCGAGTTCCTTTGTCAGGAGGCCTCGAAGAAATTTGAAGGTCGTCTATTTTGTCAGGCAGAATCTGAGCTGAGTTCTTTGAGGTTTCCAATGTATTTTAACTGTCATGATGCCGTAGCGTCGTTGATGAGCAGCATTTGAGGGTATTGAACATCCTGCGAAATTTCGCAGGATAAGTCAGGTAGGGGAGGCAATAATTGGAAGAGTTGTTAACGAACTGAACAAAACAGAGATAGAATTCAAAGGTTTAAGAGCGTACCAGTTTGTGTATAGGTATAGTCCGTTATACTAACACTTCATGGGTTTTCTTAAGCAATACTGTGTATGATTGGCACGCCTGGGTATTGCCAGAAGTGCCAATATCACCACATGGAGGAGCCATCCGTTACCAGACTTATCAAATAGCCATGTCTCTGGTTTCTCATTTTCTCAAGCATGAATAGCTTATTCCATGTTATAGTGGTGGGCAAAACCTCCCTTTTGACGAAAGAATCTAGTACTTCACAAGAGCTGGTATTACGGCATAGCAATCAGCTAAGCAATGAAAAAGCCAGTTCAGAAGTATCGTGTCGGGCAGATTGACCAGAAGTTCAGCCTAGAAAAAAGCAAACTTGTTAAAAAGGTAATACATAGGAAATAGAATATTCAAAATGGTAGAAGTTGAAAAAGGTGAATTCGAGTTCCCTGACTTAGCTATGAAGGAAATTTATGTGCTACCTGTATATGATAATAAATCTTTATGAGGTTTCACTCAACAATGGAAATTTCTAACCAATACCATGAGATATTATTATCAGTGGATCAAAGCATGAAATGGACATGCTGGCCTGACCATTTTCTCCAAATCTCAGCCCTGTCCTGGCCGGTGTTCCAAATTTCGGCCGAAAATCGGCAATTTTGGATTTACCGGTGGGGGTCGGTAGGAATACAAACCGGTTCCGAAAAAATTGGTTCGGATGAATTTTGTCCAAAAAAATCGAATTTGCTTGAATTATGTTTGAATTTGATTTTTTTTTTCTTAATTTAAAATCCGAAAATTTCAAATTTTGATTTGAAAATTTCGGTCGAAATTTTCCTATTTTCGCCCCAAAAAAAACCTGGTTTGGAAAACCCTGGTCCTAGCTCAGTTTCTGGTTGACTTTGACTCGTTCCTTTTCTTTTTTATTTTTGTATTTGTCTGAAGTTTTCATGTTTTCCTCATCTCCAAAAACCACTAGTATGTGCTTACCTTTACAGTAGCATACAGTAAAACTTAATTCTGGTTAGTTTTGTAAATACCAGTCCAGGCCAAGGATTTGGAACCTGCTTGGCGCTACACTCATCAAACTAGCAGATTGCCCTGTCCATCTTTTAAGTACTAATGTAGCAATGTTTTTGGAAGAGAAAGAATTTGCAATAGCCACAACTCACAAGCAAGGCAATACTGCAAAGTTTTAATTATATGCCCACTTACAGGAGTAGGCCCATTCCTGTTTACCTCTCTTTCATCCAGAGCCATCAGACATTTCAGACTTGGTTAATAAAATGATGGCATCCATCTGCCATTACATGTGCTTCTATTGGATAGTGAGGAATTAGAAGAGGACTTATCAGGACCAACTATTGGGCTGCACATCTAGATTAATAATATTGTAAATCTCAGCTACACAAACAGCAAATGAGCTTATTTAAGGTGCGTTTGGTTAGGTGAACCAAAGTGAATGGGATGAGAAGGTACAGAATAGATGGAATGATCCTGGATGGCATTGTCATGAGTGGGTACTGTTCACATGCATGAACAGTACTATGGCACTATAGCACAGGATTAGGAAGGGATTACCTTCCCCAATAAAAATATATATTTCTCTAAATAGTTGATTAGTTTCCTTATATAGAGATTAGTTAATCGAAAAGGTTACCTTTTAGTTAAGAAGGTCATCAATTAGTTAGGAAGGTCATCTCTTAGTTAGAAAGGTAATCATTTAGATTGATTTTATCCATAATTGTTAGAAGAGTCATCTATATAAGGAGTCTTATTGTAATCGTTTAATCGTTGGCATTAAGCAATAAGAATACAATAGTCTAAGTCCTAATCCCCTTCGTATCCCCAATCTATAGTCTTCCCTCTCCCCTAACAGTCAACGCTACCCGGCTATCTTCCCGGTGATGTTTACCCCTATAATCTAAGGATTATAACAGGTATGGTACAAGTTTGGTGTTTGGTTGGTGAGATAGGATGATCCAGAATTTTGTTTGGTTGCTTGGATAGGATAGTCCTGGATAGTTCAAGATTTTGTTTGTTTGGTTGGTTGGATTGGATGATCCCACAATTTTATTTTCTTCCTTCTCCTTTTTTCTTTTCTTTTTCTTTTCGTCCTTTCTCTTTTTTTCCCTCCTTTCCTTCCTTTCTCATTTTTTTCTCCTTTCCTTCCTTTCTTTTCCCTCTGTTTTTTCTCCCTTTCCTTTTCTCCAGCCGACAGCCATTCATCCCTCATGGCCCGCGCTTGCTGCCGACGAGCCGGTCCATGGTGGCGGCCAGGGAAGCCCAAAATGGGTTCCCCGCACGCTTGCGCACCCATTGGTGCCGGCGGCGAGAACTGGGGTGGCCGGTAGCGGCGGTGACATTCGGGCTACGGCAGTTTCTACCTCCCGGCAGCATTCTCAACTAACCAACACACGCACGAGCATCTACAGGGGGTGGAAGACCTACCGAAGTGGAGAGGGGCAATGGAGGCAGCCAGAGGGCGGCCGATAGCAATGACCCGAGGCGGCGAGGGAGCTTTCATGTGGCGGCGATGACCCGAGGCGACGCGAGCAGCCATTTTAGTCGGGGTCGGGGAAGAAGGGAACTCCGACGTGACCCTGTCGACCAAAGGAGAAATTGGGTGAGAGGAAAGATTGCTCGGGCTCCGGAACGCAAGGTGACACAGTGGTGAGGGGGGAGCTCACCAGAGCGGCGGTGGCGCGGCGGCCGAGGCAGAGCCGGCACTCCTTCGTTGGTCTTACTCGGTGAGAAAGAGAGGGGAGGAGGAGAATGGCAGGAAGGGGGCAAAGGGCGGAGGCAGACCGACGGGATGGCGGTGGTTGCGATGGCATCGGGGCAGCATGGAGCCAGTGGTGCGGAGAGCAAGGGATAGACGCGGCGGCGTAGCTCTGGGAGAGAGCGCAGTGCGAGGGAGAGAGAGCACAGTGCGAGGTAGCTGAACGGCATGGTTCAGGCATTTTCGTTGAACAAAATGGATCGGTATCTGCGTGGAATATTCGCTTCGCTCGAACAGCTTGGTTCTGGACGGATCGGTTCAACTCAGCCAACCAAACGCGTGTACACCACAATTTCCCAAACCGTTCGGTCCAGGACTGCTCGAGTCTCTCATCCAAACACTACCTTAGTTTCAGTATATTGTTCAATGGATTCTTGGACACAACCTTCAAGCATTCTAAATTTAAGTTCGTTATGCAAACACAACATACACTTTTGTTAATAATATCATTGTATGTAGAGTGCCAACATTTTTCACAATAGTTTTTTATGGGGATTTTCTCACAGTTTCATTTACTCCAGGAAACTACATAAGGGAATATATTGGTATTTACCTTGATTTCATTTCCAGTGAATGATAGGGAATTCCGATTTGTCTCAGAAACCATTGCTTCTGTCATGAGCCTAAATACCTTCTTGTTCATGTTTGTTTTCATAATGACCATTTTGCCAGATGAATATATCCGACTGATACCAAGATCTGCCGCCATCCGCCTTACATAGAGCTTTTTCAATAGCAACTGTGAGAAAAAAAAAAAGAAAAGAAAAGAAAGGAAGGCATAATGAAGTAAACCACTAAACTTTTAACATCATCAACTCCGATAGCATTGGCATAAAATATTAGCAAGAGCAAACCTCCATATCACGGGGCTCCTTTCCATATCGTCGACGAAGATCTTCTGTGAATTGCATTAAGGTCCATACATCCTTCTCTGCAGCTTTTGCTGCTTCATTGAGCAATTCAACTGGATTTTCAAGATAACTTATATATTCAGAGGAGAGATGTGGAGAAATGTTTATATCCAGCTGTCCAAAGAATAGAGCCACTCAGACACAACGTGTTCGAATAAAATCAAAAGGGGAAATATCTTAATGAAATGATTCATGATTGCATAAAAAAGCTATACTACCCAGAAATGAAATTTTTATGTTCACCTGAACATCTTTGTAAGGAACAGGAATAAGACAAAATTGATCAACCTAAAAGATACAAAATAACCCTGTCAGAATTGTTGTGGTAAAAATACTTAAAACATTAAGAAAACAAAGGAAACTGTAATAGGAATATATCAGCTGATAAATCAGGGCAAAGCTAAAATTGCTTTAATTCTCCTTTGAGAAGTAACCTAAGATACAAAGATGACATTAAGAAAACAAAGGAAACTAATAGAATATATTAGCCGATACATCAGGGCAAAGCTAAAATAGCTTTAATTCTCCTTTGAGAAGTAACCTAAGATACAAAGATAATAATATGGATTCCATGAATGCTTCTCCATGGCAATCTACATAACCATGTGACTACTACACAAAATAGTTAAAAACCAGAGTTCTCTTCTTGGCCAAGAAATAAGCATCTTAAGACAGCAACAAGTGAACTAGCAGTCTAGCACCTCTGATGCAAATATGCAAATGTATAGATGGGAATTAGAATAATAACTTGCATTATTGCACCTTTTCATAGCTGAATATGGTTCATACAATGTGGTAGGACCAGGGGAAAAATCCCGGCCAGTTAACTGGTCTTACCGGTGGGGACCGGGAGAACCAATCCCGGCCGGTTTCTTTCCGGTTTAGCAAATTCAAATTTAAATTTTCGAAATTTGGCTGGTTTTTAAGCAAATTCATGCGAATTTCATTCGGAATTTTTCCGGGAATTCCGGTAACCGACCAGTTACTGTTACCGCCAGCCGGCTAGGATTCCCTCCGGAAATGGTTTTTTGATCCTTGGGTAGGACATGGATAGTGAATGATGCAAAGAAATGGCACAGTTTTTGTGTTTGTTAACAAATTCATTAGGCAAAATAAAATACAATGATAATAAAATAAGGTAATCTTTGTCATGGTGAAAAGAAATATATATATCTTAGCTACAATGGCAGCTCCACCTTTCAGAACTTGCAAGTCAGTTAGGAGTTAGGACTTTTATGGAAAAGCTCAACTGTAGAATGCGTGTTTTCCTTTGTACCAGCATATAGCATCAATAAAATCATTCATAATGCAAAAGTTTCCTAGAAAAAAGGTTTAAATGCTTAAGGCTCAAAATGATGTTAGATAACCAATGACATGATTACTGAATATGAGATATCATAATAACAGGCTATATTGCAGACCCAAAAAGCAAGAAGTAAATACGTGAACAAAAGAGAAAAATCGTTAGTGAATGTGTCTCTCAATAAAATGAGGATACCTTTGACAAGCTATCAAAAAGCATATCAAAGAATAGATCGATGCCAACATTTGCAACATCTCCAGATTGTTGCTCACCGAACAAGCTTCCAAACCCCCTAATACCCATATCCTTCTCCGCGACATGGAAACCTTCACCAAGATCTGAATGCTCTTCGATAGCTCCAAGTCTATCCTGCAGATGGAAACATTAAGTTACAAATGAAGATCTGAAGAAAAGTATATTGACTTGGAGGGCAAAGTGGGCAGAAGATAGTTAGCTATATTTTGGGTAAATGGGAGATGGAATCCATTGTCCATTCCAAATAGGATATTGCAGTTTCAGGTTCCAGGTAAGATGGTCTGCTGCGATGCGTAACAAATTACCTTCACAAAAAAGGAAGGTTTTGAAAACTCACTAATTTTCTGTAGAAGCTCTTGTTGAAAAAGCACAACACATCTGCAAGAGCTTTCTTCGCCCCTATACAATATGAACAAGTCGGAACTACTGTGAATAGAGCCTGTCTGAGCATACTGCCAAATGATTGCCCTCACTTCATTTTCATGATTTGCTATTAAATGGAGTTTTAGGAAAAACTCCACAATGAGCAGGGGAGGCATCAGCGATGTAAATTGGGGACATGCGAGCTTTAAGAAAGAACTGCAGAGGCTACAATAGGGCTAGGCGAGATGAGCATAGGCAGCATAGAAAACCATGACAAAGCATCTTTACCACTGACGATCTAATGTTTTTACTTATCGGTTATAGCTGTTTTTAAATAAGGTGATTACTTACCTTCAAAAAAAGGGATTACTGTTACTGTAATCCCAAACAATAGGTTTGTTACATGTTTGTTTGACCATGCTTTTGGTGTTGATATTTTTAATTTGTCATGTAAGACACTTGGTTTCTATAGTGGAACCGGGAGGAATACTGTTTCTAGAACCACCAATGAAAGGTAACCCTACTGTTCAGAAAATTGCATGGACAACGAACTTCTACACTAATACAGAGTTCAGTAAGAGCTGGGAGAACATTTATGAGCATTGCTGTCCTAAAGCTGCAGCAAAGTAAGGAGATGCTGAAGCCATTGGTTGGATGTCTTTACAGCGGACATTACACAATGCAGATCCTGAACTAATGTAGTGCAAGATATCTCAATGGTTAATAGCAACACAAAAGTCCATGGTTCTTTTACAGAATATCCAACACAAATTCCTCATAAAGATCAAACAACAGATGCCACAAAAACAGTAGACACCACAATTTAGTTTGCTACATTTGGCCATAGAATCAGGCTAGTCATGCAAGTGGTGCAAACGGCAGCATCAACACTAAGCTGAAACTTAGTTGGCAACACCTAGACCAAGTAGTCTTCAACACAAATACTGCTAATTAGATACCACCAAAACTGGTAAATGGGCCTTAGAAAATCACCAATAATATGCAGACACTATCTTTGAATAATGAGAGGTCAGGTTCTATTTGTCACTGGAACTTCCAAATTTCAATATTGCATAATACCCCAAATATGCTTTCAGCATCAGATGCATCAGATGCTGTGAGAATAAATAGAAGGCATTACTGCAAAGCTCACCATTGCAATCCTTGAGAGCAAAGACTTATCAGTGTAGAAGAGGTATGTGAAACCTTCTCTGCCTGACCTTCCTACTCTTCCTCGCAACTGTGAAGGAACATAAAAGCAGTGAACTTGTGATTTAGGGACATGCATAAGAAAGAACATGAATAGCTAAGGCACAAATTAGTTCAAGTACGATAACAGTCTCTCACAGCAAGCTAAACAGAAAAGAGAGAAATCAGTAGTATGAAAACAATCCACAACATCAGCGGGCCAACTATCCTTCTTGATAAATTATTTTTGTATTTGTAGTTTTGTACACCGAGCAAAGATTCTAGAAAGATGCTCAAGTAGCTATTTGCCAATGAGTACCATTACTCTGTTATCAATAAAATTGAGGAAAAAGTCCATTTCACACCCCTAAACTCTTCCGAAAGTTCGAAAATCAACCCTGAACTGCTAAACCAGACACCCGACCCCCCTCAACTATCAATACCGTTCATTTTACCCCCTTCAATCTATTCCACTCCGGTTTTAAGCTCACGTAGCGCTGACATGGCAGTGGTTTTTAACAAGTGAGCTGGTTTTGGGTGACATGGCAACTAATCACCACAGCCAACAAATAAAAATACGGTGGGCCCACATGTCATCCTCCATCTCCTATTCTCCTTCCTCCATCTTCTTCTTGCTCCTCTCTCTCTCCCATCTCCACGAGCTCTCATCTCTAGCCACCGTCCATCCCGTAGCCCTGTGGCCGAGCTCCAAATCCGTCACCCCTAAACGAAGGCTGCAACCCCGTGGACTTTCTTTTTTGCCTCTGCGCCTTGACTCCAATCTTCAAGTTGCCAAGAATCGTTGCTCCTGCGCCTATCAGCACCCCATCCCCAATCTTGGGGTGTCGGTCGCCCACCGCCTTCCCAGTCCCACCCAAGGTGACGTGGCGGAGAATGGAGGCACAGCCGACGACGGCAGTCTCACCGATGATGACACCGGTGGCGTGGTCGAGGATGCACTTGCCGACGACAGCGGCGGGGTGGATGTCGACCGCGAACATGTCGGCGATGCGGGACTGGAGAGCAAGCGTTAGGGGGCGGTGGTGCTGGGCCCAGAGGACGTGTGCGACACAGAGGGTCTAGATGGCGAGGAACCCCTTGAAGTTGAGGAGGCACTGCGTGAAGCCGACACAGGCTAGGTCGCGCGAGCGCACAGTGAGGTCGGTGACGACGACGGGAGGTCGTAGAGGAGCGTGGAGAGGGGGGTGGAGGAGCAGAGCTTGTTGGCGAGGTGGAAGGAGAGGGGGCGGGGCATGTTTGGCCCTCCTCCTCATCCGCCTTCCCCGCACGCAGCGCACGAGACACACGCCGCCCTACCCCCCCCCCCTTCGCACACCGCCACGCTTCCATCTCACTCCACTCCGCTACTTTCCAACCGCTGCCCACACGAACCCCGCTGTTGCCGCCTCCGCTTCAAGCTCCTGGGCTCCCTGCCTCTCCTCCTCTAGTCCTCTTCCTCCACCCCTATGGCGTGCTCATCGGCGGTAGGTGCTGAGGTGACCGCGCTCCTGTTCCGCCGCCTCGCCCCGTCTCCAATCATCAGGCACCGCCGCCTCGCTGTGTCCTTCCGGACTCGCCACCGCAACGAGAGAGATGGAGAGGTGGAAGAAAGACTCTTGCATGACATATGGGTCCCACTACTTTTTATTTATTTGCAGACCAGTTGCCATGTCATCCTAAAACGGGCTCATGTATCAAAAACCGTGCCATGTTGGCGCCACAACGGATGACAGCAGGGTGGAATGACTTCAGGGGTGTAAAGTGAACGGTTTTAAGAGTTTGAGGGTGTCGAATGTCTGGTTTTGTAGTTCTAGGTTGATTTCCAAACTTTCACGAGAGTTCAGGGGGGCCAAATGGACTTTTTCCTAAAATTTATATGATTCAGATATGATACATTAAATGATTTTCTAAAAAATAAAAGCAAAATATTTAAGAAAAGAAAGCCACCTGATAAAGCTGTGCGAGTCCAAATAGTTCAGCATACTGAACTATCATTGTGTTGGCATTTGGAATATCTATTCCACTTTCAATGATATGTGTGCAGACAAGAATTTTTACTTCCCCACAAACAAATTTTTCCATAGCAAGTTGTATACTTTTTGACACTTTCTGTGGGAAAAGATTTGACAAGAAAATTGGTCAATTAGGCCGAAGCACCATTCATCTGTGCAACCAGAACAGAAATTAGTATCAAACTTGTAATGACAAATGTAGGTGTCCTCTCATGATAATCTAACTCCCTGGAATAGCTAGCAATTTAAGATACAGACTTGAATAAAATTGGCAGGTTAAGTTTACATAAAAATGAATCAAAATGAATGGCCATTGTTGATCAAAATTAAAATGAATTATAGAAGAATAAAGTCCTCCCTGAGTCCCAGATAGAGTCCCCTGTTAAATTAATTTGGTCACCAACCAACCCAAAAAATATATCACACCACAATGAAAGAAGCTAAAGTTACATTAGTAGAAAATTCTTTGCACTTTGGTTTTTAATACGAAGCAGTGTAAACAAATATAGATTGTGTTCACTAAGTATGAAATAGCACAGTAAATGCAGAATTCTTGCATTCTGAATGAGCTTAGTCAACCAACCTTTCCATGAGCAACAGCCATTGGTACATCCGGAAGAGAGTCCTTAAGAAATTGCAATACATCGTCTATTGCTGTTGAATAATGAAATGAAATATGAGAATTGAGCAATGCATAGGCTATCGAGGTAGGTATTAAGTTACATCACAGTTGGTGCCCTACAATTACAAATGCAACATTTGTTCAAAGCAAATGTTAAATACAATATAATGAAGAAGTATGAAAACAACATATTTGCATGTATCATAATAACCTGTTACTTTCGTTATTTCAATTCAAAGTTCAAACCACACATGTTTTTACAGAGATGTTTCTGCACTCTGAATAAAATACGATAAATCCAAAGCAGTACGCAAAATTCGATCAGTTGGCATTTATCTATATTGACTTCATAACGCTAATGTCACTATTCTTCCATACCTTCAATTAAAGGTTAAAATTTTCGCAATGTAAAATACTAAAAAGAGTCTGCATACTATTGCAACTTTTAGATTGGCCTATTTTACATTTTGCGAAAGCATCATGCGATCGGCTGAATTTTAGGACAACATATGCCGACTCCTTTGCATAATCACAAGCCCAACTTACAGAACACTAAACTGAGAATTATTAAAATATATATCTTCAGGATCATGCATGATGCATCATGGCCCATGAGGGTATTTTGTGAACAGTATCATCTGACGTTAACAAAGTTGTGACCTTTTATTCGAGGAACAACATAGAAAACTTGACCACCACGTTTCAGTTCAAATTTGATAGCTGATAGAACCCTTTCTCTACTAAATGCTGACACATAGGTCTTTACAGCAACTCTTTCTGGAGGTGGTGTAGACATTAAACTGAAACCAAAAATGTACTTCTGTTAGAAAAACAGAAAAGGAAGTCCAGAAGTTGAATGCAACCACAAAACAACATTATGATCTAACTTGTCAGGCATATGATATACCCATATCATGTTGGTGTTGACTAATTGTGTTTGCAAGCTACAATAGTTCGTTCATCCATTGACTATCACATGCCAAAAGAACCATAGATGATAGTCCTCTAGAGAACCTTGCGTCATCACAACAAGTTTTGTTTGGAACACTAAGGTACAAGGGCTAGCTATCGTCTCTTTCGAGTAAACATCAAACAAAATTATAATAACACCACAACCTTTTTATTGTATCTTTACATTAACTCCACACACAACACTCTTATGAGAAATAGCAGCAGATAGTTAAAAGGAAACAACAGTAGATCTGTCAGCAAATTATCTCCAAGCACCTGAATTTCTGGTTGATTACTAACCATAAGTCCATAACCATTGTCTAGATCTCTAGCAATCGCCTCAAGAAAACAGTGGTAATCATTGCGCCATGTAATAAACCATCTCTGTTAAAAGAAAGAGAAATATCTCCTCCTAACTGAAAACAAAAGGTAAAAGAAGATAGGTACTATGATCATATCTTACCTTGCATCACGAAAACCAGTTAAAGCAAGATAAAGAGTTCGTGGAATGGGTGTTGCAGAGAGCGTGAGAACATCAATTGAAGCCTTGTATGATGCAATCTTCTCCTTTTGTTGGACACCAAACTTCTGTTAAGAAGAAAAATAGAGTTTGTGAAGATAAGCAGAAAAAAATAGATGGTAGGTTATGATTGCAAGATATTTACTCAAACTTTCTTGCAAGATGTCTATCACAGCATTCACCTACGGAGCAACAGATTTAAAGTTTTGGAGAACCACTCTTTTGGCATCTAGAAAAAAAATGTGTTTTTAGATTAAAAAAATTAAGTTCACTTTAAAATAATATTCTATTTATTATTTATTTAATATATTTCTCGAACAACAGAGCTCTCCCTTGCTATATTCCCTAAAAAATCTTAAAAATAATCAAATCATTTTTTAATGTATACTTGTACTTTGTCCAAATTATAATCATCAATCAAACTAATGCATATCACCAGACTAGAACAGCAACACAAAAAAATGACATCAAAAGAAGACAGGACAAGGATGTGCCATCAACTTAAGAGAGACATTAAGATTTATAAAGTGTACTTGTTCTTCATCCACCACTAGGAGACCAAGATTGTTATAGGCCATCCGTTCTGTAAGGAGAGCGTGAGTTCCAACAACGATTTGCAAACCCCCATTCTTAATCTTCGTTATTAGCTCATCTTTTTCTTCTTTGCTCTGTAAAGAAGAAACATACCAAGCCATGCAAATGGCAGAGTCAATCCCTTAAGCAAACAAATGTATCTAACGATGCAACATCTCTAATTGCAAAAAAAATTACTGATCACGGTTAGAATTCCCTATGACCATCGGGAGAAAAGGGTGAGAAAAGGTACTTCCTTAAAATAACTTTGTACAATAATTAAGAACATTCAGTGAAATATGAAAAGGAGGAAACAAGCTAGTACTGCCACAGATTGCAGAACATAGTATACATTTTATAAGCATTGTTTTCTTATAGCTAACAGAAAAACCACATGCCCACATTTATTTTACCTTTTATGCACTATAACAAATTAGAGTATTAAGAATGATGAGATTAGAGTGGAACACATTCTAGGGTCAAGATGAATTACATACCTAATAGCTAAATAATTACTGCAAATAAAAAGATTATTCGGAAATAAAGAAAAACAATTATTTTATGCAATGTGTTGTCATGGGTTAGAACTGATTTGTATCATGGCATACCTGAGCACCACTAAATATGGCAACCTTTATATCAGGATAGTTGGAGAAACGATCAGACATTACATCATAGTGTTGCTTGGATAGTATTATGGTTGGTGCAAGAACCATAGCTTGATATCCTGCAGATACAACAATGAATATAGCGCGCATTGCAACCTCCGTTTTACCAAACCCAACATCTCCACAGATCAATCTGTCCATTGGTGTTTCCCTTTCGGTCAGATCTTTCTCAACATCTATAAAAGCCTGCCATCATAATGAACACCATTTAAACCAGCTCTGTAAAATTTATTAAGAAAATTTGGACCTTATGTACAGTAGTACATGGATTACTTAATCAAACAGTCTGCCATAGAAGTTAAGAAGAAATTGCATCAACAAGGACCTAAGTGGACAAAGAAACAAAACCCAACCATTTTAAAGGGTTTTTTTTATAAAAAAAAAAGGTGAGAAGCAAAAGTAGAAATTATCAATGGCAAGAACTAAACCGAAAACAAATAATGTGCCAGAGATTATGCATATCAGATGGGTTTCTAAACAATTTAACCAGGATCATTTTACAACCTTATAGTTATTATGTGGCATCAGGCCCCTAAATGCTTTCCACAGTGTAGTGGAAAGCTGCTTCTCTCAAACAGGTAGCTAGCTCACGACAAGCATCGTACACAGGAAATGAAAAAAGCAATTTTCAAATATACTGAAGCAGGTTTAAGGGGAGCTGAAAGGCTTCAAAGCTTAAGTCAAGTAATGCGAATACATGTGTGCCAGAGTTCGCAGATCAATCAAACTACCATTTACTTATATTTCACCCTTGATGTAAGCAAAAACCAGGCAGTGAGATAGTTTTTGTAAGGAAGATATCAGTAAACACACATGCAGTTTAAAGAGGTATCATTTGGGTGCATCAGTTATTCAGTTTTTCAAGCTTATTAGTCAATAAAAGAATAACAACACCCTTTTTTCAAAAAGTAGAAAAAAAGAACATGAACAGCATTTTCTAAAAGGAAGAACAGCAACATTTGATTCAGAGCAGACCTGATTTTGGTCTAAAGTAGGTTCATAAGGAAATTCAGCAGCAAACTGATCCATTGCTGCAGGCTTTGGGTACGGAGGCCTTCTCTGCCTCATCCTCTGCAAATATAATTCCATCAAGTTGACAACCATCCTCTGAACAGCAAGCTTCCCTTTAAGCCTCCTCTTCTCCCACGTAGAAGGATCATTCAGCTTGCTCAAATTTCGTGGTCTCTTCTTCTCGTGAGGCCTGCACAAAACATCAATCTGCATAAACGGTCAACGTGAATTTTCAATTTGCATCAGAACTCGAGAGACTGGCCCACAACATCACATGTAAAAAATTGTAGCACAGATAGCCCGCAAGAGAAGTATAACAACTACGATACTTGCGTATGCAAATTTTGTAGTGTGCTGAATGGGATTGACAAGTGCAGAAAAAAAAATGCAAACTCATGCAGCCGCTCAGAACATGAATCAATTCTGAGAATAGGCATCAGACAAGAAAATTGGCAAAATTGTCATGCATATCAAGTAGACTTGTCAATTGCAACCAATCCCAATCGCATGAGTAACCACCACCACTCCTAAAGCGGAAATGCCATAATTTTACTTGCTAAGACTAACTAGAATTTGCTCCGCGCCGCTGAAAGAGCAATGGCTGCCTCCGCAATTCAAGCCCCGCGTTGTAATTCAAATAGTTGCGTTGCATAGGTATGAACCAAGTCACCAAGAGGAAAGAAGAATAGACGAAGCGGTGTGTTGGTTAAGTGCGGAGGCATACAGGTTGTATCGGTAGAGCATGCGCTCGGCCTGGTCGACGGCGAGCTTGGCCATGGCATCGGCGTACTGAATGAAGACGTAGTCGACGCCATCCTCGCCGCTGATGCAGGCGAACTTGCCGACGCCGACCTTCTTGTGCACGACGTACTCCCCGGGCTCCAGCTCCCGCGGGTCCACCCGGTGCCCCAGCGAGCTCCCCGCCGCCACCCCCTTCCTCCTTCCACCACCCTCCTCTCCGTCGGCGTAGCTATCCTCTTCCCCGTCCGCGCCGTCGCCTCGGAGCTGGCGGAGGCCGAGGCGCTGCTGCTCGCGGATAATGTGGAGGTAGGCCTCCGCCTGGGCGGGGTCCATGGGGGAAGAGGAGGCGGACGCGGTGGAGCTGGGGTCGCGGCGGCGGACGAGCGCGCGGAGGCGGTGGTTGAGCTGGGATATGTCGTCGGGGGCGACGGCCGCCGCGGCCGCCGAGGCGGTGGCCGCGGCCGCGAGGCGGAGGCGGCGAAGGGGGAGGCGCAGGCGGAGGGGGAGGATTAGGGTTGGTGGCCGGGGGAGGAGGAGGTGGGGATTGGGTGGAGGAGCGCGAGGGATGGGGGTGGCCATGGATGTGGCGGCGTGGAGGTGGGGGGGTTACGGGGGGGGAGGAGGAAGAAGAGGGGAGCATGGGTTTTAAGGCGGGTGAGTGGATAGTGGAGGAGGCGGGGGGAGAAGAGAGGGAGGAGGATGATAATTTGCGTGGACCGGGTGCACGGGCGGGAGATATTTGGTTCGGGGAATAAAATGTCCAGGAGCTGAGGCGGGTGTTCCAACACCGGCTAACGGAAAGCCCAAGGCCGTGAATAGGATGGGAACAAGATGCCTAGGTCTAGGCGCGACCGAGCTTGCCTAGCTCGCAATCGATTTTAGTAGGAGCCCAGACCAAGCCCATGGGATGCAGTAGGACGTCGTTCGGTTACCTGAGTCGGGAGAGGAGGACCGAGCGCTCGGTTGGCTTGATCGGCTGGTGAGCGAGCGCTCGGCCTGGGTCAATCCTAGGCGCCTCACTAAACTATTTTGGTGGTTAAGAACAATATAGAGAGAGAGAGAGGTGTGTTTAGTTGTTAAAATATGTGTTCGCGTTTCGTAAGGTTTAACCTCACTTTAGATTTGATGTGTGTGTTTAGAACGCACCTACTTGTGTGTGGACATGAGAGTGGTGTGTAGCAGGGGCGGAGCCTAGGGCCCTCCAGCCCGAACAAATGCCCAGGCTTTGCTTCACATTTCGCGGTTGGACTTGGAAGACGAGCAAGCGGCCGTGGACTCGTGGCGTGGCCGTAGTCGTAGGTTTGCCCAGGCTTCGGAAGGTTTGCTCAGGTTGTGTCGCGTGTGTACTTTAAAAAAACTGAGTCTAGACACAAGAATCCTCCGCTTCGCGAACCGTGCCGATCGAACGTATGCGAGGCCACCGTCCCGCGACGCCGCCGACGCCGCCGCCATCGCCGCCGCGCCGCGCGCTGCAGATCCACGCCGTTTCCGACCGTGACGTAGAGTCGCACTCCGCCGCCGGCAGCAAGATACGTCGCCGTTCCTCAAGAAATGCAGTCGCCGCTGCGCGCCACTACGCCGTCGCCGCCACCGAGCGCCTCTGTCGCTATGGTTCGTAAACTCTAGCCAGCGGCAGCGTCATGGGCCACCTGCCCAAACGGCCTTGCAAGCTTAAGTCACCAATGCGTAGCACGCATGCTGCGGCCCAAGCTGGCCATGGCCCAAGAACAGACAGACCCGTGAGGCCGAGCGAGGGAAAAAGGCCTAATAAAAAGTTGTAGTTTTTATTAAGGTAAACAATAGTATACATATGTACGAAGCAAATTAAAAAATCGGACGCGTCACTTGTATTCATTTCACTTTTTTCCCAGATCTACTACTAGCCATTTGTTTCACTGAGCTACTACTAGTCAGCCTTTGCCTTCTTCCGCCTCCTTTCCATTCGCATCTCGCTCGTGCCTCCATGAATTTCTTCTTGCTCCCTCCGATTCTTGGCTTCGTTCGGCAGCAGCAGCTCGTGCGTGATATGGCCACATCGTTCGATCGCTGGGAGAAGGACCCCTTCTTCCTCGTCGTCGAGGAGGTCTAGGAGTCAGCCGACCGGTGTGTTCTCCTCTTGGCCTCTTCTTTCTCCCTTCGATTTTGTTCCGTTTCTTTTTGGTGATTTTTTTTCGGTTTTGCTTGCGGGTGTGCAGGATGGAGTCAGTGTATAGGAGTGTTTGTGTGCAAACCACCTCGCGCCGCCCGCGACCCTGCTCCCCTCGAGCACTCCTGAGCTCTGCCTTGGCCACCCCCGTCCCTCCACCTTTTGCGCCAGTGACCCCACCCCCCTCAAGCCCCCTCGGCCACCCCCGAGCTCCACCTCGCGGCACCGTCGACCCCACCCCCTCAAGCCCCCTCGTCCACCCCCGTGGCCCCGTCCCTCCACCTCGCAGCGTCGGCGACCATGGCCTCCTCGGCCATCCCCGAGCCCGAGCTCCACCTCGCGGAGCCGACGAGCCCCTCGGGCGCCTCCCATGCCCCTCGCATCGCCCCCTCTTCGGTGCCCCTCGCAAGGCCCAAGGCGCCGTAGTGGTTGCCATTCTGTCCGGAGCTTAAAGCCGAGCGCGTCGGCACCGTCATTGAGGGCGATGTCTGTGAGTTGTAGGCGTTGTATGTGTCCTAAAAAATATTGCATGTTGCAGTTATACAATTTTTTTGTTGCAACCGGTGATTTTAGATGTTGGAGACTGTTTCTTTTAGTGTTGCAGTAACAAATGATTGCAAATGAGATTTTCTAGAATTTTTTTGAATGTTGTAGGATGAATTTTGTTGCAGGTGTTCATGTGCCCTAAAAAATGTTGAAGTTCATGTTGAGAACTTTTTTACCCTTTTGTTGCGTGCTTTGTTTTGAGATGTTGCATGCAGTAGTGTACGGCACTAGCGCTCGGACCGTACGTCCGATTGCTAGTCGCGTCCTTTTATTAATTGCATTCATTTATTGCGGTACAGAAAAAAATCTTGAGAAAATACCCCTAAAGTCATGGTAAATCAAATCAGCACCGTGTGGTATAAAGATTTTTTGCGGTTTAGCCCCTGCATTTTAAAGTTAATTAACTTTAACTATTTAGAAATTCTGAAATTTTTTATTAAATCGTAGAAACTGAATTTCTAAGGTATATGAGCCTCCATCAATTTGTGAAACCTTATACTTAATACCCCTGAAAGCATCATATTTTATGGTTTCTTTCCTGGTACTTGTTTGTTTCAGGTAATTGCTTTTTCGATCTGAACGCATTGTTTCGGACAATCTTGAGCGCGAGGTCCCGAGTGTTCTTAGATGTGTGGTCCCAAACATAAGTGTAATTATTAATAGTAGAAATTCCTAAAAAAATTGCTAGGATAATTATGTGAAATTAATAAAATTGTATATCGAATAGATTAAACCAATCTTTATTATTTTGCACTCGTTTCATTCATCTAAATTATTTTACCAGCGGTAAATAGGTAGAAAATTGCATGAAATTTAGGATACGCATGCAGATCGTTCAGTCCGACCAGATATGAATTGGTCGTATGGAGATACGGACCAGTAGTAAACTGGTCGAACATGATCACTAACTGGTTGTAAGGAGTTATGAACTGATTGTAACTAAAAATGAACTGGTCGTATAGAAATTCGAGTTGGTCGTAAGTGATAAGGATTTGGTCGAAGATCATATTGCATAAGGTTCATTCGATATAATATTTATGTGTGTTCAGGAATCGTTATGTCCTGCTAGGAACCGCTAACGGCTCGTGGTCAAAAAGGAGTTTCTGAGTCACAACCGGTTACACATGAACCTACAGGTTCACACACTTAATGGATTGGAACAAACAAGTTCGGATAGGATCCGTTACGGGATCTTTTTTATAAAGGGATGCATGACCCTGTTGGTATAAGAGAGAGTTGCTCATTCGAAACCCTAGCCACCATATTCCCGAAGGCCCTACTGTGCGTATTGGTGCTAGCACACCGACGTACGGCATTTTCACCTCTGGATGTGTGGATACTGTAGAGGCGCTGCTGCGCTGATCAAGGATGATCCACAACCTACACAAGGAACGTGATAGGTCGCTGGAGGAGACGATCGGTGCCGAGAACGTTGGACGATCGACTACGACCACTACATCGACGTGCTCGACGTTGGATCAGACTGCTCTAACTCTTCCTCAACTGCATTGCGCGTCTAGTGGTAACGATCTATGATCTCTTGCTTGCATGGATTCCTGATTTACGTGGTAATTTTTTTTGTATTGCTAGCTAGTGTAGCCTACCTATATCCCTCCAAAATCAACATAAGGTTTCATGGGCCTATTCAATGGCCAAAGGCCAACTCGCTGTTGCAAGATCGACTCACTCCACTCCCGAGTTCCGATTGCACTCTCCTTCCCAATGAGAGTGTCGAACCCGAGAGCGAAGGATCCCGAATTCTCTGTGTTCAAACACCAGTCCAGGATTTCCAGTGTACACAGTCTCACAAAAATGAATATCACATTCATATCACGAAAACGTAAATGGCATTAAATAAATAACTGTTTAATACAAATGAGTCTGAATAATAATATCAAATGTCAAATGATAAACACAATGAAATAACATAATAGTGGGAGCCACACGATGCGCCACGAGCAATCGTCTGGTCGAAGGCCTACTCGTCCGGGTCCTCACCACAAGATAGCGATCTTCTCCTAAATAAGATTTATTCAAAGAAGAGTGAGCACTACTACCGTGCTCGCAAGTCACACCCAATATTGAATTTAAATGCATGCATAAGGAAACAAGTGAGTATGGCAGGGGTTGTTTTGCATAAACAGCATTTTCAGTTTGAATAAGCATAGTAGTTTCTAAGGCGATTTTATACTATGGATAAAATCATATTTTGAAATAACAATGATACGATGTGGATAACCTCCAATGATAAAGTGAAGGATCCCCTCCTAACACTTGGCTTCCCGCCCAAATTTTCCTAAGGATTAACCATCCTCAACATTTAATAAAGCATTTTAAAAAAAACCAGAAACAATTCTAACTTTAAGTGGCCCTGCTAGCATGTCCATGATCATGACGCGCTATTCGAATAGTTTCTACTCGCAGAGTTGGTACAACTTTACCCACATGAGGTGACCTGCTCGTTATGTCGGCCAATTCACGCCCGTAGGCGTGTGGTGAGCAATTACCATGAGGCCTTTACAATGTTTTATCCTAGTACATTCATGCCCGCTAAGGTTTCGCCTTTGGGTCGACCGCCCTCCCGAAGCCCCCTCTTGCGCCAAGTGGGAATAAAACGCCTAACCGACACCCACAAAATCACATGACATAAATATACTAGGACATCACAAATTAGTTAGCCAAATCCACGCCCATACAGACATGTGGTGGTACGTTATGGCATAGCAATAAGCGGCTCAAAGACCGGTCCTCAATTGACTTGGGCGTCATTCCTACAACCCATGGGCCTTGATCTTAACGGATCAAACCTGTGCATAAACTCGCACCCCACCATTCGACCATTTCGCCAAGTCCAAACCCATTTTGATTTTATTTTGAATAAAACTTCATTTATAAACTCATGTGATAAAACAATACCACAATAACAAGTTTGAAAACAATTTGTAGAAATCGTGTAAACCCTCCCAAATTCTCAGTAAATGTGGACTAAGCTTGGCTAAGCATATATTTGAATTTTGGTAATATCTTGCCTATGGTATCAAGGTAGTCGATACAACATTCAAATTTGGCCATACAATAACATATGGAATTAACTATACGTAAACAGATATTAAAATATTTATAACAACATATGCATGCAATAATGAATTTAAAAACTGAAAATAACTTAAAATAATAGGGGCAATATGGTCAATGGTGTAACTTGCCTTGGTCGATGTCTTGAAATCCTAAATCTTCAGATTGATCGAACTCTCCGGAGTCGTCGAGTTCTATACGCGAAAATACGACAAATTCAATATGCAAATTCAAATAAATTCAAAAACATAGCTCAAATTAACTCCAAACTGAAATATTTTGGTTTAGTTAGCTAGATTATAATTTTATATAAATTTTGCAATTTGAATCACTCAATTTGGAGTTCATATGCAAAAGTTATGAATTTTTGAAGTTTATATCTAAATCTGAAATTTTATTGAATTTTCAGAATTATTTTCCTACGAAAATCCATTTATTGCGCAATGATTACATCAGCTCTGATTTCGGGATTTAAAAGAATTAAATGAATTCGGCGATGGGCCCCATGAGTCGGTGATCGGCCCATGTGGACCAAGTCCACCGAGCCTAGGAAGGGCGGTGCGGTGGATCGCCACGTGTGTGTGTGTGGCGCCGATCGAACGCCGCGTGTGCGCCACGCAGCGTAAGGTGATGTGGCGCCTAGGCAAAGCCACGTCGGCGTGAACGGCGGCGACGCGGACGCGCCGACAACGACGATCGGCGGCTCTCGGCGAGGTGAGTGGTCGCAACTTGTAGGGGATAAAGCGAACACTATGGTACCGTTTTGACGCGAATGGTCGCGGAGTTGACCGGCGGCGAGCTTTTGGCGGCGGAGAGGTTCGGGTGTTGACGACAACGGAGTTCCGGTGGCGCTCCGGAGTGATGAAGGGTTCCCCGAGGTGGCTCCGGTGTCGGTGAAGACGATGGCGCAGATCGCGGCGGCTTGGCGACGTTGGCGGCGGCGAACTTCGGAGTTTTTCCGGCGGCGAAAACCCTAAACTCACGACACGGCGGTAGAGCTCAAGCGGAAATGAGAGTTGAGGAGATGAGATGAGAGCGTAAATGCGCTCCCGGTGGTGCCTTTATAGGGGCTAGGTGGCTCGAGCGCGTGGGGAGGTGGGGTCGTGCGGCGCGGTTGCGGCGTCGCGGCGGCAAACCGTCGCGGAAGAGGAGACGTGGGGAAAAAGTGGCGGAGGTGGATGTGATCTCGCGCACGTCGCGGGAAGTCGGGCGTGCGAGAGACCGTTAGCGGCTTCGGTGCGCGCGGGAATGGCGGGCGGCCGTTGCGCGCGAGGAAGAAGAAGGCGAGGAAGACGATACGCGTGGTCGTCCGATTTTCAACGTCGGTCGAGATTAGATCCGCGGCGTAAGTGAATCTCGAGGCACTGTTGGATTAAGATCGCACGGTGGGATTTAACCGAGCGCGTAAGTGAAAATTTGGCGCCGTTGGATTAAGATCGCACGCTCACGTTGATGATAACATTCGGACCTCGCGAAGATTACGTGACTCGACCGCTGGATTGAAATCCAACGCGGATGAGCTTAGCGGTGGCTTTAACGCCGCGCGTGTGCAAAGCGACGTCGGTGGGGTCTCGGTGTCGGTGAGATGGGAGAGAGAGCGCGGCTCGGGCCGTTTTAAGCTTGCGGAGTGGAGTTTGGGCCGGGGATTTTAGGTTTCGGCCCAATGCCGTTTTGAAGATTTCTTTTTGATTTTCTATTTGATTAAATTCTGGTAATTCATAATAGCTTTAGAAAATAGCAAAATACTCCAAAAAATTATGGAAAAATTCACAGAAATTCCCACACTCATTCTGGACTTAATAAAATTATTTCCAACTATTTGTTGGCTTTTAATTTTGTAAATAAATTTGTTTTAGCTTTTCAAAATATTTATAAAAAGCTTTTGAAAATTCAGGAAAAACCACAAACATAAATAAACTTTTAAATTTTACTGAAATTGAAATTTGGGCTGTTACAAAGAGCTACTATTGAAGGCTATACCGTTGGGGGAGCTCCCGATGGTGTAGCATTCTCCGGCGCCGACACGCTTCCCTCCCCTCCCTCTCTTTTTTCCATGCGCACCAACTCCCTCTCTCTTCTTCGGCGCCGACAACAGCTCCACACCCTTCCTCCGCCTCCCTCACCCTCCTCCACCACCGCCAGTCGTCAGTGACCTCACGCGACCGCCGTCTCCTCCTCCCCCGCCGCCCTACCCTTCCTAACCCAATATTCAGTGCGCCGCCACCTCACCGTGCCTCCCTCCACCGCCCTCCGCCACCGCCTCCCTCTACAGCGGGTGGGGCATTTTCTAGCACGCCACCCCCGTCGCACGAGAGCGAGAGTGAGCAAGAAAGCGAGCGAGAAAGTCCCAATCGGGAAGACGAAGAGGATGCTGTACCGTTTGAACCGTGTGGCATTTTCTAATTTCTAGCATTTCTCTCCCAAATTGTTTGCCAAACCCCTCTCACACAAATTGTTTTCCAAACAGCCCGTGACGGATAAGAGCGTCACGTGCTCGCCGTAGGGCTCTTCTCCTGACAGCATGGCACGTTCCCAACCGCACGATCCAGATCCGACCGTTCACAGCCGCGCAGCCACGTCACCGGCCCCGCTCCGTGCCGCACTTTAATTTTCCTCTCTCGCCGCACGCCGTCGCCGTCTCGGCGATACAACAAAACGCGAAGGAAGCCGCCCCTCCGAACAGCGTCTTCTCAGTGAAGGGAGGCCGAGTGGTCGGCAACAATGGCGGTGAGGAGGGGGTGGGCACGCGGGGCGGCGGCGTTCGCGGCGGTGGCGCTCGCGGTGGCGGTGGGGCGGCGGTACGGGTTTGACGGGGAGGCGGCGGTGGCGGCGTTCCGGCGTGCGCGGGGCACGCTGGGGCCGTGGGCAGCGCCGGCGTACGTGGCCGCGCACGCGCTCACGCTCGCGCTCTGCCCGCCGTACGCCATCTTCTTCGAGGGGGCCGCCGCGCTCGTCTTCGGGTTCCTTCCCGGCGTCGCCTGCGTCTTCTCCGCCAAGGTCCTCGGCGCCTCGCTCTCCTTCTGGATCGGCAGGTCGGGAAGCCCCTCCCCCTTTCATACTCTCTTTTTCTACTGCGTTCTTGGATCATTTCTTTCTGGCTGGGCATAGGCGAAGAGATCTACAAATGTTATCTTTGTGTGCGCGATCTCAAAATTTCGACGAAAAGTGTGTGCGTGACACCGATCATGGGGTTCGGGGGCAAGAATGGTGAGAAGAAAGTAGATTGGAGATGCCTTTCGGAGGGAAAAAACGGACATTTCTTGTCTGTTTTTTTCTGGCTCGCTTGCGTCCTTGGAGTTGGAACGTTGTAGCATGTAAAATTGTTGCAACTTTGATTCACATGGGTCATATAGATAGGGATATGAGGGAATTTGTGAGATCTAGGGTAACTTGGTGCATTTCTTGTTGATATTTGATGGTGAAAGGTGGTTTCTTAGGTGATTTGTGGGTTTCTAGAGTTGAAAGATGCAAATAAAACTACACGGAAATCTCAATTCTTTTGCTGTGCTTCTGTACTCGTTCGGAATTGCAGTAGTTGCTGTGATCTGAAAGGCTGCTCAATAATCTTAGGAGGAATGGTGTGCGTTTGTACACTAGCAAGTCCTTCTCGATAATCTTAGGAGGAATGGTGTGCAAGGCTGCTAAATAATCTTAGGAGGGATGGTGTGCTTTTGTACACCAGCTAAGCAGCAATAGGTGTCCATAATGGAGTAGTGGTAAGGGAAGTAAGTTGGGATCCAGTCCAGACTCAAAAAGAGGACAATTGGATGGATGTTGGAAGTTGGAACCGAGTGTGAGAGAGTAGCTGGAACTAGCAAAAAGAACCTTTGTACCATTCCTTGGTTGTAGTTGAGCACTTATGCTTAATTGCATATTACATCTGATGAACTTTGATGCCAGACATTTCTAGAACTCACTTTAGTAAGACCACATTGTATAACTCAAGTTTATTTCATCCTGCCGAGTGTCTCAGTAAAATGTTGCGCAGTGTGTTCTTTACTAACTACTTGTGCGCTGACCATTGTGGTTTCTAAAAGGCTTTAGTTGTAATCTATAGATTGTTCGTGCCTTAGGCTTCTCAATGCAAATACATAATGCTACTAACATATGATATAAACATGGCAATGAACCAATTTTCCAGAGAAGATTGGCACTAGCAGCGTAGCTATATAGAATAAAGAACAATATGTGTGATTTTAGGTGCCACGTACATAGAGCTTAGGAGGTTAAAAGTTAATTTAAACTTAGCAATTGATTTTATAGATAAACCATGGGCTATGTTACATATGGTCGGGCTTTCAGATGGTTGGTGATGCAACGCTGGTCAGGTATTGAAGTCATGTTGGTTCCCTGTTGGACAGCGGTATAGTGTCCAATATAAGCACCTGCAACCTCTTCAACCATACCTACCTTGATCCTGGATTAATTTTCCTGCTTTCAAGCAAAAGGATTGAACCATTTCATGGATGATTATGTAGTGAAAAGTGAAAACCACAAAATCTCAAACGGTTGTTCATAGTAAGCAAAAAAACACATATTTATATTGGAAAATTGTAGGGGCACATTTGAAGTTCAACCAGACAGTTCTAATAACTTAAGTCATGCACACATTTGTGGTTAGAACTCAGAACGAATGATGTTTTTTAGGTAAACCAACCATAACATGTTCATGATTGAATTGATTCTCTGTATCATCGTGTCCTAGTTAGATACTCGTGCGTTGTAACGGATAAACATAATCGTATATGATATAGGACACGCTCCATGAGAGCGAGCAGAAGTGGGAGGAGGCGGAGGAGCTGAGAGCCGCGGCATGGGGAGGGGGACACGCGCGCGCGACCGAAAGAGCGGTTACTGTGGGAGGTGAGGAAGGAGGTGACGCCGCCTCCTCCCCCGGCAGCTGTGTTGTCGTCGATGAGGAGGTCCGAGTGCCCCTTCCGCACGCGACGGAGTTGGCCCTCGTGGATCTCCCCAGACGCGCGCACCTGGTCGACACCGTTGCGGGCGGCGTTGCAGACATCACGTAGTTTTGTTCAGCAGTTTTCTCATGTCTTTCCTTAGCGGTCATTTTTAGGCCAGGAGGGTGTGGGGCGCACACGGGAGGGGTGGAAGGAGTCGGCGTGAGTTATTTTTTCTGGGGTGGGACGATCATTCCACTGACGCGGGAGTGAACTCCTCCTTTTATTAGTTAAGACAAGATACTCCTCAAGCTACACATCACATGGACCAATACATGCAAAACAAACTGATATCTCTTGTGGCAATGTGTCATACACCGGTTGCTATAGTAGTTAGCCACCACCACTTTGATTTCCTGGGCAACAAATTCAGTCATGCTCACATTAAGCTAGATACTGAAATACTTTCTGGCGAACTTATGCTATTTGCTCATAAAGTTAGATAGGCTGTAGAGTTCTAGACAACTTAACAGTAAAGCAGATCAAATTCCAGATGTGTATATGGCCTTAGGATAATCGAAAATTGATGATTAATTCATACAATATCATTACAATGTATTCAGTCTTGGATTATTCTACATCTTTCTATTTTCTTTATTCTTGGTCCTTGGACAGGATGAATTTAATCTGAAGAAGCCACAATAACCTCTTTACTTCACCCACATTAAAGTTTAATAGTGTACACTATGCAGGGATCTAGTGGTAATTGCCCGCTTGGCCTACTCTATAGTCGTTCATCTGCTAACATTGGCAGATTGATGTCCTGGAACGCAAATTTTTATATTAGCTTCTGTAGCCAGGGCTTTATGCTGTAATCATTTGTAGATCGTAGTTACTGTATTGCCTGTTTACACACACTAGTGATTCTTGATTTGTAGTTTCTGTTCTAGCCCTCTTTTCTAATATGTACCTTTTCTGAATTTCCTCAGGGCAATTTTCAGATACTTCACTTCAGCAATGAATTGGTTACAGAGAAATAAGTACTTCCATGTTGTGGTTAAAGGAGTTGAACGGGATGGCTGGAAATTTGTTCTACTTGCTAGATTCTCACCTTTGCCTTCCTACATCATTAACTATGCTCTCTCTGCCACCGATGTTGGATTTTTCAGAGACTTTCTCCTTCCTACAATTGTTGGCTGCTTACCAATGATCCTACAGAATGTTTCCATTGTAAGCCTTGCTGGTGCAGCGGTGGCCTCCACAACAGGATCTAAGAAGTCTCATATCTACTCTTACTTGTTTCCAATACTAGGAATTGTGTCTAGCATTCTCATTTCTTGGAGGATTAAGCAATATTCTTCTGCCCTTGCTATTCCTGAAGAGCTTAGAAATTCACCTCCTAATGGAAATGCCAATGGGGATGCTACGCTTGCTTCAGTGCCATCTGAAAATGCCACATCTGGGAAGAAAACTAGGAAAAGAAGGTGATTGTTGCAGTATCTCCATATATTTGCATTGTGATGAACTACTACGAAGTGTCAAGCAGTTAGACTGAGACACAACTCAAGATTCCACTTTGGTCGGTGACTACAGTAAACTGTGTTCTCTGTTTCATGCCATGCTTTTTGGGGGCATTTAACAGTTGCTCAGTCAGCTACCCTCTTGTTTCTGCCTTTGAGCTTTCCTTTTTCTGACACGTGCTATTGTAAGGTGAAACTTGATAGAAGATCAGATGTTGTACACCTAAGTTAGAGAGTAATCTGGTGGTTTAGGCTTGTCGTGTTGAATTGTATCAAAGGAAACCAACATTGGTTTTCTTCCCTACTATATGCACGGTATCGTAAAAATCAGAAATGCTATTTTGGATCAGAACTTTGTTTGCTGCTGTAATGTAGAACAGCTGTTGTGGCATTCTTTATAAGCAGTTGTATATATACTCTCCTTTGGCCACAATCCAAAGCAAATTCTGCAGTGAACTCCAAGAATCTTATACAGGGTACAGAGACTTCGACTTTGTTTGCACTCCTTGCTCATCACATTATTTAGCCCATGTTTTGCTCCTCCATCTGTGTGTCCGACAATTCCAAGAGATGAAGCTTTCCACTCTCCTGTGTTCTTCCATTGTTCTCCTTGGCCTCTACACTCCAGAAAGCCTATCAGATAGTCCACCTCTGCAGGATGTACCCTATAGCACCCCAGAGTGAAAGGAAATGGCTTAGACGAACTCAAAGAGAGATGCTACGACTTGGATTGACGCAAATGGAAGACTCAAAAGGAAGGACTTAAAGGTAGTGAATTATAGCAGCAACAGATTTTTTTCCGGTTTGGGCAGAACTGTCGCCCAGCAGACCCATCGCCCATTAGAAAAAGGAGGCACGGGAGGATTAGGATTCCCTTCCTGCTTCTCCACAATCCGGCGGCGACGCGACGCGCACGCAAAGCCGCAGAGGAGGCGCGACGGAGCTCGTGGCGCGGGATTTCACGCCCTCCCGCCCGTGATCCGGCTCCTTGTGCCGCCAGCGGTGCAGTGGCGCGGCGCGCGGAGGAGAGGTGCATCCCGAGCCCAAGCGATCCGTCGCGGAAGACGCGTGGATCCGAGGTGGAAGACCCAGCGACGCGATGGAGGAGAGGCCACGCCTCGCCTCGAGCCCGCGCAGGAGGCGCGGAAGATCCGGCGATGAAGCGCGGCGAGGACGCTCCAGCGACAAGGTGCAGGGGAGAAGCTCTGGGCAAGGAAGTCGACGCCGGCGATGGATCCAAGCTCGGCTATGGATCCGAGGCGCGCCAAGAAGCACCGGCCGGCCGCCCCTCGCCGCCGCGCGAAGTCCGGACGGATCCGCGACGCAGGAGGTCGGCTGGAGAGCAGGCGGCGGCATGGCGGGCGCCGGCGTGTGTCGAGGCGCGAGGCAGAGGAGATCCGGCGCGGCGACCTCCAAGCAAAGCAGAAGGGGCCACCCGGCGCCGGATCCAGAGGATGGAGGCCAAGGCGGCGCGGATCGAGGCCGAGGCGGCGCGATACAGGCCAAGGTGGCGACGTAGACAAGCTCCCGCCGATGGATCTCGCGCAGAGGAGGAGCGACGCCGGATCTCGCACGCGCCAGGATCCGACGGAGCTCGGATCTCGCCGATCCGGTGAAGGCGAGGCGACGAGGATCCGGAGGAGGAAGCGCGGGCAATCTTGTGTCGAGGCACGAGGGGGACGCGCGGGCAAGCTCCAGTCGCCGAGAACGACGACCAGTGAACAAGAGAGGAGTAGTCGGGCTCGGCCGAACGCCCGAACCAATTGAAGACGCTACTGCTGGGAGTTGCTACTGCTGCAACATGAGATGGCCGCCGATGAAGATGAGGTGACGCCGGGCGAGGAAGATTGCTTCTCAGAAGGCCACCCCCGGGAGCGAAGGTAGATCCTCCCGGGGGCAGCGGCAGCGAAGGCTAGGCGGCGGCTGTGGCTACAGTAGCGCTAACCCTAACCCCAATCTTGGCTCTGATACCATGTTATGAATATTGTGTGTATATTGAAGAGGCCTAATGGGCAATATATATAAGGTGTACAAGGGTACAGATAAGGAAATATAAAAGACTCCCTATTCTATCTCTAACATATCTCTAACAAAAGGAAGCTGTTCACGAATGGTTTCCTCGCAAGCAAGCACCCTAGTACCATAAATGGCATCTGATTTCAAGACATTGCTTCTCAACCATGCTGGAGACCTAGACAACATGGTCCGGTCATCAGTGAACATCGTCACCGCCACCGAGTTCCCTGGCCTGAACACCCTCGGCCTGTCGATGGCGCGGACCGACGTTGCCCCCAGAGGGGCAGTGCTTCCCCAGTCTCACCCAAGAGCAGCGTTGAGATGATGTTCGTGCACGGTGGCAGCGTGGTGGCTGGCTTCTTTGACACCAAGGGCAGGCTGTTTCAGAAGACTCTTGGTGAGGGGGATGTGTTCATCTTCACCCGCGGTTTGGTTCACTACATCATGAACTATGGTTTTGGCCTCGTGACAACGTTTTCGGTACTCAACAGCCAGAACCCTGGTGTGGTTGGCATCACCCATGCGATGTTCGTGCCAGACTCAGATGTAGTTGAGGGGCTGATGGCCAGAATGTTTGAAGTTTAGAGAGATGGGAATGAGTGACAACAACAATGGCAATTTGTCATGGTCTTACTGATTATGGGATTATTCAAGATAGTGGATATGCAGTTGATCAATATCTGTAGCAATTGTGGTCCTGAATCTGAAAAAATTGATCGATTGGTTAAGAGATTACTGATTATGGGATTATTCAAGCCATGGTTTTAACGAGATTGATCGATGGATGACGATTTTCTGGTTTCTATCTGGTTGTGTATATGCACACAATTTTCTGTCCAGTGATTTTGTGTGGTGTAAACTATGTGATGCAGTTGATTAATATCTGTAGCAATTGTGGTCCTGTATCTGAAAGATAAGCATCGTAGCACACAAAGATTAAGACCAGAAACTTCTATTTTTTTCCTTACAGGTGGCCGATCCTATATCTTATGCCTTATCTCCGTAAGATGTTGCTGCTGTCTCTGCTATCTCATTTGTGTTGCACAAGCCCATTCCATTGTGCAATCTTACGTCAATTGTGACGTGAAAAGTGCGTCAAGCAACAGCCATCCACCTTGGTTTAGCTGTTTAGCATCACCAAGTTTGGCATTCTCCTCACTGTAGCCTTCCTCTGCCTTTTGCTTTACTCAGTGGAAATCTATACCATTTGTTTGGAACTCTATACCATTTGTTTAGTGTTGTCTTTTGCTCCTTGAAAGTGAGGAGATCTCTTCCCTCTCCCTGCCTTCTTTTTCACTCCGAAAGCTCCTCTCCCTGATTAAGGTAGACTACTTGGCCAATGTATCATACACAACTTTGTGAGATGCTTTTGTAACTGATTGTTGTTAATCATTGAGGGTCACTGTGCTATATTGCTGCCCACGGGACTAACTGGATGACTTGTTAGGTGATCAGTTGTCTCGCGACAGACGCAGCAGAAGTGCACGCAATGCACAAAAGTACACCGAGACGCAGCGGAAGAAGCGCAACGCCTTAAAAGGGGCGGATCTGCAATGTTCAAGAAAAGAACAATGTCGCCGCTATGCAAAAGACAACTCTTATGCTTCTAAGACTGACAATAAATTTATGGACTCGCATGGCTTAGACGAACTCAAAGAGAGATGCTACGGACTTGGATTGACGCAAATGGAAGACTCAAAAGGAAGGACTTAAAGGTAGTGAATTATAGCAGAATGATTTTTTTCCGGTTTGGGCGTAGAACCGTCGCCCAGACAGACCCATCGCCCATTAGAAAAGGAGGCACGGGGGAGGATTAGGGATTCCCTTCCCCTGTTCTCCACAATCCGGCGGCGACGCACGCGCACGCAAAGCCAGCAGGAGAGGCGGCGACGGGAGCTCGTGCGCGGGGATTTCACGGCCCCTCCTGTCCAGATCCGGGGCTCCTTGTGCTGCTCAGGCGGCTGGTAGCGCGGCGGCGCGGTTGAGGAGAGGTGCATCCCCGAGCCCAAGCAGATCCGTCGGCGGAAGACGCGTGGATCCGGAGGTGGAAGACCCCAGGCGACGCGATGGAGGAGAGGCCACGTCTCGCCCCCGAGCCCGAGCAGAGGAGGCGGCGGAAGATCCGGCGCGATGAAGGCGCGGCGAGGACGCTCCAGGCGACAAGGTGCAGGGGAGAAGCTCTGGGCAAGGAAGTCGACGCCGCGATGGATCCAAGCTCCGCTATGGATCCGAGGCGCGCATGAAGCACCGGCCGGCTCGGCTGTTCACGAATGGTTTCCTCTGCAAGCAAGCACCCTAGTGCCATAAATGGCATCTGATTTCAAGACATTGCTTCTCAACCATGCTGGAGACCTAGACAACATGGTCCGGTCATCAGTGAACATCGTCACCGCCGAGTTCCCTGGCCTGAACACCCTCGGCCTGTCGATGGCGCGGACCGACATTGCCCCCAGAGGGGCAGTGCTTCCCCAGTCTCACCCAAGAGCAGCGTTGAGATGATGTTCGTGCACGGTGGCAGCGGAATACCAAGGGCAGGCTGTTTCAGAAGACTCTTGGTGAGGGGGATGTGTTCATCTTCACCCGCGGTTTGGTTCACTACATCATGAACTATGGTTTTGGCCTCGTGACAACGTTTTCGGTACTCAACAGCCAGAACCCTGGTGTGGTTGGCATCACCCATGCGATGTTCGTGCCAGATTCAGATGTAGTTGAGGGGCTGATGGCCAGAATGTTTGAAGTTTAGAGAGATGGGAATGAGTGGCAACAACAATGGCAATTTGCCATGGTCTTACTGATTATGGGATTATTCAAGATAGTGGATATGCAGTTGATCAATATCTGTAGCAATTGTGGTCCTGAATCTGAAAAAATTGATCGATTGATTAAGAGATTACTGATTATGGGATTATTCAAGCCATGGTTTTAACGAAATTGATCGATGGCTGACGATTTTCTGGATTCTATCTGGTTGTGTATATGCACACAATTTTCTGTCCAGTGATTTTGTGTGGTGTAAACTATGTGATGCAGTTGATTAATATCTGTAGCAATTGTGGTCCTGAATCTGAAAGATAAGCATCGTAGCACACAAAGATTAAGACCAGAAACTTCTATTTTTTTCCTTACTGGTGGCTGATCCTATATCTTATGCCTTATCTCCGTAAGATGTTGCTGCTGTCTCTGCTATCTCATTTGTGTTGCACAAGCCCATTCCATTGTGCAATCTTACGTCAATTGTGACGTGAAAAGTGCGTCAAGCAACAGCCATCCACCTTGGTTTAGCTGTTTAGCATTCTCCTCACTGTAGCCTTCCTTTGCCTTTTGCTTTACTCAGTGGAAATCTATACCATTTGTTTGGAACTCTATACCATTTGTTTAGTGTTGTCTTCTGCTCATTGAAAGTGAGGAGATCTCTTCCTTCTCCCTGCCTTCTTTTTCACTCCGAAAGCTCCTCTCCCTGATTAAGGTAGACTACTTGGCCAATGTATCATACACAACTTTGTGAGATGCTTTTGTAACTGATTGTTGTTAATCATTGAGGGTCACTGTGCTATATTGCTGCCCACGGGACTAACTGGATGACTTGTTAGGTGATCAGTTGTCTCGCGCGATAGAAGATAACATCAATTTGAATCCCTCGTGTTCTTGTCAAGTGTTTTTCCTTCTGTTGCTCAATTACAGTACAAGTGGGTCATGTGAATGATGACCACCTAAAAACAAACTCGTGGAGAGTATGCCTTTGCTTTTCGTTTTAGCTGACTTGGTTCCTCCATCTTTTTCAGGATGAATTTTTCTCATTAACATTTTGGGATGCAAAATTTTGCTGGATTTTGAAATGTCAGTTTTTCTTCGGCGACATATTTCCTCATTGATAGTGATGATTCATGAAAATGGCTTTTCTTCTTTTTACAAGCAAACAATTGAAGAAGACTGATGGTGAGACTGGTAGTATTAAAGAATATGTTGATCAAGAATTGATCAACAGAAGACCAGATTATTCAAGAACTTACCATGGTGGGTGAGAAGTATTTCTTACCTTGACCAACTACTCCTTAGGGCCAAAGAAAGGTACACCCACCAAGGATCGAAAACCGATGCGGTGCAAATCCCGCCAGTAGGCGATACTGTAATCACTGTTTCGAAATCGAAAAAACCGAACAAAGTTTAAAATCTAAAATTTGAATTACGGAGTTTGAAAACAGGTTACCGGACCGGTAACCGGCCAGTTACCGAAAAAACCGATCAGAAAAACCGGAAAAACTGGTCAGAATTTTGAATTAGAAAGTGTTTAATGAAGTGCATATTTAACTCATACAATACGTAATCTAGCATATTTAGCTCATACAATATGTAATATAATATATTTAGCTCATATGAAGTGCAAACCGGCCATAAAACAATAATTCAAGTATATTTAGCACATACAATACGTGATCTAGTACAAAATAGGCCTAAACCAACCTAAGAAGTGCATTATGTATTCAAAAATTCAAATTTTCTGGCTGGTTATTGTTTATCCAGTCCCCACTGGGAAATCTAGTTACCGCGAGTAACCGACTGATTTTCCCCCCTGATACCCACACTTCTTTTTAAAATGAATGTAACACTATTTATGTACAAGTACTGCAAATATATGCTAAACATACAATATTTACCTCAATAGACAACACTACTATTCTTTCTTTCTTAAGGTCCATCAACATTTATTCTTGATGAAAATATTTTGTGAATAAAAGATCGTTGGATGTTCAGGAAAAAGTTTCTCCAAGATGATCCTGGAAACGGAACTTTTGTCAGTTTGTATGTCATTTTAATACAACTGATGATATAATCAGGCACATCGTTGTTAATACAACTGATCATAGTCTTCGTCATAGGTATTATTCTTTGTGCAGTCATGATTGATTTATTGAACTGATAGCAAGCAAGAATCGATCACGCAAGTATTTGCGTTTGCCACAAAGTCAAACTGCAAATTTTCTTGGGATATCTTTATCTTGAGTTTTAGATGGCTACATGATAGTATGATACTATATAATCTTGGCCAAGAGAATTGTATATGACAAATCCATTTTATGACCTGATTTCAGTCATAAATTTTCTTTGTAGAATGGAAATTCTAACATCAAGTCTGGATTTGCTGCCTTATGTTGCAGAATTTCATAACCAGAGTTTAAAGTTCTGGGACATGCTATTAGAAATGGAAGAGGATCAGATACAGAAACTATGAAGAGTGAGACATTGGAATCAAAGAAAAAGAAAACCTCATTTATATTTCCCAAACAATGTGCATGCCTTACAGCCTTGCACAAACATTATTTTGCCATATGCTGCACTCTGCTTTTTCGCTATGTACTTCACTAAATACAATGGAATAAAACACAAAAGGAATAGAAAGAACAGATATCCCAAAAAGGCAAGCGAAGATAACTACTCTAGTTGCTCGGTGGGCCAGGATACAATCATGTTCATACTCTCTAGAACCCTAACCTGTTAGTAGAACTCATTGGTTGAGGTTGTTCATGGTTGTTGCCCACCAAATAGTGCTCCAATATCAAATGTGGCTTTCAGCTCCTCAACTGATTGCAGCCACAAAAGGTGTACTTTTTTTTTCTTGCAATGGCCCAACTTTCTTTTGCAGTTGTGCTTGCCAACATTCTGATACTTTTGACCTGATTAGGCCATCAAACTCTCCAGCATGCTACTAGAGTAATACAAAGTATATCTGAGAGAAGATCTGTACAAGGGGCATTGGATTATTCTTCTAGAGCAAAAACTGATGAAATTCTGACCCAATCGGTCACAATCAAGCAATAACTATTTTTATATAGTCCCTCTACTTTCCAAATGTATAGAACTTGGTATGTACTAAATTAACATGGTCCTGCGAAAACTTCTCTGAGGCTGGTTGATAACAGAAACTAGAAATTCTCCTTGTGGAACTCAAATTTCGTGCTGGTCTTTCTCGAGAAATCTTGCGCGAGATCGCGCAGCTCCTTCGTCAGCACCGGCGCGCCACAGTAGAACACTCCTGTGATATCCAAGAAGCAGAGTTTAGCGTCAAATATTCAGAAAGGCAGTACTATGCGCATAAACTAGGAAGCTGGTTGATCCTGCTGTTCTTATCTCTAATAGGTAAAGATTGAGCTGATAAGATCATGCCTGACATGACACAGTTAGGTAAGGGAGCACCTCTTGAGAAACATGCCCAATAATATCTTGAGAATCTTATGTGCATATGATTAAGCTTTATGTTGAAGAATTTAAGATACCTCATTCATGTATTGTTAATGTGTATCTATAGTTGTACTGAATCTATGCCCACTATTTTTTTAGTGGTTGTAACTATCAGAAAATAACAATGATTGGCTGATCCCTAATCTATTATATACTCCTGAGTTCCCGTTCAATCTTACATACTACTACTAATACACAGTTTTGTGATATAGTATACCAGTTCCTAAGAGACCAGTTTTGTGCTCATCATTTACTACTGGTTGTAACTATCAGTAAGTAACAGTTCCATAATCTAGCAGGTTCCTGTTCAGTCTTAACCACTGATCCCAATCCATGGCTAGTTCAAACTGAACACATACACCTCAAACTCTGATACTGATCATGCATGTCCTTGTCAACTAGGTTCTCGGAAGAAAGTTAGGCCAGCACCATTGCACATCAACCTCAGCCTACCATCAAGTTTGGTAGAGTGCATCTCTCACTGTGTGAGAAGCGTGGAGGTGGAGGTATAAACCACTGTCGATTTTCACCATACCATGTTACCGAGAAATTAAGTGTGGAACTACGATATACTGTCGGTTAATGTTATTAGTGAGACTTGTACTGTGAAATGGAGGGATTAGGAGTCGAGTACTGACCGACGCGCTGGTCGCGGTGGTTGAGGGCGATGCGCTTGTAGACGGTGCGCCAGTTGGGGCGGGCGAAGTGGGTCTTGACGCGGGTGCCGGAGACGACGTCGACGCCGGTCTTGGCGTGGTTGAGCGACTGGAGCATGGCGATGAGGGCGGAGCGCGCGTCGCCCTCCTCGTAGACGCTGGTGCAGTAGTTGTGCAGCTCGATGACGCCCTTCTTGTCCGTCTCCGCCACCTCGTCCATCACGCCGCGGAACCACTCGAACGACCCTTGCTCCCGGGTCACCCAGTAGAAGTAGGCGCGCCGCGTCCGGAACGACTGCGAGGTGCTCGCGTCGCCGGGGTTGCCGGACTCGACGTCGCCGTCGAGCTGCTTCATGTTGTTGATGATGTCCTTGATGATGGAGATCATCGGCGTCGCGCCGATGCCCAGCCCGACCAGCAGCACGATGTCGTACTGCTTGTAGTCCTGCGCCGGCGCGCCGTACGGCCCGTCGATCAGCACCTTCGGGAAGCTGCAATGCAGAAAACATTCGTTAATTTCTTTTTGGCGCCAAACACGTTTCACCATCACATTTACTTTTACTAATCACCTAATCTACCAAGTCAGATTCACGTGATCAATGGAATACAAAAATGAGAATATCGAAACCGCAGTCAAACATGGACGGCTACCGAGTCGAAAATTGGGAAACTCAGTGACAAAGATCCTGAAAGTTTGATGCAAGAAATGATCTCATATTTATTCTTATGCTAGTTAGTGCAGAATTTTTCTTCCTCTGCCATGCACAAAAATATTTGGAGTGATAGAAGGTCAGAGAAGGTGGCTACCGACTCATACCAGATTAATACTACTTTGACTTGTGTGGAAGCAGTAGTAGTAGTAAGCAGTGCATGGTTATTGCGACGGCCACTACCACCTACCCCCCTGAGCCACACACACCTGACCATGACCAGAGACCTGGTCCAACCCAACCCAACCCAGCTCGATCGACACGTCCCCATCCATCCACGCGCCGCATGGCTGGCCGGATTGGACCACGGCAATGGCAGAATTGCCATGCCGCCGTGCGCGCGTCACAAATCACCGATTATTTTGAGTTCTTTTATACGGGTCATATCTATCTATTTGATTCAATAGTTTAGATTAGTTAATGATTTAGTTATACTACATCTGGTAGTACGAATAGTAATATCCCAAGAAAGGTAAAATTGTAATTACTCGTGTGAGATCGCATAACATAATAGTAATATTTTTAACCCTAGTTGAAAAGTCCACAATACCCTCAAAATTATAAATACCAAAAAAAGTCTATTCTCCCCTTAACAAATCAATAGTTAGATTTGATTTATACTACCAGTAGAATGTACCGTAAAATTTCTCATTATTATTTTTGGAGACGAAAAATACGATAACCTCACAAAAACGGCGAATTTTAGATACGAGTTTCTGCGAATGTGTTCTCACCTTGGGTTCGACATGGTGCCGTCGCGGTCGTACTCCGCCCGGAGCAGCCCGCTCTTTCCCTCCGCCGGCGGCCGGCAAACCTGCACATCGCGCACGCAACACGGAGTTAAAACCACACGCCTTAATCAATTCTTGATTAGCTTAACACCGCTGATAGTAATTAATGAACTAGCGTAAACACGGACAGTGACAATAGCGATGTTTTTTTGTCTAGAGATGAGATTGGACATGGATGAGATTTGAAGCTTTAGGAATTGATTGCGAGATGTGATCAGCGTAGCACGTACCCTTGAGAAGACGTTCTTGAGCTCCCTGGTCCAGTCGCCGAGCGTCCTGATGTGGACACTGACGTAGTCGTCCTGTGGGGCCGACGTGATGGAGAAGGGGTGCCTGGTTCATCCATTCATTGCACGTCGTTAGTGATTCGTGAAACCAATTGAACAAAGCATCTCAAGTTTTTTTTTTCTCTCTTAAAGATGCCAAAAACATCCTCCACTTAACAAACTTTGCTTAATCAACTAGAGAATGCACTATCCTAGTTTTATTTAGCATATTTGCTATTTCTAAATAGCCTAACTTTTTTTAAAAAAATTTAAATTAATTATTGTGACCAGCAACAGATCATCCGTTGCGCCCTGATCAGACGGCTCGGATGTTATAAAGAGAGAGCGAGCGAGTGGTTTGCTTACCATTGGAATGGCGAGACGGCGGCGCAGTTGACGAAGATGTACTGGCCGCTCTTGTACCTGAACCCCTGCGGCTTGGAGAAGTGCAGCGACAGCACGTTGCCGGGGTACACCGCCACCTTGAGAATCTTCACCGGCCGCACGCTGGAGCGCAGCGCGCGCGTGAGCCGCTCGCACGCGTACATGACCAGCGGGATCGACAGGTACATCCACGTCTGCATCAAGGTCACCCCGGTAATATAATCAGACACACACGTCGCCCACGACAAATGTACGTACGGCTAGAGTAGGGGGGGTTGCAATGCACGTACCGACTTCTTGTACCACTTCTTGGTGAGGTAGAGGTAGTGGCCGTGGACGATGAGGAGGGCGTAGACGATGACGAAGAGGTGGTGGGAGTACCAGAAGGCGTTGAAGCCGGTGAGCCGGTTGAGCGGCCGCGGGAGGCGGAGCCTGCCGCGCCGGAACCACGGCGTGGCGAGCGTGAAGGCGATCGCCATGAGCACGATCATCACGACCCCGGTCCACCCCTCGGTGCCCTTGACGAACCACCAGTAGTTGGGCGGCCGCACGGACCCGAAGAAAGGCTTCATGGGCTCGTACTGGGCGTCGGTGGCGTGGAGCAGCCGCGGGAAGTCGCACGTCAGGTGGGAGATGACGTGCAGGCCGGCGCCGACGGCGATGCCGACGGCGATGACCTTGTGGAAGTTGAGGTTGTCGTCGAAGGGCACGACGCGGGCGACGACGGTGCGGTTGCGGATCCAGGTGATGGTGTTGCGGCAGACGGGGAGGAGGATGAGCGCCATGTTGAACTTGAGCGTCTCGGCGCCGCCCTTGGCGACGCAGACGCAGTAGCCCATGACGTGGAAGACGGCGCGGTGGCGGTACTGGATGAACTTCCACGTGAAGAGGCCCGCGCAGATGGAGAGCCAGAGGAGCATGACCCAGACGCGGCGCCAGTTGTCCTCGAGGAAGTAGCTGGCGCGGCGGTACCACCGCCGGAGCGGGTTGGGCTCCGCCGTGGGGCGCAGGTTCTGGCTCAGCATCTGGCTCAGGTTCCGGCTGTTGGTCGTCCCGATCCTCACCGACTGGCTCGGTGCCTGCAGCAGCAGCGTCTCCAGGTTGTACAGCTCGATGTAGCCCAGGTTACTGGGGTCCAGCTCCTCCATGATCAGCCGCGCGTACTCCTCCGACTGCTCCTGCACCTTGGACAGCTTGTTCGCCGACGCGCTCAGAGTGATGATCTGCAAAAAGGTCAAATCTTTGCGTCAAATTTGCTCTCTTCTTAGTCAAATTTCGATCCTTGAAGCATATTGGTTTGGTGAGTGGGAACTTGAAGGAGAAGACACATCAGAGTCAGCAGAACATGCTGCGCTAGTGGATGACACTGACGTGCAATGGCAATCAGGTAGAGCACTACTAGCGAACAAGCGAAAGATTAGAGGGAACTTTACCTCCTTGACCTCCTCCTCGGTTATCCTCCCGTTCGCGTTCTTGTCCACCCTGAGTAATTGATTGATTGATTAATTAATTAATTAACTAATGGTTGATGAATTAAGGCGTTAGAAGCAACTGATTGGTTAATCAAGGCATGCTATGCTGCGTTTTCCGATTAAGAGATTATTAATGCTACTTAGGAGAGATTAATGGGAACTTAATTATGGCTTACATGTCGAAGAACGTCTGGAGGCGGCTGTCGAAGCTGGTGTCGGAGATTTGGTCCCAGAACTCGAGCAGCTCCGCCTTGCTGATGCTGTCGTCGGAGATGTTCCGCCGCCTCGCGAGCGCGTCGAACAGCTCGCCGGCGAACTCAGGCTCCTTCATCCCTGCAAAATTTTACATATCCAGCTCGTAAGTAAAGGATTAATCAGCCACAAATCAAAAGCTGTAATACGATCGACATAAATGAATATCTTAATTTTAACTGAGACGAGGCGTTTACCGATACACTGGCCGAACTTGGAGCGGTGGAGGAGGCCATTCTGGGAGAGGTCGTCGAAGCGCTTCTCGATGGTGGGCCAGCCGGAGGCGCCGTCGGTGCGGCTGATGAACTTGAGCCCCTTGAGCGCGTGCGCGGCGGCGGACTTGGACCGGTCGATGCGGCCGGGGCCTGCGCCGCGGCGGTTGATGGACGCGAGCCGGCGGAGCTCCTGCGAGACCTGCTTGATCCGAGACGAGGCGTTGCGGATGACGGAGTGGCCGAAGGACGAGGAGCGCTTCTCCAGCGTGCGCGCCAGCAGCGTGACGTCCGAGTCGTCACCGCCCGCGGCCGGCTTGACGCTGTGCACCGCCACCGAGTCGTCGCGCACGTCGAGGGTGATCTCCACGTAGTCGTCGTCGTCGTTGCCGCCGCCGCGCGGATGAGCCGGCTCCCCGGACGGCGCGGAGAGCGGCGCGGACACGGACTCGGCGAACCGCGCGCTCTTCCGCACCCCGGACCGCTTGCTCAGCGGCCCGCTGTGCGGGACGACCCTCTCGTGCGCCGCGCCCTCGGCCGCCTCCACGATGTCCCCGCCGGCGTCCGCCCTGTTATGCATGGCTACCCGCCGGCCCTTGCCGTCAGCCTGCACGAAACAACGCGACACGGACGTAGGACTTAGCGCACGCTGGAGCTACCCAGCGGAGGCTACCACTACACGAGTGGGTTAATGGCGGTTTCGTCTGTCTCAGCGGGGAGGAGGACGAGTAGGAGGAGATGCCGAGATGGTCGTCGAGGGGAATAGATGGACGGATGCGTTTGGCGAGAGGAGTTGAGCTATTTATAGCGCGTTCAGGCAGGGGAGAAGGGGAGTTTTACTAGTCGCCGCCGTCGCCTCCCTCTTGGGCTCGTGGCTGCGTGGTGGGGTGGGTGGGCGCTTGTGCAGTAGCGACTAGCGAGGCAGCGCGGCGGGATGGTGGGGTTTGGACTTCGGAGGGACGATGGGAAAAAATCCGCGGTCAAGAGGCCGCTCATGCGGGTACGCCTATTCCTGTGCCAATCTGGGTGGGCTCCTTTTCCTCCCGCCTTCCATTTCTCCTCCCACTTTGCTTTCCTTTCCGCCGTTCCGTGCGTGACGCCGGACGCGGCTCAAGCGGTCGTGTGTGTGTCGTGTCGTGTCGTGTGTGGTGTGGTGTATCGTATGCATCCGAGGAGTATGTATGCGTAGCTTCGCGACCGTACGTCAGCTTACGCCCTGACCCTGTGTCGAGTGACCCATCTTTCGGAGGCCAAGGAGAGCTTTCAATGAACCGCTCCCGCTCTTTTGTCGGAGCATTTACAATAGTTTATTTTTTAATTTGTTACTAAGAGAATAGAAAGTATATCTAATAAAAAGAAATAAATATTTTAATAATTTATTTCTTAAGTTTGTATCTAACTTTAATTGCTACAAGTGTGCATGATGATTCTTGATATCAACAAAACACATTTTTAGGTAACAAGCAAATCTTTAGGAGCTATTTTGTTGTTTTTGTGTCTTGGTATTAACAATTTACTTGTTTCTTCATCTAGTAACAAGTCAATCTTCTTTTCTCATAATCTCTCTTTCATATCACCTAAATGCCGATATGTTCATCACTTAGTAACAAGTGACATAAACTATTATAGATGCTTTTACTGGTTTACTGTTGGGTAGCAGTGTTAGCCTAGCCATGCGTTTTGCTGACGAGTAAAAGACGGTGTAGCTAGCTGCACGTACGAAGAGGGCAGACGCTAAGCACATTGAACATTAATTAAATAAATTAATTAATGCTTCCGCAGCAAGTAATTCAATAGAACCGTGCTCTTGCGTGTTTAATTTTGAAACGGCTAGTCGCCTATTATGCCAAGTCGGGGGAGTAATGCATTCGTACCGGCTAGGGAGAGCGTTCAAGGCTAGCTGCACTGCAGGCTTCGTCAAAACGTCCTCTTCGCTTTGCGCATTAAGTCGGATCTGGGTCCTCTGTTTAACAGTAGAGAAACAGTATTGTGTAAACAGTACTTGACAGTAATACTACTGTAGTAACAATGTAAAAGCAGTGCACGTTTACCTCAGCGAGAAATCCTGCTGCGATTCTATTATGGCCTCGTGTGTTGTAGCGTTTGATCTGGTCCGTTCATTTTAGATTGCACGGTGAAACCAAGTGCCCTAATGTACATCACTTAGCTAATGACATGCCAGCGCATTGAATAGTCTGCTTGCTTTCTGTAAGTAGGCACGTATGCAATACGTCTCGTCTCGTCCGCCGGTGAGGCCGGACACCATTCAAGAATACCGCTAGTAGTAGTATGCGTACTGCAACTACAATCTACTGCATGTCTGCAATTCCATACGCACACGTACGTACGTATGTATATGCACGTACAACACGGGCATGCGTGCCCGTACACAGCACAAAGAAGCTGGTCGCTACTATCACCATCGGACGCGTTGCAGCTGGCTGCCGCGAGAAACTGTCTTCCTATTGAGTCGTTTCCCGGACGTTTCTGCTTCGTCTTACCTGCGCCTGCTACTTTTCGCAGCTTCGTTGCCGTTCTCGGGAGGAGGCTTCAGAGTTCAGACGGAATCTGGCCGCTGGCAAACATCTGGAGTTTATTTGATTTTTCGGTTCAATTTGGAGTTTTTTTGCCGAATCCAAAAAGTTTTTCCCAAAAGCCGTTTTCCCATTTTGAAAACTCGTCTCTTCAGTTGGAAGGCGCACTCCACGCAGCCGCTTTCTCCTCTGTTCCCCTCCACCTTGCATCATGCTGCCGTCCGTGCGCGCCCGCACCGCCTTGGTCTTCCGTCGCCTTCACCCGCGCCAAGCCACACCAATGCCTCGTCACCTCGCCTGCCACCTCACGCCAGGCATTAATCGCCGCCTGCACTAGCACCGAGCCGCCCCAGCCGTCGATCCGCTCCGCGCCCGATCCTCGCTGCTACCCGCTCCGAAAATTTGGAGTTTATTTGACTTTCGGTTGAATTTGGAGTTTTTGCCAAATCGGAAGAGTTTCCCCAAAAGCCACTTTCCTCTTTTGGAAACTCGTCTCTTCAGTTGGAAGGCGCACTCCACATAGTCGCTTTCCCCTTGTTCCCCTCTGCCTCGCGTCACGCCGCCGTTTGCGCGCCCCCGCACCGCCTCTGTCTCCCGTCATCTTTGCCCGCACCAAGCCGAACCAGCGTCTCGTCACCTCGCCTGCCACCTCACGTAGGGCATTAATCGCTGCCCGCGCTAGCACCGAGCCACCCCCGTCGTCGATCTGCGTTGCGCTCGATCCTCGCCGTCACCCGCTCGACACCCCTCCCCGCCGTTGATCCGTGCCACGCCCGATCCACACTGCCTGCTCACCACACCAACTCCCACCAATGAGACATAGCCGCCATCGCGCCCACCAGCTTCCCTCGTCGCAGCGCCGAACCCGCACGATCGTCCACGTCGCCATGCCCACTCTTGCACTGCCTTCGTCGCATATAAAGCCGAGCCCAGCGACTTCTTCATCCCCTTTAGCACCGCCACACACCCACACACACTCCCTCCATCTTCCCCAACTCCGACTACGTTGCACCCCAAAGCCCCTTGGTGAGCCCCATCTTCGATTCGCCACCTCCATCCACGTACCCACCCAATCATCCGCACCTTTAGCAACACCTCATGCCTGCAAACACATCCTCAAGCTGCAAGTTGTGCCTCCCTGCCTTTGGCTCACTGTCACCGTGCACCACCGTCGCTAGCCCGCCTCGGACCACCCCGAGCTACATCAACACCACCACCGTGATTCCCTAGCTCCACTGGTGCTCACGCGCCGACCAATTCGGTTGGGACACGGCCGGAGCCTCGTCGTGCCTCTCCCCTATTCCAGTCGTGCACCACCGCCACTACCAAGCCATCCCCAAGCCACCATAGCCCACGCAAGTGCCAAAAATGGGTGGCTCGTGCTTCAAGGATGCTCACTGCACCACCCGCCATCACCACAGCCACAAACGCCGCTACCGCTATCTCCTCTGCCTCAGCGCCATGGTAGCGAGCTTTCAGCTCGTTGGGTCAAACGCCCCATGGACAGCCTAGGTGGGCTAGGGAACCTAGCCCAAGCCAGCTTCCATCCAACCAGCAAGCTGGACCAGCCTAGTGTTGAGTAACACTGTGCAGCCCAGGCCAATCGAGCCCAACGCTATTCATCCGAAGCCCAACACTGTGAAGCCCAAACCCATTACTATTCACTCAAACCGTTACTATTCCATCCAAACCCAACAAGGAATAGTACCGATCCGGTACTATGCAAACCAGCCTGATACTATTCATCCAAACCCATTAAGAACCATTTAAACCCTAACACCCACACCACCTTTCTTTATAACTTTTTTTTTGTATTTATTTATTCCATTTCCTTCCCAGCTTGCCTTTGCTAAGCCCGGATTTATACCACCATAAGGAGGCAAGTCACATTCTTTGATCATGTTCGGCCCACATCATTATTATTAGTATTATTACTTTCACTGTGTTATTTATGCCTGTTTATTTACTTATGAAATAATAGTTTAGAATGACATGATAAATAATTAATTCCCACCACATAAAAGCCCATTTGCGCTCTTGTAGGCCATATTCACCTTGACAAGCTTAAGTACTAATATAATCATTCATTGGTAATTATGAATAGGCTAATGTCACACAATTATTTTACAAACACTAATAAGGATATTTGGGCGTTCGCCAATAGACTTTTGAAAGTGAGTTAAGGGTTGAGGCCAAGTGGGTGGACAAACACTAGTTGGTTGGGAATCCATCTCCTCACCCAATAGACTTAGGAAAGTAAATTGAAAGTGAGCCCAAGAGGGTGGACAACCACTGGATGGTTGAGGATTGTTAGGACCTGGATTGACACATCCGAAAATCCTATGTGTATTTTGAACTAGTCATAGATCAGTAGCTAGCTCACACAGTGAAACATCAATGAAATATCATCCATTTATCGATTTAACTAAAAAGATCTCCAAATAACAAATAGTAATAATAACCAGATCTTATGTCAATGTTTACTTAACTTGCCATGCAGGGCTAAAGAAACAAATAAACTCTTGCAGCGGAATGAGAAACTTGGAAAGGACAATCAACATGCCCACATATAATCGAGGGGATAACGCGTCCTAATTCGCAAAGTCTTCATAGAACTCCTCTTCGTAGAACTCTTGGGCAACTTGACTTTCTTCAACTGAGCAGCAAAGTTAAAAGCTGTGAGTACATAAAGTACTCAACAAGTCATAAGGAACAATATACAATTAATATTCATACGATGCATGATTAAAGGAATAGTTGTATGGTTCTTTTGCAGAAAGCGAGTATTGACATTAAATACAGTAAATAGATTGAAATACGCAATTTAAAAGGCAATAAGTAAATTGAGTAAACAGTTTATTTGAAACAATCAGTAAATTTCTCATTCACTTCCCAACCAAACCACCAAGTGAACATCTCATCCACCGAGCAAATATTATATTCATCAAGTGAACTTCCTATTTACCTCTAACACAAATCACCAAGTGAATTCCCCATTCACCAAACAAATATTATATTCACCAAGTGAACTTCCTATCCACACTCCGACACATTTTTATAAAAAAAACTCTACCTCTCAGGTGAAATCCCCGAGCATTGTCTGTAACCAGGGATACGACTGTTAAAACAGTGTTAACCTTGCAGAGGTTGTACAACTTTACCCATAAGAGATAAATCAACTTAAAGTGTCTAACCACACTTCCGTAGGTGTGCGACTAAGTGATCATCACAAGGCCTTTACAAAGTTCCTTCTTAACCTAATTTTGCCCGCTAAGGTTTCAACACTAAATATCTTTTCGACCAGACAGGGCCCTATTTGGTCATGATGACATTCAATGTTAAAACCTTAGCGGACAGAATTGTGTTAAGAAGGAACTTTATAAAGGCTTTGTGATGATCACTTAGTCGCACACCTACAGAAGTGTGATTAGACACTTTGAGTTGATTTATGTCTTGTGGGTAAAGCTGTAAAACCTCTACAGAGTTAAAATTATTTAAACAGCCGTATCCGTGGTCATAGACATGCTCGAGGATTTCACACGAGAGGTACAACTTCTTTATAAAAAATGTGTCAGAGTGTGAATGAGAAGTTCACTTGGTGAATATGATGTTCGCTTGGTGAATAGGGAATTTACATGGTGGTTTGTATCGGTTGGTGAATGAGGAGTTCACTTGGTGAATATCATGTTCACTTGATGGATGAGATATTCACTGGGTGGTTTTGTTGGGAAGTGAATGGGAAGTTCTAGTTGATTTCAAAGAAACTGGTTACTTTATTACTTATTGTCTTTTAAATTACGCTTTTCAATCTATTTACCGTATTTACTATCAATACTGCTTTCTCCAAAAGAACCCTCCAGCTAATCCTTTGTTCAAGCCTTGTATGAATATTAATTGCATACTGTTCTCTACGACTTGTTGAGTACTTTATGTACTTAGGGATTTAAACTTTGCTGTTCAGTTGAAGAATATCATGCTACTAAAGAATTCTATGAACAGGAGTTTTATGAAGACTTTGCGAATTAGGATGCGTTCTTCACTCGATTGTTTGTGGACATGTTGATTGGTGTTTCCAAGTTTTTCCGTTCCGCTACAAGAGTTTATTTGTTTTTTTAGCCTTGCGTGACAAGTTAAGTAAACATTGACCATAAGATTTAGTTACTATCACTATTTGTTATTTTTAGATCTTTTTAGTTAAATCGATAAATGGATGATATTTTCATCGATGTTTCCTGTGTGAGCTAGCTACTGATCTGGGATTAGTTCAGAATACACAGAAGGTTTCGGATGCGTAAATCCGGGTCCCGACACATGTGGTTGTACGATATGACCCAATTCAATAGCACACAAGATTAAGTCTTTGATAATTCACCGAGGTGAGACCACCTCATCCAAAAACAATATGCTACCCACACCCCTTTACTACACGATTACTCGTCTAAGCATAAATCATTTTGTTCAAACAAACCAATGATAATCCATGCCATAACACACAATTTTATAATTGCAGCATTGCACCACAAGTGAGACAATAATGACATCATACCACAGTTGCACAATAGTGGCATCGCACCACAATTCTATATATCATTAAGTTAAATTATCAATATTGAACATGTGATCATGATCCCATCGTAACTAAGCATGGCTAAGCATCTCTACGATAATATATGTTGGTGATACAAATATGTTAAACTAATAGTGACCATCCTATGGTGATAAGTTATTAATGGTATTCAAATAATCAATGGAGACATAATGGCAAGTATGTGATTAACTACTCCCAAAAGGAGTTGATATAAAGATAACATGCAATTTGATATAAAATAATATAATTTTAAAATCATAAGTTCAATATAATTAAAGGACCATGATTTGCCTTGGCTTTGCTCAATTACTACATTTGGATATTCAAAACTTGTTTATGCTCCTGCTCCTTGAAACATATTGTCTAAATGAGAGAGAAGCAATGAACGAAGCACAAATAAATCCAAAATAAAATCAAATAAAATCTAAAAATATCAAAACCAAATCTAAAAAAGTATTCGATTTTAGATGAATTTAGGAACTTGAATAGACTAAATCGGAGTTCAGACGAAGGAAAACGGACTCTCGTCAGATTTGCTGAAAAGGAAAAAGAGAGAGAAGAAAGAATATTCATAGAATATTCTCTCGGCTGAAAAAGAAATTGTAACGGATAAGTGGGACCCACTTGTAAGTGAAAGAGAGAGAAAGATAGATTGACATGTGGGGTCAGGCTGGAAGAGAAAGAAAGAGAGAATGACAAAGGGACCCACATGTAAGGGAGAGAAAAAGAGAGCTGCAGAGAGAGGAAGAACAGAGGAGCAGGTGGCAGTAGCTTGCGCTCGACGACGATGACAGATGTTGGTAAGAGGACGACCAACAAGGGAAAAAATGGACCGATAGCGACACGGGGATCTCGGGGTGGTGACGATGCGGCCAGAGTGGCATTATGGCAGCGGCAACGGCGATGATGGTGGAAGGACGACTCGGGTGTGCGGCGACTTTCGTGAGACAAGAGCGCTTGAGGGGAACGGAGGCGAGCACGAGGTTGGCGATGATCAGGGGATCACATAGAGCATCTCGGGGAGATTGGAGGACGATGGGAGCGGTGGAGCGACGACGATCGGAGGCGAAGACGAACGACGTCGGCGATGGGGCACCTCGGCGATGGAGAGAACAAAAGGAGGGAAGAGATCAGAAGAGGGAACACAGGAACACAGGGTGACGTATATGGGAGATCAAGAGGACTCACTAACGGCAAGATTGAAGGTAGAGGTGGCGGTCGGCTTTGGGGAGGAAAGAGGCGGCGGTGACTCGACAAGGTTCGAGCGACGAGGAGGCAAGCACAACGTAGAACGCGAGAAGGCAAATCCAATGGTGGGGTCAACGGTGGCACAATCTAATGGTGACAGCTTCTTTGGCGGAATCCGGTGAGACAAAAACCAAATTAGCAAGGATGTCTTGGGGATTCGAGAGAGGAAGACGACGCACAACTTTCGATGCAGGTGGCGAGCTTTTAAAGGGTAGGGAAGGGAGGATTTGGATGGAGGCCGGCGGCGCTGCGTGTTGGACATAGACACAGACCGAGCCTCCGGGTTGAAGGCGAAGCTGACGTGATGGTTGATGAGGCGGGTCCACTAGCACCGGGAGGAGGAGGCAGGGGCGTGCTGGGCTTGGCACGCTAGATTAGGCTAGGCCGAGGGAAAAGGAAATGGGCCAGTGCGATGGGGGCATGGAATTGGCGGGGCAGGACGGCGGGTGGCGGGGAAAGGAGTGGGCCGGGGAAAAGATTGAGCCTAAGAGGAAATCATGAATTTAAATTGATTTCTGAATTTAGAAATTAGATTAAATAAAACTGAGCTCAAAGAAATAGCAAATAAACTACCTATATTCCTAGAAAAATCCAAAAAATACTCTGAAACTCAAGGAACCCAAATAAAATATTTTGAATTTAATTGAAGTTTAGATTAACCACCTTAAATCATTTTATTTCTAAAGATTCAAATAGTTACTTTTATTTTTAAAGACTTCAAATTTGGGATGTTACAAGGGCCCATCTCCTCACTTGAGACAAGTAAGAACTAGAGCCTTATGCCACGTAACAGACATAGAATCTGCTCAACCACAGGTTTGGTATATTCAATCTAGCTTAGTACACTGATGTTTCCAATCGAATATCTACAAGTGGCACCTGCTCTAGTAATAAAGGGTAGTTGCGGGTTTAAAAAGGGGTTGGACAGGAGTGGCCTAGAGGGTCAGTCGTTGATCTACACAACGATAGGTCCATTCAGCATCGGACCGCGAACTCCGCCATGGGCCGGTGGTCTCCCGATAGGTGTTTGGCCAAGAACCTACCTAGTAGAGGCTAGAAAGGATGAGCAGTGAAAATGTTTTATTATCTCAACTCAGTCGCACGCAATTATGCTGCATGTTTGTAGATTGATATTGTGAATTTGAGGTATTTTGTGGGTAAAGTTGAGCAATTTGAGGTATTTTGTGAGTAAAGTTGGGCAATTCTACATAGTATAATTAATGGTATTCGAATACACCGTGTTTCCCGTTTATGGGCTATGTTCATGGGTGATTCCAGTAACAAAGCATAAGTAGAAATTTTGAGATGTTAGTGTGGTAAATACAAATGTTGATAACCCTACCTATCTATCTATCTAAGTGTGGTAAATACAAATGTTGATAACCCTACCTACCTACCTACCTACCTATCTATCTATCTATCTATCTATTATTATGGTTTTACTGTTTTAAAGTCAAAGTGCTTTACTTTAAAGGATGCATCCACACTTGTATTATGGTAAACCATCAATAATCAATTGAAATCCTGGTGATTAGTTAAATAACTTCCCTATGTTGCTTGCTAAGTACGGTTGTACTCATATATACTTGCCAAATCATCAATAAAAGAAACCTGGGAAGTCACTGGAGAACAATACGAGGGAGGATTAGAAGTTCCTTTGGATGGTGATGACTACTAGTACTAGGTTTCGACCACGCTCAAACGTGCCTGTAGTGTTGAAAAATCTTTTGTCTTGTAATATATAAACTTTGGTCTTGAATGTATGTGGTAGTGTAAAAGTAGGCATTTAAGCCATCCTATCTTGTAAATTAAAAGTTTGGCTTTAATGAATAAAACATAAGCACGCTTAATGTATTAATTCTTGGGACTGTCTATTCATAAGTTGGTCGAAATTTTCTTAAGTTTAAGTCATTTGTTGTGACCATTGGATCAATATCCAATCATATAACATCCATTGGATCAATATCCAATCATATGACACATCAATCTTTACATAAATTCAATGGTCACAATAAGTGACTTAAACTTAAAAAAAATTTAGGCAACTTAAAACTAGCAAAACCGTTAATTCTTACTTCGCAAGTGAAGTTTCTGGACGGTCGAGGAGAGTTTGATGATGCTAAAAATGAGATAGGCACAGTTGATCCCTGCGGCGGCGCGCGTTCCCGCGTTTCGTCGGTAAATCAAATCGCCTGATGGCGAGATCGACGGTGCGTGCCGTCTTCATGGTAAATCAAATGTAATTCCAGGTGCGTGGTCACCAAAAGTCGGAACGCACTAGATATGTCCTGCTAGTGGTAGTACTAGTTTCCACGGGGACGAGTAAACTGAGGGAGAGACGGGAACCCACGTGGGCACGGCCGCAAGCACTGCTTGCAAAGGTTGAAGATGTGATTGCTGAATTTGGTTCCTTGTAAGAGAGAGAGAGGGAGGGATATGTGTTGGCAGGTCAATAGGAACTTTTTGGAATTCGGATAACCTACGTCTCTCTCCGGATCACATATTTTATTTAGACCATATTGCAGGCACGAAGATAGGATATATATGCTTCTTCTTTTTGTTAGCAATTAGGGGTGGAAACGAGCCGAACAAGGCTCGTTTGGGTTCGGGTGAGAGGCCATGGCGCGGCACTTTGACTTTTCGAGTAGAGGGTGAGGAGGGAGTTGGAGACGATGGCGTCGGTGTGGACTGCGGAGGATGTGGCGGTGGAGCGCCCGGCCGAGGCAGAGGTCACCCGCACGGGGACGACATCTCGACGATCGCCGGCACCGGATCAGGCCGCGGGAAGGGCGGGGATGACGTCTTGACGACCGCCAGGACTGGATCCACGAGCGGGAAGTACGGGGATGGTGTTCTCGACAACCGTCGGGATTGGATTTGGCCGCGGGAGGACAGTGATGGCATCCTTGATGGCTTCCTCCATCGCGTCGCCGGGAGGCCGTCCTCAACGGTCGTCACCACCGGATCTGATTGCGTGGAGCACAGGAAGGATGCCATCAGCTCTAGATCCTCACTGACGACCATTAGCTCTAGATCTTGATCGCGCCATGTGGAGATCGGGGAGGCGGAGGCGACAGGTGGAGCTGTTGGAGGGGGAGGGGGCGGGGAGGCGGCGGGTGGAGGAGGTGGAGGTCTGGAGGAGGTGGAGGCGGCGGGTGGAGGTCTGGAGGGGACCGAGGGGGAGGCGGATGTGGTGGGTGGAGATGGGGGAAGGGGAGGCAGCGGGTGGAGGAGGTGGATGGAGGCAACTGGTGGAGATGGGGGAGGCGGAGGCGGCGGGTGGAGCTGGGGGAGGCCGAGGCGGCGGGTGGAGGAGGTGGATGGAGGCAGCGGCCAGTGGGTGGAGCTGGACGAGGGAGACGACGTCACGGTGGACAGGGACTCGGGGAGGCGGCGAGGAGGAGGCCATGGGGGGAGTTCGGGAGGAAGTAAAGCAGAGCGAAGGAAAATGAATGGAAGTCAAGCAGAGCTAAGGGATAACGGGATAAGAACGGGATAAAGCAGTTGGGAACGAGTGGCTCGAGCTCGACTTAAAGTTTTGCAAGCCAAAAGTTGGGCTCGGCTCGGCTCGGCTCGAAAATTCACGAGCTTGAGCCGAGCCGTGATGAGCCTGAGCAGACTCATGAGCCTCGAGCTATTTTTCTAGTCCTATTAGCAATACACGTATCAATAGCCTGATCACATACTAGCATGTTTTGTATCATTATTAGTGTCTGTGCGTTACGACACATCTCAAATAAACACACACACACACACGAGCGCGTTCTAAACCTGAAAACCAATGTACATAAGGTAATTATCCTTACATCTAAAAGCTACATATATAATTCGTATCCTATCAACAAGCCACAAATAGTTTTATCATAAACCACATGCGTAGATAATCTAATTGCCCACAGAAGATCTTTATAATAACATATAAATATATACACATATCTAACTTTAAAAGACCCCAACAATTCAAGAGGTGGAAGGTAGATAGCAGACTCACTATCACCAAATACTTCTTTTAAAAGACGTGTACTACATACACCATGTCATTGCAAACGCAAGAACAGCAAATGCAAGTATACATCACTATGAATGTCGGTAGCTAGCAGTCAATCGAGCGTTCCCGCATACGTGCTCAGTGCTCTCTCGTCGTACAAACGGGGGCGCGTCTCCAACAGAGACTAAACTGAGCAGAGGAGCTGCATGGGGCGCCTGGTCAGTCACTTTCTTGGACCACCGAAGCAATCAGCGCTTAGCGCAGCAGCAAATCCACGCCCAAATCGAACTCTTCACATGCGTACCAAACCGGCGAAATCACCACGCTTTTCCTCGGCTTCTAACTCGGTTTTTGCCGAAAGTTTATGCTTCGGTTCAGCGATGTGCGCGCTCTGATTGTCGCCTTTTTTTTCATAGTGGGCTCTTATCAAAGTTGCTTTTTTCTCTATTTTTTTATAATAGAAGAGAATAATTCTCTCGGCCTCTGCATTAAGTATGCACAAAACCTATTTTATTAAAAACTTTAAAGCACCAAGGTAACCTTAACAGTGGCTTAAACACTTACAAATAAACGATGACTGAAATTTAAATTCAATTATTATAAATCTTGTGACTAAACCGTCACCTATAAATACTTAAAAAAAAAATTCATCGCTGCCTCTAGTCTGTCGCTTCTGGCTAGTGTTTTTCCTCTGGAATATTACTCTGTTCGAGAAGGAATAAGGATAATTGTCGGCACGAGAAGGTGGGATGCACCGGTATCTTACACGGTGCCTTTTGTGCCTACTAGAGGGATCGTAATGCACGTGCGACTGCCCGTGGTGTGGGTCCAAATTGCCTCTCGAATCATAGTACAGTTGCTTCGAGAATTTTCATCGCGGAATATCCCCTATAAAAGACGTTTCTAAAGTATTTTTTTTATCGATCTTTTATACCTAGGATTTTTTCCCGGAGATATTTTGTGTCTAGGATTGACTAGGAATTTAGGGAATGTTTTTTTTATTGATTAATCTTTTTTAATTTTATTTTAAAGTTAACAACAGCGAACTTTATTTTCAATTCTAACACATTGGTCACGCCACCATCCATAACGTGACAAAATAATATTGTCACACGGTAAGATAAATCCGAAAATAACACTTTTTGTCACGTCACTGGTGGTGGCGTGATCAAATAACACTGTCTGCCACTAGTGGTGGCGTGACAATAGGTCAACAGCTTGACCAGATTTGGGTTGACGTTTTGTCACGCTATTAGTGGTGGCATGATCAAAGGGGTGAGAATTGGAAATACAGTTCGTGGGAGGTTAACTTTAAAATAAAATTTAAAAAAGAATTAAATAATAAAAAAAATTCGAATTTAGGCGACTGAGAAAAGTGTGCTCTTTTTTTTTTTTTTAATGTTTCAACCGTGTTGTAGTAATGTGTCAAAGCTAGTGTTTGCATAGTTTTAATTAGTGCGGTCAAAATATTGTTTTTCGTGGTGATGCAATACGGTGGACATCAGCCAAATGCATTATTTTCTATGTGTTGAAAGATTAGATGCAGGAATGCGGCTCGAAAAATGCCGAATAGTATTCCAAACGTACTGGGCAAGAAAATAGATCAGGTACTCCCTCCGGTTCCAAAAAATAAGTCGTTTGGGAATATATGCGGTCAAATTTTAAAAATTTTGGTTCTTGATAGATTTAGATTAGATACATGAAAATCATGTGTGGATTAGTCTTGAAAAATATTTTTTTTATAATATTGTAATTTAATTGGGTTTTATAAATATATTACAATAGTAATTAGTGATCAAAGTTGTATTTTGAGAACCTCGTCGATATCCAAAATAACTTGTTTTGTGAATAGAAAGGAATAGTTAAAAGTGTTTCTTAACCAAACATTAATTGCCATTATCATGAGGTAACCAACGAACAACGTAAGGCATTGGTAAAGCGACCGTATATATTGTTAAACCTTTTCTTTCTCTGATAAAATCACACAAGGAATTTCGTTTTCTTGGTCTGCATTCAACGGTCTATTTCTTACTGATGGAAGGAAAAATTGTTGAAAAATACCCGAATTTGTATATCTCTCCCATCAGTGATTAGTTGATGATAAGATATCATAGTAGTTTATGTAATAACAAATGGGCATTGTCCTTGATAAGTGGATAGTACAAGGGTTAATAAGTGGATAGTACAAGAGTTAGGTGGGGGTGAGAGGGATCATCAGTATTACTGCATCAAATGTATAGATGCTAATATACAGGATTAGGAGCGATCTCCACCGTCCGATCGAAAAGCGGTAGACGAGATCAACTGCTACAGTAAATTACAACAATTCTTTCTCAACCATTGCTACAATGTTTACTTACAATACTACGACAGAGTAATGTTCACATAACATGAAACATTGGTACTGCATTTATTGTGGAGGATCCGAACCTAGGTGGGGATCCCATGGTGATGCATGGTTCTCCTTCAACATAATTTTGTTTACTGCCTTAAAAAAACATAATATACCTTGAAAAAATAACATAATTTTGCTAATGGAAGAGCATTTTCTACACTTCTGGATAAATTTTATGGTACAATTGGCATACTTGAAAATGCGACAAGGACGTCGGAATCGCCTGACTTGCGAATGGGAGACTTGAAGGTTGGAACTGTTCGTGCATGTTAAACTAGTAATTGAATTGAGTTATTTGTTGCCTAGATCGGACAACTCCGATACCTTCTTGTATTCGGAATTTTTCACGCATGTTTTACTTAGTAAGTACTACTCGAGACGAAATCAGAAATTTTTTATCTAAGATGCCATATGGTGATAACTAAATATCGAGATGCCAAGTAAATTTATTTTGCTATTCTACGTGAGTAAATTAAAAACTATATAAAGGTTCCCTGTCTCCGTCCCTGCTCCCCTGAAGGTTGATGTGAGCCAAATGTTGTTTAGAACTCCAGATCTCAAGCAAATCCTAATAATACCTGGTAAAAAAACTGCATGGTTTGCTCATAGATCGTAAGCATGGATAGCTTCTGTATACACTTTTTTACCCATTACTTGCTCGAATTAAAAAAAAAACAAATTTGCAAAAAAAAAAAATAGTTGTTTTTTTTTTTTGCAAAACTAGACTACTTTCACCATTTGAAATGACGAAATTGTCCTGTTGCCATTCTAAATGACGACAGTAGCCTAGAACAGTATAGACAGATCCATGTTAGTTGAAATGGTGACATAGCCCTATCACCACTCCAACTGGCGACAAGACCATATCGCTATTTCAACTAGCGATAAGGATCCCCCGGTTGTCGCCATTTCAAATGGCAGCATAATCTACCTTATAAAAGACTCTAAAATTCTAGTATAACTTACTTTTATCCACAAAAAAAAAAAAGAAAGAGAGAAGGGAAGGGAGAGGAGTAGAGGGGAGTAGAGGAAGGAGAATCTAGCGAAGCACTTCCCGTCCAGTCGTCCACCTTTCATGTAATTTTTTTTAACCGAATGGATTACATAGTTTTAGATGTACGGTTACGTAGTGTAGTATGTTGTACATAATCATTTTCAGTGGGTAGTTTAGTTTTAGATTGTAGAAATCTTGTTTACGGTGTAGTACGATAAATATGTCGGACGCCACCAATTTTAAAATTTACTACGATGAAGGGACTATTCTTGAGGGTCCCAAGGGGATTGATTTGTGTTATTTCTAATTGACGACGGTGATCTTAACAAGACCAGAACAACTTACACGACGCGTTGTGATGCGGTAGTTGTTCCACACATTTGATTTGGACCATACTGTGTATAATATGAGATTAAGTTATCTTGCCAACCGAGCACCACAGAGTACATATTGGGAGTTAGTGCAGCTCAAAAGAACAAGATCATGGCAATCAAATATCCGCAGGGTGAGGAAGGAACAGTGGGATTTTGTCTTTCTGGCCCAAGCATATGCCAAGCCTACTCCTGCATCGGCGACTGAACAAGAAGAGAGTGGTGATGCTGAAGAAGAAGTTGGAGACTTCAGCCACAACGCGACGCACACAATGGTCGAAGGTCCGGGAGTTGCTGATGCTGTCGATGAAGACCGTGTGGAAGGAACTCCTTCAGTTAGGCAAGCTAGTAGGCTTGCTGACGAGGGTGGGGAGCTGGAAGTCCTAATCCAAAGGATGGATTTCGAAGACCAGGACTACATGACATTGTGAGAAGATAAATGATCCGACGACGAGGATAATATGGAACAATAGACCATTCTATTCGAGTGGAACACATACCAGTTCGACAACCTCGTCGTTAACGAAGACTCCCGTGTGCCGTAGTTGTACGACTACAGCGAGGTAAGGCAAGGAGCTATGTACAAATGCAAGGAGGCGATCAAATTCTAGGTTTTGTCGGTGTGGCGTACATTCACAATCATCAAATCTAACCCAAGATACTACGACATGAAGTGCAACATAGAGGGATGCCTTTGACGAGTGCACACATTTCAGCCTAAGTGGGACATCTACTGAAAATTCTCTATAGTGGTCCTTCACACATGTGTCGTCATTAAGTCAATGCAATCCCACAAGAACCTGTCATCAGGCTTCATCGTGAACATCATGTACAATGAGATCGTGAATAATATAGATTTTGAGCCATGATCCATCATTCAGGCGATTGAAGCAAGGTTCCATTACATAATCAGCTATGCCAAGGCGTGTAGGGCAAAATAGAAGATATTGGAATCAAGATTCGGCACATTCGAGGACTCCTACCACAACCTGCCCGACCAACTCTGGGTCATACAGGATAGGAATCTTGGTACTCATATCGCTATTGAAGATTCCACACATCCGAAGTGGGGGCAATAAGAGGGTACTGAAGCGAGCATTCTTCGCCTTTAGTCCATGCATCAATCCATTTTGGCACTACCATCCAATCTTGTGTGTGGATGACATATTCCTGACTGAAAAGTACAAGGACCAGATACTAACTGCAATAGCGACGGATGGGAACAATCAAGTTCTTCTCGTGGCATTTTGCATTCATTGAAAGTGAGAATACAGATAGCTGGTTGTGGTTCCTGAGAAATTTGAGGATTTCTGTTGTACAGGGCTATCCTAACGTATGTGTCATACATGATTGGTATGCGGGCCTGCTGAGTGTAATAACTTAGCTATAATAAGGAGAGAATGAACCACTTCTATGAGTGATCTGCAGAGCAGGTAGTGCATGAGACACTTAGGTGCAATCTTCAGAAGTAGTTCTGCAACAAGGACTTTATGAACCTGTCAAGCGGCTGTGCAACCAGAACCAGCAACGAAAGTTTAACGAATTCTAGAAGATTCTGGATGAGCGGACCTAAACGCGTAGAAGGGAGGCAACCGAAGCATTGCCACAGCTACCCACAGATGGTCCTAGTGTGGTGAGGAAGACGGGGGCGCAAGTGAAATACTTCTCAGACTAGATTGAGCACAAGCCTAAGGAGAAGTGATCGTTGCTACATGACAGGGATGGTGCTTGATATAGTGTCATGACAACTAATCTAATCGAGGTGTACAATTGAGTCATGCGCGACGCCAGGTGCTGCCCTTTGGTTGGTATTATGGAGGCAATTCTCCGCGGTACCACCAATTTCTTTGTTGACAGAAGCATCAACGCGTTGCCCGCCATGACAAATGGTAAAGTACTGTGCTCTGCATTGATCACCAAGTACATGGAGGAGAAGAGCAAGAAAGGTGAGATGCACCGGGCATTCAAGATGGACACAAGAGAGCTTCGCTTTGAGATACTATGTAGGGATAAAAGACGACGCAGGACGAATCGCGAGAGGATCACCCACGAGTGCATGCTACACCACACTAGTTGCGTATGCACTTGCAACAAGCCTGTTCTTCTGTGTAGGCCATACTCACATGTCATGGCTGCATGTTCGACGGTGGCGTAACATCTCGGGCAGTACCTCTCTGATTATTTCAACAAGGAAGAGGTGATGCAAACCTAGAGCGCAAAGTTGTATGATTACGGCGTGGTTGGTCGTTTCACTGGTCATCCGACTTGGGAGTAACTTATCTGGGCCTCGGACATTGATAGGCTGAATGCAAAGGTTGGTCGGTGACAGGTACGACGTATCAGGGACGATATAGACGAAGCAGAAATCAGGCGTCGTACAAAGAAGTACTCTATTTGCATAGAGTCTAGTCACATCTTCAAGAAATACCCTACAAGAAATCTACAGGATGAATGAGACATCGACAGTCCGGACGGCGCTACGGGGACCTCATCTAACCGCCCCACTCGAGGCGGTCGACATGGTGGACATTGAGGTCGCGGCCACATGAAAGGTTCATCTTGTTGAAATATGTGGTGCTCAATGCTTTTGTGATATCATTTTGATTTGTTAAAAAACCAGGTGATGATGTTGTGTTGAATGTTTTGTAATATTAGTGTGATTTGTCGAAAAAATATGCAAGGATGTTACGCGGAATGTTCGGTAATATCATTGTGATTTGTCGATAAAAAATATGATGACGTTGTTCTGAATATTTTGTAATATTATTGTGATTTATCCAGAAAATATATGGTCAAAAATATAAATTAAAAAAACAGACAGAGGTCTCCGTCGTCGGTTGAAATGACGACATTCTGTTATTGCTATCACATTCTCACTCTTCAATTACGGATTGGGATCCTCTGCATTAAAGGATTCAATACAGATAATCTATAGTGCATAGTATTAGAAGCGATCTCCAAGCGTCCAATCAAAAATCAAAGGATGAGATCCGCCGCTATAGCGTTTTGTGTGTTACAGTAAAACACCACTTAAATATTTCACTGTTGCTACAGGATTCACCACATTATACTGTAGAATGCCGTTCACGCACTCACAAAAATATTGTTCGCACAGCACCGCAGAAGATCCGTATCCATTACAGATTACACCCTGCCTGTGCAACTATTACCTGCGTCAAATATCTGACAAGGTCTTTGCCCCAGCTAGGACAGTCTCAGATATATGCATGACATGGTACAGGTCGGATTTTTGTCAAATTGTTTGACCTCTTCAGCATGAACAACCGATCAAGAAGGTTCATGGAAATGTCGCTATGGTACTGCATGCATTCATGCATTTTCTTGGCTGCTTCAGATTTCCCATTTTGAGAGTCGTTTTCCAGCTCATTTTTCCTAACTGCATGCACGGATGGACATTTTCACATGCTTTAATTTGGACTGAACACTGAAGCTTCATAATTTGCACGAGCATGAGTTGAGCTGTTCAAGGTCCACATATACAAGTGGCATGCACGCAGAAGAAGAAGCTTCTTGAGAAAATACTTTAAAACAGTTTGTATTATGTAGTCTAGAAAAAAGTTGGTAGTGCAGTATTATTTTTTACAACCCGTCCTTGTTTTTTGCTATTGATTTCCAGAGGAAACTACTGCAGCATTTATATGGTCAAATCTGAAGGCAATTCTGGAAAACTCTGTAATTTTTTTTTCAGGGCCACATTGAAACGCCTCCCCTGGTTTCTGACCTTTGAGAGCTCCATGGAAATGGTTCACCTGCCACGCATTTCGGCCAATTTTTGGGTCACAATTTGATGCTGATTAATTAGTTGATGGTACACGCTAATATAATCTAATCCATTTCGGTTGCGGACAGATTTGAAAATTAACAAGATGCTAATCGTGATGCTTAGTTATAGGCTGACTAGGTCTATGCTATTCAGTGACCAACATAGCCTTCATATGATTCTTCCTTGGGAGTTGGTGCAATTCCAACTGGGACTTATTAAAAGTTTGTTAATTCTGTACTCAAAAGAGAAGAAGAAGAAAAAGAAAGACATTAGCTATACTAGGTCGTTCAACTTGATCTACAGGGAACCTAGATTGTTTAGATGTACTAGTGTATAACGTACAAAAGCCTGTTTGGCTCGGCTCCAGCGTCTGCTCTTGGTTTTCTAGGCTTCCGGATCTAGTAGGAAATCAAGCTTGTTTCTATTTAATTAGAGGGTTATTTAGATGTATGTCATTGTAAAGTTGCCAGTTTTGAATGAACAATTTTTATTATTTAGCCAATTTTTTAATTTATTTTTACTATTAATTCCTTATCAACTTTGTTTTTAAATCTGACCTTTTTAATCATTGGTGCTTCAGTGTTCAGTCCAAATTTGTGTTATGTGGCATATCTCAAATAAAAAACTGTGCAATGGTATATTTCAAAACTAGCGACTTTAGAGTGGAATATATCTAAATAACCCTTAATTAAATGCTCTTAGGGCATGCACAATGGTACGGACAGCTGCTGTCTATAACAACTCTTCATGTCACCTATAGACAGCACTAAAGACAGCTCATACAATGGGTTGTGGTGATACAGTCGGCTATATGATTGTAGACAACACACAATCTTTAATGCTTTTCTTGATTCTGGTGCTATAGTCGGCTGCAGGATTATAGACAGCAATATTCTCTCTCTTCATTCTCTTTCATCCACGTCAGCAAAAATCCTATGTGGCAGATGCTATAGGCGGCTGACATAAGCCCATTGTACATGCTCTTATGTACTGCGCAGATAAATGGATCACCATACAAGCATTGATGTCTAGAATTGGCTAGCAATTGCCACTCTGAATTTCTGATGCATCACTCCCTATTTAAACTTGTTCCTATTTAAATTCTAGAAGCCATTTAAACCTGTAGCCGGAGCTAGTAGCAAACCAAGCTTGTCCCTATTTGAATTCTCTTATGTGCATCTGTGGAATTTTTTTTTATTTAATCCTTTTCTATTTTTATTTTAAAGTTAATCCCTCGTGACCTTTATTTCCAATTTTGACCCTTTTGATCACGCCACCACCACCCGTGACATGACAGTATTATTTGGTCACACCACCACCAGTAGCGTGACTAAAAGTGCTATTTTGCGGACTTATCTTATGACGTAACAATGTTGTTTTGTTACGCCACGGGTGGTAGCGTGACCAAAATGTCAGAATTGGAAATAAAGGTCGTGAGGTGTTAATTTTAAAATAAAAATAAAAAGATTAATTAATAAAAAAAGTTCGCATCTGTGCAGTGAAAATTAATGGATCACCACACGAGCAGTAATGTCTAGAATTGACTAGCAATTGTCATTCTGATGGATCACTCCCTATCAAAGGAACAGTTCAAATTGACAAACTAGATCGCGTGCCTGTTTTGAATAGCAAAGTGATGGGCAACTCAAAAGCTGTCCACGAACAGGCAGGGCCAAAGGATAAACGCGCATGTACCTGTCTGTCGACATGTCCACGTCGGACAGTAGATTACTGACGGAGTTCTTACATGGACAAGCTATGCCTAATTGCCTATGCATTTAGGCTCAGCCCGATCGTGTTTAATTGCGTGTGCTTGTGTTGTGCTATGTGGCTGACATGACCGTGACAAAAGCGATTATGCAAAGTTAAGCTCACTGCTTGTTAACAGCACGAATAGGATAAAGTTAGTTTTACCAAGAATGTTCTGTGATCTGACCTTTTCTATCAGTAAACTGCTGTAGTTTTCTCTTAATTTCAGAAATGGGTGATAACTGATAACTACTTCTCTTTTGGGAGAACAAGTGACAAGTAGTAGTTACTATCTATTCTGTTAGCAACTTAGGATATATACAATGATATAAATAACTGTTGTCTATAGTATTACTGTATGTCATCTATAGACAGGACTAAAGACAGCCTATACAATGATGTGTCTTTTTACATGTATCTATAAACAGTTCGGGCATGTTTGGATCGAGGCCTGAGAGCCGTGTTTGAGAAAAAGTAGTGTCTGAGAGTAGCCTGAGAAGCAGATGATTTTTGCCTGGTTAGGCAAGTTTGAAAATGTAGTGTTTGGTTGGTAATATATGTTTGGAGATAGAAAGGAGAGAGAAAGAACTAGAGAGAGAGAGAGGAGATAGCTACCTGGCTCAGGCGTTCGTTTTCTGTGTCTAGTCTTCAACTAAGCAAGGCGTAGGCAGCCATCCGGCTTGCTCCAGGCCAGGCCTGCTCTTCGTTAAGGTTCAATCCGAACACACCCTTCCTCTATGTGCAATGCGTCTTGTTTCTTATGTTATGAGAAACGATTTAATTCTCTATGCTCTCCTCTTTCATCCATATCATCTCGTGTCCTACGTAACAAGGCTTATAGACAGTTGACGTTATACTATTGTATTAGTATATGCCATTAGATCCCAATTGATCCAAGAAATATATACTGTATGTAATAACCACTTCCTAGAGAAATGAATATCCATTTCAAATATTGAAATAAAGATAGACGACCGAGCATCTCAGCCACAAGGCGGCTGGCCTGTATGTACTACATAAACCTGCAAATACCCCTACATGCATATGCCCACTTGAAGATTAATTAAGCACAAAATACGAAACGCGCGAAAAAAAAACCATAGCAAAGAACCATATGAAACATTACAAAAGCATGACTCATATGAAATCATTGAAATCCTTAACATACATTAGGATTGACCCTGCAGCCAGGAGCGAACCTATGTCAAAAAAAATAAGCAGGGATACAAGTAGACTGTCGAGATATCTCTGTTGAACTGCACAGAAACACAAATAGTTAGATATTAGACTACTCACTAAAAACTAAAATTTAAGTCCTCGCGGCGGCACCCGATGATAAACCCAATCACGCTCCTTGACGACTTTCCGTTGCGTGTGAGCACGCACCATGGAGTAGCCACATAGGCTATCCACATCACAAATTGCAAGGAAATTTTGTCCACACGGCGACGAAATATCCCATCCATCCCTCCCATAAAATATGTCGATCGATCTACAGGTGCAGCTTTGGACTCTTGCTCCCAATCTTCAACGAACGAAAAGCACGAGACGTGCAGCAGTACATGATCGATCGCGTGGATCATTATCCTCTGGTTAATCGTGGTTAATTATTAGGTACGTTAGGCATGATACGATCAAACTAAACCTATGGGCTGGTCTGCGAATATGTTGACTTTTGACTAGCTTGTTGATCTCTCTCTGCTTAACGGAAACCGAGTATAGTTGTTGAGTTGTTGACCCCCAACGGAAGAGAAAATGGAGAAGAAAGGGATATATGTGGCTGCCCAGGCTGGCTACCCGGATATTTTATAGTTGAAATTTGATATTTTTTTCTGTTGAAAGTTGGATTTTTTAGATGAAAGTAGAAAATTTTGAGTTAAAAGTAAAGTAATTTGAGTTTAAAGTTACCGATTTCAAGTTGATAGTTTTCAACTATGTTATTGACATCTTTCAAATTTTTAGAGTTGAAAGTTGAATTTTTTTAAGGTGGAAATGAGAAATTTTGATGTATGAATATGATTCATGCATGCACGAGTTGCATTCTTTCAATCCGCAAATGCATGAATGCATGGTCGTTGCGTGTTGAAACGCAATGACATGATAGGCCGTTCATACATATAAATTAAGAAATCATGTTTTATCTATCTGAACCACGGCTTGTTTATAATCAAGAATCAAAGCTAGTAAACCACCAGGGTCAAAAAGATCGAAATGACTGGATCATATATATCCATACGTGCGTACGTAGAAACTTAATTACGATCGAGCTTAACTAATCAATCAGGAATGACTAATGACAGTACCTGCAAAACGAGCACGCACGCACGCGACGTCGCTATCGTACGGTTGCAGGATCGACCAGAGCTTGAGCGAGTTTTTGGTTAGTCTCTTCGAAATGAAATAGAAAAACTAACTCAACCGAATTCAAAATAACAAAAATAGTATTTTTTTACTGTGCTAATTTTCCACGGAAACCACGTGCTCCCCTCACACACCGCGGTAGACGACCTGTTGTGCTCCCAGTGGCCTGCTCGTGTTCCTGCCGCCACTACTAAAAAAGGCACATACTAGACGCCTCATGACAGATGGTTGATCAAAATCGTCTGTATTACATGACATCACAGACGATTTTGGTTTAGTGACCATCGTGTTATCGGTCGCGCTAAAACCATCTCGTGAATGTAATATCACGATGGTTCATGATAAAACCGCTCGTAAAGTATCGCTGCATCGCTCGTAATAATAAAATTCTGTGATATTGCTACATATCACAGACGGTTTTATGTTGGAAACCGTCTGTGATACTTCACAGACTGTTTTTAGTAATAGCCGTCTGTGATATTACTCCATGTCACAGACGGTGCGTCGTTTTGCTCGCTTACTTATCATCTGTTGCAGTGTACTCCTCAACAGTTTTCTTCTCCGTCTCTGGCGCTACGGTGAGTCCATCGGCGCCAATCTGTGCCCGGTTTTTAGTATCGTCTCCCCTCACTGAGCCCACTCGATCGATCGTGTGGTCTATTTTAGCTATTGTCACCCACGCCGAGCTGCATGTCACCACCGCCGTCATCGACGTCAACTCTTCTCCGGTGAGTGCTCGACCCCACCAAGGTCGATTTTCCCACCAATATGTCCCTCTAAAGCTGTGCATGTGCTTCGTTTCAGTTTATTTCCACCAAGATGACCTGTCACCAAGGAGCTTGCCGCCGTCGCCTCTGTTCACCGATGACTAGCCGCCTTGGACCTTCCCCGACCGACTTCATTGACACCTTCCTCGTGATCGAGGTGAGTTACTGGAGCATAAGCATCCTTTAATTTGAGTAGTTTCGGGCGTTTACGCCGAAATCGCTAGTGAAGCTCATGGCCACCCTTTTATTTATTTTCAGGGTTTTCAACACAAACCATGTGATGGACCGAAGCAGGATGTACGCTAAGAACCGTGTGAGTGAAGAGTACATTAATGGCGTGTGTGCTTTTACAAGAGCCGCCGAGAGGGATATGTTGAATAAGGGGGCGGAATATATGTACTGTCCATGCATTGACTGCGAGAATCTGAAGATGTTTGACAACCAAGCGCAGATCCAATCACATTTGATTCGAAGGGGTTTCAAAAAGGGGTATACACGTTGGACTAGTCACGGTGAAGAGCAGATTATACAAGAAGGTAGTAATAATGACATCGCCGACGAAGTCAACGATATGCCGCCGGATGATGTCGATTATGGTTCTATCTAAAGCCGTCTGTGATAAGGCAGATATCACAGACGACTCTATCTACAAACTAAGGCAGATATCGCAGATGGTTCTATCTACAAACCGTCTGTGATACATATATCACAGACGGTTATTTATTGGAACCGTCTATGATGTCTAACCCTATTTATATTCAGACTCTAGGGTTTGCCGCCCCCCACTCAAACGATTAAGTTTCTCTAACATCCCTCCTCCCCCGAGCCCGTCGCCCCCTCCCCCGAGCCCGCCGCCTCCTCCCCGAGCCCGTTGCCTCCTCCTTGAGCCCGGCGTGCCTCCTTCCCCGAGCCCGTCGCCTCCTCCCCGAGCACGAGCCGCCGCTTCCCGAACCCAACGCCCCTCCTCCCCTTCGACGCCGCCCTGTTGCTCCGGTGCTCCCTGCTCGTCCTCCCCTCACACATTGCTCTGATTGCTTGGCTTTGATTGCCACCTGCTTCGTGAGTATCACATCATTTCAATTTTATTACCCCTTTGCATTTGATATGTTCATATTGAAATGTGGTGTGGTGGGCTTGAGAATCTTATGATAATATGTTGATTTGTGACAGAATCTCTATTTCTCTTGAAGATGTCGTCCGCTCATTTTTCGTCATCGTCGCCTCATGCGTCTGATGTGCCGTCTTCTAGAAAATCCAAGCCTAAGAAAAGAGGAATATCGAAAAGACCGGAGGGCCGATTTACCATCACGAGAGTCCATGTGTCTGGGGCCCCTCTGAGTCCTCCCCGAGCAATGTCCGCATTCCGGACAACGGTCGGAGTAGTTACACGCGAACGGGTCAAGATCACCTATGATTCATGGAAGGAGTACACCAAAGTTAACAATCACAAAGCTGTGCTGCTGAAGGAAAATTTTAAATCGTTCGAGATACTAGAAGAACACAAAGCCTCCGTGCAACGATACGCATTGCTAGAGGCGTGCAAAGCGTGGAGGAACTTCAACAGCACGCTTATCAAGGATTACATGGAGAAGGATTTGACGCCCTTCCAGAAGTATCCGGTCGTGGAGGAGTACTGGGAAGACTTTGTGGCGAAGAAGAAGACAAATGATTTTAGGATTGAAAGTGAGGCGCACAGGGCCCTCCAGGCAAAAAACACGCACCCCCATAGACTCGGCACCACTGGATATACGGGTAAAATCGCGCAATGGAGGGATCAGAACGAGTGTGCATGCCAGTTGGACGCCTCCCCGCCATTTGCCAGCATCACTGATGAGCGTTCCCAACAGTGGCTAAGGGCGAGGTTATCTACCTCGTCTTCGAGGGTCATCTCCTTTCCAAACCCCGCAGACGTGGAAGTGTTATGGCGCATGGTAAGATATCGAACTACCTAGTTTGTAATTACTCGATAACTTCATAGGAAGTGAAATAATATGTCGGGCTCTTGCAGGAAGAGCTGAGTACTGCACAATCTTCCCAAGGCTCATTCCAGGCAGGCATGGAGAGAGATATACTCTCCGTGGCCCTGGGAAACAAGGAGCATCCGGGTCGCACGAGAGGCATTGGTCTTTATATTGATTGGAACAAAGGATTCTCAAAGGACTCCGAGACGTACCGGAATAGAAAGAGAGCTAAAGCCGAGCGCGAAGCAGGGATACGAGAGGAGATTCGTGCATCCCTTAGAGAAGAGATACGAGATGTCATACGAGAGGAGATTCGTGCATCCCTCACAAATCAGTTGGAAGCCCCCGCCGCTACTGTGTTAGCTTGCCCCCCAAACGTCCGAGTAGCTGCGCATCCAACCATAACTTAGAAATCAATAACAGATTTCCTGTTGATGACATCCTAGTAATAATTATTATCCCTGGAATGCTCGATCCATTGATAGGCCTGTTGGAGTAGCTAATTTTGTATCGTTATATAAGGGGCTACGAAGTGCAAGCTCTAAGTGAGATGTGGCTCCATTGCCCTGGATGCTGCTTGGGGCCAGGCGTATCCATCCGGTGTCGGGGCCTTGCTGCACGGTGTAAATATAGCGTCGGGTTTCGCAAAAGTGAATGTAGACGGTGTTTATACCAATCTCGAGGTCGTGCAGCTCGAGAAGCCCCCAAACGACGAGGTCATGACTTTAGGGCAAGCCATTGGAGCATTCATCCAGTGGCCCAAGAGAGACATCTGCTTGGAGCTACCTGCACCGGTGTCAACTTCACAGATGTATCGCACGAGCCGATCGCACCGGTGGCAAGGGTCCGGTGCATCAGGTGCATCTACACCTCATGCTCGGTCGACTCTCGTGAAGTCGACCTATACAAACCGACGCAGCAAGGGCAAATCGAAGATGGTCGACTCCTGTTCTGATATAGTACCCTTCTTGCCACTAGCCTAGAAATTCGTGCTAGGCGAGCCGTTGGTCGAGAAGTTAGACAACCCTACCATAGGATTAGCTTGCACGAGATTGTAGACATGGTACATTGAACAGGCCAACAAAACGGATGGACAACGATGCTCGGGTGTCACCGTCAAGTTCAAGAAGGATCATTTTAACACGAGGCTCTAGACTGTGTCTTCACGGTAACGTTCGTGCAATACCGATAAATATAATATATAACTCCTTGCTTTTGTGTGTGTGTGTGTGTGTGTGTATACACATACATACATGATTGTTGAAACCAAAGTAAGGCATTCACCGGTAGGTTTCCTCGACCCACACATGGTCTGCGAGCAAACTATCAAGGAGAATGCACAATTCGTCGAGGATTACGTGACAGACTCATTGCTGACTCACCGCAACAAGCAATTCATACTTTTGCCCTACAACCAGGAGTAAGTGCTGCACTAGTAGCTATATTTGTTGATTTGTACTTTATAAGCAACACCAACTTAGGTTTAATGATCATGGCGACATACCTGTGTAGGTTCCACTGGATTCTAATTGTAATTATACCAAAACGGAACTTGGTAATATACCTAGATTCCCTAAAGAGGGCCATGTAACATCCCAAGGTTATGTTACCAAAAATAAAATAAAATAAAATAATGATTTTGTTGGATTTTCTGAAATTTGATAGAGTTTCATTGATTTATTTGAAATTCTAAAATTTTAAAAGTCAAACTTAAAATTTATTTGAAGTTCTTGAAGTTTTATTGGATTTGAATTGAAAAATAAAATTTAACTTAATTTCTGGAATTTTTTGAGTTTTTAAAAGCTTTTTCTTAAATAGTTTAAAGCCAAAACAAATTAAATTGCAAAATTAAAAGCCAACTTTGAGTTGGAAATAATTTTATTAAGTCCAAAAATAAATAAGGGAATTTCTGTGAATTTTCCATAATTTTTGGATTTTATTTGCTATTTATAAAAAGCCAAAAGTAATTAACTGATTATTTAAATTGCTAAATCATTTAAAATCTGGAAAATCCTTTGGGCCGAAACCTACTCGGCCCATTTCTTTTTCCTCCCGCGCCCGGCCCATTCGGCCCACCTCCACCGCCGCTCTTTCACTCGCCCCCCCCTCACTCCCACCTTCCGATTTACATCGGACGGCACCAACACTTCCACGCCACTCGCCTCCCCCGCACCGTCGGATGGAAATCCGACGGCTCCGCGCCATCTTCCCCGCCCTCCTTCTTCCTCGCGCAACCGCGCCGCCTCCGCCATTTTCGCCGCGCCCGGAGCTTCGTCAACACCACGATCCCCGCCCCCTTTTCTCACGCGACCACGCGCGCACGAACCCGGCCACCCAACCGCCTCCACCTCCGCCTTCACCCCTCTTCTTCGCCACGATCTGCCGGTTCACCGCGCCTCAGAATCGCCCTCGCCATGCCGCACACGATCTCCCTCTCCGTGACCCTCCGCCCTATAAAGCATGCCCGGAGCCCTCTACCCTCATCTCACCGCCACCACCCTCTCCTCCTCCCTCGCCCTCTTTTGGCCGTAATTCGCCGGCGAAGAGCGTTGGCCGAAGCTCCTTCCGCCGCCGTTTGCGCCGCCGTCACCGCCGCCGCGTCCTCGCCGACACCACCATTCGCTTCGCCAGGTCCTTGCCCACCCGGTGCTCGCACTCACCCGAGCCCAAGGCCGCCGGAGCTCCCTCGCCGCCGCAGACCAACATCGCCGCGCTTTGACTCGCCGCGGCGAATCGCCAGCGTCCGCACCCGAGGTGAGCACCGTGATCAGTGAACCCTCCTCTCTCGTTTGACACCATCCGCACCCCTCGCCATGCCGCCGTTCGCCGGCAAGCACACGACCCGAGCGTCGCCGGAGCTAAGGTGACGTGGCAGCGCCACGTCACTGCCACGTCGCGCCACCTCACGGCCGCGTCAGCGCCACCTCCCTCCCTCCGCTCACGTGGCACGCCCACGTGGCAAGGTCCACCTCTCCCTCAGACACAACCGCCCGTAAACCCAGTCCACCAAAAGCCGAGGCACTGACATGTGGGCCCCACATGTCAGGGTTTTCATTTATTTTCTTTAATTCCGAAAATCCAAGGGCTGATGTCATCATTGCGCAATAAAAGGATTTTCCTTTAGAAAAATAAATCAGGAAAATCTATTAAATTCTGAAATTAGGTTTTAATAGGTTTCAAACTTCAAAAATTCATATCTTTTGAATCCCAACTCCAAATTAGGTGTTTCAAATTGCAAAATTTATATAAAATCATTATCTAGCCAACCACATCAAAATTATTTAATTTTGAGCTCATTTGACACTAATTACTTTAAACCCTAATTCATCATTTCATGTGATTTCAAACTTCGAAAGCTCATATCTTTTGCATCCAAACTCCGTTTGAGCCCATTCAAATTTCTAAATTTGTCTAAATTCAAGATCTAGCTAACTAAACCAAAATTATTTAATTTGGAGTTCATTTGAATTGTTATTTGAATTTTATTTGAATTTGGCTTATTTCGCGAATAGATTTCGACGACTTCGGAAGGTCAGATTTCAACGCCGTTGAAGAGCACATAAGAGGATTGATTTTGACTGTGTGATCATCGTGCTTGTGCATATAGACTACCTGGAGAAAGTGCTTGTGAGTACTAGGTGACCTGTTGAGGAAAACAACATCACCTCAGTATCGGTTAATCTGTTCACCTCAAACGAGGCAAGTTACATTCTTGATCATACTTGCACCTATTATTTAAAATTATTTAAGTTCTGTTTCAAATTATTACTGCATGCTTATTTATATTCAGTAATTTAAATCCTTGTTTTTGAAATTATAGTTATGCCTAAAATCCCTTTGTATGGCCAATTTTGATATCAAATCAAACATATTGTCACCTTAGATAAAAACCTAGTTGATACAATAGTATGGACTGGGATCATTTGAAAAATATTGTGCTTAGCCATGCTTATAGATCACATATGTTTCATTTGGGAATTTCACCAAAAGTCAAATGTTGTTTAAATTGTACCCTTGACATTGGCGTGTCATGGGAGTTTTACAATTGTTTGAAAGATAAAATAAAATGATGGTTTGGACTTGGCGAAATGGTTGTCCGTGGGTGCGAGTTTATGCAGGTTCAACCGGTAGGTTGAGGCCTGTGGTTCTGTTGGTTGTCGCTGGGTCGCTTAAGGACCGGTCTTGAGCCGCATCTTGCTAAGCCACATCGTACTACCACATGTCCTGTATGGGCAGGACCTGGCTGATTAATTTGCAAAGTTCCATCATGATCGTTCCTGTGATGCGGTGGGTGGTCTTTCATGACCTTTGTTAGTCCCACTTGGCGCAAGAGGGGCTCGAACCTGCGGACGGTAGTCCAAAGGGGTGAAACCTTAGCGAGGGAAGGCTATGGTGGAATAGCGCATTGTAAAAGCCTTGACACGCACTCTAGACCGCTACCCAAGGTAGTGAGCGGTGGTATCGACGGATGCCAAACAACTAGAGAATTCATGTCTTGTGGGTAAAGTTGTACAACCTCTGCAGAGTGTAAATCTATTCGAATAGCCGTGTCCACGGTCATGGACATGCTGGCAAAGCCACTCAAAGTTAGACTTTGATTTCAAAATATTTTATAAAACAGTTTGACATGGATGGGTATCCATGAGGAAAGTTATGGGTTGAAGCCCCGGGTTGGTGCCCGTGTTTATGTTGGTGTTAGGTTGGTGCCTACACTATTGTTATCAATTCAAGATCAATTTTAGATTTTATAACACTTGAGCTTTTGAACTTATTATGGTATTCAATGTCAAATGTTGTTTTTGCACAAATAACCCTATAAGCCTTTCTATTGTTACATCTATTTATGCATGTCATTTTGTTAATTGACGGGTGTAACTTGCGAGCACGGAAGTTGTGCTCATCTTGCTTTATGCAAATAAAATTTCAGAGGAGAAGAACTTCGCTACAGGTGTGGATCGTGACGACTAGGCCGCTACCCCAGTCGATTGCCTGTGGCAGATTGCTGGACCCTACTACTTCTTCATCGTCTTCCACTGTGTTTATTTAATGTTGCCCTGTAAGGCTATCTTGTAATCAACTCTGTTGTCATTTAATAAATTTTAGCGTTATGGTTGTGTTATCACACTTGTTTACTGTGTGAGCTAGCCACTGATCATGGGACTAGTTCAGTTATGCACAGAAGATCCGGGATATTAATCTCGGGGTCTTACAAAGTGGTATCAGAGCCATATCGACTGTAGGTCGTGACCTAGTTAGAATGGCCACTAGTTGAAAAACTTCAAAACTTATTTTACCTAACAAGAAAAATAAATTATTCTCTCCTCATCTGGGTCATCTATCTATCTTTAGCCTTCTTACCTAATTCTTCCCTCACAATTTTGTAATATTAAATGAATCATCTTCCCCTTATAAAATTTCTATAGATGGTCAACACGTTTTCTCCCGTTACGAGACCAGAAGACATGAAGTTGTCAAAGAAACATCGTTGTTAGAGACCACGAGCAGAAGGTACGATGTCAGCCCAGCCATATAGTATAAGTTTGCCTAGACTCATTCCGTGTATTGAGTCGTTCCACCAAATTAAGAGTCTTAATTGATAGAACGTTGTGCTTTTGAAAAGTTTATCGGTTGGTTCTTTCGTTTGGGAGTGTTGTTTTGCTCTATCCCCTTAGTTCTTCTTATTTGTCTCTTCCCTATCCTTTGTCTCCTTCCCTAACTCTGGGGTAAAATGCAGATGGTGAACCCTCGTCACCCGGAAGTGGAGCCAACGCCAACAACAATGGAACCGCCCAATCAATGAACCAGAGTGGCGTAGCTTGGTGGCAAATCAAAACCGTCGATCGAATCGCTCTCCCACCCATCAACAGCAATCAAACCCGACAAGCTACAGCTTCCCAAGCTCCAACTTCAACTCCACCACCCCAAAGAACCAGTATGTCAGAATTTATGAGGATGCGTCCACCAACGTTTTCAAGCAGTACTGAGCCCATGGATGCAGATGATTGGCTCCGGGCAATTAGTAAGAAGTTGGACATCGCCCAGTGCACTGATCGTGAGAGAGTGTTGTTTGCTTCACACCAGCTCATGGGTCCAGCTTCCGAATGGTGGGACAACTTCAGCATCTCACATGCTGATGCTCAAGCCATCACCTGGGACGAATTTGTGCGAGCTTTCCGCCATGCACATATCCCTTCCGGCATGATGACTCTCAAGAAGAAGGAATTTCATTCTCTGCACCAAGGCAACCTCTCTGTGAATGAGTACCTGCACAAGTTCAATCAACTGGCACGATATGCACCTAACGATGTTGCTAAGGATGAAGACAAGCAGGAAAGATTCCTAGAAGGACTCAATGATGACTTGTCCGTACAGCTAATTTCCCAGGATTTTTCAGACTTTCAGCAGCTGGTCGACAAGGCGATTAAATCAAGAAGGCAAGCACCGCGAGATGGAGAATCGCAAGAGAAGAATGATCGCACGTGAGTTCAACTCGGAAGTTCTTCCAAAACTAGAGGACTTCATCATATCAAGTCAAATTCCACCAACAAAGAGCAACCTACCAACATGGAGTCCTCCAACACATCTAGTGGTGATCAGGCACAGAAGGACTCTTCCTATGTTCCAGGCATCACGTGCTTTAATTGCCATGAGGTTGGGCATTTCGCCAGTAAGTGTCCAAAGAAGCAAAGAGCGAGAAACCCACCAACCTGTAAGACAACATCATGCAAATGAACAGGAAGCTGCAAAATGCTGAACGAGGACGTCTGTTCAATGTCACAACTCAAATTCTGTCGGATGATGAGCAGGATGTGAACGACGACAATTCCAGTTGAAGACCTAGCATTTCCCAGCCTTGTATTCCCAGCTTTCTTTCTAACCTCTCCGAATCTCGGGGACGAGATTCCTTTTAAGGGGGGAGTTTTGTAACATCCCAAGGTTATGTTACCAAAAATAAAATAAAATAAAATAATGATTTTGTTGGATTTTCTGAAATTTGATAGAGTTTCATTGATTTATTTGAAATTCTAAAATTTTAAAAGTCAAACTTAAAATTTATTTGAAGTTCTTGAAGTTTTATTGGATTTGAATTGAAAAATAAAATTTAACTTAATTTCTGGAATTTTTTTGAGTTTTTAAAAGCTTTTTCTTAAATAGTTTAAAGCCAAAACAAATTAAATTGCAAAATTAAAAGCCAACTTTGAGTTGGAAATAATTTTATTAAGTCCAAAATAAATAAGGAATTTCTGTGAATTTTCCATAATTTTTGGATTTTATTTGCTATTTATAAAAGCCAAAAGTAATTAATCGATTATTTAAATTGCTAAATCATTTAAAATCTGGAAAATCCTTTGGGCCGAAACCTACTCGGCCCATTTCTTTTTCCTCCCGCGCCCGGCCCATTCGGCCCACCTCCACCGCCGCTCTTTCACTCGCCCCCCCTCACTCCCACCTTCCGATTTACATCGGACGGCACCAACACTTCCACGCCACTCGCCTCCCCCGCACCGTCGGATGGAAATCCGACGGCTCCGCGCCATCTTCCCGCCCTCCTTCTTCCTCGCGCACCGCGCCGCCTCGCCATTTTCGCGCGCCGAGCCGTCAACACCACGATCCTCGCCCTTTTCTCACGCGACCACGCGCGCACGAACCCGCCACCCAACCGCCTCCACCTCCGCTTCACCCCTTCTTCGCCACGATCTGCGCCTCTGCTCACCCGCGCCTCAGTAACCGCCCTCGCCATGCCGCACACGATCTCCTCTCCCGTGACCCTCCGCCCTATAAAAGCATGCCCGGAGCCCTCTTACCCTCATCTCACCGCCACCACCCTCTCTCCTCCTCGCCTCTTTTGGCCGTAACGCGGCGAGCGTTGGCGGCTCCTTCGCCGCCGCTTGCGCCGCCGTCCACCGCCGCCGCGTCCTCGCCGACACCACCATTCGCCGCGGTCCTGCCCACCCGGTGCTCGCGACTCACCCGAGCCCAAGGCGCGGAGCTCCTCGCCGCCGCAGACCAACATCGCCGCCGCTTGACCTCGCCGCGGCGAATCGCCGCGTCTCCGTGCACCCGAGGTGAGCACCGTGATCGCGAACCCTCCTCTCTGTTTGACACCATCCGCACCTCGCCATGCCGCTGTCGCGGCAAGCACACGACCCGAGCGCCGCCGGAGCTAGGTGACGTGGCGGCCACGTCATCGCCACGCCGCGCCACCTCACGGCGCGTCGCCGCCACCTCCTCCTCCGCTCACGTGGCACGCCCACGTGGCAAGGTCCACCTCTCCTCGCACACAACCGCGTAAAACCCACCCACCAAAAGCGAGGCACCGACATGTGGGCCCCACATGTCGTGGTTTTCATTATTTTCTTTAATTCCGAAAATCCAAGGGCTGATGTCATCATTGCGCAATAAAAGGATTTTCCTTTAGAAAATAAATCAGAAAATCTATTAAATTCAAATTAGGTTTTAATAGGTTTCAAACTTCAAAATTCATATCTTTTGAATCCCAACTCCAAATTAGGTGTTTCAAATTGCAAAATTTATATAAAATCATTATCTAGCCAACCACATCAAAATTATTTAATTTTGAGCTCATTTGAAACTAATTACTTTAAACCCTAATTCATCATTTCATGTGATTTCAAACTTCAAAGCTCATATCTTTTGCATCCAAACTCCGCTTGAGCCCATTCAAATTTCTAAATTTGTCTAAATTCAAGATCTAGCTAACTAAACCAAAATTATTTAATTTGGAGTTCATTTGAATTGTTATTTGAATTTTATTTGAATTTGGCTTATTTCGCGAATAGATTTCACGACTTTGAAGGTCGATTTCAACGCCGTTGAAGAGCACATAAGAGGATTGATTTTGACTGTGTGATCATCGTGCTTGTGCATATAGACTACCCGGAGAAAGTGCTTGTGAGTACTAGGTGACTGTTGAGGAAAACAACATCACCTCGATGTCGGTTAACTGCTCACCTCAAACGAGGCAAGTTACATTCTTGATCATACTTGCACCTATTATTTAAAATTATTTAAGTTCTGTTTCAAATTATTACTGCATGCTTATTTATATTCAGTAATTTAAATCCTTGTTTTTGAAATTATAGTTATGCCTAAAATCCCTTTGTATGGCCAATTTTGATATCAAATCAAACATATTGTCACCTTAGATAAAAACCTAGTTGATACAATAGTATGGACTGGGATCATTTGAAAAATATTGTGCTTAGCCATGCTTATAGATCACATATGTTTCATTTGGGGAATTTCAGCCAAAAGTCAAATGTTGTTTAAATTGTACCCTTGACATTGGCGTGTCATGGGAGTTTTACAATTGTTTGAAAGATAAAATAAAATGATGGTTTGGACTTGGCGAAATGGTTGTCCAGTGGGTGCGGAGTTTATGCACGGTTCAACCGGTAGGTTGAGGCCCGTGGTTCTGTTGGTTGTCGCTGGGTCGCTTAAGGACCGGTCTTGAGCCGCATCTTGCTAAGCCACATCGTACTACCACATGTCCTGTATGGGCAGGACCTGGCTGATTAATTTGCAAAGTTCCATCATGATCGTTCCTGTGATGCGGTGGGTGGTCTTTCATGACCTTTGTTAGTCCCACTTGGCGCAAGAGGGCTCGAACCTCGCGGACGGGTAGTCCAAAGGGGTGAAACCTTAGCGAGGAAGGCTATGGTGGAATAGCGCATTGTAAAGCCTTGACACGCACTCTAGACCGCTACCCAAGGTAGTGAGCGGTGGTATCGACGGATGCCAAACAACTAGAGAATTCATGTCTTGTGGGTAAAGTTGTACAACCTCTGCAGAGTGTAAATCTATTCGAATAGCCGTGTCCACGGTCATGGACATGCTGGCAAAGCCACTCAAAGTTAGACTTTGATTTCAAAATATTTTATAAATCAGTTTGACATGGATGGGTATCCATGAGGAAAGTTATGGGTTGAAGCCCCGGGTTGGTGCCCGTGTTTATGTTGGTGTTAGGTTGGTGCCTACACTATTGTTATCAATTCAAGATCAATTTTAGATTTTATAACACTTGAGCTTTTGAACTTATTATGGTATTCAATGTCAAATGTTGTTTTTGCACAAATAACCCTATAAGCCTTTCTATTGTTACATCTATTTATGCATGTCATTTTGTTAATTGACGGGTGTAACTTGCGAGCACGGAAGTTGTGCTCATCTTGCTTTATGCAAATAAAATTTCAGAGGAGAAGAACTTCGCTACAGGTGTGGATCGTGACGACTAGGCCGCTACCCCAGTCGATTGCCTGTGGCAGATTGCTGGACCCTACTACTTCTTCATCGTCTTCCACTGTGTTTATTTAATGTTGCCCTGTAAGGCTATCTTGTAATCAACTCTGTTGTCATTTAATAAATTTTAGCGTTATGGTTGTGTTATCACACTTGTTTACTGTGTGAGCTAGCCACTGATCATGGGACTAGTTCAGTTATGCACAGAAGATCCGGGATATTAATCTCGGGGTCTTACAGGCCACATACAACTTCACAGTTATTCGAGAATTAATCAACAGGTAAACAAATTTCCTCCATAGATAACTCTATTATACAGTCTTTCCTTCCTTTGCAATGGTTAAGGCTAAGTTTTTGGAATCACGTAGGTCGTTCAAGACATACTATCCAAAAGGAGGGATATGCAAGGGAGGGACCCTGCGACACGATCTAAATTTCCCGGTATTCCTAGTACACATTAATCCTATAAACATTTCATAGTAATGCCTCTCAAACGAACCAATTCTATTTTTACAGTGCCACCAGCAGCCGCCGCCCTGCAACCTCTGTGGATTCTATGTTTGCCACAACATGGACCTACTCGTCGGTTCCGCGATAACCAATGATCATCAGGTTTGTCAATCTTGCAATAATTATTTCATACTTATCAATTTATAAATGCACGAATTTAATCTTCGTAGCGACATGTTACGACAATTGCGGAAACTGCGTTGGAAAAGTACCAGCTCATAAAAATTCAAGGACAGCTTGCGGCATTCTTGAACCGTGAGGTCATAAATCTAGATGGAAAGTTCCATAATGTAGATTGAACTTGATTAAGATAAGATATTGAACTTAACGGTACATATGTGTAAATGTACATGAATGGTTAATTTTAGTTAATTGATTTGTTACTTGTTTCTGAAATGAATGCGAAATGGATGTGCTTGTTTCTAAAATGAATGTGAATTGGATGTATACAACTTGTTGTGTTTCAGCTTGTTTCAGAGGGCATGGTTAGCATTTCCTGATGCTAGCCAATAAACGGAAATAGATTTGTCAATACAAAAGAATATCACAAACGGTTCTTTAGAACATAGTCTGTGATGCATCATCTCTCACAGACGGTTTAATCTACAAACCGTCTGTGATGCATCAGATATCACATACGGTTTCATCTACAAACCGTCTGTGATGCATTAGATCTTTTGAACCGTCTGTGAAGATCTTTTCTGTGAAGATCTTTTCTGTAGTAGTGCACGGTCTGAGAGCAAACATATCGCCTGCCATGGTCTAGAAGCAGAATACATGACTTCCATGGCAAATTAGCAAGGTAGATGTGTTATTTTTATCATTTTGAATATAAAGGACTAGTTTTGCTATTGTAAATAAAAAACGTACCATTTCAGGAAGAAAAACCGTAGCTTAATTCCCTCTGGTCGATTGATCGATCGCCTGTAGAAGAAGCCGCCACTAGCTTTGATTATTATAACGGGATGTGATTAGCAAATTATAACTAGGTTAGACCATTTCACACTGCTATGATTTGACGCACGTTTTGCACGTGCCGTACGTCCACGGCCTCTTCTGGGTTAGTACGACTGTACGAGAGTACGTTGTTAGGCGAAGCGGATAGGAATTATTACGCGTTGGTATCAGTGCTAATACTTTTGTCAAGCAAAGTAAGCAACAAGGCCAATGCTAGTACACACCATGGAAAACTCTGTAGGACCACGTTATCGTGTGGTTCAATAAAATTCTATACTGGTTATTTTTTTTGAATTTATCTAATTTTCAATGAAATTTTAATTTTAATTTAAAAATTAGATATATTTTGTCTTTACATATGAAACATTCAAGTTCCAATTTAAATTTTCGTTTGAAATATTCGGTAACTAACAGATATCGGTTCTATTGGTGGGTCCGATAAAATTTTCCCCGGTACACACAGCATGGGCAATTGCGACTGATCATATATATGGCTCAATGCCTCAACGTTGTACACACAGCTAGCTTTTTTTTAGCCCAGATTCCACTAGTTAGTTAGTATATAGCTTAAGACTCAAACAACCTAGAGGTTACGCGATACAATCCCAATAATCCCATAATTAAGCTAACTAATAATCCCATAATTAACCAAACTACACGTAATCGTTGGGAGTCAAAACTCCATAAAAGCAAGATGCCCTGTATGAAACTCTCTTGTTGGATGAATGATGCTAGGGTCTTTTTCTTTTCTCTACCTTACTTTATATTCTTATTGTGTCCTATCAATTGATTAAATTGGGATTACGTCAGTGTCATTAGTCATCAACTCCATTAGGACAGGGGTTTTTCACATATAGATATATAGGTGATTGTACAGCACCTTGTCGTGTCACACCTGATTACTCCTTTTTTATATTTTAAATAGTGGTATTCCATGTCCAATATCACGATCAAAGTATGGAGGTTAGAATACATATATAGAATAATGATGAATAAAAAAAAAGAGAAAAATCATTTAGGAGGATAAAGAGCAGATGTAGCCAAGTGGATCAAGGCTGCGGATTGTGAATCCGCCATGCGCGGGTTCATGGATTTATATTAATCGGGATCAAGGCAATGTATGATGACATTGCCATTGCCAAATATACAATAATTAATCTAGTGGATTTATTTTAATCGGGAGGAATCCGACGATAGCTTGTCCGGCGTAGTTAGGGATGCACATCAGTGCACTTTGCCGAATTGAATGTTTATATTCTGCTTTCATCACAAATCAATCCATGTCATCACTACTAAACAATACTCATTAGTTTACATGTCATAATGGAAGCTACCGAAACTAGTAGTATTTCTTGATTAAACTAATCATGTTCATTTCGGTACTGACTGGAAGACAAGATCACGAGTACATAATATCTTCTTACTTTGAGTTCTCAGCTGGTACATTGTACTGTGATGCTGTGCTTCCCTGATTATAATAATACCATTAAGTACTAAACAAATGACCTTCCCATACTCTTCGTTGATTTATGTAATTCCAATACTCTGTAGAGACGTACGCCATATCATTGAACGTGTGCAAAGCAAAACTTCATGCCGTCCGTGTGTGTCGGTGCAGAAGCTTCACTGATATTGCATCATAGGACGACAAAGTGAAGTGGATCCTTTTGTTTTCGTCATCTCTTTTTAAAGTCAAAATCGGCTTAGTAAAGGGTGATTCTTGAAATTGAAACTGACTCTAGGGTTCTAGTCTCGCTGTGGAATGAACAGCACGGCCAACGCTCAGCCAGGGGCGGAGTCAGCGCCCGCCTGGGCCTCGGGCCAACCCAAGATATTTTAGCTCAAGCTACACAGTACATGGTGGCATTTAGTAGTTTTGGTTGCAGGTTTTTGCTGGGCCTCAGGCCATTGCCCGAGAGGCCCGAGGCCCAGTTCCGCCCCTGCGCTCAGCCATCATGGCCATTCTGGAGGATATTGCACGGGAGTGTTAGTACTTCACTGAGTTCAAGATTCAGGTAGCTCGTAGATCAGCTAATGCCGCGACACATGTACGCGCCTTGCAGGTGACGAGGATTTTTGACCAGGTTAATCTTTTCAGTCAAAGTCAGAGTCTTTGTCAAAGTAGGCCCACATGTCAAAGGCTATCTTTGTAACTGTTATGAACTTACAACCAGTATTTAAAAGGAGTTTTAATACCCTTTACTACGGCTCAACTGGTTGACGACCGGTTTGGGCCATAAGATGACTAGCTGCGGACATCGTCCAACCAATTATACGGTTTTGGACAGTTCCCGACTAGCAAACTAGTGGGGGACATGCCAGTTTCCCATATGACTAACGGAAAAGCAGTTATTGGCATATCTAGCAACTTTCGACAATTGGCTAAGAGACGTGCTGGTTCAAGATTCTATTGAAGAACGTGCGTGAAAATTAGAGATATCTTTAGCAGCATTAACTATCACCCCTTCAATAACTATAAATGGGTTAGCCCACATGCTCTGTAATAATATAGATCCAGTTATTACATTTTCAATCACGATCATTCTATAATATCCATTGTATTTTCATACAAACATCCAGTGTGCCCACAACAATAAAGAGTCTGTCTTTGATAGCGTTCTCACAATATTTCCCATATAAGTTCGATAGGGAACCCTGTATTCCGATCATTGACAACAGCCAGCAGGCGACATGAGCTCCCTGAGAATCACTTGGGTGAACAGGATTCCTTCCTTCCTTTGTTCTCATGTAGTGGATAATTGTAACTCTGTTCTCATGTAGTGGATAATTGTAACTCTGTTTTGCGTAAGGAATAAAGTTATAGCTCTACTGGTTTTCAAAAAAAAAAAGGAGCAAATGCGAAAGCTAGTAATGAAATGGACGAGGATCTTCCTAGCGTACAAGGCATTCTCGAGACATGGATCAAGGAAATGGACGGCTCCGATTAGGCCATCGTACCTAGCAGTTGATCTAGTCCATTCATTGTTTGACTACATATGGCTGGAAAAGATCACCCAGACACCCACATTTTCCCCAATGTTTCCCCTTTCATGAACTTTTTGTACAAATAAAGATTTCTCTCGATAGATGGACTAGAGAGAAAAAAAAATATAGTAGCACATGCGGCCAATCCCGGGTCTACGACTAGGGAAAATAAATCTTCTGAGAAGCGGCCTCGGTGAGGACCCTCGCATCCGCCGTTCATCATCTACAATGATGAAAGGGTGGGAGAGATCGAACGGTGAGAAAGGGAATTTGCTTCCTCGTCTAGGCCACTAAAACGCAATGCCTTTACCAATTGGACAACAGCTGGCACGTGTGTAGGTAGTTCTTGCTATGTTTTTATATGTCTCCACGGGTTTTTCATTTCTATGCGCATTAACCAACAAATTACTCATGCGGAACGGTGTCAATAGTAGTAAGTCCAAATCAAATTCTTTTTTTTTTTTTTTTTTTTAAAAAAGTTTTCACTCGATACATTCTATTGCAGTACTATACTCCTCTCCCTACTTATCATAACATTGGCTACTAAGCAAATCACATTCCCATAATTCCTTTGATATATGTAGTTCCTAAAAATGTTGCAGGAATGACATGTCGTCATTGAACACAATGTGTGTGGGCCAGTGATTTGTCTGGACCACTAAGTTAAAGGAATGAAATGTTATTCCTTGAAAAAAAGAATATGATGCTTGCAAAGATAATTAAACTCCATGCCTAGCCAAAGTGTGTTGGGAAAGGGTGGGACAAAAAAGATGGAACTATGGAGTACAGAAACTTCACTGATATGGCATCATAGGACGACAATGTGATGTGGTTCTTGGAACCATCTCTCGGTAGGTGGTCGAATTGTTGGTGACACGCAACAGGCGGTACAAGGAGGTCTTATTTAAAAACTAAAATTCTATCAGAAGTAGTTTCGGTGTTATACCCAACAACTCTCTAATGCAGGGTTTATCAACAATCATATTTCTTTTTACGAGATAAAATGTAAAAAAAATACTTCCACGCGGACCAATCACGGGACTCCGTCCTCCTAGTTTAGCCACAAATGCCCAGTTGGACTACAAACCGGCATGTGCGCCAACCTTAATTCTTCAAATATCTGAAATTTCGACGGGTTTTCCCGTTTCAACTCGTGCGCCACAACAAATCGATCGCCCAATCCACGTGGAACATCTAGCTCTCGCTGAAAAATATCAGTGAAAATGACGTCAATAGTAGTAAGTCCACATCAGATTCACCAGAGCCAGCTTGACGGCCAAGTGCGGTAGCATGGGTTCGATGTATAAACGGTTTACATTTGAAACAGATTACAAGCTCCCAGCAGCAGCAACTGCCGGCTACCCCAAGTCAGACAGCCTTAATTTCTTTTCCTTCCATTCACATGCGTATCCTTCTTCTTCGTCGTCGCCCTGGTCGATTTCAGATTCGCCGTTTCTTAACGCGTCTCCAACTTTTCATGAGCGGTATGACGCCCTGGGCCCGTTGAGACCTGCAAGAATCAAGGATTTCACGGGGATTCACCAACTAGGCCGGTATGATGCGTACACCCATCGTCTTTTGGCGAATTGCTTGCTTGCTTGCTTGACAGCCAACACGGCGGGTCTTTGGCTGAAATGGCTTCTTTTGTACACGAAATAGCAAAACTAGCATTCGATAGAATGAAACTGCAAAAATAGCATATTTACCGTGCAAACCACCGCGAAAGTCGACATACCACGCGAAACAGTCGCGGAAAACCACCTGTCGCAAACTGAAACCGTGGCGCCAGTGGCGTAGCTAGCCTGTTCCTGTAGGGTCAATTGACCCCACAGTTTTTGCAAAAAAAGTCTAATTAGTATTAGTATTTATAGATAAGTCTATACAAATATAAATATTTTATAATAGTTGACTCCACATGTTTTGAAACCTAGCTACGCCACTGCGTGGCACGTCATCTTCCACGGTGGTTTTACACGATAGATGTGTTATTTTTATCGTTTCGTTCACATAGGACTAGTTTTGTTATTTCATTTCAAAAACAAAAAAAAAAAAAACCGAAAATGCTTCACAGGGCTGCAGTGTTGCCCCGTCTCATACCATGGGCGCACGCCGCACGGACGCGTTTGTTTTTCCATCCTCCAGCTGGGCAGCACAAGATCGAGCGGTTTGGCAAAACTGTTGCCGTCAGGGAGGGGCGCAAGAGAGTCAACATAAGCTGCTGCTTAGCTAGCCGGCTATCCGGTCATCTGGGGTTTAGTCAACCTAGAATCAACCAACTAATAAATTGCTATTGGATTGGGATCCTCTGCATCAAAGAGTCAATATAGAGGATCTACACTGTATGAGCATCAAGAGCGATCTCCACCGTCCGATAAAAATGAAGGCTGAGGTCAAGCGCTACAACATTTTGATACAATGTTTTTCGCTGCATTATAATAGTTGAAGTGCTTCCCTGCTGTTGCTACATCATTTTTGCTACAGTACTACTTCAGAGTACTGTTTACTTTCTCATAAAACACTGTTCATACTGTTAGCCCTCTCACAAAGACACTGCCGACCTTAGAAAAAGAAAAGTTTTTCCCCCTGAAAACTGTAAAAGAAAAGTTGAAGAACAACTTTCCAATTACGTGTTCTCATTCTCAGGTGGTCTTATTTTCACATGACCAAAAAAACAAGTTGGAAGAATGTTAGGTGGCGATCGACCAGAGAAAAGAAAGAGCTCTAAAAGTTGTATCGTTGTGAAACCTTTCCTGGGTCCAAGTCCAACCCAACCGTGTCTGAGCCTGCCTAGCTAGCTGGTGCTGGAGCAAACAAAGGCGTGTGTCGCTGCATGCCCTGAAACGGCAAGCAGGCACCCGACCAGCGAGACCGACCGGTCTGACCGTGTTATTTGTCCCAGTCCGTGTATGTATGTGTGTGTGGCGAATCGTCGACCAAATCTGCTGGTGCGTGAAGAGAGGTTTGACTCAATTTTGATTTGGTCACATGCTTTCACCGCAGCGGTTGGGGGTTGGTGACGAAGGAGGGACATTTGTTCTCATGCACGGACCCTTTCCTTGGCTTCCTAGCCTGTACTGTTACAGAGTCAACATATGATCAATTATACGGTTCTTCTTTTCGTCTGATTTGAAGCATTAGCTTTGCATTAGCTTTGTAAGCATGTTCAACCTAGGATTTGAATGAGAACTGCAGAAGGGTACTATGTGTACAGTAATATGAGTACCATGATTGTTGCACGGCACTGCAACACGGTACACGCTTTTACTCTGGGAAAGAAATTGTGTTTTAGCACAGACATGATAGTATTTGGTCTGAACCATTGGATTTCGACCGGACGGTTGAAAGACGCTCGCAATATAGAGTGCAGAGGATCCCAAACCGAGCTTCTGGGGCCAGCTGGATGGCAATAATGCTGATTGTTGACCTCTCCCTCGACTGGTTTATTTTTGTTCTTTTATTCCTTTTGACCGTATAAAACTCATGTTTAAATAGGACATACTTGGCTGATGGTAACTCTTTCCAGCTAGGGTAAGAGTATAAATTTGGTGTGGGGCCCGCTGGGTAGGTGCATGATGGATTTGCGATGGCTAAATTAATTACCAAGTCAATTCCAAGGTTGGTACGTAGGGTGACATGTGCTTTTATGCATGGATAAATCTACGCTACAGCTGAAGGACAGCTGACCGAGAACGTCGAACTAGTGCTAGCTACTACGAGCAAGCAGTGACGTAGCGAGGATTGTAATACTGTTGGATCAAATACATGATTATCTAGTTATGTGTGATCAATTTTTATAAAATTTTCATTATTTTCTAAAATTTTAGAAAAAAATTTCATTTGTATTGAATGATTCGCAAAAAAGTTGTGGGGTCAATTGGACCCCACAGCTTTAACGTTGCTCCACCACTAACTACAAGTGTAATTTTTATAGCATTAGTGACAGTGTGATGAATCACCTGAAAATTAGGAGAACCCGTGACAGAAGTTAGTTCTTTTTCAGAGCGTGAGGCAACTTATTAGTACAAGCGAGTAGGTTTATAGGTTACTGATCCACATTGGATGTGCAGTTCCAACGAACTTTTTTTTATTAATTTTTTTTTTCAAATTTAATTTTAAAGTTAACATCCGGCGCACTTTATTTCTAATTCTAACCTCTTTGGTCACGTCACCACCCATAACGTGATAAAACAACATTATCACGCCATAGGATAAGTCTGTAAAAACACATTTTTTTGTCATACTATTGGTGGTGGCGTGACCAAACAACACTGTCACGCCATCATTCGTGGCGTGATAAGAGTTGGCCAAGAAACAGGCTGACGTGATAGTGTTATTTGGTCACGCCACGAATGATGGTGTAACCAAAGGGGTCAGAATTAGAAATAAAATGCGTCAGAGGTTAACTTTAAAATTAAATTTAAAAAAAATTAATTAATAAAAAATTCAGTTCCAACCATGCACGTCCTACCCTTAGCTTTTTTTTTTCCTTTCTGAATCTGTTCTAGGAGGTAGGCAGGCAAGCATGCACATGCCTGCAAGGAGACATTAGTGATTTAGTACATGTGATGTTGGCCTGGATGGGCCAGGAAGTTGGGTTAACAACGAGCAGATTTTGGGCCTGAATGGGCTGACAGAAAAGCCTAAATCTTAGTCGGTGTAACAGCATGGGACCCTGAACAAGAGAGATTCTCTGAAATTAACGTCAGATAAGCAGCACAGGAAAAGAAATTCTATGGGGGAGGTCTCAACAGCACGTCCCTCCACTGAATCTCTCTTTAACATAGAGATATCTTCTGAATGTCTCGCGTCATCGTCAGATAAGCAGCAGCACAGGGGTGCATGAATTGCATTGCACCCAGGTGGACGGACAGCAGACGGGCAGAAGAGGGAGACACGAAAACATCATGAGCTAGAAGATATGTTGCCGTCAGAGATCGAAGGCCAAAGATTTCAACTTCAGCAGCTTGGCTTTTGTCAGTTTTTTTATTGTTCCTTTGCGTGCACGAGTTCACTTGCTGACAGATAATCGATGCAGACTCCACAAGGTTGGCAAAGTTCCACTGGTTTTTTCATCTTTTGTGTTGTCCCAAAGTCAAGAGTGGATCGTGATCATCTCCTAGCTAGCTAGCAAGGATCTTTGCCGCGATTTTCCGTCCCATGACAGAATCGTTTCTGTTCATGTTGGAAGAATGTTCTTAGAGCGTGAAAAAAGTCTAAAGTTGCAACCTCCAACTGATGTTTTGGTCTAGGAATTGATGAACTAGCTGGTTAGAGTGTTAGATAGACAATTCCATCAGATAAATAAAGATGATACTCCTACGTTACTAACTAATCTAGCATTAAAAAGCTAACTAATCGGCCCAAAGAAAATCCCCAGAAGCTAGAAAAGAACCCTCTTTCATCTCTTGCCAACTGAAGTTCGAATAGCTTTCTCCTTCTCTAGCTACTTCAGTAGCAGTCGCATTGTCAAACGAAACCAGAAGGAGGTTCATTGGAAGAACCTTGGGTGTCGACCAGAGGAAGCTTAAATTATATATACTATTTCTAGCTTAGTTGCTGTGAAGCCATCGCTTACGTAGCCTACCAAGAAAGGCGTGTGGCAGTCCCAAAACGGAAAACACCCAACTCAGAGGACCGGTCTGATCATGGTCAATTAGCGATTTCCATGGCCGTACTTGTGTTTGTCCATGCAGAAAATCGTTGACCAAATCCGTTTCATGGAGAGTTTTGACTCAAATTTGATTTGCCATCGAACTTGCATGGAGTGTGCAGCTGAAGAGGGTTGGTGACGAAGAAAACTCGAGCTGATAGACAACAATGAGAGACAGCTAAGCCTAGCTTACGATGCAATTACTGAGGGAGATTACACGTATTCTCAACTGTTTGTAGAATAATTGGCATAATGACTGAAATACCAATCCCATTCCAACTCTCGATCAAGCTATCACTGATTAGCTTGGTAGTGTGAGATACGCATGCATCTCCAACCGAACAATGTTTGACCAAATTTTATTCTTAGCGATACATATGAGAGTGTGATTTCTGTTGCACCCCGTTTGGTTTGCAGAATCGAGCAAGGAATTGGTCTTCCTCAATTTCAGGTGTTTGGATGCTCTTGCGAATTGGAATTGGAACCCATTTCCATCGGAATTGAAGTATAACTGAGATAACACACCTACTATTCCGAGCTCAGACCATCTGAATCAGTAGAAATTGAGCACCCATGCTCCTCACGAAAATATCAACCTCCTCCCCATCTCCTTTGTTCTCTCAGGCAAGCCGTTGGGCACTATTGTCGGAGCTGGCCGCAGGCGAGTTCCCATCGCCGCGTCTCCCACCGCGATCTCCCGTTGACCCCTCCACACACTGCAACTGTCGAGGTCCTCTCTGACACCACCGCAGCTATCCTTCCGTCCAATGGCGGACCTAGGACTAAATCTTGGGTATGATGGCTCGTCGCCGCCTTGTTAGGTGCCGCTTCCTCAGTAGGCGTGCCGGTTGCCACCGTTTCCCCGTACACCACTAGAGCTTGGTCATTAGGCCCTCACTTGATGGCTCCATGCAATGAGTCGCTTAATGAACTAATAATAAGTTCAACTAACCTCTTTTATCAGAGAACAAGTGCCCAATAAACTAATAAAATTGACCTTTTTGGAATGTCTTAAGCACTCATGTTAGTATGTTACTCCATCAAGTAGAAATTTCACTAATCTACCTCTATGTTTGCTATCTGGAAAAAAATAAACAATTCTTAGTTCCTTAACTCGCTCAGACACTGTTGCAAACTCTAAATCCATCTACCGATCTTTCGATGGTACGACATTTCCTTAAAGTAGCAAGAACAAATCACACAAGGGAAAACTGAAGCACAAGAACAAATCACATAAGGAAAAACTGAAGCACACAACGAGCGATTAGTTACCAAATAGGGAGAGCTTGTGGGAGATGAGCAACACAAGCTTGGACCTCATGAACCTGAGGGTTGCTCCTCCGCCCTAGCCCCCAGCCGCCGGGGGTCACACCACACACTCGCCACAATGACGCCTCGCCGCTCCTCCACACGTCCGATTGGCTGATTCACGCCGCCGTCGGCCGCCCCAAATCCCCCAATCATGAACCCGAGGGTTGCTCATCCGCCCTAGCTGACGGGGGCCACACTACACGCTCGTCGCAACGCCACCTTGCCGCTCCTCCATGCGCCTGACTGGGTGATTCACACCTCCGCGCGGTCACCCCAAGTCCCCCAATGGTTGCTAGGGTCAGGATGCGCGACGCAAGCACACCATCGCACCGAGTGGCTCCAAGCCTCTCACTCTCGCTCGATGGCTCGGTGTGATTGTCTTCTTGGAGGGGCTCACGTGGTGGGCTCATGGGAATATGGGCTTCACCCAGTGGCCCACAAACTCCAAATCAGCTGGCTCAACAGTGTGGCAAGGACAGGTGCGGCGCAGGCTATCTTCTCCGATGTCGAGGGATACTATGGAGGAAGGAGGGGGTGGGGGTGTTCCCGGCCGGCGGTAGCTCTGCGGACGCCAGAGCTTGCCAAAATGCTGGGTCAGCCCTGCTCCCGTCTTCTACCTCATTGTTGTCGAGGTCCTCTCTGACACCACCGCAGCGATCCCTTCTCCCTCGTCGTCGTCCTCCACCCAACGTCCAGATCCAGAGCCGCTGCCTCTTCTCCATCGTCGTCGTCCTCCACCCAACCTCAATGATGCCTTCTCCTTCATTGCTGGCCTCTACCCAACCTCCAAGGAATTCTCAACCTCGTTGTCGACCGCCATGTCACCTTCTTCCTCATCGCTAGTGTTACAACCTCCTTTTCGTTGGTGCTACAACCTCCTTTTCTCCCTCATCGACGTCCTCACGTGGCTGGCTGCCAGATCTGGAATAGCTGACATCTCTCAAGGAGTAGTGGCGATTCTTCATTCCTGGTGATCGTCCATGTGCTCAACCGTAGATGCTCTCGCCAACACGACCACACCTTCTACCTCATCGTCAGTGCCAGCGTATCTTCCCCCTTATTGACTATAGTGTCGATGCCTCTTCTCCCTTATCGCCGATCAACACCTCTTCTCCCCTGACACTGGTTCCTCCACCTGACGTCCTCGCCGATCTCCAACTCCAGTAGGCTAATGCATTACCATCTTTTCATCTGTGCCGTATCCATGCTCAAGTTTTTATGAGAACATCACATTGGTTTACACTCACATAACAACATCTAAACTTCAATTGATCAATAATAAGGTGAATCTTTTACTTGAGACTTCATTCTTTCATAAAAGAACTTCGATGTAGCCTAATCGGTTAATTGATGGTTGTAGGAATGTTAGATGTATACTTGGTGTCCATCGGGAGGTGAGAGAGGTAGGCACCACAAGGGAGGAAGACATGCATGCACTTGCATTCACTTCGGTTGAGAGGAGAAAAGAAATAGAAGCAAAGCTTGTGGGCAGTGAGAGAGAAAGCAAGGCACATGGGCTAGAAGGGGGGGGGCAACCCCAAGGGCCAAGGTGGGCAACCGCAAGGGAGAGCCAAGGGGGTGCATGGGCCCAAGGTGGGAGGCACACGACCCCGAGAGGGGTTCGGCCAAGCCAAGACATGAAGGAGGGCAAGTGGACTCCAATACAAACACCAAATCCGAATTGGAGCTCTCTCCAAATTTCAGCTCAAAATTAATTCCGAATTTGAAGTGGATTTCAATCCTAATTGTGCTTTATGAGTTAGAAAATTATGTAGGCTTGCATGCCTAGTATTTAAGCCGAATTATACATACAATGTTGGCCATGTATCTCTTGTTTAAAATCAGAACACTAGAGTTCACATCGTTTGCATCTAGGAATTATTTTCGGTCTCTAGAGTCCGAATTGGAGTTGGGCTTGGCCCAAGCCTTGTTCAGCCGAGTAGGAGGGGGGATAGCTCCCTATTTAAGTGTGTTGGCTGGTGCTAGCAAGGTTAGCCATGAATTTTGATGAAATTTCCAGATTGGATCTATTAGTAGATTGATTTCGTTCTTGAAGAACTGTGTGTTCTTGCTACCTTTGTCCTTGCAGATTCTTAGAGTATGCTTGGATTGATTAGTCGTGGTTAATCTCTCCGTGCACTAGCCTATGTGTTGGTTGTGTGGATTGGGATTTCGTGAGAGTTGTAGTGCGATTGTCATTGTGAGGTCTTGTGCTTGACATTTTAGATAATGTTGCTGCCTTTGATTTTATCTTCGTGCTACATGTATCCGTTCTCATCACAAGATCAGGACGCCCTGTATCAAGTTTTCTCTGGCAACAAAACAATATTCAGAATTAGCTTAGTATTCATTTCCATGTTGCAATTTCGTTGCCAACCAACACAAAAATTAGAATTATTAGCCAATTCCAATTCAGAGTTCAGAGATCCAAACGGACCGGATTAATCAGGATTTCACCCGGACAAGAGTTGAACAAAGAGAGCGATTATTTCACTACAATAATCCAAAAACAAAAGAAAATTAAGACGGGCGGCCATAAGCTTTCAGAACTTTTATACATTTTTTTTTTTTTTTGTGATTATAAAGAAGATGCACACGGACACAAACCATCACGTACGCACATCATACGCGAGTGCGTCCCCCTTAACATACGCCCAGAATGACGGAGGTCAGGAATAAATCCATAACCTCACAAAATTCCTATTAAAGCACACTCGCGTGCGCGTTATGGTGGGCATCAGAATTTGAACTCTGGTAAGTGGAGTCGTACATCCACGACTAAACTAGCCCACGTAGAGGTGATTTTTTTAAGAGTTAGTTGGGTTTTTTTTTTAACTAGCTGGGTTATTTTTCAGAGAGAGAAGAGAGAGAGTACGAGTAACTTAATCCTTGGGCTTGCCCCAGCTTTTAATCCTTAACTAGGCCCATCCCAGTTAAATTAGTAGTTAACCAGGCATGATCTTCTGGGACGGTGTTGTTAATCGTACCCCACTGCATTCACAGCCCAGCCAGCTCCAACACAAACGGCCCAGCCGACCAGCCTAGGGGCTCTATACAAGCCATACCAAGAAAAAAAAGCCCATTAACGGCCCAGCCGACCAGCCTAGGGGCTCTATACAAGCCATACCAAGAAAAAACCCCATTAACGGCCCAGCCAACCAGCCTAGGGGCTCTATACAAGCCATACCAAGAAAAAAAAGCCCATTTCATTTCTTGGCCTCCAATAAGTCTGGTCTAGTGGTTGCGAACAGCACATTTTTTGCCTGCAGGCTGCAGCCTCTCCATGTTCAAGCCTTCAAGGCAACATACCGGACACGTGGCGTATCACTGTTTCAAAACCACCCTAGTATGTTAAGAGCTCCAGTATCTGAAGTTTAGGAAGCCAGCAGGATATCCAATTTTGAAGTGGATAGAAGTAGGCTTTAGTTTTCTTAAAGCATGGAGGAATAAAATATTGGACCTTTTCTTTTTTTTGACAAAAGCTGCAGTGAAATACATCCTCGTTTTCTTGTTGTCAGCATCAGCCCTGCTATGTTATCACCAGGGCGCATCCATGTAGGGCTAAGTAGGGCCTAAGCCTTCACTTAATTTTGGGGCTAATGGTATTTAGATTAATTCTCATCGTTGGTGTATCTACTGACCCAAAATCAATACATCGGTATATGGTATTATTTAAAATTTTAACTGCGTAACTTATCTTGCTTGTATACATAAAACATCCACTCAATTTTTAGTCTAGTCCGCCCTCAGTTATCACCATCGTGCCCTCGCTTGCTTGTCATTGCCTATCTGAATTCTGAAACCGAAACAGTGCCGTGCGATTGCATGGAATCAGGCAGGAAAAAAGCTAGGCACCCAATAGGGCGGTGCCCATGAGGCCATTCCGGTTCATGTCGCGGACTGATGGATGGAAATGGAATCGTCCCTGTGGCTCGCAGACCATTTGCCGACTTGTCTTTTCCTCCTCCTAGCTTGATTTCTCTGAAACTCACGCGCCATCTTTTCACGGATTACAAGTCCGCGAACTGGTCCTAATTTGCTCACTGTTTTGTTACCATTTTTTTTCGCGATACATCGTTCGGCGATTGGTTCAGGTTCAGAGCTTCCTGCTGCACCGTCACATCGGGCGCCGGTTCAGCCCACAGCTATATGTGGTGGCGGTGGGGAAATAGGGACGGTTTCTGTATTGAATAAAACTTTCTTAACAGTGCTTTAAGAATAAACCCTGCCTTAACTTATTTCCAGAAATGAAGTTTGTTTGCCTCGCCATCTTTGGTAGCGTGACAAATGAACCTCGCACACCACGGATAAATCCACCGCCAGCAGCGTGCCAAAACAACAAAAGGTGTCACGCTGCCACAACGGTGTGGTACCCTTTACCACACCACCAAAGACGGTACGGTATAGTAGTATGTTTTTGTCACGTCACCGATAGTGTTGTGATGAAAAGACGTCGTCGTTCGAAACAAGTTAGAGGGGGTTTATGTTAAAAGCATTATTAAAACGGGCCAATGTTTTTAAGAAATAGGTGGAGTACAGAGAAACGGAGATATGAGGGCTACAGGTGAAATGATATGGTACAGAGAGCCTTCTCCTCGGCCTCTCCAGCTCCCGCGATCACAGCGCATGACCACGACGGATGGATCTCATTTAAAGGATCATCCATGAGCAGTGTCCGGCTGGACGACTGGAGGACGGATGGGGATCGATCGATGGCGCGCGCGGCGCTGTCATCACGAGATCAAAGCAAGCAGCTGTTCATCATGGATGATCTATCTATCGCTCAATAATGTCATACATGAACATGAGCATGAAGTTGCTGCGTGCCCCACGAGATGCATCGTCACTCGTCAGGTCCTGCCTGCCTGCTGCCTGATCGACCTGCTGTGATGTGTTGCGCTGCTGTATCCGGATCTTGTGCTGTACCGCAGAGAATTATCGATGGAACAGTTATTCCAGCCTACATAACTGTAATGATTTTACTATTTTTCAGAACATTCTAACGGTTGATCTAGTCCGTTTGTTTTAGACGAGACGGTGAACGCGGAGGATCCGCTTCGTGCGCTGCTGCGCTACTGGTTGCCTGCCTGTCCATTATGCAATCGATTTGGATGCCTCTGTACCTGCGTGCACATGGGCGCTCGTCGCTAGCTAGCCTCCCCTGCTTCTGAGCTTCTGGCTCCAACTGTGTGGTTTAAAGATTAATTTATGAAACTTCCGGGTGGATGCACTGTCAGTTTGCGAGGGTGTTTCAGATGGCACCAGCTGACAGCGTGCAGTGGCCGTAAATACATCACGAGATCTCCTCGCAACACAACTAACTAGTGTATTATTAAGCTTCTGAACTATTTCTGGATACTTTGTGGTTTGCAAATCGAAAATGTATCACGATTCACGAGATGTGCAGGATTTCGCATGAATTTTTTTACGAGTTTTGCATGATTAATTTGGTAGGATGTATGGCCTGATTCCAAGCCAAGTGGGTGTGGTTGCAGTCCGGTGAAGGTAGGTCGCTCGAGACGCATCCCTTTTTTTCAGGTGTTTTGAGGTTAGATTTAGATTGCGTTGCTCCACCTGCCGCGTGGGGCCCTTGACCTTGCCGCGCACGAGCCGCAGCAGAGCGAGCCTCTGCAGTCCCGGTCAACACTGTCGGAGACAGATGAGGGTGCACGCCCAGCTCGTGGCATCGCTGAGCTGATCAATTAATTGATCGAATCATTTTAGGGAGCTCTCGACCCGTTCTCAAACGAAGGCTATTAGACCCAGTTAGTTCGCTACGTGATGAATTTTACATAAAGTGTCTTTCAGAAAACCGTTCAAATCTTTCTGAATCCTTTCCCCTCACATTTGGAAAAATCAAGTGTTTTCCAGAAAACTGTTCAAATCTTTTTCAACCCTTTCCCCTCACATTTGGAAAAAATCAATCACACATGTATATGGAACCACACGCACTATCTACATCACTCATAGTGTGTCGAGATTCACGTCTGTTCATTATGCAGAAAAACTATTCTCTTTCACTTCTTCCCCTCTCCCCACCTCTCTCTCTGAATTTTACATAGTGTTTTTAGAAAACGGTTCAAATCTTCCTAATCCTTACCCTCGCCTTTGGAAAAATCAATCCCACATGTATATGGAGCCGCACGCACCATGTACACACCACTCAAAGTACATTGAAATTCACGTTCATCCATTTTTGCTAAAAAATGCACACCCTTTCTCTTCCTCCCCTCTCCACCTCCTTCTCTTCCTTCCCCTCGCCTCACTTCTCTCTCACTTCTCCTCTTCCCTACCAGCTGCGGCGAGGCGCACTATCCGTCGTCCTCCGTGTTCGCCGCCTCCTACGCCGCCGACTGCGAGCCACGGCGCCACCGAGACACGGGAGTTACGTATCGTGATTTGACCTAATTTTTGTAGCCATAAAAAGTTTATTACAGTTTTGTATACGGTTTTCGATCCAACGGCCTGCACGCACGTGTAGCTACTCTACTGGGAACAGCATCGTTAGGCCGAACCGAACATCGCGCGAACATACACACACATGACATAGCTTGATTGGCGCCTTACAAGAAAAGGAGTTTGATTGGGTAACATGGGACCGAGCCGACAACATGTGCCGGTCTTCGTCACTTCACCTCCCTCCCTCTTTCTCTATCCAAATCGACCAATCGGCGCCATCCATCGCATGCGCTTCGCAGACCAGAGTCCACAGCAACCACACGTACGTGGCATATACGTACTGGTATTGTTGTTTTCCCTGCGTAGATTGCTAGCCAATGTAGTGGTAACATGTGGCATTGGTTAATCGGACCAGCCATTCTTTTCTTCACTGGCCTTAAAACCTTCGACATCCACGTGGTGCTATACTGTAGCAGAGGTAGTTAACTTTGCTACGGCTCCCTCCGTTTCGCCGTAGGTGACCTTACCATACGTATAGACCAAATAAACACTAATTCTAAGTTACAGTTAATGAAAAATAATTATATATATATATATATCTATTAAATGATATAACATAACTACTTAACCTCTTTTACAGTATTTAAGTAAAGATAAAGAGTGGATAAAATATAATAACTACACTTTATATTATATCAATAAATAAATATATTAAAATATATACTTTCAAGGTTATTGACAAATATAACAAAAGAGGGAGCAGTGCTCTACTTTGATTTACGTGATGACTGTTTGGACGTGCACGACTGGCTTGAGCTTAACCGTCGTCTCCTCCAACACCTCGACGTGCAAACTTAGCCTACGTGAACCTACAGGAATTTGCTCACTGTTTATGTCAGCACATGAACATGGACGGGCCAGGGAGGTAGAGACGAATTGGAACGGGTCAGGGGCCTCAGGGCTCGTGTCGGTAGCGTAGCAGAACGCGAGCGCATGGCGTTCGATTCGGAGATTCGGGCTGGTCTGCCTTCGACAGCGACGTGTCGATCCTGATTGCGATGTGAGTTTTGGGACAAAAAAAAAAAAAACTCAAACTTAAGCTAGATCGATAAGAGCATCAATAATAGTACATATCATTTGTTATTAAGAGATAAATATATTAGTATTTAAACGATATAGAAGAAAATTAATAAAGAGAAGATATGAGTTTATTTGTAGATATAGACAACTCGTTAAGTTTGTTTAGTTTATTTATATTGAAAACTAACCCTACGTGTTGGGCGCCCTCCCCTCAGCCAATGGCCACCATCCGGCGCCCTCCCCCTCCGGACATGCACGCATGCAGCACCCATGTGACCTGCATTCACTTCTGCCAGCCACCTGACAGTTTTACTTTTATCCGTGAATGCTTTTTAGGCAACGCATGCAGACCAGAAGAATCAGGAGCTGATGCTAAGCAGGACAATGTGAATTTACAATCTCGACCGTCTGATCGGTGGTATGGATGCGCTAATTAGCGCTAGGTACTAGTGATCAGCCGCTCCTATTTGATACATTCCCTCAGTTAGCCACGACATCAAGTTCGCAAAATCACAACGAAAAAACAAAGAATAACTAAAAGCACAAGCAAAATCAGTCTCTGCAATTTTTCTGAGATGGGTTAATCTCGCGACTTGCGATGCATCATCATTCAGCGATCAGTCCGGCCTCAGTACTTGGTTTGCTCCCGCGGAAACAAATCATTGGATATTGTGCAGTAATGTCATATGCTACAGTAACATAATATTATGTAAGAGTTATCATATTGGAAAAGAAAGAATGAGATCGTGATGCGCAACTGTAGCAAAATGTTGTATCATCACTGTTCATGAATACTGTAGTGCCAATGTAGCAGTTTGATGTGAGCAGTTCTTTCCAAATTGGATGACTCAGATTTGCTGAATATTATGATAATATAACACACGATATTAGCAATGGAATGGTAGAGGATGTTAATCCACTGGCGACAAACATGACGCACAACACAAAACGTTGCATCTCGCTAGCTCGTCGGCGTCCATGAGCTGATGTGCATGGCGGATGCAGCTCACAGCTCGCTATTCACAAATATGTTGTATCCTCAACACTATTCACAAATACTATAGTGCAACTGTAGCAGTTTGATCTGAGTAGCTCTTCTCGGAGCGGATCACTCAGATTTGCTAAAAATTATGACACTGTAATCCATAATATTAGCAATGGAACGACAGAAGATGTTAATCCCCACTAGCGGCCAACCTGACGCAACACAAAACGTTGCATCTCGCTAGCTCGTCGGCATCTATGTGCTGATGTGCATGGCGGATGCAGCTCACAGCTCGCTCGATCGCTCCCTGTAACTTGATCACTCATCGAGTAGCACTATAGCAAACAAATTAGCAAACTCCTCTGATTTTTCCAAATAGATTAATTAATTATCTATCTATAGTTTATGCACCCACTCTAGCAGCAGAACAAACCAATTTTTTTTTGGGTTTTGCTAATTTTAAGTTGCCTGAAATTTTCTTAAGTTTAAGTCACTTGTTGTGACCATTGGATTTGTGTAGAGATTGGTGTGTCATATGATTAGATATTGATCCAATGAATGTCATATGATTGGATATTGATCTAATGGTCACAACAAGTGACTTAAACTTAAGAAATTTTCAGGCAACTTATGAATAGACAGTCCTTTTTTTTTATAAAGAAAAGGATGCAGAAAAGCCCCTGTCTCTCACTATAAATACTTACACACACTGCTCTTAGCATCCAACCATTAGAACTAGCCATTGCTTCTTTAGCCCATTAGCTTGCTAGGAAGCCAAGAAGCGCAGGGGAGCAGAGGAGGAGGATGGCCACCACGCGGCGCCTCCTGGCCGTGGCGGCGGCGGTGCTGGCGCTGCACTGCGCGGCGGCGGCGGCGCCCCGGAAGCCGGTGGACGTGCTGTTCCAGAAGAACTACGTGCCGACGTGGGCGGAGGACCACATCCACTACATCAACGGCGGGCAGGAGGTGCAGCTCTACCTCGACAAGTCCACCGGCACGGGGTTCCAGACCCGGGGCTCCTACCTCTTCGGCCACTTCAGCATGCACATCAAGCTCGTCGCCGGCGACTCCGCCGGCACCGTCACCGCCTTCTACGTACGCATTGCAAACAATGCATCCCTCTTTCTTGTGCCTGCTCTGTTTTCTAGCTAGTGTTAATGGAAGGCATTTTGTTTCTTGCATTGCTGCAGCTGTCGTCGCAGAACTCGGAGCACGACGAGATCGACTTCGAGTTCCTGGGGAACCGGACGGGGCAGCCGTACATCGTGCAGACGAACGTCTTCTCCGGCGGCAAGGGCGACCGGGAGCAGAGGATCTACCTCTGGTTCGACCCGACCAAGGACTACCACTCCTACTCCGTCCTCTGGAACCTCTACATGATCGCGTAATTACACTACTACACACTAATTAGCGTCTTCTTAAGCATGCTACTTGCAACATCTTTCACTGTACTGGCCTTAAAAACGACTCTTTTAAATCATTTGTCACTACCTATGGTCATAAGACCCACATGTTATACTCACATGCAGGGGTAAATACTCAAATTCACCTTTAAGCAGTGGTAAATAATTGATTATCTCATTTTGAAAGTACTTCTCGAAACGAATCTAAACATATCAGATTTCATATATCAAATTTCGTAAGGCCAATCTAAATATTCTAAATTTTCATAGAGATATCTATAACTTCAATGTAAAAAGTTTGATTGCACACGTACGAAAATGCCACTCTTTCGTGACCACGAGAAGTACTTGTCGCTGTGGATTAACAATGGTTGAAATATTTGCGAATATTGAGAGTTGAAACACTAGAACCATGCTGTACTTGTAGATTTAGCATTAAGATTGATGCATAATTTCTACAGCCAATTAAGTTAAAACTCACTGCTCAGCTACGAACCACACTGGTTTAAGCTCTGTAGAATTTAGTTTTTGAAACAAACGCTCTTCTATTACTACTCTATGCGAACATATTACTATAAAAAAGGATAAGGAGACAGTTGTACTACTGATAAGATGCTATGAATCCATCTTAAGACAAGGGAACGTGCAAAGGATTTTGCATGTGCAATTGATGCAACCGGCGTGTACATGCCTGAAACTATGCATAAGAACACAGTGAATGCAGAAGGGTCGGTCTGGGTGGGGTCTACTGCTCCAGGCATGATTCAGTCTCGTAGACTCGTGGCGTGTGCACTGTGCAAAGAGGGGAGCATAACTGAACGCGCCAGTGTTATGAAAGGCTATCCTGTACTTCTTCAGCTTTATCATCTCTGTGGGACGCTATCAATAGTCTTTTTGACTTTTAACCCACAGTACTAGTAACCTTACTCAATTACCGCATCAAGGACTTGCACGCAAATAAGATTGATCTGAAGCTGAGCAGTGAGCACGGCAGATCGATTGATCTTACAGGATAGATTCCTAATTTCCTATGTTATGAACAGAGCATTGCAGATGTTTTCTTTCTTACGAAAATCCTGTGGAACGACAGGTTCTTCGTGGACGACACGCCGATCCGGGTGTTCAAGAACAGCAAGGACCTCGGGGTGCGGTACCCGTTCAACCAGCCGATGAAGCTCTACTCGAGCCTGTGGAACGCCGACGACTGGGCCACCCGCGGCGGGCGGGAGAAGACGGACTGGTCGCGGGCGCCGTTCGTGGCGTCGTACCGTGGCTTCCACGTGGACGGGTGCGAGGCGTCGGCGGAGGCGAAGTACTGCGCCACCCAGGGCGCGCGGTGGTGGGACCAGACGGAGTTCCGCGACCTCGACGGCGAGCAGTACCGCCGGCTGGCGTGGGTGCGGCGGGAGCACACCATCTACAACTACTGCACCGACCGCGACCGCTACCCGACCATGTCGCCCGAGTGCCAGCGCGACCGCGACGTCTGAGCCGTCCGATCGCGCCTCGAGATCTACGTACCGCGGCTACGCAGGCGCGCAGCTGCTGATCAGCTGATTCGGTTGGATGCGTGCAGGCTATGCAGTACGCGTATTGATATAGATGGGTTTAATTTGCTTGGTGTCGATGCCGTTTGTTTGTACTACGGCGTGTGATCAGCGTCGACGAACCTGTATGGTTTATTTACCCGTGTGATTCTGTCAGATTATGGGCCATGGGCATGTATGTGCGAGTGTTGTGGTGTATGCCTGTATGGTCGTCTCACAGCAAATTGATGATATTGGCATTGCATTGATCTTTTAACTAGCTGCTCCTGCTTGCTTAATTAGTACTTCCTCTAGTTTATAAAAACATACTGTTTTGTCGATATGATCTTCAAAATACAATAAAATTATTGTAATATTCGAAATTATTATAATATATTTATAAAATCTAATAAAATAATAGTATTATTCAAGTATTTTTTTAAAACTAATATACATATATGATTTTTATGTATCTAATTTAAATATTTTAAAAGATATATAACGTAAAAGGTCCAAAAGTTTGACACGGATCCCAAAACTACGTTTGTTTTGAACCAGTAGTTTGTTGAAGGCATCCATATATTCGTCTAACCCTTTTCCTCCGGGAACGGTGAAATGTGCTATAATAAATTGCTGAGTACGCATGTAGCTTCAGTTTGACATGTTCGGCCTGTATCAGTAGTAGCCAAAGAACCTCTAGAGCCAGGCCGAAGAGGCTTCAGTTTTTAATTTAGGCGGCTGGCGACAACACAAAAGTCAGGCTTGCAATAACGAAGGCAATCTGTGCAAAGATTTTGTGCCTGCATCTGCATGGCGCGGATATGGCTACCGGTAGGCGGTACACGCGTCGGCCGACTCGTTGCTACGGCCCTTGATAAATAAAACTAGAGCGGCACAAATGGGCGCGGCGGCTGCCAAGCGCCAGCGGCCAGCAGGCGTGGCGGCGGGCGACCAGAGTACGGTGCGGCGGTGACGGCGGCGGCCGAGCTCGCATGGCGGTGGCCCTTGTTCCTGCCGTTGTAAGAACCCTAAAATTCACTTTTAGCTTAACTGTTTTAAAATAGAGGATTTTAGAAACATTTTTCTTCCGCTTCATCGATATTCGACTTTCTTGGTGACTTTTTGTAAATTCATCATAATTCGAACCGGAGTTTTTTAAAAAAATTAAAAGAAAAGAACATGAAAACCCGAGAAGGGTGGTTTAGTTCGAAAACCACCCGGCCCGACCTGACTTCTCCTTTTCTTTTCTCTCTTGACCCATCCCTCTTTCCCTCTCCCGGCATGGCTGCTCCCGACCCGACCCCTTTCTCCTTTCCTCCGTGCGCACCTCGCACGCTCGCCTGAAGCCACCGTCCTTGCCCAACTGCCGCCCCAACGGACCGCTCTCCTCCGCGTCAAGTCGTCGGCCGTCGCTCAACAACCCCTTCTTCTCCTTTCTCCTTCCTCTGCTTCTTTCCCCAACCGCCACCCTGGCACCATGTCGCCAGCCCTGACGCCAGCCACCCCTATCGCCACTCACCTGCCCCTGTCATTCCACCCGTGTCTACATCACCCTCACCTCGTCAACTCCCGTCGCTCAAGGCCGCTTCACATCGCCTCCACACCACTGTCATCCACAATAAAAGAAAAGAAATTGAAATAGTGTGGCCCCACTTGTTAGCCACTATAGCATTTTTCAAATGGAAAATAAATAAATAAAAAACCGTGGCTCCATACTAGTTAGTAAGTTTGTATCTAAGTGCCATGCATAGCTTTGCTTAGATACATTGACATGCGGGTAATGATTTGAAGGGATACGGTTAGGCTACGCTAGCTGACAATTGAAAAATTATACCACGTAATCCGGGAAGTCATGCAAGTAAGAGATCATAGATCGTCAACACTAAATACGTAGCACAACAGAAGAAGAATTAGGGTAGCCTGATCCAACGTTAGGCACGTCAATGAAGTAGTCGTAGTCAATCGTCCAACGTCCTTGGTGTCGATCGTCTCCTCCAGCAACCAATCGTGTTCCTTGTTTAGGTTGAAGATCATGCTCGATCAGTACAGCAGCAACTGCAACAACACCTCTACGGTATCCACATGTCCAGGGATGGAACACTATACGTCAGTGTGCTAGCACCAACTCGCATGGTAGGGCTCTCGATGTAACATCCCAAAATTTGCTTTCTCTAAAAATTAATTTCAAATTAATTAATTAAAATTTGTCTCGATTTTATTTGGATCTTATTTGTATTTTATGTGTAATACTAGTTCGAAATCTCAAATTCCAAAACTCTGTTTCCAATCTAAATTCCAAATTCAAATTCCTTATTCTGAAAATTTAAATTCAGATCCCTAGAAAAATATTCGTTCCAATCTCTAAGTCCAATTTATTTATTTATTTTTTCTCTTCTATCTTTTTCTTTAAAAAATATTATAAATAAAAAAACAACTTCCCGAACAGTCACCCATCCTAAAATTTCTACCGTGAGAAACTCACTTAACTCCAAAGCAATGCATGCATGCACGGCCAACGTGGCCACTTGCTTTCATTTAATTTACTCTCCCTCCTATCCTTATATCCTTTATTGTTTCTCTCTCCTATCCATCTTCTTCCTCACGACCGTTTCATTATGTTCTCTGTCTTCTTTCTTCCCGTGCACCCCATGGCCGTGCCGCCGCGCCGCCCCTCTTCTCCCCTCTCCTGTGCCCCCAAGCTGCCATCCGAGCAGCACCTGAGCTGTGCATGCATCAATGGCCGTCGGTTACCATTTCTCCTCGTTCTCCCCACTCAAACGTCCAAAATCAATTCCGTTTGAAGCGAGATGACCGTGTCTTTATCACCCACATCATACAACCATCAATTTTACGTTTCCACTATCAATTGCGTTCATTTTGGCCGTTTCTTCCAGTTCATCTTTTGCAAACTGAAACTGAAGGTTTATTCTCCGGTCGTTTTCCGTCAGCTTAAGCGTCCTCTTTGCTTTATAAAGTGAGCATCGCGTGTGCCCGTCTCTCCTCTTCGTTTCGCCTCAAACACCACTCCCTAGTTCCTTTTTGTTTACCCGAATCAAGCGACACAACCCGGTGTCTTCCCGAAGTCCGGCGACGTCTTCTTTGCGGTGTTCTTTCTCTCCGGTGATCCGCCGACCTAGGTGATCGCGTCATAGCGTGCAACCAGTATCACTTTTCCAATTCCCCACCTCGTTTCATCTTCTTCGTTGCCAAGAAGTTCCACCACCGCAAGTTCTTCATCGTCGTTAATGACCGCCATGGCTGCATCTCCATGGTCACTCGTGAGCCGATCCAGCCACACCATCGCGATCCCCATGTCGTGCCCATGCCCATGCTCACCTTCCCTCGCCAGCACCGCCGCCGGAGCACCGTCGTCCCTAGCAAAGCCGACGCCATGCGCTGAGTTTGCCCGAGCTAGCTTCTGTTCGGTTGCATGGCCTTGCACAGTGCCATATTATCTAGTAGTTCCTCAGCTTGGTGCTTTGTACATGTATCTTTTTCTTGAGAATTTATTTTCTAGAAATTCGTTCTCTCTCATATAAACTCCAAATCCATCGATTCTTTCTCCTAAATTCATCTAAATTCGTTCTCTACTTTCAGTATTTATTTTGTAATTTTTGGATTTTATTTATTTTCTGCTATTTATTTGGTTCGTTGCCCGCGTGTAGAGTCCGACGTCGCTGACGCAAGTTTGGATCAATAGGAAGCGCTTACCTCCAACGTCACCGAAGGCGGGTCTCCTTTGACCACTTTGAACCTATGATTTGTAAATTACATTTTCAGTTTTAAAAGTTATGCATTGCTATTTAAATAATAAGTTAAACTGTAGGTTGTTAGTTAAAAACCTAAAGTTTGCTATTATCATCCTTGATATTTGATATCCTGCACCTTTGTAACCCTAGTGTAGAAATTCTGCATTATTGAATACAATTTTGCGGAATAGTTTATTACGGTAGAATTGCTTAGACGTGCTTTACGGCTTTATTTAACCTTTGGGGGGGGGGAGAAAAACCATTATTACCCTTTATGCTTTCTTTGGAAAATGTATGATATTAGGTAATGTCAGTGTTTAGAAAATAAAATATAATGATGAAAATATGTTTTAGACTTGGGTGGATGGTAAGATCAGGCGGGTGCAGCTAGAGCACGAGATCATGTATTGTGCTAGTCCCGTCGAAGTCATATTAAGGACCAACGCTTGTGACTATCTAAACTGAGCATTACCGTACAACCACATGTCCAAAATAGGAACGGATCTGGTCAATTAATTAGCAAAATTTTGAGTCGGTTCTGTCATAATGGTGTGTGCTGATTCACATGGCGCAAGAGGGGGCCAGGAAGGCGAAACCTTAGTGGGCAAAACCAAGTCAAAAGGAAGCTTTGTAAAAGCCTCGTGATGGTCTCTTATTGATTCACACGTCAAAGGAAACATGTGGTATATCAGGCGATCATCTCTTGTGGGTCAAGCTGTACAACCTCTGCAGAGTGTAAAACTATTCGAATAGCCGTGCCCACGGTCAAGGGCGAGCAAGGTGCATTTTCACATGGTAGATTTTGGTTTTGATTTTAAAAGAGTAATTTTGGGAACCGGGAGCAGTTGGGACTCTCGGGTAGTTTCTGGCAGCTAGAGCCAGTTGGGCAGCTAGAGCCCTATTATGAAAACCTTGGCAGCTAGAGCGTTGATGCTAGTGGTTGGTAGCTAGAACCTCCACTAGTAAAACAATTAATTTATTTATCGAAACTACGTTTGTCAAATGTGCTTTATAAAAAAAAGTTTAAACTTAAAATATTGCTTTGTGCAAAAGGAACCATATAAGCCTCATTTGTTAAAGTTATGCATATGCATGTTTCCCAAGACTCGCAGAGTACTTTATGTACTCACATGCTACACTCAATTAAATCTCAGAAGCCTTCAACGACACGGGGGAGGACTATGACTACTTCGCCTGTGGCTTTGACGAAGGATACCCGGAGTACTAGGTTGCGCTCCCCAGTCGAATGTCGGTGGGCAATTTGATGGGCCATCACTTGGAGTTTATCATTTGTTGTTTCCGCTGCTGTAAGACTCAATATCTTTTGACATCTTTTGTAATAAATGGCCATAAGGCTGGTATTCAGTTGTTTATTAATGTTATTCGTGATTCGAATTTGTTATCAATAATGTTTTCACTGTGTTCACTAGTTACTGATCATGGGACTGGTGCGGAATTACACAAAGGGTTCGGACTCAGAAATCCGGTCCAGACACTCGAGAAGATGGCGTCTAGGGTTTCGGTGGAGTAACACACATCGATCGTCGTCTTTTTTTAATAGCCTCATGCATCCTCATATATAGAGCCCACGACGGATCATATCCGAACACGTTAATTCTAACTCGTTAAGTGCGTGACCCTGTAGGTTCATGCGTAATCGGTTGTGATTCGGAAACTCTTTTCCGACCACGAGTCGTTAGCAGTTCCTAACAGGACATAACGATTCCCAAATACACATAAATTATATCGGATGAATCTTAATGCAATATGATCTGCCACAAGGTCCTAATCACTTACGATTGGCTAGTACTTTAAATAATCTTTCAACTTGCATTAACTGATTTGATTATTGCTGATCCTTGCTACCATATTGAAGCCTTCCAAGCCCCACTTCCTACTAACTCAGCAGGTGTTGTTCCTCGCAATCGTTGGGCTAATCGCAAGTGAGAGTATCACTAACCAGCCACCGGTTGTACCACTTCCTTGCTGCATTGGTAAGAACTTGTAAGAACTTGGTATAAGCTTGAGTGTGAGTGACTTGATTCGAGCATCTAGATCCTTGTAGTTGATAGGAGCATATACTTGTAATTTGTTTCTTTATTTTCTACTAACAATGGTAGGTTGGTTGAATTTGGTAGATTACGATGTCACGCAGGTTGATTTGAACTCAAAGAGAAACAATTACCTGCATACATATTGCCACTCACCGCTGAGAGTACATCATTGGACCACTTTCTATGGGTTACTATGTTTAAAAGCTACTTTGAAAGATAAGACCTTGATTCTTATGAGAAGATGAGTATGGCAAGAACGACACTGATCGGTAATGTTCAACATTGGTGGTCGAGTCTGGAGTACCACTTCATGTACACATGGGAGCAGATGAAGAAGAAATTCCAATATCATTTTGTACCTCCACCACCTACAGTCACAAGCTAGGCGCAACCGAAGGTAACTGAAAATGCTGATATTGTTTTGGCTCCTACTCCAACTAAAGATACCACCGAGATGCATGAAGAGATGAAGGATGAACTGGCCCATCTTATGCCATTAGAGGAGCAATTTGAGGTACCTACAGTATCTGATGAGGACGATCATGACAAAGGTACTGATTTAGTGCTACAGCAAGACATAGAGTAACCTTGTGAGTATATACTTGCTGTAGTAGTACAATCTTTTGATATTCCTTGTGTTGACTTGAACGAACCATGTGCTGATCTGAATTCTCATAATTTTGCACATGTTGAATTAATTACACATAAGAAAGTATTGGAGAGAATATTCCCTACTGAAACTTTGTGTTATATCGTGCTTAATGATCTCGTTAGTCTGGAATGTGCTATGGAGAAAGTTTCTGAATTTTCATATCTAAATTCTCCTTCTAGCACCTACACCTATTGTTTTAAGTTAATTGGAGATTATGATGTAGACAATCAATTTTTGGTATATCGTATATGCATAACTTGTGATCACATGGATGAACTGAAGCTTGCTTTTGGGATAATAATTCTTGTGAGCTGAATTTTGTTCAATATTTGAGGAGAATAAAATTTAGTGCTCATCCAATGCCTATGTGTTCACCTTTTATTGCAACATGTAGCATTGACAATCTGAATAATGATGTTGAAGTATGGAAGAACTTACAAATCTTTTCACCTTTACTAGACGAATTTGCTATTGCTCAATTGAAATTTAATTATATCAATGACTTGTGCACTTTGAATTCAATTGTTGTGCTGCCCATTCACAGAGCGATGAATAACTCTATCATATACTTCACCTATACTAGCAATTTGAGTTGCAAACTGAATGCTGCGAGAAAATGTACCTTCGCTGATTTGATGCATGCACACTCACATTTAATTTACAAAATTTTCTCTATTTCTTTACCACCCACAGTTGCTAATATTTTGCAGGAAGATGAGCATACGTTGCTAGAAGTTTTGAAGCTGTTCTTAGAATTGGAGGATGAGCTTAAGTCGAGGACGACTCAAATACAAGAAGGGGAGGATGATGAGAACATCAACCCTCCGGATACGAGCGTTACTCCATGTCATGGTACAAAGAAGGTTTCCACGTCACTTTGTGCCCAAGCCAAGCAAGAGTTCTTGTTGGACACGTTCTGGAATCCAGTTCAGCCTCCGAAGACAGTCCTGACTTCAAACAAGCATAACATTCGCATACGAACTCCGTTTGAGGTCCACGAGTACTTGATTGAAAGCTTATCTCGTCCTCTTTCAAACGGATCTAGCCTCACCTCCAAATTCCTTCTGTGTGCACCGCAATCATTGAAAAAAAAGGTGATACGTCACCTGTTTGAGCCAAATTGGGTCTTGTAACCTATTTGAGCCGGCCACCTCCTTGGCCACCCCCTTGGGATGCACTATTTATGGCCATACTACTCATATAAACAATACCCTATGAATAGTATTGACGAGGATTAAAACCTCTATATATTATCTTTAATACATAAAAAGACCATACGTCTTCATGGTCGTAACTCCTGAGGTGCACGACCTCACTGGTCGTAGGAATTCCAGAGGTTACGCAATGGATACCCTGGTCGGGCGGAGGCTAGTGCCAAGCCTCCGACCAGGAGAGCTGTTCGCAAAGAGTATGAACTGATATCTGGAACTAACTCCAGGAATATTCCCTACCGTGTGAAGAATGGAACACGTGCGTAATCCATACCACACGACGTTATACGGATAAACAACTACCTTGCGGTTGTTTATCTCACAGACACATAACCGCCGAGCGGTTGATCATTCGGCAACTATCATATGACTCACCAGCGACAACGCTTCATATTAAACGTCTTCTCCAGAAGTAACTGCCACCTCTTCAAAGGTTATTTAAAGAAGGAAGATGGAACGCTGGAGGGGGGGGGGATCAGATCATCAGAAGATAGAAAGAAAGAAGCATTGCCTTGTACTCTAAAAGCGATCCATCATTACAGCCGGGATACACCCTTGTAAAATCTCGTTCATACTAATAAAGAGCGGTCCATTGCAATCCCAAGATTTCCCGTCATTCTCTCTTTTTTCCATTTATTGTAAGATCGGCGACTTGATCGTCGACAGCTGGCGCCGTCCGTGGGGAGCGCGGCGTGGAATCTTGGAAGACTGGTGTTGCTCACCGATTCTTTGTCCATTTCCCACTCGTAATCGCTCATGCGGTTATGTCGGGAAGTTGGGACGAAGAGAATTGGTTCGACCTGGTGGACTACGCCAACCTTGACATGGACGCATGCATGCGCGCCATGGAGGAAAATGAAGTCTCTTCATCCTCCTCCTCTTCCATCGGGTCGTCAGTTGCAGAAACAAGCGAAATCGACCGGATGGATGAGGATACACCATGCGATCGGTGGTGTTTCCAGAGGAGACGCTCCCGCCGGTTGTAAAGCCCGAAGGCTTCAAAGAAGCCGGACTCGCGGCCGGCAAGAAAGGTGAAGAAAACCCAACTCATCAACTCGAAGTCCAATATACTTTTGATGCGATCATGGTTGATAGATACTCACCGACGGCTTCTAGCAATTCCAGAGCCAACCGACACTTGGTGGCAGTGTCGATGAAACCCACCGGTGATAAACGGATGGGGATAATAAGGCTCGACATACGATCGGCGATTCGCGCATCAGTGAGACCATTACAAGGACCTCGAGGTGCGATCACCGATTATTCTCCATCGTGGAAACTCTTGGTGAAAACTCGAAAGGCTCTCCATTGATTACGATGGAAGCTCATCGAGGATAATCGCTTGGAAACACGAGGTCAATGCGATCGGAGATTCAAATCAAGATGTCGTGTACGGTCCTCCGCACATTGCCTCGCCACCACATAATGATGGAGATGATACGAGCGGTCAGGCACCAAATGCCAGAGGTCACAGAACTGGTGGACGTCCATCAGTTAATTCTCCTGATCCTACCCTAGCCAATGCAGGAGATCAGGCAAGACCGACTGGGAGAACAGAGAATTCAGGCCATCAAACACCTCTTTCTGGTAGAAACCTTGTAAGACCTTCGGTAACAATACAGAACCTGCAGCGAGTTAGAAATATGTTAAATACTTCTGACCCTGTTTTGGCAGAAACTCCAGGTTTTGCACGACTTGTAGGTGAAGTATCGGAGATTATCCAATGACCATGCGGCGCGCGAAGCATATCGGGAACGAAGGCAACCACAGAGTCGGACCATGACTTCATCTCAAAGGCATTCTTCCACGGCGAAGCGGCGTGGTCGTGTTGAGGGTCAACTAACACAAGGACCACTTCGACGCTTCCACCAGCAGTCATGAGGAAGAAGATTGTTTCAGAATCTTCACCTTCACCTCGCCAACAAGAGCAAGCGCTTGGACACGATGATCTTGGTATCATCTTAACGAACAAGCGGTCAAAGCGTTCTCAAACGCATACCGCGACCGGATCGGGATACGAGAAAATCAACGATGCGGTCGTGAATCAATCCCGACCGATTATAATCCAAAGACCTTTTCAAAGAAGGCGCCGTGAGGCGATCACAGTTGTCGAGCTTTCTGCGAGCTCCAAGGCGTGCGTTGGCCAAACATGTTCCGACCTGCCAACCTGGATAAATTCAATGGGACCCAAAATCCTTTAGAATTTCTTCAGATTTATACCACCGCTATTAGAGTCGCTGGCGGCGATGAAAATGTAATGGCTAATTATCTTCCCACGGTACTAGAAGGATCAGCCCGATCATGGTTGCTAAATTTACCTATCGGATCTGTGTATACTTGGGAGCAGCTTTGCGATCTTCTAATTGCACACTTTCAGGGTACGTACGATCGCCCTGGAAAGGAGGATGATCTCCATAGGATACGGCAAAAACCTAATGAAACTCTTCGACAATACATCAAGAGATTTAGCCAAGTTCGCAACTCGATTCCAGAGGTTGCAGAGTCTTCTGTTATCTAGGCTTTTAAAGCGGGATTAAGAAATCGAAGGTTTACGGAGGATCTAGCAATTCATCCCCCACGAACAACCATCGAACTCTTCGACATGGCTGACAAGTACGCAACGGCTAGCGAAGCGGTCGAGTGGAACGAAGCCGTTGATCGAAAAGACAAGATCCCCCAGCCTGGTCTGGATAAGTCGGAAAAGAAGCAGAAGAAAGCTCTCAAGAAGAAGAAACACGGCAGAACTAACAATAAGGAGGTTCTGGCTGTTCCTGAGAAATTTCCTAAAGGAAGAAAAGATTACTCTGGTCATAGCAAAGCAAAAGCTCCGACCAATGAGTATAAGAAAAGCAAAAAATGGTGTCCTCTCCATAAACAAGCAGGACACGATTTACGCAACTGTCGCGCTTGGCAGAAGAAATTGAATGATTATTATGCAAGTAAAGGTCCACTTCCTTCAATTCAAGAAATTGAGGAAACAAGCTCCAGAAAGGACAAGGATGGTGACGAGGAGATGGAGTATCAAGAACCTCAGCATACTGTCGATGTAATTTTCGGGGGATCTTCTTCATACGAATCCAGACATCACCTGAAGGCCATGGAGCGAGAAGTCAACCTTGCTGAAACTCCGATCATCACCAAACCTTCAAGGTGGTCGGAGACAATAATCTCCTTTAGCAAAGAAGATTGCCCAATTCCTTCAACTCGACCAGGTAGGTTTCCAATTGTCGTTGAGCCTACTATTAATAACTGCAAGGTTAATCGGGTTTTGATAGATGGGGGTAGTTCTTTAAATATTCTCTTTGCAAGCGCATTGGAAGATATGCAGATTCCAAATTCTAAGGTAAAGCCTATGAAATATGCCTTCCATGGTATAGTTCCTGGATCTACCGCCAAGCCAATAGGGCAATTATCCCTATTGGTTACGTTCGGAAAACCCGACAATTTCCGAACAAAAAAAGTTTCTTTCGATGTAGTGAATTTTGAAACAGCATATAATGCAATCCTTGGTCGTCCAGCCTTAGCAAAATTCCTGGTAGCTACGCATTACGGTTACCAGAGTTTGAAAATGCCGGGACCAAAGGGTGTCATCACGGTCCGAGGTGATCAGAAAATCGCCTACGCATGTGATCGGAAATGTTTAGAACTGGTCGATGAGCTTCCGACCAGAGGAACTAACACCGCTACCATGCAGGTCAAACACTCAAGACCAAAGATAGCACCAAAGCCTTCCGACCAGATGAAAGAGGTACCACTCGACGGAAGCGCTTCAGAGAGTGCCAAGATTCTGGTCGGGGAAGGACTCAACCCCAAATAGGAAGAGTCGCTCGTCTCCTTCCTCCGAGCAAACCAGGATGTATTCGCCTGGCAGGCATCCGACATGCCCGGAGTCCCCAGGGAGGTGATCGAGCATAGGCTAGCATTGCAGCCTGATAAAAGACCGATCAAGCAGAAGCTAAGGCGTTTTGCACCTGATCGGAAAATAGCAATCCAGTCAGAGATTGACAAGCTACTCCAAGCTGGATTCATCCGTGAGGTCGACCACCCCGACTGGCTTGCCAATCCTGTAATGGTTAAAAAGGCCAATGGAAAATGGCGTATGTGTATCGACTTTACAGATTTAAATAAAGCTTGTCCAAAGGATGATTTTCCCCTTCCTCGCATTGATCAACTTGTAGACTCTACCTCCGGGTGTGAGTTATTAAGTTTTTTAGATGCATATTCAGGATACCACCAGTTAATATGTGTAAAGAAGATGAAGAAAACTTCCTTCATCACTCCATTTGGTACCTCTGCTCAGAAAGATGCCATTTGGTCTTAAAAATGCTGGTGCGACGTTCCAAAGGTTGATGCAGAAAACCTTTAGTACACAGATAGGTCGGAATCTTGAAGCCTATGTTGATGACTTGGTCGTAAAAAGTATCAACATTGGTGACCACATTCGAGACCTACAAGAGACTTTCAATAATTTAAGACGTCATAACCTTAAATTAAATCCGGAAAAGTGTGCGTTCGGAGTTTCATCTGGAAAACTGCTCGGGTTTCTAGTTTCTGCTAGAGGCATTGAAGCAAATCCAGTGAAAATAACCGCTATCGATCGAATCGTTCCCGATCACGAAAAGGAAGTCGAACCTAACCGGTGTATGGCGGCGTTAAGTCGTTTCATAGCACGGTTAGGTGAAAAGGACTCCCATTCTTCAAGCTTCTCGGAAACATGTAAGTTTCAATGGACTAAAGAGGCAAACGACGCTTTTGAGGAGCTTAAGCGGTATCTTACGAATCCTCGGTCTTAGTCTCTCAAGATTGGAAGAGACATTGCTAATTTACGTCATTTGCAACGCCACGCGATTAGCGGTGTATTGGTCGTAGAACGTGATCGTATCCAACGACCAATATATTACGTAAGCGAAGTCTTGCATGGACCAAAAGAACGATATCCACAGATACAGAAATTGCTCTATGGTCTCCTTATGACTTCAAGGAAACTTAGACATTATTTTCAGGCCCATAAAGTGGTCGTACCTACCGGATATCCGCTTGGTCAAGTCCTAGGTAACAGGGAGTCATCAGGACGAATAGCGAAATGGGCGGTTGAGCTTGGGCGTTTGACCTCCATTTTGTCCCTAGAACAGCGATTAAGTCTCGTGCAATAGCGAATTCATTGCGAATGGACAAACCACGAACCCTCCCAAGAACCCGAGTACGAGTTTCACGACCAGTGGACAATGTACTTTGATGGTTCCTTGATGCTTCAAGGCTCGGGTGGGTCGTTTTGATTTCCCCTCTTGGCGAACAACCAAATCGCCATTCGCTTAAACTTTCTGCTACAAATAATGCGTGAGAATCACGAAGGTTTCTTTGGCGGGACTTGAGCGGCTCGTTAGCTCGGGATTCGCAGATTGCTAGTGAATGTTGATTCTCAACTAGTAGCGAATCAAGTAGGGAAAGAGTATCAATGCTCTAGTACCAAGATGTCATCATATCTGGCGGAAGTACGAAAACTTGAAAAGCATTTCTTCGGTTTTCAGATCCAACACATTCCTAGAAAGGAAAACTTTCGGCGGACCATTGGCGGATGGCTTCCACACGACATCCGTCCCGCCCGAGTTTTCTCGAGAAACTCGATTCACCCTCGGTAGTTGAGCCTTCCGAGGACATAGATGTTAGCAAGGAGGTTGCACACCTTGATTCTGCAAACATGGATGCTCCACAGGTCGATGATGGTTGGCGCCATCACGATCACGGTAGAGATTGGATGACATCGATCTACAATTATCTTCAGCATGACATATTTCCAGAAGATGATGTAGAGGCTGATCGTATTGCACGAAAAGCCAAATTATACACTCTCATTGAACGTACCTTATATAAGCGAGGATCTCACGGAGTGTTGATGAGATGCATATCTCAATCGGATGGCATTAAATTGCTAACTGAAATTCATGAAGGAGTCTGTGGAGCTCATCATTCCTACAGAACGCTGGTCGGTAAAGCCTTTAGGCAAGGATACTACTGGCCAACTGCCCTTCATGATGCAAAAGAGCTCGTGACAAAGTGCGTACAATGTCAGTTTCATAGCCGACAAGTACATCAGCCGTCTCAAACTTTGCAAACAATCCTCTTTCTTGGCCTTTTGCAACCTGGGATCGGACATTCGGGACCTTTCCCAAAGGCACCGGGGCTTTGAGTTCTGTTCGTCATGATTGACACGTTCACTAAGTGGATCGGCCGAGCCGGTTGTAAAACTACAACCAAGCCGCCAAGAGGTTCCTAACAAAAAGCGTGATTACGGTTTGGTGTACCCGATCATATAATCGCGATAACGGTGCCCGGTTCTCAGCGGCAATTTTCGTGAATTCGCGAAGAACTAGGTGTCAAGATACATTTCGCTTCATTGCTCATCCACGAGCAATGTAGCGATTGAGCGAGCCAATGGTATCATAATGCAAGGGATCAAGCGGCGAGTGTTCGACCGATTACTTCAGCGGTCGAGCTTGGGTTCGAGAACTTCCCTCGTATTATGGGCTGTTCGTACCACAACTAGTCGTGCGGCCGGGAAACACCATTCTTTTTAGTTTACTGGCCGAGGCTATGCTTCCTCGTAACTAAAATTGGTTCGCTCGGTGATTACTTTTTTCAAAGTGATCGATCGAGCGACGACTTGCGACATCAATTTCCTTGAAGAAAGACGAAATCAAGCCTTGATACGATCGACAATCTACCAACAAGCCATGCGTCGGTATCACGATCGTAGGTACAACCTCGCGACCTAGTCAGAGGTGATCCGGTTCTCGAAAAATCGAAACCAAGCAAATCGCAATAAACTTTCACCTAAATGGGAAGGTCCATACACTGTGGTTGAAGTAACCCGACCAGGATCGGTACGGTTAGCTATGTCAGATGGGTAGGTTTTATCTAATTCTTGGAATATTGATCAATTGCGTAAGTTCTATGTTTAATTTCATGTATTTCATTTTATTCATTTTTCTTCAATAAAGATGTTTTTCCTTAAAAATGATAAGTATGGTTGTTTATACTTATTATTTGTTGCATCCGGTCGTATGCCATTCCGTTCTTGGTTGGTCGGAGAAGACTCTCATTCTCTCCGATATTCCTTCTTTGGGATCTCCACTACTCATGGTTGTTGACTTAAATGTCACCAATCACATTGGTTTTAGCCGTGATCATTGCTTCAATGATACACACTCATGACCGGACATTCTTTTCTTAAAGAGTCATACGAGTATAAGGAGTACCAACTCGCACGATTTACTTGGCTTCGTTTCTTGAAATTGAAGATTGTTATTTTATTTCAACATTCTCGTTCTAATCAAGTTTGGCTCTTGGTCGGGACACGAAAGCCTCCCGGTCAAGTCTCTCCTCTCTGCACGTGGTCCCTTGCTGGAAGGAGCTTCCTAGTGACGGTCCTTTTCCTACGATCCTCGCCGCGATCGGATTTGAGAATGAGCACGTTTGCGAAATATTTTACAAATCTTGATTCTTAAGATTCGATCGACCATATCCGAATATTTCCTAAACAACGGTACTTATCTCTTCATTTCATTTCTTGCATACATTCTTAATGCATATCTTCTTATAAGCAAGATCTAGTCTTTGTTATGTCTTCTGACTACAAGTGGTATTCTATAGTACTTGATAATGGGCAAAATCTAGACTAGCAGAAGTCGTCAGTTGGTTCCGACCACATGATTTCCTAGTATTTCCTAGATCATTGTCATACACATTATCAGCACTCTTACCATGGTCATCGTTATTACTCAATTACAGTCTCTTGCTTTCTTTTAGTAACGTTCATCTACTAACATAAGCGATCGGGGCTAGAGATATATGAGTATTTAACAACATTAATAAAACAAAGCGGGATCTTCTTTAATAAAAGGTAAGTTTTCATTTTACATAGTCTAAAGTTACATTCATTTACATGTTGAGACCACGGTGATCGTCGCTATGTGATGGAGATCCGACTTCCATTTCTTACGCAACTTTCTCCGAGAGGTCTTACTTCCTCGAGAAGTTTTGTTGCTTCACTTTGAGCGATCAAGTCCTCTTCCACACTTTAAGACTAACAGAGGGTTCGGAAGCCTTTAATTTTGCTAAAGCAACACTAACTCCAGTTACAATAGCTTCCTGCATTGTCTGGGTATGGTTTTCCTTCATAGTTTTGAGCAGGCCTTTCAGATCTTCCAGAAGTTGACCAAAGTAGATCATCTTTTCTGTTGGATCTCTTAATGAAGGCAAGCTTGATCCTGATCCCATATCAAAGATCATTTTGTTAAGGGCCATGATCTTCTCATCAAGGCCAAATACAAGGGCTGCCTTTTGGCTACGCTCAAAATCGAGGGTCTTCTCCGCTCGTTCAAGTGCTTTAGTTTTTTCTGCACGAGTAGATAAAGAAGAAAGAGGTTAATATACTCTTTTAGAATAAGAGAGTACTGGTTAAGTCTACGACCAGAAACCTTTGATTTTCTGCTCACAGGAGTCGAAAACTTCTTTTGCTGGTCATTGCATGCTCAATTGACCGGTCTTTATTTTGGTTCTCTTCTTTAAGTTTTATTATCATGGCTTCCTTAGCGCGACCTCTTCTTTAATTTTTCTAAATCACAAAGATGATAGAAAGAATTAAGTTAAGAGAAGGATGGATAGATAAAACACGGAAGATAAACAAAAGAGAAAAGTTCTTACTTTTCAATTCGGAGTGCTTTGCTCCAAATTACGTATTACTGGTCATCCTCAGACCACAGCATAATTCTCGACCAGGTGCTACAAAAACACATACTTTGTAAGTTTTCAAAGGAACTTCAAAAGATTAACACGGTCGTGGAGTACTAACCTTGATTACTACATCGTTATAATCGGCAAAAATCAAATTTAGATCCATCTGAATTTGACGATCCGATATCTTCCCCCAGGCTTCGTCAAGTTCGTTATCCTCGATAAATCGGGGACAAAAAGGGAACTTGTTAGCCTGAGGAACATTCTCGATGGGAGGTGGAACTTGTTGGGCATCTCTGGGATGACTACCTCGGAGATGGCGTCGAGAATCACTAAAGGATCTGAGCAGTTTCTGCACTGGAGCACGCTCGGGGCTTTGTAGCCATATTGTCCAATCTGACCTCTTTCGGAGGGACATTACGTTCAGCGCCTCCACGACCACCTCTTCCATAGGAACTTTTTCTGAGGGTGTTAGCCTGAAACGACCACAACACCGTAAGATCTGTAAGAAAAAGAGATAAGGAAGATCAGGATCTCAATACTCAAAATACATCTAGGGTATGTTTAAATACGATCTCTTCATTTAAACTTACCTTGTTGATTTTGAGTTTAAACTTGTAACGCATCGAATTAAAATCCGTTGCGCTGGCCTTCCTCTTCTTTTCAATTGATTTCACTGGTTTTAAACCAGTAGGGGAAATCACTTCCTGCACATCCATTGATCGGAAATCGGAAGCAATATCTGCGACCAGTTGGTCGAGGATAAGCTCCCGACTCCCGGATCAGTAGGTGTAGACTCGTCGACCTCCAAAATAACAGCTTCATCAGCTACTTTGGAGGGTTCTCAGCAATTTTTCTGGAAGATACAACGACCGCCTAAATACATCATCAAAGATAGTTAGGCAATGAAAGTTTATTATGTATAAAATATTGTTTTTGTTTGGTTACCAACCTCAGGAAGGCTGATACTCTGTGCGGTCGTAGGGGTGATCGTATCATTAATTGGCTCACATCTTTCGGTAGCCTCATTGATCTTCAACCCGACCGACTATACATCAAAGAGTATTTTCGAGAATTCCAACCAAAAACAATATAAATGACAGTCTAACATAGTTAATAATCTCACCTTAAGTCTTTTGATCCTCTCTTCAGCAGAGACAACTGCTAGAATACGAGAAAAGCTAGCCTTATCGCCAGGCTTTCCGGCGCAGATCATTTTGATCCGGTTTCTAATCTCCTCAGAAGATAGAGCTGTAAGGATAAAATATAGAGAGACTTAAGAGTACAAAAGTAATTAACTAAGCATAGGCAAAATGGTCGGAAATCCTCATGGCTTACCTTCCTTTGAATCTCTAGTCAAATCATCACGGCCAATGTACCAGAGCATCTGGTACGTACGGGCTTTCAAAGGATTAACTCGGCGCGTAGTAAAATCCTTTACTACATGCCAAGATGTCAAACCCTTGACACTAAGAAGCTTAATAGCCGGCCCATCTCTTTACCTTTCCTCCGCCATCGGAGGAGCGCCATCTCGGGTTCTCGACCGCCTTCTTGCCAAAATAATAAAGGCTGTCTCCCTTCGTGAGCGTCATATAGAACCAGCTTTTCTTCCACGACGACCACGAAGATTTTGAGTACATGGAGATGTACTCATCGGCTTTTCCATCATGGAGACGCAAAGTGCACTCTCCAGGCGTCCCAATTGTTTTTCCAGACTTCGTCATCATGTAGTAATACCTGAACAGATCCAGATCTGCTGGAATCCCCAGGTACGCTTCGCAGAGGTAGACGAAAATGCTGAGATTTGCGATAGCATTGGGAGCAAGATTCACCAATTCAACTCCATAATACTCCAGAACTCTGGGAAGGAAAGAGTGAATTGGTAGCCTAAATCCGCATTCTATATATGCAAGAAAATTGGGATTTCTCCATCTTCGCGCTCGGGAATGCTCTCCATTGATGATCTCCGGAGATCAAGCTCTTGCTAGGAAGCATCCCGATCTTCTCCAGTTCTCCAATTTCTTCTCACTCAAATCGAATCACCACCAGTTAGTGATTTGGTCCGACATGGTCGAGATTTTTTGAGTAGAGAAAGAAGGAGGTCGGAGAAGTCTTTTACTCGGTAATGAAGAAGGAAAGTATGAAGTAAAAAAAAACCCTAAGCCTACCAAGGGGTTTTATAGACTTCAGAATTTCTAACCACAGTCAGGAATTACCAAAAAAAAAAAGGTCCAATGGACATATAAACTCTTCGATTCCTAAGGCAAGTTCTGAACTTTAAAATGAATGTAAACCGCTCCAAGAATTATTACATTTAAAAAAGTGTCAAACCCGATACGACTTCATCGGAAGAATTGTGTTCACATGACCTATTCATTTAAAGTTCGGGGGCTAGCTGACGAGGATTAAAACCTCTATGTATTATCTTTAATACATAAAAAGACCATACGTCTTCATGGTCGTAACTCCTGAGGTGCACGACCTCACTGGTCGTAGGAATTCCAGAGGTTACGCAATGGATACCCTGGTCGGGCGGAGGCTAGTGCCAAGCCTCCGACCAGGAGAGCTGTTCGCAAAGAGTATGAACTGATATCTGGAACTAACTCCAGGAATATTCCCTACCGTGTGAAGAATGGAACACGTGCGTAATCCATACCACACGACGTTATACACGGATAAACAACTACCTTGCGGTTGTTTATCTCACAGGACACATAACCGCCGAACGGTTGATCATTCAGCAACTATCATATGACTCCGACCAGCGACAACGCTTCATATTAAACGTCTTCTCCAGAAGTAACTGCCACCTCTTCAAAGGTTTTTTAAAGAAGGAAGATGGAACGCTGGGGGGATCGAATCATCGAAAGATAGAAAGAAAGAAGCATTGTCTTGTACTCTAAAAGCGATCAGTCATTCAGCACAGATACACCCTTGTAAAATCTCAGTTCATACTAATAAAGAGCAGTCCCATTGCAATCCCAAGATTTCCCACGTCATTCTCTCTTTTTTCCATTTATTGTAAGATCGGCGACTTGATCGTCGACAAGTATCACCCCCTTAGCTCTTGGATATGTGCGGCTCCCCCTCCCCTATATAAGGAGGCCGCACCCCTCTAGTTTTCTTTGGATTTTGTTTATATTTAGTTTGCCTTTGTTGCAACTTGTATTTTTTTGCGTGTGTCGACTAGACTAATTAAGATCCTTATTCAGAATCCCAACTCAATTCAAATATTTCAATTGTTTTATCTTGTTCTTGCGTGGTTCTTCGGTGTATGCAGGAATCGATCTTCGTGGTCAGGTCATCCGGGTATTCGTGCACGGTTGACAACGACTTGTCGAGCAGTTTAGCGATTGCGTGGTTTCGGGCCCTACTAGTTCGTAGTCAGAATCGTGAGAGTTGTGTGACTACCACCGAACTTATTTTCTCATCGAAAGATCGGGCCAAATCAGGACCTCTGTGGTTCATCAAAAACTATGCTGATATCAGGTCTAAGGATTATACATTATCATTACTTGAGACCAACTGATGACATATAAAATCATAATAATCTCAATAGTGTCTCAAGGCAGGTCAATCTAACACTATGTTCCCTAACATGTGTTCACATTATTGATTTGATATCCCTATATCAATGACTAATGAAACATGTTCATCAATCAATACATGTATTGGTCGATAAGTTACTAGTGTTCCAATCAGTGACATCCGACCATATATACATTTAGAACGACATCATATAATTTAAAGAGCTTCACCAACAAGTCACATACTTATTAATCTTTATAATTGATGATTCATTCAAGCAAGATAATAATATTTATTCTATAACTCATAAACATAGATGTGGTACAATCATCTCTATGATTGTCTCTAAGACATATCACCAACATGATTTGCCCCAACAACATTCAAAACTTGAAACTGGATTTGGGCAATCAATGTTGAAGCCTGGCTGGTATTATGAACTAGAAAAGTATTTTAAACCAAAAAGGAAAACCAAAAACAGATTTTGACTTGGGTGGCTGAAAAGCTTGACGAGTGCTGGTAAGTAGGACGATAGAGTGGGTATGGGAAAGTATCACCCAAGTCAATTAAGGACCAGGATCTTGTGACGGTCTCTCGTGTAAAAACAGTGCAACTACAAGCTTATAATGGGTACAACCTGACTAACTACTTTGTTCGCCTCAGTGTGGCTTCACCATTGGTGGGTGTGTGGTTTGGATTAAGCATAAGGGAGCCACCAAACTACACGACGCAAGTAGGAGACCTCCGGGGGTGCGGCCCAAGGAGGTGATACCTAGCGGGTGGAGTTGTGTTGAGGTGGGGCATTGTAAAGGCCTTGTGATAATCATCTTAGTTGCACACATGTGGAAGAGTGTGAGATGGACATTATAAGCTGATTGTCTCTTATAGATAAAGTGTATGAACTCTGGAGAGTGAGAAATTATTTGGATAGCCGTGCCTACGGTCATGGGTGATGCCGAGAACTTGCTTGAAGTTGTTTTAATTTTTATAAAACAATTTGTAGGAAGGAATGAATGATAAGATGGGTTGAAGCCCAGAGATTTGAGATGGGTGGGAGGCCAGAGATTTGAGATGGGTGGGAGGCCAGATATTTGAGTTGACCTGGTTGGGAACAAGTGAGAAGTACGAGATATATCCCGAGAAAGAAAATGAGTATTGAGTGTATGGAGTCACTCTGTGATATAGGAGGTTGGAGCTTCTACTAGTATTTTACAACAAAACTCGACTTGGTTAAAACCTGTGTTTGTTAAAAATGTTAGGTCTCAAGATTTGCTACTACTTAATTTATTTTAATAAGTGGTTTTATGCAAACAAAAGAACCACAAGTTATTCGTTTAATCAGCCTATCATATTATATAGCTGCATTCTGTGTGTTGGCTCACGAGTATGATTGTGCACTCACGTCCGCTCAATATATTATTATCCAGTAAGCATAAAAGAAGGCTACATTGACATTTATGGACGTTCTTCAAGACTGAAAGATAAAAAAAAGCCAAAGATTAGGTTGTGCGTCCCAGTCGATTGCCTGTGGGTATATCGTGAGAGTTCCACGTGATACATTTTTATTCTGCTTCTGCTGCTGTTTTTTTTTAAAGGTATTTGGCCTAGTCAGCAATTCTAAAAGACAAAAGTTATAAGATATATTTACATTTTGTTTATTATTATACAATAGCTTTATATTTTCGTGATATGTGTTTTGATATTTAATGATATAACTGTGAGCAATTGATGTTGTGAACACAAAAGATTCTAAATTTCAAATTTAGTTTCTGACACCAATTCGCCTCCACCGTGGCTTCGCGATTCGGTGCTGCCTCGAGCATCAACTGACGACGCCGCCTCCCGCGGAACACATCTCTTCACTTCGTCCTCTCTATCATGGTCAAACACGGAGGCATGTAGGAAAAAATGTACAGGATAGATGGGATAATTCGATAGGAACACTGAGAACAGCGACAGGGAGAGCGGGGAGGATTGACGGGGGAGGCCGGAGAACAGGCGAGGCAGGGAGGAGAGCTCGATGCGGGCGGCGCGAGTGCGGGTGGAAGAAAACGGGACATCGGGAGAGGATGGAGGCGCATCGGGCGTGGAAGGGTACCGTAACGCCTGACGAATGCCCCGATCCAATACGTGAAAGTCGGACAGTAATACAATAAAGCGACATGTGGCGATTTTTTTTGTGCTGACCGTAAAAACTATAGGTTTCATGTGATATGATACGATGAGCACGGAACATGGAGGCACGCCCGAATGTCTGCAACGCCGTTGCTGGTGCATACCACTATTATATGCTCTTGTTTAACCCTCCCCAGGAAACCGTGTACTGCTGCTACATCCAGACATTCATATCCTACCGTTATCCTGAGAAGCCCAAGACACGGCAATTGTTTTTTGAAAAAGAAAGGATCGTTGTAGCCTTGTAGGTGTAGTACTGTATATGTAGTCCTGCGTCTCTACCGCACAGAACAGAAGCAGCAGACCAGCTATTAGTGGACTGTGTTTGCAGGTCAGGGCCTGAACACTTTTTTTTTCTTCAAAATATCTTGTATATTAGATGTATATGTTATTAGTTTGTATATTAGATGTATATGTTATTAGTTAGGTTAAAATTATATATTGTATCCACAAATAAATTTAGTCCACACTACTTACACCTCGCGTGCGGCCTATGTAACACAGTAGGGGGGAGGGGGGCTTTGGCCTCAAGTAGCGAACGAGCGGAGGCGTGGGCTATGAAAGCGAGCGACGGTCAGTAGATACGGTGCTACAACACTACGACAAGCAGGTGTGAGGCGGTGCAGGGAAAGAGGTGGCATCGCGACAAATAGGGAGGAAGGGAGCGGGCGGCATCAAGGGAGCAACAGAGTGGTCGGGAGGGAGCGTGACGGTGGGAAGGGAGCAGCATATCCAGCTTACCATCATCGTCCTCTCTCTAGATCTACGTGTGTTCCGCGCACTCCACTTCTTCTCCCTGGCTTTTCTCTGCTCTAGCTCCGGTTCTTTCTAGAATCTAGCATCTTCCTGTGCTTTCTTGTTCTTTCCAATGGATGTTATACAAAAATACAATCTTTGTCTTGGGCAATGAATATATAGTTGGGCCCTTGTTACATATGCTTATATGCTATTTTTCGCTCTATAGAATGAACATTCTTAGATGGGGTTTTTGCTGACAGGAAAAAAGAGCAAGAAAGAGTAGGATCGGTAAGGTATGTAACTGTCATTTTTTTTTTTTGAAAAAGAAGGCAGAAGCTCTATCAATCACTATTAGAGGAAGAAAATAAGTTTTACCAGTCTAGCTGCTACAACTCAGAACAGAAAAGGTGAGAAAATAACAACGACTAAGCACCAAGCACAAGTGTTTTTTTTAAAGAAAGGAACTATATCAATCACTATTAGAGGAAGAAAATAAGTTTTAGCGGTATAGCTGCTATAGCTCAGAACAGAAAAATAGAGAAAATAACAATGGCCAAGCACCAAGCACAAGTCTTGGCCGCACCCTGCAACAACAACACAACTCTGCAAAATAAGAAGCCTGGAGCTAAAATAACTCTATTCTTAGTTTCCACCTCCTCAACTGTTATTGATATCTATAATTTGTTGTTTAATTCATGCCATTATGCTTGTCTTATATCGCCTATTTCCTCATATAAAATAATTCATTTCAATATTTTTTATTTTATTATATATACGCGTATCGTCGTATTAGCGTTTTTTTTTTGGTGGAGGGGGAGGGGATGCCATGTCACGGTATCGACGTATTGCTATCGGCATATCTGGACAACCTAACTCCAAAATCTGAATACCCATCTTAAAAATCCTGAATCTGTTACTGTGCAGGGTACGGGAAAAACTACTTCTATAGTCTATAGCAAGCAAAGCAAAGCAATGGTTGTTTGCAGATAGCAGAAGATAAGTAGTAAATAGATCCTACAAGAAGGCTGCTCTGCTATAATGCAGGCGTTGCCTGCCAGCCAACGCGTACGCTTTGCACGAAACTAGAGGCTGCCGCGCGTGACCAACAGAACCTGCACGCGCGCATGCACCTCTACTCAGAACCCACTGAACTCGGTGTGACTATTGAGTTGCATGCACCAACTAGTTCATCCAAAGTTTAAGATGAGAAAAACAGACAATTCACTTGTACTTCAATACCCCCCTCACGTGTAGACTCTCTTAGGCCTAAGATATGGAATAGAAATGTGCTATAATTATTTTCCTTTAATTGCAATTCACTTATACTTCAACAGTGATGTTCAAGTCCCATGGCCCCACAGAGGCGTTCCCCGCTCCTTCTCTACGGCGACCTGTGCGTGTTGCAAATATGGATAATATTTTAATTTCAAATTTTATTATGAGGTAAAGATCACAGATAACTAGAGAATTATAAAGCTATGCTAATAGTAGGCAACACATTGTATTTCTAATCATGCGCAAATATAGAATTATCGTTTGGTCGCACAAACAACTTATAGTTGAGCTTAATGAAGAACATAAAATAGTGTAGGCTCGATATAGTGTAGAACATAGATGAAGCAGTGTAGCGAGCGGTTGCATGGATGCATTGCCCAGAAACCTTATTGCCATCTCATGCAGGTGAACTCTGCAACAATGGTTCAGAGATGCCCACTCACCCTTCTTCTCAGTGCACGTCGAGGAGAAGGGACGGCTCGGTTCGATGACACAACACACCAGCACAGTTGAACAAAGAGGGAGAAGAAGAATGGGAGAAAAACGATTGACTTCTGGTCTGGACGTCATCAGATCCTTTTAAGGTCGGGACAATTACTCTGTAGTAACTGTCTAATGAAGCACATAATGAACAACTGGTAACTGCTAATTCAAAAGACAATTAATGGTAATTAAGCAGTGTTTATCAACTCTTAGCTATACTCTGGTCTACAGCTCTAACCAGTGACCACACTAGTGTTTCGACCAATGTAGTTTGACCAATATAAAAGGATAGAGAGAAATACATAGTTAGCAAAGAAATATGGACTAGGTTCATGGTTGCACGTCATAAGTCATAAGTCACGTGAATATACGTGCGAGCATGCGTACGTGCGTGCATATGACTTTAGCTATAGTCCTCCTCATGTCACCCCATGCTATGTATCACATATTTCAAAGGGTGGCAATGACTCCACTTTATAAATTGCTCTCCCACCACTTGGCTAGGCAATACATGACTAAACCATCTATGTTTTAGAATTTAAGGAATGAATTCTAACAATCCCCACCAATTCAAAGGGAAGTAGCAAAAAAATGATGATAAGGACTGTTGTGCTGAAGTGCTGTTAATATACTATTCCGTTAGTGTAAATCTCGTACGGGTTGAACTTGCACCTAGAATAACAAGATTTATCTTCTCACAACTGATGAATCGACTATAGCTTGAATTTATAACTTTTTGTACTTAGATTTTACTTGAAATCTCAACTGATACATGTCAAAGAACCACGTATAAACGGAGTATTATTTGGTCATACTCCCTTATATACTTACGAGCTTTCTATGTAATGCTCTGTTCTCGTGAACTGCGACCTCACAATTAAGCTCAAGTAGGTGTGTTTATTTTGGTTATCCCATAGGCTAATACCTTTTCCCCTCATTGGATACTAGAATACATTAAGACTTTAAGCGATCTTTTCGTACAGTTTAGAGTACTTTATCTATTAGGACACAAGTACACATATTATTAAAATGTATTCTATTATTACAACATCAACTTGTTTTTCCCATTACCTAAGTCACAAGATCTCCTATCATGAAGGTATGGGTTACTGTTGAGTTGTAACTCCAATAGGCCTCATTCCCATATCCATAGATGCAACGGAAATCGTCTTCTATGCTAATCCGTTTGTGAAAGGGTTTGCTAGATTTTTCTCAGTGCGTATATAATTAACAATAATCACTCTAGAGTTCCTTAGTTTTCTAACAGATTTAAGCCTACGCTTTATGTGTCTAGGGGACTTCATGTTATCCCTAGTTTTCGTAACTTTAATCAACACTGTTTGGTTATCACATTACATTGAGATTACCGGTATTGGTTTTTCGGGACCTGAATTAACACATCCAAAACCCTCTGTATATTCTGAACTAGTCGTATGATCAGTAACTAGTTCATTGTGAAACATACAGCCGACGACAACATCTGCGTTAACAGGAAGATTGACACCAACAAGTCCGAGTGGCTGCTCAATGGTATGTACTGCATGCCTCACTCATCAAGCTCGATCCTTAACTTTTGAAGCGGCATGGAATGGTGGGTGGAGTTTTGCTAGAGCAAAAGAAAACGGCTACAAGATTTGATGTAATCCTATAAGCTCTAATACATGTAAGGCAGTCTACTGTTTATGTGTGCCGTTATTCTTTTGAAGTATGTTCCTTTTGTTGGAAAAGGACCAAAAGGTGGCCTTCCCGCATCAGTGAAATTTGTTTCCTGTAGGTGCAACTGTCCCAAGAAAGGAAGTCATTGATGTCATCAAGGAATTTAATATCCAAGTTAACAACTTAACTCAGGTTAGTCTTTTATATGTACATGTTTACCTTCAGTTCATTAAGCATCCAGTGCTACATTCCATATAATTTTGCTTTGTATGTTCATGATATGTTAATCCGTAGGTGATAAGGGGATGGCCGATTTGTACGGCGTAGGATTGTACATTGTGATAACTTTGATCCGTACAACCTGACGAACGACACCAACCACTGTTTTGATTACTGCAACCCACGACACTTAAATTCGCTCAACCACACACTTCAATCCTTGCCTACTCGACCACACAAAGTAGGCATGTTGTTGCTCCTACAAAATACAAAGAATCATAAGAACAACGGGATAGAGAACACCCTATTTTCCTCTATGTTGCAGCTGTGCCAAGCAAATAGGAAGAACAGACACAAGGTATTGTGCAGATGCCAAAGCAATCTATTTTCTGAATTAAATGTGATCCCTAATACCAGGGGTGCATCCTTGGTTTTATAACCATCAAAACTCACAAACATATGGCCTAAGGTCGACTCCAACTTCTATTTGGTCAAATAAAGAAATAGACTTTGACCGTGTTTGGAACGGCTTCGGCTTCGGCTTTTCGCTCAAAAAAGCCGGAAGCCGTTCCAAACACCTAGCTTTTCACAATCGCTTTTCCCCGAAGTCGCTTCGTGTTACAACATGCGGAAGCCGAAAGCCGCCCGTAGGGAGCTTCCACAGCTTCTCGCAGCCCCTATTCCGCATTTCCCCCAAAGTTGAAGTTAAATTACCCACCGTTTATCCCACCCACCTCCTCCCAAGCTCCCTCCTCCCCAGGCGCCCACCTCCTCCTCCTCCCACGCCTGCCCACCTCCTTCGTCTAAAGTATTTACTTCATCAACTTCCTTGGATATACTTCGTATCTAAGTATCATGCATAGCCTTGCTTAGATAGATAGACATGCGGGTAATGATTTGAAGGGATACGGGTAGGCTACGCTAGCTGACAGTTGAAAAATTATACCACGTAATCCAGCAAGCCATGCAAGTAAGAGATTATAGATCGTTACCATTAGACGCACAGAACAGCGGGAGAAGAGTTGGAGCAGCCTGATCCAACGTCGAGCGCTTTGTTGAAGTGGTCGTAGTCGATCGTCCAGCGTCCTTGGTGTCGATCGTCTCCTGCATCAACTAATCGCGTTCCTTGTTTAGGTTGAAGATCATCCTCGATCAGCGCAACAGCAACTGAAACAGCGCCTCGCCTCTACGGTATCCACATGTCTAAGGATGGAACAACTTACGCCGGTGTGCTAGCACTAACTCGCACGGCAGGGCTCTTGAGAAGATGGCTGCTAGGGTTTCGACGGAGCAACTAACGTCGACCGTCGTCTTTTTTTAATAGCCTCATGCATCCCCTTATATAGCCCATGACGGATTCTATCCGAACACGTTTATTCCAACCCATTAAGTGTGTGACCCTGTAAGTTCGTGTGTAATCGGTTGTGACTCGGAAACTCTTTTCCGATAATGAGTCGTTAGTAGTTCCTAGCAGGACATAACGATTTCCGAATACACATAAATTATATCGCATGAACCTTAATACAATATGATCTGCCACCAGGTCCTAATCACTTATGACCAGCTCATATCTCTATACGACCAGTTCATATTTAGTCAAGATCAGTTTGTAACTCTTACGACCAGTTAGTGATTATGTTCGACCAATCTACGACCAACCCGTATCTCCATACGACCAGTCTGTATCTAGTCAAACTGAACGACTTACTTATGTATTCTCCATAGACTTCCGATGAGATATTTTATCATCCATAGACTATTCAATACTTTCTCGATCAAGTGACAGATAACTTTATGTGGTTGACTCTTCGACCACTAGTTGCAAGACCATACACTTTCTTTATCCGACCACATCGAGGGGTCTAGAGATATCTCTCCTGTTATGTTAGGAGGGGCAAATCCCATATACGACTAGTCACATCCATGTGAGGACCCGGAATATTTAACTAGTAACACTTAACCTCCAATTGGTTCTAGCATTACTAATTAAACATTCTAAGCCTCGATGGTCATATGCTTCCCAGAATTGCAGCATATGCACATCATCACAAAATTACACATCATTTCCATACAACATATATCACTAAGTTCAACAACGATATACATAAAGTAAAGTTATTACAAAAGAGAGCCGACCGGCCAAATAGAACAATATACAAGAATGACAGCGGAAGCAAAAGTGCCATAAGATGGCTAGAACAAAAGTCGACCGGTTAGCCACACAACCCACAAGGCAACCGACCGCCGCTAAGCTAGTCGCCCATAAGCTACCACAACACAGCTCGCAAAGTGAGGCCCTCAGCTCACCTTCTTCCTCTGCAATGAACAATTAAGCATAGCATCCGAGTACAAAGATTGTCTTTGTACCCGCAAGATCGACGTGTGGAATAGCGACCTATTCATAAACTACATGCAAGCTTATTTAGGTGGAGGTTGTATGTCTCATTTGCATGAAGCCAACTTTATTTGCAATAATGTAATATATTTCAAAAGCAAGTTTGCAAATCTGTTTTGTTATCAAAGTAATGATAAGTAAAGATACATACAAGTAACCACACGGAGTGACTATCCCAATAGCCACCACAACATAGCACGAATCCCGATTCGCACCACCCATCAAGTTTTAATTTAAAAGGTTGTAGTCTAACTCTTGAAAGACCTTGCCAAGCGTGTCCATAACCTAGGGCGAGGCTATTCGAATAGTTTTAACCTGCAGGGTGTACCAATGTACCCACACTTGGACCGCCTTTAAGCCACAAGCACACTATCAAGGTATGCTCGCACGCTAAGTCCTACGAGACATTTCCAATCTTGTGTATTAACTACGAGCCGCTCGTATGGGTAGAAACACCATACGCTTACATTGCAAGCGAAAGTCAACAAATTCCATCACGGGTGAAGTCTTTCTGACACTACAATGCTCCCAACACCATCCCTCCCGCGACTCCTGCGACTGGAGCCAATACACGCCAAAGTACTAAGTCAAGAGAGGTCCCATACCCTCTAATGTGGTTAGCACGCTAAAATGCTTGGTTTAGTGTAACAAGATGTTCGGTCCTTGTTGACCGGGCACCATTCCAGTCACACCCAAAAATCACACCATCATACCATTGTGCCCAAGTCTAAATCTTTGTTGTTTTCAGTTTTAGTTTTCATAAGTAGACATGGCACAAGGTGGAAATCATAATCATAATAAGTTTTAAGTGATCAAGGTTATCGACAAGTCGATAACCGCCCATTTCTACCAAACTAAGCATGACTAAGCAATTAATTCAGAAACTACTAAGTGACAAGAGCCCATCCATGAACTCTAAATCACAGCAAGTAACCTAGGCTCATGGTAGTAGAGGATAATCATTTGCTAAGGAAATGCATCTACTAGGCCAACTATTAAAACAAAGTAGCAATGCATACATAGAATTTGTAATCAACATAAATACTTAAAATACTGGGATTAACATGATCAAACTGCTTGCCTTCTTGTCGTTGCTCAATCTGTTGTGGAGGGTCGCTCTCGGGATTACCGCAAATGTCGAATCCTAAGCGAGAGGCAAAAGAACCAAGAACAACCAATAAGACGAGCCACAAATAAACCAATGAGCAAGCAACAATTATCCAAATGCGACAAAATTTATACATAAGGTAGAATACGAATATACCTAGACATAGAAACTGGAAAAACCTAATTTGGATTTGTGGTGCAAAGATATTGCCTAAAAACACATTTTCTACCATAATTAGCACTGTAGCAAAACATTTTCTAGAAAGGTTCTGAAGCTGAAATTTTTATGGTAGCTACCCACTGGGATAGTGGTAACCCATATAAAATTTCAGGTCATTTGGAGTTAAAATGATTTAGTTATGATTTTTCTAAGATGCAAAACTAGCATAATGCACTTTCGAGAAATATAAACATGTGCAAAACCTATTTCACATTATAGTATGATAACAGAGGATTTCTAACATCAAATTTCTATTTTTAGGATCTACAGGGAATTACTGGTGTCTATTACATCATTAAATGAATTTTTAAGTGCTACTAATAAGGTTAAATCTACTAACATATTTTTCTGGTGCTGATTTAGACCTATCACCATTTTTAGATCAAAGTTTAGTTAATAACAAATTTATCAAAGTTAAAACCATTCAATTATCCGATATACAGGAAAAGATATGCATTTTCCAAGTTTTAATATAATTCTGGAATATATAAAAATAGCATAAAACAAGCCATTAAAGATTACAGAATTTTCTACTACAGAAACAAAGATAAAAGCATTTTTATATTAAACTTTAGTGAAATACAAATTCATTGCAGTTGGTTTCATGTAAAAAGGATTTATCTTGAATTAGTTATGAATTTCTAAAGTTTTGATACCATTTTCAGTTGACAAATAATTACTTACAGAAATAAAAACCAACCCAACCGACAATAAACGACGTGGATGCTCGTGGGCCGTCGATGCGAAATCCAACGAGCCGCACGCACGGAAAAACAAGACGCCGCGATTCATAACAGAACCCACCGTTGGATCAAGATCCAACGGCTCACGAGGAAGCATGCAACCGGAGGATGCGATTACCTCGGCGAACCACGACCGCAGATCTAAAGATGAACGGCTCAAAACCCAAATCTAACCGGAAGGTCCGATTGCACACATGATCTCAGCCGAAGATCACGAGATGGACGGTCCAGGATGATGAGGGGAACCGGATGGTCCGAATGCACTTACGATCAAGGCCGTAGATCTAAAAATGAACGGTGGATAATGATCGCAGTTCAAAAGGGATGCTGACATGTGGGACCGCATGTCAGTGACTTCGAGTCACCCACGCACTGGTTTAACACACGTGCACAGTGCACTGGGCCCACTTGTCGGCGACTGAGAGAAGGTTTCCGACAGGATTAAGTGCCGACATTTTTATTAATCAATGATTAAGCATTAATGATGTCGGAACAGTGCGGGATTGAACCAGAGAGTGATTAAAGGATGTTGGGCCCACTAGTCAGTGGCTCAACAATAATGATTAAGACACAATTAACAACTAATGATTAGCAATTAATATGCCCTAATCAGATGACGAAAACGGAGCTTCTCAACCGGCAAAACCCGAGTGGCTTTGACGGCTTGTCGCCGGCGACTCCGGTCGCGGCGGCGTCGAACAAGACCCAAAATGGATTCGCAATAAAGTACGAACCTAATGGTAGCATTCTCGCCGCGAGGACTAGAACGCCGCTAGCCGGAAAACGAAAACGGGAACCCTACGGCTAAACACGAAAATAGCGAAAAGCTCAGCTGCAGACCTAGGATGCGGGTGCCATGACTTCTAGGGACTATATAGAAGCTACCTTATCCGAGAGGAGCTTCAAAGATGGCCGGGGAAGACTTGAACACGATGAAGTCCACCGAGCCAAGAAGATGAAGTGGAAGATGAGGTTACGAGCAAAATGAGTGGAACCAAATCATCACCACAGCTTCATTATAGCTCAAAGAGGTTCCAAAAGCAAGTAATTGCAAAAGAATCACTTACTGAGTGGAGAAGAAAGGGGTGAAACTAACGAAAATCTCCAAACTTAAAATTGAGTGATTCCTGAATGCAACCCAAAATCAAGTTAGGGAAATATAAAGGAGGTTGAGGAGTTCAAAGGGTGCAAGAAATGTTGAAGATGAACCACTGGACACCAAGGCCGCCATTGGAGCTCTACGCCAACAATGGTGTTTTGAGGTGAGAGGTGTTCTTGAGCTCAAACACGAGAGTAGCTAGGTGTAGCGCAAAGAACACCGGAGGACCTAGAGGGGCTATTTATAGGAAAGGAATTAGGGTTTGAGCAAGAACATGAGCCCATGGTGAGCTCGGTTCATGGCGCGGTCAAGGACCAAGAAGTGATGGGAGCAAGTGAGCACGGTGACCATGGAGGAGAAAGCTCATGCGCATTAAATGCATTGCGAGAGGCGTTGACGAAAGCAACTTGAGGTGACACATCACGCCACCTCGCTCGCTCGCCATTGCGCCGCGCGCACGAGAAGCCGAGGAGGAAGAAGAACAGAAGGCAAACCACGACCGTTGGATTAAAATGGACGGTCACGATTAACGAGTTCGCGGACAATCCGGTTGCCCTCGGGAATCGGACGGTTGGATCGAGATCCAACGGTCCCAATTTGTTAATGTAACCGGAGGGTCCGAATGCTCACACGAACGTGGGCCACGCGATCCGAATCCAACGGCTGAGATTGCACGCGCGTTTTAAACCGCGCTCGGTGCGATTAGGTGGTTCAACCGAGTCAAGTGGCTCGGACTCGAGCCCGACTTCGAACCCAATGAATAGTGAATTTGGTTTTAGGTTTTAATTAAGCTGAGACTTTTGAGGATTTATTTGGGGTAGCAAAATAACTCCAAAAATTCTGAAATTTTTGCAGGAGCTTGCTGACTGAGACATTGACCTTGTGTAAAATTTTCAGAGAGTTTTATGCTGCGAATAAATCTCCAAAATTCTGCAAGGCTCTGTTTTAATGTTTGACTAAGAGTCAAACAGTTTGATCGCTCTAAAAATATTCAAACAATTTCTAAAAATTGTGAAATTTTTCAGAGGGGTCACATACCACCACAGAGACTTAGGAAAAATATATCCAGAGGATGATCATAAGATTTGACAAGATTGTTTTGGAAGAACAAGATTTGGATCAAAAGACTTGTGACTTTGTACTTCCATAACCTTTGGTACAATACTTGTTCAAGACACAAAGGAAATACATGATGTAAGAAAAAGTTTTAATTTCTACTCATTTTCTTACATTTGAAACACAAGCCCAAAATTGGGATGTTACAACTCTCCCCTTACAAGAATCTCGACCAGATTCCGCTACTCGAGAAGAAAGAAGGAAAATCGCACGAAGGCGATCTTCTCGCTCCCAAGTTGCTTCATCTTCGAATGGTTTGACCATCAACCTTAAGGAACTTGATGACACGGTTCCTTGTTCTCCGCTCGATTCTCAAGAATGCGAACAGGATGCTCGCGATAGGTCAAATCCTCCGCACATCGAGAGTTTCCAACGGAGTTTCCTCGCTTGGGACACGGAGGCACTTCTTCGTGTGAAACATGGAACACATCATGCACCCTCAAGTGCGGTGGCGGCTCAATCTATATGCAATCTGCTCCAACTCTCTCGACGATACGATAAGGCCCAACATATCGAGGAGCCAACTTGCCCTTGATGCCAAAACGCGATGGCCCTTCAAGGGTGAGACTTTGAGATACACAAAGTCGTTGGGCTCAAAGCTCAACTCACGGCGACGACGATCCGCATAGCTCTTTTTGTCCGGATCGGGCCGTGCGCAGATGCTCGCGATCAATCGAACTTGACTCTCGCCGCATTGATCGAATCGGGCCGAAATCGCCGCCACCGCCTCGACCAGGTTCAATGGGGTTCTACATCTCCTTCCATACAAAGCCTCAAATGGTGCCATGCCAAGACCGGCTCAAAGTCGTTGTTGTAGGAGAACTCAGCAAATGGTAGGCACTTCTCCCACTTCTTCCCATAGGAAAGAACACAAGCACGAGCATATCTTCCAACACTTGGTTGACTCGCTCCGCTTGGCCATCACCGAGGATGAAAGGTCAGATCAAATGAAGGCGGTCCCCATAGCCTCTTGCGGACTATGCCAAAACGCGAGGTGAAAAGCGCACCATGATCGAAATAATCGTCTTGGCACACCGTGAAGACTCACAATCCTCGAGACATAAAGTTCGCCAAAGGCCCCACACGGCCGAGTCTTGACAGAAGGAAATGTGCCACTTTAATCAACCCGTCGATCACGACCCAAATAGCATCATTCCTTTGGACGAAAGGGCAATCCGGTGATGAAGTCCATGCCAACGAATCCCACTTCCATTCCGCACCGCAAGGGTCAAGAAGACTCGCTGACGCCGATGCTCGGCCTTCACGCGACAAAGACACGCCGCACTCGCAACGAACTTGGCAATCTCGCGCTTCATTCGGGTCCACTGCAACCTCGGCGAAGGTCCCGATACATCTTGGTAGCCCGGGGTGAATAGACAAAGGAGAGTCATGGGCTTCGCGGAGAATCATATTCCGCAATTCCATGACCTTAGGAACCACAAGACGCCGCCCAAACCACACAACGCCATGCTCGTCCTCCGAAAAGCACTTGGCCATCCCATCCTTGATGTTCTGCTTGATCTGGCTCACACCGGCATCTGTCTGCTGTGCCGCCTTGATTTGGTCCACCAAGGTTGGTTGCACAACCAATGTAGCAAGGGAACCGCGCTCGATCAAACCCAAATTGAGGCGTTGGAATTCTGAAATGAGGGTAGGCTGCTGCTCTTGGAGCATCAACATGTTGCAATACACCTTCCGACTGAGTGCATCTGCAACAACATTGGCCTTGCCCGGATGGTACTGAATACCCATGTCATAGTCCTTGATCAATTCCAACCATCTTCTTTGCCTGAGGTTCAGATCTGGCTGGGTGAACAAGTACTTCAAGCTCTTGTGGTCGGAATACACCTCACAACGGTTACCAATCAGATAATGCCGCCAAATCTTGAGTGCATTGACCACAGCAGCTAACTCCAAGTCATGAGTAGGATAGTTGAGTTCGTGAGGCCTCAACTGCCGCGATGCATAGGCCACAACCTTGCCCTCCTGCATAAGAACACAACCAAGACCCTGACGAGAAGCATCACAAAAGATATCAAAACTCTTGTGAATATCGGGAGAACAAGCATCAATGAGGTCAACCGCGTCTTGAGTTCCTGAAAACTCACATCACAAGCAGCGGACCACTCAAACTTCTTGTCTTTCTTGAGTAGTTCAGTCATAGGCTTTGCAATCTTGGAGAAATTCTCGATAAAGCGGCGATAGTAGCCAGCCAAACCAAGAAAACTCCGCACATCGGTGGTGACTTGGTGACCCCAAGATAGCACATCACTGACCTTGCTAGGATCCACAGCCACACCTCCTGCTGAAAGAACATGGCCCAAGAATGCCACTTCCTTCAACCAGAACTCGCACTTGCTGAATTTGGCATACAACTGGTGCTCACGCAGCTTGCCCAATACAAGCTTAAGATGCTCAGCATGCTCTTCTTCATTCTTGGAGTAGATAAGGATATCATCGATGAATACCACCACGAACCTATCCAAATACTCCATGAATACCGAGTTCATAAGATTCATGAATAAAGCAGGAGCATTAGTCAAACCAAAAGACATGACGGTGTACTCGTAAAGGCCATAACGAGTAGCAAAAGCCGTCTTAGGAATATCCTCGGTGTAACAGCCCTAACTTAGGGTTTGTATTTCAAATGTAAATTTTGAAGGGAAATAAAAACTTTTGTTGTCTCTTCAAATCATTTGAAAGTTTCTACATTTTTCCCTAGCAATTTCCATTTTCTAGAATTAAATTCTTGTGAATGGAGGTTGTTGTCAGCAAATTCTTAGCTTTCAAACTTGTGATCATCCTCTGAAATTATTTTTCCTACCATCTTGATCATCCTATCTACCTCCCTGAATTATTTCACAATTTTTAGATTTTGTTTGCTATTTCAAATGGCCAAGTCAACTCTGTTTGAAATCTGGTCAAACTCCTGTACAGCAGCTTGTGAATTTTCTCTAGAACAATGCAGTGCATAAAAGTTCTGGAAAAATTATACAAGGTTGTCCTCTGTCCCTAGTAACTACCATAAAAATTTCAGAAATTTTGGAGCTCAGGAGCTACCTCTAAAAATTCCCAAACCTTCTCTGTCTTTTAAATCAAATTCTAAAAATCTTGTTCCTCGGGCCGAACCCAACTCGGGCTCGAGTCCGACTTCGCACACTTGGTTCGGTCGCGTCAACTAATCGCACCGCCCGAGTCCAATTGATCGCGACCGTCCGATGCAAATCGAACGATCCACGTCGCGTGCGCAACCGACCTGTCCGAATGCATACATCGATCTCAGCCGTCCAATTCAGATCCAACGGTCGACACGTTCCTGATCAAATCAAACCACCGGTTCGCACCGCTTTGTGAGTCATCGATCGTGGACCCCACTTGTCGCCTTCGTCCTCGTCCTCTCGCGTCTCACCGGAGCGCACCGGCGATCACGCATGTGTGCCACGTACCTCGTCGCTGCCACCTATTTGCCCTCGTGTCTGTCCGTGGAGCATCGCCAGAGCTTTATAACCTCACCGCACTCACTCATTCATCGTTTCCTTCGCTCTCTCACTTTCTCCGCCCGCTTCTCTGTTTCGGCCGGCGAAGAGGGCGAAGGTAGCGCCGCTGTGTTAGCGCCGCCCTTGATCCCGCAACCACACCGCCGTGATCCACGCTCGACGCCGCCTCCATTTTGCCCAACCCGGGTCCTTGGCGTCCAGTGGATCACCAGGGGCGGTATCGTCGTCTCCGCCTCCGGTTGCGGCGGTCCCGCGAGCTTGCTAGTTCTCTGGTGAGTCTCTAACCTCGTCACTTGGTCCCTCGTGATCGCAATCCTCCTCTGAGTCTAACGGTGGGCTCGTTTCTGTCTTTCGTGCATCGTGGAAGTCGTGCGGGTGTTTCTTCCTCGCGCACGGTGTTCCGCCGCCGTGGCAATTCCGGCCGCCTCGGACCTTCTTCTTCGACTTTGTCTTGTGCTTATTGCTCCTGGAGTCGAGGCGATCCCGTGGCGCAACTTCTCGAAGCTGCTCGAAGTCTGTAGCGCCTTCTCTGCGAGAGCCGTAGCTTCTTCTCCGCCTCCGGCCGTCGTGGGCCCATCTCCGGCGACCATTGGGCTCCGCGTCATCGGCATCAAGTTCGTGGAGCTGCGGTGCACCCGTGCGTGCCATCCCCGAGCTCAGAGCCTCAGCCATTCTCCAGATCCCCCACCTCGCCGTCGCGGCCGCGTGTGGGAACTCCGTCGAGCCGCCGGTAGCTAAGGTCTAATCCCCTTCTTAAGCTCTAATCGTCTTTTAGTTTGTATCTCTGGCTTGTGGGCCCTTGCTGTTAATCGCGTTTAGAAATCGTTTAATCCAACCGTTGCATTTCACTTTAAGTCTCTGTCATGTGGGCCCGGAATGTCAGTTAGGGTTTGTGTAGTTTCCTTAATGCGTTTTCTCTGTTGGGAAACGTATTTCTTTGTGAGAGTATGTAGGTTTGCACTTTGGTAAGCCGAAGACGTATTCTTAGAATACGCCTTCGACGTCACCTTATGCGGGCAGTCCGCTCTGGTCAGCGTTTTCGCGCGGGCCCGCCTGTCAGTGGCTGGGGCTAGCCGTGCGTCGGTAGAAGAAGTATTAAGTGCTTTAGTATTTCTGAAATGCTTTTCTGTTACACTATTAAATCAATTAAACTTGTAAAATGCATAACTAATTCAATTTTTATCCAAACTGCATGAAACCAGTGCTGTTAATTTTCATTTTAAGTGTGCTACTTGATAAAATTAACTTCACTCATGTCTCTGTAGCAAAAATCTGTTAGCTAATAAAATGATGTCTTATGTATCTTCTAAATTAGAAAATGCATATCTCTTCCAATAATTGTCCAAATTAAATGAACCCAATTCTGTAAAATTTTATTTTCAGTATACTAACTATTAGGATAGGTTTTACACACTGTTTCTGTTCATGAAAATTTGTTAAGTAATTAACTAGTGGCATGTTGTGTTTTTAGCTTAGAAAATTCATAGAAAATTATTAATAACTTAAAATAATTTGTTCTCTGTTTCTAAAATTTTGTTATATCATGCTTAGGTTGCTGTGTGAGTTTTGGCTTGTTTTGATGTTGTTGTATGTTTGAGTTTTGTCGGTGTTATTCGTTCTTATTTGCTGTTATGTTCGATCGTTAGGCTTCGATATTTGCGGCAACCCCGAGGACGATCCTCCATGACATATTGAGCAACAAAGATCCGAAAAGCGCTTTGATCATATTTATCCCAGATTTTAAAGTCTAATATTTTGTTTCAAATTTGTATGTATGCATCGCTTAATTTGTGTTAAATTGATTAGTTAAATCCGTGTTGCATATCCTGTAAAAAAATTATTGATCTCTACTACCGAGCCTAGGTTCTTTCTTTGTGATTAGAGGTCGCTGGATGATCTCTTGTCACTTAGTAGATCCGGGTCAACTTGCTTAGACATGCTTAGCTATCGGTAGAACTGGGCGGTTATCGACTTTAGTCGGTAACCTTGATCACACAAAATCTACTATAACTTTATGTTTCAGCATTTTTTGCTGTGTTTAATTGCAAAACTAAAACTGAAAACCAAAAATGATTTAGACTTGGGCACAACGGTATGATTGGTGTGATCTGTTGGGTGTGACTGGAATGGTGCCCGAGTCAACAAGGACCGAACATCTTGTTACACTGAACCAAGCATTTTGCGTGCTAACCACACTAGAGTATATGGGACCTCTCTTGACCTAGTACTTTGGCGTGTATTGGCTCCGGGTCGCAGGAGGTCGCAGGAGGGATGGAGGTGGGAGCATGGTAGTTGTCCGAAAAGCTTTATCCTGAGTGGGTAGTTGTCTTTTCGGCTTTACCATGTAAGCGTATGGATTTCTATCCATACGAGCGGCTCGTAGTTAATACACAATATTGGAAAAAGTCTCGTAGGACTTAGCTGTGCCGGCATACCTTCGGAAGTGTGCTTTGGCTTAAAGGCGGTCTGAAGTGTGGGTACATTGGTACACCTCGCAGGTTCAAACTATTCGAATAGCCTCGTCCTAGGTTATGGACACGCTTGCAAGGTCTTCCAAGAGTTAGACTACAACATTTAAATTAAAACTTGATGGGTGGTACGAATGGGATTCGTGCTATTGTTGTGGTGACTATTGGGATAGTCACTTCTAGGATGTTTTACTTACCCTTTGTTATTATTACTTTTCTTGCTATTTCAATCTTAAAAATGAATTGTAAACTTGCCTTCTAAATGTATTATCTTATTGCAAATGAAAATGGGCTTTATGCAAATGAAACATATGACCTCCACAAAACAAGCTGCATGTAGTCTATGAGCAGTGCCGCTAGTTCACACGTCGATCTTGCGGGTACAAAGACAATCTTTGTACTCGGTGCTTTGCTTAATGTTTTGTTGCGAGGAAGAAGGTGAGCCTCAGGGTCCTCACTTCTGTGAGCTGTGTTGCCGCTTCTTGGACGACTAGACTTGGCGGTCCGGTCAGATGCCTTGTGGGTTGAAGGCACGCTGATTGGCTTTGTTTATAGCCATCTTATGGCGCTTTTGCTTCATTGTCTTTACGTTGTTATTTGTGTATCTTGTGGCCAGTCGGCCATTGTCTGTAATATCTCTACTATTTGTTTATCTTCCGTTTGTAGTGTGATGTTTGGACTCTATGTTTGGAATGGAGTTGATGTCTAATTTTGTACCGGGGTGTGTATATCGCTTTAGGAAGTATACATATCTCGAGATCGATTTATTTGATTTGTGATGCTAGGACCGGTGGTTGGTTAAGCATTACAAGTCAAATAAACTGGAATCTCACACTCGCCCCGATCGACTTGATGATAGCCAGTCTCAAGTCAATCTTGAGAAGACTCGTGCTCGGTCAACTGATCGAAAAGATCATCAATACGGGGCAAAGGATACTTGTTCTTTACCGTCACCTCATTAAGCGGACGGTAATCAACACACATGCGCAAGGTCTTGTCCTTCTTCTTCACAAAGATAACTTGACAACCCCAAGGAGATGAGCTAGGACGGATAAAACCCTTCTCTTGCAGCTCACCCAATTGCTTCTTCAGCTCCTCCAACTCATTAGGAGGCATGCGATACGGCCTCTTAGAAATAGGGGCGGTACCGGGCAGCAACTCTATCACAAACTCCAGATCTCGAACAGGAGGCATCCCGGGCAAATCTTCAGGAAAGACATCCGCGAAGTCACACACCGAGGGGACGTCGTGAATCTCCAATGCTGGCTTTGCTTCAAGGACATAAAGATGGGGCTCTATATCGTGGCGAAAACCCAACCTGTTCACCAAGGATGGTGAGGTAGACAATCTTCCTGGCACAATCGATTTGCCCCAAGTGTTGGGACAACCAATCCATGCCAAGAATCACATCCAAGCGCGCCGAGTCGAGTAGGATAAGATTCGCCAAGAATCCCACCCCTTCGATGTGGATAGGAACATCCCGGCATACTTGGTCAGCTCTCATTTCCGAACCCGGAGAGCGAATCAGCAGTGGAATCCCCAGAGGAACACAGTGGAGTCCACAATCAACAGCAAAAGACCTCGAAATAAAAGAATGCGAAGCTCTAGAGTCAAATAAAACTGCAGCAGGATGCAAATTAACAAGGAGCATACCCAACACCACGTCGGGCGCCTCCTGTGCCTCCTCAGCCGAGATATGGTTGACTCGGCCGCTCCCCAAGCCCGGGGTCTTCTGGTCAGGTGGGTGACCACTTCCTTGCCCGCGTCCTCCATTAGGACGAGGGGCCGCTCCAGTCTTCTTAGGACAACTACTCGCGTAGTGGCCCTTGTTGTGGCAGTAGAAGCAAGTGACGTCGGCCGCGGGGTTGCGGGGAACACCCTGCTGCTGGGTCGCAGGCGCACGCGACTGAGTCACGACCTGCGGAGGCGTGGGGTGTCTTGAAGGCCTCGGCGGTGGTGAAGCCAAAGAACGGGCCACCGGTGCAGGCCCAACTCGGGGACGAACGAGGCCGGCCTGTGCAGACCGCTGGGCCTCCCACTTGCGCTTGCGGGACTCGCCCAGCGCTCTCGCCTTGTGCTCGGCGATGATGGCCTTGTCCACCAAGGTCTGGAAGTCGGGGAAGTCCACAATAGAGAGCTTGTCCTGAAGCTCCTCAGACAAACCCTCCATGAACTTCTCCTGCTTGGCCTCATCAGTGGCCACCTCAGCAGGAGCGTACCTCGCCAAATGGTTGAACTCATGGAGGTACTCGATCCGATTTGCGCCCTGTTTGGCGCAAGGAATTCCTTCTTCTTGACTTCATCGGGCCAGCGAGGACATGGGCCCGACGGAAAGCGGCGGAACTCCTCCCACGAGACCACGTGTCCGCGGGCTGCATGGCGAGAAATTCTCCCACCATGAGAGTGCCGCACCTCCAACCGATGGGATGCGAAAGTGCGCTCTGCTCACGGCATCGAGCAACGTTGAGCTTCCGCTCAACCGCGCGCGCCGATCGTCTGCGTCCAAGGATCCTCGGGCCGGGAGAAGGTGGGAGGTCGAGCACGCGGAGGGACTCGCAAGTCCCCACGAGTCGATGTCCACCCCTCCGGTCCGGAGGCACCGGAGGGAGTGGAGGTGTTCTGGCGATGACCTCCAACACCCTACGGTCCTCGAACGATTGCGTTCGATCGCATGAGGACTTCCGCCATGGTCGGAGGAGGCTCCTCATCGGGACTACGGTGATTCGGCCGCTCGTGTCCCACCAGCCATCCTGATTTACTAAGACAAGTTAGATACAGTTCAAGACCCAAGAGCACAGAAATCCAAACTTAGTTAAAATGACCAACGAACAGCCACAAAAGAACATGAGATCATAAGTCACCGAATCCACTTCCCGAAACGACTAACCCGTATGGAAGAACGAGTAATGGTTTGAGAAGACCCAAAATTTCAGAACTAAAATCTGGCTCAAAACAGTCCAAAAATCAAGGTATAACCACTTGATAGAGTATAGGCAGTAGCTAATCTCATATCACTTCTTACCCCTTTCATTCCCACAAGTTTTAGTTGTATTTACCTCTCATTTCCTACCTTATTTACTCACCACTAGCTAGCTGTCCAAATTTCTTTCTCCAAGCTCTCATGTTTTCCCCCAAAACCAAGTTAATCGATAGAGGCTAATTTTCGAAAGGAAGAGAGGAACAACTTTTTCAAACTTAAGTGAGAGTAAGGTGAGATGAGCAAGCTAAGATAGATAAGGAGTAAAATCGAGAACTTACTTAAGTTTTACAAACCTTTTGAAAGTAAGTTTTCAAAATATTCTAAGCGACCAAGCTAGGGGTTTCTCACGGTCGGTATGGCTCGATACCAACTTTGTGAGGACCCGGAATATTTAACTAGTAACACTTAACCTCCAATTGGTTCTAGCATTACTAATTAAACATTCTAAGCCTCGATGGTCATATGCTTCCCAGAATTGCAGCATATGCACATCATCACAAAATTACACATCATTTCCATACAACATATATCACTAAGTTCAACAACGATATACATAAAGTAAAGTTATTACAAAAGAGAGCCGACCGGCCAAATAGAACAATATACAAGAATGACAGCGGAAGCAAAAGTGCCATAAGATGGCTAGAACAAAAGTCGACCGGTTAGCCACACAACCCACAAGGCAACCGACCGGGCCGCCAAGCTAGTCGCCCCGCAAGCTGTTGGAGATATGCCCTAGAGGCAATCATATTGATGATGATATTTCATTGTATCCATGATTTAATAAATGTTCCTTGAATATTGCCTTTGTGTTGATTAACAAGTATGTGACTTGTTTGTGAAACTCTTTACTTGTATGGTTATTCTAAAGTTGTCCCTAGTCGGAGTTCATGTGAGGACACACGTGAATGATGGATTAGCACATGTATCGGTTGATGACCATGTTTCACAGGTCATAGACATGGAGATGTCAAACCAATAATGTGGACACATGTTTAGAACATGGGGTTGGACCGACCCAACATGAGACATAGTAATTATTCTTATGGTTCTCTCTACACAATGTGTACGCCTTGTCCTTAGACACGAGATTGTCGTATGTACTTGAGATGTGAATCGACCTACTTAGGGGCTATCAAACGCTACTCAATGGCGGGTAGTTATAAAGGTAGCTTTCGGGTTTGTCATGAAGCATCTTTGCGAGGCATGGTCAGTCGAGATGGGATTTGCCCCTCTCTACCTGAGAGAGATATCTCTGGGCCCCTCGAGTGATTGGATCCAGAAATGCATGGCCATGCTACTTAAGGTTAAGAGTTAACCTAGTAAGGGATTCGGATCACGGATCGAGAAAGAGTGGTCAGCTTGGAGCTCGACTGAATATCGTGAGGCAAAGGGATTGGCATGTACATAACGTTGTGATGGTTCGTCCGATATGATCTTTACGTATGTTTAGGAGTTGGCACGTCTTGCTAGAGGCCGCTACCAACTATTGACCAAGTATGTGTACTCGCGTCATGTCTAAACATATGTGAACCATAGGTCACACACTTAAGAAATGAAGCCTAATTCGGATTGGATCCGAATTAGATCGGGCATTGAGTCCTAATGGGCCTCTATTCGTAGAAGCCCATTATAAGGACGTCTATAAAAGGAGAGGCGGCGCCGCGGTTGAGTGTTGAGTTTTTCGTGACATCCCCAAACCACGGCCGCCACCCTCCCACGCCCTAGTCGCTCGCGCGGATCTAGTAGTCCGGCGTCGTCGCTTCCTCCGTGCGTGTGGATACCTTTGAAGGCGTTGCATCGTGGCGTTGGGACGAACCGCAAGAAAGGAGCTGTACGTGGGATGCCACGACGAGGACGAGGAAGTAGTACGACTACTCTACCCCGACGTACTGCATCAACTTGGTACGACTACACTGCCCCGACGCGCTGCATCAACTTCCGCACTGCGCGTCTAGTGGTAAGACCGTGATCTATAACTGCAGTGATCTTGGTTTACGGGTAGAATTTTTTTAATTTGCGCTAGTGTAGCCTACCCGTTTCCCTACAGTGGTATCAGAGCGGTTGCTGTCATGTTATAGGTTCGGGTGATTTGCATATGGCGATATGTAAATCGGTATGATCGATGTGATCGATTGTATAGTTACGTAATGGATTGATCTGGTTTCGTGATCATGCCGCTAAGGTCGTGAAACAACATACCCTACGGTCGGATTCGCCATCGGGGTGACGGTGACACGTAAAACGGCCATGGAATGCGAAGATCAATATGATTGATCGAATCGAACCTAGATTAATAATCGATGTACCGTGATCATCTTTGCTAAGGTCGTGAAACAACATACCCCTACCGGTCGGATTCGCCATCGGGGACAAGCGGTGACACGTAAAACCGGTTGCGGCATGCGAAGATCGGTACAAATTGGTCGAATCGGACGATGAGTCGATTTGTGGTAAATATGATTTGCCGATCAAAATCCTATGTAAAAATTGCATAGATTGGATCTCTGTTTTTTTAAGAAGGTCCGACGCCGGAGATACGCGATGTAGGGGCGCCGCCTTCGAACCCGATGGGGAAACCTCGACCCTATCCGGTGATTGCGATTCTATGCATAAACTTGTTTTTGCAGGATGTATGTGACCATATGGCCTAATGTGTATGTGATGCATGTTTGTAATATTTGCATGACTGCGTGTCGTGGTACGCGGCAACACGGTGGAGCCATTGTGTTGTCAAAGTATTGTATTAACGGCTGCGTGCCGACTTGTGATGATTCCTAGTATCCATGTATTTTATTACTAGTCAGTTATGAGTAATAGCTTATAGTAGTACTCGAAGGACACATCACTTGGAGGATGGCACACATGAACCATGGAGATGGAGATCATCATGGTGGATGATTCTATGGCGATGGAGATCACCATGAGAAAATGGGCCATCTTGAGTCACAATCTGTGTGAATGCTATTCCTATTGTTTTACTCCTATGCATGTTTGAATGGTAGAAGTATAGCGATCCCTCACAAAATGTTAAGTTAAACATATGCCCTCCCAATTAAACTTTGCACCATCCCATGTCTTGTAAATTGATGGTGGGTCTATAAAATTAGGGCACCATCAACTTTCCTTGACTAGATGGGTTTTGTATCGGATACTTACATGCATAAGGATTGGTGAACTTAACAAGGTTATCATAAAGGTTATGGGCCTTGGGGCATAAAGGTTGGGCGCCGGGGCATAGAGATGTCACCCAACAACAAGAGTCATATAGAGATATGATTAGCAAGGTGTTGCTTACGAATTACCTTGTCTCCTAGCGGTGATGCAAAAGCTCACTAGTAGACTCGTTAATTGCGGATCTTGAATCGCTAAGAATCAACAGAGGATGTTGATTTTAGTGGGAGTACATTCTATTAAATTTGTTTAATACATTTACTCTATCATGGTTTTATTTGTCTTAGTATTTTGCATTTCCTATTGTAGATCAATGGCATCTAGCAACCACGCACACCCTTTTGCTTTGCGATCGATTCTTGAGAAAGAGAAATTAAATGGAACAAACTATTCGGATTTGGTCCGTAACACGAGAATTGTTCTCGTGGCGTATAAAAGGAAAACGTTCGACACCCCAATCCCGTAAGAACACGCAAATAATGCGTCTCTTCTTTGTTAAAAATGCCTACAAGAAAGCATGTGATGACTCTCTTGAGATTAGGTGTCTTATGCTTGCATGCATGGAACGACCTTCAAAAGCGGTTTGAGGATCGAAGCGTATGATATGATCATAGCGCTTAGGACATGTTCGAACACGGGCGGGGTGAGCGGTTCAATGTCTCTAAGGCTTTTACGGAATGCAAGTTAACGAAGGTGCACCAGTAGGCCCACATGTGATCAAAATGGTTGGTTCTGATCGGACTTTGGATAAACTTGGTTTTCCAATTGGCCAAGAGTTGGCAATCGATTTCATTTAGCGTCTCTTCCACCTAGCTATGGGCATTTCATTTGAACTACCATATGCATGGGCGGATAAGGGCCTTAATGAGCTTTGTGGGATGCTCAAAACAGAGAGTGACATTAAGAAGTGTGCGGGGCCTAGCCATGTGATGGTCATGCGAACAAGTCTAGCTTCAAGAAAAGGGTAAGCCATGGCCAAAGAATAAGGGCAAGGTTAAAGATATGATCTCGAAGCCAACGCCTAAGCCTAATGCTTTGGACCTGGAGCTGAGACAGTATGCTTCTATTGTAAAGAAACTGGCCACTGGAAGAGAAACTGCAAGAAGTACATGGATTCCGATGAATGCAAGAAGAAGGCCGGAAGTAAGACTTCCACCCATGGTACACTTGTCATAAATGTTTTAGACATTTTCTCATGATTCTCCTATTAACTCTTGGGTATTTGATCTGGATCGGTTGCTCACATTTGCAACTCGATGCAGGGGCTAATAAGAAGTAGAGGAGTCGCAAGAGGTGAAGTTGATTTTCGCGTCGGAAATAAAGCAAGGGTTGCCGCGTTGACCGTCGGCACCATGCAACTTCAGCTTCCTTCAAGATTTATTATGGAATTGAATAATTGTTATTATGTTCCTAGTATGAGTCGAAACATTTTATCCCCCTCATGTTTGATGAGAGATGGTTATTCATTTGCAAGTAAAGACAATGGTTGTTTGATCTCTAAAAATGGAATGTTTATGGCTTTTGCCCATTGTGAATGGGTTATTTATTTTAAATCTTGATGATGCGCCTATCTTTAACATAAATGCTAAAAGACTTCGACCTAATGATTTGAATCCCACCTATGTTTGGCATTGTCGTTTGGGTCACATAAGTGAAAAGCGCATGAAGAAGCTCCATGTTGATGGTCTTCTAACTTCGTTTGATTTTGAATCATACGAGACATGTGAAGCTTGTTTGCTTGGTAAGATGACCAAATCACCTTTCAAAGGTTCTTTTGAGAGGCGTCGGACTTGTTGGAAATCATACATACCGATGTATGTGGACCAATGAGCACGATCGCTAGAGGTGGATTTCATTACTTCATAACTTTCATCGATGATTTTAGTAGATATGGCTATGTCTACTTAATGAAGCATAAGTCCAAACTTTGAAAAGTTCAAAGAGTTCGAATGAGGTTGAAAATCAACGTGCCAAGAAAATCAAGGCTCGCGATCGATCGTGGTGGCGAGTATTTGAGTCATGAATTTAGCAATCATCGAAGAGTTGCGAATTGTTCCACGCTAACACCGCCGGAACGCCTCAAAGAAACGGGTATCCGAGCGTGTCGGACCTTGTTGGACATGGTTCGATCGATGATGAGCCATCAGTTTACCATTATCCTTTTGGGGTTACGCTCTAGAAACGGCAGCTTTCACACTTAATAGGGTACCGTCTAAATCCGTAGTTAAGACACCATATGAGATATGGACCGGAAGAGTCACGCTTTGTCTTTTCTAAAGATTTGGGGATGTGAGGCGTTTGTCAGCGACTCTGATCGGACAAGCTCACACCCAAGTCGGATAAATGCATTTTCGTGGGATATCCAAGAAACCTTTGGATATTACTTCTACAACCGACTAGAGGGCAAAGTGTTTGTCGCTCAAGTGGTGTTTTCCTAGAGAAAGAGTTTCTCAATAGGAGACAAGTGGAAGAACGGTGCGGCTTGAAGAAGTTCAAGATGAACCAATCGGGAAGACTCGACGAATGATGCCCATGTGGCGAGAACAAGTTGAGGAACCCATGGCAAAGGAAGCACCACCACCACGAAGGTCGGAAGGCTCCGCAATGCGCGAGATATATTATTGTTAGACAATGATGAGCCTACGACCTATGCGGAAGCAATGATGGACCAGGACTACGAGAAATGGCATAGTGCCATGAGATCCGAGATAGCATCCATGGGAGACAATCAAGTTTGGAATTTGGTTGACCACTTTGATGGTGTTAAAACCATAGAGTGCAAATGGATCTATAAAGGAAGATTGATATGGATGGAAATGTTCATATCCATAAAGCTCGACTTGTCGCAAAGGTTTCGGCAAGTTCAAGGAGTTGACTACGATGAGACTTTCTCACTGTAGCGATGCTTAAATCAATACGGATCATTCTAGCTATTCTTGCATATTTCGACTATGAGATATGGCGGATGGATGTCAAAACGGCTTTCCTTAATGGAAATTTAACCGAGGACGTGTATATGATACAGCCCGAGGGTTTTGTCGATCAAACAATGCTAGAAAAGTATGCAAACTTCAAAAATCCATTTATGGATTGAAGCAAGCATCTCGGAGTTGGAACATTCGTTTTGATGAAGTGGTCAAAGGGTTTGACTTCATCAAAAGCGAAGAAGAATCTTGTGTTTACAAGAAGACAAGTGGGAGCTCACTCGTATTTCTAATCTTATATGTAGATGACATATTCTGATTGGAAATGATATTCCTATGCTCGAGTCCGTTAAGACCTCACCAAAAATAGTTTCTCAATGAAGGACTTAGGGAAGCGGCATATATTTTGGGTATTAAGATCTATAGAGATAGATCAAAAAGGCTAATAGGATTAAGCCGTAGTACTTACATTGACAAAGTGTTGAAACGGTTCAACATGGAGGAGGCAAAGAAAGGGTTCTTGCCCATGTCTCATGGCATAAATCTTGGCAAGACTCGGTGTCCTTCGACAACCGATGAGCGAGATCGCATGAGTAAGATTCCATATGCTTGGCCATTGGATCTATCATGTATGCTATGATGTGTACTCGCCAGATGTTTCCTATGCTCTAAGTGTTACGAGCGATACCGGTGATCGGTGAGAGTCATCGACAGCGATTAAAAACATCCTCAAGTATTTGAGAAGAACTAAGGATGTGTTCCTAGTCTACGGAGGTGAGGAAGAGCTCGTTGTAAATGGTTACACCGATGCAAGCTTCCAAACCGACAAAGATGATTACAAATCGCAATCGGGTTTTGTGTTCCTTTTGAGCGGTGGTGCGGTAAGTTGGAAGAGTTCCAAGCGGAGATCGTTGTCGACTCTACAACGGAGGCCGAGTACATTGCGGCTTCAAGCGGCAAAGGAAGGTGTTTGGATAAGGAAGTTCATAAGCGAACTAGGTGTGGTTCCTAGTGCGTGCGATCCTCTGGATCTTTCTTGTGATAACGGTGGGGCCATTGCGCAAGCCAAGGAGCCGAGAAATCACCAAAAGAACAAACACATATCACTGCGGTTTCATCTCATTCGAGAGATCCTTAATCGAGGAGATTTAAAGATATGCAAAATACACACGGATTTGAATATTTCGATCCTTTGTGAAGCCTCTCCCACAACCTAAGCATGAGGCGCACACAAGAGCTATGGGTATTAGATATCTTCTAGATTGACTCTAGTGCAAGTGGGAGATCGTTGGAGATATGCCTAGAGGCAATCATATTGATGATGATATTTCATTGTATCCATGATTTAATAAATGTTCCTTGAATATTGCCTTTGTGTTGATTAACAAGTATGTGACTTGTTTGTGAAACTCTTTACTTGTATGGTTATTCTAAAGTTGTCCCTAGTCGGAGTTCATGTGAGGACACACGTGAATGATGGATTAGCACATGTATCGGTTGATGACCATGTTTCACGTGTCATAGACATGGAGATGTCAAACCAATAATGTGGACACATGTTTAGAACATGGGGTTGGACCGACCCAACATGAGACATAGTAATTATTCTTATGGTTCTCTCTACACAATGTGTACGCTTGTCCTTAGACTCGAGATTGTCGTATGTACTTGAGATGTGAATCGACCTACTTAGGGGCTATCAAACGCTACTCCGTGGCGGGTAGTTATAAAGGTAGCTTTGGGTTTGTCATGAAGCATCTTTGCGAGGCATGGTCGATCGAGATGGGATTTGCCCTCTCTACCGAGAGATATCTCGGGCCTCGAGTGATTGGATCCAAATGCATGGCCATGCTACTTAAGGTTAAGAGTTAACCTAGTAAGGGATTCCGATCACGGGATCGAGAAAGAGTGGTCACTTGGAGCTCGATCGAATATCGTGAGGCAAAGGGATTGGCATGTACATAACGTTGTGATGGTTCGTCCGATATGATCTTTACGTATGTTTAGGAGTTGGCACGTCTTGCTAGAGGTCGCTACCAACTATTGACCAAGTATGTGTACTCGCGTCATGTCTAAACATATGTGAACCATAGGTCACACACTTATGGGTGAAGCCTAATTCGGATTGGATCCGAATTAGATCTGGCATTGAGTCCTAATGGGCCTCTATTCGTAGAAGCCCATTATAAGGACGTCTATAAAAGGAGGGCGGCGCGCTGGTTGAGTGTTGAGTTTTTCGTGACATCCCCAAACCACGGCGCCACCCTCCCACGCCCTAGTCGCCGCGCGGATCTAGTAGTCCGTCGTCGCTTCCTCCGTGCGTGTGGATACCTTTGAAGGCGCCGCATCGTGGCGTTGGGACGAACCGCAAGAAAGGAGGCATGACGTGGGATGCCACGACGAGGACGAGGAAGTAGTACGACTACTCGCCCGACGTCTCGCATCAACTTGGTACGACTACATGCGCCCGACGCACGCATCAACTTCCGCACTGCGCGTCTAGTGGTAAGACCGTGATCTATAAATCGCAGTGATCTTGGTTTACGGGTAGAATTTTTTTAATTTGCGCTAGTGTAGCCTACCCGTTTCCCTACACAAGCTACCACAACACAGCTCGCAAAAGTGAGGCCCCTCAGGCTCACCTTCTTCCTCTGCAACAGAACAATTAAGCATAGCATCTGAGTACAAAGATTGTCTTTGTACCCGCAAGATCGACGTGTGGAATAGCGCACCTATTCATAAACTACATGCAAGCTTATTTAGGTGGAGGTTGTATGTCTCATTTTGCATGAAGCCAACTTTATTTGCAATAATGTAATATATTTCAAAAGCAAGTTTGCAAATCTGTTTTGTTATCAAAGTAACATAAGTAAAGATACATACAAGTAACCACTGGAAGTGACTATCCCAATAGCCACCACAACATAGCACTAATCCCGATTCGTACCACCCATCAAGTTTTAATTTAAAAGGTTGTAGTCTAACTCTTGAAAGACCTTGCCAAGCGTGTCCATAACCTAGGGCGAGGCTATTCGAATAGTTTTAACCTGCAGGGTGTACCAATGTACCCACACTTGGACCGCCTTTAAGCCACAAGCACACTACAGAAGGTATGCCGGCACGCTAAGTCCTACGAGACATTTCCAATCTTGTGTATTAACTACGAGCCGCTCGTATGGGTAGAAACACCATACGCTTACATTGCAAGCCGAAAGTCAACAAATCCCATCACGGGTGAAGTCTTTCGGACACTACAATGCTCCCAACACCATCCCTCCCGCGACTCCTGCGACTGGAGCCAATACACGCCAAAGTACTAAGTCAAGAGAGGTCCCATACCCTCTAATGTGGTTAGCACGCTAAAATGCTTGGTTTAGTGCAACAAGATGTTCGGTCCTTGTTGACCCGGGCACCATTCCAGTCACACCCAAAAATCACACCATCATACCATTGTGCCCAAGTCTAAATCTTTTTGTTTTCAGTTTTAGTTTTCATAAGTAGACATGGCACAAGGTGGAAATCATAATCATAATAAGTTTTAAGTGATCAAGGTTATCGACAAGTCGATAACCGCCCATTTCTACCAAAACTAAGCATGGCTAAGCAATTAATTCGTAAACTACTAAGTGACAAGAGCCCATCCATGAACTCTAAATCACAGCAAGTAACCTAGGCTCATGGTAGTAGAGGATAATCATTTGCTAAGGAAATGCATCTACTAGGCCAACTATTAAAACAAAGTAGCAATGCATACATAGAATTTGTAATCAACATAAATACTTAAAATCTTGGGATTAACATGATCAAACTGCTTGCCTTCTTGTTGTTGCTCAATCATTTGTGGAGGGTCGCTCTCGGGATTACCGCAAATGTTGAATCCTAAGCGAGAGGCAAAAGAACCAAGAACAACCAATAAGACGAGCCACAAATAAACCAATGAGCAAGCAACAATTATCCAAATGCGACAAAATTTATACATAAGGTAGAATACGAATATACCTAGACATAGAAACTGGAAAACCTAATTTGGATTTGTGGTGCAAAAGATATTGCCTAAAAACACATTTTCTACCATAATTAGCACTGTAGCAAAACATTTTCTAGAAAGGTTCTGAAGCTGAAATTTTTATGGTAGCTACCCACTGGGATAGTGGTAACCCATATAAAATTTCAGGTCATTTGGAGTTAAAATGATTTAGTTATGATTTTCTAAGATGCAAAACTAGCATAATGCACTTTCGGAAATATAAACATGTGCAAAACCTATTTCACATTATAGTATGATAACAGAGGGATTTCCTAACATCAAATTTCTATTTTTAGGATCTACAGGGAATTACTGGTGTCTATTACATCATTAAATGAATTTTTAAGTGCTACTAATAAGGTTAAATCTACTAACATATTTTTCTCAAATGATTTAGACCTATCACCATTTTTAGATCAAAGTTTAGTTAATAACAAATTTATCAAAGTTAAAACCATTCAATTATCCGATATACAGGAAAAGATATGCATTTTCCAAGTTTTAATATAATTCTGGAATATATAAAAATAGCATAAAACAAGCCATTAAAGATTACAGAATTTTCTACTACAGAAACAAAGATAAAAGCATTTTTATATTAAACTTTAGTGAAATACAAATTCATTGCAGTTGGTTTCATGTAAAAGGATTTATCTTGAATTAGTTATGAATTTCTAAAGTTTTGATACCATTTTCATTGACAAATAATTACTTACGTAAATAAAACCAACCCAACCGACAATAAACGACGTGGATGCTCGTGGGCGTCGATCACGAAATCCAACGAGCCGCGCGCGACGGAAACAAGCGCGCGCGCGATTCATAACGAAACCCACCGTTGGATCAAGATCCAGCGGCTCACGAGGAAGCATGCAACCGAGGATGCGATTACCTCGGCGAACCACGACCGCAGATCTAAAGATGAACGGCTCAAAACCCAAATCTAACCTAAGGTCCGATTGCACACATGATCTCGGTAAAGATCACGAGATGGACGGTCCAGATGATGAGGGGAACCGGATGGTCCGAATGCACTTACGATCAAGGCCGTAGATCTAAAATGAACGGTGGATAATGATCGCGGTTCAAAGGGATCTTGACATGTGGGACCGCATGTCGGTGACTTCAGTCACCCACACACCGGTTTAACACACGTGCACGCAGCACTGGGCCCACTTGTCGCCGGCGAGAGAAGGTTTCCGACGAGATTAAGTGCCGACATTTTTATTAATCAATGATTAAGCATTAATGATGTCGAACGATGCGAGATTGAACCGAGAGTGATTAAAGGATGTTGGGCCCACTAGTCGGTGGCTCAACAATAATGATTAAGACACAATTAACAACTAATGATTAGCAATTAATGTGCCCTAATCGGATGACGAAACGGAGCTTCTCAACCTAAAAACCCGAGTGGCTTTGACGGCTTGTCGCCGGCGACTCGGTCGCGGCGGCGAACAAGACCCAAAATGGATTCGCAATAACGATGCGAACCTAATGGTAGCATTCTCGCCGCGCGAGGACTAGAACGCCGGCTGCCGGAAAGCAAACGGAACCCTACGGCTAAACACGAAAATAGCGAAAAGCTCACCGCGGACCTAGGATGCGGGTGCCATGACTTCTAGGGACTATATAGAAGCTACCTTATCCGAGAGGAGCTTCAAAGATGGCCGGGAAGACTTGAACACGATGAAGTCCACGGAGCCAAGAAGATGAAGTGGAAGATGAGGTTACGAGCAAAATGAGTGGAACCAAATCATCACCACACTTCATTATAGCTCAAAGAGGTTCCAAAAGCAAGTAATTGCAAAAGAATCACTTACTGAGTGGAGAAGAAAGGGGTGAAACCAATCGAAAATCTCCAAACTTAAAATTGAGTGATTCTGTGAATGCAACCCAAAATCAAGTTAGGGAAATATAAAGGAGGTTGAGGAGTTCAAAAGGGTGCAAGAAATGTTGAAGATGAACCACTTTGGACACCAAGGCCGCCATTGGAGCTCTACGGCCAACAATGGTGTTTTGAGGGTGAGAGGTGTTCTTGAGCTCAAACACAGAGAGTAGCTAGGTGTAGCGCAAAAGAACACCAGGAGGACCTAGAGGGGCTATTTATAGGAAAGGAATTAGGGTTTCGAGCAAGAACATGAGCCCATGGTGAGCTCGGTTCATGGCGCGGTCAAGGACCAAGAAGTGATGGGAGCAAGTGAGCACGGTGACCATGGAGGAGAAAGCCTGTTGCGCATTAAATGCATTGCAGAGAGGCGTTGACGAAAGCAACTTGAGGTGACACATCACGCCACCCTGCGCTCGCTCTGCCATTGCCGCCCGCGCGCACGGAGAAGCCGAGGAGGAAGAAGAACAGAGAAGGCAAACCACGACCGTTGGATTAAAAATGGACGGTCACGATTAAACGAGTTCGCGGACGATCCGGTTGCCCTCGGGAATGCGGGCGGTTGGATCGAGATCCAACGGTCCCAATTTGTTAATGTAACCGAGGGTCCAATGCTCACACGAACGTGGGCCACGCGATCTGAATCCAACGGTGAGATTGCACGCGCTTTTAAACCGCGGCTCGGTGCGATTAGGTGGTTCAACCGAGTCAAGTGGCTCGGACTCGAGCCCGACTCGAACCCAATGAATAGTGAATTTGGTTTTTAGGTTTTAATTAAGCTGAGACTTTTGAGGATTTATTTGGGGTAGCAAAATAACTCCAAAAATTCTGAAATTTTTGCAGGAGCTTGCTGACTGAGACATTGACCTTGTGTAAAATTTTCAGAGAGTTTTATGCTGCGAATAAATCTCCAAAAATTCTGCAAGGCTCTGTTTTAATGTTTGACTAAGAGTCAAACTGGTTTGACTGCCTCTAAAAATATTCAAACAATTTCTAAAAATTGTGAAATTTTTCAGAGGGGTCACATACCACCACAGAGACTTAGGAAAAATATATCCAGAGGATGATCATAAGATTTGACAAGATTGTTTTTGGAAGAACAAGATTTGGATCAAAAGACTTGTGACTTTGTACTTCCATAACCTTTGGTACAATACTTGTTCAGTACACAAAGGAAATACATGACGTAAGAAAAAGTTTTAATTTCTACTCATTTTCTTACATTTGAAACACAAGCCCAAAATTGGGATGTTACAATCCATCCATATGTTTCATAGTATAACCGAAAAATACCTTTATAACTACCTAGTTATGGAGTAGCGTTTGACAACTTCTAAGTGCACTATTACACATGTAGGAAACTATACTGATTTCAGGTCTAAAGATTATACATCATCATTGCTTAAGACCAGCTGATGACACAGAAAATCATAATAATCTCAATAGTATCTCAAGGTGGGTCAATCCAACACCATGTTCTCTAACATGTTTTCATATTATTGATTTGATATCCCTATATCCATGACCAGTGAAATATGGTCATCAATCAATACATGTACTAGTCGATAAGTAACTAGTATTCTGATCAATGACATTCGACCATGAATACATTTAGAACGACATCATATAAGTTAAAGAGCTTTATCAACAAGTCACATACTTGTTAATCTTTATAATTGATAATTCATTCAAGGAATATAAATATATTTATTCTATAACTCATAAATATAGACGTGATACAATCATATCTATGATTTCCTCTAGGGTATATCGGCAACATGATTTGCCCCGACAACATTCATAGCTTGAAACTGGATTAGGGCAGTCGATGTTGGAGCCTGGCTGGTATTATGAACTAAAAAAGTATTTTAAACCAAAAAGGAAAACCAAAAATATATTTCGACTTGGCTGGCCGAAAAACATGGATAGTGAAGTAAAGAGCATGATAGAGTGGGTATGAGGAAGTACCATCCAAGTCAATTAAGGACCAGGATCTTGTGATGATCTCTCGTGTAAAAATAGTTCAATCACAAGTCTATAATAGGTACGACCTAACTAACTACTTTATTCGTCTCAGCGTGGCTTCGCCATTGGTGGGTGTGTGGTTTGGATTAAGCGTAATGGAGCTATCAAACTACACGGCGCAATTGGGAGACCTCCGGGGGCATGGCCCATAGTGGTGATACCTAGTTAGTGGAGTTGCGTTGAGGTGGGCATTGTAAAGCCCTTGTGATAATCATCTTAGTCGCACACCTGTAGAAGTATGTGAGACGAACATTATAAATTGATTGTCTCTTGTGGGTAAAGTGTACGAACTCTGCAGAGTGAGAAAACTATTTGGATAGCTGTGCCCACGGTCATGGACGATGCCGAGAACTTGCTTGAAGTAGCTTTTATTTTTATAAAACAATTTGTGGGAATGAATGGGTTGAAGCCCAGAGATTTGAGATGGGTGGGAGGCCAGAGATTTGAGTTGGTCTGGTTGGAAACCAGTAAGAAGTACGAGATATGTCTCGAGAAAGAACATGAGTATTGAGTGTATGGAGCCACTCTCTGATATAGGAGGTTGGAGCCTCCACTAGTATTTTACAACAAAACTCGACTTGGTTAAAACCCGTGTTAGTTAAAAATGCTAGGTCTCAGGATTTGCTACTACTTAATCTATTTCAATAAGTAACTTTATGCAAACAAAAGAACCACAAGTTATTCCTTTAATTAGCCTTTCATATTATATAATTGTATTCTGTGTGGGCAAATTTTGATATATGCCATTAAGAATCTTGCCACTAACTATATTGAAATTTGAAATATGTCACTCCAGTGTCCTTTCCCATTGAAATTTGCCATTCTCACCTCTTTTCTCTAATTTCCCATCAATTTGAAATATGATATACCCATTTTGCCCCTCTCCCAAACGAATCAATCCTCTCTGCTAGTCTGCTGCCCGTGAGATTAACATGTGTAGATGGCCGGAATGTGGACGACGGCGATCCACCATGCTCGGAGAAGAAGGATTCAATGCCCTAAAAAAACAACACCAAATCCAAATTAGTTTCGCCTAAGAGCTCAGTGGAACGTTACGATCATAAAGGATAAGGTGATTCAACGAATAACTCACCGGAGCTCATATGCGCTCTGCAGAAATGATCACCGGCCGCGGGGATGAAGACATCGCGCTCAGCGATTCCGTGCACGTGAGGGACATGTATCAGCAAAAATGGGTGCGGCACGGTGAATGGAATCCGGTGGTGGTCTTGTGGGCTTGCGAAAGGCTTCCAAGCAGCGACGCTCACCTTGGATTCCTCCCCGGCCAAGAAAAGAAATGGCTGGTGAGCTCGAAAGAGAAGGAGAGGGGAAAAATGGGTCGGTCTGAACAACACTGATGATATGAACCATGTGATCAACAATGAACGGTCCAGAAGCGTTGGCGAGTTCGGACGGTCCGAATGGCACAAGCTATGCGAGCCGTGTGATCAGCTTTGGACGGTCCAGATGCGTTGGTGAGGTCGAATGGTCCGAATGGCCCAAACGTTGTGAGCTGTGCGATCTGCATCGGATGATCTGCACAGAAATTGGCGCGTGAAGGCGGTGCGATCAAGCCAAGAAGACTGGTTCGGTCCAAACGATATGAACCATGCGATAAACAATGAATGGTCTAGATGCGTTGGCGAGTTCGGACGGTCCGAACGGCACAAGCTATGTGAGCCCTGCAATCAAGCCAACGCATTTGGATCGTCCAAAGCTGATCGGACGGCTCACATAGCTTGTGCCGTTCGGACTGTCCAAACTCGCCAACGCATCTGGACCGTTCATTGTTGATCGCATGGTTCATATCAACGCCGTTCGGACCGAACCAGTCTTGTTGGCTTGATCGCACCGCCTCCTCGCGCGAATTTTGGTGCAGACCATCCGATGCGAATCGCACGACTCACAACGTTTGGGCCATTCGGACCATCCGACCTCGCCAACGCATCTGGACCATCCAAAGCTGATCGCACGGCTCACATAGCTTGTGTTGTTCGGACCATCTGGACTCGCCAATGCATCTGGACCGTTCATTGTTGATTGCACGGTTCCTATCATTAGTGTCGTTCGGACCGACCCATTTTCCCCTCTCTTTCTCTTTTGAGCTCACCGGCCATTTCTTTTTTCTTAGCCGGGGAGGAATCCAAGGCGAGCGCCGCCGCTTGGAAGCCTTTCGTGAACCCGCAAGACCACCATCGGACTCCATTCACCGTGCCGCACCCATTTTTGCTAATACGGGTCCCTCACATGCACAAAATTGCTGAGCGTGATGTCTTCGTCCCCGCGGTCGGTGGTCATGGCTGCATAGCACATAGGAGCTCTGGTGGGTTACTCGTTGAATCGTCTTGTCCTTAGGCGAAACTAATTTGGATTTTGGTGTTGTTTTGAGGGCGTCGAATACTTCTTCTCTGAGCGAAGTGGATCGCCGCCGTCCGCATTCCGGCCATCTACACATGTGAATCTCACAGGCAGTAGACTAGCAGAGTGGATGGATTCATTTGGGAGAGGGGCAAAATGGCTATATCATATTTCGAATTGATGGGAAATTAGAGAAAATATGTGAGATTGGCAAATTTCAATGGGAAAGAAAATTAGAGTGGCATATTTCAAATTTTAATATACTCAGTGGCATATCTCGAAGTGGCAAGATTCTTAATAGCATATATCAAAATTTGCCTTCTGTGTGTTGGCTCACGAGTACGATTGTGTACTCATGCTCGATTAATATATTATTATTCAGTAAGCATAAAAGAAGAATGCTACATTGACATTTATGCGCGCTCTTCAAGACTGAAAGACAAGAAGGCAAAAGACTAGGTCGTGCGCCCTAGTCTATTGCCCGTGGATATATCGTGAGAGTTCCACGTGATACATTTTTATTCTGCTTATATTGTTGTTTCTTTAAATGTATTTGGCCTGATCGACCATACTTAAAGACAAAAGATATAAGATATATTTACGTTTTGTTTATTATTATGCAATAACTTTACATTTTCGTGATATACATTTGATATCCAATGATGTAACTGTGAACACTAGCTACTGATCAAAAGACTAGTGTTGTGAACACAGAAGATTCTAAATTTCAAATTTAGAGTCTGACACCAATTTGCCTCCACCGTGGTTTCACGATTCGGTGCTACCTCGAGCATCACCCGACCGTGCCACCTCCCGCTGAACACACCTCTTCACTTCGTCCTCTCTATCATGGTCAAACACGGAAGCATGTGGGAAAAAATGTACAGGATAGAAGGGATAATTCGATAGGAACACAGAGAACAGCGACGGAGAGGGTTGACGTGGGAGGCCGGAGAACAGGTGAGGCGGGGAGGGTAGCTCAATGCGGGTGGTGCGAGTGCGGATGGAAGAAAACGGGACATCGGGAGAGAGGATGGAGGCGCAACGGGCACGAAGGGGTACTGTGACGCCTGACGAATGCCCCGATCCAATACAGCGCGAGATCGAGCGGTCCATGTGAAAGTCGGATAGTAATACAGTAAAGCGACAGGTGGCGATTTTTTTTGTGCTGACCGTAAAAACTATAGGTTTCATGTGATATGATACGATGAGCACGGAACATGGAGGCACGCCTGAATGTCTGCAACACTGTTGCTGGTGCATACCACTATTATATGTTATTCTTTAATCCGAATTTTTGGTGGATACGGCCGTTATTCACCCCGTATTTGTAGATATGACCACCACCTGCGCGTATTTGCAAATACAGCACCGTTCGCGCACAGCGGCTGTGCGCCAACGCGCGTGCTTCCGACACCTAGCATTGGCGCACAGCCATTGTACGCCAGCGCCCGCCACGTCGGCCCCGCCGCCCACCCGCCCGCCACGTCACCGCCGGCGCATGGCCGCCATGCGCTCGCCCTTGGCGCATGGCCACCATGCGCCACACACACAGTGCACACTAGGTTAGTTAGTTAATTAGGTTAATTAGTGGGTTAGGGTTAGGGTTAGGTTAGGTTAGTTAGGGTTTAAAATTTTTAGGCTGAAATTCGAAGGAATTTTAAATTATAGCAAATGAGTTAAAAAAACATGAAATTTTTTGTAGAGCCTCTCAATACTGTGTACTTGCTTTTGTAAATTTTGCATAATTTTATTCATTCAGAACTATTATGATTTCATGTGACTTGGAATGTATAAAAAAGGTACATTGCAACTCTATTGGAGATGTCGATATACAATATGGTGCTGGAGTATACACGTAACAACCAAAATATGCATACAAATATAGCAAAATAAAATATGAATACAAATATACTTGATCAAATAGGATACTCTTTGTTTATTTAGTTTAGTGTCCGCTGGCGCATGGCGCCAGTCAAAATAGTGGGGTTAATTAGTTACTTAGGTTAGGTTAGCCAAAACACCTCCTGACTCGTGCCCTCCAGCCCTCCCTCCCGCCCGCTACACCCACCACGCACCCAGACTGTTCTGCAGAGAATTAAAAAACTTTGCGGTGACCATCTTTTCCACCGTCCCTCCTTCGCACATCTGTCGCCTCGTCCGGAAATTCTGGCGCCAATGCTTACGGAATTCCCGGCGCCAACGCCATGACTCCTTCTTCGCTCGGCTATAAATACCCAACTCTGGCACTTCGCTCTTTGCTTATCTCAATTTTGTTTTGATTCTCGTTCTTGCGCTCGTCGCTGAGAACTCAGAGAACGCAACATAATTAATTTTATTGCTTCTCGTCGCTCAGCCTTGATTGATTACTTCCCCCGAATGACTGATTGATTACTTCCTCCTAAGGGCAGGTAATTTGTGTGATGCTTTTGCCGTTATTATCGTAGTCATAATTAGTCAGTCTTAGTCAGTTAGTCGTAATTAGATAGTTTAGAGGTAATTAATTAGTCGTAATTGGTTAGTTGACTAGTAATGAATTGGTTTAGTGGTAAGTAATTAGTTGTAATTAGTTTAGTAGTCATCATTACAGCATATTAAGTAAGTGGAAATGAAGTACTAGTATTTTTTAGTGATAATTAATCAATCGTAATTAGTTAGTTTAGAGGTAATTAATTAGTCATAATTAGTTAGTTCACTAGTAATGAATTAGTTTAGTGCTAATTAATCAGTCCTAATTATTTAGTGGTTGTCGTGGCTTTAGGCATTTTCGAACATGCAAGACTTGTTTGTATTTTACGGTGATGGTCTCATACGGGCCGAACACGATGGGTTTGACATGTCGAGATGCCAGTACAAGATGGTCTGGGCGGAGGTGCTCCACGTGATGAGTATTCACGAGTTGCGAAGCTGCATCCGGAGGGAGTTCGTTACGGAGCCAACGACAAAGAAAGTTATGATCGAGGCAATCACCTTTACGAATTATGTGTGGGAGCTCGTAAAGGTGAATGGAAGCATAACATGGAGGCAGTACTTGAACATTGTCTCCCAGCTCGGGGCGGCCATTCACGGGAAGCCTATGGTGTACGTGAATTTCATACATAGGGTGTCGGAAAACCCTGATGATGCCGAGGCCTCTACAAGCGGGCAAGCATAGCCCGAGCCTGAAGATGGCAACACGGAATGTGCTACCTCGGAGGGAAGTCCCGTGCCTAATTTTGTGCCAAATGAGGGGGCGAAAACATGGTGGTCGGCTCGCATCGACTGCCACGAATATCTACCGGACGAGGTTCTCGGGTTGTAGTCCGATGAGGACACCGACCCAAGCTCAGATGGTACCGACGAGGATGCACACGAAGTCGGTGGTCCTTATGTGGCATCGAGACTTGATGATATCACGGTGCGTTCACTCATACTGCCGCAAGAACAAGGCTCCCAGTGGGGGTTTGAAGTCGACACCCTCTTAGTTGGGCAGCGCTTCCCGAACAAGGTGGCCGTGCAACAAGCTATAGCACGGTACGTCTTGTCTATCTGCCATGTGTACAGAGTACACCGGTCCAACCCAGGAAAGTACGTAGTGAAGTGCGTAGTAGAAGGCTGCCCTGGCAAGGTCAGCGCTCACCGAACAAAGATCTTCGGCTCGGTCTTCACGGTCAAGGAGCTGATCGACCACACTTGCGAGCTCAGCGAGCCCCTGAGGCAGCATCGGAACGTGACTTCCGCATATGTTGTAAACCTCATCACGCACCTAGTTGAGGCGGACGTGTCTATCTCCCCAAGCTGATGATGTCGGAAGTCGCCAATAAGGTTGGCTATCCAGTTAGCTACAACAAGGTCTGACGAGCCAAGCAGAAAGTCATCGAGACTATGTACGGGACATACGAAGAGGCGTACAACCTTGTGCCGATATTGCTTCACCAGATTGCCGAATCAAACCTCGGCACGTACATAAACAAGTTTGACCGTGAAGATGCTAAAAAAGGGCCCAACCGCTTCATATTGGACCGGGTGTTCTGGGCTTTCGCTACGGCCATCGGGGGCTTCAAGTTCTGCCGTCCCGTGCTGACGATGGATGGCACTTTCCTCACAGGGAGGTACAAAGGCACCATCCTCACCGCGGTGGCGGCCGATGCGAATGACCAGCTTCTCCCGATAGCATTTGGCATTGTGGAGAGCGAGAACACATCCAGCTGGCTGTGGTTCTTGGAGAACGTGAAGAGGGCGGTGGTGGGAATCCAGCCCAACATCTGCCTAATCACAGACCACAATGCTGGGTTGTTGGCGGCAATCAACACCATGCAGCGTGCGACGGATCCATCTCACCAGTGGAACGACGTGCAACCCAGGTGGTGCATGAGGCATCTTGCATCTAACTTGTTCACGTGGTTCCGCGGTCAGGAACTCATGCTAGGGGGGAAGAAAACAGGCATGCACCCTGGGTGATGTGGCAACATGCACCTGCAACAAGCCGAAGCTCCTCCACAAGCCATGCTCGCACATGTACAAGGCATGTGCGCAAATACGGCAGATGTATACACCGTACATGTTTAAGTACTACGACATACAACACCTATTCGGTACATGGAGTGGAGAGTTTCACTCGTACAACTTAGAAATGAACTACAAGGATCTTTGGCCGGACATAGTGCAATGGGGTCCCAACAGGCGTTGTTAGGTCTCCTAGCGGATATCCTTCCGGAGGGAAACGTGTTGCCCAGCACCACGTACCAAGCCAAGAAAGTTCTTTGTCCATTGGGAATGGAAGTAAAAAGAATACATGTATATCCGAACGATTGTATCCTCTACCGTAAAGAGTATGCAGGCATGCATGTATGTCCTGTGTGCAAAGCATCTCAATACAAACGTAAGAATACTACTAAAGTGAAGCAAGGACCTCCTGCTAAGATGTTGTGGTATCCGCCTATGATCCCACATTTGAAGTGTTTATTTACGAACCGAAAGGAGGTAAGATTGCTGCATTGGCACTCAGAGGAGCGTAAGAAAGATGAAAAGCTAAGACACCCTGCTGATTCTGTCCAGTGGAGAAACTTCGATCGGAGCTTCAAACAGTTAGGTACGAAACCGAGGAACATAAGGTTAGGATTGAGTACAGATAGAATGAATCCTTTCGATAACATGAGCAGCCGACATAGCACTTGACCCGTGAATTTATGTATGTACAATTTTCCTCCTTTGCTGTGTATGAAGCGGAAGTACATTTTGATGTCACTACTTATCCAAGGGCCGAAACAACCTAGGAACGATATTAATGTGTACCTAGCAACATTATTGGAAGATCTTGTGACATCGTAGAACGAAGGGGTACAAGTATGGGATGCGTATAAACGAGAGAACTTCTCTTTATGCGCTATGTTGTTCTGCACCATCAATGATTTTTTTGCCCTTGGTAATCTGTCGGGGTTCAGTACAAAAGAATCCAAAGCCTATCCGCACTGCTTAGATGGTACGGAGAGTGTATGGCTGAACAACTCGGGTAAAACTATGTATATGCGTCACTGTAGGTTCCTTCATAGGATTCACCCATACCGCAAGATGATGAAATAATTCAATGGAAATAAGGAGGACAGTTCAGCTCTAAGGGCTTGTAGAGGGAAAGAGGTCCATGATATGGTTAAGGATATTGATGTTGTGCTTGGGAAGGGACGTAAATTAAGGACCCGTCAGAAGAACATCTGGAAGAAGCGGTCATTTTTTTGGGACTTGCCTTATTGGGAGCACTTAGAAGTTCATCACTGCATCGACGTTATGCACGTGGAAAAGAATGTATATGATAGCTTGATTAGTCTCTTACTGAACATTAGTAGCAAAACAAAGGATGGTGTCAACGCATGGCATGACTTGGTTGATATGAACATAAGGATCGATTTAGCATCGAAAGAGACCGATAAAGGACGAACGTACCTTTCCCTAGCTTGCTACACTCTGTCCAAGGCCGAGAGAAATAAACTATGCCAGAGCTTGCTTGGTGTGAAAGTTTCGTCCGGTTACTCTACCGCATTAAGAAACTTGTTTCTATGGAAGATTTGAAATTAATTGGTATGAAGTCTCATGATTGTCATGTGCTGATGACACAAATGCTTCCTGTTGCAATTAGGAGTATCTTGCCGAATAAGGTCCGAGTGGCAATGTTGAGGCTGTGCTATTTCTTTAACTCAATTGCTCAGAAGATCATCGATCCCGAAGGACTAGATGCTTTACAGGCCAAGGTGGTGACGACTCTATGTCATCTTGAGATGTATTTTCCTCCGTTATTTTTGGATATCATGGTCCATCTCATTATTCACCTTGTGAAAGAGATAAAGATATGTGGCCCTGTGTTCCTACATCATATGTACCCGTTCGAGAGGTATATGGGAATTCTCAAGTCCTATGTACGGAATCGATCTCGACTGGAGGGTAGTATCATCGAAGGTTATGCAATCGAAGAGGTCGTTGAGTTCTGCGTCGACTACATGGCTCAGGTGGAACCGACAGGTGTGCCTCGATCTTGTCATGAGGGGAGACTGGAGGGTATTGGGATCATCAGAAGGAAATCAATCACTCTCGATCTGGATACGTACGCTTAAGCCCATTTCATAGTCTTGCAACACATGACCCAAGTGTCCTCGTACATCGACGAGCATAAAGACATGATACACTAACAGAATTTAGACCGGTCGGAGGTTTGGATCATGAGAGAGCACAACCGTTGGTTCAACGAATGGTCAAAGGTGTGATTCACTGGGAGGTCATCAAGTGATGATACGCTGCTATGGTTGGCAAAAGGGCTTCAATTTACAATTGTAACATGGCAAGGATACGACATAAATAGGTACACATTTTATACAACAGCTCAGGATAGGAAGAGCACAGTCTAGAATAGCGGTGTCCAGATAGATGCGTTTCACGAGCAGTTCAATACCGCTGGGCCACGTGGGTTGAACTCCTACTATGGGTTCATTGAGAAGATTTGGGTGCTCGACTATGTACTTTTCAAGATCCCCCTGTTTCGATGCTAGTGGGTTAAACTTCCACAGGGAGTGAACGTCGACAAGTACGGTGTTACTACTGTGGTCCTCAAACGTGTCAGATACAAGGACAAACCATTTGTACTCGCTAAGCAAGTTGTTCAAGTTTTTTATGTGACGGACCCGGCAAATAAGAACTGCCATGTAGTTCTTCATTGAAAAATAAGGATTGTCGGAGTTGAGAATGTCGTGGATGAGGAAGAGTACAATGAATTCGACGAGTTGCCTCCTTTTGGAGACGACATCAGGCTCGAGGAAGAACCCGTGAGGAAGCTAGCTATATGAGCGTCGATCATCATGAAAGGGCTATATTTTAAATAAGAATTTATTCCATTGTAATTTATTCCATAACATAAGACATGTCAATGTGGAATTGTCATGTGTACATTAATGTGTTATATATGGACTTGTCATCTCTGATCTTGTTGTAATTGTGGACTTCATTGTAATGTGGAATGGTAATATTATGCACATGTACAACCTATTTGTCTCATGTCCTAATATGCCAAATTATGGATTTATCTGAATGTGCTCTTGTATGACCTAATGTCTCCCTGCTCTTCTATGCCTAATACATATTGCACATATCTTTGAATGAACTATCACAGACGGTTCTATAATGGAACTGTCTGTGATAAGTAATCACAGACGGTTTCATAATAGCACCGTCTGTGATATGGACCATATCACAGACGGTTCCATAATGGAACCAATGCTATTATGGAACTGTTTGTGATTACTTATCACAGACGGTTCCATTATAGAACTGTCTGTGATATGCCTTTATTAGGCAGAAATCGCTAGGTTTTGCGCCCTTTCTCGTCACTCGCCCTTACTCTCGCCCATTCACCTCCCCACTCTAGCCCTTACTCTCCCTCAACACCATCGCCCAAGGTACGCTTCCTCCGGTCCTCGCGCCACCGGCTCCAACGCCTCCAGTCCTCCCTTGTGCCGCCGACTCCAGCACCTCCTCCGGTCCTTACGCCGTCGACTCCAACGCCTCCTCTGGTCCTCCCTTGCGCTGCCGACGACTCGGCCTCCTCCACGCTAAAGCCACGCCGCTCGGCCTCCTCCTCCACGCCAGAGCCACGCCGCTCGGCCTCCTCCTCCACGCCAGTGGTCTCGAGTACCATCATCTCGTGAGTATCTCTGTATTCATTTGTTGTGTATCACTTTGAGTATATATATGATGTACTAGTTCAATTCTGAAATTGATTTGTTAGTACTAGGAGATATATTGCAAAGTGACTTTTGTGGGATTTGTTGAAACTTCTCTGTGATAATAATTGTCATATACTGAAATTGGTGTGATAACATATTTAGATTTGAGCTCTATATGTGTTGCTTACTGCTGTCTTTTATTTCTATTTTATTCAGCTATACCATAATCAGGAGATTTGATTGCTTTGCATCTTCTGAATAGAATAGATTGGTTGAGCTGTTATTGCTTTGACGTTCTGTAAGTTGACAGACTTAGAAGTTTCAGTTTGAGAGGTTGCAGCCTTGTTAGTTGTTATCTAATCTTTTGGTTGAAGCTTTGTCTATTCTGTATTCTTGCACTAGTAATCAAATCATCTCTTTGTTAGCTGATTATTATTGCTATTTATGAGAAATAATTTGACAACTGAGTAAAGCATTGTTAAGAGCTCAAAATCTGAATTTTGTTGTTATATTCAATTAATGAAGTGTATAGACTAAAGGGTTGAGATGACAAAGATTAATTCTTTTACATCTCATATTTTGAGAGCACTCAATAACATCATATTTTTGAGCTATATGCTGATTTATTTCATATACATGTGGTATAAGTTACATATGTTGATTTGATCATTTAAATGCTGGTGGAAATGCAAATTGATAACAGTGTTATGAAATTTTAGTTCATTGCTTATGTAACTTATATAGATAGCAAGTAAGCGAGATGGCGTCCACACCGTCTTCGCCGCCGTCATCGACGTCGCCGAATGCGTCTGGATCTTCGAGGAAAGTGGAACGAACATGAGATGACAGAGGAATATCGAAAATTCATGCGGGCCGAATGACCATCACGGAGGTCAGTGATGTTGGGATTCCTCTGAGTCCCCTGAAAGCAGCGGCGAGATTCCGAACCATCTGTGGGATACTTGGAAGGGAACGGGTCCCCATCACCACACTAAGCTGGGACAGTCTGTCGAAAGATCGGAGAGGCGAGCTGTGGACAGAAATTTCAAAATCATTCACTTTCCTAGAAGCAGACCAGGCACGCGTGGAACGGTAGGCGTTGCTCACGTTGGGAAAGGTGTGGAGGACCTTCAAGAGCACGCTTGTCACGAAGTACGTGAACACGGGTCGGATGCCCTTCACGCAGTATAAATTCTTGTCGCAGGATATATGTGGCGCCTTTGTGCAAATGAAGACGACAACCGAATTTCAGGAGCAAAGTGTGGCGCACAAGGCTCTCCAGACACGAAACACTCACCCCCACAAACTCACCACCGCTGGGTACGCCGGTAAAACCACGCAATGGGCGGCAGAGGACGAGAACTCAACAAAGCCATTTGCTAAGATCACAGACGAGCGCGCTCGACCCTGGTTAAGAGTGAGGGCACCAGCCACGTCTTCGGGTGGATTATCTTTCACAAACCCAGCAAACGAGGATGTGGCCCAACGTGTGGTAAATATGTCGAACTAACTAGTTGTTAATAAGTCCATAACTTCATAGTGTCTATAATAACATGATGACCTCTTGCAGCAAACATTGAGTTCCGCATGTTCCGAAGGCTCCTTCCAAACAAACGGGGAGAAGGATATACTATCTACGGCTCTGGGAAACAAGGAGCACCCGGATCGCACGTGAGGTAAAGGGGTTTATGTAACTTGGAGGGATGGATTCGCAGACGACTACTGCATGGATAGGAGTAGGAAGATATCCAAGGCCGAGTACGACACAGTGTTGGAACATGTGCTTACTGTAAAATTTCAAGGAAAGATAGCAAGATTAGAGGACCAAGTGAATCAACTCCTCAACCAGTCGCAAGCTGCCCCTGTTATTTTGGGAGCCAGTCCTCCTCAACATCGGAGTAGCGTTGCGTCTACGCAAAATTTTGAAGATGATGTCCAATTACCTATCGACAACATCAAGGTAATATACATTTCTGGAATGCTCCAAAGATAGACCTATAGGACGTCTTAACTAATTGCATATCGTTTTGTAGGAGTTGACGTCCTGCACACTCCAAGTGAGGATGATTGGGTCCATGTATATTGAGGCTAGGCGGGGGATGGTGTATCCATGCCAGGAAGGGACAGTGCAGTACGGTACCCAGGTGGTGCAGGGTTACGCCAGGGTCCACGTGGACATGGTAATGACAATTTTAGGGCTGTCCCGCTGGAGATTCGCCCGAACAAAGATATCAGAACACTAGGGGATGCCGTATATAGTTTTATCCAGTGGCCCAAGAAGGACATCACCCTCGACGCTGCAGTGCCACCTCAACCTTCGATTTAGAAGGCCTCTCCAACAGGACCCTCGATGACTCCACCTCAACCATCTCGACACGACCATGCCTCTCCAACAGGACCCTCGATGACTCCACCTCAACCTTCGCTTTAGAAGCCTGTCTCATCGGTTCCCGTGGAGAAGACACCGAAGGAACAAGAAAAGCGTGTCGCCTTATCGGTTCCCGAGTGGTCTCATAGGAAGACGCATAGCGGCCAAGTTGTTCAGGCCAAATCGAAATCGTAGAACATTAAGGCGCCTCCCAACCCTAAGAAATACCCCTTCGGAAGTCCGTTGACCACCGACACAGTATTAGCCCACGCTGGAATGGGTTGCCTGTCTTTGCATATCTGGTACATGTGGAAGACCAAAGAGAAAGGGTGTGATACTGCAATCACCGTCCCCCTAAGAAATACACGAAGGAGCATTTCCTCCATGAGCCGGCCCCCTTCGTCGTGGGCTTCGACGACTTATTCGACCTATTCAACCTCAAACCCCTCGATGCCTCACTTCTACGATGTTGGACACTGTAAGTGTGTACAATCAAGTTCTATATTCACGTAATACTGATTAATATAACAACTCATTGCTTATGTATAGATACATGATGAAAAATGCCCGACGATTGAAAAAACCAGTGGGTTTCCTCGACTCACACGTGGTCTCTGAGCAAACCATCTTGGCAGACCGCGAACTCTCACGCTCGCTGGTGAGCGCACGATGTGAGGAGCAGTCCATCTACAGGGTGCCGAAGTGGATCAAGGACATGAACAGCAAGGCCTACCAGCCGCAGTTGGTGTCGCTGGGCCCCTTCCACCACGGCGACTCAACTGCTGCCGATGGAGGAGCACAAGCGCCGCGCGCTAGTGCAACTGGTTAAGCGGAGCGGGAAGCCGCTGTAGGATTTCATCGCTGCCGTCGAGGAGGTGGTGGACAAGCTGGAGGCAGCATACGGCAACGACTTAGATGACAGATGGCGCGGGGAAAATAGACACCGGTTCGTGGAGGTGATGGTCACCGACGGCTGCTTCTTGCTGGAGATACTGTTGAACGATTTGCGGGATTATGAACCCCACGATCCCATCTTCGGCGATAAATGCGGCTTCTACCCATATCCTCTTATCTTGTCTGACATGCTCCTGATGGAGAACCAGCTGCCTCTGCTCCTCCTCCATAAGCTTGTAGCTGTTCGGTTTGACAGACCTCTAGTACGCTCCTCATCCGTAGGCTTGTAACTGTTTGGTTTTGTTAGAGATGTGTGCACTTTTGTGATTATTATAATTTTTAAAATAATAATTGAGTCGATAATAGCATATATACTAGGCATATTTGAAACTATAAATAGTAACATGATCATCAACTCAAATATATCTATCTCATATACATGTACTAACAAGACAAATCCTAGAACAAGTATGCTACTAACAATAATAGGCAACAACATCATCATATAAATAATTTCTAGGAAAAACAAAGCCTAGTCAAAAGAAATATTATCACCGCCACTTACAGAGGATCACTCCAACGAAGATCGCAGTAGAGTCTGATCCGAAGAAAACAACCCGCGGAGAAGGAAGCAGTGAGCAGTCGCGCGAACACTTCCCAAAAACCTAATTCGCCCCAACCCGTGCAGGATCGTAAGGGACGCCGGCTTCAGAGACACTGCTCTCCCCACGTCGGTGCACGCCGAGGAAGGGATGGAGTAGCCGAGTAGCACAGCAATAAGGAATTAGGCAACAGTGCAAAATTGAGTTCGGCTATTATGAAAGCTTAACTCTATTTTGCATTCTATCTTTTCAGATCTGAGAGGAGATGACTCCTTTATATAGAGTCAGCGCGAGAGCCCTCACCCCTAGACTAGCAAAATGGTACAAAACTTCCACCATGCATGAGTGGGCCTTTGGGATTTTGGTTTATGGGCTAAGCCCAACTCCCAACAATCCTCCACCAGATCCCAAAAGCACCACGAATTTACCCATAATTCCAAAATGTTGTTTTATATACCAGTTTTTCGGTGGAGACCGGTTAAGATTGAATATCCACCTAGAACCTCAAGCTAAACTTGCCCACAACTACACAATGGACTAGGCCTTGAATTGGCAGTTTCGTGCGGACAAGTTTCACCTAAGGTCTTTGCTAATACTTGGCCACCGATTGGCTACTCCTCGGTGGAGCATATAAGTCATACTCCGGTGTCTCTTCATGAGCTTCTTAGAGAGTACCCATTTCTCATAGACTGTGACTAGCAGTCGGGCTCACATAGGTGTGTTCTTTCAAGAATACTCTGTAGGATAGCATCTTTGCTATTTAAAGCCACAGAATACATTAAGACAAAGTCATCCTACCATACAGATTTGAGAGTACGACATCTTCAGTGGAGTGGGTTATAGAATGTACTCTCCTTCAGTTAACCAAACAGTTTGTTTTTTCCAGGTCCTACTTCATGGGATCTCCAATCACATAGGTTGGGTTGCCACTGTGATGTAACTCATATAGGTATCATTCCCACATCCTTCGATGCATGATCTATCACATTACGTGATAAACCCTTTGTAAAGGGATCTGCCAGATTTTTAGCTGTTGGGATATAATCCACAGCTATTATTCCGGAATTTCTCAATTTTCTGACAGATTTTAATCGTCTTTTTACATGCCTAGAGGACTTCATGTTATCCTTTGCACTGTTCACTTTAACGAGAACCGTTTGATTATCACAGTACATCAAGATGGCCGGCATCGGTTTTTCAACCACTGGCAAGTCCATCAGGAGTTCACGCAGCCATTCTGCTTCAACAGTGGCTGTATCCGATGCCGTGAGTTCTGCTTCCATGGTTGACCTTGTCAAAATGGTCTGTTTGCAAGACCTCCATGAAACAACAGCACCGCCTAGAGTGAAAACATATCCACTCGTAGCCTTAATCTCATCAGCATCAGAAGTCCAATTGGAATCGCTATACCCTTCGAGTACACCAGGGTACCCAGTATAGTGAATTTCATAACTCATCGTACCTCTCAAGTAGCGCATAACTCGCTTGAGTGCACGCCAATGATGATCTCCCGGATTAGAGGTAAACCGGCTTAATTTGCTTACAGCAAATGAGATGTTAGACCGGGTAGCGCTAGCTAAGTATATGAGTGAGCCAATAATCTGGGAATATCTCAGCTGATCCTTTCCTAGTCTTTTATTTCTTCGAAGTATCAGACTAGGATCATAGGGTGTTGGAGAAGGCTTGCTATCCATATAGTCAAAATGGCTCAAGACCTTTTCCACATAATGGGATTGCAGAAGTGTAATCCCATCCTCACCCTTGATCAGCTTGATGTTTAGAATTACATCAGCTTCTCCCAGATCTTTCATGTCAAAACTTTGGGACAGAAAAGACTTAACCTCGATAACCACGTTAAGACTTATTCCAAAGATAAGTATGTTATCAACATACAAACATAGTATAACTCCTTCACCCCCACCATAGCGGTAGTAAACACATCTATGGCTTCGTTTACTGCAAAGCCCGCAGATGTTAAAGTTCTATCGAACTTCTCATGACATTGCTTAGGTGCTTGTTTAAGACCATACAGAGATTTCAGTAACTTACAAACCTTGCCCTCTTGACCGGTTACCACAAAATCATCAGGTTGTTCCATGTAGATTTCCTCATCTAACTCTCCATTGAGGAAAGCTGTCTTAACATCCATTTGATGGACAATAAGACCATGTGAGGCACCAAAGGATAGTAGTACCCGTATAGTGGTCAATCTAGCAACGGGTGAGTAAGTATCAAAGAAATCTTCTCCTTCTTTTTGAGTATAGCCCTTGGTTACAAGCCTTGCCTTGTACTTTTCAATAGTGCCATCAGACCTATGCTTTTTCTTGAACACCCTGTTACATCCAACTGGCTTGCAGCCATATGGATGATCAGTGATTTCCCAAGTCCCATTAAGCGAGAGTAGAATCCATTTCGCTACGGACCGCATCCTTCCAGTATTCTGCATCAGGAGATGCATATGCCTCTGAAATGGATTTGGGAACATCATCCACAAGGTACACAGTGAAATCATCTCCAAAAGATTTTTCAATCCTTTGTCTTTTGCTCCTTCTAGGAACAACACTATCATCCTTCTCAAGGATTTGTTCGTGTGTGTGTTCGGAATGTTCAGTGGGAATTATGGATTCAGGAGTTAAATCATTCGCTTGACTAATAGAGTTATGCATATCCTTCATGGGGAATATATTCTCAAAAAAATGTTGCATCTCGAGACTCCATTATTGTATCGACATGTATGTCAGATACCTCAGATTTAACTATTAAAAACCTATAGGCAGTACTGCAATGAGCATATCCTAGAAAGACACAATCCACAGTTTTTGGTCCAAGTGTGCGCTTTTTAGTTATCGGCACGTTAACTTTAGCCAAGCACCCCCAAGTGCGCAAGTAGGATAGTGATGGTTTTCTCCCTTTCCATCCTTCATACGGAGTAATCTCACTATTCTTAGTGGGAACTATATTCAGGACATGAGTCGAGGTTAGTACAGCCTCCCCCCACCATGCTTTAGATAAACCTGCAGTGTCTAACATGACATTAACCAAGTCTCTCAACGTGCGGTTCTTTCTTTCAGCAACCACATTGGATTGAGGCGAATAGGGAGGTGTCCTCTCATGGATAATTTCGTGCTCTACACAGAATTGGGAGAACTCATTTGAGAAATACTCTCCACCACGATCCGACCGAAGTCTTTTGATTTTTCTTCCTAGTTGATTCTCAACTTCAGCCTTATAAGTTTTAAAGTAGTCTAGAGCCTCATCTTGTGTTTTCAACAGATACACATAACAATATCTAGAAGCATCATCAATTAGAGTCATGAAATATCTTTTCCCTCCTTTCGTCAACACACCATTCATTTCACAGAGATCTGAATGTATGAGTTCTAAAGGTGCCAGATTTCTTTCCTCCGCAACTTTATGAGGTTTGCTAGGTTGTTTTGCTTGCACACAAGTTTGGCATTTTGAACCTTTGACTTTAGAGAGTTTCAGAATTAAATTTAGACTAGATAGCCGAGACATACAACCAAAATTTATGTGACACAAACGTGAGTGCCAAACGTTGGTCTCATCTCCATTATTTGGATCATAAATATGGTTCACAACCTTATTACAGAAGTCTGAAAGGGAAAAGCGGAATAAGCCTCCGCAATCATAGTCTTTTCCAATAAAGAGTCCAAATTTAGAAATGACTACTTTATTTGACTCAAACACCAACTTATACTCATCTCTACACAGAAGGGAGCCGCCGACGAGATTCTTATTTATTGAGGGGACATGCTGCACGTTCTTTCCCGAAGTAAACTTCAGATCTACCGTACCAACACCAAGAACAGGTGCATGTGAACCGTTTCCCATCAACACGGAGCAAGCCCGAGCGACCTGATAAGAAGAAAACAAGGACACATCAGCACATACGTGAATATTAGCCCCTGTGTCAATCCACCAGTCGGTGGAATGACATACCGAAAGAACAGTAGGTAAATTACCATACCCAGATGTCTCTGCTCCGGTATCGCCAATAGTCACATTCATAGAATTAGTCTGTCTATGCTCATTCTTTATGCCTTTACGGTCAGGTCATTTGTTGGCCCAGTGGCCGCCCTTACCGCACACATAGCAGGCACCTTTTTTCTTGTTTGGCTTCTGGTTCTTCTTAAAGTTGGTTGTCTGTACAACCTTGGCCTTTCCCTTGAACTTTCCGTTACCATGGTGCTGTACGACATTGGCGCTGGACTGTCCTTCGTCCACCTTAGGATGCACATCCTTCGCCCGAGTTTTCTCTTCAACATCAAGGGTCGCAATCAGATCCTCAACGGAAATATTTTGTCTCTTGTGTTTCTGAGATGTGGCGTCCATGAAGAGGGTAGTTTGGCAATGATGCCGCCAGCCACAAATTTATCGGGTAATGTGCATTTGAGGTGGTCGAGTTCCCTCGTAATGAATTGTATTTCATGAGTCTGCTCAACTACAGGACGGTTCTCAACCATCTTGTAGTCATGATATTGCTCAATGGTATACAACTCACTTCCAGCATCTGAGGCAGCGAACTTATGTTCGAGTGCCTCCCACAGCCCCTTTGCGTCTGTCATGTGCATGTACACATCGCACAGACGATCGGAAAGAACGCTAAGAACGCATCCCACAAATATTGTGGTGACTGCTTTAAACTCCTTTTCCTGTTCGGGAGTGAATTCTCCCTCAGGTCTCCCGGAGGCAATCCAAAATACGTTCAGAGCCGTGAGCCACAGAGTGATTCTTGTCTGCCATCTTTTGAAGTTCACTCCATTGAACTTCTCTAGTTTCATTGCCTCGGCAAAACCAACCATTTTCATCATAAAGTGCCTAATAGGTTCACAATCAGGTTTTTGGATTGTTAGAGATGTGTGCACTTTTGTGATTATTATAATTTCTAAAATAATAATTGAGTCGACAATAGCATATATACTAGGCATATTTGAAACTATAAATAGTAACATGATCATCAACTCAAATATATCTATCTCATATACATGTACTAACAAGGCAAATCCTAGAACAAGTATGCTACTAACAGTAGTAGGCAACAACATCATCATATAAATAATTTCTAGGAAAAACAAAGCCTAGTCAAAAGAAATATTATCACCGCCACTACAGAGGATCACTCCAACGAAGGTCGCAGTAGAGTCTGATCCGAAAAAGACAACCCGCGGAGAAGGAAGCAGTGAGCAGTCGCGCGAACGCTTTCCAAAAACCTGATTTGCCCCAACCCGTGCAGGATCGCAAGGGACGGCGGCTTCGGAGACACTGCTCTCCCCACGTCGGTGCACGTCGAGGAAGGGATGGAGTAGCCGAGTAGCACAACAATAAGGAATTGGGCAACAATGCAAAACTGAGTCCGGCTATTATGAAAGCTTAACTCTATTTTGCATTCTATCTTTTTGGATCTGAGAGGAGAGAACTCCTTTATATAGAGTCAGCGCCAGAGCCCTCTCCCCTAAACTAGCAATATAGTACAAAACTTCCATCATGCATGAGTGATCCTTTGGAATTTTGGTTTATGGGCTAAGCCCAACTTCCAACAGGTTTGACATACCTCTGTACTTAATTACTGATCGATTGTTTGCCTTTTTTCAGTCTAAATAGGGGGATTGGATCATATACCCTCTCTGAATTTCAGGATTTCAGGATTTACCCTCCCACCTCAATGACATGTGGGGTCACCATAGGTCAATGACATATGGGCCAGGAGAGTAAATCCTGAATTTCCATCTAAGGGGAGGATATATGATCAAATTTTCCGTCTAAATATGTTACACGCGCGTCGTTGCATTATCTTACCTCTTATATCCATATTAACTGGTTTGGATGGAAACCCGCGAACCACGAACTGACTGCATCGTACTATATATTCCAATCGATGGCTGCAGGTAGATCAAATGGGTCAATTTATCAACGATTTGGTGCTTCAATTTATACAACGGTCGTTTCAGGACGATGTGATCAACCCCCTCGACCTTTATTATACAAGCCTCGTGTACGACTGCGGCGCCGATCAAGATCGCAGATCACAGGTGCTGCTTTCTATAAAAGCATGGTTTACCCCTTTTAAAAAAAAAGAAGAACAGGTGCTCGAGTACAAGTACGATCCTATGCCCTCAGCGGTGAAGATCGACGAGTCGGGCATCAAATTCAGGAAAAGCAAGACGACCAGCCTCAACGACACCCACTTCGAACATGGCGTGCTGAGCATGCCGGTGGTGGTGGTGGACGACGATACCGAGTATTTGTTCCTCAATCTGATGGCGTTCGAGCGGCTCCACGTCGATGTCGGCACCCTCGTGACGAATTACGTGATCTTCATGGACAACATCATCGACTCGGCCGAGGACGTCGCGTTGCTGAGATCCAAAGGGGTCCTCGAGAGTTTGTTGGGCAGCAACGAGGAGGTAGCAACTCTGTTCAACGGTACTCTGTCCAGGGGAGCAGTGCTGGGCAATTCCAGGAAGCTGCACGAATTGCAATGGAATGTGAAGGCCTACTGCCAGAAGCCGTGGAACAAGTGGCGGGCTATCCTCATAGAAACCTACTTAAGGAACCCCTGGAAGTTCATCTCCCTGGTCGCCGCCGTCATCCTGCTCGCCGCCACCCTCCTGCAGACCGTCTTCACTGTCATGCAGTTCAAGAGCAAGCCCTGAAACCACCTGATTATACTGTTCATCTTGCAGCTACAGAAAGTGTTTTAATACGTATGTATGGTCTCTAATCTTTATGCGTGCATGTAGTCTTGTCAAACTTGGTCCTCGAACTCTTTCCGTTTTGTTGATTTAATTGTCTGTAAACTCTCTCTACCTCATCTGTAACGTAGTTCCAATGCAAGTTGTATCAAAATGTTTATTTTGGAGAAATTCTTCAGTGTTTTTTTTTTCTCAAAATATTCTTCTTCAGAGAAATCACAAGGAAATTGCTATTTAACTTCTAACATTTTTGTGAAGCCAAAATTGCCACTTTTTTATTCGTTAGATGTACTATAAGATTCGTGTTATTCATATGCTGTAAGAAAAAAAATCATAATAGTTGAATTTTTATTCGTCCGATATGCTTTGATATTTGCATTTTCCCCATCTTATGAATTGGGTCTAAATTTATTATGATTTTTTATTTGAAATATGACAGGTTCACCATATTGCCATATTTTGTTGGTATATAATTTTATTTTTTGTCTTTGTTTTTGCTCAACCTCGCAAAGTACATGTGAAGAATATAACGAGTTTACCCCATTGCCGTATTTTGTTGGTATATAATTTTTTTTGTCTTTGTTTTTACTCAACCTTTCAAAGTACATGTGAAATTTTGAATCATATGATGGAAATATGAGTTATTAAGACTTTCAAGAATAATTGAAGTGACCAAGAACCAAAATTACATAAATAATTCACTGTAATTTATGTATATAATGGAGTTGTAAATGAACTTTCAGAATGTGATAGTTTTTATAGACAGACCCCTTTCTTAACAGTTGGGAGAGACCTGGCATTGTTATCACTGTCGTGTAGTTCATGTCATCTCTTGGTTCGTTTATTGTGTTTGAAAGCGGAAAGAGTTCACGCGATAATTAGATTGATAATCAAAGGATTACATATATAGGCATAAGCCTTCCATATCTCAACCACCGGCTTATAGAAACAAGAGTCTGGGAGAATAGGAAGGGAGGCCCAAGATAGGTGATAAACCAAATATAGACTAACTACCAAATATAATCTAACACGCCCCCGCAGTCGAAACGGCAGAAGGACGAACGTTCAAACTGGATCGATACTCTTGGAAGACGGACATAGGCAACCCCTTGGTGAAGATGTCAGCAAATTGGGACGACGTCGGAACGTGTAAGACACGGACGTCACCAAGAGCAACACGTTCACGGACGAAGTGCAAGTCGATCTCCACATGCTTGGTACGCTGATGCTGAACAGGATTGCAGGAGAGGTAGACGGCGCTGACATTGTCATAGTAAACTAGAGTGGCACGCCGGAGAGGACTGTGTAACTCCATGAGCAACTGGCGCAACCAAGTGGCTTCGGCAACACCATTGGCCACAGCACGGTACTCTGCTTCGGCACTGGATCGTGACACAGTATGTTGTCGCTTAGACGACTAGGAGACGAGATTGTCACCAAGAAAAACACCATAGCCCGAGGTGGACTTACGTGTATCAGGACAGCCCGCCCAATCAGCATCAGAGTAGACAACTAGGTCAGCCATAGAAGTCTGGTGAAGCACTAGACCGTGCTCAAGAGTGCTCTGGAGATACCGGAGGATGCGTTTCACCAAAGTGAGAAGTGGCGCACGAGGGTCATGCATGAATAGGCAAGCTTGCTGCACAACATATGCAATGTCCGAACGGGTGAAAGTCAAGTACTGTAGCGCACCGGCAAGACTGCGATAGTGGGTTGGATCATCCACAGGGGCACCATCACCGGAGAGCTTGGCATGTGTATCCACAGGCGTGCTGCAAGGTTTGCACGCGGACATTCCGGCACGCTCCAAGATGTCTAGGATATACTGGCGCTGTGAGAGGAAGAGAGCTCCATCGTGGTGGCTGACTGAAATACCCAGAAAATAGTGTAGCGGCCAAGGTCCTTCATGGCAAACTCCTGCTGAAGGGCTGAGATAGTGCGGCGAAGAAGATCCACGGATGAGGCAGTCAGGACGATGTCATCGACGTACAGGAGCAAATAAACGGTGTCCATCCCCCGACGAAAGACAAATAAGGACGTGTCGGACTTGGCCTCCACAAAACCAAGGGATATAAGGTGAGAGGCAAAACGACTGTACCACGCTCGAGGCGCCTGCTTTAACCCATAAAGGGACTTGTTTAGGCGACACACATGATCAGGCCGTGTAGAATCAACAAAACCAGACGACTGCACGCAGTAGACTGTCTCTGAAAGAGTGCCATGTAGAAAGGCATTTTTCACATCAAGTTAATGAATCGGCCAGTCGTGGGAGAGAGCCAATGTGAGAACTGTGCGACGAATAAGGCGGCGAGCTTGACCACGGATCGAAGTCTCATCAAAATCGACACCGGGCCGTTGGGTGAAACCGCGAAGTACCCAGCGGGCCTTATATCGATCAAGAGAACCATCCGATCGAAGCTTATGACGAAGTACCCACTTGCCTGTGACGATGTTGGTGCCCGGAGGACGAGGGATAAGGTCCCAGGTATTGTTTGCTTGAAGGGCCTCAAATTCCTCAAGCATGGCAGCGCTAATGAGGATCAGACAAGGCTCCACGGTACGTCTTTGGGAGCGGCGAGAGGGTGGAGGCATGAAGATTCATGTGATTGACCGAAAGACGAAGACCGGTCTTTCCACGAGTGACCATGTGATGTTCATTGGTCACAGGGGGAGCGGAGACAATACGGTTTGGACTGGTGTGGCTGGCAACGACCTGTGACAACGGGTCAATAGGGGCAGCCGAACCAGAGGGAGCGCCGTGATGGGCGCTCGGGATGTCGGGGTCGGGTGCACGCGACGACTGTGCAGCGTCCAACACAGGTGCTTGTGCGCCATCCGGCACGCGCGCCTCAAGCGCGGGGGAGCCACCAGCCGTACCGGGATAATCACCAGCCGAGTTGGGCCCGTGTGGACCAGCAGATGCAGAGGAGTTGGGCGCGTGAGCAGGTTGCGAGGCAGGGCCCAGTTCAGGAAACGCCGGCTGGAGGGGGCTCAAGTGGCCAGGCAAAAATGATCGCGGCGCCAAATCAGGCTCGTCGGTACTGCTGGCAGCAACCCACGGCAGAGAGCCAGTGGGGGCAACAGGACCGACTGAGCCGTTGGATGCCGTGGCGTCTGTAGAACCTGCAGAGGAACGTGACCCAATGGGCAGCGGCGAAGAGTGCATCTCTGACAGAAAATCAAAGTTAGAAAGCGGCAAGGCCGCGTTAGTAGCAAAAGGGAAGGAGGCCTCATCAAACGTGACATGCCGGGAGGTGATGATCCGGTTTGATGACAACTCAAGACACCAATAACCTTTGTGTTCTGAGGGATATCCAAGGAAGATGCACAAAGTGGAGCGAGGGGAAAGCTTATGCGCAGCCGTGGAAGAAAGGTTGGGGTAGCAACGATAACCAAAAACACGAAGATGATCATAGGAAGGATGAACGCCGTAAAGGGCGAATTAGGGTGTGAGGAAGCTAAGTGTTTTGGTTGGGTGGCGGTTCAAGAGGTAAGTGGCGACATGGAGGGCTTCGACCCAGTAAGAAGGAGGTATGCTTGCTTGGAATAGGAGGGAACAAATGATGTTATTGGTGGTACGAACACGCTCGGCCTTTCCATTTTGCTGGGACGTATATGGACACGACATGTGGAGTGTAACGCTGTGGGTGAGGAAAAAGTGGCGGGCAGATGAGTTGTCAAACTCACGGCCATTATCGCATTGCACACTTTTAATGGAGCACGCAAACTGAGTCCGGACGTAGGCAAAAAAAATGCGATATAGTGGAAAAAGTATCCAACTTTAAGCGCAAAGGAAAAGTCCAGAGGAAGTGGGAGCAATCATCAAGAATGACAAGATAATACTTGTAACCAGAGACACTAGGAACAGGAGAGGTCCAAAGATCACAATGTATTAAATCAAAATTCTTGAGAGCACGAGAGCGAGAGGTAGCAAAAGGAAAACGAATGTGACGGCCAAGTTGACAAGCATGGCAAACAGATGCAGTTGCATCATTATTACAAGTGACGGCGGAGCTGCTAGCTAATTTGGAGAGTGCCTCGGCACCAGGATGACCGAGACGTCGATGCCAGAGAGTGGTGGTGACGGCGGTGAGGGCCTGCGGACTAGAGGGACACGGTAGCAACGGGTAGAGGGAAACAGTGCTATTGCACCTGGCGATCATGCTCCTGGTGCGAAGGTCCTTCACAGAAAGGCCATAGGGGTCAAATTCAACGGAACAATTATTATCAGTAGTGAGTTCGTCAACAATTATTATCAGTAGTGAATTGACGAACGGAAATCAAATTCTTAATAATTTGAGGGGTAACAAGGACATTCATGGTCTAGGAATATGAGTGGAGATGGTGGAGGTAATGGGCAGCAGGGACCCGTTACCGACGATGACATTCGATGGAGTAGAACGAGAGGTAGGAGAAAAGGCGGAAAGGTTACCGGCATCGGATGTCATGTGAGAGGTGGCACCGGAGTCCATATACCATTCACCAGTGGGGGGGTGGCGTGAGCGTCATTGTGTTGAACGCGTTCGCCAGAGCAGCCTGATCCCAGGAGACGTGCTGCGGTGCGGGGGGATGGTGCTGCGCCGATGCCTGCTGCAGATAGGGACCGGCGTCCACCATGCCGGGGTAGCTCATGGGCAGGGGCACGCCAGGATAGCCGGCGTGCGCGTAGAACGCGTGCAGGGCCACGACGCGCGGTTGCTGCGTGCCCACGTGCGGGATGCTCGGGCGGGGTGTGCTGTGGGGCCACACTTGCACCGTGCTGGTCCACGGATTGAAGAACGAGGGCCATGCACCAGCCGGGACGCTACGCGCTGTGCCGCCTGTGCCTGGCGCGGGTCCATCGGGCCGAGTATCAGATGAGTTGCCAGAGTGGTTCTGGTTCTTGCGACGACGTCGATTGTTCAGGCAGTTGCCGCCACCCGTGGTGGGAGGCGCATTGCGCGGAGCGCCGCCTTGTGCGCCACTGTCATGCGCGCTGGGAGCGGGAGCTCCAGCCACCAGCACCGTGGAGGAAGATGCCGGGTGATCGGTCATCGTGAGCTCCTCCAACAGGAGGTCGTTGCGGACATCGACGAAGGATGGAAACAGCTTCTGCCGTTTCAAGAGGGCCGCCATGTGGGAGTACTTCTCGTTGAGGTCGCGCAGGACGGACAACACGAGAGTGCGGTCCTGAACGGGCTCGCCAAGGTTGCCGAGGAGATCAGCCATGTTCTTCAGTTTGCGGCAGTAATCGGAGATAGTGAGATTGCCTTGGACGAGGAGGCGGAACTCAGCGTCAAGGAGCAATGCACGGGTCTCCTTGTTGCCGATAAACTGGCCTTCAAGGGCCAACCAGACGGCGCGGGCGGTGGTCGTGGGAGTCAGGACGATCTCGAGGAGGCCGGTGGATATGGTACCGTACAACCACGAGAGGACGACGCAGTCCATGCGCTGCCATGGCGCGCAGTCGGGGTAGACGTCGTCGAAGAGGACGTGCTTGGTGAGCGCGTACTTCCCGAGCGTGATGAGATGGAGGCCGCGCCACTTGGAGTAACTCGAGGACGCGAGGTCGAGGACGATGGGGACGAGCGAACGGATGTTGGCGACGGAGACCGCCTGCGCGTGAAGAGCGATGACGATGGTGGCATCGGCCTCAGCCGCGGTGCGCTAGCGTTCTTCCTCCGTGGCGCGGCGACGCTCAGCCTCAGCACGGATGCTGGCCTCATCGTTGAGCTGGCGCTCGATCTCCTAGCGCTGGCGTTCGAGTTCGTCTGTTGTGAGGTCACCGGCCATGACGGCGACTAGGGTTTAGAAGCGGAAGCAGTAGAGGGAGGTCACAGGAGAGCGACCATCTCGGATACCATGAAAGCGGAAAGAGTTCACGCGATAATTAGATTGATAATCAAAGGATTACATATATAGGCATAAGCCTTCCGGAAGTGTCTATACAACATGCGACTGATTTTTTCTTGAAAATCAGTCACTTTTTGAGCCATCAGATGGAGATCCAATGCCCCAAATATCACCCCTCTCCCTATATCCCCAACCCAATCTCACTTCCCACTCTCTCTCACCAATCACAGAGTGCATTAGTCGCAAGATGTATAACAGTTTCCTAAACCAAATATAGACTAACTACCAAATATAATCTAACAGTGTTGTTACGTCTAAATCTCCAGCGTGTTTTGGTAGTTGTAGGCTTGTAGCCACTAGCCTGTGAATTTATTGGCCCATGTCATCTCTTATGATTCGTTTATCGTGTTGTTACGTCTCATTCTCCGGTGTATTTTGGTAGTTGTAGCCACTTGCCAGTGAATCTGTTGGCGCTTTATCTATCGAACAAGTTGGTTACCAACACATAAAAATGCACAGGCAGTGAATTTTGTGTATGCATTTTTCACCATCCATGGTGATGGTATTGACTTTGCTTCAATTTAGCCGATGCTTTAACATAAATAAAAACTATGGCCGGCCGCTCTATAACGTCAAGTTTTTCTTGAGCGCCACATGAATATTTCAAGTCAATCGAGTAGGCAGCATCAAATAATTTAATTGCAATGGATGATGACGATGATGCACATAACTTACGCATATAGAGGGCGATTGTATTGTAGCAGTAACATGCTCACTTCTGATATCCATACAAACAGAAGATGACTAAATTTGATGTGATGCGCTTCTACACAATGCTAAACTAGATGTAGCGCACGTCTGTACAATGCAATTTTGCAAAGGTGGCGATCGATTGATATGATACCATATCAACAGGCTTGTACACGCTGCACCGTAGCATTGGAGATGGACATAAATCATCCAATTGCTTTTTCAACTCCTCCTGAAAAGGAGGTGCCAAACGGTACGGAAGAAATAGCACTACTACATACAGCCTCATCACAGACGGTTTGGAACCGTCATCACAGACGGTTTTCCGAACCGTCTGAAAAAGTTCGTCTGTGATAACAGGCGTTATGAATATCATAGACGGTTCGAAAGTAGAACCATCTGTGATAGTAGTTATCACAGACGGTTCTACTTCCGAACCGTCTGTGATAGTATATTTTCCGCACGGTTCAAGAAGAACGTGTCAGGATATTATCATCGCGCACGGTTCTTGTTCAGAACCGCCTGTGATAGTTTTTTCAACTGCAAAAAAAAAAAATACTAAATGTATTCCCCCTTGGCCGTCCGCCTCTCCACCTCCGGCACCTCGTCCACCTCCTGGCTCCACTCGCTCATGAGCCTTCTGAAAAGGCCATGATCTTGTCCTCGTCGCGGAGCTCCTCGAAAGGCACATCTTTATCCTCATCCCCGCCCTCCTTCCTCCCGGCCGCGTCGCCAGCTTGGGCTTCGCTGCCTCCGTCGCCTTGGCCTGCAGCTCCTAGATGTCGCGGAGAAAGTCGTTGGTCTGTCCCTCCCCGATATCCCTGGCGTTGATTAGATTAGTCACTATTAGGGCTGCAAACTGAAGCATTTGTCAGATCATCAAGCCACATTGTTTCCCATCCATTCAATCACAAAACTATATTCAAGCACACATGTATACCTCGATCTAGGAGGGCCGGCGCCGGGATGGGGGCGGCGCGGGGAGGAGAGCCGATGGGGGAGACGCCGACCGATCATCGGGGGGAGGACGAGCGGAGGAGGAGGCCCGGCGGAGGGAGCACTGGGTGGCGGCGGGACGAACGGGAGGGACGAGGGCCGACGGTGGGAGAAGGGAGCCCAAAGGTCACGCTGGATTTGGGGGAGTCCTTATTAATATATAAGGACTCTTTCTACTCCCGCGCAAGCATTCAAAATTCCTGCGCACGCATTCAAAATTTTCGAACTCCCGCGTTGTGAATCACATATCACAGACGGCTCGTATCACCAACCGTCAGTGATGAGGTACTTATCACAGACGGTTCGTGATACAATCCGTCTGTGATACTATCATAGACGGTTATATTCAAAAACCGTATGTGATAATCTCTAGTATCACAGACGGTTTTTTAATAGAACCGTCTGTGAATTATCAGAGACGGTTCTATTCAAGAACCGCTCATGATAATCTCGATATCACGCATTTGTTTTTAATAGAACTGTCGTGATACTATCACGCACAGTTCTTTAATAGAACTCGTTTATGATATCAGTATCACAGACGGTTTGTAATACAAACCGTCTGTGATAGGCCCGACAGACCCAACACAGACGGTTCCATTTTAACCGTCTGTGATGAGGCGTCTACTATTGCCTGTTTTGTAGTAGTGTAGGTCAAATATCGGGGACAAGAATAATACAGAATTCCACATCCCTAAAAGCTCAGCCGGAAACACATCGGGATAATCGTACACTATCGAGATCTCCTCAATACGCAAAGCTACACTTGGCTTTTCAGCAAGAGCCAAGAATAGTATAGTCTTTGCGGCACGTTGATCAGGAAACAAACCGGCCAACACAAATAGAGAATATGGAAGTGCACTCCCTTGAAAGATCAACTCCTTTCCGGATGGAGCCTGCAAAGTAATGGTTCTCCAGAAGCAAGAGATCACAGCTTGGTAACAATGCCACCAGTCCATGACAAGAATAACACTAAACGGCTCTAACTGAATAACCATAAGATTAGTAGTGAATTCCTTCCCATCTATAGAAATCGAGCATCTAGGACAAACTGTCAAACTAGCAATGAAACCCCAGGAGAGCTAACAAGAACTAACTGCACTCTCAAATTTGCCCTCTTACATGATGCCCTTTTCTTTTTTATTCTAGAGCTACCTACTCGTTCGTATCGATAGCGTTCGCTAGGAGGAAAATTTGAGAGTGCAGCGGATCTCGCAATCAGTTCTTGTTAGCTCTCATGGGGGTATCATTGCTAGTTCCACAGTTTGTCCTGGATGCTCGATTTCGATACATGGAAGGAATTCACTGCTAATCTGATGATTATTCAGTTAGAGCCATTTGATATTATTCTTGGCATAGACTGGTTGCATTGTTACCAGGCTGTGATCTCTTGCTTCTGGAGAACCGTTACCTTCTAGGTGGCCGGTTTATTTCCTGATCAACGTGCTGTAAAGACTAGACTACTCTTGGCTCTTGCTGAAAAATCAATGTAGCTTTGTGCATTGAGGAGATCCCGATAGTGTACGACTATCCCGATGTGTTTCCAGCCGAGCTTCTAGAGATATGGAATTCCGTATTGATCTTGTCCCCGATACTCGACCTATTTCTCTGTCTTTGTACCGTTTAGCACGTCCTTTCCAAGAGGAGTTGAAGAAGCAATTGGATGATTTATTGTCTAAGAATCTAATCTGGCGTAGTGTGTCAACTTAAAGAGCTCATGTTTTGTTCATAGAAAAGAAGGATGGGAGTTGGTACGTGTGTCCAAGCTGTGAACTTTTATCCTTATGTATTTATTATGTTTTAATTGATTCACTTGTGACCCATGGACTGGTTTTTGTTCCATGCATGCGTGTTGAAATTATTGTTTAATTAAGGTTTAGATTGGTAGCTAGAGTAGTTAGGTAACATTATGGGCTCAATATTGGGCCAGTGTGTTACAACGTCCTCTAAATGTGACCTCACTTCCTTGGGTTTAAGCTAGCCCTGAGTTGAGGGAAATATTAGGAGCCTCGCATGAGGCATGTCTCGTGAGGTTAATCAAAGTACGCTTAAAGAGAATCAACATATTTGAAAGGAAAATGAATTTAAACGAAGGTAATTTTTTAAACCAAGGCAATGTTGGGGCAGCTGAGGCATGCTTCAAAATGGTGAAGGCATGACTAAACACCCATAAATAAGCAACTTTTTGCAATATTTCGATCATTTTTGCCTGTAACAAGTTTGCTACACAGTTCTATATACAGATGTATATATCTCAAGAAGGCATATGTAAGAACGCTAAAAAAGTCGCTCACCTGTGGTCCTATTAGGAAATACAGCAGCATCTAGTGCGATAAGGCCTTTCAAGACCTATTTTCAATGTTCAATATCACTTTACCATCAGAAATGGATCAAATATAATTAGTCAAATAAATCAAAACCAATGTGAATATTATCCTAGATATGAATTTGCAATAAAATCAAGCATTCCTAGATATCAAAACTAATGACGTTTATTCTACTTACGGAGAATCAAATAGCATGCCTATTAAAACAAACATTTCAACTTGTGTCAGAAAGCAAACATATTTCAATAGCTGAGCTAACAAGTGAGATGGCTGCTTCTTGCATGCCGATCAAGTTTGTTTAGTAAAAAAAATACTCATCGATCAAACTACTAATGTGGAACAACAAGGTTAAGCTGCAAGCTCAGGCCAGAATTGATTGTTGGATGGGCACTAGATGTTGGTCAGGTGAAGCATCCTATAACTTCGGGAGTGCACAAATCATAATGTGAAATACGCAAAGGAAAACACATGAAGGAAATAGAAGGATTGATGTAATGCTTGAACACATAATTTTCCAAAAAACTCTTACAGGATGACACCACAACAACTATCATTCTGAATTCTAAAAAAAATTATTGTGACAAAATAGAACTTACAGCTGTGTAGCATGACTTCTCGTGCTCTGAGGGTTTACCGAACTGTACAGTTCTTGTTATGTCTGTAGTACCGTCCAGGTACTGCAAGTATACTATTACAGAAGTCATTAGATTGTAAGAAGTTTTCTAACAAAAAATTACAGTTCAAGATTGAAATGTACTCAACCTGTGCCCCAGAGTCACACAGATATATTTTATCAGCATCAAGTTCAGCACATGTACTTGCTTCAGGTGAATAGTGAATTATTGCTGCATTTGGCCCCAAAGAAGAAATTGTAGGAAAATTCAAACCTTTGAAGTGCTGCAGAAATATATTAATGACTGACCAAAAGTTGCAGTGTGTCAAGAAACTGAATGCAAAATGCTCTCAAGGGATACTTTTTAAATAGATATTCACCTAAAACCATCCTAAGAAAAGATGTTTCAGTAAAACACGACTTTCAAGAAATACAATGCATACTAGTTAGCAATGTCATCTCAACACAGTAACTGTTTAGTTATGCTTTTCTAATTTACTCCAAAGAACAGTAAACATCTGTCTTAGTGTTCCCCTAGGCGGCCGGCCACCTTGCCCGCCTAGGCGCCGCCGAGGCAGTGGGCGCAAGCCACCCGCCGCGATTCGGGCTTAGTCGACCCCCTAGGCGGTCAATGCGGGTCTAAGGCGGACCAGGGCAGGCAAGGCGCGGTGGTCCAAGGCGACGTCGGGCGGAGCTAGGCGGCAGCATGTGGGAGAAACGAGGGGTAAGTGAGGAGGCTCTCACCCGTGTGGTTCCAACCTTGGCTCCCGTCGCGGCGCCTCCTCCTTGGCTCCCAGTCGCGCACCGCCTCCTCTCCGGCTCCCCTTCGCACGTCACCTCCTCTCCGGCTCCCCTTCATGCACCACCTCTTCCCCGGCTCTCCTTCGAGCGGCACCTCCTCTCTGGCCAGATCGACGTCGTTGTCGCTTCCGCACTGTCAATTCCGCTTCCCCGTCGCCGGATTTGGTCTCCCCGCCACTGAATTTTGTGTTGATGGGAGGGGGATGAGGCGGCAACAGGATGGGAGAGGGGAGAGCGAGGGCGAGGCGGGGACTGTTGTAGGGGGTAAGAGGATAAGAGGATAAGAGCGAGAAGTTTAGACTGGAGTACTGGACCAGGCCAGCAGACTTTCGGTCGATCCAACTCGGTCGAATGGGCTTGGGCTGGACTGGACCAGGCCGGCAGGTAAGTTTTTTTCTTTTTTCTCTCTTTTCTTTTTCTTCTTCACTTCCTTCTCTCCCTCCTGCTGCTTCTGTTTGCCAGCAGCTTCGACCACCGCCTAGGCGGGCTAGGCGCTAGGCGGTCATCCTCCGCCCGTCTTCCGCCTAGTGCCTAGGTGAACACTGATCTATCTCGAAATTATACAAGACAAATAAAGACTAAAGTAGGTAAAAAGTAGATTGTGCACTGTATTAGCTCTGAACAAATACAATTAAATGTACCTAAATGTACCTCGGGACTTGATTTCAAGACAATTTACAGTAGTTTACTAACAATGGATAAAATGAGTCGGTAAAACTGGGTCATAGATAACTAAAAGCAACCTGGTTTCTGTTTAGCAAATTCCATTAATACTAGAAGTGATACCTGCTGGGTTGACTTCCAAAATCAAGACTAATAACACTAACAATAGCTGGTGATGAGAGTTAAATCAACAGTATCTAGAAATGTACTGCACTTGATCTTGAAAAGGCTGATGAGTGCTGCAGCATAGTAGCATACCTCTTTGGTTGCACGAAAGCCTTCAAGTTTATCACTCACAGAAACCTCAGTAAGTTTTATTTCCCTACAGGACAGAAAGAAGAGATGAGCATAACCAAATGTACATTGGAGTCTGATAATAAACAATAAAATAAATGCAGATGATTGTTGTTAGGATGCAGAGCTCAAACAAGCCAACAAGGTAAAAAAAAAATGACACCCTGATAACCCAAAAGGTATGCCTAGCCATGAAATTCAAATAAATCATTCAATAGATCATTTTCAAACTATCAAGACATTACTTGACCAAACATAAAAATACAGGGGCAGTTGCAGTGCTTCACTATAACAGACCTACCATGGAGGCAAGATTTTTTTTAATATATACTGAAAAGTCAGACCCAAAAATATCATGCAGAGAACTGGAACTAAAGGGAACGTGCCATATAGAAAATTGCTATATAGCATTGTTGTAGCAACAATGTAGGGCACAGAAGTGTAATAGAATACATATGCTACAACATTTTTCTTTTTTAAAAAACAATAGACTGGATCACTGGACAAACATCAGTGCAGTAGAAAACAGATCACATGATCAGTGAAAACAATTATACAATGCAAATAGATAAGATGCACACCTCCAAAAAGGAGATAATGAGCAGTTTGAATGAAAAAAAGAAACAAATGTTAACTACACATCTCGTATTTACAGATCATACAACAGGGTATTCATACATGTAAAAGCATGAGGCTAATCAAGCAGTCAACAAAGTAAGAAAAAAAAAGCAACCTTGGTTGTATCATCTGAAAATACAAATGAGAATATGTGACGCCCCGTGTTATTACCCCAGGGGTAATAATACTTAAGCATACGGATTACTATTCGTTTGCCCGGTAGAACACCGCTCCAACGAATAGTAAGCCTTACCAGAGTTAGTGCATCAGAACAATAAGATAGAAATTATCCTTTATTCAACAATTAGCCACGCAGGGCTAAGATCTTACAGCACACATACTAATTTACATAGCCAAAATGAGATTAATCCCCTTTCTTGCATGCCAAACTCAACTGGCCTCCTAGTCGTCCCAGGAGTCAAATATGGTGTCCATCTCGCCCTGCGCCTCGTAGTAAGAATCTTCGCCTCCTGTGGTCTCATCTGTACCTGCACTGCCCTCGCCCCACTCGGGATAATTCCCTGTTGGACTAGGGTTTACAAAGGAGAATACTAACAAGGTTGAGTACAAATGAATGTACTCAGCAAGCATTAATAGCAAAGATGCACAGGATGCACTATCTCTACTCTTTATCACAATTTCTAAATCATCTCACTTTAGAAAATAGATCTCAACAATTATGTGGCAAGTTTTAATATTGAAAAACTCTACTAGTCACTCGGAGAGACGAAAGACCCCCTGTGGTTCCCGTAGACTCCAATCCTGGAGACTGGTATGAATTCATGATTTAGTTTAGCACTGCGCAGGCTTTGTACCACTTTACCCATAGCTATTCGAACTCTCCGTGAATGTGGTCCACCGCATTGCCTTAGATGCGGTTCGAGATCAGAATACAGAACGTTTTCCAGGTTACGTGATTAATTTCTCCACCCATCACCTTCCGTCGGTGCAGATTTAGTCACGGTGCTGACCTCATCATCCACCGAGTTCTGGTGAGGTTGGTTGAGGTAGCTTCTATCCTGCACTCAACACTCCACCTTAGCGCTATAGCGCAATGGATCCCCCACTTCTGGACTTTCCCCCACCGGTCCTGGGTTCCTCCGTATCACTCACTCACACCTATTACTTACCCGATGTGGAGAGCATAGTCACGTAACAAGGTAGCATTTTCTGCCCGCCGAAACGGGAAAATGGTTGGCACTGAATTTATGGCATCTGACCGAGCAAGAGTTTGTTGGTCCTTAAATTATAACCATATGTAAAAAGGGGCCCACCTCTTACCTCATCGTCATCATCGTCGTTTCTCCCCAGCCAGGGCCCCCTTTTACCCTCCTAGTAAGTCTCATTTCTTTTTCAATTATCTTAATCATCTCAATCATTTTCTTTAGATTTTGATAAACCATTTTGATGCAGTACTTATAGTAGTGCAAGATAGGGTATATTTTTAAAGTAACTATATTCATGATCAATAGGGTCGCTTGCCTTCGTAGACGTAGGAAGAGTTGGCGCCGCTGAAATTCTGGTCAGCTGCTCTTGTCGGTGCCGGTTCGTCTTCTGTAGCAAATCGGCAATACGAATAATAGTATAAGTAAATACGTAGTTGATTTGAGTGATAGTAGGAATACATAAGTTAGTGACGACTACCAGTTAGCACATTTTAATTAACTAAAATATTTTCGAGATCTAGGCGAAGTTAGCATTCCCCGAAAGTCGCTCGACTGTCTAAACCCACCAGCTAGTTTAACAGCCACAGAAGTAAAAGCTACGCAACTTATTCTAGCAATCAAACCACTGAGCAACAAGAATCTACAACTTTACTGAGATTAACCCAAATCCTAAATCTAAAGCTCTAATCCTAAACCTAACCTTCTCCCTAATCTCTCTCTCTCTTCCCTTACTACCCTCTCTCGGCCGGCCCATTCTAAGCACACACACGCACACAGCACACTGCCCCCACCCTCATCTCTCTGCCTCTCTCCCGATTCCCTTCTTCCCCTCTCCAGCCCCAAGCGCCGCTGCTCCTCTCGCCTCCCTCGCGCCAGCTCCCGGCCCGGCACCCGGCTCCTCTCGGCCCTGCCCGACGCCGCCGGCCTTCAGCTCCCCCCTCTCCGTCGGCCCGGCGCAGATCTGTTCGTGTGCTACTCCTCTTGGCTAGGTCCGGCTCCCCTTCGGCCTCTCCCTCCTCCCTTCTTCTTCCACCACCGCCGGCCCCTACCCGGCCCAGATCCGGCTCATATCCGGTTCCCCGTCGCTTCCCCGAGCTGCCTCTGCTCTCCTCTCGGCCCTGCCCTCAGCGCGGCCAGAGGCCCGCGCCGCCGCGCCTCTCGCCTCCCCTCGGCTCGGTCCCCACCGACCCGGGGCTGCCCCCTTGGCTCCTTCTCACCTAGCGCCGCCAGATCTACCGGTCCTAGGGCTTCAGTCTGGCCGGCTTGGCCTCACGGCCGCCGGCACCGAAGAACAGGGACACCTCTCCTCCTATTGCTCAACTATATCTAGCTAGGCTTCACTGATGAATGCTATTATACATGAATGCAGGTTAGTGGGGGTGGAACTGGAGGTGGAGGTGCTACTGAAAGATGAAGGTGCTCACCTCGAGCTCAATAGGTAGTGCTTTTACCTGATGGTGGAGTATTGACTGGGATGGTTTTGGTGTGCTTGTTCTGTGATGATGACTGATGATGCTCGATGTGGGGATGCCGGCGGCGAGCAAGGTGATGTCGCCGGCTGTGGTGAAGCCGAGCTCCTGGCGGCCTTGGCGACGCCAAGCTCCTGGCGCCTTCGGTCGCGCTGGCTAGTGTTGGTTCTGGACTGGGGGGAATGAATGAGTGAAGGGCTGGGGAAATAAAAAGGTGCTCTCGGCTGTGCCAGAGGATAGGAACGAACTATGCAACGGATGAGACTAGCTGTGCCTTTTGCAGAGTGAAGGTGGCTGCTCAGCTTTGATAGCAGGGGGGATGGATGAGAACGCACTGTGTTAGAGATACACTGTGATGCTTGTGAGCAGCGGGGAATGGATCTAGGCACTTGTGCTACCAATTTGTTTTAGGGTTGCATGATGCAAGATGTACTAATGTCATGATGCCAATGCTTCTAGATTTTGTTGGTGTAAAATGAACTACTGATGTCTTATCTAATGCAATTGACAATGCACTTGTTGATTTGTTGTCTAATGCAATTGATGGTGCAATCTATTTTCCTACTGCTCAAACTGTTATGCTGCAAGACAAGAATTCAAGGATGGTGCGAATGTATGCATGACGCGATATGCTTTGGCTAATTAGGAGCGATCTAATACTGTCGTTAACTCGCCACTAATAAAATCTTAAACGCTGCTAAACCCCGATTACTGCTACAAGGTTAGGGCTAAAAATGCGGGCTCTCACATCCTACCCCACTTAGAAAAAAATTTCGCCCCCGAAATTAAAATCTCACTTGAACAGGTTGGGGTAGACTTCGCGCAGTTCTTCTTCCTTCTCCCATGTAGCTTCTCGCACGGAGTGATTTTTCCACAATACTTTGCAGAAGCGTATCATCCTATTCCTTAACTGGCGGTCTTCGGTTGCTAGAATTTTCACCGGGCGTTCTTCGTAAGTCAAATCATCTTGCAAAGGTATGTCGAGGTTGGTTACATGCTGTGAGGGCTCTCTTAGACATTTTCAAAGTTGAGAGACATGAAACACATCATGAACTCGTGACAGTTGGGTTGGTAGCTCCAGTTTATATGCGAGGGTGCCCTTACGCTCTAGGATCCGAAAGGGTCCCACATAACGCGGACTTAGCTTCCCTTTTAGTCCAAATCTGCGTACTCCCCGCATAGGTGATATCTTTAGATATACATAATCTCCGACTTCGAACTGGAGGTCTTTCTTATGCTTATCAGCATAGCTCTTTTGCCTACTCTGGGCAATCTTGAGGCGTTCTCGAATTAATTGAATCTTCTCATCGTTTTCCCTTACGAGTTCAGGTCCTAGCAGTGGTCTTTCTCCAACTTCATACCAACATATTGGTGATCTACATTTCCTGCCATAGAGAGCTTCGTACGGAGCCATTTGAATGCTAGACTGGCAGCTGTTATTGTATGCAAACTCCGCTAGGGCTAGACATTTTTCCCAAGATTCTCCAAAGTTCAGCACGCACGCCCTTAGCATATCTTCTAGGATTTGATTTACCCGTTCAATCTGCCCATCAGTTTGGGGGTGATAGGCCGTGCTGAAGTTGAGGGTGGTGCCCAAGGCAGTTTGTAAGCTCTTCCAGAAACCAGAAACAAACACTGATCCTCTATCTGATGTGATGGTCTTCGGTACCCCATGTAGAGTAATTATTCTTTCTATATAGAGTTCAGCGAGCTTATTTGTGGAGTATTTCTGATTAGTGGCAATGAAATGAGCTGACTTGGTAAGACGATCCACGACAACCCAAATGGCATCCTTCTTTTTGACGGTGAGAGGAAGACCTGTTATGAAGTCCATACAGATATCCTCCCATTTCCATTCGGGTATTTCTAGTGGTTTTAACAGTCCCGCGGGACGTTGGTGTTCTGCTTTGACCTTTTGGCAGGTGTCACATTGGCCTACATATTCTGCTATGGCTCCCTTCATATTTGGCCACCAAAAAGTTTCTTTCAAATCCCGATACATTTTTGTGCTACCTGGATGGATAGTGTACTGAGTATCATGAGCTTCTCGTAGGATGGTCTCCATAATTTATGGTTGATCGGGAACGCAAATTCAAGCTTGTCGCCACAGAATTCCGGAGTTGTCGATTTCGAACTCAGAGGGTTGGCCTGATTTGATACGTTGACTTTCTTCCTTGATAAAGGGGTCGGACAGCCATAGAGGAGCCGCCGGTGTGGAGGACGGAGTGGAGAGCCGGTAGAGGAGGAGCCGCCTGTGAGGCTGTGCACCAGGCCGCCTGCGCCTAGCGGTAGGCTGGTAGAGCGTGCTGCCGCACGCGACAACGACAGGGGCTAGGGAGAGTGGGAGTGGGGAGTGGCCGAGTGAGAGGGAGACGAAGGGGCAGGCGGTGGTCGGGGGAAAAGAGGAGCCGGGCAGAGGCGGGGGCAGGTCGGGCAGCGGCAGGGGCACGCCGGGCAGGGACGGGGCAGGCCGGGCAAGCGACCGGGCGGGCTCATGGGCTAAACGGGCCATATTTGGTCTGATAGGCTAAACAAGCTCGTGCTGGCCCAGCACGGCACGAACGGCCAATGGGCTGTGCCTGGGCCGTCACCCTGGCCCGTGGACCGGCACAGCACGACACGAATAGTACACGAGACAGAATGGGCCATACCTAAATGGGCCATGTCCAAATGGGCCTATGCCGGGCCGGGCCATCCGTTTGGCCAGCTCTAGTGAGGAGGTGAGCGTTAAGAGTAGGCCTTCTCTCTCTCCAGTGTATATCACTCTTTCTTTCCAGTGTATACATATCCTCAGTTAACTGTGTGGAATAGATATCCAATCCATTTTGTTACATGGTATCAGAGCAGGACGTCGCCCCCGCGCTCTTCCTCCCCGGATCCCATCGAACCTCCCCTACCCGGCCAGCCGAGGAGGCCAGCCCCTGTCGGCTTCGCTCCCATCTTCCTCGCCGTTGCCAAGAGGAAACCAGCCCCGTGCCGGCTTCGCCCCCATCTTCGTCGCCGTCGCCGGGAGGAGCTCGCCCCTCCCCCCTCCCCGTCAGCCTCGCCTCTCATCTTCGTCACCGTCGCAGGGAGGAACTCACCCCTCGCCGGCCTTGTCAACCGCCATCGCCGCAAAGGGGGTCTTAGCCTCCGCATCAAGCCGTTGCCGCCGCCCAGCTACTCTGCTTCGGCCGTCAATCCGTCATCCGCCTTTGCCTCGGCCAGGAGCTTCGCCCGCTGCTTCCCGTCGTGAGCTTCCTCAGCTCCTTGTTCCATATGCGCATTAGCCAACCGTTCCCGCAAGAAATCCAGCTCTCCTTGTTTGCATACTAGACACTAGAGCTTAGCACTTTCGGCACCCTCTATAACAAGGTCAAGGAGCGTTGTGCTCCTGCCTCCGCCTGGCTCTAGCTAGTCAGGGAGCTGTTGTGCTCTTGATGCTATTGTGCTGCTCTTCGGTGTAATAAGGGACTTCGCTTCCTGCCTTCCGCCATCGTCTTCTCTACTGCTATGGCAAAAGATAGTTCTCTCTTGGCCAATCACATCAAGCTAGATGGCTCCAACTACGGGGAGTGGGCTTTCTCGGCCATGCAGTTGTGAGGGCAGTCGGTCTTGAGAATCACCTGAACGATGATCCTCCCGGTTCGAAGGTTGATGATGCCACCAAGAAAGCTTGGAAAAAGGTTGATGCTAAGGTGATGGGAGCTCTAGTTCTGTGTTGTTCCTTCACTTTGGATGAGCCTTGAGCATCACCACTCCGCCAAAGGTGATGGTGTTGCTAAGCGTAAGCATCATCATATTATTGAGACAGATTGTACTCTCATGATTTCATCTTTTGTTCCTATTCATTTCTGGGGTGAAGCTGTTTCAACAACTGTCTACTTTATTAATCTCCAGCCTTTCTCTCGTCTTCAGGGCAAGTGCTCTGGTGAGATTTTGTTTTGTTCTCCTCCTAAGTATTCACCGAGATAGGTCCAAAGGAATATTAGGTTTATCTCAGAAGACATACGTTGACAGAGTACTGAAGAAATACAATATGCATAAGTGCTCTCGCTCGCCTGCTCCTATTGTTAAGGGCGATAAGTTTAGGACATTTCAATGTCCAAGGAACCAATATGAAACTGATCAGATGAAGTCGGTTCCTTATGCTTAAGCTGTCGGAAGCATTATGTATGCTCAAGTATGTACACGCCCTGATTTAGCTTTTGTAACCGGGATGCTTGGCGATATCACCAAATCCAGGATCGACCACCGAAGGCCGTTAAGAAAGTCTTGCGCTATATGCAAGCTACTAAACATTTCATGCTCACATATAAGAATTCTGATAACCTTGAAGTTGTTGGTTATTCAGATTCAGATTTTGCGGGAGGTGTTGATACTAGGAAATCCACGTCAGGTTATATCTTCACACTCGCTCAGGGAGCTATCTCGTGGAAAAGCTCCAAACAAACCCTTACGACATCTTCAACGATGCAAGCTGAGTTTGTGGCATGTTATGAGGCTACCGGGCAGGCTGTATGGCTTAAGAACTTTATCCCGAGACTTAGAGTGGTAGACAGCATCTCTAAACCACTCACCTTATACTGCGATAATGAACCCGCAGTCTTTTATGCGAGTAACAACAAGTCAAGTGGTGCTGCCAAACACATTGACATTAAGTACCATGTTGTAAAAGATAAAATCTAGGATCAAACTATTAGTATCAAGCATATTATTACTAAGTTAATGTGAGGACCCCAATTTATTTGGCTTGTAATGCTTAACCAACCACCTGGTCCTAGCATCACAAATCAAATAAACTGATCCTCGAGATATGTATACTTCCCAGAAGCAGTATACACACCTCGTTACAAAATTAGACGTCAACTCCATTCCAAACATAGAGTCCAAACACCACACTACCAAACGGAAGATAAACAAAAAGAAGAGGTTAGTACAGACACAGGCCGACCGGCCCAAAAGATACACAAATAACAAGAACGACAGCGGAAGCAAAAGTGCCATAAGATGGCTATAAACAAAGCCAATCGGTGTGCCTTCAACCCACAAGGCATCCGACCGACCGCCAAGACTAGTCGTCACCCACGGCGACAAAGACACTCACGTAGTGAGGCCCCGAGGCTCACCTTCCTCCTCTGCAACAAAAACATCAAGCAAAGCGCCGAGTACAAAGATTGTCTTTGTACCCGCAAGACCGACGTGTGAACTAGCGCACTGCTCATATGCTACATGCAGCTTATTTGGTGGAGGCCATATGTTTCATTTGCATAAAGCCAATTTTCATTTGCAATAAGGTAATACTGCTTTTAAAGGCAAGTTTGCAATTCATTTTTAAGATTGAAATAACAATAAAGATAATAATAACAAAAGCGAAAGATAAACAACCTAGAAGTGACTATCCCAATAGTCACCACAATAATAGCACGAATCCCAGATTCGTACTCACCCATCAAGTTTTAATTTAAATGTTGTAGTCTAACTCTTGAAAAGCTTACCCAAGCGTGTCCATCACCTAGGGCGAGGCTATTCGAATAGTTTTAACCTGCGCAGGTGTACCACTGCACCCACACTTCGCATCGCTTTAAGCCAAAGCACACTTCCAAGGTATGTCGCACACTAAGTCCTACGAGACTTGTTCCAATATTGTGTATTAACTACGAGCCGCTCGTATGGATAGAAACCCATACGCTACATGGTAAAGCCGAAAAGACAACTACCCACTCAGATAAAGCTTTTGACAACTACCATGCTCCCACCTCCATCCTCCCGCGACCTCCTGCGACCGAGCCAATACACGCCAAAGTACTAGGTCAAGAGAGGTCCCATATACTCTAGTGTGGTTAGCACGCCAAATGCTGGATAAAAATTCACTCACAAGATGTTCGGTCCTTAATTGACCCGGCACCTTTCCAATCACACCCAAAAGATCACACCAATCTTACCATTGTGCCCGTCCCAAATCATTTTTGTTTTCATTTTTAGTTTTGCAATTAAACAAAGCAAAATGCTGAAACATAAAGTTGTAGTAAATTTTGTGTGATCAAGGTTACCGACTAAGTCGATAACCGCCATTTCTACCAATACTAAGCATGTCTAAGCAATTTGAATCGATCTACTAAGTGACAAGAGATCATCCAACCTCTAATCACAAAGAAATAACCTAGGCTCGTAGTAGAGATCAATATTTTGTCTACAGGATATGCAACACGCTTTAACTAATCAATTTAACACAAATTAAGCGATGCATACATACAGTTGAAACAAAATATTAGACTTTAAAATACCGATAAACATGATCAAATCGCTTGTTCGGTCTTGTTGCTCAAGTTGTTATGAGGATCGTCCTCGTGGTTGCCGCAAATATCGAAGCCTAACGATCGAACATAACAAAGAAATAAGGACGAATAACACCGACAAAACTCAAACATACAACAACATCAAAACAAGCCAAAACTCACACAGCATCCTAAGCATGACATAACAAAATTTAAGAAACAGAGAACAAAACCTTTTAATTTATTAAGAATTTTCTAAGAATTTTCTAAATTATAAACACATCAAAACACTAGTTAATTACTTAACAAATTTTCATGAACAGAACCAGTATCTAAAACCTATCCTAACAATTAGTATACTGAAAATAGAATTTTACAGAATTGGGTTCATTGAATTTGGACAATTATTGAAAGAGATATGCATTTTCTAATTTAGAAGATACATAAGACATCATTTTATTAGCTAACATATTTTTGCTACAGAGACATGGATGAAGCTAATTTTATCAAATAGTACACTTAAAATGAAAATTAACAAAGACTGGTTTCATGCAATTTGGATAAAAATTGAATTAGTTATGCATTTTCTAAGTTTAAATGAATTAACAGTGCAACAGAAAACATATTACAGAAATACTAAAGCATTAAATCCTTTTTCTACCCACAGCCAACTAGCCCCAGACATCGACAATGGGCTCACGCAAAATGTCGACGAGCAGCCACCACGAAAGTGACGTCGGGCGTATTCTAAGAATACGCCTTCGCTTACCAAAGTGCAAACCTAACATACTCTCAGAGAAATACGCTTCCCAACAGAGGAAACGCATTACCAGAGCTACACAAACCTAACTGACAACATGGACCCACATGGCAGCGACTCAGGGAAATATAACGGTTGGATTAGAGTTTACTAAACACGATTAACCCGAGAGGGACCCACATGGCAGTGGCTGAACTAAACATGGTTTAGTGCTAACTGAATGCCACCGGCGGCTCGCCGGCGCGCACGGGGACGGCGGCGCGGCCGCGCAGTGGATCTCGCGAACCAGCGGGTTTCAAAGTGAGCGAGTGATACCTTCGGGTTCACAGAGACTTTGCGAACCCGATGACGGCGGTGCTGACCCACGGAGATGCCGGCGATGAGCTGGCGGCGAACGGAGGCGGAGAAGAAAGTGCGGCCTTCGCGGAGAAGACGCCACAGCGTAAGAGAAGCTTCAGAAGGTGCGCACTCACCCGCCTTGACTCGTGAAGGATAAGCCCACGACCACGACGACGATGGAGCTCGCGGCGCCGAAATTGCCGCGCGGCGAATCACCGTCGCGCGGGAAGAAACGCCACACGCCCACCATGATGTACCAAGGCCGAAAGGAGCTCACGGTTAGACTCGTAAAGGGATTGCGACATGAGGACCAAGCGCCGAGGCGAGGGACTCACCAGAGCGCAAATGAGCTCGCGGGCCGAGATCACCGGAGGCGGAGACGACGAACTAGCTCCCGCGATACACCGATGCCGAGGCTCGGGATGGGCAAAATGGATGCGGCGAGGAACAAGGAAGGCGGCGAATTTTGCGGAAGCACAAGCGCAACGAGGTGGTGGCGCTGCGCTCTCCTTCTTCTCCCACCAAACGAGAAGTGGGCGGAGGGAGCAACAGAGCGGGAAAACGAGATGTGAGTGATCGCGTGAGGTAATGACGGTCCGCGACACTTCGAGAAGGACACGCGCAAATAGGTGGCGCTGGCGAGGTACGTGGCGCGCATGCGATCGCCAGCGAGCTCGGTGAGGTGCGGAGAAGACGAGGTGATATCGACAGTAGGGTCCACACATCGGCCGATCGACGGCGGTGCGAGCCGATGGTTGGACTCGACGGATCGCACCGACCGTTGGATCCAAATGGACGGTGAGATTGGTGTATGCATTCGACAGTCGGTTGCGACGCAACGTGGATCGCTCGATTTGCATCGGACGGTCACGATCGATTGACTCGCGCGCGTGCAGCTAGGCGGTGCGACCGAGTCAAGTGGTGCGGTTCGGTTTGAGTCGGACTCGGTTCGAGCCCGACAAACGATGTTTTCTGATTTTTGATTTTAAAAGCTGAGAGAGTTTAGGGAATTTTTAGAGATAGATCCCGAGCTCCAAAAATTCCGAAATTTTTATGGTAGCTACTTGAGACAGAGGACAACACTGAATAAATTTTCCAGAACTTTTTATGCACTGAAAAGTTCTGCAGAAAATTCACAAGCATGCTGACCTAGGATTTGACCAGATTTTCAACTCGTTTGACTTGGCCATTTGAAATAGCAAATAAAATCTAAAAATTGTGAAATAATTCAGGGAGGTAGATAGGATGATCAAGATGATAGGAAAAATAATTTCAGAGGATGATCACAAGTTTGAAAGCTAAGAATCTGATAACAACAATTTCCAATCACAAGAATTAAATTCTAAAAATTGGAAATTGCTAGGGAAAATTGTAGAACTTTCAAATGATTTGAAGAGACAGCAAAAGTTTTTATTTCTCCTCAAAATTTTACATTTGAAATACAAACCCTAAGTTAGGGCTGTTACAGTTAATGCTTGCGGATCCACTTACTAAAGGCCTTCCACCCAATATCTTTCGTGATCATATTGCCGGCATGGGTTTATTGGAAAGCCTCTAATTCTAGATAAAAGGACCTTAAAGTAAACCAACTCCCATTAAGTATAATGTATATCCATTTTAAGATAAGATTGTACACTATAGGTACTGAGGTTGTATGGCACTTCATTGGCCATACGACGCATTATCTTGGTATGCTATTTTATTGAGAATAGGCTTATGATGTTAGCCTTACGATCAAAGGGGAGAATGTTGGGTTGATCTAGCTCGGCTAACGACTTTCGAGTTTCAAGGGGGCATGCCCCACTCGTGCCCTGATCGGGGGCGCAACCACCCATGTTGGTTTTGGTCCCGTTCACCGTGCTACAAAAACGATGGGGCTCGGTAGGCTTTTGGGCAGTGAGTTGTTCTTAGCTAAACGACCCCCAACAGACCCGATCTTGTTTGTGCGCGAAGGTGAGCGAAGACCGTGACCTCGCCGCCCTCATCCTCGACCTCCTCTGCTACCCACGGCTTTTCTACACCGACGGTTTCATCACAACCCTTATGGCGTCATCAGGTTCGGGTATGTCAATTATCGCTTCCGCTCTAATGATCATAGGTGTTCATGATATGGAGCTAGGGTTCATGTCTAAGTTCGAGATTAGCCCTAAGTTTATGCCTACAGGCCTACCCTAGCTCCCTCGAGATCTACTGGTTAAACGGCCCGAGCGCCGCCACCCTAGTGACGCCACCGCCCGACATGTCGCCGCCTCACACGCCACTGCCGGTGACCCTAGGCCATCGGTGACCTCCTCCTTGGTTTCCCTCGGTTCCCTGACCTAGGCCATCGGTGACCTCCTCCTTGGTTTCCCTCGGTTCCCTGACCTCGATCTGCTCTGATCCGAAGCCCCTCCATGTCGTTCTTGGGGGATCTCCGCTGGTCTCCCAGGACCTCACTCTTCCACTCTGCTTAGGCCCTACACCAGGTAAGATTGAATTCCTCCGCAATTACGCCCATCACGGCACCAACGCGCTGCTGTGGGTGGCCCTCATTGCCGTCATGTGGGTCCTGCTGCGCCGCCTCGCCGCGCTGCTCCGCCTCTGGGCCATCGGCTCCCGCCTGCCTGGTCCTCCCGCCCTGCTCGTCGACCCCGGCCTCGCCACCGTCTACTGCACCGGCGGCCACATCACCGGTTGGTTCCTCCTCCCCGTCTCCCTGTTCATATTACTAGTATTAGGTTCGATTGGTTGGGTTTGGTTGATTTTATGGTGTCTCTGGTGGGTACTGGATTGGATTTGGCGCGAGCTTGGCCCCTTCGCAGGCTAGAATTTTGGGTATGGCCTTTTATTAGACGCTCGGCTGTCCATGTGGGCACTGTTCGATTGGGAACTGGATGTGATTGCCGCAGTTTGATTCGAGATTTAGTAACGCCTCCTTGAGACGCGGAATATTCAGTTACAAGCTAGCAACGTGAGTACTGAACAACTGGGAATTTGGTCTGGTTTTCATTAATTGATGTGAGATTTGCTTTAGTACAAGTGCTAACCTGGTTGGAGTTCGACTAGCATGTCAATTTGCCTGATTTGAAATGTGTCAAGCCCTTTAACCTATTTCATGAAAAATTTGTGGCCAAATTTGTAGCTCCTGGGCCTGTAAGTCAGTGAATTAGTGATTGAGGTGTAAACTGTTATTGGCAGCTCTATTTTCTGGTAACTGGATGTGATCTGTGCAATTGACATGATATTTTGCATAAAAAAATGATTTTGTTAACTTCTAGTCTTGTGTTGAGATAGTTTTCCTGAACTTGATGTTTTGTCAACACAGCAAGGGCACTGAATAATTATAGCACAGTTGACCTTAATTCGGTATATATTTGCCTGGGTTTGCTTATGATGTGGCGATTTGCTATGTATTGCTTTGGCGCTTAATTTGCACCAAAGTTCGAAACATATATATAATTATGATGTCGCGATTTGAAGTTTGAACCTTGTTAGTGCAATAAAGAGATTTTCTTTAACAATTTTGTGAGTAAGGCTGTGTGTAGCTTGATTTCTGATCAAATGATCATAGCTTTGAACTGCTTTATTTTGCAGGTTATCTGTCGAAGTTACATGGCAGTTATGGCCCAATTGTTCGACTGTGGCTTGGACCCTCTCAACTACTTGTCTCAGTTAAAGATGCTAGCCTAATTAAAGAGATGCTAACAAAGGCTGAAGATAAGTTACCGTTAACTGGGAGGACATATAATTTAGCTTGTGGAATACTCGGTCTGTTCATTTCCTCATTCGAGAAGGTATGTGTTTCAGTAATTTCTCAAAAAGAGAGAGAAAATCATCTCGCTTGGTAGGATATATTAGATTTTTTTTACATTAGATCTTTTTTTACATTGGATCAGATTACATTGAAAATCATCTCGCCGTATGGGCGATGTAACAGGGCGGCGGTGGGACAGGTTGGGGCGAGGTGCTGCGGCTAGGCGAAGGAGGCTCGAGGAGGGGAGGGCGAGCCGGTGGGGAGGGAGGAGAGAGATAGGGGAGAGAGAGAAGGAAGAGGAAGAAGAAGATGGGGGAGCTAAAGGGTAATTATATCTTTTTACACATAATTTGACGGTCAACATATGGTTTACCGACGGGTGTGACAAAAATAGGATAAAAGTTAAGATCCGATAGCAATAAAAAGAGAAACAGTTTCATGAGGATATTTTAGAGACCTGGCTAATTTTTAGTGATAAAAAGGAATTAATCCTTTTTTTTCTGTGGTCGATGGCAGGCTCTGCAAGCCTTTGTGTGCCGCTCATGGTCATAGCATGTGCACTGCTGCTGTTGCTGTACGTTTGCCGCCTCTCCGAGGCTGCGTCATTTTTTTATGCCGTTTTGCAGGGGAGCCGTCCGGAGCGAAGCGTTAGATTAGATTATGACACCGCGTACTAATGTGCCCCTCACAAAGCCACGATTAATTATGAGATCACATGGGCAGCAGCCGCAATCATGCTTGCTTCCCATGTATCCTCCACTACATGCGCTCCCTTTTCTAGCCTCTAGTGATCATCATGCCACTCGCAACAGCTTGTTCGGCAACAATCGGGCCCGTGCACCCTCCGCCGTCGGTCACCCTCGTTCACCCCGAGCACCCATGAGCACACCACTGAGATTCCCGCGTCCCCCTCTACCTGTAGCACCCCCTTTTTCCCCTCTTCTCCGGGTCAACCCGCCGGACCCCCCCTCCCTCTTCCCTCCCGTCAACCCCCCTCCCCCGCCGGCCCGACCCCCCCTGCCGAACCTCCCCCGCTCGCGTGCGCTGCATCGTCGCCGCGCGCACGCCACCCCCTGGCACCTCCACCTGCTCCCCTGCTACGCCCTCCCGCACACCTCCCCGCCGCCATCATTTCCCTCCGTGCGCACGCGCGCGCCCGAGCCGCGCCGCTCGCCGGACCCCCCTTCTCCCCGCTCCTCCTCCGCCGGCTTTAAAAGCCCTAGCCTCGGCGCCTTTCCCCCTCGTCCCCCCTTCATCCCCAAGCAAAGAACCGAGAGGAAGTAGAGAAGGAGAAGAGAGGAAAAGCCACGAGGCTTACCTCGTCGCCGCCGCCGTCGTCGTGGTGAGCTCCACGTGCCGCCGCTTCTCCCCCCGTGCGCTGTGCCTCCTTTCCGCTCCCCTCAGTCGCCGTCGTCGCCACCCCTCCATCTCCCCTCCGGTTGCCGCCGCTCCTTTCCCCCTTCCCCACGCGTCGCCGTCGCCCCTTCCTCCTCCTCCCGGTCGCGCGCGCCGCCTTCCCCTTTTCTTTGGTGTCGCGCGGCTCGAAGCGCCTCGCGCTCGAGCCCTTTAGGCGACGCCGCTGGGCATGCGCGCTCCGCGCCAGCGTGGGCGCGCCAGCAGCGTTCAGCTGCCCGAGGCCGTGGGCCGGACCGAATTTGGTTGCGGGCTGTTTTCTTTTTCTTTTTATTCGATTTTCGATTTCCTTTTTCTATTTTAATTCCAAAGTGAGACTAGAAAAATTAATAACTCCCCCATTTCAACTCCAAAAATTATAAAATAAATTTCTAAAAATTTGTAAATTCAAGATCTTGCTAATGGCATAGGTCTTGTTCAATTTGGAGTTCATTTGTGTATTCTTGTGTATTTAATTGCTCTCGTTGCTTGTCGTTTATTTTGCCGGTACTTCGCCCGCGTAGATTTCGGAGACGCCGGAGACCTCCACGTCGATCAAGGACAAGACTACCCGGACTCTCTCCCCTACAACCAAGGCGAGTCAATACTTTGATCATATTGAGCCTACATTTTATGCAAATTATATTCTTTTAAAATAGCAAATTGCATGCTTTAATTCCTTAATCAAACATATGTTAAAACTTAAGGTAGTTAATACCCATTTGATGATTAACTAATTATTATGCCATCCTTGACAACTTGAATCCCTTAATTCCATTGTCACCCTAGTAACTATATGGTAATACTAGCTATAGGTTGTACTTAAGCGACATGCTAGCCTTGCTTAAGTACCGGGACATTAAAACTGTCCCAATCATCATCTTTTCAAACACAAAATGATTTGGGTAGTCATTACGGGTAAATGACTGAGATGGTTGAAATGTTGTATTTTACTTCTCAAAAACCCTAAATTGCTATTACCATATCTGGGTGGATGGAGAGGTGGATGGTATGATAATGGGTGCTAATGTAGCCCATGGAATGTCACTTTGTGGATGGAATGTGGAATGAACCGCCCAGATAACTCCTAAGGACTTAATCTTGTCACGACCTCCCGTGTAAAACAAGTACAACCACAAGTCTGCGACAAACCGCGACTTGGCTTAGTAAATTTATCGAATCCTGAAAGTCATCTCACTTGTGGATAAATGGCACGCGCAAGCTTGCGGTACATCCAGCTTGACGGGGACACCGATACGAGGTGAAGTTGCCAACGTCGTGCGGTACATCCAGGCGCTGCGGTACAACATCCCTCGCGAATATATGGGCGTAACCCCATATGGGTGAGATGATGGAAAGGACGAGGTAGTTGAAAAGTTATTGTGACAACCTCTCGACTACACGACTACGGAATCGTGTAGGGCAACGAGCTAATTGTCTCTTGTGGGTAAAGTGTACAATCTCTGCAGAATTATAAACTGTTTAAACAGCCGTGCCTACGGTCAAAGGCGGACATGGGAACTTAACTTGAGTTAGTTCTATTTCAAAAATCTTGTGGGTGGTATGAAAATTGTGGCGGGCTCTCCTAGCCCTGAGATTGGTTTTTCCCTGAGTTTCAGACTCAGCGCGGTTAATAATTGGAGGTAGCTCCAATCAAAATAAACATCAGGTAGTGTTTCCGATGGAGGGAATCTCTGCTGATATCAAATATTGCACAAGTACTCTCCTTAACTAAAATGAAATTTGTTAAAAATGCTAAGTGCTAGGAATTTGTACTTATGATATTTAAAAGTATTGCTTTCGCAAATAAAAGAACCGAGCCATCCTTGTAAGCCTTGCATGTATATTATTGCATTGTGTATTGGCTCGCGAGCACGGAAGTTGTGCTCATTCTCGCTCTCCCCAAACCCTTCAGATGACGCTGATGAAGGAGACTATGCGTACTACGAGGATCCAGAAGTCGATGGGCAAGGAAACGATGAAGAGTAGTCTAGGATCTGTAGTCTAGACCTCGACGCAGTCTAAGTTGACTCGTTGGTGCTTGCGTACAACCGATATTATCCGGATCCTTGGATCATATCAGTCGTACACAAGTTGCCCCGCCGCTGCTCGTGAAGAGATGAGCTCACCCTTTGCTTCCGCTATCGTATTCGTGTTCGTATTGCAATCAATTTGGCCGATCGCCTCGTTGTAAAACTCGACCGACGTGGTCTATGTCACTCGTTGGTTGTAATAAATTTGGTACTTTAGTTAACGCCATGTATGAATGATTCAAAGAATGCCGTGAGTGCTATCTCTCGATCCGTGGAATAGCACATTGTTTTCACAGAGGATTCGGATTAGAAAATCCGGGTCCGACAGAGCTGGTATCAGAGCATACGACTGTAGAGTCTTAGTTAGATTGGTCGTTGCCTTAAGGACTTGGATCTTATTTTCAAAAATTAAGAAAAGCTTTTGCTAAAATATAGAGTATTTATTGCTTCTACTTATCACTCTTAGTTCTACACTTATCTTTACTTCACTTGAGTTTTACCCTGTTGCTGACCTCCTCTTGTTTCCAAATTTTGTAGATGGCTACCCCGTCGTCCGATGGCCCGTGGGACCTCCTTGTTCACGGCGAGAACGAGGAAGGGTTCGCGGATATACTCCGCCAGCTGATGCAGTACCTCGGCTTTCCCCGCCAGCCTATATTCCGGGGAAGGATGACGAGGATCGAGACCCGCGAATCCTGGACGATGGAGGTGTATCTCTCCGCCAGGGTTGGCGAGTTTACGGCCTATCTCTTCAAGGCCGAGGCACCTCGGCAGAGCAGTCGTGACGCCATTCAGGACGCCGCACGCGTCGTCTCCACTCGCCTGTGTTGGAAGTACGAGGATCTTCTGCTAAGATCACCGTTCTGCTTCTACCCGCACCTCCCTGAGGGAGAGCGTGTCCCAGCAGTTTCCGACACCAGGGATGATGACCCCGCTGACGCCCCCGAGTCCGCCTTACGCAGGCGATGACCGCCACCATCAGCACTGCCATGGAGGAGATCAGACAGCTCCGGACACTCCTCACCGGCAGCTATGCCCACTCCGACACCCTCCGCAGCAACATGATCCAGAGTGACGAAGCTCACTCCGCTGCGGTACGAGAGGGATGCCGCCGCAGCAGAGAGGATGCCGCCTTTGCAGAGTTGGCACGCCGAGCCGCTGCGCGCGACTCGCCTACTTGCTGCACGCGTCGCCGCCGCCGCCTCGCCCTCCCGGTGCGTGCCAACGTTCCCCATCCGAGGACCCGTCTCCGCCTCACAAAGACGCAAGAAGGTGCGCCCGCCGCCGTCCGGCCGCTCGAGAGTCCACCGTGGACGCAGCCTCGCCCACCGCCGGATTCGACGAGTCCACCGTGGCGCCACCTCGGCCGTTCCGCTCCCAGCTCGCCCAGCCTCGGCAGCGATTGCTCCCGCTCCCGCCACCGAAGTTTCGATCGGAGCCGTTCGTTCCGCTCCCGCAATCAGACACTGTGGTCCGTCCCCGACGGAGTAGTTGTTAGATTAGACTAAGCTAGCTAGTAGTGCTTGCTAGGCAGTCTTTTGGGTTGCAAGCACTTTTGTTTTCTTCTTTTGTAGACGTTGTGGTTGTATTCTGTGTCATGACTTAGCTTAGCCTATAAGCTTTGTTCGAGAGTCATGTAACACTTAACCCCTTTAATATAATGCAGCCGCTCTAGGCTTTGTATTGTAATTGTTTTGTTCTCTTTGCTGGTTTTGTTCTTTCTGTGTGTGCTCTAGGGGGCTAGTGAACCCTCATTTACCCCTCCCTCTAGTTCTAAGCTTCAGAGTTTCTTCAGGATGCCGCCAAGAAGAGCCGCTGCCCCAGTCCGTGGCGCCTTCGCCGCAGGAAGAGGCCGAGGTCGTGGTCGTGGCCGTGGCCGTGGACAAGAGCTACCTCCTCCGCCACCAGCCAACCCAACAATGACTCAAGTCATGTTTCAAAGAGACTCAGATTCTTCAGCGCATTAAGCAATCGCCAGACCGACCACCAATCGCAACTCCAAGCTAGCAGACTTTCTCAGGACAAGACCTCTCACCTTCGCTGCAGCCAATGAACCTCTAGAAACTGAAGATTGGCTCAGGGACACTGAGAAGAAACTTCGTCTTGCTCGCTGCTCAAACGAGGATAAGGTGGATTTTGCCACCCATCACCAAAAGCAGCCGCCGCCGGTGGGAAAATTACCACGCCCGAGGTGGTGAAAGTATAGAGGAAGAAGAAGCGAAATAGTCAAGTCGTAGCATCTACGATTGAGCCCCACAAGATCCCGCCTCTCGCCGCAATAGAAGAAGTTGTTTGAAATACGCAGCGTAAATCGAACCCGCATGGCAGCCGATTCCCTGGGAGGAATTCAAAGCCGCTTTCAGAGCCAACTTTGTACCAGCTGGTACCATGAGGATGAAGAAGAACGAGTTCAGAGCTTTAAAGCAAGCCCATATGTCAGTCAATGAATATCTGACCAAGTTCAACCTACTTGCCCGCTACGCCCGTAATGATGTAGCCGATGAAGAGGAAAAGATTGATCGCTTCGTGGAAGGAATGCGCGAAGATATGAGAGGACAGCTCATCCTCCACGATTATTCCAGCTTCCAGCAATTAGTCAATAAAGCTCTCATCTGTGAAAATGAGAAAAGGACTGTGGAGATTAGTCGCAAAAGGAAGATGGCATTTCAGAGGCCACAAGGTAGCTTTCCCCAGAAGTCAACATTCCAGGGCAGTTTATCTTTCAGATCATCTGCAGTTTCCTCTCAGAAAACTCAAGTTTCCACCCCGCGTCCCCAAGAAAGTGGTTTTCGTGCTCTCCGCCTGCCGGCAACCAAAGAACAATAATCCAAGAAGAAACCTCCATCGCTTCTGTGGAGAAAAAGGTCACTTCGCTAACCAGTGCCCTCGACGCCACAGCACTGCCGCCAAGGCCGCTCCAGTTCAAGGACGAACCTCCACCCCAAGTAAGAGTCACCAGACTTCGCAAGCATCAAGGTCTACACCAACACAAAGCCACGGCCGTGTGAACCACGTCACAGCCGAGGAAGCTCAAGATGCCTCAGGAGTGCTAATGGGTATGTTCTCTGTTAATTCAGTACCCGCACAAGTTTTGTTTGATTCTGGAGCTTCACACTCTTTTGTTTCAAGAAAGTTTGTTGAAAGGCTTAAGTTGCCTACCTATAAGTTAAAGAAACCCGTGGTACTTAGTTCACCCGGGGGACCCCTTTATGCTACCTCAGTAAGTCCCAAAGTAGAGATTGCTTTGAAAGTTCCGGTTCCTAGCAAACCTTCGGTGCTAGAATCCCAAACTCGATATCATCCTAGGGATGGATTGGTTGGCCAAATATCAAGGATTAATAGACTGTACAATGTAAGAGTGGTGCTCACTAAGAATCCAGAGACCACAATCAAGGTCGGTGGATCGCCCGCTCCCTTGGATCGAGCAATCCACCACCTTAGAGAGTTGTCCCTAGAGACAACGCTCGTAGTTCAAGCTACCCCAAGTCTTCCTAAGAATTACTCCGCATGCCACCGCATGAGATGTTGAGTTTGTCATTAACTTGAAGCTAGGACAGCCCCAATTGCTAAGAGACCATACAGAAATGGTCACGACTAACTTGAAGAACTTAAGACACAAATTGAAGACTTGCAAGACAAAGGTTTCATTAGACCTAGTTCTTCTCCCTGGGGTTCGCCAGTTCTCTTTGTGAAGAAGAAAGATGGCACCGCCAGATTGTGTGTGGACTACAGAGCACTCAATGATGTGACCATCAAGAACAAGTATCCCTTACCTCGCATTGATGACCTGTTTGATCAATTGATAGGAGCATCAGTTTTCTCCAAGATAGACCTGAGGTCAGGATACGATCAGCTTAAGATAAGGAATGAGGATATTCCTAAGACGGCTTTTACCACCCGGTATGGCCTGTATGAGTTCACCGTCATGCCGTTTGGCTTGACCAACGCGCCAGCCTACTTCATGAACCTCATGAACAAAGTATTCATGGGATACTTAGACAAGTTTGTTGTCGTGTTCATAGACGACATCTTGATCTATTCAAAGACCGATGAAGAACATGCTGAACACTTGCAATTGGTCTTAGAAAAGCTTAAAGAGAATCATCTTTATGCCAAGTACAAAGAAATGTGAATTTTGGCTTCATGAAATCGCTTTCCTTGGACACATTGTATCCACTGGAGGAATTGCGCTTGATCCATCCAAGGTAGCAACAGTAATGGAATGGAAACAACCCACATCGGTAATGTATGCGTAGTTTTCTGGTTTGGCGGATACTACTGACGCTTCATTGAAGGATTCTCTAAGCTTTCCAAACCGATGACCCATCCGCTAAAAAGGAAAAGAAGTATGATTGGACGAAGCTTGTGAAAAGAGTTTCCGTGAATTGAAGAAGAAGTTAACTGCACCAAGATTGATCCCGCGGACATACATCAAGACTTCAAGTTCATCGTGATGCATCGCGCCAAGGTCTTGGTTGCGTACTCATGCAAGGAGGAAAAGTTGTAGCTTATGCATCCACACAACTCCGTCCTCACGAAGACAATTATCCAACCCATGATTTGGAGTTAGCAGCAGTAGTGCATGCCTTAAAAATTTGGCGACATTACTTGATTGGAAATCATTGTGATATCTACACAGACCACAAGAGTCTCAAGTACATTTTCACTCAATCAGATCTCAACCTCCGACAAAGAAGATGATTAGAGTTAATAAAGGATTACAACTTGGATGTCCATTATCATCCTGGAAAGGCTAATGTAGTTGCTGATGCATTAAGCCGTAAATCCTACTGCAGTAATATCATGATTCAAGAGTATCAACCTGAGCTCTATAAGGAATTTGAGGCACTCAACCTTTGTTTAATAAAGCAAGGCACCCTAGCCACTGTAGAGGCCCATCTGTCGGGACCCAGAATTACGATTCTGGAACCCTCTGTGTAAACTGCACTAGTCCAGGATCACGCTAGTGCACACAGGGTTAACACAGGTAAATATCGATCCACACAAGCGATAGATAAAGTAAACGATTAGTTTGAATAACAAATAAGGGTTTTGACCTTACGGTCGAGTTTACACTTATTAAGCCACGCAGGCTAACAGAAATAAAGCAAAGAATGAACGGAAAAACTCCAACCAGAGATCCCACCAATTCACCACAGCAACCAATCGATCCGCACCTTAACGAACGATCAGCCTTCAACGAACTCCTCCTCAAAAGCAAAGCGTGACTCCTCCTCTTCAGAGGTTTGGGCGCAAGTTTTACAACAAGCGTGAGTACACAACCGCATTTCGCAAATCATACCACGTAATGCAATGTATAGATGCAGCTTATTCCAAAGAAAAGGCTTCGTGGTTCTTTTGCATAAAAGCGACATTTGCAATTGAATACGAATAATAGATTAAAAGCATAATTCAAAACAAATAGACAATACTAATTTAACAGTGGTTTTCACAAAGACACACAGCTAAACAGATTATTTTACATAGCCATATGATTGAGATCACACAGCTTCCATTCCCACATTTTATGAAAACTACCCTTATGTGAAATCACCGAGCATGTCCATGATCACAGACGCGCTATTCGAATAGATTGTTTAACACTCGCAGAGGTTGTACACTTTACCCACACGATATAACCAAAGTAGCTAGCACCAATCATAACAAAACAGTTCGAAACTTCATCTCCAACATTGACATTCCCAAAGTGCTTACAAACCGTTATACATATCACATAGCCCATGCATAACACACACCGCTGGGCAGGACGACGAATCCTCCCGTGATGCAACCACCAAGTAGTCACACCTCCACCCTATCACAAAGCCTAACCTACCACCGAACATCAATGCCGAATCCATAACTTACTAAGTTAGGCCCGTCCCATACCGTGCATGTGGTCGCATGAAGGCTCGGGCCAATGGCGCACAAAGTTAAGTCCTTAATTGACCAAGGCAAGACTTCCATATTCTAACTAAGCCACACAGATTATCATACCCATCACATAGTCCACTATGTCACACGCTCCACCACTTGCCTCACCCAAATCCTTTACCACCCAGTTGGTTTTAGTGCAACACATGCCATCACGAAGTAATAACACATAGCACACAGCTTACACAAAGTTCCATAGTCACTTAGTCATATTTAATATTTTGCGACTCACATGAGATGATGATTCGTAGCATGGCTAAGCAATTGTACTGCCTAACCAACCCACGTTGGTGCTACAATATTACCAACTAAACCAATCTAGGGTGACAAGGAATTATGACATACAAGGCCAAGGTGTGATAACAATTGGGATAATAACTATACCCAAAGCATTTAAATAAATAATTAACATAGAATGCAGTACTTTGAAACAAGTAATTGTAAAATTTGGGTTCAAGATGATCAAAGGTATGACTTGCCTTGGAAAAGGTCTATGCACTGGTCTTGAACTTGGTTGAAGCCTTCTTCGACGAAAACTCCCGAAGTATCGACGTCTACGCACAAACGAAGCAAAACCAACCAAAACAAATAAATAACAGAGGCAAAACAAACTCCAAAAATTAAATAAAAATGTCAGATAGCTAGATCTTGAATTTAGACAAATTTAGAAATTTGAATGGGCTCAATCGAGTTAGATGCAAAAGTTATGGCCTTTGAAGATTGAAATTACATAAAATGCTGAAAATCAGATTTTATGAATTTATCGAATTATTTTCCTAAAGGAAAATCAGATTTATTGCGCAACGCCGACGCCAAACGCTCGGACGGGTGATCGTGGATCGGCTGTGGGTCCCACTGCCGCTGCCTCGCTCACGATGGACAAAGTCCACCGAGCCTTGGGTTCGGGGTCCGGTGGATCGCCACCCGCACCCACGAGGTGCTAATCGGGCTCCACGCGCGACACGAGGGCGACAGGATCGACGCGCACCGAGCCGGCGAACACGCCGCATCGCCGGCGAAGTTCTTGTCGGCCGCAGACGACAACGGCGACTCACCACGGCGGCGCAACGGCGGTAGCATCGGGCTTCTCACACCCTCGCGACCGGGCGACACGGTCGGACGCTACCGGCGGTGATCAAATCGCGGCGGCGCTCAAGATTGGCGGCGGAGCGGCTCGGTTGAACGGCGACGAGGCGATGCGGGGCTCCCTCGAGGATGATGAGGCGCGCGATCGTGAAGGCCATGCGCGCGCGACTCGGGGATCGTGACGGCGAGGGCGGCGGCTCACCACCGGCGGCTCCCGACGTCGAGAAAGGCTTCGGCGGTGGACTTCCTCGGCCAAATCCTTCCCGGTGGTGGCGCGATCTACGAGGGGGTTCTAGGGTTTTGGAGGAGAGGGGTGGTGCAGAGATTCTGACGCAGGCGCGGCGTTAAATAGTGCCCGGAAGCGACGAGTCCGCGGGCGGCACGGCGGCACCACCCGGCTCGGACACGGATTCTCGAGTCCGAGAGGAAGACGACGAGGACGTGGCGTGCGGGACCCACAAGGCAGCGGGAGTGGCTCGGGCCAGACCGCGTCGCACACGGCATGGCTGCGGCTGACGGTGGGACGGCAGACGCCCGCGGGAGAGAGAGCGGTGCGGTGCGCGGGAAGTGGGCCGAGGCGAAAGGAAATGGGCCTACTGAGTGGATTTCGCCCAAGCACTAACTGAGGTTTTAAATAGGTTTTTCATTTTAGAAAATACCGTAAATTCAAATAGGCAATAGAAAATAGCAAATGAACTCGTAAAAATTCTAGAAAATCTAGAAAATATATCTGAGCACATAGAACCCAAATAAAATAGTTTTGACTAATGTTCATGTTGGGATTATTCACATTAAATGTTTTTGATTGTAAAGTCCAATATTAAGCTTTTGAAATTAAATTCAAATAAAATTCAAATGGTGAATTTTCTCCTACTAACTATTTAAAAGATTTCTAAGGCTCTGAAAATTGGGATGTTACACCATCCAACTCTAGAAGAGCAGATCAAGGCCGCTCAAGAAGGACATCTTGGAGTTCAGAGATTCAAGCACCTCATGACAAAAGGAAAAGCCCCCAAAATGATCGAAGATCAGCAAGGAGTCCTATGGTATGGGAAACGTCTCTTTGTTCCCTACCGTATGAACTCAAAGATCTGATTCTAAAGGAAGCTCACAGCTCGCTTACACCTCGCACTCAGCAAAGACCAAGATGTATCAAGACATGAAGATTTTGTATTGGTGGCCACGAATGAAAAGAGATATCGCGAGTATGTAGCTTGTTGTGATGTATGTCATGAATCAAGGCTGAACATCAAAGACCACCGGATTGCTACAACCCTTACAGATCCTCGTTGGAAATGGGAAGAAATCGAATGGATTTCATTACGGCCTACCTCGAACCAAGTCGATGTGACTCAAGATGGGTTATAGTTGATAGATTGACTAAAGTCGCCCACTTCGTCCCTGTGAAGACAACTTACAAGGGAGACAAGTTAGCCGAGTTATACATGGCTTGTATCGTGTGTTTACATGGAGTACCCAAGAGAATAGTCTCCGATCGAGGTTCTCAATTTACCTCGCATTTCTGGGCTAGTTTGCATGACGCCCTTGGAACACACCTTACCTTCAGCACAGCCTACCATCCGCAGACTGATGGTCAGACGGAAAGAACAAATCAGATTCTAGAAGACATGCTTCGAGCTTGTGCTTTGGAGTTTACCGTAGACTGGGAAAAATGTCTACCGACGAGAGTTTGCATACAATAATAGTTATGAGTCAAGTTTGAAAATGTCCCCATTTGAAGCACTCTATGGAAGAAAATGCAGAACTCCCCTGCATTGGTCAGAATCAGGTGAAGGATATATCTTTGGACCGGATACTCTCAACCAAGCTGAAGAGAAAGTTCGACTAATCAGAGATCGCCTTCAAGCAGCTCAGTCTAGACAGAAGAGTTATGCCGACAACCGTCGAAGAGACTTAACCTTTGAAGTTGGAGATGCTGTGTATCTCAAGGTATCGCCACTTCGTGGAACCCGAAGATTCAAAGTTAAAGGCAAGCTCGCACCAAGATACATAGGCCCGTTCCCGATCACCGCTAAGCGTGGAGAAGTCGCCTATCAGCTAGAGCTACCTGAAAGTTTGTCGGACGTTCACAACGTGTTTCACGTCTCTCAACTAAAGAAATGTCTCAGAGTACCCGAAGAGCAGACTCCCGTCGAAGCCATCGCACTTGATAAGGATTTGACTTATCCAGAGCACCCGATCAAGATCCTCGACGTCATCGGTGCTTAACAAGACGCCAAGTCATCCGCCTTTACAAGGTCCAAAGGAGCCAACATTCACCAAAGAAGCCACCGGGAACGAAGATCAACTTAAGCCGGATTTCCGCCCTCGTTCTCGAGCACTCGAATCTCGGGTCGAGATTCCGCTTAAGGTGGGTAGGATTTGTAGCGCCCTTTTTCCCCTCTTCTCCGGTCAACCCGCCGGACCCCCTCCTCTTCCTCCCGTCAACCCCCCCCGCCGGCCCGACCCCGCCGAACCTCCCGCTCGCGCGTCGCCAGATCGCCGCCACAAGACGCCACCCCCGCACCTCCACTCGCTCCTCGCTACGCCTCCCACGCCTCCCGCCGCCATCATTTCCCTCGCGCGCGCGCGCGCGCCGAGCCGCGCCGCCACCGGACCCCTTCTCCCGCTCCTCCTCCGCGGCTTTAAAGCCCTAGCCTCGCGCTTTTCCCCTCGTCCCCTTCATCCCCAAGCAAAGAACCGAGAGGAAGTAGAGAAGGAGAAGAGAGGAAAGCCACAAGGCTTACCTCTCGCCGCCGCCGCCATCGTGGTGAGCTCCCGCGCGCCGCTTCTCCCCGTGCGCCGCGCCTCCTTCTCGCTCCCCTCGCCGCCGTTGTCGCCACCCTCCATCTCTCCTCCGGCTGCCGCGCTCCTTTCCCCTTCCCACGCGCCGCCGCCGCCTTCCTCCTCCTCTCGGTGCGCGCGCCCGCCGCTTCCCCTTTTCTTTGGTTGCCGCGCCCGACGCTTCTCCTCGCGCCGAGCCCTTTAGGCGACGCCGCTGGCCGCGCTCTCAAGCTGCAGGTGGGCGCGCCGCACAGCGCAAGCTGCCCGAGGTCGTGGGCGGACCGAATTTGGTTGCGGGCGTTTTTTTTCTTTTTATTCGATTTTCGATTTCTTTTCTATTTTAATTCAAAAGTGAGACTCAAAATTAATAACTCCCATTTCAACTCCAAAAATTATAAAATAAATTTGTAAAATTTGTAAATTCAAGATCTTGCTAATGGCATAGGTCTTGTTCAATTTGGAGTTCATTTGTGTATTCTGTGTATTTAATTGCTCTCGTTGTTTGTCGCTTATTTTGTCGGGTACTTCGCTCAGAGATTTTGGAGACGCCGAGACCTCCACGTCGATCAAGGACAAGACTACCCGGACTCTCTCCCCTACAACCAAGGCGAGTCAATACTTTGATCATATTGAGCCTACATTTTATGCAAATTATATTCTTTTAAAATAGCAAATTGCATGCTTTAATTCCTTAATCAAACATATGTTAAAACTTAAGGTAGTTAATACCCATTTGATGATTAACTAATTATTATGCCATCCTTGACAACTTGAATCCCTTAATTCCATTGTCACCCTAGTAACTATATGGTAATACTAGCTATAGGTTGTACTTAAGCGACATGCTAGCCTTGCTTAAGTACCGGGACATTAAAACTGTCCCAATCATCATCTTTTCAAACACAAAATGATTTGGGTAGTCATTACGGGTAAATGACTGAGATGGTTGAAATGTTGTATTTTACTTCTCAAAAACCCTAAATTGCTATTACCATATCTGGGTGGATGGAGAGGTGGATGGTATGACAATGGGTGCTAATGTAGCCCATGGAATGTCACTTTGTGGATGGAATGTGGAATGAACCGCCCAGATAACTCCTAAGGACTTAATCTTGTCACGACCTCCCGTGTAAAACAAGTACAACCACAAGTCTGCGACAAACCGCGACTTGGCTTAGTAAATTTATCGAATCTCGAAAGTCATCTCACTTGTGGATAAATGGCACGCGCAAGCTTGCGGTACATCCAAATTTGACGGGACACCGATACGAGGTGAAGTTGCCAACGCCGTGCGGTACATCCAGCGCCGCGGTACAACATCCTCGCGAATATATGGGCGTAACCCCATATGGGTGAGATGATGGAAAGGACGAGGTAGTTGAAAAGTTATTGTGACAACCTCTCGACTACACGACTACGAATCGTAGGGCAACGAGCTAATTGTCTCTTGTGGGTAAAGTGTACAATCTCTGCAGAATTATAAATCGCTTAAACAAATGTGCCTACGGTCAAAGGCGGACATGGGAACTTAACTTGAGTTAGTTCTATTTCAAAAATCTTGTGGGTGGTATGAAAATTGTGGCGGGCTCTCCTAGCCCTGAGATTGGTTTTTCCACGAGTTTGGACTCAGTATGCAATAATTGAGGTAGCTCCAATCAAAATAAACATCAGGTAGTGTTTCCGATGGAGGGAATCTCTGCTGATATCAAATATTGCACAAGTACTCTCCTTAACTAAAATGAAATTTGTTAAAAATGCTAAGTGCTAGGAATTTGTACTTATGATATTTAAAAGTATTGCTTTCGCAAATAAAAGAACCGAGCCATCCTTGTAAGCCTTGCATGTATATTATTGCATTGTGTATTGGCTCGCGAGCACGGAAGTTGTGCTCATTCTCGCTCTCCCCAAACCCTTCAGATGACGCTGATGAAGGAGACTATGCGTACTACGAGGATCCAGAAGTCGATGGGCAAGGAAACGATGAAGAGTAGTCTAGGATCTGTAGTCTAGACCTCGACGCAGTCTAAGTTGACTCGTTGGTGCTTGCGCATAACCGATATTATCCGGATCCTTGATCATATCGATCGACACAGGTTGCCCGCCGCTTGCTCGTGAAGAGATGAGCTCTACCCTTTGCTTCCGCCATCGTATTCGTGTTCACGTATTGCAATCAATTTGGCCGATCGCCCTCGTTGTAAAACTCGACCCGACGTGGTTTATGTCACTCTGTTGGTTGTAATAAATTTGGTACTTTAGTTAACGCCATGTATGAATGATTCAGCAATGCCTGTGAGTGCTATCTACTGATCCAGGGAATAGCACATTGTTTTCACAGAGGATTCGGATTAGAAAATCCGGGTCCGACACTACCTCCCGGTACCATCCGTCGCCGACGAGGAGCCTCCGTTCGCCGGGACCCTCGGTTCCCGAGCCTTCGCCGCCGTTTAGCTGCCGCGTCAGCGCCACCTCGGCGCCATGTCAGCACCCCCGCCGACGTGTCGCATACGTGGCATCCAGTCAGCGTCCACGTGCACGCGTGCGTGGGCAGTCCACCGGCTCTAGATTTGATCGGCTCGGTACACTTGGTCTACAGTGAGCCATCTCGCTGACGTGTGGGTTCCACATGTCAGTATTTTCTTTTTAATTTCTTTTATTTCCGAAATCCCTGTGTTGACGTCATGCTTGCGCAATAATCTAATTTTTCTGTTAAGAAATAATTCAGAAATTCCAGAAAATCCAAAATTAGGGTTTCTTTTAGATTGAAACTTCCAGAGCCCATAACTTTTGCATCCTAACTCCAATTGAGCCCATTCAAATTTGTAAATTCATCTAAATTCGAGATCTATTTATCTGAGATTTTTATTTAATTTTTGAAGTTTTTTTGCCTTTGTTATTTATTTGTTTTGTTTATTTATTTCGTTTGCGAGTAGACGTCGATACATCGGGGAATTTTAGAGAAGAAGGAGCACCTCAAGATCAAGACCAGTACCTAGACCTTTTCCAAGGCAAGTCATACCTTTGATCATCTTGAACCCAGTTTTCAAATTACTTTGTTTCAAAGTATTGCATTCTACTTTAATTATTTGTCTAATGCTTTTGGACTTGGTTATTATCCAATTTGTTATGACCACCTTGGCTTGTATGTCATAATCTCTTGTCACCCTAGATTGGTTTATTTAGTTGGTATTATTGTAGCACCAACGTGGGTTGGTTAGATGCGAGTACAATTGCTTAGCCATGCTACGAGTCTCACATCTCATTCGAGTTGCAAATATTAAATCTAACTAAGTGACTATGGAACTTTGTGTAAAACTGTGTGCTATGTGTTATTACTTCGTGATAGCATGTGTTGCACTAAAATCAACTGGGTGGTAAAGGATTTGGACTGAGGCAAGTGGTGGATACTGTGTGATATGGTGGAAGCTATGTGCATTGGGATGATAATCTGTGTGACATAGATAGAAAATGAAAGTCTTGCCTTGGTCAATTAAGGACTTAACTTTGTGGGTCATTGAACTGAGCCTTACTGTACGACCACATGCCTGATGGGACGGACCTAACATAGTAGGTTATGGATTCTCGGCTTTGATGTTCAGGGGGATAGGTTAGGCTGTGTGACATGGTGGAGGTGTGACTACCTGGTAGTTGCATCGCGGGACGGTTCGCCGCATCCCTGTCCAGCGGTGTGTGTCGGACTAGCATTCTTTGTGAGCTGGTTTGACGGGAAAGCACATTGGGAATGTCAATGTTTGAGATGAAGTTTCTGAACTATTTTATTACGATTGGTGCTAGCTACACCAGTTGTATCTTGTGGGTAAAGTGTACAAACTCTGCAGAGTGTTAAATCAATCTATTCGAATAGCCGCGTCCGCGGTCATGGACATGCTCAGGGATTCACACGAGGGGTAGCTTTCATGAAATGTGTGGGATGGGAGCTATGTGATCTAAGTTATATGGCTACGTGAAATAATCTGTTTAGCTTTGTGTCTTTGTGAAAACAAATGTTAAATTAATATTGTCTATTTGTGTTGAATTATATTTCAATCTATTATTTGTATTCAATTGCAAATATTGCTTTTATGCAAAAGAACCACATAAGCCTTTTCTTTTGGAATAAACCTGCATCTATAAATTGCATTCTGTGGTGTGATTTGCGAGTACGGTTGTGTACTCACGCTTGTTGTAAAACTTGCGCCCAAACCTACAGAAGAGGAGGAGTCTACGCCTGTTTTCGAGGAGGAGTTCGTCGAAGGTTGCTGATCGTTAAAGGTCTGGATCACAGTTGGTTGCCTGTGGTGAATTGATGGGATCTATGCTGAAATCATTTCTATTTCGCTGCTATTTTATTCTCTGTTAGCCCTGCGTGGCTCAATAAGTGTAAACTCGACCATAAGGTCAAAACCCTTATTTGTTATTCAAACTAATCGTTTACTTTATTTATCGCTTGTGTGGATTGATAATCACCTATGTTGACACTGTGTGCACTAGCGTGATCCTGGACTATTGCATTATACACAGAGGGTCCAGAATCGTAATTTTGGGTCCCGAAAGTCACCCAAGCCCCGACCACGCCAGCGCGCGACCCGCTCTCTCTCGCATCGATGATCATCATATTTGAGACTTTGAATATGTTAATTTCAGTCAAGCCTAGAAGGTGTTGATACGATAATTACTGTTTAAATTTATCTTGAAGATTTTACCACTTAACATTTTAGATTTAGTTGGTCGACAATGCAAATATTATGAAGATAATGCATAGATCCTGATGATAATTACTAAATCCCGAAGATATACTGGTTATCTGTCAAATCCCTATAGTGCAAAATCTCTAACTGGATTTGCATTACTTTATGATGGTGTAGCCATCTCTTGACGGTTATCTAAGCAGATCTTGGTGGCTACTTCTACCAACAACTCAAATATTATAGCACTATATAAAGCCTCACTTGAATATATTTGGCTCAGAAGTGTGATTAATCACGTCCAGAAGTCTTTAACATTAATACAGTTAGGATTCACGAAAATTGTTTTAACAGGGAGTCATTAAAAAAGAGCCAAAATAGGAAGAAAGAAAAACCTCCTACGCACGATGATTTGGAGTTTTGTGCATGTACCGTATGTATGGCTATGAAGTGGGCAATACTAAACAACGACGAGACTTTCTGGCAAAGACTTACATGGCTGGTGAATCACATGCATTTCATACACAGAGTAACAAGTCTGCCACGTTCACTAGGATGGCAGTGTCTTTCTCTTGTCCCATCAAATAATTGTCCTTTGGAGCGATGGGGTGCAAAGGTTTTGGCCTTTGAGGATACTAGAACGACGGAAGACGCGCTGCGCCATTGTCGGTCATGTTAGTACGGTGCAAGGATCAAAGAACCGTTACCGGGCAAAATCCCGCTTGGGGCCCGGTAATGGTTCCCGGCCGGTAACCGGAAAAACCGGAAAAAAAACCGGTCGAATTTCATCAAACGCGTTTCGTATTCAAATCGCTCAACCCAGAATCGCCGCCATCGGAAAACCGTAAAAGCTTAAAAACCGGTGAAACCGGAAATGACGGAAAATTGTTTAATAGCAATTGTAGAGTGTTTAGTGAAGTAGCAATTGCAAAAAAACATAGAAAACCTTGCTAAACCTTGCTAGCTTCACTCTCTGGCGTAGCTCTCTCCTCCCAAAGGACTCAGCAGCATCTAAAATAAGAAAAACATAATATAATGGTAATGACTAATGAATAATAACTTGACTAGCATACTAAAAACAATATAAACAATAATGATGTAGGAAACTAGCAATGCATACCAATACATTGTCGAGAAGCGCGAAGGTTGTGCAATATACTCATTATTATCAATGAGTACGATGTAACAGCCCAAATTTCAATTTCCAGTTGAAAATAAAGTTTAATTATTTTATTCGATTTTTTGTGGAATTTTTAAAGCTTTTCCTTAACCAAATGAAAGCTAAAACAAAATGATGTGCAAAAATCTATTACCAGATAATAGTTGGAAATATTTTTCTTAAGTCCTAAATGCTCCAGAGAATTTCTGTGAATTTTCTCATAATTTTTGGAATTATTTTTCTATATTCTAAAGCCTAAATGAATTATCAGCATTTAATTAAATCAGAAACTAAAAGAAATATCCAAAATAGTCGGTGGGCCGAAACCCAGTCGGCCCATCTCCTTTTTCCAGCAGCAGCCCACTCACCGCCTCCGCGCCGCCTCCTCCTCGTCGCCGACATTGGGACCCACCCGTCGCCCCTTCCTCTCTCTCCCACCGCACTGTCAGATCCCACCGTTGGATTAAAATCCAACGGCGAACTCGCGATGCATTCGAGGGTCCGATTGTTCCACTCAATCGGGACCGCCGCTTCTACATCCAACGGCCTCGCAACGCACCACTTAACTATTCACTTACACCTCCTCGTTCTATCGTGACCGCCCGATTAAAATCAAACGGCCACATCAACCCCAACTTACCGGTTCGCCTGTTCTATCTCCACCGTCCGATCAAAATCGGACGGCCCAGCGTCATCATCTTCCTCACCTTCTTCCCCGCACCGCCACGCCAGTAACTGTCGCCATTAAAGCCCACAGCTGAGCTCCAGCTCCGCCCGTTTCTCTCCCTCACTCCCCTCGCCATCATGCGCATTGAAGACCCTTCATCACGCCGCCCCACTTCCGGCCGTTTTCCCCTTTTCTTGTGCCCACGATCGCCGGAACCTCGCCACTACCGCCTCCGCACCCCCACACACGATCTCCACCATCCGGCCTCCTCCGCCCCTATAAAAGGAGCACGAGGTGCCCCTCGGCTCACTGAACACGCTGCCACCACCCGGTACCCTTCACCTCGCCCGTAGCGCCCGACTCGAAGTTTCTTCGCGGCGACGCGGAGCTTCTTCTTTGTTTCAGCGCCATCGCACCTCCTCCGCCCCGCCGCCGACGCCATCTTCATCATCGCACTGCGGCGGCGAGCTACCATCCACTTCCTGAGGATCACCGAACCACTACTTCATCGACGATCGCGACGCCGCCGCCGCCAACGCCGCCGCCGACGACCTTCCGGCCACGCTCGCCGCCGCTTTGGGAACCCACGAGTTCGCACGAACCCCCTCTTCATTTTGCGCACTTTCATTCCTCGCCGTGGCGCGTACGCCGGCGAGCTCGTCACCGGAACCCACCTCCCCGTCGGGCACACGTGGCTTGGCCACGTCGTCGCCAGCTCAATGCCACCTCGGCGCAGGAACACGCGTGGCGCTCGCGTGTCACGCCGGTCACGCCGCGTGGCAGTCCACCGCACCGCCAAGATACGGCTCGGTGGAACCACCACCGTGAGCCGAGTCTATGACATGGGGCCCGCTGTCGTAAAATCTTTATAATTCTCTTAATTCCTGAAATTATCACAGCGCCAAGATTATGCAATAAATAGAATTTTCTTTAGAAAAATAGTTCAGAGAATTCAATTAAATTCCAGATTTTGTATTAAACTTCTAAAATTCATATTTTGTGCATTTGAACTCCAAATTGGGTGGTTCAAGTTGCAAAATTTGTCTAAATTCATAATCTAGCTAACTAAAGCAAAATATTTCAATTTGGAGTTAGTTTGATATGAGTTTTTGAATTTATTTGAATTTGGAGTTAATTTGTCGTAATTTCACGTATAGACCTCGACGACTCCGGAGAGTTAGATCCTTCCGACGATTTAGAGTTCCAAGACTTCAACGAAGGCAAGTTACACTATTGATCATACTGTTCCTATTGTTTTAAAGTATTTATTTACTATTTACAATTTACTATTGCATGCATATGTTTATAAAAATGTCTGAATATCCTGATTTCGTATATAGTTGTTCCAAACTCCTTGGTATGGCCAATTTGATTATCAAACCTGAATACCTTGACACCTTAGATAAAATTTGTCAAATGCTTAGCCTTGCTTAGATAACATTTACAAATTTGGGAGAATTTAGTCAAATCTTTACAACTTAATTTAAATGTGTTCCTGTGGTATTGTTTTATCACGAAAGGTTTATAAAGAGGTTTTTACTCTAAATAAAATGAAATGGGTTTGGACTTGGGCGAGATGGATGGATGGTGGGTGCAGGTTCATGCACGGGTCTAATCTGGTTAGGATTACGATCCAGGGTTTTAATTGGAAGTCGCCCGAGTCAGTTAAGGACCGGTCTTTGAGCGTATTTTGCTATGCCTTACCGTACCACCACATGTCCTGTATGGGCAGGATTTGGCTAAATAATCTGTGGTGTCTTAGTGTTATTTGTGCTATGTTGTATGTGTGGCGTTGGTCGACATTAGTCCCACCGCGCAAGAGGGGCTTCCGAGGATGGATAGTCCAATGGTAGCGAAACCTTAGCGGGCATGAATACATTAGACACCGCTTGTAACGGCCTCATGATAATTGCTTAGTCACACGCCTTCTAAGTGCTTTGGCGACATTAAAAGCATATTATCTCGTGTGGGTAAAGCTGTACAACCTCTGCAGAGTGTAAAACTATTCGAATAGCCGCGTCCGCGGTCAAGGACATGCTAGCAAAGCCACTCTAAGTTAGAATTGTTTTTGGTTTATAAAATGATTTCCCCAGATGATTTTAGGATGGATAATCCTATGGTAAAAATTGGGCGGTTAGCCGAGTGTTAGGAGGATATCCTTCACCATTCATTTAATGGAGGTTATCCACTATTCATTATCATCTTAATCACTGATTTCAGTTATAATATTTAGAAATGGCCTTAGAAAATTATTAATGGTATTTAATCTGAAAATGCTGTTTATGCAAAACAACCCTGCCATTATCCTTTGTTTACCCTATGCATGCATTAACTTTCAATATTGGGTGTAACTTGCAAGCACGGAAGTTGTGCTTACTCTTGCTGAATAATCTTTATTCAGGAGAAGACTTTTCCCTGACGGTGAGGATCTTGATGAATAGGCTGCGCCCCCAGACGATTGCCTGTGGCAAGTCGTGTGGCCTACTACTACTACTCTTCCGCTGTGTTATTTCTTTTCTTTTGGCTGCAGGCCCTTTTGTAATAAACTTTGAATTATCATCAATAAATGTGTGATATGATTGTGCTATCACTTTTTGTTTAACTGTGTACACTAGAAATCCTGGACTAGTGTATGAACACAGAGAATTTGGGATCCTTCGTTCCCGGGTTCGACATACGAGTCCGCTATATTGAGCAAGGTGGGCTTTGTATTGATCCCAAGTGTATGTTTCATGGGCATATTGTAGCCAATGATTATAAACTTGTTGGTAATATTCGGGTTCCACCCACTGATAAACCATTCTTGAATTATTGTCGAGGGGTACAAGACCGTAATGGTGAGTAGGATAAGAAGAAATTTCTGAAGAATGAGAATCATCACCAGAAGGTAATAGGCTGGCATCTCGACGTCCATAAGTCGTTGAGCTAGCATGGGATTCATAGGAAGAAGAGTCATGTGGCTGAGAACGATCTTGTTTGTGACTCTTACGTTCATAAGTCCCACGAATTGTTTTCCCAGCTTTAGTCTGATGACAACCATGATCTTCATCCTGGGTAGCATGCGTGAAATCTTGCTCACATGTGAATTCCAATGGTTTGTCTTGTGTTGCATCATGCGTTTTCCCACCATCAGGGCCATCATCAGACGACGGAGAGCTACTGTCACCAGACTCTTGGTACTGCACTTCATCAGATGGTGGAGTTTCTGTTTCGTCCTCGCTTTCCACAATGTCCTCCTGAATTTTATTTTTGTTCTTATCAGCCTCTCGTTTTTTTGTTTGTGTAAGAGAGGCAAAGTTTGCAGCCAATTTTGCAGTCTGTTGGCTACAATATTTTCTTTTCCCAAGATGACTCTTGCCAACAGTTGTCTTCGTCCATTCCTTCAACGGTTGATCATCTAGTGCTTTTGCGCTCCTCGCCGATGGAATCAACTACAATCTTGGATGGAATAGGGGCTCACCTTCCTCGCCTAGTACGGGCCCGATTCTATCATGGAGCTATCAAGCCACTCATGGATTGGGTTATCCCTGTCGTACATAGTGGCGTTAATTAGATCGCCAAAAGGATCTACATCTCTATCCTCATTTCTAGTCTCATGCTCTTGCAATCGCAGCCTTAGATTGTAGTGGACATATACAAGCTTATGCAGTTTCTTGTACCCAAGACGGTTCCTCAATTGTGTATGCACCAAAGCAAATGTACTCCAATTACGTTCACATCCACTGGAGGAAACACATTGTGAGACAATCCGCAAGGCATATTTTTGTAGTGTTGGTGTCTCCGCCCAAAAGTCATCCACCATGTAGCTACAAGTAACATGAAAATTATATTGAACTCAGAGTGACGGCTGATTTTCTATGTATATCTAAGTTGATAACAACATACCGCAGAAGACGAGATGCACTAATGTGAGCCTCATTTGAAGCAAATAGGCCACGCCGACATGACAAAGATTCGAGTTCGCCTAGAGCCCACCGCCTCCTCCTGGGTGTATCAGCTATTCTTTGAATTTCCGTTGTCACGGAAACGGTGAGGGATGGATTCTTCCCCAAACCATATACGTTGTGGCTCTGTGGGTTTAGCACCCCCGCTGTTTGAAATTCAACACACTTACAATGTTAAAAAAATACAACAAATATGTGTTAGGATTTACGAAACTATCTACTTACCTGCAAGTATATAGGTGCGGTGCTTGAGCATTGCAATTCTTTTATTAACTACCAACATAACACGATCACAGGTAGCATCATCTTCTGCAAATCCTCTTCGCCGCCTTCACGACACTAGCAACCTCCGTGAACTGGCTAATATCCTTCAACATGAGGTTAATGGTATGTGCCGCACATGGCTGCCATACTAAAGTTGGATACTCTTCAATGACGAGTTCACATGCTCTTTTATAGTTTGCACCATTGTCAGTCACAATCTGCATAATATGTCAAACTCCAACTTCTTCCACAACTTTACGTATCTCACGATACAAAAAGTTAGCATTTTGCATCTCACCTTTGCATTCACTGACTTATGGAAAAACATTCTTCCATTGCAATACAACATGAAGTTAATAATACTCATGTGTGTAGGTCCTGACCATGAATCACACATGATAGAGACTCCATATATACCTACCATTTTGAACTCGCACATACTCCTTTATATCTTGTTCGTTAGCATCAAGATATTCCCATCAATTTCATGGCCTCTTGGTGCCGCCACGCTTCACCAAGATTTTGTGTCTCTTTGATAGCAGCACGAAAATAAGGACACTCTGCCTTTGTCCCAGGAATGTCATTACTATGAAACCACTTAGACCAAATTTTCCCAAGTTTCGTGTGAGGACCCCAGTTTATTTGGCTTGTAATGCTTAACCAACCACTTGGTCCTAGCATCACAAATCAAATAAACTAAGCCTCGAGACATGCATACTTCCCAGAACTGCAGTATGCACACCTCATCACAAAATTATGCATCAACTCCATTCTAAACATAGAGTCCAAACATCAAAATACAAAACAGTACACAACAAAGTAGAGTTATTACAACAAAGGCCGACCGGCCAAAAGATACACAAATAACAGAAGATAGACAGCGGAAGCAAAAGTGCCATAAGATGGCTATGAACAAAGCCAATCAGCGTGCCTTCAACCCACAAGGCATCTGACCGGGCCGCCAAGCCTAGTCGTCCCACACCACGCGGCAACACAACTCACAGAAGTGAGGCCCTTGAGGCTCACCTTCTTCCTCTGCAACAAAAAAACATTAAGCAAAGCAGATGAGTACAAAAATTGTTTTTGTACTCGCAAGACTGACGTGTGGACTAGCAGACCTATACATATGCTACATGCAGGTTTATCTGGTGGAGGCCATATGTTTCATTTGCATAAAGCCAACTTTATTTGCAATAAGATAATACAGTTTAAAGGCAAGTTTGCAATTCATTTTTACTGTTGAAATAACTGTGAAATAAAGATAGATACAAGTAACCACCTGGAAGTGACTATTCCAATAGTCACCACAACATAGCACGAATCCCTGATTCGTACCACCCGTCAAGTTTTAGTAAAAAGGTTGTAGTCTAACTCTTGAAAAGCTTACCCAAGCGTGTCCATCACCTAGGACGAGGCTATTCGAATAGTTTTAACCTCGCAGGGTGTACCATCTGCACTCACACTTCGCATCGCTTTAAGCCAAAGCACACTTCCAAGGTATGTCGGCACGGCTAAGTCCTACGAGACTTTTTCCAATATTGTGTATTAACTATGAGCCGCTCGTATGGATAGAAATCCATACGCTTACATGGTAAAGCCGAAAGACAACTACCCACTCAGATAAAGCTCTTCTGACAACTACCATGCTCCCACCTCCATCCCTCCCGCGACCCGAGCCAATACACGCCAAAGTACTAGGTCAAGAGAGGTCCCATATACTCTAGTGTGGTTAGCACGAAATGCTCGGATAATGTGTACTCACAAGATGTTCGGTCCTTAATTGACTGGGCACCATTCCCGTACACCCAACAGATCACACCATCATACCACAGCCCAAGTCTAAATCATTTTATTTTCATTTTTAGTTTTCACAATTAAACATAGCAAAAAAATGTCAAACATAAAGTTATAGTAATTTTAGGTGATCAAGGTTACCGACTAAGTCGATAACCGCCATTTCTACCGATACTAAGCATGTCTAAGCATTTGGACCCGTAGTCTACTAAGTGACAAGAGTCCATCCAACGAACTCCAATCACAGCTAATAACCTAGGCTCAGGTAGTAGAGGATAATCATTTACCTACAGATTGTGCATCTAAAGGATTAACTAACCAATTTAACACAAATTAAGCGATGCATACATACAGTTGAAACAAAATATTAGACTTTAAAATACTGATTAACATGATCAAACCGCTTGCTCGTCACGCTCGTAAATATCAACTCGCTGCGCAGGTTCACTCAAACACACCAGAATCGTCGCAATCTATTGATCGAGCAAAAAGGCAGTATAAGAACGAATAACACCGAAATAATAACCAAAACTCAAGATCATCCAAAAATCAATAACACAGAAGAAGGATCATTAAAATAGGAATAACAATTTAGCCGATTCGGAGATTATTTAAATAGGATCTCTTGCGATTGATCTACCCAAACTCATTTATTTCCCAAGATAACCACAAAGCCAAAAACAATCCTCTTATATGTTCTAATCTTTTGGCAGACTTTGATGGTGATTGTGTGCACATCTATTAATTAGCATCAAATTACCACATCTTAATTAACTAGCTATTCTATGCACCTTTAAAGATAAGATCAGTTAGACCTACAAGTTGCTATGGAAACACTAACTAACTAATTATCCAACTAATAGATGCTAAGCAATTTTCTAACTAAGTTTGGGCTCGAATAAAATTCAGCTATTAACACTGTTAAGCACCACACCATAATAGCATAAGGCTAACAAATTTCAGCATGTCACCACCCCATAGCCTCACTACACTGTAATAGCAAACCAAGAGTTTACTTCAAAACAACTTGATCATCTAACATCTTCTTTGATCATCCATGCCAACAAGAGCTCTGAAATCTAGAGTTACTAACTAACATAATTTCTTGCTAAACACTACTTCTTAAGGGATTCATCAAGTCTAACAAGACCTAATTAGCATAAGCATGATACCAATTTCAGTTTACTGACAACAGAGAAAAACGACAACATAGAAAAGCTACAGGGAACTTGTGACTAATTTTCTTCCAAACCTCAATTCCATCTTGGCTAATGCATGAGAGTGAACTAATAGATATTCATAAGATTGATTAGCAGCTAATGAATTTGCTTAAAGGGAGTGGGCCCCACTGTCATAGAGGGCGAAAGAAGGAACAGAGAGACAGCATGAGGATGGCTCGCGCTCTGACTGGATTCGTCGCCGCGAAGGAGTGGTGGCGCGGTAGAGGTGACAGCCAAAATGGGTTGTTGGAGGACTGCTGAAGTTGAAGGTGGTCTCGAGGCAGCCGGAGATGCACAGTGGCGGTGTGGCGACGGAGTGCGGCGGCCGGCCGTGGAGGTGACAAGGGGCGACTGCGCCAGAGAAGAAGAGGTGTAACCAGCCCGCGCATGAGCATCGGTGAGACTCGTGAACTCACCGAATGACGCAGAGCTAAGGTGGTCGCGGAGATGGCTCGGCGACGAACTGCGGCGGCGAGGTGGTCACCGCGGCAAGACCCCGAGGTGAAGGAGAGAGTGGGTGAGTGATCGGGGAAGGAAGATGGAGTCCAGCGATGCTCACCGAGAGAAGAATCGAGTGAAGCTCACCGGAGAAGACGTGGCGGCGGTGGAGGCGATTCGCCGAGTTGGAGAAGAAGGCCCGCGCAGCTCCTCGGTGATGGAAACTCAATTGATGGAGGGTTGAGCTCCACGGGTGCAAGGCACGCCGTGACGCGGCCGAGGTTGGCCGAGACCACCGAGTAGCCGAATGCTCGGAACGGCGTGGCGACGCCTCGCCCGTGAGCTCGGGGAGAAAAATGGCAGCGGAGGAGAAAGAAACCGGGGTAGGTGGATCCCTCGACAGCTTAAGAAGAGGAGGGCGGAGGCAGCGAGGTGGAGGTGGTAGCTCGGCGAGGTGACCGGCGAGGCGACGTGGCGGCACGGATGCGCCGGGGCGGTGAAGAGCGGCGCGCGGGAGAGAGGGCGCGGGCGCGCGCGCCGCGTGGAGAGAGGGTGCTGCCAGTGGGACTGGGCTGACAGCGAGAGAGAGAGCGACTCGGCCGAGGTGGTTCGGTCGGAGTTTAAGTCAGGCTCGGGTTCGAGCCCGATGAACAATGACTACAGATTTTGAGTTTAAAAAGGCACAGAAGGTTTGGGGAATTTTTAGAGGTAGCTCCGGAGCTCCAAAAATTCCAAAATTTTTATGGTAGCTACTTTGGATAGAGAACAACCTTGCATAAATTTCCCAGAAATTTTTATGCACATAATTGTTCCCAAGAAAATTCACAAGCTCCTGTTCTAAGGGTTTGACCAGATTTCAAACTGGTTTGACTTGCTCTTTTGAAATAGCAAATAAATTCTAAAAATTGTGAAATTTTTCAGAGAGGTAACTAGGATGGTTAAGATGATAGGAAAAATATTCCCAGAGGACGATCACAAGTTTAAGGTTGAGGATTTTGTTGACAACACTTCCATTCACAAGAATATGTTTCAAGAAAATGGAAATTGTTAGGGGAAATTTAGGAAACTTTCAAATGACTTCATGAGGCATCAAAAGTTTTTATTTCTCCTCATAATTTTACATTTGAAACATAAACCCTAACTTAGGGCTGTTACATTTCGACCTAGAGCCTCCACGTATTGTTGTATCAATGCGGGTTTGTCGGGATGCCCGAGCTACCAAAATATCAGAATCAACTCTCATAGACTGTGACCTGCCAAACATCGCAGAAATGGGACCACTTCTCCTGCCACTTCCCCTACCACTTGCACTGCCACTTCCCCTACCACTTGCACTGCCACCACCATGTTCAAACGTTGCACCCCTGGCTTTTGCCCTTTGTTCGAGCTGGTGTATCTCCAACGACTCTCGGCGAGCTCATTCCATCTGCATTTCCTCGTCATCATCGAAGACATTTTGAGATGAAGGGCCACGAGCTACAGGTTCTCTTGCAACTTGCTCCATTCGGAGTCGTTCTTCTTTAATAGCTTTCTTTCTTGCCTTCACTTCATCAAGACTTGCCAGCATGAGCCTACGGACTTGCGCCGGAACCCCACTGCAAGCAACAACCTCTTCGTGTCTTCTAGCAAGATGTTCTTTTAGGCGGGTGACACCTCCGCCTGATTTTGTTAGATTACAATATCTGCACTTCCAACCAGCACCTCCTAGTCTCTCTCCATGTTCCCAAATATTGATAGATTTAGGAGCCATCACCTACCATAATCCATATAGGATGAAAAATGGGTCAATATTGTAAATAATGTTATCTTCATGGAGTCAGTTATTGTTAAATCTATAGATACACTATGTTATTATGCATGTCCCATGTATGTCTCCTTCTGCACTTACCTTTGTCACATTCAGTTTGCAACCCAATAGATGAATTAAATGGTCCAAAGAAGAGAACCCAACCATGTGTGCCACAGATTAGTCTCCCTTAGCTAGCATGAGTACACTACTATTACTTTGCAACCCGTACGGCTTGATGTGAACTTGAACCAAATAAAAGCTAGCCAGGCCAACCAATTATTTGTCATGTCAATGGCATTTCCTAATCTACAGCAAGCACTAATCGTACTACTCCTAAGTCCTAACCAATGATCTGGTACTTCAAGTGTGCTCATCAAAGAAAATCTTGTTAACATGACTACTACCAATGTAGAAACTTGAAGAAACCTGAGCATATACATGCTAGTACTTGAGAACTTGAGCATATACCGCTAAGGTCACTCATCGCACGCAGACTTGCTAGTTTGTATGCTTGGTGCTGCTGAAAATGGAGGGAGGGAGGCAAGCGGAGCCAGTAGCAAATGGAGGGCGTGAGGGAGGGAGGCAGCAGGCAATCATGCACAAGAAGGAGGGGGACAAGAGAGTGACATCCAGCTGCAGCCTGCAGGGAATTCACATACATTGGGGCAGGCTGCAGGCACAAGAAAGCAAAGGCAGGCTGCAGGCACATGCATTGGGATTTTGGGAATCCTATGCATTGGGGCCCGGTTTGATTCTCAGCCAACAGCAAGAGGAGGGTAGGGGGGAGGGAATCCCATACGAAACAGCCTGGACAAGTCAAAAATCCAAAAGCAAATTTCAAAATTTTTTCGGCCGGTTTTTTTTTACCGCTACCCCGCCGGGATCCGGTTACCGGCGGTTACCGGCCGGGTTTTTTTTACCCTGGTACGGTGTGATGTGTGAGACACGTTACCAGCGGAAAGGAGCAGTCTTTGCAGTGAATAATATACGTAAGTGATACAAAGAGAGTTGTACATTATGTTAGGTTAACCTATACGCTGGCTGGTGCGTGTCGGTATTAAACATAACTAAATCATGGACAAGATATAAACAAAAGGATTCATTAGTAAATACCGGAGAAATACAGATATGTAAAGGTGAAGGGCTAGATGGACAACAACAGTTCTGAGGGCCACGAAGAGGCAAGTGTATTTTTTGTTTTCGTCCTGTTTTATGTATGTGTAGTTAGTTTTACGATGAACGCACGGTAGTAAGTAAACGTGCATGAATATATTCGCTCTGATTTTTTTTTGGACAGCGCTATGTCCGAAACTAAACGGTAAATCGCGCATAGCACAGTTTTTTCTGACAGACTAAATAACGTAATTTCAGAGTTGGGAAGACCGGAAGACTTACCGACATGGACATGTTGGTTGTCCAGGGCGTTTTTAATCTCAATTATGAACCATCCATATGTGTTGATTGACATACGTGAGCTGGCAGTGGCCTGGATCTGTCCTGCTATGCGTTGTTGGATGATCCGGTTATGGTCAATCTTGTTGGCTGCTGTTGTCCGGTCGTCCCTCACAGTTAAACCTGTTCACGGCGACCCAGCTGTCGGACTGACCTGAGCTTGACTCTGTCCGGACCGGATTTAGGATTGGATTTTTGATCCGAAAGCCTGAAAAATACAATTAAAAAAATAGAAATCTATTTTTAATTCTGAAAATGAATTAAATATTACTTTTTATTCTAAAAAAATGATTAAAATAATATATTTAAATAGAAAAATCAATTTCCGAGCTGGGCTCTGGTCGATCTCGGGCCTCTCGATTTGAAATCAGGCTTTTCAAGCCTAGCCCGACCCAGCATTTGAACAGGTCTACTCATAGTTGGGTGGGATGGATCGGTGGTTAAACTGGTTTGTGTAAGTGGTAGGAGCAGACTGGGTTAGGAAAGGATGCGGTCATAGATTGAGCAACGTCGATGATCGAAGAATTAATTTGATCGAGAAATTTAAGTAGGCTATATGTCGGATCTCGGGCTTTAAATATTCAAAGCCCTCGTGTGTATTGTACTAGTCCTATGATTAATGGCTAGTATACACATCCACAACATTAATATTCACAACCATACATTCATACATACAGAATAAAACGAAGTATGGTACATAACTTAAGCAACTACATTATTTACAAGACATAGGCCGACCGACCAAATAAAAGCTTAAGTAGTAAAAGTAGCAGAAGTAACAGCGAAAGAAAAACATGTAATAAGTCCAAAATTGCAGTGGCATGCCCATCCGAACCTTCAGACAACCGACAAGAGACAAGTTCTAGAAAGGCTCGTCACCGGACCCACCAGTTTCAGGTGCAAAGAAGACGTCATACGGTATAGGCTCATCTTCTATGTCTAAACAACAAATTAAGCAAGATTGAGTACATTGCGTACTCAGCAAGACTTATAGTATATTGTAAAATTTATGTACATGCATGGCTAACAAAGGAGGAGCCTCTAAGCTACAAGTTATTTTCAGCATTAAGTAGATTTTATTTGCAATATCATTATGTATTACTTTGCAACGAAAATTTAAAGAGCAGTTAAATAGATAAAGGACAACAAGTAAGTAATTGAATAAATAACAACTCGCAACCGTCCTCGACTGCGAGCAACATCTTGTTTTCGGCCATAGACATGGCACACAACTCAAATATAAACCAAGAAACCATTTCCTTCATTTTCCAATAAAACTCTTCATAGTGAGTTCGAGACCAAAAGAAATAGTCAAATAACAACGATCACAGGAAAATCGAAAGATGAGATCAAAGTTGAGGGCACATGTCCCTCATCAGGAGAATACTTCAAACCTCAACCAATCAGAATAAAGCATTGCTTTTGAATCTTGAGGGACTCTTGTGCGGCCAAACAACAAGATTAAGCACGCTTCAATAAGCTGCAAGCTATAAAACTTGAATCCAACTCCAAATAACTCTACCACACTCTTCTTTAACAACGAAAATAATTTTCTTTGATTACCATATCTCTTGCCACCTCTAACAAGAAGTGTTTTTAAAACTAGATCACACTAATAACTTAAGAACCAAATATAACCTTCCACCACGTCGCTTTGCTCAACAATTTCAACTACCACAAAAATCACGAACTCCAAAAGATTACGAATGCAAAAGTCCAACTTTTTTTTTCATTTAACTGATATTACGAAAGACAATTAAATTACTTTATTTCTAAAAGAATCATCACCACTCCCCTAAGTCACAATTTCTTGCAAACAATCTTACTAATATCAAAAATAATTCACTCTTAACATGAATCGCTAGCGTCTACTCTTCCATTGTAAAGCTCTCTAAAACTTACCAAATTGTTACATACCAATTTATCATCTCATCCTCAAATTGAGAGCATACCAAAATCTTACAATCTCACTACAACAACCACTTATTTTAGAGGGAATCTACTACATAATTTAAAAGGTTATACCAAAACTCTTTCATCATGGACATGCTATCATCCAACTATTCCACAATCATGTAAGCATAAGTCACCTATTAAATCACATCAGTTCAACTCTTATAGATGCTCAACACCAAACGTCAACATACAACAGTTGCACCCCCAACCAGTGTTGCTATCAATTGGCTTCATTATGAAGTCAAGTTGCTACATACTTTTCTTTGTGAATCATATGAATATTTACAAACACATATTCAACTGTTCCTTATGTTTATATTTCGGCAAAATCACACTAAAACTCCAACAATCGAAATCTCCCTTCGATCAAAAGTCTCAACAACTCTACAACCAAATTCATATCGTCATTCTATAAAGAAGAACTATCTAGAACTCCTCCCATAAATTCTAGATCCACCGATATTCAATCCCTCCAACCTTTTGTACACAATTCCGATAATTAATCATACTAAGAAATATGTAAATCTAGTAACCATATATGATCATCAAGTATCTACAGAAAAGATAACCCCCTAATAATATCTATTAAGCCAATAACCTAGCATCTCCTCAAGTTTCCCTTTGCACACAATTAGATTAATCCATTGGGACTAAATAATCCAATAAGTTTAGCGAATAAACAATTTTAATAATCTGACCAATTCATCAATGTTTCATACTTCTTAATAACTCTATTGATTCTAATTAGGTATAGCCATACTCATAATCACAATTCCAAAAGTTGAGAGTTGTACATTATTTCCTTAGCAGTCTACTTACCATTAAAACGGATCAAAAGAGTTTGAAGTTCATCACAGAAGATTTCAGAGGGCATCCAACACAAACTCATGCTGAAACTTTTGGAATTCAATTATGTAATTGAATACAGAAGGGAAAAGAGAAGAAGGTAGCAGATGCACTCTCTAGGAGGGAACAATGCAATGCTGTGACCATAGTTACCCCTGCTTGGATGGACGAAATTGGGAGAAGCTATGAATTAGATCCCCACTATCAAGAGTTGCTAGGTCGGCCGTGAGTCAAGGATGATCCAAATAGCCTTTTCACACTACACTCTGGAGTTATCAGATATCAAGGAAGGATATATGTGGGTGATGATCCCTCTCTAAAGAGAGGAATTTTGGACTCTTTGCATGCTTCAACGATTGGAGGCCATTCAGGTATTGCTGCAACCTACCAGAGAGTCAAAAGGCTGTTTTCTTGGCCAGGGCTGAAAAGGGAGATTCAGAAGTTTGTAACTGAATGTGCTATGTGCTAGAGATCCAAGAATGAACAATGTCACCCTCCAGGATTGCTAGAGCCCCTTCCAATTCCAGATATGGCTTGGACACATATATCAATGGATTTTGTGGAAGGATTACCTAGATCTAATGGGAAAGAGGTGATCCTAGTGGTTATCGACTGGCTTCTTAAGTATGGTCATTTCATACCACTTGCTCGTCCCTATGTAGTGCAGACAGTGGCTCAAGTTTTTATTGAAAATGTGTTCAAATTACATGGGTTACCAAAGGCAATTGTCACTGAACGGGATCGTATCTTTACCAGCAGGTTTTGGCAAGCAATCTTTAAGGCATGGAAGGTTTCATTGAGGTTTAGTACTGCATACCATCCTCAAACGGATGGGCAAACCGAGAGGTTGAACCAATGTTTGGAATCCTACCTCACATGCATGACATTCTCTGAACCGAAGAAGTGGTATTATTGGTTGGCACTCGTGGAATGGTGGTACAATACCACTTACCACTCATCTCTCAAAACCACTCCTTATCAAGCACTTTATGCGAATCCACCACCTATTATTAGTGAAATTTCGTTTCCTGAACCAGAGGAAGGTGAAGCAAGAGATTTCCTGTTGGAGAAAGAAGCAATGCTCAAACAGATCAAAGATAATCTGGCACAGGCCCAAGCTAGAATGAAGAAATCCGCTGATCAGAACAGGAGTGAGAGGAAGTTGGGAGTAGGAAATATGGTATATTTGAAGATGCAACCATACAGGTTAGCTGCATTTGGCCTTAAGCAATCTTTGAAGCTAACTAGTAATTTTTATGGTCCATTTCGGGTTCTGCAGAAAGTCGGAGCAGTAGCCTATCGGTTGCAGCTACTAGAGGGAGTAGGAATACACCCAGTATTCCACATCAGTTAGTTCAAGAAGCATCTTGGTCCGCAGGCTATTCCAGACTCAAAACTACCTATGGTAGACAAGGAAGGGAGAATCAAGATTGAACCGGCGGTGGTGTTGGACACTCGGGCCATGCCTCGACCATCGCAGCTGGTTACCCAACGGTTGATACAATGGGTGAATTTGCCACCGGAGAATTTGACTTGGGAGGATGTTGATTTTATCAAAGGAGTATTTCCTGATTTCTATTCCAAGACCATTTTCTCGTGGTTTCCAGCAGCTGAACCTTGAGACAAGGTTTTTGTTAAAGGGGAGATATTGTCACTACTACAGAAACGGTCATCACAGACGGTTCGGAACCCTCATCACAGACGGTTTTCGAACCGTCTGGATAAGTTGGTCTCTGATACTAGGTTGTTATTACAGACGGTCGAGTAACCGTCTATGATACGAATATCACAGACGCATTTATTTTTAAATAAAACCGTCATGAATGCGATATCACGCATTTACTCGACACAAACCGCTCTGTGAAGTCGAGATCACAGCGGTTACGTACACGAACCGTCGTGAAGTCGAGTATCACGAGCGGTTCTATACACTAACCGCTGCGTGATACTCGACTTCACTGCATTGCTAGTGTACGTAACCGCTCGTGATATCGGCATTCACTGACGGTTTTTATTTAAAACCGTCTCGTGACGCTTCATTACACTAACTAGTTTTTTACGATTTTTGGCTAGCCTCAGAATTGCTAGCCATGCCCTCTCAAAACAAGCATGCGAGAAAAACAAATACATCACGGATAGTCAATTGTCGAAACTCAACTGATCATTACTCAAAATAAATTACAAAAGATCACATTTGTTCAAGTATTGTTACAAAATAAATTTGATTACAATTGAGTCAATTGTTTGCAGGTGGTTGAGAAGTGTCGGCGGGGTGATGCGTGGGGTCGTGTGAGTGAAATTCTCCTGTCCTTAATTATCTCTCGATATGATAAAGTCAGCAGAGCTTCCCTCGAATGTCCTTGATCTCATTCTCAAAGAGTCCATCTAATTCTATATTCAAGGCTTGTCGCTAGCAAGAGTAAAGTGTTAAGCATATATATTTAAATTTATAATTACGAAATAATTATTTCGAGATTCACAAACCTCGGGATCCTTCTTCCTAGCTCTAATGATTTGCTCCATGTGATGGCAAACGTAGATTGCACATAACTCATCATTTTTTGTTGTGCACCGCAAAAATAGAATTACATATATCAGTTCGAGATGCGTTATTATGAAGTATGATATAGGATTATCGTGTTGTAGCGCGTACCGGAAATTTTGTCCTGTGTGTTAGTTCGGCGCTCTTTCCATCGTATATTCCTTTGTTGGCAACATAGTCGATGAACGACGTACATGATTCTGAAAAGTTATCCTCGACCATTTCAAACAAATGAAGACTAAAATAGAGTTATGTATGAAGGAAATAAGCATACCTGTCGAGTATTCCTTGCAGAATGCTGAAGTTGTGGTCGTTGCGGATTAGGGAATCAAGGTATATCACATGGTTCCTCTTTGGTATGATGACTAAAAGGATCCAGTGGTACCTACTCATGTATGTCACTATAGTCATTAAACCTGAGTTCGTGCTGCGTATAAAGTACAAATAAAATTTGTAGAGCAAGTAGTGACACTTACCCCCTGGTTGTAGGGCACCACGATGTACTTCATGTTCTGCTGACGAAGCAATGCTCGCGTTATGTATTTCTCGACGAAAGACGAGTCTGTTTGGATGGTTTGCAACGATACCACATGTGGGTCGAGGAAACCCACCGGTTCTTTCCATTCCCGGACATTTTTCATCATGTATCTATAAATAAGAAATGAGTTGTGATATTTATCGGTATTACGTGAATGTAGAACTTGATTGTATGCACTTACAGTGTCCAACATCGTAGAAGTGAGGCGTCAAGGCCAACGAGGTTGAATAGGTCATATAGGTCGTTGAAGCCCACGACGAAGTGGTTCGTCCCGTTGAAGAAATGCTTATGCTCGTATCTGACGGTGATTCCAAGAACGCACCCTCCTTTGGGCCTTATCCAAGTACCGTGCATGCAAAGCCCGACAAGCATATCCAAAGACGCCCTAATCTGCGTGGGAGCACAACGGTTTCGGCGATGTACTTCCTGATATTCCCGACTTGCCGGACTTGAGAGGCGCCTTCGATTTCGATTTGGTCTTAAGCATTGGCATCGTCTTTTGCGAGACGACTCAGACCCGTCTGGCGGCACGCTTTTCTTGTTCCTTCGATGTCTTCTCAAGGGAACCAAAAGGTGGCCTTCGAGGCGAAATATGAGGTGGAGTCATGGAGGGTCCGTTGGAGAGGAATGGTCGTGTTGAGATCGCGGCACTGCTGGGTCCAGGACGATGTCCTTCTTGGGCCACTGGATAAAACTGTGCACGGCATCCCCTAGTGTTGTGATCTCTTCGTTGACAACCTTTGCTTACCAACCATTGCTTGCTTTTAATTTAAGCAGTTCAATCACGGTTGACAACCTTGTATATTCCGGCTTGCAGCCAGGGAACAAAGGTCTCACCGAGTCCTCCATTAAGCGCTCGAATTTACAAAACTCTCTCTCACTGTAGTTCTCTTCTGCATCGCGTAGCATCTGATCCAGATTGTCATCGTGTGACCTATCCTCACCAAAAGCACAATCTACATCCGGCATATCGTTGACATCCGACATATCGTTGACTTCCTCGGCGATGTCGTTATTACTAACTTCCTGTCGCTCTTCACCGTGACTGGTCCAACATGTATACCCTTTTTTAAAACCCCTTTGAATCAAGTGTGCTTCTATCTGCGCTGGGTTGGTAAACATCTTCAGATTACCGCAATCAATGCATGGACAGTACATAAATTTTATCCCCTTCTTCAACATATCCTACTCGGCGGCTCTTCTAAAAGCAACCACGCCATTAATGTACTCTTGACTCACACGGTTCACACCATACATCCAGTTTCGGTCCATCTACGCTACACATATAACAAAAATATATAGTGTCAAATTAGATCAATAAAATCTCTCTCAACCGCGCTCTCTCTCTCTCTCCATTTCCTCCCCCTCACAGAACTTTAATATTATTCCAACCACCCAATGAAAAATATTATTCTATTCCCTTACATCCGGATGCAAATCTAGCCATTCGAACTGGCTAATTAAGCACGTAAATTGCAGATGCTCTAAAGGGTAGAGTTTCGGGATTTGTTCAAAATAGCTAATAACTGCATTCCTAATAATGGGATTAATTCCTTACTTACTATTTAATTTGTGTGCTTTTTTATTATTCCTTGGTGCAGTTGCGAAATCCACACAATTCCCTCTTCACGTATAGTTACCCGATGCTATGGAAGTACCCACTCCCATTTCAGCTCTTATACACGCGATCGATGCTTAGCATATTCTACAATATCTCAATTGGGTTATAAAGATTGTTACCCTCGGAGCTCACGACGAAAATACCAAATCGATCTCTTCAGATTGCTGTCCTTCTCCCTCCCTTTCTCCTCTCCCTTTCTCCTCTCCTTCTCCCTCCCTTTCTCCTCTCCTTCTCCTCCCCTCTCTCTCTGTCGGTGGCGCAGTGGGCTTTATCTGGGAAAGGGCAGAAATGAGAAGGGCAGGGGTACTCCAGTTATTTATAGCGCGAGGATATCACAGACGGTTCAAAATATGAACTATCTGTGATAGGCATATATCACAGACGGTTTATTAAAAGCACCGTCTGTGAAATATCACAGACGGTGCTATTTATAAACCGTCTGTGATACGTACGATTATCATAGACGGTTTATGTAAAGAACCGTCTGTGAAATATCACAGACGGGTCTATTAATAAACCGTCTGTGATATGGAGGATTATCACAGATGGTTTATAAATAGAACTGTCTGTGATATTTCACAGACAGTTCTATTTATGAACCGTCTGTGATATATGCCTATTACAGATGGTTACTAATAAGAATCGTCTGTGATAGGCCGGCAAAACAAATGCAGCGCCCAACAGACCCAACACAGACGGTTTCAAATTAACCCGTCTGTGATGGGGTGTCTACTATAGCCTGTTTTGTAGTAGTGTGTCAGGATTGTAGTGAATCCAGTCTTCAGACTGAAGCTAGACAAGGGGGAAAACAATGGCGAGTTATGAAGAACCAATGCTCCAGATCGCTGCATACCGTTTCACTTATATTGAATGATCGGGACGTTATCACTCGGTTGCTAGTTGAAGCTATAGATATGAAGTTTCAGTTTTTACTGTTATCTCTGTCATTTCCTTTTGCATCTGTAATTTTGATTTCACTTTGGTAATTCCCACCGGAACTCAAGTTGTATTAAATGAGTTAATGATGGAAGAAAAGGCAACACCATTGATGCCAAATCTTTGTCCTTAGCTAGGGTTTAGCGGTAGTTCCGTTCCTTCTCTCTTGACGATTCCAGATTTCAGAGATTTTTCCCCAAATCGGTCTACTCTGAAACCTAGTTCGTGACATGAAGCCCTACAAAATCTCGTCCTGTCTGGGGATTGCAAGAAATTCTCGGCCGCCGTTCCCCAACCCCTCGTTTGCTTGGTTAATCTGAGGCTTCCCGTGCAATTCTTGTGTCCTCCGGGGTTTCTGCGAGAGACCCGCTTCCCCTCCTCCCCCTGAGAACCCTAAGGTCATCTTCTTTTTCAAATAATCTCCTGAAAGGGCATGAGCTTGTTGCGAAACGCCCCTTCTTTTGTGTAGTGCTCCGGGCTGGGCATCCTTGTTGGTGGTGCTGCAAGGATGGCGAGGGAGGACGGCCCGGAGTTTGTGAGGTGGAGGGAGGAGTTCGTGTCGCAGGGAGAGGGGCAGCTGCGTCGTGCATTACTACCGAGGACGCGAGGGCGCCTCACACCTCGCGATCGTTGGCACGGAGCGAGCCTCGCCTCGTCGTGTCGAGGACTTCGCGGCGCGCGGGGTGCGATGGTGTTGACGGTGGGCCGGGGCTGTTCGCGCACAAGTGGCGGTCGCGCCGTGAGGTGGTGGATTGGGAATTTTTTTGCATATTTGGCCCTGTAGCAAATTTAAATGTTAGAAATAGCCCCGTTCGAACGAAAATTTTAAAAATAGCCCCAAAACAGTGCTCCTACCGCGTCCACCGAGGGCGACCACCACCGCCGGCCTCGGCAAGTGCAGTTACCGCCGCCGCGAGCGCAATGCCCCCCCATTTTCGGATTTTTTAAAAAGGAAGAACAACTTAAAAAATATAAAAAAGTAAAAATTAAATAAAAATTGGAAAATATTTAGAATTTTTTTAAAAAATATGAAATATTATTTAAAAATTATAAAAAATTTAAAAAATGAAATATCTATTGTATGATGTTATTATTTTTTTTGAAAATAAAAGTGTGGTGACAACGTTGGTTGGTCTGTTTGTTATTTTTTTAGAATATTAAGGGCACAAAATTTGTTAGACTCGCAATAACATTTTGTAATCGTCGTATATTGTTGTAGTGCGCTAAATTTCTGAGAAATTTTACGAGGACGATTAAGATAGTAACGAGTCGTAAGGAGGAAGGTAAGTGATATTACTTTATGCTTGTTAAAAATGACGAGTTAAAGCATAATACTTTATGGAGCTTGTACAAAATACAATTAAAGGGGCTGAGAACGCTCGTTGTGATTATGAAGATGGTCTAAAACAGTACTTTGAAATGTTGGGGGCCAAAAATATTGTGGTTCCATACTTTATATGCACTGCATAATTTTCTTCAGTCATTTCGATTAGGGTTTGCAGAAATGAAAAAAAAGTAGGGTTTGCAGTCTTGATAGCAAGGTATATTTGCGGTCTAGAGGAGGTTGTGGGATATTCCAAATATGCTATACTTTCTGCATCGGAAAACTATATGTTAGACTCGAATAATATTTTGTTAACGTCAGACGCTAAAGTACAACAATGTCGCAAAAGCATACGTCATGTAATGCGAGGATACACAACAGTTGATCTATTTATGAAGGACTACGATACATAGATAAAGAGTGAACATTACAATCTTATTACAACTGGACTTCTACTTGGCAAGAACAAGAAATAATAGAAGAAATACCGCAAAACTAACTATGTGAAGTAATTTCAAGCATTTTCTCAACCCTTTCCATCCTTTCATCCAGTCTTTTAAGTCCATTAGGTTCATTTTGCATTGGTTGATCGGAGGCTCGAGCCATCGATTTAAATGCAAGAACACCACGAGTGTCTTCTTGTAAGGCGACAATTTGCATTGCAATATCTCGAACTCTCGGGCAGCTTCATCACCACCGCCAAAACCGCATGTTGTGTTCGAAAAGGAATTGCAGCTTGAAGTGAAAAGAAGAACGTGCTATTTCAATGGAATTCATTTGGGATGATTAGGCAAGATTTCACCGTAAGATTTGAACACTTCATGAACACTCGGGATGGATTTGTTGGCGTATGCGAGGTGAACACATTTACCGGATCCCTGCAACGAGGGCACACGAGGTGCTATCGCAGCGATTCTAATTGTCTGCTCACACGAAAGTTAGATGAGGTCGAAGACATGTTGTTATAGAATGGAAGAAAGGAGAAGAGGAAGTTAAGAGTGAGGTCAATGGCTGCCAAAGCATTCATATATAGCCTGTGGCTAAATTGCAATTGGGTTCAAGGATATTCGCGTCCGCGAGGTAGCCGCCCGAGGAGGAATCATCCGTAGTGTTGCGTGATGTCTTTAAGATTTTGTCCCAGTCGTCGGGTCACATCATCGCATAAAAGTCGACTCGTCGGGTCAATGATCACAAAAAGTGTCGACCGTCGGGTCACATCATCGCGCAAAGTGACGACTCGGGTCACATCATTGCGCAAAGTCGACTCGTCGGGTCACGCCGCTTGCACGAACGAAGTACATTAGAATCCAAGACAGAGGAACATTACACGGTCACATGGCATGCTAGTTCGCTAATTGCTTGAGTCATCCTTGCTACTACTACGGTATAGTGCGACACAAGCATCCGGACTATGTAAGTATACATACATGCCTTTAGGGATAGTAAAAACATGGCGGGTAGGACGAAGGACTACTACGGAATGGCCCTACCTCTCGCGAGGATCGGGCCATTTTCCTTCCTTGTGACCTCGGCGTTGAACTCCTCGCCTCTTTGGCCTTGGTCGCTATTTCCCTCTTTTCACGCTCCTCTCGCGAGCCTCGCCTCGCTCGCGATTGCATGCCGCGAGATGAGCTTTGTCTCCGACGATACGCTCGTTTTGCTCGTCGTTGCGGCGCTCTTCCTCCCGGATCTCGCGGGCCGTTTGACATCCCACCTCGAAGTCGAGAGTCCACCGTCATGCGGGTGGATCTCGTGGTCGATCCACTTTCGGTAGCCACATAGCGGATCCGGGACTACGTAGATGGGAGAGGTTGTTAGTGCATTCTTCAAAGAGAAAGGGTATAAGAACATATCAGAATCGACCTTACCGTGTCGATAGCTGCGTGTGTCCCAACGGTGGTCGGGATAGTCACAGAGTAGTTCGCACAACCCCGTGAACGCATGCCCGTGCTTAGCCGTGCTTAGACTTGAAGAACTTGCATGGGTCCATGCACCACAGAGGGGCGTCTCCCCTCGGGCGGGTCTTTGCGAACGCCGGTTGGAACGTTCGGGATGGGGTTGTTTGCTATGGGGGCCTCACTACGGAGAGTCGTCATCCTAGCAAGCTCTTCTTGTCGACCGGGCCGCAGCAGCCCTTGCTTGGTCGTCCCGCTCCCCAGCAGCCCTTGCTAGTCTGCGGATCTCTTCCCATTGCTTTGTCATCTTGTCCCATTGCTTCTTCTGTCTCTTGTCCATCCCGACGTGGTGAAGGAAGCTCTTGTAGTGTTGGGTTTGGTTGTGTAGTGTTCTCTTCGAGCGAGTCACCCCCTTTATAAGCCCGGGGTGTGGTCACGATGGTTAAGTTACGTGAGTAGCCTACGAGGTAGAGTGTCTTTGTCTTGTCTTTCTGAAAAGTTTCTGGTGAGGCAGAGTATTGTCTTGTATTTCTGATAAGTTTATAGCGACGCAGAGTATTGTCTTGTCTTTCTGGAAAGTTTCTGGCGAGGCAGAGTGTTGTCTTGTATTTCTGAAAAGTTGCCGATTCGTCGGGTCACGTCATTGCCAAAGTCGACTCATCGGTAACATCGCCACGCGCAAAGTCGCCCGTGGTCTTGTCGCCGCGCAAAGCCGCCCCGTGGTCTTATCGCCGCGCAAAGCTGGCCCGTGTGGTCTTGTCGCTGCGCAAAGCTGGCCCGTGTGGTCTTATCGCTGCATAAAGCTGCCCTGTGTGGTCTTGTCGCTGCACAAAGCTGCCCCGTGTGGTCTTGTTGCTGCGCAAAGCTGGCTCGTGTGGTCCTATCACTGCGCAAAGCTGAGCCGCGTGGTCTTGTCGCTGCGCAAAGCTGCCCTGTGTGGTCTTGTCGCTGCGCAAAGCTGGCTCGTGTGGTCTTGTCACTGCGTAAAGCTGAGCTGTGTGGTCTTGTCGCTGGGCAAAGCTGCCCCATGTGGTGTTGTCGATGTGCAAAGCTGCGCATAGCTGGCCCGTGTGGTCTTGTCGCTGCGCAAAGCTGCCCCGTGTGGTCTTGTCGCTGCGCAAAGTTGTCCGTGTGGTCTTGTCGCTGCGCAAAGCTACGCAAAGCTGAGCCGTGTGGTCTTGTCGCTGCGGAAAGCTACCCCGTGTGGTCTTATCGTTGCGTCTCCCGTGCTCGGCTATATAAACGCATGGACACCGAATCCGGTCGATCATTCCCCTCTTTCTGAGGTGCCTCCCTGTCCCGTGTGGCCAAATTTTTATTTGTCCGTTGTTCGCACCATCTGCGAAAGTCGTCGTAACGGTAAGCTTATTTCAGCAACACGCGCACGGTTTTTACGGTGTGTTTTTGATCAAATATTGTCTTATTTTCGTCAGAAATGGAGACGATGTACGTGTTCCACGGAAATGTGCGTTCCGGTCCAGACGGAGTGGATTTGTCGAACTGCCAACGTGCCTTGCTTAACATTCCGAACCTGGCACACGTCGATTTGCTTGAGCTACGACGCTGCATTCGGCAGTTGTTCGATGGGCACGTCGCTAGGAATAAGATAGTAATAGAGGTGATCACCGCGAACACGGTCGTTCCACACGGGCACATCGTGTGGGGCCTGGCGAAGGTGACCAGCAGTGCCATGTGGGCACATCACATGGAGATTGTAAGCAATCCTCACGCTCCGATCTATCGACGACCCATGGTGTATGTCCATTTTGTTTATCCAGGTCAATCCTTTGGTGGGGGCGCCGTTGAAGTAGGCAGCGACGCTCTTCTCCCCCTTGTAACATGTATATGTCGGAGTACTATGACATACGACACCTGTATGATACTTGGAACGGAGAGTTCAACTCCTACAGCGTCGAAGGCCACTACAGGGACATATGGCACGGAATAGTTAAGTGGTCACCGAATGAAGAACTGCGACATCCAGGCCGTGGCAGGCGTCAGGCAAGGCGCATCCGCAACGACATGGACGTGAGCCAACGTGGAGATCAGCCAAGACGAATAAGGTGTAGGCTATGCAAGAGTCATGGGCACTCATTTAGGAACTGCCCGAATAGGCCTTCTTCCTTCGGCGCCACTGTGTATCCGTAAGCTATCCAGTGTACTAAGTCATGTTGGTCGTAGCGATGGCAGTGTTGTAGTGATTTGCGTTGTAACCTGTATTACTTTCTATGTGAAATATCCCAAGTATTAGACCTTTCTGCTTTCTATGTGTTTGAATTGTAACAACATGTGCGGAAATTAAAACTTTGCTGGCATCGGGTATTTCAAACCTTGTGATGATCCATTGCGTTAAGGTGACCCATCCGAAGAATCTCACAATTTGTACAAATTATTTGAATATTTTTAGAGGCGATCAAATCGTGCTTTCCACACGGATGGAAAGAGTTGAGAAGACGCGTCCATGAGAATAAAATTGTTCTTCTCACATAGCCAACGAACTAAACAAGTGCAATCACATTACAAATAAGCAATCGGATTACAAGTTCTGACACATAATACACTTCTAATGTTACTACTCCTCGCTTGCTCCTCGATCTTGCCGGGCATAGGACCACGTGATCGCCTTCCGCGCGTGTTGCTGCCGTAGGTCTCTGTCGAATCTGCCCCCTTGAAAACGTCAGCCTATCAGGTGACCGTGGGTTATGCCGCAGGTCATAGCGGGGCTCTTCAACAGCCGTGTCGTCGTACACAGGGGGGCATCACCTGCGGGACTGGCGTCGACAACAAGTCAGTGATCCAAGCATTAGGATCCGCGGAAGGGCACCAAGTCGGCTCAGCTTGGGAGGTGAACTGGGGAAACTGCTCCGGGTACGGTGTGTATCCAGACTGGTACCATGGCGCTGTATCGCCCATTGTAAATGGGCCGTGAGTGTAAGGCTGGGAGGGAGAATCTGGGATAACCCTGCCGTTTGCCATGCATCTACCCACGGCTGCTGCGTCTGAAGCCAGTCATCGCTCTTTCGGCCCTTCTTCGTCTGCCTACAGGTGGAACAAACACAACAAATTATGGTACCAACATAACATATGACTAAATGACCTACGATATTATTAAGCAATGCAATGTACTTACAAGTGACTGCGCCTCGCAAGCGGTTGCCCTAGAGCCGGGGGGATCTCCTGGTGCAGCTCGAACTGCCTCATCACCCGTTGTGGGTTGTAGGGCTCAACCATGTGGGAGAAGACTAGATGACAGGTTGTCCTCGAAGACGCGCATCTGGCGGCATAGCAAGCTCAACCCGTCGGGCGCTGTGCCTTGCACGAAGACATCCATCCATGGAGCCCATATTACGTCGTCCTCATGCAAGACCTCGAATTCGTTGTGGAACTCGGGGTATATGCGACGCGCCTATCCCTAGACCACCCGGTCTTGTCACGGTCCGCCGGGATCCCATGGTTGGGCCTTCCACGGATCTCGTCGTCCGCCCAACCATAGAAATGTTGTGTGCGCGGGTAAGGGTGGATCACAAGGCGGAAGTACGGCCGTCCGACCGCAAAGTGCTCCCAAGACCACAGCTGTAATAGCGTGTGGCAACCCGATTTCACGGGCTCTGTTCTGCGCGGCGACGTTGCGGCGTCGACAAAGCACCTGCAGATAGCACACAGTGCTGGTGAACCCCAACCGCATGCGGCATGTCATCATCGTCGGCGTCCACGATGGACTCCGCAAGGTGAATATAACTCGGGTACACCATGTCTCCCTGCGTGCTAGGGAACATGACCCACCCGAAAATAAACAAGAAATATGCAATTAGATGGCATCGAACTACCTCCTCTGTTGCGTCATTTGGGCAATGCATGAAATGACGCAGTGAGGCGTGCGGAATGCCCTTAGACCTCTCGGGGATAGGATGCGGCGATGATGGAGACGCGCCTTCCACCCACGCACTCGGAGGGGAACAACCGCGCGGCCTGCAACGGCGGCCCGAAATGAAGCGACGTCTTGCGGTGTCACGGTCATCTCCCGCCACCGGTGGAACGTGTGGGTCTCCGCCGCCAACGATCAACCAGGCGGAAAGAAGGCGGCATCGATCGGAGGTTCGCCCCATGTTCAAGATGCGAGCGAACGCAATCGCCCGGTTGACGAAGTCTTGGAACATACCGCCGTCCAACGGCCAAGTCTCCCTCGGTCCCAGCGTCACGAGTTGGCGGTCCATTGCCACCGATCCAAGCGTGGCGGCGATCTCAAGGCGTCCATGCCTCCTCAAGAAGGGGTGGTAAAGATGCGGGCCATTGCCGCAAATAGACAACGACAAATGGTTAGTGAGATCTAAATGCGTCACGTAACCCTCAAAACTGCATTAAGAAAATTAATTAGGTATGTCATTGCCTAATGTTATCACAATGTCAGAACGCGCGCTGCGGCTATAACGACTGAGCCGCGTGCGATCGTTCATATATACGCAGCGCGAAACAGACAAAGAAAGACCTGATGTGACGCGATGTGACTTCGACGTGATTTAAAGAGAAAAAAACAAAAACGCTTTTTGCTTTCGGTGGAAAGCCACGCGCGCGCGAGCGTCCTCGCTGCATGCAGCACGCGGGCGTGCGAACCGAGGTGGCTGGCTGCCGCGAAATACGGGGGGACCTGCTGCTGCGCCGCTCTGTGCGTGCGACACGCGGCCACACGAGCCGAGCCGGGCAGCTGCCGCGAAATAAGGGAGGGCTGCTGCTGCTAACCTCCGGGCACGCGACACGTGGCCGCGCGAGACGAGGCGGCCAACTGCCGCGAATTACAGGGAGGCTGCTGCGCGTCTCGTGCATGCGCGACGCGCCGCGAGACGAGGCAGCGTGACACGATGTGACTTCGGCGTGATTTAAAGAAAAAACAAAACGCTTTTTACTTTGATGCAAAGCATGCATCACGCGCGTCGCAGCAACCGAGGCGCCACCGCGGGGGCTCTCACTGCGCGCTCTAATTTTTATAATTTTTAAATAATATTTCATATATTTTTAAAAAATTCTAATTTTTTTCCAATTTTTATTTAATTTTTATTTTTTTTTTAATTTTTAAGTTGTTCTTCCTTTTTTTTAAAAAAAAAATCCAAAAATGGCGCTGGAAGCTGCTCTTGCTTGGGTCGGGGCAGTGGTCACGCCCTCGGTGTGTGATAGAACCTTGCTTTGGGGCTATTTTTGATATTTTCGTTCGAACGGGGCTATTTTTGAAATTTAAATTTGCTACAGGGCCAAATATGCAAAAAATTCATGGATTGGCTCGCGTCCTTCCATCCAGCGAAGACCCTCGCCTCAAGTAATTGTCGCCTCATCTGTTTTTATCACTCATTACATGAATTCGGCTGACGCTAAGTATGCCATCCGTTATTGTTTCTTTAATTTAACTTATTATGTTGTGTAGTGTTTTGGGGGCCTAATGATGATTTGGAGTGAGTTCATCTTAGGCACTTAACCATGAATGTAACTTACCAACAATATTTTGAATTTCTAGAAAATTCTGTCTAGATAGCTTACCACATCCATCCTTAGTATAGAAGCATGTTTTGTGACAGGCACAATCAGACAAGTTCAAGCCTTCAAAGGCCTGTCAGACTAAAATGCAAGTTGAAAGACCTAAATGGCACAGTGAGACAAGGCTGAGGACCTTGATTTTTTTTAAATAATCTATTTTTTATTATAAATTACAAATTTATTCTTGCAACTTTTTTTTTACAGGAAAATACTTATGTCGCCTAATGGTTGGGCGACTGGCTCCAGTCGCCCAACCGTCCGGCGATTGAATATCTGCCGCCCAACCATTAGGCGTCAGCTTGCTGTCGCCGAACTGCTGGGCGACAAGGGGCTTTCCTGTTGAATTTTTTTAAATAATATTTTTTTAAAAGATAATTACAAAAATATATAGTCGCTATAAAAAATTACAAAAATATGGAACCTATCGCTAGTTGAGCGTCAATGGAGGTACTTGTCGCCAGTTCAACTGGCGACAAGTGGTTCAACTTGCGACAGGTGGTTCAACTGGCGACAAATGGTTCAACTGGCAACGATATCAGTGTGTATGAATTCGGAGGCGAATCGCAATATCACTTATCTTTCCGTTTACGAATCGTTCGTACCTCAAACGTTCTCGATTAATTCTCCAAAAATTAACCGTAGTACAACAACATACTACGATGACAAAGTGTTATTGCGAGTCTAACAGATTTGATACCGTTTAAATTTTATGAAAATAAAAAACTGGCTAAGTGGAACATGAAAAATCAAAAACTGCCTAGAGTGGAACATGAATATCTTTTTAAAATATGTCGTGTATTGTTGTACTAAGGTGAATTTTGTAAGATTTTTTTGAGGACGATTGCGGTTTTAATGATTCATACATACGAAGGCAACTGATATTACAATAAAAACACGACGTTTCATCGAACAAGGGGGTTACATGGCACGCAGGACAACCAGCTAAGGACGGTACACGTATGCCTTTAGGAAAATAGAAATACATGGGATATGTGGACGAATAGGGTAGAACTCTCGAGTGGAGCGGGCCATTTGCCCTTCTTTGCCCACCGACGTTATACTCCTCGCCTTGCGCCTTAGCTCTCGCGCGATGGCCTCTTCGCTCCTCTCGGCCTCCGTGCGCCGGCATGTTCACGGTCCCTCCTCGCGCCGCTGTCTAGCCTACGTTGCTCTCGCTGCTCAGCTTTCACCTCTTTGAGGCGCCTTTCACGGGTCTCGATGTCCTCCCTGGCCCAACTCTTCCGTGTCAGCAACCACCACATGTCGTAGGGGTGGATCTTGTCGTCGATCCACTGGAGGAAGTCTCATAGGGGTGGCGGAGACTGCAATGGGTAAAGATAGTTCGTCACGCCGTTACGGAAGGAAAAAGAGCATTGTACCCGGAGATACGGTTTCATTACCGGCTGCCTATCGGTGTAGTCCACGGCGTAGTTTGGGTAGCACCAATAGCGCTAGCCAATGGTCCACTCATCGGTTGATTTGACGCACTTACAGGCGTCCCGACACCAGCATAGGGGTGGCGCCACCCCTATCGGGGCCCTTCCGGAGGGCGTTCCGCGGGCATTGGTGGGGGGCCGCGGCTCGACCCAGAATCATTGGGCGTACTAGGAGGCAGCTTCCTCACATCCACTAGTTCCAGAAAAGTTTGGTGTGTGAAAGGCTGCTGACTAGCGGCATGATGGCGAGTGGCGGTCTCATGGGGAGACACCGAGTCCTTCAAAAGTTTGCGGATTTTCTCCCATTCCTTCTCCTTGTCCATGTTTTCTACTTGGTGGTGCTGTTGTGGACTTGTTGGATAAGTTGCGCTGTATTTATAGCTACAGCGGACGGAGTCATAGCCGGGCCTCTCGTCGTGGTAAAAGGTGCCTCGTCCGGTCAAATTGTCCTGAAAAGCTACCTCGTCTGGTCATGCCCTCAGAAAAAGCTGGGTCGTCGGGTTACATCGTCCAGAAAAAGCTGGCTCGTTGGGTCATATCGTTCAGAAAAAGCTGGCTCGTCGGGTCACATCGTCCTAAAAAGCTAGCTCGTTGGCTCATGTCGTCGTAAAAAGCAGGATCGTCGGGTCACATGGTCTTAAAAAGCTAGCTCGTTGGCTCATGTCGTCGTAAAAAGCAGGATCGATTTGTCGCGTGCTTTAAGCTATAGGAGTCCATATGCATTGGACAAACATGTGTTGTATGAACGAGTACACACAAGAACGCAAAAGTATTGCATGCATCACATATGAAGTGCAAAATTTAAGTATGACATAACGAACAAATGTACAGCTAGTGTAGGCGGACACCCCCTACTAGCCCCCGCCAACCGCACCCCCAGCATCCCCTCCCCCATCACCACGGCCCACTCCACCTCCGTGTCCTCCCCTACGGGCTCACTTGGGCCCCCTCCTCTGCGCTGGGTGTCGGGGCCTCGGCCCCGATAGGGAAAGACGGTCTGGAGCCCTGGTCTGACGAGGACCGAGAGGCGAAGGGGTGGACTGAACTGGCTGCTGTGTGGGTACTAGCGCACTAGCGAGCTGTGACCCGGAGAGAACCTCAGCCGATGTGGGCTGAGGTGTCGGGTTGTCGTCCACCAAGAAGTCGTGGGCTTCCGCGAAGCCTGGGGAGGACCCTCCGTCATAGAGAATTGGACCCGCGATAAAATATTGTTAGTTAATTAAGAAAACACGATGCGTGTTGACAAGCGGAGATGTGACGTACTCTCGGCTAGCGCCAGCGCGCGGCGTCCGTGGGAAGTATGGCACGCCGGCGCGCGCCTGTGTACCGAGTGTGGAAGGCGAAGGGTGTGGAGGACCGGCGTGGTGCGGCGCCGCTGCGGTGTCGAGTGTGCCCGAGCGGACCCTCCACCTCCTCGGGCCTCGGCGGATAAGTGCAGTTGAGCATCCGGCCTCGTCAGGGCGTGTCGGTGTCAGACGTGGTCTAACTGACCCTCTCACCTACTGGGCTACTGCTGGACGGGACGGCGCCGGCGAACATAACGACTGTCGACCAGGCAACCCAATGGTATCAACCTCCGGGAGCCTGGTGCACGACAACAGGCCAAAAATACGTGTGGCTTGATCAGCCAGACTACGGATAGCCTGGGCCGTCTCCTCCCGTGTGCCCTCCACACCGTCCGTGAACCTCTGAAGCCATGAGCGGCAGTCTGTCGTAATCTCAGCAGCGATGCTCGCCTACATCAAAAACAAGACCTGATGAAAACTGTAATGGCGGAGGCCATAATTGAAGTTTTCGAAGTAGGATGTAACGTACCGCGCGGTGGACGTCCTGCGCGAAATGCACAAAGCTATGTGTGCGCTGGTCTTGCGGACACGCGGTGCGGGCTCATCTGCAGCAAGTACGAGCCTCGTACGTGTCTGAGGAGCGTACCAGCGGAGGTACGCGTCGTAGGTCGTAAGGTCGTAAGGGGTGTCCTCCGCACACGGTCTGTGGCGCGAGTCCCATCGCCCCACCGATCGTTCATCCTACCACCCCAGTTCGTTCCACGGCGAACTCCCTTCCTACTGAACCTGCAAGACGTAACATGTAGTTAGAAGTCATGCGTAGTAGACAACAGCAAAAAACAAGGCATGTATGCCGATTACTCACGTGTGCACGCCGCCGGCATCGCCGCCGAACTGCATCGAACCTCTCGCCAGAGGCGAACTAGCGCATCACACGATGTGCCGTGTAGTCCTGAACAAAGACGTCGAAGACGAGCGCCCTCCGGGCGAGAGGTAGTAGTCCTCAACAAAGCCGCCGCCAGGGACCGGTCGAGCGGAAGCGTCGGGACGCTCGGCCCGCATGGGCGTCTCGTCGTCGTCGCCGCGTGCGTCTGCCGCCGCTCGCCTCGTCGTGGCTGCACCATCCGGCGAGAGGTAGTAGACCAAGAGCGAGCACGCAAAGCAAGAAAAGGTTAGTACGAAATGTACGTATGGCGAGAAGATAGTGTCGACGAATGCTAACCTGGCTGTCCAGCATGGGTCTAGCCTCCAGGCCACCCGAGGTGTCCGCGTGCGGATCACCCCCAACACAGTCGCGTCAGCCGCACCCGCAGGATGAGGGACACGACGCGACGCGCGATGTAGCCGGTCGATGCGCTCGTCCAAGAGACCGAAACTCTAGTCCGATCCATGAGCCATATCTGCAAAACAAATTGAAGTTAGGAAATACGTGGAAATATAACATCGAATGTAAAACAGGAGTAAATTTGACTTGTAAACAAACAAACCAATAAGTATTAGGCCACCCGGACAATACTTTCAAAATTAGATAGTAGCAGAACAGTTACATAAAGAATACAAAGTACACATGATAATACAAATTAGATAGTAGCAGAACAGTTACATAAACAATACAAAATACACATGGTCCCACTTTGCACACTGCAAGAAGTGGTGCCGCAAACCATGGCAGTGCCTACTCCTCAGCTGGTGCCTTTCATCGTCTGGCTGTGTGGCCCTCCTGGCCGTAGAGCCCGCATCGTCGACCCAACGCCCCGGCTTGTACTTCGTCCATATCATTGGTAATACGACGACTCTGCCGATGACCCTTGCCACCCTTCAGCATGTCAATATCCGGAATCCAGATCCTGTTTGCAATATCCAAGGTGGCGAAGTTACCCACAACCCTGAAGCCCCTAAGCTCGCCAGTCCAAGCTTGCACCACCCTGTCCTTCAAGAAGTACTCGGACACAAAGTTCAACGGGTCCATGCGCACAATCCCGCATGCGGCGAGGACATGGGAGCATGGCTTGTGTAATAGATTCGGTTTGTTGCATGTACAGCTAGGTTCGTTCACATGATCTCCAAGCCATACCTCCTGCGTGACAAGAGAACGAGCCGTCCCAAATCCGGCTCTATCCCGGAGGAGCACGTCGAAACGATGCTCCATATTGCCCATCACGTGCACCGTGTGCGACTGGCCCTTCTCTGTCTTCGCCTGTATGTATGTCGTAATCTTCGAGCAGTACGGTGTTTGAGGGTTGGTGGCATGAAGTGCGGTATTTGAATGCCTTTCCCTGAAATACCCGATTGTGCTGTGCAGAACACCTTCCACGATGGCGACGAGGGGCTAAGAACGAAGGCCCCTAAGAACCCAGTTGTACACCTCCGCAAGGTTAGTGGTCATTATGCCATACCTTGCCCCGTCGGTGTCGTGCAGCAATGACCACTTCTCCAATGGCACGGCCTCGATCCAGTGCGAGAAGCACTCGATGTTCCTCGAGGTCCTCCGCCTCGCTCCACAGGTTCAGACTCCGGTCCGTGGTTCCTCTCGTCCACGTGTTTCCTGCTGTGTTCATCTAGTATCATCCATAAGGCGTCAAATTTGCGCTGCTGGTTCTGTATAGCCAGCCTCTTGAATAGCTTCACCAGCGGTTGCTTCGGGAACCTCTTGAAGAAGTTCACCCCTAAGTGCCAAATGCACCATCTACTCCTCATATCCGACTAAGGGAACGGCTCCTCGGGGTCTTCTTGAAGTTTTCTTATGGACTTCAGCATCTCGGCGTGGCGATCATGGATCACGCACACACCAGGACGAGCTCCAATAACTCCCACCCTTAGATGTCGAAGGAACCACAACCAACTGTCGTAATTCTCACATTCGACGAATGCGATGGCCAATGGCAGAATTTGATTGTTCCCATCAACGCCTATGGCTGTAAGGATTTGCCCCTTGTATTTCCCAGTCAAAAAGGTTCCGTCAACTGAGATCACGGGCAGCATATGCCTAAAAGCCTCGATGCACGAACCGAAGGCTAAGAAGGCCCTTTGCAATATTAAAAAACATCGCGGTTTTTTAGATGGCATGTCCTTTACAGCAGTGTACATGCCCGGGTTTCTCTCCTGTAGCACCCCCAGCATACGAGGAAGGTTGTCGTACGCCGCCTCAAAAGATCCAAACCGTCTTTCCAAAGCCTTTTACTTCGCACGCCACGCCTTTGCGTAGCTGATCTTGTACTTGAATTTCTTATCGATAGCCACCATAATGTGCTTGGCCTCCACATCCTTCTTCTCTACTATCTCTCCATACATCAAATTGGCTATGAAGGTCGACGTTAGGTTACGATGTCTGGACAAAACAGTGCTGAGCATGCAGGAGTGCGCCTCTACCTTCGAGACAATCCAGTGAGTCTCATACTTCGGTCTATGTGCGTGTACTCGCCAAGGACAACTGGCTTGCTCGCACTTCACAGTGTACTACTCCTGGCTAGATTTGATGACCCGAAATGTCCGCTGCATGGACATATCCCACAGCTTAATGGCATCCTACAAGGATGTCTTATCAGCAAACATTGAGTGCAACCGAACCTCAGTAGCATGGTACTCCCACGGCGATTCGTGCTCGTCATGCGTAGTTACACCCTCAACGTCAAATCTATTCCATTCCTGGGGGATGGGAGCTCCGTCCTCATCGGAACTATCCTCGTCGTCCTCCTGTAGAGCTTCCTCATCAGCCAAGGCCATCCGGTCATCGCTATCTATTTGACGCAATATGTACTCCATATGCTCTCCTTCATCAGCCTGTCCTGTAGGCTCACCATGCGGTGACCGATCTTCCTCTTCTGTATCTACCGCGTCGGCCTCATCATAAGCAACATCCTCCGAACCCTTCGTAACGCCGCCCTCCACCTCCTCTTCTTCACCAACATGCTGAGCACCCGAGCTGCTACCACCACCAGGATGATATCCGACAACGGGTCCCTGCACAGCTTCTTTTGGGCATGGTTGCACAAGCACTACACACTCATATCCACGGCGCCAACAGCCTTCTATAAAACCCTTCCACACAGCCGTGCGCATCAGTGTTCTCAACTCCCATCTGATGTCCGTGGAAGACCGGCTCCAAAGCCCTTGTATGAAGACGCTGCACACCTCAGGGTCCAAGGAGAAGCTACGGGTGAGCTAGTACATCACATCTGCGATTTGTGCATTCTCGCCGTCTGGGTGTACCAGAGTGGCTTGAGAAAAACTACTCAAGTCAGCACTGCACGGACCTTCACGAATGGTGCCAACACCGTAATGCACTTTCAGTGTAGTGGGTACAGGCATGACTTACTGTATGCCTGTAAATATTTTCAATATTGCAACTAGTCAGATTGCAACGCACGACATGCAAGGCGCCATTCATTCCCTAAGGCAGAGGCTACAATGAACGTGCAGTACAATATTCAGATTCAACCTAAAAACCGTGCTATTCCATAGAAGTCATTATCTGATTCTGACGCTAACTTGCAATCCGAAATGCTACAAGTGTCGTTCCAGTCTTCTACAGAGCTAATTAACCTATACTAATTTACCTCTACTAATTTGTTCATACAACTAATTCATCGTCCTCATGCGCTCGGTCACGCAATATTTATCCAATGATAGTCGGTCACGCATGCACCAACACAACTTCAATACTTCTCATAAACATCACTTATACTCCCCTACGGGCTATTTTTGTCTCTAACTAAAGTTTTCTATCGCTGCTACTTACATACAAATGAATAACATTTTGATTTTCTAATTTTTTTTCCTCTAACTTTAATTTCCTACAGGTGTTACTTATACTTCTATTTTTAACTACATAAACTATTTTTTATCGCAACTATTTACATACAAATTAACTACATTTTGATTTCCTAATTTTTCTCGAACTTAAATTTTGTACAAGTGCTACTTATACTACTATTTTTAACTACATAAACTATTTTTCTATCGCTACTATTTACATACAAATTAACTACGTTTTGATTTTCTAATTTTTTTCTCTAACTAAAATCTCTTACAGATACTACTTACACTACTATTTGAACTATATAAACTAGTTACTTGCTAAAAAATATACATTACAAAATAAAAAAACTTACCTCACAAACGAAGTCTTCTTCTTCTCCCTCTCTCCCTCCCTCCCTCTCTCTCTCCCTCCCTCTCCCTCCCTCTCTCTTTCTTTCTCTCTTTCTTTCTTTCTTCTTCGCAACCGCGCAGAGGCTCGACCGGGGGGACCGCGCGCGGTCTTTATATAGCCATCCAGTCGCTCAACGGTTCGGTGACTGGGAGGCTCCTATCGCTCAACCGTTGGCGATCAGATTTATTGCCGCCGACGGTTGGGCGATCATACTGACGGTTGGCGATCGATCCTATCGCCCAACCGCTATGCGGCTCGAGCGCCGCCCAACCATTAGGCGACATGAGTATTTTCCTGTAAAAAAAAGTCGCAAGAATAAATTTGTAATTTATAATAAAAATAGATTATTTTAAAAAAATCGAGGACCTTCAGTCCAACTTTTGTCTCAAATTAAAATACGGTTGCATGCATATACGCTTACTGGGAGTATTCTTTAGCGTATAAATTTGGATTTACGCGCCTTGTTGATGTGTTAGTTTATGTATTTTATCCGCAGGGGCGGATCCAGGAAAATAATCCATTGGGTCACCATAGGTACATTATGATCATTATAGATATGAATTAGTAATGATACTTTGTAATAGTATCATAAGCATTAATTTCTTCATGAGTTAAACTAAATGGCATTAGGGTCACTTAACCACAGCCCTTTTATGCTGGATCTGCCCTGTTTATCTATCAAGTGACTGTTGTAACATGTGATATGTGGCAACATATTTTTTTATGCACTTTACAAACACTCTTTTCTACCATCATTTTACAAGTGGGGGTGAGGAGAAGTAGAAAATTCAAAATTGTGAAAGTAGAAGAAGGTTGAGACACTTTTTGTAGCTAACAGGTGTTTGTACCATAACTGTCATCTTTATTTATACATAAATACTACCAGCCACCAGGAACAACCTTTAAACAACACTTAAAGATCATGCTCTGTACAAAAAGATGTTAATTTCCCACAGTTGTGCTAAAATAAATCAACCATACATAGATGCTGGAGACAGAAAAAACATAAAATTATTATAGTATTTCTCCCTTCACCACTACAAAACAGCCTATAGTGGACGCCTCATCACAGACGGTTCCAAAGGAACCGTCTGTGTTGAACTTATACAGACGGTTACTTAGGAACCGTCTTTGCAACCGTCTGTGATATGTAATTATCACAGACGGTTTGTAAATAAAACCGTCTGTGATACTTCACAGACGGTTCTATCATTGAACCGTCTGTAATATACTATCATTATAGACGGTTCTATTATAGAACCGTCTGTGATACGAGACATATTTCACAGACGGTTCTATTCACAAACCGTCTGTGATAGTTACATATCACAGACGGTTCCATGATAGAATCGTCTGTGATATGTCATTGTCACAGACGGTTTGTGAATAGAACCGTCTGTGATATTTCACAGACGGTTCTATTAACAAACCGTCTGTGATAATTACATATCGCAGACGGTTCCATTATACAACCGTCTGTGATATGCCTTTCAACCCCTTCGTCTCCCGCGCGATGTGTCTCTTCATCTCTTCGTCTCCTGAGCTTTAGTACTTGTTTTATAAATAGACATCCCCTTATGAAAGGGATTTCTCACGAACATACATTTTGGCTTTCTCCAGCTTTAGGACTTGCTCATGCTCCTTGATCCCCTTTCTCCACAAACTCCAAATGGCTTCTTCCTCTCTCGTCCCGACTGTACTGGCCTACATTTTGGTTGTGTACTCGCACCTCTCTGGTCGCAACCTAGCCCAAGCTGCGGACAAGCTGTCCGTTCGCAATGTCATCCGTTGTAGGCCCTCTCATCTACCAGAGAACATAACGGCCATCATCTGTCGATTGGAGCTCCTCCTCCAACAGACCAGTGTGTGTCTCTCCAGCATCCGGTGAGTAAACCTCATCGTGGAGATTGTCCTATGGAACTATTTGGTCCGCACCGAGGATGCAGCCCAGAGAGTCGAGGACGACATCGAAATTGCAGGAGAGTGGGTCCGCCTAGCAGAGACTCTGGATACCAGGGTTGATGGCCTCTGGGCTATTTGGGACTTGATTACAGAGTTCGAACATCTACAAGAGAAAATTGAGCGTGCAAGGTCACAGGTGGAGGCGTTTGGTGAGACAGTCGCTGATCCCTCCCCCACTGAAGCCGACGAGACGGCTTACGAAGATTTGAAGACTAAGATAGGATCGCTGATCCTTTTTTTATCGTCTGTGATGTAAAAACGATATGGCCAGTCTTTTTTATCTATCGTTTGTGATGTAAAACGATATGGTCTTTTTTATCTATCGTTTGTGATGTAAAAACAATATGGTCTTTTTTATGGTCTGTGATGATATGGTCTTTTTTATCATCTGTTTATTACTGGGCAATTCATTTTAGTAATTATTTGCGCATATACAGGCTCTGTACGCCATCACAAACGGTTCCATGAAGAGCCGTCTGTATTGAACTTATACAGACGGTTCCCTTTTGAACCGTCTGTGATATCCTCCATATCACAGATGGTTCGTAAGTAGAACTGTCTGTGATATACTCACATCACAGACGGTTCGTAAATAGAACCGTCTGTGATGTATCACAGACGGTTTGTAATAAGAACCGTCTGTGATGTGAGTATATCACAGACGGTTATACTTACGAACCGTCTGTGATATTGAGGATATCACAGACGGTAGAAAGGAACCGTCTATGATATATTCACATCACAGACGGTTGGTAATAAGAACCATCTGTGATATACCACCCCTATAAATATCAGCACTCGACAGACTTGCCCTAGCGCCTCTGATCTATTGTTTGGAATAGAGTGGCTTGAGAAGCTTTTGCTCTGTGGTGGCTGTAGGAGGCCTGCTTGTTTTGCTTGCCTTGTTCTTGGTTGTGGGTTGTCCTGGCAACTTATGGCTATTTGGCTTGCATATTGCTTGTTTTGTGAGGCTTGGCTTTGGTGGTAGCTCTTAGTTTTGGGTGTTGTCAATGAGTGCTTTGTTTCGGCAGTGGGTGTTTTGTGAGAGGGAGAAGCTTATGGGGGAGGTGCATTTCGGCTGTGGCTCTTCTCTTGCCCAGTCCACTTAACTCTCACATTGCACTGTGGTCTGAAGGAGAAGGCCAGTGAGGAATCTCGTGGGATATTTGGAATTTTCGTCGTGAGCTCTGAGGGTAACGATCTATAACTCTTTATATTTGCTCTAAGTTAATCTTTAATCAATTTTAGTGTATTTGGTTAATAGGAGGAGTAACGTATTTGTAGTTTATTAATATAATTTAACACTACTAATTGTTACGTGCGTAGCGTAGATGGACCGAAACTGGATGTACGGTGCGAACCGTGTGAGCGAAGAGTACATTAATGGTGTGATTGCTTTTAAAAGAGCCGCGGAGCAGGATATGTTGAATAAGGGGATAGAATTTATGTCTTGTCCATGCATTGATTGCGTAATCAAGATTTTTAACAACTTTGCGCGGATCGTAGGGCACTTGATTGAAGGGTTTCAAAAAAGGGTATACATGTTGGACCAGTCACGGTGAAGAGTAGATTATACAGGAAGTTAATAATGACGACATCGCCGAGGAAGTTAATAATGATGACATCGCCGAGGAAGTCAACGATATGCCAGATGTGGATTGTGCTTTTGATGAGGATAGGTCGTACGATGACAATCTAGATCAGATGCTACGCGATGCAGAAGGGAACTACAGTGAGAGAGAGTTTTGTAAATTCGAGCGCTTAATGGAGGACTCGGGGAAACCTTTGTTCCCTGGCTGCAAGCCGGAATACACAAGGTTGTCAACCATACTTGAACTGCTGAAATTAAAGGCAAGCAATGGTTGGTCCGACAAGAGTTTCACAGCGTTGTTAGGTCTCCTAGCGGACATTCTTCTAGAGGGAAATGTGTTGCCCAGCACCACCTACCAAGCCAAGAAGGTTCTTTGTCCATTGGGAATGGAAGTAGAAAGAACATATGCATGTCCGAACGATTGTATCTTGTATCGTAAAGAGTATGCAGACTTGCATGTATGTCCCGTATGCAAAGCATCCCGATACAAGCGTAAGAATACTGCTAAGGTGAAGCAAGGACCTCTTGCTAAGGTGTTGTGGTATCTGCCTATGATCCCACGTGTGAAGCGTTTATTTGCGAACCGAAAGGAGGCAAGATTGCTGCATTGGCACTCGGAGGAGTGTAAGAAAGATGGAAAGCTAAGACACCCTACTGATTCTGCCCAGTGGAGAAACTTCGATCGGACCTTCAAAGAGTTCGGTGCGGAACCGAGGAACATAAGGTTAGGGTTGAGTACAGATGGAATGAATCATTTCGGTAACATGAGCAGCCGACATAGCACCTGGCCCGTGAATCTATGTATGTACAACCTTCCTCCTTGGCTGTGTATAAAGCGGAAGTACATTTTGATGTCACTACTTATGCAAGGGCCGAAGCAACCTGGGAACGATATTGATGTGTACCTAGCACCATTACTGGATGATCTTATGACATTGTGGAACGAAGGGGTACAAGTATGGGATGCATACAAACGAGAGAACTTGTCTTTACATGCCATGTTGTTCTGTACTATCAATGATTTTCCTGCCCTTGGTAACATATCGGGCTTCAGTACGAAAGGAGTCAAAGCCTGTCCGCACTGCTTAGATGTTACAGAGAGTGTATGGCTGAATAACTCGCGCAAAACTGTGTATATGCGTCACCATAGGTTCCTTCCCAGGAGTCACCCATACCGCAAGATGAAGAAACAATTCGACGGAAATAAGGAGGACAGTTCAGCTCCAAGGGCTTTTAGAGAGAAAGAGGTCTATGATATGGTTAAGGATATCGATGTTGTGCTTGGGAAGGGACGTAAATTAAAAACCCGTCAGAAGAACATCTGGAAGAAGCGGTCAATTTTTTGGGACTTGCCTTATTGGGAGCACTTAGAAGTTCGTCACTACATCGATGTCATGCACATGGAGAAGAATGTATGTGATAGCTTGATTGGTCTCTTACTGAACATTAGTGGCAAAACAAAGGATGGTGTTAACGCACGACATGACTTGGTTGATATGAACATAAGGACCGAGTTAGCACCTTAAGAGACAGATAAAGGACGAACATACCTTCCACCAGCTTGCTACACTATGTCCAAGGCCGAGAAATGAATCGTGCGAGCTTGCATGGTGTCAAAGTCCCGTCTGTTACTCGCTAACATTAAGAAACTTGTTTCTATGCAAGATTTGAAATTAATTGGTATGAAGTCTCATGATTGTCATGTCCTGATGACACAAATGCTTCCTGTTGCAATTAGGAGTATCTTGCCGAACAAGATCTGAGTGGCAATCTTGAGGCTGTGTTATTTCTTCAACTCAATTGCTCAGAAGGTCATCGATCCCCAAGGACTAGATGCTCTACAGGCCGAGGTGGTGACGACTCTATGTCATCTTGAGATGTATTTCCCTCCGTCATTTTTTGATATCATGGTCTATCTCATTGTTCATCTTGTGAAAGAGATAAAAATATGCGGCCCTGTGTTCCTACGTCATATGTACCCGTTCGAGAGGTATATGGGAATTCTCAAGTTCTACGTACGGAATCGATCTCGACCAGAGGGCAGCATCATCGAAGGTTATGCAACCGAAGAGGTCATTGAGTTCTGCATCGACTACATGGCTCAGGTGGAACCGATAGATGTGCCTCTATCTCGTCATGAAGGAAGGCTAGATGGTATCAGGACCATCGGAAGGAAATCAATCACTCCCAATCTGGATACGTACGCTCAAGCCCATTTCACGATCTTGCAACACATGACCCAAGTGTCCTCGTACATCGACGAGCACAAAGACAGTTCTTTAATAGAACCGTCTGTGATAGCCTTTTATAAGGAGGTGCACCGCTAGGGTTTTGCTCTTTACTCGTCACTTCCTCTTCCACGCCCCTTAGGCTCTCACGCGCTCTGTCGCCTCCTCTAGGGTTCGCCCGTTCACCTCCCCAGCCGCAAGCCCCGCCGCCGCCCCCGACATCGACAACGCTGCCGTCGCCTCGACGCGCGGCCTCCTCCCCGTGTCGTCCTCCTCCCTCTGCACCAGTGTCCTCCCCGTGCCGTCCTCCTCCCCATGTCGGCCTCCTCCCTTGCACCGGCCTCCTCCCCACGCCCCCTCCTCCCCACGTCGGCCTCCTCCCCTGCACCGGCCTCCTCCTTGCACCGTGAGTTCTTGTGCGGCATCCTCTCTGTGAGTATTCCTATATTACGTTTGTGCATCACTTTGGCTTCAGATTATCCTTGTATGAGCTAGCAATGTTATTAAGTCGCACGACTAGTCGCGACTAGTCGCCCTCTGCTTGCGCCTTCTGTTGTCCCGGTGGATATATTGACTTTGATAGTCTTTGATAATCTGTGAACTGAATCTAGTACTAAAGATATTGCAAATTGATCAGTGGGCTTTGTTGACATGCTCTGTGATGAACTTTGTCTGATACTGAGATTGAATGTGATAGTTAGTTCATTCTTGAGCTCTATTGTAATACTTGCTCCTGTCAATTTGATATACTGTTAATTTGTTACTTTCGGTTGAATGCTAGTTATTCTGATTCTTCTGGTTCGCTCTATGATGAACTTTGTCTTATACTGAGATTGACTGTGATAGTTAAGATCATTTTCTGAATGATTGAGATCATTTGTGATTAAGCACAGTATAGTTTAGAGCTCATAGTTTGAATTTATATTATCATATTCATTTAATGAAGAGTATAGATAATAGGATTGAGATGACAAAGACTTGTTCTTTTGCAACTCTCCTTCTGAGAGCACAAACTATCATCAATCCTTCTTTATATAATTAATTTGTTTACAACGCAATTTTAGTTATTTAGATAGCAAGTAAATTTTGAGCTCTACAATATTACTTGATTCTATTTTGTTTCTATGTCTTCTGTACATGAAGCATAGGTTAAGTTGAGTAAATCTGCTTGAATCTGGTCAGTTAGAGCTTAAGCACATTGCTTCGTGCATATATAGATAGCAAGTAAGCGACATGGCGTCCGCACCGTTTCGCCGCCGTCATCGACGTCGCCGAATGCGTCTAGATCTCCGAGGAAAGTGGTACGTACGCGAGATGGCAGAGGAATATCGAAAATTCCGTCGGGCCTAATGACCGTCACGGAGGTCAATGCCAATGTGATCCCTGTGAGTCCCCCCAAAGCAGCGGCGAGATTCCGGACCATCTGCGGGATACTTGGAAGGGAACGGGTCCCCATCACCACACTGAGCTGGGACACTGTGTCGGATGATCAGAGACGCGAGCTGTGGGACAAAGTTTTAAAATCGTTTACTTTCCCAGCCGTAGACCAGGCGTGCGTGGAACAGCAGGCGTTTCTCTCAATGGAAAAGGCGTGGAGGACCTTCAAGAGCGTGCTTGTCATGAAGTACGTGAACACGGGTCGAACGCCCTTCACGGCGTATAAATTCTTGTCGCGGGATATATGGGATGCCTTTGTGCAAATGAAGACGATGGTCGAATTTCTTGAGGAAAGTGCGACGCACAAGGCTCTCCAGACACTGAACACTCACCCCCACAAACTCGACACCGCTGGGTACGCGAGTAAAACTGCGCCATGGGCAACGGAGGACGAGAACGAAACAAGGCCATTTGGTGAGATCACAGACAAGCGCGCTCTCTCCTGGTTAAGAGCGAGGGCATCGACCACGTCTTGGTAAATCTCTTTCACAAACTCGGCAGACCGGATGTGGCCAACCGTGTGGTAAATATGTCTTGAACTACCTAGTTGTTAATAAGTCCATAACTTCATAATGTCTATAATAACATGATGACCTCTTGCAGCAGAATTGAGTTCTGCATGTTCAAGGCTCCTTCCAAGCGAGCGAGGAGAAGGATATACTATCTACGGCCCTGGCAAACAAGGAGCACCTGGGTCGCACGTGAGGCAAAGGGGTTAACGTATCTTGGAGGGATGGATTCCCAGACGACTACTACACGTATAGGAGCAGGAAGAGATCCAAGGCCGAGTACGACACAGTGTTGGAACATGTGCTTACTACAAAATTTGAAGGAAGAGAACGGGTGCTTACTGCAAAATTTGAAGAAAAGATAGCAAAATTGCAGGACTAAGTGAATCAACTCCTACTCCTCAACCAGTCGCAAGCCGCCCTCGTTGTTTTGGGAGCCAGTCCTCCTCAACATCGGAGTAGCGTCGTGTCCATGTAAAATTATGAACATGATGACGTCCAATTACCTATCGACGACATCAAGGTAATGTACATCTCTAGAATGCTCCAAAGATAGACCTATAGGACGCCTTAGCTAATTGCGTATCATTTTGTAGGAGCCGACGCACTGCACGCTCCAAGTGAGGATGGTTGGGATGTCTATTGAGGCTAGGGGGTGGCGTATCCATGCAAGGAAGGGATAGTGCAGCACGGTGCCCAGGTGGCGCAGGGTTATGCCAGGGTCCAGGTGGACATGGTACATGACAATTTTAGGGTCGTCCCTCCGAGATTCGCGACGATTTACATCGAAACACTAGGGGATGCCGTGTACAGTTTTATCCAATGGCCTAAGAAGGACATCGCCCTGGACCATGCAGTGCCGCCTCAACCTTTGATGACTCCACCCCAACCATCTCGACATGACCATGCCTCTCCAACAGGACCCTCCACTACTACAGAAAAAGCCATCACAAACGGTTCGGAACCGTCATCACAGACGGTTTTCGAACCGTCTGGAAAAATGGGTCTCTGATAACAGGTGGTTATCACAGACGGTCACTAAACCGTGCAGGATATGAATATCACGATGGTTTTTATCAACAACCGCTCGTGAAGGCGAGTATCACGAGCGGTTACGGTCACAAAACGTGCGTGAAGACAGAGTATCACGCATTACGGTCACAAAACGTTTTTACTTAGAACCGCTCGCGATACTGCGAGTTCACGAGCGTTTTTACTTAGAACCGCTCAGGATACTGCGTCTTCCTGCATCGCTTTTATAAAAACCGTCGTGATAGTTCATTAAACTAACTACATTTTTACGATTTTTGGCTAGCCTCGGGAATTGCTAGCCATGCCCTCTCAAAACAAGCATACAAAAAAGCAGATACATCACGGATAATCAATTGTCGACAAACCGAATCGATCATTACTCAAAATAACTTACAAAAGATCACATTTGTTCAAGTATTGTTACAAAATAAATTGGATTACAATTGAGTCAATTGTTTGCGGTGGTTGAGAAGTGCCGCAAGGTGATGCGCTCGATCGGCGTGAGTGAAATTCTCGGTGTTCTTAATTATCTCTCGATATGATAAAGCCGCAGAGCTTCCTCTCGAATGTCCTTGATCTCATTATCAAGGAGTCCATCTAATTCTATATTCAAGCCCTGTCGCTAGCAAGAGTAAAGTGTTATGCATATATATTTAATTTTATAATTAGAAAATAATTATTTGGAGATTCACAAACCTCGGGATCCTTCGAGATGCGTTATTGGCGGCACTGCAAAAATAGAATTACATATATCAGTTCGAGATGCGTTATTATGAAGTATGATATAGGATTATCGTATTATAGCGTCTCGGAAATTTTGTCCTGTGTTAGTTGGGCGCTCTTTCCATCGTATATTCCTTTGTTGGCAACATAGTCGATGAACGACCTACATGATTCCAAAAATTTATCCTCGACCATTTCAAACTAATAAAGACTAAAATAGAGTTATGTATGAAGGAAATGAGCATACCGCATGAGTATTCCTCCTAGAATGTTTGAAGTCGTGGTTGTTGCGGATTAGGGAATCAAGGTATATCACATGGTTCCTCTTTGGTATGATGACTAAAAGGATCCAGTGGTACCTACTTATGTATGTCACTATAGTCATTAAACCTGAGTTCGTGTTGCGTATAAAGTAGAGCAAGTAGTGACACTTACCCCTGGTTGTAGGGCACCACGATGTACTTCGTGTTCTCACGACGAAGCAATGCATGTGTTATGTATTTCTCGACGAAGGACGAGTCATTTGGATGGTTTGCAATGATACCACATGTGGGTCGAGGAAACCCACCGGTTCTTTCCAGCCCCGGACATTTTTCATCATGTATCTGTATATAAGAAATGAGTTGTGATATTTATCGGTATTACGTGAATGTAGAACTTGATTGTATGCATTTACAATGTCCAACATCGTAGAAGCGGCGGCGCAAGGCCAACGAGGTTGAATAGGTCATATAGGTCGTTGAAGCCCACGACGAAGTGGTTCGTCCGTTGAAGAAATGCTTATCCTCGTATCGACGGTGATTCGATGATCGCACCCCTCCTTTTGGGTCCTATCCAAGTACCGGGCATGCAAAGCGACAAGCATATCCAAAGACGCCCTAATCTGCGTGGGAGCACAACGGTTTTCCGAGGATGTACTTCGGATATTCCCGACTTGCCGGACTTGAGGGGCGCCGTCGATTCGATTTGGTCTTAAGCATTGGCAGCATCTTCTTGCGAGGCGACTCGGGACCGATCACGGTGACACGCTTTTCTTGTTCCTTCGATGTCTTCTCCAAGGGAACCAAAAGGTGGCCTTACGAGGCGAAATATGAGGTGGAGTCATGGAGGTCCGTTGGAGAGGAATGGTCGTGTTGAGATCGCGGCCTTCTGCTGGGTCCAGGGCGATGTCCTTCTTGGGCCATCGGATAAAGCGTACGGCATCCCCTAGTGTTGTGATCTCTTCGTTGGGCGAATCTCGGTAGGCGGCCATGAAATGTTCATGTACCATGTCCACCTCCACCGGGCGTAACCTGCGCCACCTGGACACCGTGTTGCACTGCCCCTTCCTGGTATGGATGCACCATCCCCCGCGCGGCCTCAATAGAAATGGACCCAACTAACCTCACTACGAGCTTGCAGGTCGTCGGCTCCTACAAAACAATACGCAATTAGCTAAGGTGTCCTATAGGTCTATCTTTGATGCATTCCATAGATGTACATTACCTTGATCTCGTCTATCGGTAATTGGACATCGTCATGTCCAGAATTATGCGTGGACGCGACGCTACTCCGATGTCGAGCAGGACTGGCTCCCAAATTAACAGGGGCGGCTTGCGACTGCGACTGGATGAGGAGTTGATTCATTTGATCCTGCAATGCTGCCAGCTTTCTTTCAAACTTTTCAGTAATCATCTGTACCAACCGGTCCTCACGCTCGGCCTTAGATCTCTTCCTACTCTCATGCGTGCGGTGAGTCGTCTGCGAATCCATGACTCCATGGTACGGTAACCCCAAGACCTCGCGTGCGACCCGGGTGTTCCTTGTTTCCCAGGGCCGTAGAGAGTATATCCTTCTCCCTGTCTACATGGAAGGAGCCTTGGGAAGTTTGGGCAGACAATTCACGCTGCAAGAAGTCATCATGTTATTATAGACACTATGAAGTTATATATGGAGTTATTAACTAGGTAGTTCGACATACTTACCAAGCGTTGAGACACTTCGCGTCTGCGGGTTTGTGAAAGAGATGCTTCTGAAGACGAGACTTTTGCCTCGCTTTTAACTAGGCTAGGGAACGCGGTGCGTGACATCGAAAACGCGTTGTCCTCCGCCGCCCATTCATCATATTTTCTGCGTATCCAGCCGTGCAGTGCGTGCGGATGAGTGTTTCGTGTCCGAGAGCTTTGTGTGCCGCACTTTGCTCGTTAAATTCGGGCGTCGTCTTCATAGCAACAAAGGCGCCCCATGTTTCTGCGTCAAGAATCTGTACTTGCGAAGGCGTCGACCGTGTTCACGTGCCGTGACAAGAATGATCTTGAGCGACCTCCACGATTTATCGATCGTGAGCATCGCCGTCCGTTCCACGCGCGCCATATCCGCTTCGGGATAGTGAACTTTTGTAATAGTTCTGTCCACAGCGCGCCTCTCGCTTCTTTCGTCAGATCCTTCCACCTTGGTGTGGTGATGGGGACCCGTTGCCTTACAGGTATCCCGCACATGGTCCGGAATCTCGCCGCTGAGCTCTTGGGATGCAGAGGGACCCCAAACTCACTAACCTCCGTGATGACCAGTCGGCCCACAGTCATCTTCGATTCTCCTCTGCCATCTCACTTTCGTGTCATTGTCGTCTGCGGCGTCGGCGACGGCGGGGAAGATGGTGCCTCTGCAATCTGCGGCGTCGGCGACGGCGGGGAAGATGGTGCCTCTGCCATCTGCGGTGTCGGCGACGGCGGGGAAGATGGTGCCTCTGCCATCTCGCTTACTTGCTATCTATATAATTAGTTTGAGATATATTACTACCCAGGCCAGGGCCGAGGGTTAAGCACACCGATATTGCAAGTCCTTATAGTACTCAATATAGCTTAAGAGTGAGCTTGGATGTTTACATATACAAAGGAGGCAAAAAAAAGTAACATAAACTAATTAGTAGTGCACAGAGGTCCATGAAATGAGCAAGATGGGCAAAAGACCATGGAGCGAACAATTTCAAAAACTTGCAGCTGATGGAAACATTTTTCTATGATTGAATTATCCTATGTAGTATTAAAAAAACATGCTAGGACCTCCATGATTAGTCGGCAGACTAGGACATATATATATAGGGCATGTAATGTACTAACTTGTAGCAACAATTATACACATCAGTGGCGAATCCAGCGCCCCTCAGAGATGATGTAAGATTACAATGTGCTCAAGGGAGTGTTGATTGCTGAATGTGTTGTAGTTAACTAGCTAGTTGTGCTAGTCAATAAAAAGTTGTGATCTAGCATCCGAATATATAGCAGTCTGATGTCTTTATATATAGCAGTCCACTTTCTGCTTAATTATGTGTTCTAGCATCCGAATATATAGCAGTCTGATGTCTTTATATATAGCAGTCCACTTTCTGCTTAATTATGTGTTCTAGCATCTGAATGTGTTGATATAAGCTAGTTGTGTCAGTATTCTATTCTTCTTTTTTTTAGTTTCAGTTTCAGCCAGATTGCAAACTTGTTAAGCAATCTGTTTGAGAGAGTTAGCTAGTATAGATTGTTGATTCAGAGTTTGAGAGAGTTAGCTAGTATATCTGGATTGTTGTAATAGGTGCAGTTTTAGCAAACAAACCAAATTAATTCCAGCAATAATTAATGACATCCCAGCATAATTCAACCAGAGTTTAAATGACCAAAATAACATGAAATCATGAAATTCTACCATGTCATCTAAACACAACAATATGCTTATCATAAATATCAAGAAACACCATAAATCAGCATAGCTCAAATTCTTGATGTTAAAAGGTGCTCTCAGAAGGCTAGATGCAAAGTTCAAAAACCTTGCCATGACAGCCGTTAAGCCTAATATACTTCACAAACTGAATCAATTAACTAAAATTCAGACTATGAGCTCTTATTATAGCTAACTTATCAATTAACTAAAATTCAGACTATGAGCTCTTATTATAGCTAACTAACTGTATGACAATAGAAATTCTTTACAGAATGTATTTAAACTACACTATCTTTCGCCAGCGTAAGCTAAGTAGAGTGCAAGATCACGAAATCAATACTAGTATCGAAAAGCGAGAACAAAGAAGTGCTTCTAGAACAAAAGCAGCACAGGTTCAGTGTTCAGCTTTTGAGGCCTTTTGCCGATACAAAATCAGACAAGTATAACAGATTAGAAGCTAATCAATCCTCTCTGAACAAAATGATCCAAGCTCTTGACTACTACCGAAAGTAATCATAGAAACACACATAGACAGCAGGTAGCTACCTCAATTATAGAGCTCAAAAGATTGAATTAATTATTGAAACAATTATCAGAATATGGCTATGAACATCACAGAGCAAAACCTGAATCACTCATTTCTTTGCAATATCTTCCGAGCTAGTCTCAAATATCAATCTCAATCACGGATCAAAACAACTAGCACAAAGTGTATATATATGCAAAGAGACAGAGCACGTTAAGTCGCAATACTCACAACGGCGATGGCACTCAAAACCACCGAGGTCGGGCGGCGGTGTCGAGGTCGGGGTGCCGAGGTCGGAGCGCCGAGGTCGGGAGCGGCGGCGCGGTCGGGAGCGGTGCCGAGGTCGGGCGGCGTGTCGAGGTCGAGCGGCGGCGGCGAGGTCGGGCGGCGATGTCGAGGCTCGAGGCGGCGTGAACGGAGCCCTAGAGGAGGCAAAGGAGCGCGCGATAAACTCGATGGTGCGGGAGAGGAAGGGACGAGTGAGGAAAACCTAGCGGTTCCCACCTTATAAGAGGCTATCACGAGCGGTTCTTTACTAAAACCGTCTTTGATAAGTAATCATAGACGGCTCTATCTAATAACCGCTCGTGATACGCCCATATCACAGACGGCGGTTTTAAGCGTGCGTGATAAACTCATATCACGCATTTATTTGTGTATTGAACCGCTCGTGATAAACTTTTATCACGATTGCCTATTGGTTTTGTCGGGCTATCACGAGCGGTTATGAAATAGAACCGCTCGAGATAATCTCATATCACAGACGGTTATATAATAGAACCGCTCGTGATAGCTCGCATAATTATCAATTACAATGAACTCGTGACAAGTATATATGAATTACAATGAACATCCACATTCACATCAATATCAAAATATATGAGAGATGACATAACTCGTGACAAGTATATATGAAGACAAGCTCATAACACATTTTACTTCAAAACCAATTGTCTGTTCGATGAACGCCCACATTGACATCAATATCAAAATATATGAGAGATTACAAGTCCATAACACATGATGTTATAGAATAAATTAATTACGATGGATTAAATTCTTAATTAAAATATAGCCCTTCATGATGATCGCGCGCATATAGCTAGCTTCCTCACGGGTTCTTCCTCGAGCCCGATGCCATCTCCGAAAGGAGGCAACTCGTCAAATTGATTGTATTCTTCCTCGCCCACTACATTCTCAACTCCGACAATCCTTCTTTTTCCATGAAGAACTACGTGGCGTTTCTTATTTGTCCGGTCGGTTACATAGAATACTTGAACAACTTGATTAGCCAAGATCACGAATGGTTCGTCTTTGTATCCGACACGCTCAAGGTCCACGGTAGTGACGCCGCATTTGTCAACCTTCACCGTGGGAGATGGACCCAACGGCACCAAATAGGGGATCTTGAAAAGCACGTGTCGAGCTCCATATCTCCTCTATTTGCCCATAGTACGAGCTCCTCACCCCATCAGATCGAATGCATCTATGCGACACCGCTGCTCGGATCAGTGCTCTTCCTATCCCGAATGTCGTATAAAATGTGTACCCATTTATGTCATATCCTTGCCATGTGACAATTGTAAATTGTGGACCTTGTGCCAACCATAGCAATGTATCATCACTTGATGACCTCCCAGTGATTCGCACCTTTAACCATCCGTTGAACCGACGGTTGTGCTCTCTCATGATCCAAACCTCCGACCGGTTTGGATTCTGTTGGCGTACCATGTCTTTGTGCTCGTCGATGTACGGGGATAGTTCGGTCATGTGTTGCAAGACCATGAAATGGGCTTGAGCGTATGTATCCAGATCGGGAGTGATTGATTTCCTTCTGATGGTCCCGATATCATCAAGTCTCCCCTCATGACGAGATAGAGGCACACCTATCGGATCCACCTGAGCCATATAGTCGACGCAGAACTCAATGACCTCTTCCGTTGCATAACCTTCGATGATGTTGCCCTCCGGTCGAGATCGGTTCCGTACGTAGGACTTGAGAATTCCCATGTACCTCTCGAACGGGTACATATAACGTAGGAACACAGGGCCGCATATCTTTATCTCTTTCACAAGGTGAACAATGAGATGGACCATGATATCGAAAAATGACGGAGGGAAATACATCTCAAGATGACATAGAGTCGTCACCACCTCGGCCTGTAGAGCATCTAGTCCTTGGGGATCGATGACCTTCTGGAGCAATTGAGTTGAAGAAATAACACACCTCAAGATTGCTACTCGGACCTTGTTCGGCAAGATACTCCTAATTGCAACAGAAGCATTTGTGTCATCAAGACATGACAATCATGCGACTTCATACCAATTAATTTCAAATCTTGCATAGAAACAAGTTTCTTAATGTTAGCAGAGTAACCAGACGGACTTTCACACCATGCAAGCTCGCACGCTTCATATCTCTCGCCTTGGACAGAGTGTAGCAAGTCGGGGAGGTACGTTCGTCTCCAGACGCCCTCTTGCGGTGCTAACTCGGTCCTTATGTTCATATCGACCAAGTCTCTCCGTGCGTTAACACCATCCTTTGTTTTGCCACTAATGTTCAAGAAGAGACCAACAAGCTATCACATACATTCTTCTCCACATGCATGACGCCGATGCAGCGCGAACTTCTAAGTGCTCCCAATAAGGCAAGTCCCAAAAATTGACCGCTTCTTCGGATGTTCTTCGACGGTTCTTAATTGACGTCCCTTCCCAAGCACAACATCGATATCCTTAACCATATCATAGACATCTTTCCTCTAAAAGCCCTTGAGCTGAACCGTCCTCCTTATTTCTCGCCGAATTGTTTCTTCATCTTCCGTATGGGTGACTCACGGGAAGGAACCTACGGTGACGCTGTATACACGCTTTACGTGAGTTGTTTAGCCATATACTCTCGTAGCATCTAAGCGGTGCGGACAAGCTTTGGCTCCTTTTGTACCAAGCTTGACAGTTACCTGCGGGAAAATCATTGATGGTGCGAGAACAACATGGCGTAAAGTCAAGTTCTCGCTTGTACGCATCCCATACCTGCACCCTTCGTTCCACAAAGTCACAAGATCTTCCAAAGAATGGTGCTAGGTACACATCAATATCATTCCCGTGTTGTTTCGCCCTTGGATAAGTAGTGACATCAAAATGTACTTCCGCTTCATACACACCAAGGAGGAAGGTTGTACATGCATAGATTCACGGCCAGTGCTATGTCGATCGCTCATGTTACCAAAGGATTCATTCCATCTGCACTCAACCCTAACCTTATGTTCCTTGGTTCGCACCGAACTCTTCAAGCTCCGATCGAAGTTTCTCCACTGAGCAGAATCAGCAGGGTGTCTTAGCTTTCCATCTTTCTTACGGTCCTCTGAGTGCCAACGCACCAATCTTGCCTCTTTTGAGTTCGCAAATAAACGCTTCAAATGTGGGATCACAGGCAGATACCACAACATCTTAGCAGGAGGTCCTTGCTTCAACCTAGCAGTATTCTGACACTTGTATCGGGATGCTTTGCACACGGGACATACATGCATGTCTGCATACTCTTTACGGTAGATGATACAATCGTTCGGACATGCATGTATTCTTTCTACTTCCATTCCCAATGGACAAAGAACCTTCTTTGCTTGGTAGGTGGTGTTGGGTAACACGCTTCTCCTAAGAATGTCCGCTAGAGACCTAACAACGCCGTGAAACTCTTATCGGACCAACCATTGCTTGCTTTTAATTTAAGCAGTTCAATCACGGTTGACAACCTTGTATATTCCAGCTTGCAGCCAGGGAATAAAGGTCTCACCGAGTCCTCCATTAAGCGCTCGAATTTACAAAACTCTCTCTCAGTAGTTCTCTTACGCATCGCGTAGCATCCGATCCAGATTGTCATCGTGTGACCTATCCTCATCAAAAGCACAGTCTACATCCGCATATCGCTGACATCCGCATATCGTTGACTTCCTCGGCGATGTCGTTATTACTAACTTCCCGCGCTCTTCACCGTGTTCGTCCAACATGTATACCCTTTTTGAAACCCTTCAATCAAGTGTGCTTCTATCTGCGCGGGTTGGTAAACATCTTCGATTATCGCAATCAATGCATGGACAAGACATAAATTTTATCCCCTTTTTCAACATATCTGCTTTCGCGGCTCTTCTAAAAGCAACCACGCCATTAATGTACTCTTGACTCACACGGTTCACACCATACATCCAGCTGGTCCATCTACGCTACACATGTAACAAAATATATAGTGTCAAATTAGATTAATAAAATCTCTCTCAACCGCTCTCTCTCTCTCTCGTTTCCTTCCCCTCACGTAACTTTAATATTATTCCAACTACCAAATGAAAAATATTATTCTATTCCTTACATCCGGATACAAAAGTTTGCATCGGTTCCTAGAGTTTTGTTTCGAATAGGCGACTTCCACTTGTGAAATCGGTTCCTAGCATCAAATCTAGCCATTCGAACCGCTAATTAAGCACGTAAATTGCGGATGCTCTAAAGGGTAGAGTTTCGGATTTGTTCAAAATAGCTAATAATCGCATTCCTAATAATGGGATTAATTCCTTACTACTTTGTGTGCTTTTTATTATTCCTTAGTGCGATTATAAATCCGCACAATTCCCTCTTCACGTATGGTTACCCGATGCTATGGAAGGACCCACTCCCACTTCGACTCTTATACACGCGATGCTTAACATATTCTACCATATCTCAATTGGGTTATAAAGAATGTTACCCTCGGAGCTCACGACGAAAATACCAAATCGATCTATTCCGATTGTTTGTCTCCCTCCTTTCTCCTCTCCTTCTCCTCCCTTTCTCCTCTCTTTCTCTTCTCCTTCCCTTTCTCCTCTCCTTCTCCCTCCCTTTCTCCTCTCCTTCTCCTCCCCTCTCTCTCTCGTCGTGTGCAGCGGGCTTTATATGGCAAAGGGCTCAAATGGGAAGGGCAGGGGTACTCTGTATTTATAGCGAGATATCACGCAGACGGTTCAAAATATGAATCGTTTAGCATATATCACGACGGTTTATTAATAGAACCGCTCGTGATATGTCACGACAGTGCTCTTTATAAACCGCTCAGGATACGGAGGATTATCACGCATTTATTTATGTACGTAATCGTTTCGTGACATATCCTGCACGCTCTATTAATAAATCGTCGTGATATGGGGATTATCACGCAGCGGTTCATAAATAGAATCGTCAGGATATTTCACGACGGTTATATACATAAACCGTCTGTGATATATGCCTATCACAGACAGTTACTAATAAGAACCGTCTGTGATAGGCCGGCAAAGCAAATGCCGCGCCCAATAGACCCAACATAGACGGATTCAATTTAACCCGTCTGTGATGGGGTGTCTACTATAGCATGTTTTGTAGTAGTGCTCCATGATTGCACCTCAACCTTCGCTTCAGAAGCCCGCCTCATCGATTCCCGTGGAGAAGACACCGAAGGAACAAAAATAGCGTGCCGTCGTATCGGTTCCCAAGTCGTCTCACAGGAAGACGCATAGCGGGCAAGTCGTTCAGGACAAATCGAAATCGAAGGACATTAAGGCGCTTCCGCCTCCTAACCCTAAGAAATACTCTTTCGGAAGTCCGTTGGTGACCACCGCAGTATTAGCCTACGCTGGATTAGGTTGTCAGAGTTTGCATAGCTGGTACTTGCACAAGACCAAAGAGAAAGGGTGCGCTGATGGAATCACTGTCAAATACACGGAGGAGTATTTCCTCCACGAGCCGGCCCCCTTTGTCGTGGGCTTCGACGACTTATTCGACCTATTCAACCTCAAAACCCTCGATGCCTCACTTCTACGATGCTGGACACTGTAAGTGTGTACAATCAAGTTCTACATTCACGTAATACCAATTAATATAACAACTCATTGCTTATGTATAGATACATGATTAAAAATACCCAACGATTGAAAGAACTGGTGGGTTTCCTCAACCCACACATGGTCTCTGAGCAAACCATCTTGGCAGACGCATCCTACGTCAAGAAATACATAACGACAGGATTGCTTGCTCAAAACGACAAGGGCTACATAATGGTGCCCTACAACCAGAAGTAAGTGCTTTACTATTTGCTATACAAATTTTATTTGTACTTTATACGCAGCACGAACTTAGGTTTAATGACTATAGCGACATACATGAGTAGGCACCACTGGGTCCTTTTAGTCATTATACCAAAGAGGAACCAGGTACTATACCTTGATTCCCTAGTAAAAAAAAACCACGACTTCACCCTTGTGCAAGGAGTACTCGACAGGTGTGCTCATTTCCTCCATACATAACTCTATTGTAGTCTTCCTTCGTTTAAAATGGCCGAGGTTAACTTTTTGGAAACATGTAGGTCGTTCATCTCCTATGTTGCCGATGGAGGGCTATACAAGGGAATGAACGCCACACTTAATCACAGGACGCGATTTCCGGTACGTGCTATAACACAATAATTCTATATCATACTTTGTAATAATGCGTCTCGAACTGACTATACCTATATATGTAATTCTATTTTTGCAGTGCCGCCAGCAAAAAGCAGAAGAATGTGCATTCTACGTTTGCCATCATATGCAAAAAATCATGAGTGCTAAGTTGAAGGATCCCGAGGTTGGTCAGTCTCGCAATAATTATTTCCTAATTATAAATTTAAATATATATGCTTACTACTTTACTCTTGCTAGCTATAGGGTTTGAATATAGATTTAGATTCACTCGTTCAGAGAGAGATCTCGGATGTTCGAGGGAGGCTCTGCACCTTCATCATGACGGATATCATTGACGCCGACGGAGAGTTTCACTACTCATCCAACACCGCTGAACGACCTTGAAACAATTGATTCATTAATTGTAATTCACTTTGAATAGTTGTAATTCAATTGTAACTCTAGCGACAATATTTGATACATATTCGTTTGTAATTGATTTTGAGTTATAAATGATCACTTTGAATTGTCAACGATTGATTCATCTGTGATGTATCTATTTTCTGCCTGCTTGTTTTCAGAGGGCATGGCTAGCAATTCCTGAGGCTAGCCGAAAAAAAATTAGTTAGGCTGAATAAACTATCACAGACGGTTTGATTGTTAAACCGTCTGTGATATCCACATATCACAGACGGTTCTAGTTACCAATCGTCTGTGTTAATGGATATCACAGACGGTTGGTAATTAGAACCGCTCGTGATATGTGAATATCACGCACGGTTGGTAATTAGAACCGCTCGTGTTGTGATTTATCACGACGGCGTTTAACCGCTGCGTAATAACCGCTAGTTATCACAGACGTACAAAAACACAGACGGTTCCGAACCGTCTGTGATGACGATTCCGAACCGTCTGTGGTGACGTTTTCTGTAGTAGTGCTTGGTTGTAATGCAATAGCAAACATTTTTCAAATGTATCTATAGTCTCCTATGCAATTCCAACTGGTAACAAAAATAATTTTCTTAATATCCTAATTCAAATCCAAAGGCAGCGATATATAATTGGGATAATTGGCTACAGGACATTGCAATTTGTCACGTAATGCCAATGGACATCCGAAAAACGTGGTTTCGCCAGAAGACACTGTAAAAATATGTAATTTTGCCGTAGGACATCGAAGGCATTATTTTATCATTTTCGGGCTAAAGTGGAGAGAGAATGACGGCGAAAAGTCCATTTTACCCTCATCTTCTTCCTTCGTTCCTATTCCCACTTGTCTTCTCTTCTCTCACCCAAACTAGCTCCTTCCCCAAATCCCCATCCCACCATGCCGCCTCCGCCAGTTGCCTCCCCTCCTTCCCATCCCTATGACGCCGCAGGCCTTCGCCACCCTCATGTCCTCCACTGCGCCGCCATCGCTCTCAATCCCCCTCCCTCCAATCCCTTCTCCACCATGGAGCTCTAGCCATGCCGCACCTGCTTGGCCGCCACCGTTCCGTCTAGCCAAAGCACCTTCTTCCCGGACTAACCGCGTCACGCCGCGTCCCTCACAGCCACCATCAAAACCCCTCAAGACATTTTGGGTCTTAACCACCGGAGTGCCGCACGCCTACCTCCTTCTCCAAGTCCAGCTGCAACCGCCTCCACCATTGCCGCCATTGATTCGAAGAGCCCCAGCTCGATTCCTTCCCCTATGAGTGTCCCATGAACTCCCTCAACCATCCCCGACCACTCATTGGTGCTCTCTTTCTCCGCAGTGCCGCCTCCACATTGACCCGGCCTCGCCGCCGTCGGCACGCGTCGTCGGATCGCCTCGGTGCTTCTCCGACTTCGCCAACCCCTTCGACACGCTCCAGGTACCCGGCCAGTGCTCGTGCTCCTTCCATTCTTCTTCCTTTTCTCCTCCGGCGCCGTCGCCCGTTTCTCCTCCTCGGCTCCGGCCACCACACTTAGTCGCCTGGCCACCACAATCCACCTCCGGCGGTACCACCACCGCCCATAGGACCACCATGCCGCCCCGGTTCCATTTTCCCTAACCCCAGCCATCACCACCGCCCACTCCCTAGCCGGCGACAAGGCATGCCCGAGCCGCTCCAGCCTTGCCCTGTTTCTGCCTATACTCCTCTCTCTGTGTTTGTATGTCTCTGTGCGTGTGGTTGCGCTCGTAGGCCTTGAGGTGTGAGTCCGTGCCGCGCAAGCCGTCGACGGCCATCGGGCGCACCTGCTTGAGAACGTCCTTGGCCTCCAGCACGCGCCTGATGTAATTGTTCATATTTTTGTAAATGTTCAGAAATTGGTGTGGAATTGATGTTTATGTTTGACTGGATGTGGATGATCCATGGAGATATTTGTTCCATTTGAGATGTCAGATGTGTAATTGTTCAGAAATTATAATTGAGTAGAGATGTATAATTTGTTCAGAGATGTTCAGCAAATGCATGTGTTCTAAGTGATGCTTGTGTTGGAAAGTTATTGCTGGAGGCAAGCGAGTGAGGGCACCCGAGTCTTTTTCAAAAAAAAAATTCTCTCCCTTAGGCCTGGAAATGATATAATAATCGTCTTAGTGTCTTATGGTAAAATTACACATTTTTGCGGTGTCTTCTGGCTGTACCACGTTTTTTCAGTGTCCGTTGGCAAATGTGGACAAATTGCAGTGTCCTGTAGCCAATTATCCCTATATAATTTGAGTGCTATCTTGATTTTCAACTACAATGAAGTGGCAATGTTCTTGACATCATTCTCTTCTTAAATTGAGCACATCTAACAAGTAAGCAACAACTCCTTTTGTGATTGAAATCACAAGGTCAAGAAAACAGTTTCCACTGATAAGATTATCCATCACTATGCATAACAATGCTATGGACATTCAAATTATTCACCCATCTTAAACATATTCATAAAAGCACCACACCAACATATAGCTACGCCCTCTTATTGACAGTATCGCTAACAAAACCAAGTGAAAAGTTGATAATAAAGGTTTACCATCACAGTTATCAGCTACTTCTGTAATCAAAATACCAAATCAAGCAAATTGCCAGACAAAGTTTTGCCATGACCCGCAAAAGCACAAGCTACACATACATTTTTCAGTTAATATCATATCATCCATCCGATCTCATGGTACCACTTCCACCAACAAACAAAATCGAAATCAACAAATACAGTGGATTCCATCCTGATCAAGTAAAGGTGAACGAATATGGTAAGTTTAACAGGAAACAAATTAACATCTTTTTGTACAGAGCATGGTCGTGCTGTTATCAGTATAATCCACTTCTGTCTCTATTATTTGTCTATATTTTAAACATAATAGTGACTTTTCAGATATAACATAAATATTGGATTTTTTTTTATATAATCAAGATGGCTACACCATTCTTACTCAAGCTATGCTTTGTTACTATTCAGGACTTGTAAGGGAACCAAAGTATGGCCATCTTAAAGAACTCTACAGAGCTGTTAAGTTATGCGAGTAGGCTTTGGTTTCTATTGATTCGGCCGTAACTTCCCTTGGAAGTATGCAAGAGGTCTGTCTTGATTGCCCTTTCCCCTCAATGAAGTATATATCATATATGGCTTGATGTGTTATTTACATATAATACCTATACTTCAGGCCCATGTCTTCCCATCTCCATCTGGTTGTACAACTTTCCTTGTGAACTACAATTCTAAATCTTATGCAATTAAAAGTTGTATTCAACAATGAGCATTACAGCCTTCCACCTTGGTCAATCAGTATCCTTCCTGATTGCAAAAATGTTGTTTTTAACACTGCAACTGTAAGTTTGACTTGTCCTTATCCTAGTATGGCATGATGTTGCTCTCTGGTTTTTTTTCCCAGTCCACTATATGATGAGTTTGCTTAGCTGGTTCAAACTGTTACCGTCTCTACAGGTTAGTGTTCAAACATCTCAAATGCAAATGTTGGCAGATGGGGGGGCCTCTTCAATGATGTGAGAGGTATGATGAGGAGGTTGATTCATTGGCAGCTGCTCACCACAACTGGTCTACTTGAGCAGCTTAATGTCACGAGAGACACCAATGATTATCTTTGGTACATCACCAGGTAAAACTTTTCTTCGTTTCCTGTTTATGAAAGATCAAGCGACGCGAAGGACCTAAATCTCAATATGCATAAAAGTAATTATTATATCTGAAAATCTTTTATTACCTTTTACAATGTGGATGTAAACTTATCTCAAAGGTTTCTGCAAGGTGGCAACCCTCTATCTCTCTTCGTGCTCCTACATACAACGAGTGTGCCAATGCGCGCACAGGTCTCTTGTAACACTTAATTCCTCTTCAAGAAGCTGGCCATCACCAAACTCTTAGAAGTACAAACGTTGAATGAGAGATAAAAACAAAATCTATTAAATCAATATTTATGATCTGTCTTACCATGAAAGAATCACTACCGGAAACGGCTCCTTTGCCGAGTGCCCGCAAGTTTGCCGAGTGCATTATGTCGGGCACTCGGCAAATATACTTTTTACCGAGTGTATAAAATAAAACACTCGGCGAATAACAGACACTCGGCAAAGGTAGCTCTTTGCCGAGTCTCAAGAGAAGACACTCAGCAAAGACCGTATTTGCCGAGTGTCAAACGCCACCACTCGACAAATGACCGCAGCACTAACGGTGGCGGCCGCCGTTAGTCGCTTGTCGAGTGTGGTTATCCGACACTCGGCAAATCAGATCTTTGCTTGAGTGCTGATCCGATATGGCACTTCGGCAAAGAGCTAACTGCGAGTGTTTCTTGGTGGCACTCGGCAAATTTATTTTATTTTATTTTCTTCCTTGCTCCAAACTTTTTCTCGCCTTTATACGCTTTTGGAACTACATGTTCAAATTTGGCACATTTCTCGATGTGTTTGCTATATTTAGTTAATTTATTTCATTTAATTGAATTTTTGGGATAAGTCAAATTTGAGCGCAAGTCATTCGAATAATGGAAAATGAATGGAAAAATGATATTCATGTTCTTGAGGTTAGAATAATATTGAAATCAGGGCAATGAAAGAAATTTGAACATCTTGTTCATGAAACATGACCACGAACTTGTGGCTAATGTTTTAAATTCTATAAAAACAAGCGAAGTCGAAAATCATGAAATTTGTCAAGATGTCATGATATCATACGTGGAGGTGTGGTAAAAATTTAAAAGGTTTCGCACAAGTTGTAACGACACCGCTTTCAAATCGACCGATCCTTCTCAACTCTATGAATCTTCTTTGGAGATGCTTTGATTTGGAAGCAAAGAAGTGATAACTTGTGCGAAACCTTTTAAATTTTTACCACAGCTCCACGTATGATATCATGACATCTTGACAAATTTCATGATTTTCCGACTTCGCTTGCTTTTTATAGAATTTAAAACAATTCGCCACAAGTTCGTGGTCATGTTTCGTGAACAAGATGTTCAAATTTCCTTTCATTGCGATTTCAATATTATTCTAACCTCAAGAACATGAATATCATTTTTCCATTCATTTTTTTCCATTATTCGAATGACTTGCAGTTCAAATTTGACTTATCCCAAAAAATTCAATTAAATGAAATAAATTAACTAAATATAGCAAACACATCGAGAAATGTGCCAAATTTGAACATGTAGTTCCAGAAACTGTATAAAGGCAGTAGAAAAAGTTTGGAGCAAGGAAGAAAAAAAAATAAAATAAATTTGCCGAGTGCCACCAAGAAACACTCGGCACAGTTAGCTCTTTGCCGAGTGCCATATCGGGGGCACTCGGCAAAGAAAAAGGTTTTTTTTTTAAATATAACAGGCTGGAACTACATGTTCAAATTAGCTCTTTGCCGAGTGCCATATCGGGGGCACTCGGCAAAGAAAAAGGTTTTTTTTTAAATATAACAGGCTGGAACTACATGTTCAAATTAGCTCTTTGCCGAGTGCCATATCGGGGGCACTCGGCAAAGTTAGCTCTTTGCCGAGTGCCAGATCGCGGGCACTCGGCAAAGATCTGATTTATGAGGCATGCACACGGACCCGAACACGCACACTCAACCGCCGCTCCACCGCGCCGCCGCTCCACCGCTGCACCGCGCCGCTGCTCCACCACTCCACCACGCCGCGCCGCGCCCGCCTGTCCGCCGGCCGGAGTAGGAGGAGGAAGAGGAGGCCGGCCGGAGGAGGAGGAGGAGGAGGCCGGCCGGAGGAGGAGGAGGCGGCCGGCCGGAGGACGAGGGGGAGGAGGAGGAGGAGGAGGCCGGCCGGAGGAGGAGGAGGAGGCCCGCCGACGCCCGCCGCCGGCCGGCCTCGCCGGTGCCACGCCCGCCGCGACCGCCCGCGCCCGTCCCGCCGCCGGCAACGAGCGCTCCGGCCCGGCGTCCACTAGGTATGGCCTTCCCTTCCCCTCCCCTCCCTTCTTGTTGTGGAATGGTGGTGGCGGCGGCGGTGGTGGTGGTGGCGGCGGGGTGGTGGTGGCGGTGGTGGTGGTGGCGGCGGCGGCGGTAGTAGGATGAGAAGTTGATATATATGTGGTTGTCGGCCATCGTGTCGTTGGTTTCTTGCAGGTCTTGGAAATCTCACCGTGCAGGGGAGGTGCTGTCGAAATTTTCAATTGATGATGATTGCCTTTTTGCGGAGAAGACACCGCCGAGCCGAGCCGAGTACCCGACCGCCGCACCGCGCCGCCGCCATCGCACCGTCCCGCCACGGCCCCGCTAGCCTGACTCCACCGCCACCCAAGGTAGAACCCCTCTTTTTGTATCATGTTCGTAGATCACGTAACCCAGTTAGGCGTCTCCTGTTCGAAAGAGATACGGTTGGAAATATGCAGATCTTTGCATATCTATAACCGTGTCTGCTTTCAATTGTCCACGTTTTTGGATTAGCCAGCGGATGCGTAGATGGGGTTAGTTTCCATGAGTACGCTCCGATCCGAGACAGTTTCGCATCATCTCCCTGTTGTTCTCCGGATACACACTCTCCCTGCCAGGACGTGTATTTGGAGAGCAGCGGGGAGGTGCTGCCGAAATTTTGTCTCGGATAGGAGTAGAGCATGGAAACTAACCTCATCTACGCATCCTCGGGTAGGATTAGGACCTATCCTCACCTAATAGATGGTTATATTACTCGCTGATATATATGTTAGAGGATGGATGACCGTGAGTGATGTACACGGGCCGCTCAAGTCAGGGTCCGCCCACCGATGAATGGATCGAGAAGACCGATGCTTTCTTGGAACTAGCATTTCCCCAGAGTAAAGGAGCGCGTCCAACTTGGTGTCCCTGCAGAAGATGTGCAAACAGACGTCGACAAACAAGGGAGGTCATGGGGCAACATCTTTGGAAGAATGGATTTACGGCAGACTATACCCGGTGGGTGTACCATGGTGAAGCCGATCGTATGAGAGAGGAGGTCGTGAGACGACGCGTCGAGGATTGTGATGCTGATGCTGGGGTAGGAGACATGTTAGATGACTATCATGAAGCACAGTTCGCTGAAGGACGTAGGGAGGAGGAGATGGAGGCAACCGCAAAGGCGTTCTACGACATGATGTTTGCGCACGAGACCCCTTCACGGCGGACAACGGTTTCTCAACCGGATGCCATTGGGCGCGTAATGGCGTTAAAGTCCCGTAGCTTTGAGTCGAGACGCCGATGGTATGTTGACAGTTATTGGCAGCCTGCTTCCGGAGGGTCACATTCTGCCAAAGAGCATGTACGAGTCACAGAAACTACTTCGTGCACTTAAGATGTCGTATGAGCAGATACATGCTTGTCCGAAGGGGTGCATCCTATTTAGGAAAGAACACGCGGAAGCAAAGTACTGTCCAAAGTGTAAATCCTCTAGGTTCCTGGAGGTAGACTCTGGTGATGGCCAGAAGAGGCAGCTTGGGATCCCCGTGAAAATCCTACGGTACCTTCCGTTCATACCGAGGATCCAACGGCTATACATGACCGAGGAATCCGCGAAACAGATGACATGGCACAAAAATGGCAAACGATACAATCCTGACAAGCTGGTACATCCATCCGATGGTGAAGCATGGACCCGCTTTGATGGCATTCATCATGAGAAAGCTCTAGAGGCTCGTAATGTACGTGTTGCGCTGGCAACAGATGGGTTCAATCCTTATGGAATGCTGGCTGCCCCATACACTTGTTGGCCCGTGTTCGTTATCCCCCTCAATCTCCCCCCCGGCGTCCTCCTTCAACGACAGAACGTATTCTTGTCGTTGATAATTCCTGAACACCCGGGGAATAATATGGGTGTGTTCATGGAGCCTGTGTTTGATGAATTGGTCCGTGCTTGGGAGGAAGGGGTATGGACATACGACCGAGCTACAAAGACGAACTTCAAAATGCATGTTTGGTACCACTACTCCCTGCATGACTTCCCGACGTATGGGTTATTCTGTGCCTGGTGTGTTCACGGGAAGTTCCCATGCCCAGTATGCAAGGCAGCTCTGAAGTTCATTTGGTTGCAGAAGGGTGGCAAGTATTCTTCGTTCGACAAACATCGTCAATTCCTCCCTCTTGACCATGCATTCAGACAAGACATCAAGAACTTTATGAAAGGTGTCGAAGTTACAGACCCTGCACCGCAGATGATGACTGGTGCCGCGGTTCGTGCTCAGATAGAGGCTCTCCAGGTCAACCAAGAAGAAGGTGGTTTTCTGGGATATGGTGAGCAACATATGTGGACTCATAACTCGGGCTTGTTGAGGCTCCCCTATTTTGATGACCTTCTTCTTCCACATAACATTGATGTAATGCACACTGAAAAGAATGTCGCCGAGGCACTTTGGGCAACAATCATGGACATTCCTGATAAGACAAAGGACAACGTTAAGGCTAGAGTGGATCTGGCAACGTTATGCGATAGACCAAAGCAAGAAATGCAGCCTCCTAGAGGCGGCAAGACATGGAGAAGGCCTAAGGCCGAATTCGTCTTGACCAGGCCCCAAAGGAGGGAAGTGCTTGAATGGTTGCAAACGTTAATGTTCCTCGATGAGTATGCAATAATCTGAGGAGGGAGTGAACTTATCTACTCATGCGAGTGAATGGGATGAAGAGTCACGACTACCACATATGGATTGAGCGGCTTCTTCCGGCGATGGTTCGAGGCTATGTCCCTGAGCATGTCTGGCTAGTGCTGGCAGAGTTGAGCTATTTCTTCCGCCAGCTTTGTGCCAAGGAGTTAGCTCGGACCGTGATTGCAGACTTGGAAAGAATGGCACTGTGTTGCTCGTAAGTTGGAGAAGATCTTTCCACCCACTTCTTCAATCCGATGCAAAGATTTGATTTTGCACCTCCGTATGAGGCACGAATGGGGGCCTGCAGATCCGTTGGTGCTATCCAATGGAGAGATGTCTAAAGGTTCTTCAAAGAAATGTAAAAATAAATGCAAAATTGAGGCTTCCATTGCGAGGCATACATTCGGAGGAGGTGTCGACTTTACAACAACATACTATAGTGAGAACCTTCCTAGCGTGCATAATCCACCCCTCGTTACAATGTCATGAAAATGAATCGAACCTCGGCTTTTCCGAGGGCAACTCGGAAGCGCATGTGCATCGACCCCCAAGACCGTGAAACATGAACAGTGGCGCACTATCATGCTATATGTGTTGACCAACCTTGACGAAGTGGAGCCGTACATGCGGTAAGTTCTCAATGAACTTGTTCAATACGTCGTCACTATTCTGCATCCAACCCCCTTGTTTCTCGTTGGTACAGGGAATTTTTTCATCAATTCTGGCTACAATCAAGGGAACCTACCCCGCAGGAATCTGATACCCTTCTTAGACAGGGTGCGGGACATGGAATGCCCGATTTTATTTCTTGGTTCAAACAGAAGGTACCGTCCAATTTACCTCGTACTTAGTTTGACATTCCAAGTTCCTCGTACGTGCGAATAATATAACGATCTATCCTGCTTGAGCTTGCAGGTCAGGGATGCGTCTATGAGTACCGAGTTGAGACAAGTTGCCGATGGCTTTGCCTATAGGGTCAGGTCATTTACCGTTTATGACGTGAATGGATATCGCTTTCACACAACAAGCTACGAGCAGAGTCGGCCCAATCGAAGAACCACAAGTTCCGGAGTTTTTACGCCCGGCCTTGATGGGGTCGAGTATTATGGAACAATTGAAGAAATATACGAACTCAAGTTTCATGGTTGCAAACCTCTTAATCCTATCATATTCAAATGCCATTGGTTTGATCCTGAAGTAACGAGACGGACTCCTAATCTTGGGCTAGTCGAAATTCGACAAGATTCCGTCTTACCAGGAGACGATGTCTATATTGTGGCTCAACAGGCCACGCAGGTTTATTATACGTCATACCCATGCCAAACCAAAGAGCATCTTAAGGGTTGGTATGTTGTGCACAAGGTATCGCCACACGGTAAACTACCTGTCCCAAACAATGAAGATTACAACTTAGACCGAAACACATATGACGGAGAGTTCTTTCAAGAAGAGGGGCTAGAAGGGAGGTTTGAGATAGACTTAACCGAAGCGATCGGAATGGAAGTAGACAATGAAAGGGTTGTTGACGAGGACGCTGGAGATGAGGTGCAAAATGTGAAGGACTTAAGAATGCTTGAGCGATTACATTTAGGCAATGACAATGATGACAACATTGTTCCTTCGGATAGTGTTGATTATTTAGACATGGTTGATAGTGATGATGAGACTTATGATCCAGCTAATCCCGATCATGAAGATTATTTCTAATACATGTAATACTATGTTATTTTGTAATTATGTTTTGTTTATTTTGCATCTCTTTCTAAGTACGTCTTGTTTATCTGTGCTTATTGGTTTACTCTTTTTAATTGCGGTGATTGAACAACGATGGCGGGCAGATGAGGAACATCGCGTCGCTTTACCGACGCCTAAGGCCAGCGCCGCGGTGAGGAGCCGACGGAGAGGAGGAGGAGGAGCACCGCGAGAGGAGCCGTTGCTGCCGCCACGTCGCGTGACGAGGAGGAGCAAAGCCGCAGAGGACGAGGTGGAGGAGGAGGTGCCGCAGAGGACGAGGTGGAGGAGGAGGTTCCGCAGTCGGACGACGAGGTGCCGCTGCAGGAGGGCGACGAGGAGGCGGCGGCAGGGGTTCCACTTCCTCTGCTTCGCCGGGTATCTATTTGCAGGTCCCACGAGCCTCCTCGGCGACCGATACCTCTTCACAGACGCCACGATTCGACCACTGGGTAAAAGTAAGTAACTTTAGATGTTATCACTACTTCATATGATATGTTGAAAATCACAATAGAAACTAATGATTTTTCTTAATCACTTGGGCAGAATTGACAAGAGTGGCTGCAGTGCTCACACACGCCAAGTCAATGGCATCCCGGGCTTCGTGCAGGAACACTTCCACCCGGTTGAGTACGCCGAGTGACGGAGCCGCCTACACGCTTGGCCACTACGTCGCGCAGCACGATCGTCAAGATCGGTGGCGGGGTATTCAACAACAAGGCGGAGCGGTGAAGGCCGAGCGTGGGTAAGTCTTCCTCCCAATACATTGCTCAATACATCGCATTCATTGGACATTCTTGAAATAATGACTAGATACATCGCGCCTATATGCGGGATTTCTTGAGATGCGAGGAGGATTTGAGGACAGGCGGCTTTGGTGGCTAACAAAGTTTGTAAAAACTCGTGAAGGACATGCATTACGAGCGCGCCCGTGCCATCGTAACTTACAACGCGAGCTTCCTTGGAAGGAAGGTCACCAAAGCTGACGCAAGAAGCATGACGCTGACTCGGCAACAGTACCTGGAGGTAAATATAGGACATTAATACTGATTTATTTTGAGATTAAGTAGGCTTAATTTGATCTTCTTATATGCCATATACTTGATGACGTGTAGGCGATTCCGTGGTGGTGCGCCCAAAGATCCCGATCTTTGGGCACAGATGGTGGACAAGTGGTGCGGCCCCGAGTGGGAGGAGACGCACAACGCTTGCCGGGAGCGGTGTTTGATGATGCCAGGTATACCACACCATCAAGGCAGCCTTAGCCTCGACGGATACGCACAAAGATGGGTACGCGAATTCATTTATTTATTCTAACGCTCAATTCTACATGATTTCTAATCATCTTGCTGCTTTTTCGCGATCGTCACACCATGGTGGCCAGCCTTGCTCCCGATTCAAGGCATTTGCTTTGGCCCACAAGGGCAAGGCGACGTCCGACGCCGACTACAACCCGAGGACCCGCCGAGGCGTCTGAAGAAGGCGACCGTCCCACACCGCCTCGGTGAGTACACGCCGATGGCAAGGTCGGTCCATGGGACGAGTACGATCCGAGCACCCGGACCTTGATGGAGAAGTCGTCATGAGGGTGGGAGGAGGCAAGAAGCATGGGCGGATCGGCTTGGCGATGGCGCGCTCGACACGTCCAAGACTCCCACTCTCTCACAGATTCGAGGAAGCAAAGACTCCGAGCGGCCATACGCCTACGGCGGACACCGCACACTACCGGATGGAGGCACTCCAGTTATTCTGCTTTATTAAATCGTTAATTGATTTTTACATACCTTAACTTTGCATTATTTTAACATACCGGTGAAATATTGTAGGCCCAGTGCAAGAAGAGAGGAGGCTACGGAGGAGATGGAGGTGAGGATGGAGGCCGACCGGCAGAGGATGGCGGCCGAGCGGGAGGCCGAGCAATGGAGGTCGGCAGAGATGTTTCAAGACATGCAAAGTCTTGGCGCCGCTTCGGTGTACCTCGCCACTGGCTATTCGCTCCACCTCCACCTCCTCATGCAACTACTCCTGTGAGTATGAATGTTTTAGTTTGTATGTTCATGCTTAGGATCAAACCATAACACTACTTGGAACCTAGTGGAGTATGAACGTTTTAGTCATGTATGGTATATATTTATCTTGTCTCACACATGCAATCTCTTCTCCTTTGTGCAGAATCAATCGGCGGCATCGAATGATGTGCCTCGTCACCTGAGAGTCGCGGGATCGAATCTTGGGCCTCATCACCCCGACGACCGTCATGAACAATTTCTTTGTTATTTGTGGATTACTTGTGGTTTCATTTGTCGCACTCAGCACTTGTGGTTGTGAATGATGGATTACTTGTGAACTTATTGTGATATATTGTGACACATGTGATGTTTGTGATATATATGTGATGTTGGTGATGTTTGTGATATATATGTGATGTTGGTGATGTTTGTGATATAAATGTGATGATTGTTTGGTTGGAAAGTAATAAATAAATAAATTGTGCTGTTTTTGGTCACTTTGCCGAGTGTTGCACTCGGCAAAGGGTGCCTTTGCCGAGTGTCATGACCAAGGCACTCGGCAAAGTAACCAATCCTGGGCACCTGGGAACCTCGTTTGCCGAGTGTCAAAACTTTGCCGAGTGTCATGGTCATAACACTCGGCAACTTTGCCGAGTGTCATGGTCATAACACTCGGCAAAGTTCGCGTCTTTGCCGAGTGTCCTAACGACGACACTCGGCAAAGGACGAGGCTTTGCCGAGTGTCTTCACTTTACACTCGGCAAATCTGCCGTCACCGTTGCCCTCGCCATCACGGCAACTTTTCTTTGCCGAGGGTCGGTGCGGCACTCGGCAAAGGATTTGCCGAGTGCCCGAAAAAAGACACTCGGCAAAGAAGGCTTTGCCGACAGTTTCTTTGGCGAGTGTTGTCTGCCGAGTGTGGCACTCGACAAAGCCTTTGCCGAGTGCATTTGGGCCTTTGCCGAGTGCCTGGGACACTCGGCAAAGCGCCTGATTCCAGTAGTGAATACACGGCTTTATATATCAAAGCAGTTGAGGAAGGTCAAATATCTAACTAGAAGTTCTTACCGGAACTATCAAACTATCAGATTATTTATTTATATTGAAGAACGTAGTAATCGAATGAATCTAATCAATCAATAAATCACTATACAATAGATAAATAATTAGGAGATAATATATTGATACACAATATTTTTATAGTCTTGCTATTTTTAAATCGTCTGAAATTTTCTTAGGTTTAAGTCACTTGTTGGGATCATTGGATTTATGTAGAGATTGATGTGTCATATGATTGGATATTGATCTAATGGCTAAAAAAGGTGACTTATACTTAAAAAAAATTCAGTCATCTTATGAATAGACACTCCCATATTTTTATTAATAGATTGATATCTTTCTAAATACAATGAGATTCTATTTAAATACTAAAACATAAGAAAAGGAGTTTGGGTATTACGACCTTTGAATCAGGTTTCTCAACAATTTCCTTATTTATCTCGGCACACTATCCCTCGTACTATCAACCGACTCCCGTACGCAGCGGACGTGGTGTTGATAACGATGCCTCGGTCATCTGTCGTGTGGGACCCTGAGCAGCGTCGACCGACTCATGATGGTGCGCGGGAATCATGCTCCGACATCCCGGCGATGAAATCCTAAACAAAAGGACATGAAGGCTGCATGGTGGGACCCGCTCCATATGCAGCTGTTTGGAATCTTGCAATCCTCCCTTGTACCCTTACCCGTGTGTATGTAGCCTGGTCATGCATGCATGTACTGCATTGGTTGGGGTCCACCACGTGTAGGTCCATGCACGTAGTTCATCCTTGTGCGCGTAGGTCTTTCTAAATAAATCCTGTTAGCTGGGGTCCACGGGTACATGCAGTCCACCGAAGCTCAATGTATGGCTGAGATGTGGCCCCCACGAACTGACAAGTTGAGGTGTGGTGTCGAGCATCAACACACCCACGTGACGTGTAGATCTCGTGGACTTCGTGTCTTACTGGTCCGATGAAATATAACAAATAATATATTTGTTTTTTAGAAACACTCAGTACAACACATATACGCTCACACACATGTACATCACCACACGCGCGCACTCACACACACGACGTCTACGAAAGAATGGGCGAGCAGAGCTTAACGAAGAAATAACGAAATCACCACTAACGCCTCGTTTGCGACGGACACTGCCTTCAGTGAAAGAAAATCCTCCTAAATAAGACACGAAAGGCTAAACCTGGGATTTGAACCCTGGTAGACTGGGGATACAACCAGCTCTACTAGCCACCCAAACCAGGCTTGGTTCTCAAATAATATATTTGTTTCAACCTTCTGGAGAAGATCTTCACAATGTAATTCATTCTGACATGTAGCGTTTCTTTCTGCTATGCCTTTGGAACGTATATTAACTTTAGGCGTGTACATATCAAATATGGATATGTATATAATAAAATAAAATAGTAGATATATTTCTTTAAACATAATTAATATAAACATAATGATATTATAGTTCACCTGAAAATATTTAATTCGGCTTAGTAATTATTTTCAACCAAATAATATATTTAACCGAAAAGTGCTAAGCATGGTTGTGTTCGTATCATCCTCCTCTTAACTTCAAGAAAAGCCGTCCCCGGTTTTTGGTAATTAGAAAATGTGGTAGATAAAAAAAAAAACGTATATACATGGTATATGTATTTATAATCGATTGTTTTAGTGTTCCACGCACAATGTATTTAGCATAATAGCCACAAGACATATACAGTGTACATGTTAAACAATCACTTGTATATCTCAATTTATCCACATCATTCCTCGTCACATCAAGAAAAGTTGTCCTCAACTTTTGTAAGCCTGCATACAAGTTAGTAATGGACAACACCATATTTCATTAGTGTCTTTCATGTTTGAACTGCACTACTCTGATTTCTTATATGTGTAAGAGTCGAAGAAATAGACAACATATTTCATTCTAAACAATAAACACTATCATTTAAACTCGTCTCAAAATAATTATGACATCGCACAAAAGATGATTTGTCTAAAACATGCATTTTCAATTCAGCAAACTTATCACAGGTTGCATATATATTCGATAAACACAAAACTTATTGGCTATATTGTAATCTCTAATAAAATTGAATTTATAAATGTAAGCGTAGGTACTAACTAGTGATTGTAAACATGCAAGTTCAGAAACTTGCTCAATCACACTAGATAACTATATATGGTTATCAAACATGATATAACACAAAGAATTATCAAGGGATATTCTAATTAGAACTTCTTTACGAGTAATCAATTCCACGTTATGCAAATTAAGCATATCAAATTCAGAACATGGAATTTCCAATTGAACAAAAAAGTTCTCACAATGACTAACCTTTGCTTGATGAACTAACAAATCAACACCAATGTTGTTACCATTGTCGATCTCCTCAGTTGATGTAAGTGCTGTAGGTAGCGTATCATCATCTTCAAGTGCGTACTTGTGTAGCCTACCCTTATCCCAATATGTGTATGGGAGGGAGAGACCTTGCATATGTACTTACATAAGCACAAGCGCCATTGACTTGCTCAAGTCGTCATGACACATATAATTATGATGTATAACACACAAGAGAGCAATTAAATGCGAGTAAGTCAATATGAATAATTAATTAATGAGCAACAATTTGATTACTAACTAATAAATTATTTACAAGTAATGAAATAATTATGATTAATTAGTTACCACTAACTACTAGTCATTATGTACCAACAAATTAAATATGGTCACGTAAATTCGACCAGCTATTTTGCACAATAGGAGGATTAGCACTACTCAACTACGTGAAATTTAATTACGAAATATTAATTACAACTAATTAACTACGAGTATTTAATTACGACTGCTTAATTACCACTTACAAACCGGCTCAATTACCACTAACTAACTACGACTAATAAATTACTGCTAATTAACTACGACTGAAATTATTATAACTAAAATATATGAAATAATTTTACCTTGCCTTGATATTGACCTCATGGTACTTATACGGTCCTAACCACGGCTCCAAACACTATTGCCTCCACAGCGTATTCCAAAGAAAGTTTTAGTTCAATTCTCTTTGCTCTCAACGACGAGCGCGAGAACAAGAACGAATCCAAGAGTGAGAGCGAGAGTGAGCGCAGCGCCGGTTTTTATAGGCTCGCAAAGGAGTTAAACACATGGTAGCGTGATAAACACTACATGAGATGGGGAGAAAATGGTGTTGAAAGCAACCGAAAAGAGAGCACAAGCGGATGAGTTAGTGGCGCGTTCGGGCTGGAGAGGAGCGGTGCTGTCCATGTGGCGCGTCATTGCGTTGCCGGTCCGGAAGCAGAGGTAGCCATGGGTGCTTGTCCGCGTTAATACGAGATGGAGGAGGGGCTAGATGGCTTGTCCGAGCAAGGGAGGATGGACGAGGCCATGAGGTGGCGGCTCAGTCCCTCCCTGGGACGGACAAGGCGGTGACGTGGCGGCTCCATCCCTCCGTGGGACGGACGAGGCGGCGACGTTCGTGGGTGGTGCGGACGAGGCCACGTGGCAGTCGTCCGTGCCACCCACGAACAGTGTCGAGCACCACTTTTGCAAAAACGGCGGCGAGGGCGCCGTTTTTGCTAATAATGCTCCAAACGGTGCTATTTCGGCAAAAAAAATATCTATTTTGATCCCAACTTGTGTTCTATGTTCGAAATATACCCTTAAAGTCACGGACCACCTCCATCTCTATGTTTGCATGTATTGCAGGGATAGTGTGAAAAACCGAACCGGCTAGTGAACCGCTCACATGATCGGTTCACAGTTTACCGGTGCAACTGTTGATTTTTTGGACCGTGGTTCAATAGTAATATTATTTTAATATTTACCGGTAGAATTAATTAGAAAATCAATGGATCAGTGTTATCTATAAGACAAATAACCTAATAAAGATGTCTATGCCCGCTTAGACTAACAACGAATGTAGTCCAAGTAGCTCACTCCGAAGCAAGATGTCGTCAGTTCGAATCCTAACGTCACAATGATTTTTTTAAAAATAATTTTCATCCATTTCCTTTTCAAATGATCCAAAGAGCAAACTAAATTGGGCGAGCTCCGGTCCCAGTTTTTTCCGATCAGACCGCCGATTCGGTTTTTTTGTACTACGATTATGATTGCAGGTGAATCCTCAGGCTGAAATCTCCTTGCCGTTTTCTGCACGGTCCTAGGGGTGCGATATAAGCAGTTCTCGATCTCACATGCTCTTGTCTCTGCCCAATCAGGGTCGGATGAAGACGAGAGTTGGAACGCGGGGAACATCTCCCTACAGTTTCACGATGCTTCTCAACATGCTCCTCACTTGATTTTTATTCGTACGGTTAGGAGATGGAAAGGGCACATGATACGAATACCATCCGTTCCCTTTCTTTCTGCGCTGGTGGGCTCCACAAGGTGTAGGGAACTCATGGGAGCACGAGTAATAAGGCTAATTTCTTCGTTAATTATCGTAGGAGAGACGAATCAAACACTACTACAGCAGAGCACTGTAGGGGCGGCTGGTGAGCCTCTGTAGAGGCGGCTCGGCCAGCCGCCCCTACCCAACCGTCGCTACAAATCAGAGATTTGTAGAGGCGATTCAACCGCCTACAAATCTTATTTGTAGAGGCGGTTGGTGTCTAGAGCCGCTCCTACAAATCGTTTTGTAGAGGCGGCCGATTACAAGCCGCCTCTACAAATTAGATTTGTAAGGCGGCTTAGATGACCAACCGCCTCTGTAATTTTCTCTGTGGAGGCGCTTGCAACTACACCGCCCCTACAACTGCTTTTCCATAAAAAAATTTCAAATTCTCAAACCACGGTATATATATCAAACCATGCATGATATATATATATATAATTGAAGACATGATATTAACAAGTTCAACGAGACATTATATTCACATCCGCGCAACATCATGTTTATAATTTATCATTAGAAACACTTGTAGCATAAAGTGCGATAACATTACATACACATTGTTCTCAATGTCCTAAATGCATTCCTTCCCACTCACGAAGGAACTCGTACTCAGGGCGACGTCCTAGCATAGACGTGTCGTCATGGTATGTACCTCTGACGTGTATAATAGCATCCATTATGAAGTTGCAAATGTCCCCGACGAGCTCCGGAGGCTATCATCGTTGAGTGGTTTTCTACAAATTCCTATCTCATCTTTCCACTACAAGACAATTTTAAGTTTAGTATTTCATAACATATGCGTGTGTTATACGACGAGTGAATTAGTTATAACATACCATAAAGGGTGTCTCTGTAAGCACCGGTGACACTCATGTAAGTGCATACGTAATATCCACGATGCAAACTCCCGACTTCGCTTGTGCACCGTGAGTTTCGCATATAAAAACGTCAATGCTTGTGGCGGCAACGTAATGTAAGTACTAAAGTAAGTTGCACTTACCGCCATCTTGTTTTGACATATAGGTCACCCTTCCTCTCGGACCATGCACCCTTTGAGTTTGTTGACGTAGTACACATGACGCTCTGCTCGAATGAATTTAACAAAAGCAAGTTAGTTAGTATTAAAAGTCAAAAGCGATGAGGATGGTTGATAAGTATACGTCTTAATAATGCTTATGAAATCTTTGTAAAGCGACTCGTCATAATCAAGTGGATCCATGACCCACGTCATGCCTAGCTTGAGGTCGATACTACACAAATCCAATGCTTGTCGCATGAATTTAATCATAGGAATAGATAAGCTCGTTTGCATCGAACAAAATAATATGGCTCATTAAAGATTGAAGGATATAGTTAAACTTACTTGAAGTTGTAGGGTAGAAATATATAGGATTTGTCTTGCATTCGAGAAAGCTCTCAAATATACGCCGCAACCTTACAAAGACTCTTCCTAATTTTTCATTCCGTATTTTATCTTTCTCCTCAACGGTCTCTCCACGGGCCACTCCTTGTGGTCCAGTCCCCACTTGTTGGGAAATTAAACATCGTCTGGGCTATTAATTGAGGGTCCAAGTACCCTGCTTGGTCTTTGCTAGGAAGTTTACTTGAAATGTGCACTTGCATTCTACAAATCATAGCGCGGGTTAGTTAGTTATAACAAAATCTAAAGATTACAATCATATCAATGCAATAGGAGTAGGACTTACAGGCACCACACGCGAATGAGATTGGTTTCCATTTCCCCGACACGTCCTCCGCCATCATTGCCACCAGCTTCGTCGTTATGACCACCACTACCTTCTTCTTCACGGTCTATTTCTGCATCATATTCAGCTACATATTGGTCCATGCAATCTAGGTAATCGTCGTCGTCTTCTTCTGGATCAACGTTGTTAATAACCGTTTCACCATGATGATTCCAAACTGTGTAGTCTTTAACAAATCCTCGCATAATCAAGTGTGATCTAATGATAGTCACATCTTTCCATGCGAGATAGTTCTTGCAATCGCTACACGGACAAAGAATTTCACCACTATTATTGCTCGACATTGCATGGCTCTCTGCGGCTTGAAGAAATTTATCCACTTCATCACGGAAACTTGGCTCCCACCTTTGTTTACCATACATCCAAGAGTTCTGTCGTCCATCTTTATTTCAATATAGAAAACAAAGATAAGAATTAATAGGACTAATTAATACTTCACAAATTAATTATTACTTCAAAAAAATATACATAGAAATTTTATGGAAGGATATTCTAAATTCGATTAATAATTCTAAATGTATGGTGCAATGTAAATAGCAATTGTAAATATATTCCACTAAATTAATAACAATGTAATTAGTAAAAAAAAAAACCCTAATTCTAGGTATCTAGATCTAGATGTAGCTCAAACATCCATAAAACTAATTAATAGTCTACTAAAATCAAGGAAGAATGACTAAATAAGGGTATGGCATTATTCCCATAACTAATTTAGCCTAGCATATTCAAAATTTTAGCCTCATTTGCTCCATAAATTACTCAAACACCATAGAAGAGAGAGAAAATCAAAACTCTAATTAAGCAATAATCCACCATTAAAACTTCAAAAAGATGTATGGAAAATCATTTTCTTACCTCCAACAACCTCTCCACCAAAGGAATTTAACTCAAAACCTTCCCCTCAAAATAGCAATTTTGGGAGGTGCCCAAGGCCTCCTTCCTTCCTCTCTCGGGTTGCACTGTGCAGCTCGAGGAGGAAGAAGGGATCTGCTATATATGCTGGTCGATTTGTAGGGGCGGCTGGTTATCCAGCCGCCCCTACAAATGAACCAGTAGGGGCGGCTGGATAAACCAGCCGCCTCTACAAATCAAACAGTAGGGACGGCTGGTATTTCCAGCCGCCCCTACAAATCTAACCATTTGTAGGGGCGGTTGGTGATACCACCATCCTCTCTTGAACCATTTGTAGAGCGGTTGGTATAGCTGGCCGAGCTCACCATCAGAGGGGCGCTTGGTAAGTGAGCCGCCTCTACTGTGAAAAAGGTGGTGTTGCTACAAATCATTTTTGTAGTAGTGAAAGTAATTTAAGTATATATAAGTAGAGTATATATGGGTTCGTCTATACAAGATTGCATTGTTTTCTCAGCCCAAAATAGTCAAATTTTAGTTCATTTACAACTTCGTTATACATAAATTACAGTAATTTATTACAGTAATTTGTATTCTTGATCACTGTAATTATTCTCGAAAGTCTTAATAACTCATATTTCCATCACATGATTCAAAATCTAACATATATTTTGAGAGATTGAACAAAAATAAAGATACAAAATGAAATTCTATATCAACAAAATACAGCAATGTAGTGAGCTCATTATGTTCCGAAAAAGAAATCGTAATAAATTTGGACTCAATTGATCAGATAAGAAGAAGTGCAAATTTCAAAGTATATTGGACGGATAAAAATTCGACTATTTTGACAAAAAAAAAACAGTCAAATGTTGTTTACCAAAACCGTAATTTAAATCTAAGCCAAATCATGCTCTAAACCAGCTAAGACCTCTCCCGTTCTCTATATAGAGCTTGCAAGGTGAGTTGAGTGCCATGCAAACGGAAACCATAGCATTGTAAGTTTAATAGTCGACGAATCAAACAGAGTTGTCCGTGAGGTGTGAGAAGAATCAGATGGACGAATCCATTAGGGTCGAGGAGGAGGGTAGTTCTAGTGTGGTAGAGATGACCGAGCTGCAGAAGGAGATGGAGCGATGGAACGAGACCTCCATTTACCGGGTGCCGGCGCACATCAAGCTCAAGGACATGAAGTACAGCAGTGCCTACCGGCCGCAGTTGGTGTCGTTGGGTCCTTTCCACCACGGCGACACAGCCCTGTTGCCCATGGAGGAGCACAAGCGCCGGGCGTTGCTGCACCTGGTTAAGCGGACCGGTAAGCCGAAGGGCGAGTTCGTCGCGGCCGTCAAGGAGGCGGCGGACCAGCTGGAGGCAGCATACGGCCAGGACCTAGATCAGGAGTGGCGAGGAGATAATGGCAGAGAGCGCTTCGTGGACATGATGGTCACGGACGGCTGCTTCTTGCTAGAGGCGATGTTGATGATTGAATGGCAAGGGAGAGTACCGGCGGATTACGCACCCAACGACCCCGTCTTCAGCAAGCACGGCTACCTATATTTGAAGAATGTTATCCTTGCCGATATGTTCGTGATGGAGAACCAGCTGCCTATGCTCCTCCTCGAGAAGCTTGCATTACATCTTCGGCGTGATGAGACACTTCCGGTACGTACTTAATGAGTACAGATTCGTGCATTTCCCTTCGTTCCTAGGCCCAATTCCTCTCTTTTTTGCAGAAATTAAGCTAGGTTGGCTGGCCTGTGCAGTTTGACCAAACACAGTACATAGGTTTCTTATATTTAAAACTGAAATTTGACTTAAAGCATATTTTAGTGAGATTTGTATTGTTTAGGATTCTTTGTTATCTTCTAATTATCCTTTTCTTCAAGATCTTATCCTTCGATTTTTCCCTTCAAAATTCAAAATTGATACATCAATGTTTGCAATACAAAAATCAGAGTATTGTTTTGAAAGTACTAATTCTGACTTAAAAAATTGCAAGTAATTATTCTATGAGAGTTGTATTTGAGGTTTGCCAATCGATTACAACCTCAATTCCACTAAAAAAACTGAATGGCATTGCCTTGTATACTCTCCCCATTCTCGAATACATGTCATTCTAGTTTTCAAATTTTGTTTCTAAATACATGTCAATCTATAATTTCGAGGCAAGTTTTTACTATTTTTTTTCTTTGTATACCCCTCTCATTCATTATTCTCAAGGTCATTTACTACTATAGACCGGAGTAACACATACACACTATCCAAGTCAATAAGTGAGCTAATCAAGGAGGATATATAATATGGTCTTTTGTATACATGTATTGGTTGTAGTACAAAAACATAGAATGGATCTGTTGAGGAACAAACGCAGTAGTTTTTTTTTGTCCCCGACAAGTCGCAGTATTAGAAGCTCAATCAATGCAATACAAACCAACTCAATTTTCTCACTAGAGTATAATGAGATGTGCAAGAGAGCAGGACACTTGTTAATGCTCAAAGAAGCTCAATAGGTGTGACAACTGTAGAAAAGAATAATTCCATTTACCCCCTTAATTCTAGCTCGAGTCCAGAAATTAACCTCCAATTCTAAAACTACGTATTTGGTACCCTCAAACTCTCGAACCAGGTGCAAAACACGAATGTCCTAAAACCATAGTGTTTTTTATGACATGACATATATGTTGAATGATTTGGTGATGTCTCTGTGTCGTCCAAGTGGATAGAAATTGCCGAGTCATATAATGAAAAAAAAAGGGAAAAACAATTCTCTTCACTCTCTCTCCTCAAACCAGCTCTCTCCTCAAACCATCTCTCTCATTCCCTTTCGTCCTCTTGCTCACTCAGGCTATTTCGCTCCGAATCCGATGACCTGTCGCGCCAGCAGTTGTCGGCGGACAAATCCAACCCCTTCGCACCTTCCTCCGCCTCTGAGTCTTTGATGCATGGTAGTTCTCTAGCTTCTTGCGACTAGCCCGGACAGGCTTTAGCAGGAAAAGAAGAAAGGAAAGAGGAGGAAACAGGCCATCATGCTTGGTAGTAGAGGAGAGGCAGCATGTGACGGATCGTCGGAACTTCGGTGGCTGTTCCTCCACCAAAGCAGATGCATGGAATCGAGACTTGGGAATCGCAACCACGTGCTTGCACTGTGATATGCATTACCGATGCAATCAAGAAAGACGTGATTGGCAGAAAAAAAAATGCAAAGAAGGAAAACTCGGGTGGAATTGGGAATCCAAAACCAATTGGTCATCAATTGAACTTTTTAGCCTTTCTAATTTGGGGAAAAGGCCAGTTGTGTTGTGGTTGGTGTCATTGGGATAGCAGCGGAACAGGATTTATACCCTGTGGTCAATTATAACTAAGTAATTTGAAGTGGTGTTATTTCTTTAAAAATTCACGGACTAATACATAAATATGTAAAAGATTTAGTTTTGTTTGCAAAAATCTGTGGGGTCAGTTGACCTACAGGTTACACATGGATCCACCACTGATTGGGGACAGCTGTCGCTGGCCGCGAGTAGGTTGATCGAGTTGCCGAGAAGCTACGCACAGTCATCTCGCATGGCAGCAATGGGTGAAAGCGGCGATGGGCAGAGGTGGAAGGCGTAGCCACTAGAGAGTCAAGATCGGGCTCACCAACATCGGAGTGGGAGGAGAGAAGTGTGGGGCCTAGCCTCGAAGCTGCAGTAGGGAGAGAGACGAGGGGAGGGGTAAGAAGTCCGAGTGTGAATGTGGGTCATGGCCATTTATTTTATATTTTTGTCTGAACTGAACTTTGCTGACTAGGCGATACCTATCCACTTGGACGTCGTATCAGTGGAACATGTATATCTGGATGCCATATCACCCAAAACCTGCTTGGTTCAAGGTAAGGGTTGATTAATGGACTTGGACAAGAGTTGGAGGGTTAAAAATAAGGGGAAAAAAATCCATTTTCCAACCCTCAACTATCTCCTGGGTCCGACGGCATGACGAGGTTCAGACAGGGAATGACGAAACTGATTGAGGAAAACATTTCCCTAAAGCCTAGAACACGCTGTGACACGGGTGGTTTGGGAAGGAGAAAGCCGGAACGGCGAGGCGAACACGACAACCAGCGTGGCACGATGCGACGCCGTGAGCTTGGCTTGGCCTAGGAAGAGAAGATGATGGGGAATGGAAGAAAGCGCAGTCTGCGCGGTGGGTGAGGCGACAACGGCGTTGTGGCCACTTCAACTTCCCCAAGTCTAGTCGCCATAAGGTGTGTGCTCTCACCCTCCTCTGTTCTCCCTTCTGCTCTGCCTCCATTAACTCTCTCTCTCTCTCTCTCTCTCTCTCTCTCTCTCTCTCTTTGACCAGTGGGCCCTAGGCCATGCGCGGTGGAGGCATAGAGATGGAGGCAGGAGGAAGTGGTGGTGGTCGGCAAGGAGATGGAGCGAGACAGGGAGGGAGGGGGGAGGTGGTGGTGGTCGGCTTGAGACAGAGAAAGGAGAGAGAGACAAAAAGGAGGAAGAAGGGAGAGGGAGGACTGATATGTAGGCCCCACCCTACTCAGCGAAAACCACTGCTATGTCAACAAAAACTGTAACAACCTAAACTTAGGATTGTGTTTCAAATGTATAAAAGTATGAGTTTTTTTAAAACTTTTGTAATATATTTTGAGTATGCATATGGTTTTCAAAAGATTGTGCTCAATTTTAGCTTGTGTAAATTTTCAAATCCTTGTTCAAAAGGAACTTTAGCTAAAGTTTCTATTAAAAATAGTGTTCATGCTTGTAAAGACCCTTGGGAAATATTTAATTCAAATACTATAATAGTTATTTGGAATTAATATAAATTTTCCCAAAATTTTGGAAGTTAATTTGACCTTACCAAAATTCAAATCAAGTCTCTAATGCAGATTTGAAAAGGATTTTATTCTAGCCAAATGAAGTTTTAACAGTGGCTGAAATAAATTTTTCTAAGTCTTCGTTGAACTTGAGAACACTCACAAAAATTTTCAGAATTTTATTTCTATTTAAAAAGGCTAGGTCTAACTTGCCTTGTTCTGGTCAATTCGAAATCCCATTTAAATCCTAGATCTTAGCCCAAGCTCTTGTGGGCCGTCCGATTCAAATCCAAGCCAATCGGACCGTTTGTTCTAACCGGACACGAGTCCAACGGCACCGCTTTACCTCAGTCTCTGGCGGGCGGCCCCACCTGTCAGCCTTGTAGTTCCTCGCGCCGCCTCACCCAAGCAGCGCTGGAGCTCGCGCTCACGTGCCACGCAGCGCCTCCTCGCCACCTCATGCAGGCGTGTCCGGCTGTGAAGCATCGCCAGGACTCCACGAGCCTTCCAGGCCAACCCTTATCCTTCCTCTCGCACCTTCTCGCCGCTACGACCAGTTTTTCATTTCGGCCGAGGAAGAAGTCGAGTAGAGCGCCACCACCTCAGTACCGCCCTCAAGCCAGAGACCTCATCTTCGGGTTTCTCTCTGTTCGCTGCCTCCTTTTTGGCCGGTTCCAGCACTTGGCGTGCACTGAATAGCCGGGAGCCACATCTTCGTCTTCGTGGCCGGTGGTCAAGGCCGAAAAGCTCGCAGCCGTTACGGTGAGCTATTCTCCTCGTAGACTTGTCCTTCGTGATCGCATAAACTCACTAAGTCTTTCGGCCAAATTAATTTGGATTCGAGGCTTTACCGAGGTCGTACGACCACTTCTTCTCCGAGCTCGGTGGGCCACCACCGCTTCGATTCCAACCGTCTCCAACCTCTATCGGCAAACGTTATAGGGTGCTTGCTCTGTGCTCCTGGGGCCAAGCCTATCCCGAGGCGTATCTTCCCGAGGTCTCTAGAAGCCCGTAGCGCCTTCTCCTTGAGCACCGGTCCTTCAGCTCCGCCTCCGGTCGTCGCCAGCTCGCCGTCGGCCTCCTCAAGGACCCGTGTCACCGTCATCGGCTTCGCGAGGTTCGTGCGCACCTGTGCGAGTTGATCTCGAGTCCGGAGGACCCCTGCTTCACCAGCTCGCACGCGGGAACGCCGGTAAGTCGCCAGCTAGTTTAGGGTTAAGCCTTGTTTAGTGTTAATCAATTCTTTTAGTGTATAGCTGACTAGTAGGTCCCATTTTTTAAATACAATTAGAAAACCTAATTGAAAAAACGTTTGAATCCTTAAGTTAGTGACTTGTGGGCCACTCGGCCGGTTAAGTGGAGGTGTAATTTTCAGAAATATGTTTCTTAGTGAAGAAAATGTATTTCTCATGCGTATAGTTTGAGTTTACGTTTTATTAATCTGAAAACGTCTTTCTGAAGTACGCCTTCGGCGTCATCTCAGCTGAGGCTGGGTCAAAGCTCGACCCAGTCAACGCCACGATGGGTCCCACCTGTCGGTTGCAGTGGTGAGCTGAGCACCAGTGTAAAAAGTATTAAAAGCTTTGAAAATTTCTGAAATGAATTATTATCGCACTGAAAAGTCTAATAACTTGGAAAATTCATAACTAATTCAGATTTGCTCCAAAATGAGTGAAACCAATTTTGTTAGTTTTTATTTTTAATGTACTTTTAAATGGAATAGATCTCAAATATGATTCTGTTCCAAAAAATTTTGGGTAGTTAAAAGGAATTGTTTTTACATTAGAAAATGGAATAAAATTTCAAAAATTCGTAAGTATTTCGTCTTAACTCCAAATTAGGTGAAATTATTTTTTTTATTTTTTGATTTTTAGTGTACTTTAACTGGGTATAAGTTTGAAATATGGTTCTGTTTCAGAAAACTTTGATAAATGGTTTAATTGTACACTTATGCCTTTAACCTTGTAAAATTCTTAGAAAATTCATGTGAACTCCTTTTGGACTAAAATTTGTACCTAATTTTTTTTTCTGAAATAATGATATTCCTACTGTGTTGTCTCATGAATTTTGAATGCAATTGAATTTTTTGTTATTTTGGATGTTATTCGTTCTTATTTGTTCTTCTCGATCAATCGATAGATTTCGACGAAGCAGGTACTTACGAGAGTGATTATCAGCATGTTGAGTGAGATTATCAGAATATTGAGCAAGGCGGTTATCAGCATAATGAGCCTTATCAGAATACTGAGCAAAGCGAGTCAACACTTTGACCATGTTGATCCTATTATATTCAAAACTATTATCTTGTTTGCAACTATATTTATGCATGCTTTATTTGTCATGTTATGTTTGCGATTAGAGGTAGTTAATCCTATTATTTGAATTTTCTAAAATTGTTCATCCCCTGCCACTAGCCTAAGTTATTAATTTTACTGGTGAATTAGAGCCCGACAGATGTTATATGGTCTACTTATGTTTATCCGATGTCATGCTTAGCAATACTTAGCTTCTGGTAGATTGGGCGGTTGTCGACTTTGTCGATAACCTTGATCATATAAATCATTTTTATTATGTTATGTCTAGCACTCTGTGCTGTCATATTTGGGAAAACTGAAAATAAAAATAAAATGATTTGGACTTGGGCAAATGGTATGAATGGTGTGGTTATCGGGTGTACTGGTTTGTGCCTAAGTCAATAAAGGACTGAACATCTTGGGCCATTGATCCAACATTATTGTGCGCATCCACATGAGGGACATATGAGACCCCTTTTGACTCAGTACTTTGGTGTGTGTTAGCTCTGAGTCATAGGAGGTGTGTGTGTGTTGTGTTGGAAAAGAAAATGTGTTTATATGTGTTGGGTGTGCGGGAGTAGAATCCTGTCTAGGTTCTCCACACCGAGGGGCATTGTAGTTGTCCAGGGGCTTTACCCCTATAGGGTAGTTGACTTTCGGCTTTACAATGAGTCCAACATAACGTATGGGGGTTTCCATCTTCATACGGGCGGTTCGTAGTTAATGCATAATATTGGAAAAAGTCTCGTAGTGTAACACCCCAGCCCAACATGAGCCCAGAATGTTACTAAACTGACATTCTAACCGAATAAAACTAAGATTTTTCTCTAAAATTCGGCAGAACCTCTTTTGTATGGGTGACCATACCGGAGGGTCTAACAGTCTAATAAATCATCAATCAACAATTCCAATCATCCAATTTAAACTAATCATCACAGGTCATCCAAAGCATACTGAACATCTAAAGCATAATTCAAAGAGCATCCATAAGCATTAATGAATCATCCACCACGAAGGATGGTCACAAAGAGAAACCTTAGTAATTATGAAGATTATGAAATGTAGATAATTGATCTAATTATTTGTTGTGGTTTGTGTATTCGTGTTGTGCATCATGTCTACCCCTTCCCATGCATGTCGCTGCCTCAAGAGGTACCTAGAAAACACAACACAGCAAGAGTGAGTCCACGACTCAGCAAAGTGCAATAGAACAATATGAACAATACTGAAAAATAGCATAACAATCACAGAATAGAATACGAATGTAGAATGGATGAATAAGAACATAACCGTCACATTATAGAATATGCGTAGAAATACGGAAATCACATGAATGAGTGAAATGCATGAACTCCACTTCTGCTTATACCGGTATAGCTAGTGACACACCCGTCGGTGTTCACTCAAGCCCGTATTTATCGAAATACGGGGATCCAAGATACCGTATGAAGAACGTTTCATACGGGTGTCCAAACTGCCCACATTGGAATGGTGGGACTCACATGCCCATACTGGAATTGATGGGACTTTAAACTCCACTCCCGTGGAGCTCCACTCCCGTGGACGGAACATGAACATGGATGCAACTATAGACTCCACTCACATGGAGTTCCACTCCCGTGGACGGAACTTGAACATGGATGCATGAATGTACTTATGAATAAAGAAAGTCATCATCTCATTAAACATGGAATAACGAACGTGAAAAGAACATGAAGCATGGATAATATACGTAGAAAGAACAAGAATCATTCAAAGCTATCCATAGATCATAGATTGTAATCATAGCAGGGACGACAAGCATTCAACAATCAACCGCAATAGGAACCACAAGATACATTGCCCATATTGGGATGATGGGACTTCGCAACCCACCCCCGTGGGTGAACATGAAAGAAGGAACGAATGGACATATTGAACGTAAACATATCATCGAAGAATCATGGTATATCATTTATGATGGGAAACAAGTAATACCGGAATTACCCATGCATAAACATTAATAAAATGGAACAAACAACAAAAAGACAATTTAGTACTACTTGCACTTGCCTTAACCGTGAGACAGAAGACAAAAGGCAGAACGCTCTAGCATCGGGGTTCACCACCACCTGGTAACCAAGAATGATACTAAGCATCAAACGAACATGCTTTAACTCGATACCAGCCCTTAATTGCATAGAATAACAAGGATACGCACATCCACAAGTGGACGCTATCTTCTACTTATGTTGTGTCGGGTATCTTATGTAAAATTATTACTGATTATGACTATATTTTGGTTAATAACACTAGCAATTGTGTTCACTTGGTCCAAACAAGCCAAAATATGTGTGAGAGCATAACTTTGTCCAGAAAGCAACTCTAACATCCATACTTTCAATGGATCAATCGCACACCAATAATAGGCATACAAAAGTTGGAGAAACTACCGATTAAGCAAAAGTTCAGATGCTACAGGGTGTAGCTAGAAATGGGAGAGTAAAAGCCTCATCTGAGCATTTAGTAAATGCTAAAACACTACTTCAATTGAAATGCAAATAATCTTGATATCAGGTCCGGAACTACAAATTCAGAAATCGGTCTAGAACTAACTCTGATCTACCGCTCAAATTACGGTATGTCCAACTCTAGTCCTGTGCATAACCGTGCATTCAAAATCTACATCTCACTTCTAAAGAACTAAAGGTTTATGCAGGACTAGCAATTTGTCAAATATTCAGTACCAAGCCTAGATCACCATCGGATCATGGAGATGGAGAAGAAACTCTGACCTCGAATAAGCGGCACGGCTAAAGGACGCAAATCATATCACAAATCAGATCGTCTTGGGCACCTAGTTCTTTCTTCACACCAAATGAAACACCGCTATGGAGGCAGACATGCATTCTCTCTACTGCGAACCACAAGATGCTCAGTGACAATACTGCACATGTATCACATAATTCACATTTCACAATAAGCTACTAGGTACCACATTTCTGCCTTGTATGCATCTACTGATTTGTAGGAGAGGATAATCCTATCACCTGGAAGGAGAGGAGGGATCCAGGCAGAGCTCCGGGTCAGTGGCAGCTAGGGTTCCAAACGGGGCTCCAGGCGGGGGCGACGTGCTTCGGGTCGGCGGCAAAGCACTCCAGGCGACGCGGCGCTCCAGGTAGAGAGACGCTCCCGGCGGGGCTCCGGGGTGGCGACAAGGGGGACGCGCGCCGAGGGAGGGGCTCTGGGCTAGCGGCGAGGAGCTCGCAGAGGAGGACTCAGCGGGAGGAGGAGAGGAGAGCGCGGCGGCGCTGGCCCCAGGCCGCACCGGGAGCAGCCGGAGGCGGCGCCAGCAGCAGGGGGAGTCGCAGGGAGTCGGGGAATGGTGGCTGTGGTAAGGAGCCGAGCGGCAGGAGGAGGCGGCCGGGTGGGAGCCATAGGCGGCGGGACCAGGCCGAGGGCCTTGAGCGGCGGCACCAGAAGGAAAGAGGCGCCAGAGAGGGGGAGAGTGAGGGTGGCGGCGTGGGAAGGGAAAGGGGATGAAAAGATATTCGGCTAGGGTTTCATCTCCCTTGGTTTATGGGCAACAGAGGCCCAACCCGGCCCACAACCTCATCTCCTCACCAAAACTTTTTTTTTTAATCCCATTCTATTTCTTGTTTAACTATTTACTCCAATGGGGTATTACACGTAGGACTTAGCCGTGCCGGCATACATAAGGAAGTGTGCTACATCACGTGGCAAAAAGGCGGTCTGGCATGTGGGTAAAGTTGTACACCCTTGCAGGGTTTAATCTATTCGAATATCCACGTCTTTGGTTATGGACACGCTTGGTTATTTCCCTCAAGAGTTAGACTCAACATTTTGGAATTTAAACTTAAAACTTGATCGATAGTATTGAGAATGGTTTCTCATGCTATGTTTGTGTGCTGCAGGGGCAGCCACCTGTAGAGGTTTTGTTGATGTCTAATGATTATTACTCGCTGTTATTTAAAGTATTAAAAATGTTTGCTCACTTACTATTTGAATCTACTACATTGTAGTTGAATTGAAATATTGCTTTATGCAAATAAAAGAAACATGAACCTCCCTTGACTAGCCTTGCATATATAATAATTGCATTGTGTGTTGGCTCGCGAGTATGGTTGTGTACTCATGCTCGCTATTTACATTCTTTTTAGTCAGTAAGCACAAAAAAAGACTACAGGGACAATTGAGCATTGGACAAGACTGAAGATCAAGAAGGCCAAGAACTAGGACGCGAGTGGGTCCCAAGTTCTAGATTTGGGGTCCTACAAAAATCACATCCACATTAGTGAAAACGAGGGTGTAAAGGGCCCAAGGGTGAAAAAAAGAATGGTTTGGAGAATTGGAAGTTGCGTTTTAGACGATTTTGGAGTTGGAGGTTGAAAATCGGACTCAGACGATAGTTGAGGGTTAAAAACTGGACTTTTTCCTTAAAATAAAGAGAAAAAAAAATCTATTTTCAACCCTCTACTATGGTATGAGTCCGAATTTCAACATCTTACTCCTAAATCGTCTAAAACACAACCCTCGACTAACAAAATGATGTCACATTGCCCTTTTACTCATTTTAGAGTGGTTTTGACGTGACGTGTCCACCACGTCGATCCTAATAAGCACAAAAAATAAAATAGGATTTTAATCCTCTTCATGTGGCTGGGCCCTACCGGTTAGTGACTGAAAAGAAGAAAAGACTTCGACTTCTACCTCTCAGCTAGAACAGAAAACAACACAAGGAGGTGATAGTGCTTCGGGTGGAGAAGGTTGACGTCGTTTGGATGGCTACGACGCATGGGAAATGGCCAAATCGAGATGCTAGAGACACAAGGAATCTAGTGTTGGTGTTAGTTCGGGGTTTGGGACACCAGACTTGGGCTCTAGTGCAGCGAGACTTGGGCTCTCCCTCGCCACCGGATTTCAGAGAGGTGCGATGAGGAGATAGGGAGGAGGTGGAGGAGCAACGTGCACCCTCTGTAGCAGCCGCGGTGGCCTGGCACGAACATCAATGGAAGCCTTCTCGGGAAAGGAAGTTGTAGTGCGGCTGGAGTTGGTGGGTCAATGGCAAGGGAGGATGACGATGGCAAGTGGTGCTGGGTGCTGCTGTTTTATGGTTGGCGGTTGCATGCTGGCATGCCCATGGTGGCTCTGAGTTAGTTGGATGAGATGAACAGATAAGGGGAAGGGGGAGAGGAGGAAGAAGCTAACATTTACTGACACGTGGACCCTAGTGCATAAGAAAAATTTATATGGTTGATTGTCCAAGTCATTGCCATGGCCACGTCAACTTCCACACGTAAAAACCGCCGACATGTTGGATCAAAACCGGATAGTTTCGGGTAGGGGTTTATGTGACCTTTTTTTTAACAAGGCAAAGAACCCAGCTTTTATAGAAAGTTAATAACCAGTTTTACAAAAATTCAGTTTGGCAAGACAATATCAACACAAACCACACTGGGATTACTAGCTAACTAATCCAGCCTACAAGTCCACAGAGAACTGAGAAAATCCACACCGAAGCGAACAGGCCCAACCGCCTCCAAAATACCGGATGAAAACTCCAAGACAGCCTAAAGAAACATCAGCTAAACCTACCCTACAACACAAAAGTCTTCAGCCGACCCCAGCAGTTCTTCCAGCTTCAAACGATTAACTTATTTGGTTAGGATTCGCCACCACTGCAAACAAGATACAAATTTGAACATAACTTAAGTCAGTTGTTTAAGGAAAATCTTCTCAATCGTCCATTTATTCCTAACTTTCTAGAGAGTCTGAGCCAAAGCTGCAAAACTGATTAAACCAATGTGGTAATCGTTAGCACTCCTTTTATCATGCCCCCAGAGATGAAGATCATCTAGAATCTAGAACTCTTTCCCAAAGAAGAATCTCTTTGATACACAACCAATCAAATTTTGCCAAGACATAACGAAAGAGCACATGGTTAGCATCCTCTGCAACCCCACATAAGATACAATTAACCTCCCCTTTCCAACGTCTTAACCTAAGCTGGTCCGCTGACTGAATTCTGTTCTGGTAAGTCCGCTAAAGGAAAATTTTAACTTTGAGAGGAATTCTGCTGGCCCATAGCTTTTGAGTTTCCTACAAGTGATCCCCCCATAAGCCAAATTTCTATACAAGGACTTGACCGAAAACTGACCATAATTTTCTAGACACCACCTCATCTTATCTCTGTCCCCTTTAAGATCAACTTCATCGAAGCTTTGTTTCAAATCCTCCCACTTATCTTTCTCCTCTGTCCCAAAATTTCTAACAAAGTTAATGTTCCAAACCCCATTCTCCCTACACTTAGCTACACAAATATCAAGATTCTCACAAATTTTGAAAAGCCTTGCAAACCTGACTTTCAAGGGACCATTATCTATCCAAACATCTTTCCAGAAGGAAATAGACTTCCCATCCCCTAACTCGTGATTCACCCCCCAAAAGAACAAATGCTTCACTTTATGTAGACTTTTCCTAAACTGAGACCCTTTGAGGGGATTAGAGTCCTTAAAATCCCCTTTAGGAAAGTATTTTGCCTTCATAATTCTAAACCAAAGCTCATCTTTAGCCTGATCAATCTTCCATATCTATTTGCATAAAAGACAGTCATTAAAAAGCATGGTATTAATCACCTCTAGACCTCTAAAATCTTTAGGTCTACAAACTACCCTCCAAAAAACCATGTGATACTTGAACTTGTCACTTGCCTCTCTCTAGAAAAATCTAGACCTAATAGTATCCATTCTGCTATGAACCTCCTTATTCAACCTGTAAAACCCTATAGTATAAGTAGGAATACTACTAACACAATTGTTCACCAAAATCAATCTTTCCCAGAGGACAAAAGACTACTTTTCCAGGTGTCCAATCTGCATTCTATCTTACTAATGATTTTTCCTGCTGCCTTTTTCTTCACATCTCTATACCCAATAGAAATACCCAAATAAGTAAGAGGAAACTGACCCAGTTTACAATTGAACATATTTGCAACTCTTTGAGCTTTTACTCTGTCCACCCCAACAACAAAAACTTCACTCTTGTGATAATTGATTTTCAATCCAGACATCCACTCAAAGCAGTAAAGCAAGAATTTAAGGTTGTGGCCTTTTATTAATAGTTGAGAGTTATGTTTTAGACGGTTCTAGAGTTTGTGTTGAAAATCAAACCGACACAATAGTTGACGGTTGAAAAATGATTTTTTTTCTCTGTAAAATATACCCGTTCCCAATTTAAAGGGTACTATTCGATCCCCTATGGGTATTTACACCTAACCAAATAAACTAACGGTTATAATTGAACGTACAACCTTGGAATGCACATGCCATGCATCCATAGCTCTAGGTGACCCCTTGCCGCAACGGTCATTGATAGGTAGTGGAAAACTAGCCGCTACAACATTTGATGATAGTTAATGGGTTCAGGTCATAGCTGTCAATTCCATTCCGGAGGCTATTTTTGGTTTGTCTCTTGATATGAAATACGCCGGTACTAGTTAATTATGGTGTATTGTTCCGTATTTTACTATAGTAATATATATTTATTCATAAATATATATGTAATTATATGCACACATAATTTCACATGAAATCTCATTTCAAATACATAACCATAGAATAAAAATATCACATAGTTCAATGAGTTGATAAACACAAAGGTCTTAGCAGTTAAATAATACAACACAGGTTCATAACATCATATATTTTACTATAGTTTAGCATACTAGTCTAGCATAATTTCACTTACCGAAGAAGTAGTACTGGGCTGAGACTTTGGACCTGATTTAAAGGAGGGGTCACTTAGATTATGCCCGATACTGAAATTGCCGGAATGACCGGTATTGAGGCCGGTATTGGATTAAGCCTGTTGTGCGCTGATATGACATGTTCAGACCATTCCGGCCGGTACTGGAATAGAATTGATAAACTTGGTTTAGGCGCCGATAGTCTGCCCATGAAACTCAACTGGGACAAGAAATCAGACTTTTTGGAAAATTCTCAACTGGGATAATAAATTAGACTTTTTGGAAAATTCATGTGTCCTGTACTCCAGTCAACTTCGAATAGTCCGCACCGCACAGATAGTCTGCGTACAGTCAACTCCAGATGCTGAGTTTTAGACTGTTAGAGTCGAGCCTGCTGGAAGCCGCTGAGTCGGAAACTTGGAATCGATGTGCGGGTCGGTGACTTGGGAAGGTGCAGGTCGATGTCTTGTGGGATTCTCCCTCTTAAAAGATAGATTCAATTCGAACGAAGGTTTCGATACCACTTGTTAGGAAATAAGGGATGAATCCAGAGAACATGAGACAAATTTAACATGAAAAATCTTTATGGAAAAAAACCACAGACAAAAAAGAGGTAAAAATCACTATGTGAAGAAAATCACAAGCACTCGACGCATCACAAGAATAGAGGTATTTATAGTGCCAAGAAGAAGAGTCCCAATCAACTACGAAACAGAGACCAAGTCAGTTGGGCGCGGGCCAACGCCCACACTAGTGTTGATCGACGCCCCTCTTATCGCAGGCCGGTGCTCGTGTTTGACTTGGATACGGCACAAAATTCGGGTCACAATTTAAACATGATCTCTAGTTAAAATCGAAAGGTTTTGGATTTTGAGTTGATATTTCGAATATTTTGTCTTGAAAGTTCCGGATCTCGTTAAAAAAAACTTCTTACTGAAAGTTTTGGGTGTCAGTTCAAAGTTTCAAATGTTGAATGTTTTGAAAATCTCATGTTAAAATTTCAAGTCTCAGCTGAAAGTTCGGAAAATCCATGTTTGGAAGTTTGTAAAAGCGTTGATTTGTTTCATTATGTGCGCCCGCTTTCTAGCGGATGTGCGCTTAATTAATAGACACACTCATTCCTATTAGAATATTACTTGTATAGTATAGTGAAGATAAACTACAGCTGAGGTATGTTAGCTCTAACTCCATATCAATTTGTGCTACAGGAACGGAACGTTCGAGACATCATAGAAAATATGGTGGTTGCATTTTATGGACTCCCATTTGACAAGAGTCGCCACCTGGACGGGCATAGCCTCCATCCCATCGACGTTGCACGCAAAATCTTATGTGGCGTAAGTGGACCCTACGCCAACGAGTGGAGAGAGAGAGAGGATACCATGCCCTCCGCTCAGGAGCTCTACGAGGCAGGAATCCATTTCAAGGCAATCCGTTCTCGCAGCCTCCTCAACATCGACTTCCAACGCGGCGTATTGAGCATGCCAGTGCTCAGGGTGAACAACTACGCCGTGACCGTGTTCCTCAACCTGATGGCGTTCGAGCAGCTGCACCCCGGTGCAGGGAACGGCGTGACGGAATACCTGATCTTCATGGACCACATCATCGACTCGCCCAAGGACGTGGCGCTTCTGAGATCCAAAGGGGTCATGGACTGCGCGTTGGGCAGCGACAAGAGGTGGCCGAGCTGTTCAACACTCTGTCCAAGGGAGCAGTGATGGATCCTTCCATGAGGCTCCAAGGCGTGCGACTAGACGTGAACGCCTACTGCAGAAAGCCTCGTACACACCTACTTCAGGAACCCGTGGGTGTTCATCTCCCTCGTGGCCGCCGCCGCCCTACTCGTAGCCACCCTCCTCCAGACCATCTTCACTATCAAGCCGCTCCGCTAGAGCCAGCCCTGAATTGAAACCGCCTGATTATACGATCGATCTCGTAGGCGGCCAAAAGTGTTTTTATACGTATGTATGGTCTCTAATCTTTGTGCGTGCATGTAATCTTTGTCAAATTTGGTCGTCGGACTCTCCGTTTTGTCGATTTAATTTGGTCTGTCAACTCTCTACCTCATCTATAAGTGGAGACATATTCCGCAGTTTCAATTTGTACTAAAATGTTTATTTTTGTCAGATTCATCGTAGTGGTTTTTCTTTTCTAAATGTTCTTCCTTTAGAGAAATTTCAGTGCAAGACTAGGGCCCGTTTGGAATCTCATAGGATTTTCACTGAAAATACTCCTTCCAGTCACAAAGAATGCGTGCAGTCAAAACTTATTAAGTTTGACCAAATATATTGTTTAAGACGTATGGTTTGAATATATGAAAATGGTACGAGTGAATTCATCATTAAAAAAAATACTTTCATAGTATTGCACTTGTACAACTTTTTTTTTTGGATGTATGATAAGAAAAATTTAGTGGTCTTGCGTACACAAGCTCGATAGACATCGGGGCGCTCATGGGTACACCCTGTCGGGAGTGTACAGTGTCCAGATAACGCGGTCATCCGTCAGCTGATTGAACATCGCAGCGTAGTCTAGGTAGGATGCGTGCGTAGTGATCGGCGTGTTGGTGATCTGTGGAATTGAACAACGAAAACTTAGCACACGAAATTGAATTACATAACGAAAAAGAATAAATCTCCAGGAAACTTACCCGTCGGCGGCACCACAACGTACCCATGGTCGGCTGGTCCACATCATCGTCCTTGGCGTACATGTCGACTGTGTACGCTCTCAGGTCCAGATGTGGTCGTCTAATCTGAAAACGCTCAAAGGATCGCAACTGCAGCAGCAGCGGGCATCCTCCAAGGACGGAGCTATCCCGAACCTAGAGGCATGCATCGCATAGGGTGCGGTACATCATGCACAACACCGCTGGACCCCAGGCGTAGGGCTGGATCTCCTCCACCTGCCAATCCGCTAGCTGGTGTGTGTACCAGATGTAGTGCTTGTCCACGTTATCGCCGTGGAACCCTAAGAACATCACTCACCCGAACATCCACAGCAAGTAGACCTTGAAGTGCCTCCTCCCTATGTGCTCGGGTGCATCTTCTGCCATACGCTCTGACTACAAGAAGACAGATACACATCAGCAAGTTGCACAAACAAATTGAAGTGGAAGGACAAGAGTTACAAAAATTTACGTAGAACTGACAGATCCACAATAGTGTCGTCCTGTGGGTGCTGCTGAACTACCTGTAGCTGCTGTTGGATGGCAGCACTTCCTGGAAACTTGCGAACAACTTCGTGCACCACGTGGCCGGGATGTCATGCGCTGTCATGGGAAGCCCGCGTAGAGTGTCAGAACCCGGGATTAATATCCCAGATCCCCTGTGCATTTCTGAACTAGTCCCATGATCAGTCGCTAGTTTACACAGTAAACAAACATGGTAACAAATTCATATCACAACTTTATTAATAACCAACAGAGTTTATTACAAAAGAGGCTTACAGCCAACGATAAAGAACACAGCGGAAGACGAAGATGCAGTAGGGTCCAGCAATCTGCCACAGGCAATCGACTGGGGTAGCGGCCTAGTCGTCACGATTCATACTTGTAGTGAAGTCCTTCTCCTCTGAAATTTTATTTGCATTACGCAAGTATGAGCACAACTTTCGTGCTCGCAAGTTACACCCGTCAAGTAACAGAATGACATGCATATATAGATGTAACAGAGGATGGCTTATAAGGTCATTTGCATAAAGTAGCATTTTCTTTAAATACTTGTACTAAGTTCCAAAGCAGTTATTCTATAACTAAAATTTATAAAATTCTCAATTTTATAGTCAGATAACATTCACACATGAATGGTGAAGTATACCCTCCTATCACATGGCTCCCTGCCCAATTCCCATCTGGATAAACCAGTTTTGAAGAATTCATTTTCAAACAAAATCAAGGTTTAACTTTGAGCAGTTCTGCTAGCATGTCCATGACCGTGGACACGGCTATTCGAATAGTTTTACACTCTGCAGAGGTTGTACAGCTTTACTCATATGACAAGACTTCTCTAGTTTGTCCGGCATATATCTATGCCACCGCTCACTACCTTTGGTAAGCAGTCAGAGCACGTGTCAAGGCCTTTACAAAGCGTCATTCCACCGCAGTTACCCCTCGCTAAGATTTCGCCACCCCCTTTGGAATAAAGACCTCTGGGTTCGGGCCCCCTCTTGCGCTAGGTGGGACTAACATAAGTCGTAACATGACTACCCATCGCATTTGTAGGGAACGACCACGGTGGAACATTGCAGATTAATTAGCCAGGTCCTACTCCCCACACTGAGGACATGTGGTGGTACGGTATGGCATAGCTTCATACACTCAAAGACCGGTCCTTAGCTGACTTGGGCAACTTTCCAACAAAACCCATGGGCCTCAACCATACCCGATTGAGCCCGTGCACAAACTTGCACCCACCGAACATCCATTATGCCCAAGTCCAAACTATTTTCATTTATTTTATTTTTCAAAGGCATAAACTTCCACAACATACTGACGTCATGGATACAATTTAAACCACAATTGGTTTCTGGCTGAAATTCCCCAAAAGAGATAGGTTTGGTCTATAAGCATGGCTAAGCATGATTTTTCTCAAAATGTTCTAGTTCATACTATCGTATCAACTAGGTTTTATCTATGGTGACAATATGTTTGCTTCAATTTATCAAAGGTGGCCATACAAAGGATTTTAGACATAACTATATATTTAAAACAGGAATTTAAGATACTGATATAAATAAGCATGCAGTAATAATTTAAAACAGAATATAAATAATTTAAAATAGTAGGATCGATATGATCAAGGGTATAACTTGCCTCGCTTGAGGTGATGTTGTTTTCCTTAACAGGTCACCTAGTACTCACAAGTACTTTCTTCAGGTAGTCCAAGTGTACAATCACGATGATCATACAGTCAAAATCAATCCTCTTATGTTGCTCTTCAATCGGCGTCGAAATCTGATTCTCCGGAGTCGTTGAAATCTAATCGTGAAAATACGACAAATTCAACTCAAATTCAAATAAATTCAAAAAAGATAGATCAAATTAACTCCAAATATAAATATTTTGTTTTAGCTAGCTAGATAATAATTTTATATGAATTTACAAACTTGAATGGACTAAAACAGAGTTCGGGTGCAAAAGATATGAATTTTAGAAGTTTGAATTACATGAAATAATGAATTAGGGTTTAAAGGAATTATTGGTCAAATGAACCCAAAATTAAATAATTTTGGTTTAGATGGCTAGATCTTGATTTTATAAGAATTTAGGAATTTGAATCGATGAAATCGGAGTTCATATGAGGGAGAACGAACCCTGGGAAGTTCTAAATATCAAAAAAGATTTTATTGAATTTCCCGAATTATTTTTCTAAAGAAAATTTGGTTTATTGCGCAAGGTGACGTCAGCCCTTAGGAAAATGATTTTCGGTCGAATTATTTTAAAACCAAAAATCGCAGGGTCGCTGACACGTGGGCTCGTGGTCAATGGACCACGCCCACGGTTGGTCAAATGCCCACGGTGGGCTCGGTCCACGAAACAGTGCGGGGTGTGAGGGTGTTCTGTGAACGAGGTGACGTGGCTTATCCACGTAGGCAGCCACGCGGGCTCAGGGCTGAGGTGTAGGGCGAGGTGGCGCAGTCGTGGACGCCGGCGGGTGGTGGTGCTCGGTCCCCGATGGTTGCCGGCGACTGGAGGCACGGCGGCGAATGCGAGTGGTACCATGCGAGAGAGTAGGCGATGGGGAGTCTAGTGCTCACCTTGGTGGCGCAAGGGTGCGAGTGGTTCGCCAGCGGCGAAGGAAAAAGGCGGCGGCACAAATTGGTCGACAGTGGCGCGGCGACTCCGGTCGTGCTCCGACGAAGGCGGCGCAAGCACCGTGTAGGCGATGGTTCCGTGATGCTAATGATGGGGTCGATGTCAACGAGGGCCCTTCGACGGTGCCGGAGAAGACAAAAGAAGAAGTTCGGGCGGCGAGGCTTTAACTCCAAAATCCGGCGAGCTCAGAAGGATAGGGGTGAGGTGAGTGGCGTGGATGTAATGAGGTGAACAAGGGGCACGCCGGGCTCCCTTTTATAGGGGCAGAGGAGCACGGAAGGAGGGAATCGGCGGCGGGGATCGCGACAGTGACAGGATGGTCCCGGCGAATTCGGGCGCGAGGGAGGGGAAAACGACCGGAAATGGGGGAGGCAGCGTTCGGGGGTTTTAATGCGCTCAATCACGCGAGGAGTAGGGGTGACAATCACGGCGGAGATGAGCTCAACGCGGCGCGGCAATGGCGGGCGCGCTCGGGGAAGAAGAAAGGAGCGGAGAAGAAGGGGTGACGTGGCTGGGGTTGCGATGGCCGTCGGATGGTGATCCGATGGGGCGGAGAAGGTGGGTGGCGTGGGAGCTTGGATGCCGTCCGATGTAAATCGGACGGTGAGGAGGTGAGAGAGAAGGAGCGGTGGGAGGAGCGGGCCGAGATGGGCCGGAGGCACTGGAAAACAAAAATGGGCCAAGGAGTTTCGGCCCAAAGGTATTTCCCAGAATTTAAATGATTTTCCAAATTCAGAAATGGGAATCAATCAAAATAGCTTTTAGAAAATAGCAAAATAAATCCAAAAATTCTAGAAAAATTCACAGAAATTCCTAGAGTTATTTTGGACTTAAATAAAAATAGTTCCAACTTAAAGTTGGCCATAGTTTTTGTAAACAAATTATTTTGGCTTTGAAATATTTATGAAACAGCTTTTAAAAACTAAAAAAAAATTCATAAATTAATTACATTTTTATTTTACAGATAAAACCCAATAAAACTTCAAGAACTTCAAATAAATTTTAAATTTTGACTTTTACAACTTCAGAAATTTAAATAAGACAATCAAACTCTTTCAGATTTTCAGGAAAATCCAATAAACAATAACTTTATTTTATTTTCTTTTGGTAACAGCACTTTGGGATGTTACATAGAGTAACCCGGTCCGGAAGGTCACGTCCTGAAGCGTCGGTGCCATCTCCCTGCACGGAAGGTGAAACGTGTGCATCTCTTACTGTAGGGATACGGGTAGGCTACGCTAGCAACAATTTAAAAATTCTACCACGTAAACCAGGAAGCCAAGCAAGATAGATGATCATAGATCATTACCACCGGACGCGCAGTGCAGCGGAAGTAGAGTCGGAGCAGCCTAGTCCGACGATGAACGCGCCGATGTAGTGGTCGTAGATGATCGTCCAACGTCCTCGTAGTCGATCGTCTCCTCCAGTAGCCTCCACAGTCCCTTGTGAAGATCGCGGATCGTCCTCAGCGCAACAACGACCGCAGTAGCGCCTCTATGGTATCCACACGTCCAGAGAAGGAACAACCGTACGCCGGTGTGCTAGCACCAAGTCGCACGGAAAGGCTCTCTCAAGAAGATGGCGGCTAGGGTTTTGGTGGAAACAACTCACGTGTCTCTCTTGTCCCCTGTGCTAGCCTCAAGCATCTCCTTATATAGTGCCCCCGTGTCGAATTCTATCCGAACACGTTTACTGAATCGTATTCGCATCTTGGTTTGTTCCATCCCATTAAGTGTGTGACCCGTTAGGTTTATGTGTAATCGGTTGTGACTCGAAAACCCTTTCCGACCACGAGTCGTAGCGGTCCCTAGCAGGACATAGCGATTCCCGAATACACACAAATTATATCGGACGAACCTTAATGCAATATAATCTACGACTAGGTCCTCATCACTTACGACCAGGTCCTATATTTTATACGACCAGTTCGCACATGGTCACGACCAGTTCGTAACTCCTTACGACCAGGTTTCGACCACTCTGTGATTTCGTTCGATCAGTCTACGACTTGCTCGTATCACCATACGACTTGTCTGGATCTGATCGAACTAAGCGACTTACTCTAGTATTCTCCTTTTGCCTCACGATATCTAGTTTGAACTCCAGGTGAGATAATGTGTCATCCATGGACTGTTCAATACTTTCTCGATCGAGTTGTCGGATAACCTTACGTGGTCGAACTTTTCGACCACTAGTGGCACGACCATGCACTTTTTTTATCCGACTACTTCGAAGGGGCCCAGAGACATCTCTCCCGTTATGTTTGGAGGGGCAAATCCCATATCCGACCAGTCACATCCCTTCGCATGTTTCGTAGTATACCCGAAAGCTACCTTTATAACTACCCAGTTACGAGCAGCGTTTGGCAACCCCTAAGAGTACTATTACACATGTAGGGAACCATGCTGATCTCAGGTCTAAGGATTATACATCATCATTGCTTGAGACCAACTAATGACACATCGAATCATAACAATCTCTATAGTGTCTCAAGGTGGGTCAATCCAACCCCATGTTCTCTAACATGTGTTTATATTATTGATTCGATATCCCTATATCCATGACCGGTGAAACATGATCATCAATCAATACATGTACTAGTCGTAGAGTCACTGGTGTTCCGATCAGTGACATTCGACCAGGGATACTTTTAGAATGACATCATATAAGTCGAAGTGTTTCACCAACAAGTCACATACTCGTTGATCTTCAGAACTAATGATTCATTCAAGGAACAGAATAACATTTATTCAAGAACTCATAAACATAGACGTGATACAATCATCTCCATGATTGCCTCTAGGACATATCACCAACAATCTCCCACTTGCACTAGAGTCAATTATATAGGTATCGAATACCCATAGCTCTTGTGTGCGCCTCATGCTTAGGTTGCGGGAGAGGCTTTGTCAACGGATCAGCAATATTCAAATCCGTGTGCACTTTGCATATCTTCACATCACCTCTCTCAACGATCTCACGAATAATGTGATATCGCCGAAGTATGTGCTTGGACTTTTGATGCGATCTAGGCTCCTTTGCTTGTGCAATGGCTCCACTATTATCACAATAGAGATCCATTGGACTGGAAGCACTCGAAATCACACCCAGCTCATTAATGAACTTTTTAATCCATACGGCCTTTTTTGCAGCTTCTGAAGCCGCAATGTATTCAGCCTCTGTCGTGGAATCAGCAACCGTTCCCTGCTTGGAACTTTTCCAGCTTACTGCTCCTCCATTTAAACAAAACACAAACCCTGATTGCAATCTGAAATCATCCTTGTCGGTTTGGAAACTAGCATCGGTGTAACCATTTACGACCAGCTCTTCCTCACCACCAAATACAAGGAATGCATCCTTAGTCCTTCTTAAGTACTTAAGGATATTCTTGACTGCTATCCAGTGACCTTCACCCGGATCTGATTGATATCTGCTCGTAACACTTAGAGCATACGACACATCTGGTCGTGTGCACAACATGGCATACATGATAGATCCAATAGCCGAAGCATATGGAATTCTACTCATTTTGTCTCGCTCATCAGTGGTCGTAGGGCACTGAGTCTTGCTTAGGCTAATACCATGTGACATGGGCAAGAAACCTCTCTTGGAATCTTACAAGTTGAACCGTTTCAACACCTTGTCAATGTACATGTCTTGGCTTAATCCAATTAGCCTCTTAGATCTATCTCTATAGATCCTTATACCAAGAATATATGCTGCATCTCCTAAATATTTCATTGAGAAACTATTTCTTAATGAAGTTTTAACAGATTCAAGCATTGGAATATCATTTCCGACCAGTAGTATGTCATCTACATACAAGATCAGAAACACAAGCTTGCTCCCACTAACCTTCTTGTAAACACAAGGTTCTTCTTCATTCTTGATGAAATCAAACCCTTTGACCACCTCATCAAAACGAATGTTCCAACTTCGAGATGCTTGCTTTAATCCATAGATGGACTTCTTAAGCTTGCATACCTTTCTAGCTTCCTTTGGATTGACAAAACCCTCAGGCTGTGTCATGTACACATCCTCACTTAGGTTTCCATTTAGGAAAGCCGTTTTGACATCCATCTGCCATATCTCATAATCGAAATATGCAGTAATAGCTAGAATGATCCGGATAGACCTAAGCATAGCGACAGGAGAGAACGTTTCATCATAATCAACACCTTGAATTTGTTTGAAACCCTTCGCAACTAGTCGTGCCTTATGAATGTGAACATTTGCATCCATATCTACCTTTTTCTTAAAAATCCACTTGCACTCAATGGTTTTAACACCATCAGGTGCATCAACCAAGTTCCAAACTTGATTGTCATGCATGGACTTTATTTCGGATCTCATGGCCTCAAGCCATGACTCAGAGTCTGGGTCTACCATCGCTTCCGAATAAGTATTAGGCTCACCATTATTCAATAATAACACGTCATGCCCATACCTTATAGGGTATTGACGTGGCCTTTTAGATCTACGTGGGGCTGATGCTTCATCTACAGGTTCAACAACATTTTGTTCATCCTGTAGAGGCTCAGTAGGAGTTGAAACATTTTCGGATGGTTCCCGAATTTCTTCGAGTTGCACCTTACTCCGACTGACTCCTTTTGAAAGAAACTCTTTCTCCAAGAAGACACCATTACGGGCAACAAATACTTTGTTTTCATCTCGCTTATAAAAGTAATATCCTTTAGTTTCCTTAGGATACCCCACAAAGAAGCACTTATCAGACTTTGCTGTGAGTTTATCAGACGTCAAACGTTTGCCATATACCTCACAACCCCATACCTTGAGAAAAGACAATCCAGGATACTTCCCAGTCCATATCTCATATGGTGTCTTCTCTACAGTTTTTGATGGAACCCTATTTAAAGTGAAAGCCGCTGTTTCTAGAGCGTATCCCCAGAACTGCAATGGAAGATCAGATTGGCTCATCATTGACCGAACCATGTCCAACAATGTTCGGTTCCATCGTTCAGACACCCCATTCCATTGAGGCGTTCCTGGCGGAGTGAGTTGTGGAACAATTCCACACTTCTTTAGATGATCACCAAACTCATGGCTCAAATATTCACCTCCACATCTGATCATAGACATTTGATTGTCTTGCCAAGTTGATTTTGTACCTCATTTTGAAATTCCTTGAACATTTCAAAGGATTCTGACTTATGTCTCATCAAGTAGACATAACCATATCTACTGAAATCATCAATAAAAGTTATGAAGTACTAAAAACCACCTCTGGCTGACGTGCTCATAGGTCCACATACATCCGAATGTACTAGGGCCAACAAGTCACTCGCCCTTTCAGCTCTGGTCGTGAAAGGTGCTTTTGTCATCTTGCCAAGTAAACAAGATTCGCATGTTTCAAATGATTCAAAATCAAATGAGGTTAGAAGACCATCTTTATGGAGCTTCATCATGTGCTTCTAATTTATATGACCAAGTCGACAATGCCAGATAAAAGTGGGATTCATTTCATTGGGTCGAAGTCTCTTAGCATTAATGTTATAAATAGGCATATCTTCAAGATTCAAGACATACAATCCATTCACCAATGGAGCATGGCCATAAAGCATATCTTCAAAATAGATTGAACAACAATTGTTCTTTATTCTGAATTCATAACCTTCTGCTCCTAAGCATGAAGCAGAAAATAATATTTTTGCTTAAGGCTGGAACATAATAACGATTATTTAGTTCCATAACTAATCCTGAAGGTAAAGCTAATGGTAAAGTGCCAATAGCTAATGCAGCAACTCTTGCTCCATTGCCTACGCGAAGATCAACATCTCCTCTTGTCAAATTTCTACTCCTTATTAGTCCCTGCATCGAATTGCAAATATGAGCAACCGATCCGGTATCAAATACCCAAGAACTGGTCGGAGAAGTGGCAAGATTAATTTGTATAACATTTATACAGAACCGAAGTCATACTTCCTTTGTTCTTTTCTGCCAAGTACTTCTTGCAATTTCTCTTCCAATGCCCATTCTCATGACAATGGTAACATTCTGTGTCAGGCTTAGGACCCAGTTTAAGCTTCTTAAGCTTAACCTTGAGACTCTCGATCTCATCTTTAGTCTTTCCTTTGCCTTTTCCCTTTCCCGACTTACCCTTCTTCTTGAAGGTTGTAGTCTTTTGAACCATCATCACATGATTGGAACTTTTCTTGATGCTCTCCTCAGCACCCTTAAGCATACCATGTAACTCGGTCATTGATTTCTCCATGCCATTCATATGAAAATTCAGATGACAGGGCTCAAAGCTCGCAGGAGCGATTGGAGAATCACATCGATGCCAACTCTTGACTAAGGGAAAACCAAGCTTTTCCAAGCTCTCAATGAGACCAATCATTTTGATCACATGAGGACTGACCGGGTTACCTTCTGATAGCCTACAAGAAAACAATGCCTTAGAGGTGTTGAACCTCTCTGCCCTTGCTTGATCCTGAAACATACCCTTTAGACTCACAATCATATTGTAAGCATCCGTGGTCTCATATTGCTTCTGAAGCTCAGAGTTCATGGTTGCAAGCATTAGGCGATGCACATCGATCGTGTCATTGCAATGCTTCTCATAAGCATTCTTTTGATTCGAGTAGCATCGACTTTCGGTTCCTCGAGATAGGATTTTCTAGAACATATTCCTTCTTTTCTTGTTTGAGAACAATTCTCAGATTACGAAACCAGTCAATAAAATTTGAACCATTCAACTTTTCCTTTTCAAGAATAGATCGCAAATTAAAGGTAGGTGCAGAAGAAGTAGTAGGTGCCATGATCTACAACAGAAAATATATGCAAAGATTTAGCACTATGTTTATGAAAGATCTTCTATTAATCACTCATGTCAGTGGTTATGTTCGACCAGTCTACGACCTGCTCGTATCACCATACGACATGTCTGGACCTGGTCGTATCACCATACGACCAGTGGTCGAACTTAACTTAACAATAGATAACAAAAGACTCCCACTATAAATCATGTTTCCCTCAAACAACATATAGTGAGTCCAAGATCTGTAAGTCATTAAGTTCTAGTGAGCTTTGGTATCACTGCTAGAAACCTAGTGATTTAAGGTAGGCAACCTCTTGCGAATCATATCGCATATGATTCTTGTTCGTTGGGTGGCATCTTTATGCCCCGGTTACCAACACCATGCCTCAAGGCCCAAAACTATTTTGATAGCCTTGTCAAGTCAAACCAACACTATGCATGTGGTTGTCCGACACCCACCCCATCTTATTCAGATAGTTAATGGCACCCTACTTTGGTAGACCTGTCAATGATTGATCAAAATCGTGATAGGTGCAGCAATTGGAAAGACATCAATTTTACTTAATTTTTTTTGAGGGATACTATTCTATCATGTAAAAAATATCTAATAATAAAATATGATTAAATAGCATAACAGGAATAAACATTCACAGATAATCAAATTAAACTGTGAAATAGTATGGCCCTTAACATGTCGATCTCCATCAGCATGCTCCCTGTTCTCCGACCACCATGCTTGAAGTCTCCGACCGCATTCATTTACTAAGTATTTACTCCTAAAAGCTAGTAAAGAATTACATGGGATAATTTCAAGCATCACAAGTCGGTACGCAGGCCATTATACAATAATATGTAGCTCGATGGCTATCTCACAGCATGACACACAGGCCATGAAAATCCATTCATGCATCACATACACAATAGGCCATACTATTCACATCAAACCCTGCAAAACAAGTTATGCATAGAATCCAATTCTATCGGGCGACATGAACACATACTATCTATAACGCACGGCGGTCCCTGTTATTCATATATCTTATTCATATATCCGAGCCTTGGAAATCATCGGATTAATCATATTAACCCTGTTCCGAACCAATCTGATCACTACCTTGATACGACCACACACTGCGACGTACTCCGATGGCGGAACTCCGACCGGTAGGAGTATCAGGCAAGGTAGTCGAAAAAGGTCAAGTGAATCATATGGTGCTCTTCATTTGTGCCTCCTTGAAAATCCCATCTACAATCGCCGAACAACGATCGATCCTATCGACCAGTGCCTAGATCGTTTCATCCATATGAACCAATCTAAGTTATCAGACCAAACCAGTAATAGATCCAATCTACTACCGCCACATATCCAGTATATGTGACCAATCTAGATCAAAAACTATGCAGGATGGCTCTGATACCACTATTGGGATACGGGTAGGCTACGCTAGCAACAATTTAAAAATTCTACCACATAAACCAGGATGCCAAGCAAGATAGATGATCATAGATCATTACCACCGGACGCGCAGTGCAGCGGAAGTAGAGTCGGAGCAGCCTAGTCCGACGATGAACGCGCCAATGTAGTGGTCGTAGATGATCGTCCAACGTCCTCGTAGTCGATCGTCTCCTCCAGTAGCCTCCACAGTCCCTTGTGAAGATCGCGGATCGTCCTCAGCGCAACAGCGACCGCAGTAGCGCCTTTATGGTATCCACACGTCCAGAGAAGGAACAACCGTACGCCGGTGTGCTAGCACCAAGTCGCACGGGAAGGCTCTCTCAAGAAGATGGCGGTTAGGGTTTTGGTGGAAACAACTCACGTGTCTCTCTTGTCCCCTGTGCTAGCCTCAAGCATCTCCTTATATAGTGCCCCCGTGTCGAATTCTATCCGAACACGTTTTAAGAATCGTATTCGTACTGGTTTGTTCCATCCCATTAAGTGTGTGACCCGTTAGGTTTATGTGTAATCGGTTGTGACTCGGAAACCCTTTCCGACCACGAGTCGTAGCGGTCCCTAGCAGGACATAGCGATTCCCGAATACACATAAATTATATTGGACGAACCTTAATGCAATAAGATCTACGACTAGGTCCTCATCACTTACGACCAGGTCCTATCTTTTATACGACCAGTTCGCACATGGTCACGACCAGTTTGTAACTCCTTACGACCAGGTTTCGACCACTCTGTGATTTCGTTCGATCAGTCTACGACTTGCTCGTATCACCATACGACTTGTCTGGATCTGATCGAACTAAGCGACTTACTCTAGTATTCTCCTTTTGCCTCACGATATCTGGTTTGAACTCCAGGTGAGATAATGTGTCATCCATGGACTGTTCAATACTTTCTCGATCGAGTTGTCGGATAACCTTACGTGGTCGAACTCTTCGACCACTAGTGGCACAGCCATGCACTTTCTTTATCCGACTACTTCGAAGGGGCCCAGAGACATCTCTCCCGTTATGTTAGGAGGGGCAAATCCCATATCCGACCTGTCACATCCCTCCGCATGTTTCATAGCATACCCGAAAGCTACCTTTATAACTACCCAGTTACGAGCAGCGTTTGACAACCCCTAAGAGTGCTATTACACATGTAGGGAACCATGCTGATCTAAGGTTTAAGGATTATACATCATCATTGCTTGAGACCAACTAATGACACATAGAATCATAACAATCTCTATAGTGTCTCAAGGTGGGTCAATCCAACCCCATGTTCTCTAACATGTGTTTACATTATTGATTCGATATCCCTATATCCATGACCGGTGAAACATGATCATCAATCAATACATGTACTGGTCGTAGAGTCACTGGTGTTCCGATCAGTGACATTCGACCAGGGATACTTTTAGAATGACACCATATAAGTCGAAGTGTTTCACCAACAAGTCACATACTCGTTGATCTTCAGAACTAATGATTCATTCAAGGAACAGAATAACATTTATTCAAGAACTTGTAATATCCCGATGGTGTGATGCACTAGAAGTCGGAAGGGAGAATTGGTTCGGGAGAATATTAAACGGAATTTCGGGAGGGACCAATTGGAAAGATTGCATTGCTGCAGTTGTAGGGGGGGAATGCAGTTTTGCCGGCAACCTGGGCTAGAGCCCACGGCCCAAGAGGGGCCCAAGGGGTGGCCGGCCATAGCTTGGGGCGCCACTCCCCCTTCCCAACCCTAGCCGACCCCTCCCCTCCCCCCTTTCCTCCCCCACTCCCCCATCCGGCCGTCACATCCCCCCACCACCTCCCTACCTCCCCTCCACCCCCTTTGCGCACCTCTCTACCTCCCCACCACCTCCATTGCTGCTGGCCAAAGAGAAGAAGAAGCTCCATTGCAGCCGGCCAAGGAGGAAGAAGAAGGGGAAAAGAAGAGAAGGGAGAAGAAGAGGGAGAAGAAGAGGGATAGCGTGGTTGAATTTTATTGTTTAGTTGTAATAATGAAGTTACTGGTCCTGGTTGGTTCCTTTGATATTCATGCATGATTGGGATAAGTTGATTATGAGGATTTTGTTTATGCCATGTGATAGTATTGAACTCTCAGATTTGCTGGTTAAACAAAGGAGACTCTACCGAAAATTTGTACTTGTGCTAGAATAGTTTATTTCCAGTAGCATTCCCGGCTCTTTGAGAGTTGGGGTGTTACAGTTGGTATCAGAGCGGGCTGTAGGTCCGTGGTGACTAGATTAATTAAAAAAAATTGCTTATGGCTGATCAACTTAAAAATTTGACACACTGGTGCACAGTAGGATGGGGATGGGCAAAGCATTGCATTTACATTTCCGCTTTATCTTATTGTTGATTGCTGATATGATCTGAGTATGACTGCTCAATAAGTGACTATATGATTATTATGTGTGGGGATAACCCATGTTGAGAGGTTGAGGTCGTGTTGTGGCTCTGGGCTTTACCAGGCTACACCCCCGTTCGTAGTTTGATAATAAAGATTATCGTTCGAAGGGTTGTTTTCTTCCTTGAATTTAATTTGGTCACACTTGTCCAGTTGGGCTTGACGAATCTTTCTTCGGTTAGTAGTTTTATTCATGTCGATATGTTTCCATTGGCTTGACTTGTTCTGTAAAGCAATCATTGTTTCCCCCAACCGATGAGTTATTCTTGCGGCTGGTGAACTTGGTTGATTGTCAAGTTTGACCTTTAAACTGGAGTTGTATATTTCTCATTGGAAAACTTGACCTATTTATTCGCTTGATGTTTTTGGTTAATGAAAGTTTCCTTTTGCAAGTCCTTTAGTACATGAAGGCTTTGACTCAACGTATCTCTCTTGGGTATTTTGAGCGTTGAAGATTAATGGTTGTGTTATGAGTTTCAAGTTGAGTTCGCAGTGTGGGCATGATCGATTGTAATTAAGGTCCTTATCAAGGGAAGTTGAATAAGTGGAGGTTGTGTTGATGAGCTGTGACGATGAGTATGACAATATTTAGTTAGAATCAATAGAGTTATCAAGAGGTGTGGTATATTGATGACTTGGTCTAATCGTTAGGATTGTGGAATCAGGTAGATTTATTGGATAACACGGAGTAATGTATCTCAATGGATTAGCCTACCCATTAGTGATGGTTATGTGAAGAATGTGTTTGAACGATGCCTTAGAGGATATCAAATTTGGAAATTTTCATAAACTGGTTATTTGATGATCATACATAATAGCTAGATTGAAATATGTATATTGGATTAAACGAATGTGGAGGTAGCATGTTGTGAAACCCTGTTGTACAGGAGATGAGAATATTAAATGTTGACTTTGTGTTTATAGATGGTTATGCGACTACAAATAGAAGTAGGACCCTTCTTGCATACATGATACATACAATTGACAATTGTTAATGATAGTTGGAGCGGGTGTGAGTAACACTAATGGTTGAGTGGATGAATGAGTAAGTGGCCTTTGATAGTGTGCTTTGCGAAATTATTATTTGATAGTATGAACTAGATAAAATAGGTTTGTTTCAACCTTGTGGCTTGTGTTTCTTTTGGAGAAATTTATGATGGGAGAAGAGGCTATGATGAGTCTCGCTAAGAGTGTATTGTTACATTTCTAGTGCGATTGTCCGTAATGGATTATGTTGATAATATTGAATGTTTGTATAAAGGGACTGGATCGCTCGCCAAGTTCGCGTTTGTGATCTTTCAGACCTCATGTTGATGTGATAGCTGAATTTGTTTAGAGCAAAGTGACGTGTTGAGAGGTTTTATTAGTTCCTAAGTGGATTAGGTGTTGTGATCATCAAATACTCTTTGTCGGAATTGGCATGGTGATGCTGTAACCAACGAAAGTTGAGGGAAGTAGAAGTATTTGAGATTGAAGTAAAGTTTCGTAACTTGCAGATTATTGAAGTTTGTCTAAAACTTTTGTTCTTGCCCATAGGTGTTTTCCCAAATTTTAAAAGCAGTGCTTTATTCTCGTTTGAGGTTTGATATTCTCTGCTTGTGGGACGTGCGCACTCAACTTTGGTCATATCCGTTGGTTTTCGAGAACAGTTTTATCTCATCGTTTCTCTTGATCTTGTAACTATTGTGAGTGGTAACGTTTTCCTTTGTGCTGGAATTTATTTCTTTTTGCCTCTTCTTCTAAGAAAGGGTTAACCGAACTGTATTGCAAAGTCTCTTCGGTTGTGTTTTGGCATCTAGATAGTGGTGGTCTAGTAGGTGGTTTGGTGAACCTTTAGGTGTCAGGTTGTCTGAGAGGCCTAGAGTAATAAATCGATTTATTAGAATAATCCTTGGAGAGGATTTGAGTTAAAAAGAATATTTGTCTTTGGAGCTAATAGATTTTGCTGTCGCAACTAGTAGAACCTATAGCGAGAAGTAGTCCAAGATTTGGTGTTCTTTTTGATCGAACATTACAAATAGAAAGTATGGAAATCTGGATCAGTTTATTGAGTGTCGCAATTGGATACTTAGTAATATTGTGTAGAAGAATTTTGATGGTGAAATTAATGAGAGTAGCAGTGTAGAAAAATCTATTAGTCGTGTTAATGATGGAATAGCAGGGATTGTTAAGTAATTGTCAAGTATGACTTGGTCTCAGTGATTAACCCTATGGGAGTTAGATTATCTCTAAAGATAGCTTGGTCAAGAACATAATCATTTATTGATGTTAGTGACTGAGTATGATTGAATCTTGATCAATCGGTTAAAGTATTGTGAATGGGTATATTGTGGTTGCGTAGCTGAATTTGATGGATATGGGTTAGAGAAGGTCTAAGGTTGGTGAAATGAATCGCTTTAGGCGATTCGATTAGTGAGGAATGATGATATTAATAATCGAGGTTATTGATTGAGTGTGTGAATTTTAGTAAGCGAATTTGAGGATTTCCTATCAATCATGCTAGAAATTCATGGTAGGAGACTTGGAGGTTAATTTTGGGGCTTTGCATGTTATGCTAGGACCCTAGAGACCCCATATTATGTGTAGAGGTGGATGAACAGAAGCAAATTTTGAATAGTGTGTGATCTTTGATAGAATACCTTGGGTAAAGTAAATGAGTGTGGATGTGGTGAATTTCACATTGTTTATCCATAACAGATGAAGGTGACGTGATTGCGGAGGAAATCTATTTTGAGGTGTGTTGGGAATTATTTGTCAAAGTAATTCTTTTAGTGGAGAAGTTGAACAGAGTATGTTATTATGAATCGGAGGAGTATCTCTATCTAGGCGTGGATTTGCGTACAGTTTGAGCATAGCTTTGAGATGGCCAAATTACAAGAAACGAATTGGTGTGTTTATGCGATGATTTGGAATCTCATGGTTTAAGAGAAAGTTCAATTCTTAAAGAAAGTTTGAGAAAAAGGTTGTATTCTCGAATGATGAATTATTCTCTTGGTTTATATTTGAGCTTGACTCTATGACCGATGCCAAATTATAAATGGAGTCGTTTCTTCTTTCTGGTTTGTGTGGTTCTTTTCGGTTAAGACAAAGAAAGGAAATGGTTGTATTGGGCATACGAGTGATTTTTTTGCTTTGACATTTGTGGTGTTCATTGGCAAACTGCTTACTTGGAGAGTGTAAGAATTACATGTTCAATCTTTTGGTTTTTGGATTTAACTCTTTTGGTAAGGAGTTGATAATGCATGTTGCGATGAGAATCTTTTATTCTCAGCTGAGTTTTGTTTTTAAACGAGATTGTTTTAAAACAAGTTCTGTTGTGCGTCTCGGGTTAAAGGAGGTGCTCATTTTCAAAGTGAAGAGATCGAAAGATACAAAGAACAAGGGTTCTATGTGTTATGCCTAGGTTTTGTGGTTTGGTACCGAAGGAAGTGTTGGCCCAAGGTACATTGGTTGTTTCTGGAAGTCGCAGAGATGTAGGAGATAGCATATCACTAGGACCATTTGGAGTCCTGGCTTGTAGCATGGAATGTTTTGTATGATCTATTGTCGAGGGAGTATTGGAGAAATCTGGAGGGTAAAGTTTCCTTAGAACAGTTGATCCACGGGTAAGACCGTGCCTTCGAGACGTGTCCGTCGAGTGACTCTTGAAAGGTTGGAACAAGTAGTAAGGCGTAACGCGTCAGTACGTCAAGGTGTTTTTTTGTCGCAGCAGACCGAGAGAGAGGTCACTTGGGAACTGGAGTCTCGCATGCACGAGCTTTATCCAGACTTGTTCACCTCAGGTGTGTACTTTTGTTGCTTAGTTTCCAGCTTCGGTTTTAACTCTTGAAGTGGGCGTTTAGATTCGGGGTCGAATCCAGCTAAGGGGGTAGAATGTAATATCCCGATGGTGTGATGCACTAGAAGTCGGAAGGAGAATTGGTTCGGAGAATATTAAATGCAATTTGGGAGGGACCAATTGGAAAGATTGCATTGCTGCGATTGTAGGGGAATGCGGTTTTGCCGGCAACTGGCTAGAGCCCACGGCCCAAGAGGGCCCAAGGGTGGCCGACCATAGCTTGGGGCGCCACTCCCCTTCCCAACCCTAGCCGACCCTCCTCCCCCTTTCCTCCCCACTCCCCATCCACCGTCACATCCCCACCACCTCCCTACCTCCCCTCCACCCCCTTGCGCACCTCTCTACCTCCCCACCACCTCCATTGCTGCTGGCCAAAGAGAAGAAGAAGCTCCATTGCAGCCGGCCAAGGAGGAAGAAGAAGGGGAAAAGAAGAGAAGGGAGAAGAAGAGGGAGAAGAGAAGGAAGAGAGGAGGAGGAGGATCGTCTTCGGGGCCTGTTCGTCGTCGTCCAGCACGTCGTCAAGGGTAACGACGGGTTTCTTGTGTTGAGTGATGGTCATTAGAGGCGATTGTTATTAGATTGATTGGATCAGCTAAATTCTGTTCTCTGTTCAATTCTGTTCAGAATGTTGCACGGCCAGTTTCTTTTATTTAGAGGACGAATTAGGAGTTTTGATCTCCTAGATAAACGTATATTATGTTCTTAGCTTTCAGTGGCCACCAAGATCACCCAAATCCGATTAACGGTCAGGAAGTTATGAATTTTTTAGTATCGCTGCTCGTAATTGCATGGTTTACGCAGTCCGTAATTTGGTCAAAACTGCTATTTAAAAGGACAATCAGGGGATCTCAGTATGACGAAAAATGTGGGTAATTTCTGTACCTTTTCATAGAGATAAAGAACACGAGATTTGGACTTTCGTAGCAAAAGGTATGGTGGTTTTAGTGTACTGTCCAGAGAACCCGACGAGAATTCTGTTGTCTGATGATTGGTTTGATAGGGGAAGTTAAGGGCAGAATCAAAAGGGCTCCCCAACTAGGTTTATTTAGGCAATTCAATTACCTTTTCAGAAAGTCTAAGAGAACTTTAATTGGACTTCTGAGCAAAAAGTTATGTATTTTAGAATTTGGCTGTTTTCAGTGAGCACCAAAACGATCGCTAGAAATTGGAGGTTTCGTTAACACTTGAGAGTTAGCGAGCTCTGTTGCGTTATTATTTATGCGTTTGGTCCAGCATGATTGGTCTTAGATTGAGGTACCTTTATGTTCAGGTGGGAGCGCGGTTCCAGGGGCAGCACCCTCTTCGCGTCCACCGTTCTCGCTCGGTTGAGGCAAGTATTCGGGCTATTATTTTGTGTATGCTTGTTTGATGTGTTGTGATGTATCTTGGTAGTATAGTCATGCTTGCCTGTTATGAGATGAGTACCATTTACCTTGATGATATGCTAGTATAGTTAATTGGATCTACTGTATGTTGTTATTGATTACATGATAATGAGAATTTTGATGTATTCCTGCTTATGTATATGTTTTCATGGTGCATATGCATGTCGTGAGCATACAGGTACCTTGGTCACGTGGTGACCAAGCACATACAGTTGAGGTCCCCGTTATGAAGATGACGGGCTTGAGGTCCCCACATTCGTGGAATGTGGGCTATGAAATAGAGAGGTCCCCATCATTAAGTGATGGGCAAAGGTCCCTATACATGTGGTGTATAGGCTCTTGGTCCCTGTGCCAGAGGGCACAGGCAAGGGTATACAGCGACGGTTGTATACCCCGCATTACCGGTAAAATGCGAAAAGAGATAAAGTTCAAAAGAGCATTGCATAGTTTGCATATCATGAGATAAATGGCTATGATTAGTGTATTGAGATTGTGGTTTACTGATGCTATGTTTCAATTAATGTTTATAGCCTTGTTGATACTTGCTTTGAGTCGTTGGGCTCACTCTTGCTTTAATGTGTTTAGGTACCTATGGCAGGAATGATACGATCGGGAGGGAGTAGATGTGGATGCACTCACTTTATCACATTCTTAAGGCGTTTGCTGCTTAGTCCAAATTTAGAATTAAATGAACTGTTTAATTAACACCCATGGATAGCGTGGTTGAATTTTATTGTTTAGTTGTAATAATGAAGTTACTGGTCCTGGTTGGTTCCTTTGATATTCATGCATGATTGGGATAAGTTGATTATGAGGATTTTGTTTATGCCATGTGATAGTATTGAACTCTCAGATTTGCTGGTTAAACAAAGGAGACTCTGCCGAAAATTTGTACTTGTGCTAGAATAGTTTATTTCCAGTAGCATTCCCGGCTCTTTGAGAGTTGGGGTGTTACAGAACTCATAAACATAGACGTGATACAATCATCTCCATGATTGCCTCTAGGGCATATCACCAACACTTACCTCCACCGGTCAACCAGCGTCGTCAGGAGGCACCGGTCGTACAAAATGTGCCTAGACGTACACCACTGCCCGCGCATTCCTGGTCGTCTTCCCACGTCACCTCGACCATCCTCGCTAGTGGAAGGAGGCCTGCCTCTCTTAAACTACGTCAAAAAGATTAAGAACAAACGTTAGTCCACCCAAAGTAGTCAGGCTGCAATTGAGTACACGAATGTTATCCCTGCACGTACATTGGAACCCAACAAGGGTCCACCCTCCATGCCCTCATGGGCATGCGCAGCCGCAGTGCGCCAAGCTCAATCGCCACCTCGCCCTCCTAGGGAGGAAGGTACTGAGGCAGCTACGGTGATGTGCATCAATGACATGGTCAAGCAACTCATACGGCCAATGCGCAGTGTGTACTAGGTCTGTCATACCTGAAAATCCAGTGCATATATTGTAAATACTACGAACAAATACGGAATTAATAAAAAGCTATTCCGCAATTTTTAGAGATTTTTACTAGGTATCTTGTTACTTTTCTTATTTAAAAAGTGTCTCTAATATTTTTTTTAATATTTATCGTGTGCAAATAGAAACAAAATAAAAAATCAAAGTATTTTAATTCAGCTCTATGTAACCTATGTAGCAACTCGGGATTTTTTTTTTACAATTTAAAGATGTGTCATGCTATTTTCCTAGTTTAAAAAAATGTTTTCGGCACTAACAGAATAATTACTACGTACAAAAGAAAATCAAAATTTTGTTGGCATTATTTCGATGAGGTGTCATGCTATTCTTCGAGGTGTCTTCCTATTTTTGCAGATTTATTCTAAATAATTCAAGTACTGCAACATAACTAATATCTGCATGATGAACTACACTATATACAGCTAAAATGATGTACTACATAAAACAGCTAAAAATATCAAATCTATTGATTTTTATATCACTATTTTTATTTGCTAACCTACAAGGTTTCGAATTTATGTACAAAGTTGTTGTGAGGACCCGGGGTATTTAACTCGTAATACTTAACCTCCAACTGGTTCTAGTATTACCAATTAAATATCCTAAGCCTCGATGGACATGTGCTTCCCAGAATTGCAGCACACATACATCTTTACAAAATCATGCATCATTTTCATACAACTCACAATACCAAGTCTAGCAAAAGCCATACATAAAGTAGAGTTATTACAAAAGAGTCGACCGGCCAAATGACATCAAAGTAATATATAACAGCGGAAGCAAAAGCGCCATAAGATGGCTATAAACAAAAACCAACCGGTTAGCCAACATAACCCACAAGGCAACCGACCAGGCCGCCAAGCTAGTCGCACACACCGCAGCAAAACTCACAAAAGTCGATCCCTTAGGGATCCACTTCCTCCTCTGCAACAATAGAGCAATGTAGTTGATTACAAAAATATACTCGCAATACTTACGAGTAACAAGCCTATACATAGCTACATGCAAGCTGAAACAAAGGAGATGGTTATATAGTTAATTGGACGCATAAAGCAATTTTCATTTGCAATAATGTAATAGATTGAAGGCAATTTATCAAATCTGTTTTTAATTGATGAAGTAACAGCGAGACAACATTAAGTAGCATAAATAACAACCTAGAGGTGACCAACCCAATAGCCACCACAATATAGCACGAATTCCCAATTCGTACCACCCATCATGTTTTAGTGAAAAGGTTGTAGTCTAATTCTTGCGAGAAATAACCAAGTGTGTCCATAACCTAGGACGAGGCTATTCGAATAGATTTAACCCTGCAGAGGGTGTACCAATGTACCCACATGTCAGACTGCCTTTTTGCCACAAGATAAAGCACACTTCCATAGGTATGCCAGCACAGCTAAGTCCTACGAGACGTTTTCCAATATTGTGCACTAACCACAAGTCGCCCGTATGGATAGAAACCCGTACGTTGCATCGGAGTCATTGTAAAGCCAGGAGTCAACTACCCATAGAGGGTAAAGCAACCTGGACAACTACAATACCCCTCGGTGTGGAGAACCTAGAAAGGATTCCACTCCCGTGCGCCCAACACATAAACACCATCCTCATTTTACCACAACACAACACACACATCCTCCTATGACTCGGAGCCAACACACGCTAAAGTACTAAGTCAAGAGAGGTCCCATATCCCTCTCATGTGGTTAGCACGCAAAAGTGCTTGGATCAATGGCGCAAGTAATTCGGCTCTTGTTGACTCGGGCACCAATCAGTCACACCCAAAAGTACACCATCTTATCATTGTGCCTAAGTCTAAAACATTTTTGTTTTTAGTTTTAGTATCTCAAATTAATCATAGCACAAGGTGCTGGACATAAAGTCATAATAAGTTTTTGTGTGATCAAGGTTATCGACTAAGTCGACAACCGCCCAATTCTACCGGTAGCTAACCATGACTAAGCAACATTAACTCGTAAACTACTAAGTGACAAGGGCTCATCCAATGAACCCTAAATCACAGCAAGATACTCCTAGGTTCAGTAGTAGAGGATAAATATTTGCCTACATATTATGCATCTAGTGGGTCAACTAATCGACAATAGTTTAACAACAAAATAGCAATGCATACATAGAATTTGCAAACAACATATTAGACTTTTAAAAAAATAGGAGTAATATGATCAAATGATGCTACATCTTCTTGCCTTGTGGGTAGTTCTCTTGCTGCAGAGGATCACTCTCAAGTTCAACAAATTCTTCGGAACCTATCGCAAGAACGTGAAAATCCAATAAGAACGAAGAACACCGAAAAATACTCAAAAACCAATTCATCCAAATCCCATGAAATTTACACAGCAGGAAGATCATGATTTTAAATGAATCTAGCAACAAGAATCAATCAATTTGGACTAAGCATGCAAAAGTTATAGTCTAAACAATTTCAGTCTGTTGAATAATTCAAATTAAATTGTTTTCTGTTACTGTTTATAGCATAATTTTCCAGAAAGTTTTAGAACCTGAAATTTTTATGGTAGGCAGATCATGGCATTCTAAGGACAGCAAAATTGGTTTTACTTCATTTGGAGTTAAATTGAATTACTTATGATTTTCTAAGTTATGAAACTAGTGTATACATGTTTCAGTAACAAAAGACCTAAATGAAACCTATTCTAAACCAGAGTATATCAACAGACGATCCTATCACAATTTAGTTTGCTCAATTTGGAGTTACAGAGACTTACTTATGCATTTTACAAGTTTTAAAGAATTTCTAGAACACTTATTAATGCTAAAGCAAGTTAATACAATCTACACAATTTTCTGGTACAGAACAGTGTCAAAACACATTTTTAAGTTAAAGTTCAGTTAAATAGAAATTTAACACAATTGGAATCATCTAAAATGGATTTACAATGAATTAGTTATGCATTTTTGAAATTTAACACAATTAACAGTTTGAACTTAAAAGCTTTCAGGTTTTTCTTTTTAAACTAACTCATCCAAAGAGGTCGGGGCCGTTGAGATTGAATCCAACGGTCCACGCGCACAGGAGCACAGCGCTCGCGCACGCGCGCGCTGAGGAGGTCGTGACCGTCAGATCTGGATTTGACGGCCCAAACCTACAAGGGGAGGTCCTAAGGGGTAGGTCTAAGAGGGGAGGTCTGGGACGGCCAAGATCTACCAGAGGAGGTCCTGGACGGCCAAGATCTAGACTGGGGAGGTCCTAACAGCTAAGATCTTCACAGCGGGAGGTCTTAACGGTCAAGATCAAACTGAAGGAGGTCGTGACGACTAAGATCTCACAGGGGAGGTCCTAATGGTAGAGATCTAAACGGAGGGAGGTCTTGACGGCTAAGATCTCACAGGGGGAGGTCTTAACGGTCGAGATCTCCACGGAAAGGTCCTCAATGGTAAGATCTAAAAGAGGGGAGGTTTTGAACGGCTCAGATCTCCATGGGGAGGTCCCGAACGGTCAAGATCTACCCGATCTACCCCGGGGTGGTCCTAGAGGTTCAAATCTGCGAGGAGGGAGGTCCTGAACTTTTCTTTACAAAAGACCAAGGGGTGGTCTTTTGCAAAGAGGACCCCAAGGGTGGTCCCGAGGGTGGTTTTTGCGAGAAAGCCCAAAGGGAGGTCTTTTGCGAAAACACAGAGGGTGATCCTAGCAGTTAAGATTAAATCCAAAGAGATCCTTAACGGCTAGGATCTAATCTAAGAGGTCCTAAGGTTTGTCTAAGGAGTGGTCTTAGTACTAGTACCAGGGGTGGTCTGGGTGGCCCAGATCTACATAAAAGAGACCTTGGATGGCCAAGATCAACAGAGGGTGGTCCTGAAGGTTGTCAAAGAGGTCTACCTTACGACAACAGGACAACAGTACCACGCGCTTTGCTCGCCGGCTCGTCGCCAGCGACTTCGACCACAACAGCATAAACCAACAGCGGCAATATGTTCGCAATACAATTGCAAACACGATGGGAGCTCTTTCGATGGCGGAGCTGGCATAAAACGCCGGCGAGCCGGAAAGAGGCGGAGGTGCAAACACGGCCGAAAACGAAAACAGCGAAAAGCTCTGCCGCAGTCCAATTTAGCAGGTGCTCGAGCACTAATGGACTAATAAGAAGCTACCTCCGCTGAGAAGAGGTCCGAAGGTGACCGGGTGTGCTCTGGCGACGAAGGAGCTCACCGGAGCCGAGGAAGAAACCAGTAAGGTGCGGCCTGAGCAAAAAGGAAAGCCACTGGGTGTCAAAAGAGCTTCATTAGGACATACATGAGGTCCATGAGCACACAATTGACCAATGAAACCACTTATCGGAGTTGGGGAAGAAGGGAGTGATTTCGGCCGCAAGGATCCAAAACTCAAACTTGGGATGCTCCTACAAAGGCAACCCAAAATCAGGTTAGGGGACTTGCTCAAGATGATGGGGTGGTCCAGGCGACGCGAAAAGAAGAGCCAGGGAACCACTGGAGCACCGACGACGATGAGGAGCTCAAGCGGCCGACAATGGCGGAAAAGGGGGTCTTGGTGATTTGCGCACAACACACAAAGAGGGAGCTGGGGTGACAGAGAGGCGCTAAGAGGAACCAAGGGAGGAGCTTGGATCTATTTATAGCTGGTGAGCAACGGTCACAAGTAGGGAAGGAGCTCCATGGTGAGCTAGGGTTGAGCTCGGCCGCGCAAGGACTTGAAGCGATGGGGGCAGCTGAGAGGAGGACTTTGAGTGCGAAAAGGTCGACCGCAATTAATGCTAGGTCAAGGAGTGGTTGAGAGGACACACAGGACAAGACCTAGCACAACTGCTCTCTGCCATACACAGCTCTCCCACGCGCGTTCAGGAAGAAGATGACCAGGAGGAGGTCAGGTTGAGCCAAGACATCAGGATGGTTGGATCGGAAAAGGGACGGCCGAGATTGAACGAGACCCTCGGAGGTCCTAACAGCACAGGAGGTCTGGGGCATTGGATGGAGATCCAACGGCTCAACACCCGCACCCGAGCACAGTTAGGTGACCTGGCTCGACCAAGTCAAGTGGTTGGGCTCGGGTCTGACTCGAGCCCAATAGTGATTTAGATTAGGGTTTAGAATGAGATAGAAACTTTGAGGAATTGTTTAAAGTAGCAAACTAACTCCAAAAATTCTAAAAATTTTATAGTAGCTTGCTAACTTTAGGGTTGACCTTGTAGAAAATTTTTAGAGGTTTTTATGCGGTACATTTTCCTCCAGAAATTATGCAAGGTTCTGAGCTAGGGTTTGACCCAAAGTCAAACTGGTTTGACTGACCTCTTAAAATATTTAAACAATTTCTAAAAATTATGAAATTTTTCAGAGGAGTCACACATCAACCCTAGGACTTAGAAAAAATATTTTCAAGGAATGATCATAAGGATATCTAGCAAAGTTTTCAAAGAGTCAAGACTTGGTTAAAAATGACTTGTGATTTTGGATTTTCATAATTCCTTTACAAGAATTTTCAGAAATTCCATACAACAACAAAGTGTAAGAAAGGTTTTAATTTCTACACATTTTCTTACATTTGAAACACAAGCCAAGACTTGGGATGTTACAGTTGCAAGAACATTTACCTGCGAAATGGGTGACCAGATCTTCTGCTCTGTCTCTCTCTCCTCCGCTACGAACTGGCAGGACTTTGCTGCGTCTCTACTCCCCCTCTCCTCCTCAATCTTCTCCCGCTCTTCTTTTTTCTGGAATTAAAATGATATTTTCACCGATTTTGGGGGGTTTAAATAGCTAGATCCTTCCACTAGTTGAACTGGCAACAGGAACCAACGGTTTCCTGTCGTCATTTCAACTGGCAACAGGAATATTGTCTGTCGCCAGTTGAAATGATGACAGGAAGGTGGACTGGCAACATGACAGTAAATAGGTCCCTATCGCCAATTAGAATGACGACAAGAGCATCATTCTAAACGGCGATAGGCACCTACTTTTTCAACAAAAAAATCGACTATTTAATTTTGTAATTATATTTTTAAATTAATATTATTTTTTAAAAAATTCGTTTCATACATAGACTTTTTTTGTTACTCTGGAACTTGGGGTAGATAGTGAACTCCTAGTTCATGTTTTTTGTTACTCTGGAACTTGGGGTAGATAGTGAACTCCTAGTTCATGTCTTCCTCTCCACAATAGCATGAAGCATCAATGCAACAGCATCATGCTATCCTTAACCAAAAAGTAGATTCTCCTTAAAAGAATTCTACCGGGTGTACACAAAATTCATCATCTGGAATCAGGTTCCATAATACTCAAAGCTAGACAAAAAGGGAATTTTTCTCCACCGCTAATGTCTTGATACCATCTCGCTTGCTGACGTTATCTTCTGGACAATTCGCATGCCATGCACTAGGCGCCAAAAGGCGATAAAAGGTTAAATTCCCTATTCATTTCTTTACCATGAATCGTAATGCTTTAGCTCAATATAGCTGTTCCGTGGGGGAATACCCTAGCATCGAGATGGGCCACGGCGTGCGCAAGCCGAAGGCGTCGGCCAGCAGTAGTACACGGCAGTATTGCCTTGTGTGGCAATTTAGAGTTAGGAGAGTTTGAGTTAGTTAAGAGTTTGAGTTAGGTACGTTAATATTAGTATTGTCCTTCTTCGAGATGTATTCGTTCCTAATTTAGATATGCTTGTTAGAAGATGTGTCTATTTAAAGGGGACAGCCGAATCAGTTTGAATCAATCAATCAAGAAATCTCAATTTCCCAGTCTCCCTTCTCCTGCCTCCTGCATCCCCTTCTCCAGCCCTACCGCTGACCAGTAGCCACCACGGCTCCGAGATGCCGGAACTACCATCCCAAACCCCTAGTATATCACAATTACAGTCTTCGCAATTCAAGTTGTACCAATTTGGTATTAGAGCCACTACCGGCCGCATCATTGCCAGGATCTGATGAAGCCAGTGACAAGATCTCCATGGCGCAACTCAGCACATGCAGTCCATCCAAGCGTTGACGATGCGCATGAAAGGGATGCACTGACAGATGGGAGATGTTGCTAATCGTCTTATAGCCATCCAAGAGTCCCACGGTAGACCTATCGGGTCTTTTACCGCCGCCACCGAGCTCACAACCATGGGTTGCCCTAGCAAATTTTTTTCCTAGGGACAGACGACCTTCTCACCATCCACCACCACGGGCGTAAACTGGTGATGGGCCGCCACCGAACATACTACAAAGGATGAGAGGAAACCCTAAAGGCTAATTGGTGATGGGCCAGCTGGGTTGGTCAGTTGGGTTGTGATGGGCTGAAATGCCGGATATCCGGCCTTCTTATATTTCTGATAATCCGTATTCATATTCGATGGATAGTAGGGATACCGTATTTATATTTATTTATAACAAAAAAATCGTATTCGTTTCCGATCCGATAATTATCGGAGAAAAATCTGATACGACAAAATCTGAATTCATTTTCATTTGGTACAGGGGGATACTGTGCTCTTGAGGGTCTTGCCGGCACATTGGAGTAAAGAGAGAGTGCGTACCTGTAACATCCTAATTTTCTGAGTTTAAAAATCTTTTAATAGTTAGTAGGGAGAAAATTCACCAATTAGATTTATTTGAATTTAAATTCAAAAGCTTAATATTGGACTTTCCAATCAAAAATATTTAATGTGAATAATCCCAACATGAACATTAGCCAAAACTATTTTATTTGGGTTCCTTGTGCTCAGATATATTTTCTAGATTTTTCTAGAATTTTTCTGATTTCATTTGCTATTTTCTATTGCTTATTGGAATTTCTGGTATTTTCTAAAATAGAAAAGCTATTTAAAATCTCAGAAAATTTCTCGGGCCGAAACCCAGCCCAAAACCCTCCTTGGCCCAGTTCTGTTCAGCCCACCCGCGCGCGCGAGCCCGCCTCTCACTAACAGGTGGTCCCCGCGTGTCAGCCTCCCTTCTCTGTCTTCGCGCGGGCGCATTCTGCCTCAGCCGTCCGATTCTCTTTGAACGGTCCGATGGAGATGGGCTGTTCGGGCGACCCGAACGTCCCATTGATTGTGAGCCGTCCGATCCTCCTTGAATGGCCCGATGGCGTTGTGCTTTCCGAGCTGCCCGAACGTCCCATTGATTGTGAGCCGTCCGATCAGATCTGGACGGTGACTCTCTTATCTCGATCGTGCACGTGCGTGGGCTTTCACTGCCAGGTGGGCCCGTCGCCGTCTTCGTCTCCAAGTCGGCTTCGTCTCCGCGACGCGCCCGCCTCCGTCCGCCATTGCCGCCTTCTAGAAGCTGTCCGACAACGGGACTTTCCTAACTAAAACTTTCCCGATTTATTCACCAAACTCTATTTCCTTCCTTCTCGCGCCCGTATCTACCCTCAATCGGGATCAAAACCAACTCTATCTCCGTTTTCGTTCAAGACTGAGAATATCCCGAATTGGGGATTCCTTATCTCGTGCCACCCTCAGCCTATAAAAGCCACCCCGAGGTCCGCCCTTGCTCCCGCAACCCAAAGCCGCCATCCACTTCGCCCTGAGAGCCCTAGCGCCGCCGCAATCGGAGTTTTTAGGGTTTTCTTCCGCCGCCAATGTTTTTCTTCGAATTGCACCGCCGTTGACGTCGTCCTGCCCTCGTGGTGTGCACCGCCGAGTCCGCCGTCGCAGCCTCTACCTCTAGAGCCCCTTCGCATCGCCGGAGCGCCACCGGAGGTCTTGTCCGACAAAACCAGAAGCTCCTCCGCCGCCCAACCCTCGCCGCCGGCCATCTCCGTCAACCTTGACCACCCAGGGTTGGTTCAATAGGTTCGCCATAACCTCAGCTACACGCCGGTACCACTCACCGTCGGCGAATCGCCGCCGTTCGCCGTTGTCATTGGTTTCCGAGCGCCGCCGCCGTCGGTATGACGTGGCTGTCCACGTGGCTCGCCACCTCATCCTTCGCGCCTGCGTGTCGCGTGCGTGGCTGTCTCGTCAGTGCGTGCGTGGCACAGTCCTCCGGCCTCAGATCTAATCGGCTCGGTAGACTTGGTCTACTGTGAGCCATCTCGCTGACATAGGGGTCCCGCATGTCTGTTAATTCTTTTTATTCTTTTAATTCCTGAAATTCCTTGCTGACGTCGCTGTTGCGCAATAATCCAATTTTTCTGTTAAAAAATAATTCGGGAATTCCAGAAAATCCAAATTAGGGTTTCTTTTAGATTTAAAACTTCTAGAGCTCATAACTTTTGCATCCTAACTCCGATTGAGCCCATTCAAATTTCTAAATTTATCTAAATTCAAGCTCTATTTACCTGAGATTTTTATTTATTTTTTTGGAGTTTGTTTTGCCTCTGTTATTTATTTGTTTTGTTTATTTGTGTCTCGTTTGCGAGTAGACGTCGTTTCGTCGGGGAATTTTGTGGAAGAATGAGCACCCCAAGATCAAGACCAGTACATAGACCTTTTCCAAGGCAAGTCATACCTTTGATCATCTTGAACCCAGTTTTCCAATTACTTTGTTTCAAAGTACTGCATTCTATTTTAATTATTTATTTAAATGCTTTGGGCATAGTTATTATCCAAATTTGTTACCACACCTTGGCCTTGTACGTCATATTTCCTTGTCACCCTAGATTGGTTTATTAGTTGGTAATATTGTAGCACCAACGTGGGTTGGTTAGATGCGAGTACAATTGCTTAGCCATGCTACGAGTCTCGCATCTCATGTAAGTTGCAATTATTAAATGTGACTAAGTGACTATGGAACTTTGTAAAATTGTGTGCTATGTGTTATTACTTCGTGATGGCATATGTTGCACTAAAACCAACTGGGTGGTAAAGGATTTAGACCGAGGCAAGTGGTGGAAACTGTGTGATATGGTGGAAGCTGTGTGCTTGGGAATGATAATCTGTGTGGCTTAGTTAGAACATGGAAGTCTTGCCTTGGTCAATTAAGGACTTAACTTTGTGCGCCATTGAATCGAGCCTTCTTGCATGCGACCACATGCAGTATGGGACGAGCCTAACTTAGTAAGTTATGGATTCTCGGCATTGATGTTCAGGTGGATAGGTTAGGCTGTGTGACAGGGTAGAGGTGTGACTACTTGGTGGTTGCATCGCGGGACGGTTCGTCGCTTCCCTGTCCAATGGTGTGTGTTATACTAATTCTATGTGAGCTGGTATAGCGGGAAAGCACATCGGGAATGTCAATGTTTGAGATGAAGTTTCCGAACTGTTTTGTTACGATTAGTGCTTGCTACACTAGTTGTATCTTGTGGGTAAAGTGTACAACCTCTGCAGAGTGTTAAATCAATCTATTCGAATAGCGCGTCATGATCATGGACATGCTCGGGGATTTCACACGAGGGGTAGTTTTCATAAAATGTTGGGATGGGAGCTGTGTGACCTCAATCATATGGCTATGTGAAATAATCTGTTTAGCTGTTTGTCTTTGTGAACAATTGTTAAATTAATATTGTCTATTTGTTTTGAATTATGCTTTCAATCTATTACTTGTATTCAAGTGCAAATGTTGCATTTCTCCAAAATAACCACAGAAGCCATTTCCTTTGGAATAAGTCTGCATCTATACATTGCATTCTGTGGTATGATTTGCGAGTACGGTTGTGTACTCACGCTTGTTGTAAAACTTGCGCCCAAACCTACAGAAGAGGAGGAGTCTACGCCTGCTCTCGAGGATGAGTTCGCCGAAGGTTATTGATCGTTAAGGTCTGGATCCCAGTCGGTTGCCTGTGGTGAATTGGTGGGATCTACGCTGGAGTTATTTCCGTTCCGCTGCTGTTTTATTCTCTGTTAACCCTGCGTGGCTTAATAAGTGTAAACTCGACCATAAGGTCAAAACCCTTATTTGTTATTCAAATTAATCGTTTACTTTATTTATTGCTTGTGTGGATCGATATTTACCTAAGTTAACCCTGTGTGCACTAGCGTGATCCTAGACTAGTGCAGTATACACAGAGGGTTCCAGAATCAAAATTCTGGGTCCCGACAGTACCACAAGGAAAACAGACGTTTCGCCGGCGGCCACTCCAGTCGCGGCAACCACTCCACTTGCCGGTGTCTAATCCAGCTCCGGTGACCACCAAAATCGCCGGCGGCCTCTCCCAAAGCTCAGTTCACTTCCACAGTGCATGAAGGGAAGGCTGGATATCAGCTGGCTACTGTTCTGTTTCCGACAACGGGAGAACTGAAGAATCACCACTCTCCACTACCACTCTCATCGCCGCTGCGCTGTAAGCGATTGACGGGCCCCCTAGGCAGCTTCCTTGGCGTGGTAGCGGTCGGCAGATGCTGCCAACGAGGCCGTAGTGCGCTCCCGGCGCAAATCCAACCAAAGCCGTCAAGCCTGTTCGATCAAGCTGCTGGGGCTGGACTATGGCTAGCCTACGAAGGTGATTTTAGCTATGGGAAGCACGGGATTCAAGGGATCAACCTTACTTCGAGGAAAGTAAAGCAACTACCGATTGTCGATGACGACGACACCCAGCTAAGTTCTCCCCCCACATCCTTCGTGCAATGGTGTAGTGGTTACCTCAGGTTGCCATTTGAGTTCTTTTTCTTCAGGATTGCCGGTTTTTTTTTCTTTTTTCTGCAATGTTTCATGAGATTTCCTGTTTTTCTCCATTTTAGCTACTGATTCTGCTCTACACGCTGCTTATAAACCTTGAACATGTCTCCTTGCATTCCTTCCTTCTCACCACACCAGCCTTCAATGGATCCTTCACTTCTGCAGGAGAAGCCAACGTTTCGTGGCATCTCTTTTGAATCACTGATGCTCGCCAAATATCACTCTGCAACCTGTGATCCTATTAACCCATTTGGCCGCCATCCAGCTTACCTTCTTGCAACGGTAATCTCTCCTGGCATCCTCATCTCGCCGGAGAGACTGGCCTCTCTTCTAACTTCCCGGTTCGGTGGTTCGCCGTCTGGCTTCGCGATCAGGCAGCTAGATGTGGGATCTTTTGAATTCGAAGTAGCCTCTACTGACATGGCATCGGAGATTGCATTGCGTGGTTGGATAAAGTCAGGTTGCATTCGAATTTCACTCAGTATAAAGCTAAACGATGGGAAAGCCTTTTCGGCGAGATCTTCGTTCGAGGCATTGGGTCCAAGGAGAAACCCCAAACAGATGCGACAGAAAAGCCATGCCATCTCTACAGCTCAGGTTCATGACATCTCAAGTCACAAACTGCATAGAGAGACACCCCATCTGACAACTTTGTCTCGTTACCTTCCCATTATGGCAAAAACTTCATGCGGATACGGAACCAATGGCCAAGGGGCTCAAGATTTCGTTTGGCATAAAAAGCACTGGTCTGAATCGGCAGAGACTGCATCTAGATATGGAGCCAATCAACAAAAGCTGAAAAATCGCATTTGGCCTGAAAAGCAGATTGTGACAACAATATTCCCGCAATCAGCCTGCTCTCCACCAAACTGCTACCAAAATTCAGAATCCGGTCTAGTCATAGCCTTTCATTGGGAACATGTAAAAACTCATAACATCCATCCCTCTTCTAGCGTGGCCTCGCAGAAACCGATTGATCCAGCTCACTATAAAACAGCTTTTCTATCTAAGGCTAAGGCAGTAGACCCTTCAAGCACCAAACTTAAGCACTGTGTTTTCCCGAATAAGCCCAAGGATTTGCATCTCAGATGCTTTTGATGCCTATCCTTCTCTCATTTTGTAGCTTCTTGTAGGGACCCAGTTGTCTGCTGGTTCTGTAGAGTTAGTGGACACTTCAAAAGTTCCTGCCCTTTTGCCGCCAAGCTCGACAGGCCTTTACAAGGCGCCACCGAAACCTGTATTCCCCATGGAGCCTACCATCTTAGGTCGTCCAACTTCCATTGACATCCACTGCCCACCAGCTACTGATGTCAACTCCCTTGTTACGGCAGTCACCATTGAGCCTGCCACCCCTTTCTTTATCAATAAAATTTGGGACATTCACAGCCCATCCTTTACTCCGTCACCACCGCCTCCTCACACCAGTCACCCACTAACCTGGTTCAGAGGCCGAAGCAACAACAGACCACCTATTCCGCCTGGCTTTGAAACCAGCAGCAATGCTTCTAGACAGACAGACAACCACAATTGATCCACAAATTCAAACACCTCCAGAACGGTCTCTGAATCTGCCGCCACTCCTTTTCTCATGGGCAACCAGGCTAGACGAACCCTACAACAAAATGCCAACCCCAACCTCATTGATTTCCTAGCTTTTCTTGCCTAGACGGCTAAGTTGGAGCTAGATGGTTTTCCTGGCCATACTCCGCATGCCTCGGTCACTTTTGAGAGGGGTGCTTACCATTTTAGGCTGGAGCTCAGCCCTTGTCGAATTGTGGAAGCTTGGATCCTAGTAGCCCAAGTAGATCGTATAGATGAACCCGCTTTCCCTTGCTACAACATTCAAACGGGCTCCATCTCTAGAGAAGGTCATCGGTCAATCTTGTTCAGCTTGTTACCAAACCGTGAGGACGGGCCAGTTCTAGCCTTACTGCCGGCAATAGATTGTCGTTTCAAGGTCAAACTAGTTGCTCAATCGAAGCCCATCGCCGCTGAAGTCACCCCTTTGTCGTTGATGCCGCTGTCCCAACAGCCAACCATTTTGCCACACAGCTCACTCCAATTGGTAGTTAGCCAGCAAGCATCAACTGTAATGCCTTCACCTCCCGTTTGTACCATGCAACCTTTCTTGATGCCACCAGTTGCAAAGCGCCTACCTTTTCCTCCTGAGGGGAGCCCAGTGGCGTTGGTACCTCTGGGATCAGTGTAGTGTGTGCGATTGGGAAGTTCAGTGTCATAATCATTGCAGATTGCGGAAGATGGAAACAACAAGGAAGTTGAAAAGAGCAGTGACAGTGAGCTGGCCTCGCTGAATGGTGAGGTTCCAAAGCTGTTGCAGCTCTTCCCACTAAAACCAAGATCTCAAGGTAGCACTCCAGACCTCAATGAAGCTATCCCGGACCTCAATATCACGCCGATGGTAGAGGGTTGCCGCAGCAACGAGACAGACATGCAGATATATGTCCGACGGAGCCCGAGGTTGCAGAAGGTGTATGATGGAGATCGGGTTACCCAGGTGGAACGAGCTAGTCGGCGTGTGTCGGCGGCAACACCAAACCTCATGACAGATTCACAGTCAACTGCTGAAGACTGTCGCAAAAGCCGGTCCAGAACAAAGAAAATTGGGGATATAATACAGTTGCCACTCAAAGCAAAGCCAAAGGCGACATCAAAGAAGATGCTCAAGGAGTTAGCAGACCCATGTGATATGAAGGCACGAGACACTATCAGAGAAGCGGTAGTATTAGAGAAGGCCGCAGCAGGTGGACAGCCCCCCATGAATGCATAAGTTGCTATCCTTACCCTGTTGGCGGGAGCTGAAGCTTCAGGCATCCTACCTTGTATATGCATCCTTTTGTCTTTCAACTTATGCGCTGCACTTCATCTGCAGGCACAGCTACTTCCATTTGAATCATGTTGTTCTATTCTTTGCATGTTGTCTTTTATCCTTGAATGTGTCAGCGGCAGCACTGCTCTTTGTTGGTTTGTTGGTCTGTCTGTTGTGGTTCAGTTCTTTAACTTCTGTCACCTTAGTTAGACTCTGGTTCTTTGCTTCCCGGGTTGCTTCTCACTATCATTTTCGGGCATGGGCATTGGTTATGTCTCTGTCCTGGTGCCAGTTTGCTTCAAGCCAGGGCAGTTTGCATTTGGTTTCAGTAGCTTTGCTGTTTTTTCCTTGTGTTTTGATTCGGGTGTGTGTGGGTTGGCAACATGATAAATTTGCTGGACTTCCTTATGTTGGGGTGTGGAAGAGGGCTGCAAGGTTGGGAAGGGTTGCATTCTGGGGCAGGATAGCACAGAGGGATAACCAGAGACAGAAATGAAGATTTTAACTTGGAATGTTAGAGGGCTAGGAGATGTTCAGAAAAGGGCTTTAGTATATCAGATTTTGATGGATTTAAAACCAGATATCATATGCCTTCAAGAAACTAAGCTGGTTAACATTGATGCTTTTAAGGCTATAAGTTTCTTGCCCCCGAACTTGAGGAATTACCACTTTCATCCATCTATCCAGACTTCAGGGGGCACACTAACGGCTTGGTGCAACACCAATTTAGAGACATCATTGATTCAGGCTGATGTTTGGTCATTGACAGTAGCCTTCCAATAAAAAAAAAAGACAGAATCCGGTTCAATGTAACAAATGTGTATGCACCTTTCGAAGACAATTCCCATCAACCTTTCTTTGACAGCCTTGCTAGTGTTCGACAGAACCTGGATGGACCAAGGATGGTCCTTGGAGACTTCAACATTTATAGATATGCATATGAGAAAAGCAACGATAATATAAACTAGGCAGGTATGTCCATATTCAATACCTGGATTCAAAACCAAGGCTTGCTAGATGTGGACATTCCAAATAAGAGATTTACATGGACGAACAAGAGGAGAAATCCAACAATGGCTAAGCTTGATAGGATTCTAATTGATAGAGAGTGGACTCAAACATTCTTAAGCATCTCAGCAAGATCACAAGTAGCAGCAACTTCAGACCACAATCCAATTGTGGCTGACGTCAAAACAGAATTACAAGCGTCAAAGATCTTCAGACTAGAAAACTTTTGGCTTCATTTAATGGATTTTGAAAACCTAGTGATACAAAACTGGACAACCAGGAGTCTGGCTAGTATCTCTACTGCCAATCTTAAGCTAAGATGACTTCGGGCAAAAATCAGATCTTGGTCAAAGAGGAAACGTAGCTTACCATCTCAACTTGAAAATTCTAGAACAACATTAGAATACTTGGACAGTACAGAGGAGTGGAGGCCTTTAACAAATCTTGAATTTACTTTCAGGAAAAAATGTAAGAATACATTTACAAGAGCTAAACTGGTTTTGGGCCCTTAAATGGAAGCATCGGGCAAAGATTAATTGGTGCAAATTAGGAGATGAAAATACACATTTCTTTCATGTCACATCATCCATTAGAAACCAACGGAATAAAATCAAAGTGCTTATTAAGGATGGAATTGAATACTATGACAATGCCTCCAAATTGCAAATCGCGACTGATTACTTCAGGGATCTTTTCAGTACAGACTTCACATGGTCCCCAACAATAGACCTTACACATCTCTATCAGCAAGATCAATGTCTTCAGACTCTCTCAAACAACTTTACGTGGGAAGAGATAGCAAACGCAATTCTGGGATCCCTGAACAACAAAAGCCCAGGGCCGGATGGATTTACAAATGAGTTTTACAAAGAGTTCTTGAACACTATAAAGCCAAATCTAGTACATGTCTTTGCGGATTTGCATTCCAATAATATAGACTTGTCAGGGGTAAACAAATCTTATATCACTTTGATTCCAAAGATTGACACGCCAACGCAAATCAAGGACTTCCGACCCATCTCGCTGCTACACAGCATACCCAAACTCATTAGCAAAGTGTTGGCAAATAGTCTGCAACCGAGAACCGCAGACCTTGTCAGTCATATGCAGTCCGGGTTCATCTCAAGAAGATCAATTGCAGAGAACTTCACCCTAGCTTCAGAACTAGTCCAATGTGCAATGAAGAGGAAAAAACCTATGCTAGTTCTCAAATTAGACTTCCATAAAGCTTTTTACACAATAAGTTGGGAATGTTTGCGACTGACACTACAACACAGAGGGTTTGACAGCAAATGGGTTAGCTGGATACACGATATTCTTTCTTCAGGAAAAACACAGATTCTTGTCAATGGGATTGCAGGGGGAACAAATTAATTACGGACGAAGGGTACGACAAGGAGACCTGCTTTCTCCATTTCTTTTCATCCTGGTAGCAGATGTCCTTCAAAAGATATTGCAACGTACCCATTCGAATGAGCTGATCCTACACCCATTGGATATACAAGAGACCACACCAATTTTACAATATGTAGATGACACCTTAATCCTACTCAAGGGCCCAACAAGCCATGGTTCTCAAAGAGCTACTGGATTTGTTTGCAATCTTTTCAGGCTTGAAGATTAACTACCATAAGAGTACTCTATTACCCATCCACATGTCTCAACAAGATGCCACCTTAGTGGACACCACCCTGCAATGCCCTCTCAGCTCACTTCCTTGTAACTACTTAGGATTACCATTGTCCACTAACAAGATTCCTCATAGTTTGCTGCAACCTATTATCGACAGGATAGACAGGAAACTGACAGGTTGGATGCTGGGTTGCTCTCTTGGGGAGGGAGAGTAACAATGATCAATGCAGTTCTATCAGCGATACCTACATATTATATGAGTTGCATCCAGTGGCCGGAGTGCAGCATAGATGCAATAGACAAAATCAGAAGAGCCTTCCTTTGGAAAGGAGTTAAAGAGATTCACAGTGGACATTGCCTATTTGCTTGGAACACAGTTATCCTACCCAAGGAGCAAGGAGGTTTAGGGATACAGGATCTCCGGATTGATAACAAAGCTCTGATCATGAAGTGCATAGCAAAGTTACTATCAGGTTCAACTGAACCTTGCTTCAATTGGTTACGCAGACAGTATATTCAAAACCAAATACCGATGCAGTCTCAGCAGGGAGACACGGCAGTGTGGAGAACTTTATCTACAGTTATTGAGACAACTATACAAATGACGAAGGTTATAATTGGGGATGGACGAACCACATCATTCTGGAAGGACAATTGGACGAACAAAGGAAGATTCTATATTTGCTTTCCTACCCTCTACACATTTGCCATTAATCCGAATTGCACAGCCAGCTCGCAATCAGTCGATCACAACTGGGCGGTTGAACTTCATCCGGTTCTGTCACAGCAAGCGACCTTTGAGTATCAGGCTTTATTACAAGTCCTATCTGAGCAGCATCTCACACAGGGGACCATGGACCGACGTGTCATAGCTTCAACCATGGCTGACGTAACTACATCTGGAATATACCAAGTACTATCATCCCATGGCCTCAAATGGAAGGCGACTGATTTTACCTGGCACAGATCAATCCCTCATAGATACAGAATATTTTTATGGCTAGCTTTCCGGGGAAAGCTTAATACCAAGGATAATATGACAGTTAAGAAATGGACAACAAGTCCACACTGTGACATTTGTCCAGCTTTAGAAATAATTGATCACATCATTCTTAGATGCAAAGCTGCGGACTATCTATGGACAAAACTAGGACTGTTGACAGAAGATACCTCCTCCAAGGACGTACTAGAATTTGTGGAAAAAGTTTTAGCACAATCAATGAGCCATCATGAAGTTTGGCCTATTTGCTTCGTTGCCTGCGCTCATACTTTATGGACCATGAGAAATAAAAGGATATTCCGAAGTATTGAATATGGAAACAATGCAATACAATGTCAGATCCGAGAGTACATTAATCTTTGGTCTTGCAGGTCCAAGTCTGAGCACCATGTTTCCCTTCGACAGTGGTGTCAACTCTATTTGTAAATAGCTTTCTTTTTGTAAATAGTTCTCTTTTGTCTTTTGTTTTTTACGCTTTATTTGTAATACTTTGTCAACCATTTTAATACAATGGGACTAGGTAGAATTTTTCTACCTTCGACGTCAAAAAAAAAAATGGTATCAGGGGACGTGCATTGACCAGGCACGTCTTGACTCCGAATCGGCATGGGCCTGGCCCAGCAGAAGATCAGAAGAATTTGGGCCTATAACCTCAGAGCCCTGACTTCGAAGTATTAACCGTATAATTTTTATGGGCCAGAAATGCACGGTCATGATTATGGTGTTCGGCCCAACTAGCAAACTTAGTGGGCCTAGAAGCCTCAGAGCCCATGAAGTGCAGTTTAACCGACGTATTGTCGACATTTGGGCTGACATAAATGGTGCCGTCAAGGATCATTGTCTGGAATTTTCCCTTGACATTGAACTATCTTGCATATGTGCTTTCCTTCGCACTGATGCTTATTGCTATTCTCTACAATGTATAGAGTCTGTGTGGGTGCTAGAGTGCAACCCGCATCTCTTAATAAAATAAGAAAAACTCAACCTTCCACTTCCTCCTCACCTCCCTCTCCTGGGAAGCTGGAAGCATATCCTCTGCCTTTATATAAGCAAAGGCAGAGAGGCACAGTTCGGTGTCAGGGTGAATTTGAGGTGTTGGATCGGAAGCCAAGAGTCCATATTTATCGCTAAAAAAATTCAACAGTACTAAACATTGTGTTGCTATAGTGCTTCACCGGTAGTATTCGGCGCGGTGCATGTGAATAGTGCACTGCTCCCCTCCCCACAGTGACCATGCTGTCGTCACCCACTCCCTTGCTGTCGCTACCACCCCACCCCATCTCAACCTTGTTGTGGTCCTTCCACCCCTTCCCCTCTCCTCCCCTCCCCACAATAAGGTTTCTCCTAGTCAGATTTGATGCCTATTCGTGGCTTCTCCCCTCCCTTCCCCTTCCATCCCCTTCCCGGCGACAGCACCCACTTCTCCTCGTAGTCCTAAGCGTGACGGTGACCCAACTCCCATGCTGAGCGCTGTGGCAGTTAGGTTCCCTGCATAGTGTGGTGGCATGACATCTTCCCTCAATGGGGAGGTGACGGTGAGACTACTCCCGGTCAGATCCGGTGACTATGAGTTTGTGTGGGCTAATGGTGGCCGGATCAGGCCCCTATGAGCAGTGAGGTGACGGTGAGACTACTCCTGGCTAGATCTGGTGCCTTCTTCATCAAGTCCATTGGAAGAAATAGCAAAACCTAGGAAGATGACGGTGGGATGGCTTCCGACTCGATGCGGCGATGAACCAACGGCCCGGCTCCCCTTCTCGTCCATCCGACATGTGGGCTAACCACCATTTTTTATTGCTTGGAACCTGCCCTCAAGCTTGGGAGCAACTCCTTGCATTTTTTCTTGGTGTAGAGCCCCGCAATGTTTGGGGGCAACCCTAAGAGGCCAGGTTGTTCTTGATACCCCCCTCTTGTTGCCTCATTGTGGATCAATGTTCACCTAGGTGCTAGGCGGGCTGTGGGTGGCTGCCTAGCACATAGGACGCCTATGCGGGTTCCAGGTGGCCAATTAGCTCACAACATGAAGCAACGAGACAACGAGAAAAGGAGGGAAGTGCAAAAGAAAATTGGTAGAGAAAACGGAAAAGGGAATAAAAATGCATCATACCTTACCTAAGTCCAGTGCATCCCATCAGGCCTAGCACTGTATGTGAGGAGACCCAGCACATCATTAGTTGAGACCTAGCACATCATTAGTTGCACTGTACTGCCGCCACTCAAGCCTTCAACCTCGACTCTTGTTTCGATCGAGATCGATTGCCTCCTCCCTCTGGTCTCCCTTTCCATCCTCTCTCCCATCCTGTCATCGTACCACCGGTGAGCAGCTCAGAGGCAGGCGCGAGGACGGGTCCAATGGCGGGGATGGCAGATCCGGTGGATCCACACGTGGGGCGTGGCGCCGCCCTGGTCCCGCAACCTCGCCTCCTCCAATGGGTGGTGACTCCTCCGTCCTTGACTACTCCACGCTCGTGGCGTGTGGTGCCACCCTGGTCCCGCAGCCTTGCCTCCTCCGCCGGGCGATGACTCCTCTGCCTCGGCCACTCCACACGTGGGGCACGCGGTGCCGCCCTGGTCCAGCAGCCTCGCCTCCTCCATCGGGTCGCGACTCCTCCGCCTCGGCCTATCCACGTGCGGGCCGCGTGGTGCCACCCCAGTCCCGTGGCTTCACCTTCTCCACCCAGCCTGCTAATTAGGGTCAAATCGCGATGGCAGGCTAGCACCGAGCGCCTAGGCGGTCTAGGAGGCCGTCTATGGGAACACTGTTGTGGACACCCTAAGTGTTGATGACTGATACATGGCGATCGAGGAATATCCGAGGCAATTTTGGGCTTATCCAACTGTCAATTCTCGGCCATTAAGAGATCTGCTTGTGAAATTAATGAACAATACACATAGCTAGTATTCGAGGAGGAATCACTGGGCAAGCCTATCTTCAAAGTATAAGAAAGAAAGTTGAAAATATTTTGTGGTGTATTTGAGTTATTGTATTAATCAGAGCAATTTGGCTTGGGATGGGGAAGGTTGGCAAATAGCCAGACCTAATACTTCGTAGGTCCTCTCGGTGAATCCCTCTCTAACCCAGGGCCGTTCCTGAGTTTTTTTGGGCCTAGGTCGAGTCCTAATACGGAGGCCTAATCCACTCTCTCAAAATATCTATATATATTTCTATATACGTATATATAGTCTTATAAATACACATCAATTAAGAAGATAATATTCAATGTACTAAAATAACTTATATAGAATATCTCAAAGTTCATAAAGTGGACAAATGTAATAATAAATTACTTACTTGGCGCTTGACATTATTTTAAACAATTTCTTCTAACATTTCGAGATGCAAAGTCATTGATTATACTATTGATATCGATCTCATCCAATAACTTCTTCTCGATGCATAAAGTCGTCAAACCATTTAACCTTTCTTGAGACATTGTTGACCTCAAATAGTTCTTCAATAATTTCAACTTTGAAAAGCTTCTTTCACCGATGCGATACCACAAGCACATAAATAAGATCCGTAAGCAATGGAAACATTTGGATAACAATCCACCTCTCGACATGCTCGAAAATCTCCATAGCGGACAATGCACCATCCGCAATGTGAATTTCATAATCTTCAAATCGAAATAAGATCATGTACCTCAATATCGATGATCCATTAACAGAGAAAGTTTCTGCAAATTTAGTGCAACACTCTTCAAGTTCAATATTATCTAATGACTTCAGGGTGCTTGAGCTCATTAAGAAACCAAATATGTCTTTAAACACCATGAGTTCTTCAAATCTGTTCTTCAAAGAAGTGATTGCCATATCAACCAGAACAAAAAAATATTTAACTTCAAAAGCCTTCTCTAGTTCTCTACGTTGCTGCACTTGATGTCTTGATTGGGCCATACTCCATAGGAGCCCACATACATTACTAAGTATACTAGTACTAGTACTAATGTACTATATGGGGTGGGGCCTATGTAAATTTTAGGCCTAGGGCGATGGCACACCCTGCCCACCCCCAGGGCCGGCCCTGCTCTAACCCCAGTGAGTCCTAACCCTAACGTCGGTCAGCCGTCGCTGGAGATCTTGCTGCCATCTTCGCTCGCTGTGTGGATTTGTCCTCCTTGATCCACAACTATGTATCTTATATTCGATAGATAGCAAACACCCGTTGCTTTAGCTACTAAGATGAAGGTTTCCTATGAATGACGGGACATGAATTGTGAATTATAATAAGATAATGATAATAAGAAGGGGGCGACGTGTATTTTTTCGAATTGGATGTATTTGTTTAATATGATGAAAAATGGTTGTATATTTTATTTGAGTCCTAAATCATGTAGGCAAGGAAATTCACTTTATTGTTTTGTAAGAACACGGTATGATTTATTTAGGATTCGTTCCCAAGCATGAGCATTTATCTAGTACAATCTGAAAACAACAAGTTCCAGGTGCAACCACCGCGGAATGAAAAAAGAAAAAGAAAATGACACCCTACTGAGAGGGACTCGCAACTCGAAAGCCTCCATCTAGCCAAATTATGTATCCAAGCTGCAGGTTACAAGGATGCCAATTTTGACATACAGAAAGGCCTGGCCACACCTCACTCAGATTTAATTACTCAATCTACACTTGGTAGCAGGACAAATTAATGATCAGATTAAAAACATTCAAGGCGGAAAACACCAGCAGATGACCGAGTCTTCGATCTGCCATCTTGTTCCAACCTCGTGCAAGTTGAAACACCCCAGTTCTCGTTACCCTATATCCTTTTGTTTTTGTTGTTGACATCGCCCTATATCCTGACTTTGGTATGATGCAAGTTGAACCAGCAGATCATCAACCTCGGAGGGGACGGGGAGGAGATCAACCTCACGCAGGGTGCGAGCGTGCCTAACCATGAGAGCACGTGCGCACAGCTCGTCCAGGTGCTCACTCTGCGGCGTGGGCGAACGACGCGTGTGCCATGTGGTGTGGGTACACTGCGGATCGCAGCGGGGCTGCGCAGGGTACATGACTACATGTACACCGTGTATTTTTATGAGTCTTTTTTACACGTTCATATAAAATCTTTGTACAATTTGTATTTCTGCGATTTTTTTGTTTGAATGTTAGACGGATTGAAAAAATCGTGAAATTTTTATGCAACTTCGTTGGATGAACCCACAACGTATTCCGTGGGATAAAATTTTCATAAGTCTTGAAATGAACTGATGAAACGGGGAAATACAAGTATGAGGCAACAAGCCCACTCATGGATGAGAGCAAGCCGACGGAAACGCCCATCCAGTTGGCATTATGCTGGCTTTTTCTCAAATAGAAAATTCACAATATGCCATTTATTGTGAGGCTGATATATGGGTCCATGGATTATATGTGTAAGATGTCAGTGGTATATTGTGAAGATTCGGAGTTATTCAATATATTATCCCTTTCTCAAAACATGTTTCCCAAAAGCACTTTTTTTCAACTTTTGGATATAATTGTTTAATTGTTAGTTGAAAACATGTGTTCTTTGTAGCAGCAAAATCTTACTGAAACTAGCAAATATCCGTGAAGCTAACTAGATTCCACAGCGCAACGCAGCACAGCAGGCCTAGCGTGTTACACAATTCTAAATCTGGACTTGTGTTTCAAATGTAAGAAAATATGTAAAAATTAAAACTTTTCTTGCACATTGAAGTTTTGGAACAATTCTACAATTCTTGTAAAGGAATTGTGGGGAAATCAAAAATCAAAATCCCTAATTGTCTAAAATAAAAAATCCCCTTGGTGAAAATCTTTGGTCAAACCCCTGGAAATCACTTTCCTTGGTTCTAGGCATGCTTTGTGACACCTCTGAATTATCTCATGATTTTTAGAAATGCCGGTCAGCCACCGCCCTCAAAGTCGTCGAGCTCACCTGCTCCCATCGCCCTCAGCGCTCCCTGGCCAGCGTGAGCATCCGAGGCTTGTTGTCATTGCCTCCTTGCCATCTCTCCTACTTCAGCTCCCTTGCTCCTTCCTTGGCTTCCTTTACACCCCCTTGAGCTCCAGCGTGCACCCTCTCTGCATGTTCGAGCTCCTTTCGCCTAATCACCCTCGGCCGCCATTGTTAAAGCTCGACCGTCTCAGTGAAAGCAGTGCCCCAGTGGCCTTCTCTCTCCACTTCTTGCTCCAGCTCCTCCCTCTCACCTCGGTGGTCACTAACCCTCATTCAATTTGGGTTTATCACCAACGTGGGTTGATATTAGCTTAGCACTAACATGGGTTGGTTAGATATGAATAGTCTGCTTAGCCATGTAATAGGTTGTTGATATCATTTTGAGTGGAAAAATATAAACTTGATTAAGTGATTATAGAATTTTGTGTAAAAACTGTGTGGTGTGATGTTACTCATTGATGGCATGTGTCGCACTAAACCAACAGGGTGAGAAAAGATTTAGATAGAGGCGAGTGGAAAGAATTGTGATATGATGGAACAGTGTGCTTGGAAAAATATGAATGTGATAGTTGGTAGTAATTGGTTGTCTCGCCTTGGCCAATTAAGGACTTAAGTTTGTGTGCCATTGGACTGAGCCATAACTATAAGACCACATGTGTGGTATGGGACAGACCTAACTTAGTAAGCTACGAAATCTTGGCATTGATTACTCAAGCATGTAGGTTAGACTGTGTGCCAAGGTGGAGGTGTGTACTACTATGTCGGGTCACACTTATGAGCGGTTAGCCATCTCCAGGTCCAACGGTGTGCGTCGGACCAAAAGCACTTCGTTAAGGTTGGTACGACGGTAAAACACATCAGAAGGGTTAATTGTCAGGGTGAAGTTTCGGAAAAGTTTTGTTATGATTGGTACTAGCTACACTGGTTATATCTTGTGGATAAAGTGTACAAACCTCTGCAAAGTGTTAATAAATCTATTCGAGTAGACACGTCCACGGTCATGGACATGCTCGGGGATTCCACACGAGGGGTAGATTTTCATAAAATATTTGGGAAGGGACAACTGTGTGATTTAAACTCACATGGTTGTGTGAAAGAAATGAATTAGGATTCTTGTCTTTGTGAAAATAACTGTTAAACTATTATAGTTTATTCGTTTTAAATTTTGCTTTCAATCTATTACTTCTATTTAATTGCAAATGTTGCTTTATTGCAAAATAACCATAGAAGCTATTTTCTTTGTAATAAGCCATCATCTATAATTGCATTATGTGGTACAACTTGTTGAGTACTCGGAGTATTCATTCGTGCTGCAATCATTCAGCTGAAGTGGGGGAGTCTTCGCCTGCATTCGAGGAGTTTTACGAGGATGGTCATCATTAGGTCTTCATCTCAGTCGGTTGCATATGGCAAGTCAATGGGTTTCCGCTGGAGTTGCTTTCATTCCGCTGCTATTTCTTTATTTAGTGTCAGCCCTGTGTGGCTTAATAAATATAAACTTGACCATAAGGTCATAACTGCTATTTATTATTCCAGTTAGTCGTTTATTCTTATATTCATCTTGTGTGGAATGATATTCATCTATGTTGATACTGTGTGCACTAGCGTAATCCTGGACTAGTGCATTATACACAGAGGGTCCATATTTGCATATTTGGGTCCTGACAGAGGTGGTATTAGAGCCATACTGACTGTAAGTCTTGACCTTAGTTAGATCGGCCATCCTTAAGAAGTTCAAAACTATTTTTTAAAGAGAAAAATAACTTGCAAGATGAATGAATTGCTTAACTTCTCTTCTCTCTCTTGACTCGTCTATTGCTGAAAATCTTCTCTCCGTTGATTTTAAGTTAGTTCTTTCCTTTTGCCTGTCTTTGTTAGATGGCACGGTTTCAGACCTATGGAGAGCGTACCAGAGGTTTCGCTGCTGAGTTTTGGAAGATTCTACAGGCACTAAGAGAATTTGAGAGGCCACTCTACCAAGGCACCAACTAGATGGTGAATAGTCGGAGTCGTGGTGTGTTGTGTCGATTGACCATGTCACATCCCCAAGTAAATAAAGAGGATTACTATGCATCTCATCAGCATGCATTATTATTTTGAAGCATTCAATATATAAATTGCACTTTGAAATATCAAACAAAGGTGGAACATACACATTAAATTGAACTCCAAAAGAAAAACCGAAGCAAATGCTACTGAAGTTCCTCTGGAAATAATTTATTAAAATATTATATTAATTGTCATGAAATAATATAATTTTTCGCAAATTTTTGGGACTAGTTGAGACCCTAAGAAAAATCAAACACAATTTAAAGACATACAATAAGATTGAATTTATACTATATACTTTATATCATGGATAGTAGTGCTCAATAATTGTTATGGGCATTAGACCTTCCTAGGAATCTCTGTGATTTATTTCACATTTTTTTAAATTTTATTTCTATTTTTAAAGCTCTGGTCAAAGTAGGGAGACCAAAGTAAATCCCAGTCAAACCTCAGCCTAAACCCTAACCATCACTGTTCCTCGGGCTCGAGCCTGACTAAGCAAACCGGCTCAGCCCAACCTCCTAAGAGCACACCATCGCATGCAAGCGTTGGATCTACATCCAACGGTCCGGACCTCCCCTTTTACTCGGCAATTCAAAGAGCACTGGAGATCGTGAGCCACTTGATTCAAATCCAACGGCCACGACCTCCCTCTGCCCTAATAACACTCATTCCCGCCTTGGTGATCGTGAGCCATTTGATCAAGATCCAATGTCCCACGACCTCCCTTGCTTTATAACTCTCATTCCCGCCTTGGTGATCGTGAGTTGTTTGATGGCCATCCAACGGCCCACGACCACCCCTTCTCCTCTGACTCGCGCGCACGCAATTGAAACACTGTTGTCGTGGGCCCGTGCTGTCAGATTCGTCTCTGACCTTGCGCAGGAGCTCCTCGCCACGCGGTCGAGCTTCTCCGATGTGCTCAGAACGGCCCCGTCGACGCCGTCAATCCACCACCCCTATTGACCTATCCTGGAGCTCCCCCACTTGATGCCGCCTCCATTGCCGTCATTTTTCGGGCATAATACCCCCCCTACGAACCCTAGTTTCCCTCACTTATCCTCTTTCAGCTGAGGAGAGGGGAGCTCGTGGGTGTTCATCTTTTGGGTAAGCTCCATCCTGATGTTTCCTCTCTGCTCCAAGTTCAGGACTATCTCTCTTTTCCTAATGTGAGCTCTCATCTTTACTTGTAGTGCGTGGTTCATATTTGAGCTTCTCTGGTTCTTCGAAGAACACACCCGAGGACCTCTTCTTCACTTCTCATCCTCGGTGACTCTTATCTTCAACCTTGTGTGTAACATTGTGTCTTAGGACCTCTTAGGGCTTTCCCCTCAATCAATTTTACCTATGCACGACAGGATCTGGTGAAATTGGAGTTTGGACCATTTTCGGCCGTAAGCGACTTTTCACCTCCCACTTCAATTTGGTAAGGCACTTTCTAATTTCTTGCTCCTATAGCATGTCCTTAAGATCCTTGAGCTATCCAGAGCACCTATTCTTAGTGGTTTCCTTTTAGGACTTTTTCTTTTGCGAAGCCGTGCCCTCATCATCTACCTCTTCGGCGCCGGTGGTGCTCCGGCTAGCTCCAAGCTCAACGGACACTTTTCTCCACTCAGGTAGCTCCCATATAGTCCCTAGGACCTCTGGCACCCGCCAGTTAGCAATGCGGAGCTTCACTTTGTCTTTTGCACTTTTGCCGTAATTGTTATCGTTGCTCAACTCTGGCTAGTCGTCGGTGAAGGCCGGCTCTGCCGTCGAGAATGTCACCAGGAGGTGCGCAATACTATTGCCGAGATATTGCGACCCTTGGCCGGCTCCGCTGTGGCGCGTGTTGGAGATATGCCCTAGAGGCAATCATTTTGATGATGATATTTCGTTGTATCCATGATTTAATAAAAGTTCCTTGAATATTGCCTTTGTGTTGATTAACAAGTATGTGACTTGTTTGTGAAACTCTTTACTTGTATGGTTATTCTAAAGTTGTCCCTAGTCGGAGTTCATGTGAGGACACACGTGAATGATGGATTAGCACATGTATCGGTTGATGACCATGTTTCACAGGTCATAGACATGGAGATGTCAAACCAATAATGTGGACACATGTTTAGAACATGGGGTTGGACCGACCCAACATGAGACATAGCTTTTATACTTATGGTTCTCTCTACACAATGTGTACGCCTTGTCCTTAGACCTGAGATTGTCGCATGTACTTGAGATGTGAATAGACCTACTTAGGCTATCAAACGCTACTCAGAATCGGGTAGTTATAAAGGTAGCTTTGGGTTTGTCATGAAGCATGCTTTGAGGCATGGTCATCGAGATGGGATTTGCCCTCTCTACCCGAGAGATATCTCTGGGCCCTCGAGTGATCGGATCCAGAAATGCATGGCCATGCTACTTAAGGTTAAGAGTTAACCTAGTAAGGGATTCCGGATCACAAGATCGAGAAAGAGTGGTCAGCTTGGAGCTCGACCGAATATCGTGAGGCAAAGGGATTGGCATGTACATAACATTGTGATGGTTCGTCCGATATGATCTTTACGTGCGCTTAGGAGTTGGCACGCCTTGCTAGAGGCCGCTACCAACTATTGACCAAGTATGTGTACTTGCGCCATGTCTAAACATACGTGAACCATAGGGTCACACACTTAAAGTTCAAGCCTAATTCGGATTGGATCCGAATTAGATCGGGCATTGAGTCCTAATGGGCCTCTATTCGTAGAAGCCCATTATAAGGACGCCTATAAAAGGAGGGCAGGGCGCATCGGTTAAGGGTTGAGTTTTTCGTGACATCCCCAAACCCCGCCGCCACCCTCCCACGCCCTAGTCGCCGCGCGATCTAGTAGTCCGCGCGCGCCGCTTCCTCCCGCACGTGTGGATACCTTTGAAGGCGCCGATCCGTGGCGTTGGGACGAACCGCAAGAAAGGAGTTGTACGTGGGGCGCCACGACGAGGACGAGGAAGTAGTACGACTACTCGCTCGACGCACTACATCACTTGGTACGACTACATCGCCCGACGCACGCATCAACTTCGCATCGCCGCCTAGTGGTAAGACCGTGATCTATAATCGCAGTGATCTTGGTTTACGGGTAGAATTTTTTAATTTGCGCTAGTGTAGCCTACCCGTTTCCCTACGCGGGTATCGAGCCGTTGTTTGTCATGTTATAGGTTCGGGTGATTTGCATATGGCGATATGTAATCGGTATGATCGATGTGATCGATTGTATAGTTCTCGTAATGGATTGATCTGGTTTCCATGATCATGCGCTAAGGTCGTGAAACAACATACCCCACGGCCGGATTCGCCATCGGGGTACAGCGGTGACACGTAAAACGGGCTATGGAATGCGAAGATCAATATGATTGATCGAATCGAACCTAGATTAATAATCGATGTACCGTGATCATGCCGCTAAGGTCGTGAAACAACATACCCCTACCGGTCGGATTCGCCATCGGGGTAGACAAAGTGACACGTAAAACCGGTTATGCATGCGAAGATCGGACAAATTGGTCGAATCGGAACAGTAGTCGATTTGTGGTAAATATGATTTGCCGATCAAAATCCTATGTAAAAATTGCATAGATCTATGATTTGTGGTAAATATGATTTGTGGTAAATTGCATATCAAAATCCTATGTAAAAATACGATAGGGCGCTGCCCTTCGAACCCTGATGGGGAAACCCTCGACCCCTATCCTAGTGATTGCGATTCTATACATAAACTTGTTTTTGCAGGATGTATGTGACCAGTATGGCCTAATGTGTATGTGATGCATGTTTGTAATATTTTCATGACTCATGAGTCATGGGTTCGCAACACTACCGGAGCCATTGTGTTGTCAAAGTATTGTATTAACGGCTGCGTGCCGACTTGTGATGATTCCTAGTATCCATGTATTTTATTACTCTGAGGACACATCACTTGGAGGATGGCACACATGAACCATGGAGATGGAGATCATCATGGTGGATAGATTCTATGGCGATGGAGATCACCATGAGAAAATGGGCCATACTGAGTCACAATTGTGTGAATGCTATTCCTGTTGTTTTACTCCTATGCATGTTTGAATGGTAGAAGTATAGCGATCCTCACAAAATGTTAAGTTAAACATATGCCCTCCCAATTAAACTTTGCACCATCCCATGTCTTGTAAATTGATGGTGGGTCTATAAAATTAGGCACCATCAACTTTCCTTGACTAGATGGGTTTTGTATCTGATACTTACATGCATAAGGATTGGTGAACTTAACAAGGTTATCATAAAGGTTATGGGCCTTGGGGCATAAAGGTTGGGCGCCGGGGCATAGAGATGTCACCCAACAACAAGAGTCATATAGAGATATGATTAGCAAGGTGTTGCTTACCGAATTACCTTGTCTCCTAGCGGTGATGCAAAAGCTCACTAGTAGACTCGTTAATCATGGATCTTGAATCGCTAAGAATCAACAGAGGGATGTTGATTTTAGTGGGAGTACATTCTATTAAATTTGTTTAATACAGCTTTACTCTATCATGGTTTTATTTGTCTTAGTATTTTGCATTTCCTATTGTAGATCAATGGCATCTAGCAACCACGCACACCCTTTTGCTTTGCGATCGATTCTTGAGAAAGAGAAATTAAATGGAACAAACTATTCGATCGGTCCGAATCTGAGAATTGTTCTCGTGGCGGATAAAAGGAAAACGCTCGACACCCCAATCCCGTAAGAACTCGCTAACAATGCGCTCACTGTTAAAATGCCTACAAGAAAGCATGTGATGACTCTCTTGAGATTAGTCTGTCTTATGCTTGCATGCATGGAACCCGACCTTCAAAAGCGCTTTGAGGATCGTGAAGCGTATGATATGATCATAGCGCTTAGGACATGTTCCGCATACGTGCCGGACCGAACGGTTCAATGTCTCTAAGGCTTTTCTGAATGCAAGTTAATAGAAGGTGCACCCGTAGGCCCACATGTGATCAAAATGGTTGGTTACAGTGAGACTTTGGATAAACTTGGTTTTCCAATTGGCCAAGAGTTGGCAATCGATTTCATTTTAGCGTCTCTTCCACCTAGCTATGGGCATTTCATTTCAACTACCATATGCATGGGGCGGATAAGGGCCTTAATGAGCTTTGTGGGATGCTCAAAACAGCAGAGAGTGACATTAAGAAGTGTGCAGGCCTAGCCATGTGATGGTCAGTGCAACAAGTCTAGCTTCAAGAAAAGGGTAAGAAGCCATGGCCAAAGAATAAGGGCAAGGTTAAGGATATGATCTTGAAGCCAACGCCTAAGCCTAATCTTTGGACTCGAGCCGAGACAGATGCTTCTATTGTAAAGAAACCGCCACCGAAGAGAAACGCAAGAAGTACATGGATTCCGATGAATGCAAGAAGAAGGTCGAAGTAAGACTTCCACCCATGGTACACTTGTCATAAATGTTTTAGACATTTTTCTCGCAGATTCTCCTATTAACTCTTGGGTATTTGATACCGATCGCTTGCTCACATTTGCAACTCGATGCAGGGCTAATAAGAAGTAGAGGAGTCGCAAGAGGTGAAGTTGATTTTCGCGTGGAAATAAAGCAAGGGTTGCCGCGTTGACCGTCGGCACCATGCAACTTCAGCTTCCTTCAAGATTTATTATGGAATTGAATAATTGTTATTATGTTCCTAGTATGAGTCGAAACATTTTATCCCCTCATGTTTGATGAGAGATGGTTATTCATTTGCAAGTAAAGACAATGGTTGTTTGATCTCTAAAAATGGAATGTTTATGGCTTTTAGCCCATTGTGAATGGGTTATTTATTTTAAATCTTGATGATGCGCCTATCTTTAACATAAATGCTAAAAGACTTCGACCTAATGATTTGAATCCCACCTATGTTTGGCATTGTCGTTTGGGTCACATAAGTGAAAAGCGCATGAAGAAGCTCCATGTCGATGGTCTTCTAACTTCGCTTGATTTTGAATCATACGAGACATGTGAAGCTTGTTTGCTTGGTAAGATGACCAAATCACCTTTCAAAGGTTCTTTTGAGAGGGCGCGGACTTGTTGGAAATCATACATACCGATGTATGTGGACCAATGAGCACGATCGCTAGAGGTGGATTTCATTACTTCATAACTTTCATCGATGATTTTAGTAGATATGGTTATGTCTACTTAATGAAGCATAAGTCCAAACTTTTGAAAATTCAAAGAGTTCCGAATGAGGTTGAAAATCAACGTGCAAGAAAATTAAGGCTCGCGATCCGATCGTGGTGGCGAGTATTTGAGTCATGAATTTAGCAATCATCCAAGAGTTGCGGAATTGTTCCACACTAACACCGCCTAAACGCCTCAAAGAAACGGGTATCCGAGCGCGCATCGACCTTGTTGGACATGGTTCGATCGATGATGAGCCATCAGATTTACCATTATCCTTTGGGGTTACGCCTAGAAACGGCAGCTTTCACACTTAATAGGGTACCGTCTAAATCCGTAGTTAAGACACCATATGAGATATGGACTGGAAGAGTCACGCTTGTCTTTTCTAAAGATTTGGGATGTGAGGCATTTGTCGCGACTACACACGGACAAGCTCACACCCAAGTCTGATAAATGCATTTTCGTGGATATCCAAGGAAACCTTTGATATTACTTCTACAACCGACTAGAGGGCAAAGTGTTTGTCGTCAGTGGTGTTTTCCTAGAGAAAGAGTTTCTCAACAGGAGACAAGTGGAAGAACGGTGCGGCTTGAAGAGGTTCAAGATGAACCAATCGGGAAGACTCGACGAATGATGCCCATGTGGCGTAACAAGTCGAGGAACCCATGGCAAAGGAAGCACCACCACCACGAAGGTCGGAAGGCTCGCAATGCGCGAGATATGTTATTGTTAGACAATGATGAGCCTACGACCTATGCGGAAGCAATGATGGACCCAGACTCTGAGAAATGGCATAGTGCCATGAGATCCGAGATAGCATCCATGGGAGACAATCAAGTTTGGAATTTGGTTGACCCGCCTGATGGTGTTAAAACCATAGAGTGCAAATGGATCTATAAAAGGAAGATTGATATGGATGGAAATGTTCATATCCATAAAGCTCGACTTGTCGCAAAAGGTTTTCGGCAAGTTCAAGGAGTTGACTACGATGAGACTTTCTCGCCTGTAGTGATGCTTAAATCAATACGGATCATTCTAGCTATTGCTGCATATTTCGACTATGAGATATGGCAGATGGATGTCAAAACGGCTTTCCTTAATGGAAATTTAACCGAGGACGTGTATATGATACAGCCTGAGGGTTTTGTCGATCCAAACAATGCTAGAAAAGTATGCAAACTTCAAAAATCCATTTATGGATTGAAGCAAGCATCTCGAGTTGGAACATCTGCTTTGATGAAGTGGTCAAAGGGTTTGACTTCATCAAAACGAAGAAGAATCTTGTGTTTACAAGAAGACAAGTGGGAGCTCACTCGTATTTCTAATCTTATATGTAGATGACATATTACCGATTGGAAATGATATTCCTATGCTCGAGTCATTAAGACCTCACCAAAAATAGTTTCTCAATGAAGGACTTAGGGAAGCGGCATATATTTTGGGTATTAAGATCTATAGAGATAGATCAAAAGGCTAATAGGATTAAGCCGTAGTACTTACATTGACAAAGTGTTGAAACGGTTCAACATGGAGGAGGCAAAGAAAGGGTTCTTGCCCATGTCTCATGGCATAAATCTTGGCAAGACTCGGTGTCCTTCGACAACCGATGAGCGAGATCGCATGAGTAAGATTCCATATGCTTCGCCATTGGATCTATCATGTATGCTATGATGTGCACTCGCCAGATGTTTCCTATGCTCTAAGTGTTACGAGCAAATACCAGCCGATCCAGTGAGAGTCATCGACAGCAGCTTAAAAACATCCTCAAGTATTTGAGAAGAACTAAGGATGTGTTCCTAGTCTACGGAGGTGAGGAAGAGCTCGTTGTAAATGGTTACACCGATGCAAGCTTCCAAACCGACAAAGATGATTACAAATCGCAATCGGGTTTTGTGTTCCTTTTGAACGGTGGTGCGGTAAGTTGGAAGAGTTCCAAGCGGAGATCGTTGTCGACTCTACAACGGAGGCCGAGTATATTGCGGCTTCAAGCAAAGAAAGGAAGGTGTTTGGATAAGGAAGTTCATAATCGAACTAGGTGTGGTTCCTAGTGCGTGCGATCCTCTGGATCTTTATCGTGATAACAAGTGGGGCCATTGCGCAAGCCAAGGAGCCGAGGAATCACCAAAAGAACAAACACATATCATGCGGTTTCATCTCATTCGAGAGATCCTTAATCGAGGAGATTTAAAGATATGCAAAATACACACGGATTTGAATGTTTGCATCCTTTGACGAAGCCTCTCCCACACCTAAGCATGTGGCGCACACAAGAGCTATGGGTATTAGATATCTTCTAGATTGACTCTAGTGCAAGTGGGAGACTGTTGGAGATATGCCCTAGAGGCAATCATTTTGATGATGATATTTCGTTGTATCCATGATTTAATAAATGTTCCTTGAATATTGCCTTTGTGTTGATTAACAAGTATGTGACTTGTTTGTGAAACTCTTTACTTGTATGGTTATTCTAAAGTTGTCCCTAGTCGGAGTTCATGTGAGGACACACGTGAATGATGGATTAGCACATGTATCGGTTGATGACCATGTTTCATGTGTCATAGACATGGAGATGTCAAACCAATAATGTGGACACATGTTTAGAACATGGGGTTGGACCGACCCAACATGAGACATAGCTTTTATACTTATGGTTCTCTCTACACAATGTGTACGCTTTGTCCTTAGACTCGAGATTGTCGCATGTACTTGAGATGTGAATAGACCTACTTAGGGGCTATCAAACGCTACTCCGTGAATCGGTAGTTATAAAGGTAGCTTCGGTTTGTCATGAAGCATGTCATTGCGAGGCATGGTCGGTCGAGATGGGATTTGCCCTCTCTACCCGAGAGATATCTCTGGCCTCGAGTGATCGGATCCAAATGCATGGCCATGCTACTTAAGGTTAAGAGTTAACCTAGTAAGGGATTCCGGATCACAGATCGAGAAAGAGTGGTCGCTTGGAGCTCGACCGAATATCGTGAGGCAAAGGGATTGGCATGTACATAACATTGTGATGGTTCGTCCGATATGATCTTTACGTGCATTTAGGAGTTGGCACGTCTTGCTAGAGGCCGCTACCAACTATTGACCAAGTATGTGTACTTGCGTCATGTCTAAACATACGTGAACCATAGGGTCACACACTTATGGTTCAAGCCTAATTCGGATTGGATCCGATTAGATCGGGCATTGAGTCCTAATGGGCCTCTATTCGTAGAAGCCCATTATAAGGACGCCTATAAAAGGAGGGTAGGGGCGCATCGTTAAGGGTTGAGTTTTTCGTGACATCCCCAAACCCCGCCGCCACCCTCCCACGCCCTAGTCGCCGCGCGATCTAGTAGTCCGCGCGCGCCGCTCTCTCCGCACGTGTGGATACCTTTGAAGGCGCTGCATCTGTGGCGTTGGGACGAACCGCAAGAAAGGAGTTGTACGTGGGACGCCACGACGAGGACGAGGAAGTAGTACGACTACTCTGCCCCGACGTACTGCATCACTTGGTACGACTACACTGCCCCGACGCGCTGCATCAACTTCCGCACCTGCGCGTCTAGTGGTAAGACCGTGATCTATAACTGCAGTGATCTTGGTTTACGGGTAGAATTTTTTAAATTTGCGCTAGTGTAGCCTACCCGTTTCCCTACAGCGCGTAGCGCCGGCGAGCCGCCGGGCAAGCCGTTGTACAAGTTCCGTTGTCGTATTCGGACAAGTACTGTAGCAGGAGATCTAGAGTTAAGTAGTAATCATTAGCATTTAATTAGTGCCCTAACGGAAGTCTTAAGTCCCCGCGCCCTGTAGCTGTCCCGCAAAGGACCTCTCTTGGGGTCGTTTTTGCAAAGAATCACCCCGCAGGACCTCCTCCTATCCTCCTCTAGACTGTCCAAGACCTCTTTGGGTTTATCTCAGCCGTCTAGGACCTCATAGAGCTCATCTCAACCGCCCAAGACCTTTTTTCTCTAGTCTTACCGCAAAGGACCTCCCTGTGGTTGTTTGACAATAACAACCCTCAGGACCTCCTTATGGCCCTCTTTCTAGGACCACCCATAAGACCTCCTCGGGGGAGTTTTGCACAGACCACCCTAGGACCACCCTAAAGACCTCTCTGCAACCATTTTACAAAAATCACCCTCTGGACCACCCTGGTCTTGTGCCTAAGACAATCTCAAAGACCACCCGCCAGCCATTTTGCACAAACCACCCTCACGACCTCCCTCGGTTCTTTCTCTGTACACAAAAAATTGGATTAACTTGATAAATTCATAACTCCCTCAATTCAACCCCAAATTGAGTGGAACCACTTCTAATAATTTTCATTTTCAATGCACTTTATTTTAAAATAGGTTTTAAACTGGTCTTTGTAACAGAGAAGGTACTTTTGGAAAATCCTCTTTTAACTGCATTATTTTGACAATAGGAAAAGGCTGATAACTTTAAAAATGCATAACTAATTCATAAAAACTCCAAATGAGGTGAACCAAATCAATTTGAGTTTATTTTGTTATCCACCATTTAACTATGTAATCCTTATAACCACCACTACTCTGCAAATTTTCACCAAATAAGTAAAATCAGTGAATAGTTATAGATTCTAATTAAATTGGAATTTCCAGCAAACTGAAATTCAAACTGCCATAACTTTCACATACTAAATTGAAATGGAATAATTTTTCCACCTAAATTCATCTAAAATAATTACTTAGCTACTGTAGAAAAATCATGCATTTTTGAGCATTTTGATTTTTGGAGTATTTCTCGGTGTTTAAGTCGGTCTTATTTCTTTAGATTCTGAAGCGATCGATATTGACTCTTACGCTACTGAGAGTGAACAACTACTCTTCCAGCAAGGCAAGAATCCTTTGAACTTTCTTTTTTGCATCATATTTGATCCCAGTTTTGATAAGATAGTGCAATGATAGTTGCTTGCATGCTATTTTGATAAGGTCGCTATTTTTGTGATGTGTAGTTTAGTTATATCCTAATTCATTGAGGTTATCCTTGAATTATTCTAGCACCACATGCTTAAGATAGGATGTATGAAATTATATTATTCGGGTTTGCTTAGCCATGCAAGTCTAGATACGGTAGTTTAATTGTCGGGACTAACCCGGTAATTGTGGGATAAACACAACTTTTATTATATACTTTTGTTCCAGATCTTTGTATCTATTTTATGAGTTAAATTTGTCACTTTAAAAGAAGTTTATGGTCTGGACAAGTGTTGGCTAGTGATGGTGCCTTCGTGCACGAGATTTGGGTATGTGGTTTGCCTTGTCTAGACAATTAAGGAACGAACTTTGGGTTGTTACGATTCAAGTAAAACTCGTGCTACCATACGCAGTATATGGGTGCTGTATGGTCAAGTAAGGGGAAGGTTCTATTGTGTTAAGTCTCACGGTGGTGTAGGGACAATTGTGTCTTTGTCAATTGTCCTTAGGAACCGATGTCAATGTTCTATAGTGTGCAAGGGAGCACCAATTACCTTTTTCATTACATCGGTATTTCCAGTATAACGTGTAAGCCCCTTAGCAAGTGCTATACGCTACTTGTACTAAGACCGGAAACATCTCACATGGGGGACTTAGCTCAATAGGGTTTTCTTGCTGAAAACGACTGTATCTCGATTCTCCCCGGCCGGCATACCAAAGGAAGTTTGTCATTATCCGAAGGCTTACGGGCTAATCGAGTCGTGTGGGTAAAGTAGTACACCCCTGCAGGGTATAAATCTATTCGAATAGTCGTGTCCACGGTTATGGACGACCGCTTGAATTTGTGGTTGGTTATTGTTAGACTTGGAATTAAAATTATGGGTAAACTCGGTATTCGTCATGAATGGGGTGTTCATGCTTCTTGTTGTATCAAAGTGGACAGTCACTTTGCTATTTGTATGATTTACTTGTCATTCAATTCATTACTTATTCACAGGCTTTACTTCTACTTCAAATCTGATTTTGAAATGGCACTTGAAAAACTAGTATGTGTAGGTTGTACTTTGTTGCGTCTCTTTCGCAAAACTAAGCCAATATGAGCCATCCCTTGGAACAAACTTATGCATAACTAATTTTTATTTGTGTAAGATTTGCGAGTACTCTTTTGTACTCAGCCAGTTTGTCTACTAGCTTACAGGTGAGGAAGTTATCGAGCCCGACGAGCTTTTCAGTGTGGGTTTAGGCGATACTGATGAGTAATGCTATCATTTAACTCCCAGTCGGTTGCCGATGGGTTATGGGGCATACCACTGTTGGCCTTTTGGTTTACTTATGTAACATCCTCATTTTCAACTTGTGTTTCAATGTAAGAAAATGAGTAGAAATTAAAACTTTTTCTTTCACCCTTCTGTGATGAACTTTTCTGAAATTCTTGCAAAGGAATTTTGGGAAATTCAAAATGAAAAATCCTCATTTCTTTCAAGTCAAAACCTCCTTGGTGAAATCTTGTGGCAAACCCTTGGAAATAATTTTCCTTGGTTCTAGGTTGCTTGGTGACACCTCTGAATTACCTCATGATTCTCAAAAATTATTTGGTAATTTTGGAGGCAGTGTCAAACTACCAAAAGCTTGGTCAAATCCTAGAACCAACCTTCTGAATTTCTTGAGAAAATGCGATTGCATGAAAATCTCTGAAAATTTATGCCAGTTTATACTTGGATCAAGAACCTCCACTAAAATTTCCTAATATGTGGAGTTGAATTGCTACCTCAATTAAAACCTCAAAGTCTCACTGCAATTCAAACTCAAACCAGTGCACTTCCTCTCTGCTCAAGTCGACTCGAGCTGTTCTACTTCGTGGTCCGACTCAACCAACTCGGCGCGCCTAAACCGATCAATCGCGATGCATCGTGGACCGTTGGATCTCCATCAAACGGTCCTTGTTCGTGGAGACCTTCGCACTTCGATTGCCCCTCCGTTCTCACCGTTGATCTCGATCCAACCGCCGTGGAGCCGCGCCGCTTCACGCCGGCCGCTTTGAATAACGATCGATCGCGCCGCTCAAGTCTAATCCGACGACCAACATCTTTTGAGGTTGGGCTCAACCCACTCAATCTGTTGGGCTCGCACTCTTTGCTCTTTCACGACGGTGGGCCCGACATCGCCATCGGTCGCCTTCCTCCTCTCGCCCACGCATGCGTGCGCGTGGTGAGGTCGGCGAGAGCGAGGTCTTGTCGCCACAACAACTCACCGCATTAATTGGGTGCCGAGCTTGCCCTCTAAGTCGCTCCTCCAATCGCTCCCATCCTCTCGGTGCCTTTGACCTCACCCCGACCCGAGCTCCAACCGAGGGAAGTTGCCGCTGCTCCTCTTCGCCTCGACTTTTAGTAGCCCTGAGCTCCCCTGGCCTCATTTCCGCACCTTTGCAAGTCCTAAGCTCTCACTGGGAACCAAATCAGATAGCGCCGAGTCACCTTCCGCCATTGTTGGCCGCAGAGCTCCTCATCGCCGGCGGTGCTCCAGGTCCCCGCCCTCTTCTAGCATCGCAACGCCCTTCGACCTCCCGGTCCGGTCCCCTAACTTGGTTTGGCTTATGCTCGCAGGAGCGCAACAATCAAGGTGCGGGCCCGCTTTCACCGAAAATCGCCGCTTCGCCCTCCTCTCCGTAAGGTTGCCCTCCTCCAATTCGCGCTCTTGACCTTCTGGTGAATCCTCAGAGCTAACCGCACCACTCTCGCCCTCTTTGCGCAGGAGCTTTTCCTCTGCATCGCCTTCCTCGGCTCCCAGATAGGCCTTCGTCACTAACGCTCGCGACCTCCCTTGGACCTCCTCTCGCCCAGTGAGCTCGCGATTCCTCCCAAAGCTTAAGCTCCGTGTAGTTTAGGTCGCGTGAAGTTTTTCTCTGCTTTCGTTGTTGCACTCCTAGTCCTCGCCTCGCTCGGCTCACGGCGATTTGAGTCGCCTCCGCGACAAAACTACCCTCCAAATGTTCGCAATGGTATTGCAAATGTTTGCCCTCGCTCACCCGCGCCGCGCGTGGCGTGGCCACCGCGACGAGCCGTGAACAAAGCCGTGTCTCGGATCGTTGTCGCGTTTTGTCAAGTCTTTGACCTCCTCGGGTTCATCGTGACCGCCCAAGACCACCCCGTGTTAGATCCTCGTCCGTAGGATCTCGGTTCGCAAAACTCAAGCCTGTGACCTCTTCGCTTAATCCTAGCCCTTATTGATCTCTTCGTGATTAGATCTAACCGTTGATCCCTTTTTCTCGCTTAAACCTAAGTCCTAGAACCTCCTTGTTGTGGTCGTAGCCGCTTCTTGAGCTCTTCAAATTGATCTTGACCGTTAGATCTCCTTATATAAGTCTCTAGCCGCCAGACCTCCCACAAATCCTCGGCCGTTAAGGACCTCCGTAAGTTAAATCCTAGCCGTTAGGATCACCCTCCGCCTGGGGTCCTCTTTGCAAAAGACCTCCTTGGGGTCCTCTTTGCAAAAGACCTCCTTGGTCGCTTTCTAAAACCACCCGGAGCCACCCCGAGGTCCTCTTTGCAAAGACCACCTCCGGTCCTTGTAAAGCAGCCACAGACCTCCCGCTTAGATCTGGACCGTTAGGACCTCCCGGTGAGATCCTAGCCGTCCCGACCTCCTCCACTCAGATCCGGGCCGCTCAGACCTCCCCATGGAGATCCGAACGCCCGCACTCTCTCTCTGTTACACTGTCACAGAGGACCTCCCGCGAAGATCATGGCCATCCATGACCTCCTCGGTGAGAATCCCACCATCCACATGTCTCTCTCGCTAACTAGCCGCCCCGACCTCCTCGCTTTCATCTTAGCCGCTCACGACCTCCCCGAAATCGTGGACCGCCTAGGACCTCCTTTAGCTCAGAGCTTTAGGACCTCCTCCTCTGGTCTAAACCGTTAGATCTAGATCTAACGGCTAAGACCTCCTCCGTAGATTTAACCCTAGGACCTCTTAAGGAGGTCAGACCGCCGATCTTGATCTAACGATCCCGACCACCTTTAGGCGCGAGGACCTCCTCCGTGTGCGCGTGGCGTACCGGTCGTAGCCGTTGGGTTCAAGATCTACGGCTTAGACCTCCTCGCTAGATCTTGCCGCCTAGGACCTCCTCGTTAGATCCGCACCGTCGAGTCTAGATCTAACGGCCAAGACCTCCCTAAGCGCGATGAGGTCTTTGCGCCTGTGTGCTCGTGTGGGTTTTGGCATCCGAGCTCGTGAGCCGTGCGGTCTTTGATCAACGCCCTACGACCTCCCAGCCGTTGGTTTTTCGATTTAGTTCCCAGAGCTTTTATTTGCACTTATTAATTGTTTTAAACTTCAAAATGCATATTTTTTCTCTGTAGTTCCAAATTTAACAAACTAAAGTTCTATAATTGCATCTCATAAAGTACTTTAGCATAATATAGGTTTTACAAAGAGTCTTTAATCCCAAATTAAACATGCCTTAGGTTTATAACTTAGAAAATCATAACTAAATCATTTTAACTCCAATTAAGATAAAACCACTTGTGTTAGCCTTAAAATGTCAGTAGCTACCTACCATAAAAATTTCAGCTACACCACCCTTCTAGAAATTTTCACCAAATAATTTAATTATGTGAACAAGAATAAATTGCAATTTTTTTCAAATTTGACCAAATTGTTTTGATCATATCTTTTGCATTAAAAGTCCAAATCAATTGGTTCTTGTTTCTAAATTCTTTTAAATCATGCTCTTGCTGCTGTGGAATTTTCAGAGCATTTGGAGTATTTTGGTTTTAGAGTCTTTTTCATTTTCTTTGTTCTTATCGGTTCTTTTCGCTCTTTCTAGGTTCCACGATTGTGCCATTCCTGAGAGTGATCCTCTACAGATAGTGAGCAACAGCAGCAGTGCAAGCAGCTTGATCATTTCCACTTGATCCCATTACTTTCAAAGTCTAATATTTTGTTTAACTTGTATGTATGCATGCTTTTGTGTCAATGATTAATTTTGCCGAATAGAGGTAGCTAATCCTATTGCATTGTTTCCCTTAAATTGTTCACCCCTGCCATCGCTTTAGAATATTATCCTCACCGTGAATTAGAGCCCTGAATGATTTAGGCCTTTTATTTGTTTTTACGATATGATGCTTAGCAATGCTTAGTTGTCGGTAGTATTGGGCGATCATCGACTTAGTCGGTGATCTTGATCACACAAATGTTATTATTATTCCATTATGTCCAACCTTGTGTTTTACCAATTTACAAATCAAAACTCAAAACAAAAATTATATCTTGATTTGGGCACAATGGTATGTTGGTGTGATCTTCTGGTGTGATTGAATGGTGCCTAAGTCCCTAAGGACCGAGTTACTTGTGCCATTGATCCAAGCAATTGTTGCGTACTAACCACACGAGGGGATATGGGACCTCTCTTGACTAAGTACTTTGGGAGGTGTTAATTATGAGCTGGTCGGTGGGTGTGTGCGTGTGTGTGTTTGTGGTGTGCGAGGAGCATTAGCAATCCGGTTAGGCTGTCTAATGTATCCTTCTCCGTGGGTTGCGGCTCTTAATTAGCATCGCCCATTGGAAAGCGCCTTGTAGACTTAGCCGTGCTCGCATACCAAAGGAAGTATGCTAACCGTGGTGGTGGAAAGGCGGTCATCGTGTGGGTACATTGGTACACCCTGCAGGTTTAAACTATTCGAATAGCCTCGCCCCAGGTTATGGACACGCTTGGTTATTTCCCACAAGAACTAGACTACAACCTTTTAAAAACTTAAACTTGACATGGGTGGTATGAAGGGTACTTCATGCTATTGTTGTGGTGACTATGGGTTAGTCACTTCTAGGTTGGTGTTGTCTCTATCTATGTTATTATTGTCTCTCTTTATTTGAACAATAAAGGTTAATTGCAAACTTGCTTTGAATCTATTACCTTATTGTAAATGAAAACTTGCTTTATGTCAAAATAAGTCCAAAGCCTCATCCACTTAAATAAAGCTTGCATGTAGTTAATTATAGTTCTGTTATCTCACACGTCAGTCTTGCGTAGTACAAAAACAAGTTTTGTACTCATCCGCTTGCTTAATATTAATTGTTGCAGAGGAAGAAGGTGAGCCCCAAGGGCCTCACTTTTGTGAGTCGTGTTATTGTACTGCTTGGGACGATTAGCTTGGCGGTCCGGTTGGTTGCCTTGTGGGTAAAGGCACACCGATTGGCTTTTGTTTATCGCCATCTTATGGCCATTTTGCTTCCATTGTGTATTTACTTGTCTTTATGAATTTTGGCCGTCGGCCTCTCTTTGTAATAACTCTCTTTATATTATCTATGTCGTTCAGCTTGTTGCTTTTGCTTCGCTCTATGTGTATGAATGGAATTGATGCATGATTTTGTAGCGGGTGTGTATATGCATTTAGGAAGTATACATATCTCGAGGCTTGGTTTATTTGAGTTGTAATTTAGGACCTAGTGGATGGTTAAACAAACATGTTTAATAAACCGGGTCCTCACAAAGTTGGTATCGAGCCATTCCGACCGTAGTAACCCAAGCTTGATCGTCTTTAGGATATTTTGGAAAACTTAATTTCAAAGTATCAAATGATTTATGAAAGCTTAAGTAAGTTCTCGATTTTATTCCTTATCCATCTTAGCTTTCTATCTCATCTTGCTCTAATTGAGTTTTAAAAATTGTTTTCCTCTCATCCTCTTCTAAAAGATAGTGTTATCGTTTAAATTGGGTTTTGGGAACCAATGAGTTTGGCAAATTGAAATGTTAGCCGCCTCTACAAGATTTTGAAGCTCCGGTTGAAGGTTTTGGCTAGGAGGCTTGGATGCAAAACTGACAGCGATCATTCGCTTCCTGACAGCAAGCTCAAAGGTTTCTAAATAGGGTAGAAAATGAGAGGATAATCAACTAAAACTTGTGGGAATAAAAGGGTAAGATGTGATATTAGTTGGCTAAGTATCTAACACCCTTATTAGTGATTTTACCCTGTTATTTAGTTATGATAAGACTTAAGTGGTGTGCTGAAATTTGCATTCCTAAACCGATTGCTCGTTCTTTCCATACGAGTTAGTCGCACTGGGAAGTTGCTCTTGTGATTGAAACTTTGTGCTGATTTTGTGGTTGTTTTGGGCCTTTAGAGTTCATCTCCTAATGAGTTATTGTTTCTTTGCCTTGAGCTTTGGGTTTAATCCTTGTCCGTCTTAGGATCTATCCCCACTCCAACTTTCTCGAACTCCCTAGTCCTTGGCTTTTCTTTCGCACCTTCACTTCTAGTTTCCGGTTGCGTTGCTAACCCATCCCTTCGTGAGCGGGATGTTGGGACAGACACAGCGAGGCGGATTTTGGTCACGTGGCCCGAGGAACGGCGGTTACCTCCCTTTGTTTAGGCCGTGGTGATGAGAGCCACGTTGTGAAGGTTGCAACTGGGAAGGTCAAGGTCTCGCAAACACAGGTGAGGAAGGACACTACAAAGAACGAGTGTACTACACCGCCTAAACTGCGTGACGAAGACCACTTGCCCGAAATTGTCCGACCGCCTGAATCACTTGTTTCTCTGCGAGAAAGCAATCACTATCCCAAAGAGTGTAGTTTGAACAAGGTAATCTCCAAGTCGTTAGAACTTCAACGATCGCTTCTTCTGGCCGTCTGTAAGCACAAAGAACCGCCAATGCCTCCAAACCAGCGAAGTTCTGGATGATTTGTTCACGGAGCTACGGACAAATTACCGCCTATACCTTCCTAACTTTCGATTGTGGTCGAAGATCCCGCTGTTGCTAGGGCCGAAAGAGAAAGCTAAAGGATCGCCGCAAGCGCCAAGAAATAGCCGATGTCACTTGTTTCTTTTGCAACAACAAGGGTCACTATGCGCTTAATTGTCCTAAAGAGAGTGCAGCCACCCCTTGTCCTCCGAAGGTCGTGGTCTCGATCTTGTGCACTGCGAGTCGTAAGAGCGGCCTCCGTAACCTAGCCAAGTCACTTGTTTCCACGCAAACCTGTGGTCATCATGCTTTTAATTGTCCTAAGGAGCTTGCAAAGAACCTCTCGATTCTTTTCGCGCTCGTGATTCGATCGCATGCACTGCGAAACATCGTGGATCGGAGGGTCGTCCGTGCTCAAGTCAATCCTATCTCTGTTGGGAAAGCTCAGAGGTACCCGACGCCGTAAGGTACACTTCGTAGCCCTTACCCTAATACTATTGTATTCAATTCCGAGCATTTCATTCCCTTGTATTCCCATCTTTTCTCGCTTGTGGCATTTGTTTCTCTTTTATCTAGTGCTCTGTACCTCCCTGTTTCGGAAGGTCTTGCTAATCTATCTCAAACCCCAATATACCTTCCGGATGTCGCCATTTGTTTGACTAAGCGGTAATCTTCCTTCCTTTATATCCTAGGGCATCGCATGCCGCTTTTTGCTCAAATCCTGCGACCCCAAAGGGCGGCCCTCTAATCAACTAGCTCCGAGGATGACTCAGATAGCTAGTTAACCGATCGTGGTCTTGTTCGTTAGTGAAGTAACTGCACAATTTGCTTCACCAACTAAGGATGACCATAGTCACTCTAAGATAGCTAGTCATGAGGGATGACTCGTATAGCTAGTTAGCAGTGAGATTCCGTTGTTAGTGGAATTAACTGACAAATCGCTCCACCACTAACAACGGCCCCGCACCACCACCCTTAGAATCAAGAGAGATCTCTCAATCACAATCCTTGTTATATCCGACTGTAAGTTTCTCGTGTCGACTAAAGTGGCACGCTTCCTACCATCCAACCAAGGTTCATACCGGTCACCTAGCGGAGCTCTATATCGCCAGATCATGAGCTTGCATGGGGTGCCAAGACGATCATCTCGATCGTGGTTCCATCTTCACTTCCAGCTCGCATAGCTTGCAAGAAGCTACATGGGAACGAGAAGATCGCCTCCGTCTGCACTACCCTCTCTTTTTCCGAGTAAAACAAATCTCGGACGAGATTTTTGTAAGGGGGAGGTTTGTAACATCCTCATTTTCAACTTGTGTTTCAATGTAAGAAAATGAGTAGAAATTAAAACTTTTCTTTCACCCTTACGTTGATGAACTTTTCAAATTCTTGCAAAGGAATTTTGGGAAATTCAAAATGAAAAATCCTCATTTCTTTCAAGTCAAAACCTCCTTGGTGAAATCTTGTGGCAAACCCTTGGAAATAATTTTCCTTGGTTCTAGGTTGCTTGGTGACACCTCTGAATTACCTCATGATTCTCAAAAATTATTTGGTAATTTTGGAGGCAAGTCAAACCACAAAAGCTTGGTCAAATCCTAGAACCAACCTTCCGAATTTCTTGAGAAAATGCGATGCATGAAAATCTCTGAAAATTTATGCGAGTTTATACTTGGATCAAGAACCTCCAAACTAAAATTTCCTAATATGTGGAGTTGAATTGCTACCTCAATTAAAACCTCAAAGTCTCAAATGCAATTCAAACTCAAACCAGTGCATGTTCCTCGGGCTCAAGTCGACTCGAGCCTGTTCTACTGTGGTCCGACTCACCAACTCGGCGCCGCCTAAACCGATCAATCGCAAGATGCATCGTGGACCGTTGGATCTCCATCAAACGGTCCTTGTTCGTGGAGACCTTCGCACTTCCCGATTGCCCCTCGGTTCTCACCGTTGATCTCGATCCAACCGCCGTGGAGCCGCGCCGCTTCACGCCGGCCGTTTTGAATAACGATCGATCGCGCCGCTCAAGTCTAATCCGACGACCAACATCTTTTGAGGTTGGGCTCAACCCACTCAACCGTTGGGCTCGCACTTCTTTGCTCTTTCGCCGACGTGGGCCCGACATCGCCATCGTCGCCTTCCTCCTCTCGCCACGCAGCGTGCGTGCGTGAGGTGAGGTCACGAGAGCGAGGTCTTGTCGCCTCACAACAACTCACCGCATTAATTGGGTGCCAGAGCTTGCCCTCTAAGTCGCTCCTCCAACTGCTCCCATCCTCTCGGTGCCTTTTGACCTCACCCTGACCCGAGCTCCAACCGAGGGAAGTTGCCGTTGCTCCTCTTCGCCCCTCGACTTTTAGTAGCCCCAGAGCTCCCCCTTGGCCTCATTTCCGCACCTTTGCAAGTCCTAAGCTCACTGGGAACCAAATCGATAGCGCCGAGTCACCTTCCGCCATTGTTGGCCGCAGAGCTCCTCATCGCCGGCGGTGCTCCAGGTCCCCGGCCCTCTTCTAGCATCGCAACGCTCCTTTCGACCTCCCGTCCGTCCCCTAACTTGGTTTGGCTTATGCTCGCAGGAGCAACAATCAAGGTACGGCCCTGCTTTCACCGAAATCGCCGCCTTCGCCTCCTCTCCGTAAGGTTGCCCCTCCTCCACCCAGCGCTCTTGGACCTTCTGTGAATCCTCAGAGCTAACCGCACCACTCTCGCCCTCTTTGCGCAGAGCTTTTCCTCTGCATCGCCTTCCTCGGCTCCCGCATAGGCCTTCGTCACGAACGCTGCGACCTCCCTTGGACCTCCTCCGGCCCAGTGAGCTCGCGATTCCTCCCAAAGCTTAAGCTCCGTAGTTTAGGTCGCGGTGAAGTTTTTCTGCTTCGTTGTTGCACTCCTAGTCCTCGCCTCGTTAAGGCTCGCGGCGATTTGAGTCGCTCCGCGACAAAACTACCCTCCAAATGTTCGCAATGGTATTGCAAATGTTTTGCCCTGCTCACCGCGCGCGGCGTGGCGTGGCCACCGCGACGAGCCGATGAACAAAGCCGTGTCCTGGATCGTTGTCGCGCTTTTGTCAAGTCTTTGGACCTCCTCGTTCATCGTGACCGCCCAAGACCACCACGTGTTAGATCCTCGTCCGTAGGATCTGGTTCGCAAAACTCAAGCCTGTGACCTCTTCGCTTAATCCTAGCCCTTATTGATCTCTTCGTGATTAGATCTAACCGTTGATCCCTTTTTCTGCTTAAACCTAAGTCCTAGAACCTCCTTGTTGTGGTCGTAGCTGTTCTTGAGCTCTTCAAATTGATCTTGACCGTTAGATCTCCTTATATAAGTCTCTAGCCGCCAGACCTCCCATTGAAATCCTGGCCGTTAAGGACCTCCGTAAGTTAAATCCTAGCCGTTAGGATCACCCTCCGCCTTGGGGTCCTCTTTGCAAAAAGACCTCCTTGGGGTCCTCTTTGCAAAAGACCTCCTTGGTCGCTTTCTAAAACCACCCGGAGCCACCCCAGGTCCTCTTTGCAAAGACCACCTCTGGTCCTTGTAAAGTAGCCACAGACCTCCCGCTTAGATCTGGACCGTTAGGACCTCCCGGTGAGATCCTAGCCGCCCCGACCTCCCTCCACTCGGATCCGGGCCGCTCAGACCTCCCCATGGAGATCTGAATCGCCTGCACTCTCTCTGTTAACACCTGTCGCGTAGGACCTCCCCGCGAAGATCATGGCCATCCATGACCTCCTCGGTGAGAATCCCAGCCATCCACATGTCTCTCTGCTAACTAGCCGTCCCGACCTCCTCGCTTTCATCTTAGCCGCTCACGACCTCCCCGAAATCGTGACCGCCTAGGACCTCCTTTAGCTCAGAGCTTTAGGACCTCCTCCTTCGGTCTAAACCGTTAGATCTAGATCTAACGGCCAAGACCTCCTCCGTAGATTTAACCTAGGACCTCTTAAGGAGGTCGGGACCGTCGATCTTGATCTAACGATCCCGACCACCTTTAGGCGCGAGGACCTCCTCCGTGTGCGCCAGGCGTGCACCGGTCGTAGCCGTTGGGTTCAAGATCTACGGCTTAGACCTCCTCGCTAGATCTTGCCGCCTAGGACCTCCTCGTTAGATCCGCACTCGCCGAGTCTAGATCTAACAGCCAAGACCTCCCTAAGCGCGATGAGGTCTTTGCGCCTGTGTGCTCGTGTGGGTTTTGGCATCCGAGCTCGTGAGCCGTGCGGTCTTTGATCAACGACCTCGACCTCCCCGCGTGGTTTTTGATTTAGTTCCTAGAGCTTTTATTTGCACTTATTAATTGTTTTAAACTTCAAAATGCATATTTTTTCTCTGTAGTTCCAAATTTAACAAACTAAAGTTCTATAATTGCATCTCATAAAGTACTTTAGCATAATATAGGTTTTACAAGAGTCTTTAATCCCAAATTAAACATGCCTTAGGTTTATAACTTAGAAAAATCATAACTAAATCATTTTAACTCCAATTAATATAAAACCACTTGTGTTAGCCTTAAAATGTCAGTAGCTACCTACCATAAAAATTTCAGCTACACCACCCTTCTAGAAATTTTCACCAAATAATTTAATTATGTGAACAAGAATAAATTGCAATTTTTTTCAATTAGGACCAAATTGTTTTGATCATATCTTTTGCATTAAAAGTCCAAATCAATTGGTTCTTGTTTCTAAATTCTTTTAAATCATGCTCTTGCTGCTGTGGAATTTTCAGAGCATTTGGAGTATTTTGGTTTTAGAGTCTTTTCATTTTCTTTGTTCTTATCGGTTCTTTTTCGCTCTTTCGGTAGGTTCCGACGATTGTGCCATTCCCGAGAGTGATCCTCTACAAAGATAGTGAGCAACAAAGAGCCAGTGCAAGCGGTTTGATCATTTCCCACTTGATCCCATTACTTTCAAAGTCTAATATTTTGTTTAACTTGTATGTATGCATGCTTTTGTGTCAATGATTAATTTTGCGAATAGAGGTAGCTAATCCTATTGCATTGTTTCCCTTAAATTGTTCACCCTCGCCATCGCTTTAGGAATATTATCCTCACCGTGAATTAGAGCCCTGAATGATTTAGGCCTTTTATTTGTTTTTACGATATGATGCTTAGCAATGCTTAGTTGTCGGTAGTATTGGGCGATCATCGACTTAGTCGGTGATCTTGATCACACAAATGTTATTATTATTCCATTATGTCCAACCTTGTGTTTTACCAATTTACAAATCAAAACTCAAAACAAAAATTATATCTTGATTTGGGCACAATGGTATGTTGGTGTGATCTTCTGGTGTGATTGAATGGTGCCTAAGTCCCTAAGGACCGAGTTACTTGTGCCATTGATCCAAGCAATTGTTGCGTGCTAACCACACGAGGGGATATGGGACCTCTCTTGACTAAGTACTTTGGGAGGTGTTAATTATGAGCTGGTCGGTGGGTGTGTGCGTGTGTGTGTTTGTGGTGTGCGAGGAGCATTAGCATCCGGTTAGGATGTCTAATGTATCCTTCTCCGTGGGTTGCGGCTCTTAATTAGCATCGCCCATTGGAAAGCGCCTTGTAGACTTAGCCGTGCCTGCATACCAAAGGAAGTATGCTAACCGTGGCTGGTGGAAAGGCGGTCTATCGTGTGGGTACATTGGTACACCCCGCAGGTTTAAACTATTCGAATAGCCTCGCCCTAGGTTATGGACACGCTTGGTTATTTCCACAAGAACTAGACTACAACCTTTTAAAAACTTAAACTTGACATGGGTGGTATGAAGGGTACTTCATGCTATTGTTGTGGTGACTATGGGTTAGTCACTTCTAGGTTGGTGTTGTCTCTATCTATGTTATTATTGTCTCTCTTTATTTGAACAATAAAGGTTAATTGCAAACTTGCTTTGAATCTATTACCTTATTGTAAATGAAAACTTGCTTTATGTCAAAATAAGTCCAAAGCCTCATCCACTTAAATAAAGCTTGCATGTAGTTAATTATAGTTCTGTTATCTCACACGTCAGTTTTGCAGTACAAAAACAAGTTTTGTACTCATCCGCTTTGCTTAATATTAATTGTTGCAGAGGAAGAAGGTGAGCCCCAAGGGCCTCACTTTTGTGAGTCGTGTTCTGCGCTGTTTGGGACGATTAGCTTGGCGGTCCGGTTGGTTGCCTTGTGGGTAAAGGCACACCGATTGGCTTTTGTTTATCGCCATCTTATGGCCATTTTGCTTCATTGTGTATTTACTTGTCTTTATGAATTTTGGCCGGTCGGCCTCTCTTTTGTAATAACTCTCTTTATATTATCTATGTCGTTCAGTTGTTGCTTTTGCTTCGGCTCTATGTGTATGAATGGAATTGATGCATGATTTTGTAGCGGGTGTATATCTGCATTTAGGAAGTATACATATCTCGAGGCTTGGTTTATTTGAGTTGTACTGTTAGGACCTAGTGGATGGTTAAACAGTACAAGCCGAATAAACCGGGGTCCTCACAACTTACTTGCTTCTGCTACTACTTTATGAACTTGTTAAATTTGGCCGGTCGGCCACTTGTATTAGTTGTAAACTTGGATAACTATGATGTATGACTTTTGTACTATTTATGTATGAGTGTTGTATGGATGTGATCAACGTTGTATGAGAGTATGAATATATTGGTCGTTGATCTTAGGAGCCAATATAAGTCATGCTCGCTGTTTATGGCTTCCCATTTAACTCTCTAAGTATAGTGCTTGGGCTTGTTGGAGAACCGACAATCATGTAGTGCTCGCAGAGGAGTAGCATGCATGATCGCCGGGGCTCTAGTCATCAGCTAAGCCTCTCACTTAGATGGAGTTAAGTTGTAATCCATTTACTGGAGATCCAGAGTTATGTCCTTAAGACCATGCTTAGTCTCAGTCTTAAGGAGATAACCTGGGGTCCCCCACAGACTATCTACGCCCGAAAGGATACCAAGGCTAGTCATCTCATGAACATCACTAAGGTCCGAAAGGATATATAAATGCAAAGCTATGAGAAAATGAGGCTCTACTCTACCAGTTATTTTCAGCATTAAGCAAGTTTTGTTTGCAATATCAATATGTAGTATTTTGCAACAGAAGTTTAAATAGCAGTTAAATAGATAAAGGACAACAGGTAAGTAATTGAATAGGTAACAACTCGCAACCCTCCTCGGCCGCGAGCAACATCTCATTTTCAGCCCTAAGCATAGCACTCAACTCAAATAATGACAATTCTGTCGATCCCGGGAGCGAAGGATCCCAGATTCTCTGTGTATTCCACAATAGTCCCTGGAACAGTAGCTAGTGTGCACAGTAAACAAATATGGTAACATCCATAATTCGCACAACTTTATTAATAAATATTAGAGTTTAATACAAGAAAGAATTACGAGCCAACAATAAAGGACACAACGGAAGACGAAAAAGAAGTAGTAGAGCCCAGCTAATCTACCACAGGCAATCAACTGGGGTAGCAGCCTAGTCATCGAGATCCACACCGGTGGTGAAGTCCTTCTCCTCTGAATAATATTTTATTAAGCAAGGGTGAGTACAAAAATGTACTCCACAAGTTACACCTAATAACATAATTATAATGCATGCAGGGATATATCAATGGAAGGCTTATGTGGTTGAATTTGCGTAAAGCAATGTTTTATTTTTAAAAATATGTACTAAATTCCAAAGCAGTTATTCTATATCAAAAATCAGTTTTTGATTTTAAATTGTCAAGACTTATAGTAAGATAACCTTCATACAAGAGTGGTGAAGGATACCCTCCTATCACATGGAAAATCGCCCAATTATCCAATTGGATAAACTATCCAATCACATTTGATAAAATCTTTTGAAATCAAAAACCAAAGTCTCACTTTGAGTGGCTTTGCTCAGCATGTCTATGACCGTGGGCACGACTATTCAAATAGTTTTACACTCTGCAGAGGTTGTACAACTTTACCCACAAGAGATAAACAACTTTTAATATCTGTCTGACACACTTTCGTACGCGTGCGACTAAGTGATTATCACAAGGACTTTATAATACGTCATTCCAAAGTAGTTATGCCTACTAAAGTTTCACTTCCTTTGGATTGAACCATCCGCTGGAAGCCCCCTCTTGCGCCATGTGGAAATATATAAAAAGTAGGTCATTCTGACACCCACACAACTAGATGGCACAACCGCGGTGAAATGTTGCAAATTATTTAGCCTAGTCTCTCCCATTCTAGACTTGTGGTAGTACGGTGGAGCTTAGCAAGATGCGGCTCGAAGATCGGTCCTTAACTGACTTGTATGACTTTCAATAAAACCCTAGTTTCGATCATAAAAATGAAACGATCCCGTGCATCAACTTGCACCATCCAAACATCCATTTCGCCCAAGTCCAAACCAAATTTTATTTATTTTCCAAGTTAAATCATTTTCTAAAATTTCTATGGTAAAAACAATACCACAGCCTCATTTTAAATCCTAAATGAACATTTTGCTAAAGTCCCCAAATTCAATATTTTTTGTCTAAGCTTTGTCTAAGCATAAAGTTTTTCAACATGCACTAGTTCATACTAATGTACCAACTAGATTTTAACTATGATATCAAGGAATGGCTAATTCAATAGCAAAATTTGGCCATACAATGGAATTTAAATTACTTGAATTTAAATAAGTATGCAATTATAATTTAAAATAGAATGTAAATAATTTAAAATATTGGGATCAAACATGATCAAAGTGGTAACTTGCCTTGCTCAAATAATTGTTGTTCTCAAACGGTGTCGAAATTTTGATTTTTTGAAGTCGTTGAAATCTATATGCTAAAACAAGCCAAATTCAAATAAATTCAAAAAACTCCAAATTAAATAATTTTAGTATAGATAGCTAGATATTATTTTAGATGAATTTAGAAACAAGATTCGACGGAATCGGAGTTTGTATGAAGGAGAACGAACGTTCGGAAGTTGAATATCACATGAAATGATGAAATTTCAAAAAAGGGGAAATATTCCCGAGGATCTTTATTTTCAAGAATTAAGGGATTTGAAGGAGTGGCTGACTTTGGGGCCCCACATGCAAGTGAAAGAAAGAGAGAAAGAGAGAAAGGAAGTTTGAGTATGACTAGTGGGACCCAATGTCATAGAGAGAGAGGGAAAACACAGAACACTCAGAGCTAAGAACAGGGGAGGCTCCAGGGCGCACAGGGGAGGCAGCGGCCAGCGGCGAGGGGTGGCACGTTAGGCAGGGGGTGCCCAAAATGGATTTCCCTGAGACCGAGGAAGGGAGGGGAGGTGGCGGCACAGGTGGCTAGAGGTGGCATCGACGCAAGGAGAGGCGCACTGCGGTGATAGGTGATGTGGGGCCAAAGCGTACCTGCGGCGGCGCCGGCAAGAGGAGGTGAGCATGGGGTACACCCGAGGATGGGGAAGGTGATGGTGCGGTCAGGCTCGCCGAGGAGACGACGGGACGGTACTAGAGATGGAGAGCTCCTCGCACTACTACAGAAAAGGTAATCACAAACGGTTCAAAATCGTCATCACTAACGGTTTTCTAAACCATCTGAATTTATGGGTCAGCAATGACATGAGGTCATCACAGACGGTTTTTGAACTGTCTGTGAAAAAAGCTATCACAGATGATTCTGAACAATAACCGTCTATGATAATCAATGATCACAGACGGTTCTTGTTCAAAACTATTTGTGATAATTAATAATCACAGACAGTTCTTGTTCAGAACCGTCTGTGAAAATGGACAATCACAAACAGTTTTATAGTAAAAACCGTCTATGATAGTTCTTTCTATTGCAGAAAAAATTGAATTCTGAGCCAAACCAATCAATTGCTGGACAGTTGGACCCAAGTATCTGCATATTGTTGATTACACAATCTAGAATGAAAGAAAACTCAAACTGGACGGCGAACGAACGACGAAAATGGGTACTGAAACTTCGGAGGCCGTTTTGAGGCCCTGAACGACCTTTTTTTGGGGTTTTCACTTTTTTGGGGCCTTGCAAAGAGAATCTAACCTTGACTTATGGATTTTTGGATTGAACTTTTCGTTAGCTTTCCAATGAGCCAAAGAACGTTGCAATCCGAGTTCGTATGCAAAAGTTATGGCTGTTTTACCGAACTGTGCGCCAAAACAAGTCCGAGACTAAGAGGCGGAAAATGGCCTAGTATTCGGAGTCAGGGATGTTGAGGTGCTCACTGTCGATGTTCGCAATCTTATCTTGATGTATTCATTCACAAAAAAATCACGGTCATCACTAAGAACCACAAAAGCAACAAGGCAAGGGGAGGCGACAAGCGATTGATCACTTACTGGCATGGGGGATATATCTTTGGTAAGTAGTCTAAAGCATGAATTCTCTAGTTTGGTATCCGTCGATACCACCGCTCACTATCTTTGATAAGTAGCCTAGAGCACGTGTCAAAGCCTTTACATCACCTAGTCCTAACCTTGTAATAGCCCGGTGAATGAACACCCCCACTTCACCCGGGTAGACCCCCGTCTCAGTGAGGCATTCACCATTGTGTCGGCAAGCTTTGTGCCCAACGCCTCAGTGAAGGTAGCCCCTTCGAACATGCCTATACTGGTCATGCTCACACTACTATGGCCTACCAACATGCAAGGCTAGTATTCAATGACTTAATTAGCTAATGTCGTCCCATACCGACACATGTGGTTGTACACTTAGTGTTAGATAGGACTTGCTAGCGTTCGGTCCTTAATTGACCCGGGCGAGGATCTCCCCTATCTACTTGTGAGATACACCTCTCACACTTCTCAGAATATAATATAACTCGCCCGCATCACAAACTAAGTTTTTTATTTTTATTTTTATCCAAAATAACAGAGGTACACCCCTCTGTACTTTCTTTTCAAAAAGCTCCCAAACTCATATTTATCATGTCATCCTTTTTACAAATTTTATTAAAGACTATAGCCCGACTAAGCAATTGTATGATATTCGCACTCGAAACTCACGATTTGACATCATCTACTGTCTAAACCATAACCTAATGACTACAATGGTAAGGACATTAATATTTCAAGGAGGTTCTTGCACTCGATAGGATTGCAACTACCGTTATCCCAAACATACACACATGCATAATAGATTTTGCAAAAAGAAGTACAATAATTAAAATAGTAGGATCAACATGGTTAAAGGGGGTGCTTGCCTTACTCTGGTTGCTCTGAATATGAGGATGGAGTATCTTTGTAAAATTCGTTCGAACAATCAATGTCTATTAAAAAAGAGCTAGAAGAAAATTAAATATAGCAAAATAATTTCAACAGCAAAAAAATTCCAAATATTTTTTGTATATTCCGGTAGAGCATGATTTAAGATGAATTTAGAAAAAAGATTCACCTCATTTGGAGTTCATGTGCAAAAGTTATTAACGTTTTAATTTGCTCCGGTTTGAAAATTCCAAAAAATAGAAAAGGGTGATGTCGAAAGTGTATTTTGCGAAGTTTATGCTTTCCAATAGAGAAAGTGTATTATTCTCTGAGTTCTACTGAGGTTTATGCTTTCCAACAGAGAAAGCATATTTTTCTTAGAACTAAAGGCGGCTTTCTCATTTCTCTAAAGTTTTATTAACTTATATGGGGGGTCTACTTGTCAGTGGCTCATTTACTAAACACGTTTAAAATTAGATTTTTGATTATCTTTTTAGCTGGTTCCACATGTCATTAACTTAGTACTCTAAATCACTATCATTAAGTGTTAATCAAATTTTAAACACATGGGTCCCACTAGTAGAGAGAGAGAGGAAGGGATGAGTTGGGTGCATGCATGGCCGAGAGGGAGAGGAGCTCGCTGGTAGCAAGGCACGAGTGGAAAAGTTCGGGGGATCCCAAAAATGGGTATAGGGCATCCATGTGATGCTAGGGGAGGTGGACGAAATCGGTGGCACGACGGCGACGTACGGCGGAGCTCCTCAGGTTTGCAACAAATTTTGCGTGTGTGGCATTCCCTAGGCTAAATGAGTGGCGCACTGGACTCAGTGAGTCCAGGCGATACTAATGGGTCAGGCAAGGGGACCTAGGGTCGCCGAAGGCGTGCTAGTAGCATGCAACCGCGGTGGTACCATGAGTGGCTAGGGGGAAACACACTAGGAACTCGCCCTTGGCAAATCAACGCATGTGTGTGGACTAGTGACTCACCACAACCACGAAGGTGAAGAAGATGAAGTCGGAGGGGCTCTGGAATGGATTGTCGACGACGAGCAGTAGCAGCATAGGGAAGGTCCATGATAGCAGCTCACCACAGCAACGGAGGTGCTACAAGAAGCATCGCATTAGGTTACTAAGGTGCTAAGGATGGCGTAGATGCAAGGAATCGGCCCGAGGCTCACCTGGCTTCGAAGAAGATCAGAAATGGCGGCGACGACCGTGAATGAGGAAGAAGAGGGGTTAGCATCAGTGGAGTGGGGAACACCTTATGATGCAGTTGGTTTGAGCTCGAACTCACCATAGCGATGGGAACGCATTGGCGAGCTCAAGTGCACACCGGAGCTAAGTATGAAGGTAGTCGCGATCGAGCTACAAGAATTTTGGGGCTACATTAAGCACATGAAAGGAGTAAGTGAGGTAAGAGGATCAAGAGGCCATAGGTATCATGGTTGAGGAAGCTCACCAGAGCAAGAATGGTGCGGAGGCTCGCTCACCGGTGTCAAGAACAACACAAACGTTCCTCCAAAACCAAGGAGCGCTGAAGCTTGGGTTTGCGGGAAATGGAACATGGGCGAGCTGAGGAAGACGATGTGCGTGCTAGGACTTAAATAGTTAGGACGTTCACCCGAGAAAATGGTGAAACGCCGGCGGCAGTGCGAGAAACTCACGGTCAGCTCTGGGTCTCTCCGCCAGTGCGGGATGTACTGGCCATGATTGGGGTGGCTAGCATGGGCGAAAGTTGGCGAAGGTGACAGGGTAGCTGGGTGCAAAATTGTGGGCGGCGAGAAGAAACAGCGGGTGAGCGGCGGAGCTAGCAAGGCGTGCTGGCGCGTTGGCGAGCGAGAGAGAGTGAGGTGGAAGACAAGTGTTGACAGGTGGGGCCCACACGTGAGTGAGGGACAGTGAGGGAAATTTGAAAACAGTTTTTGAATTCTAATTTTTGGCTGAGTGTTTATTGTATTTTTTTACTGAGCAAACGGGGTCCAAAATTTACGAAATTTTTTGTGAGGGTTCCTATTGGTGTTTTAGAACCGATCTTACGTAAAGATTGTTTGATTCAGGGGTCTCCAAGACTGAGATCACGCAGAAAGAGCGACATAGGGATTTTTATACAGGTTCAGGCCTTCTCCGGAGAGAATAACAACCCTACTCTGTGTGTATTGTATTGAGTATATAGGTTACAAGATTGTGTATGCCCGATTGTGTGTGTCCAATTGGCCGTGTCCTTTCTTTGTCTTTGATTGTAGCCTTTATATAGTGGGCGAAGAGGTAGCTGTTTCTCCAGGTCAAGCGGCGCCTCATCATTTCATGTAATGAGCGCATTGTTGGCAGTGATCACCGGGGTATTAACTCCTCCACGTCACCTGGGGTATTACTTGTCAGAGATAATGGGGTATTACATGCTTTCTGGAGAATAATAACGTATATTGACTGTTTAAATCCCCTAATCAATTGGGCCAACTCGTCTGCAGAATCTATTGATTACAGGGTGGTCGTGGCCAACCTGGTCGTAGAAGAGTTTACGACCATGAGGTAGTTGTAGAAAGACTTACGACAGGTACTGGTCGTAGAAAGACTTACGACTGGGTACTGGTCGTAGAAGACTTATGACTAGGTGGGAGTCGTAGAAAGACTTACGACTGGGTACTGGTCATAGAAGAACTTACGACCAGGAGGGGGTCGTAGAAAGACTTACAACTAGGTACTGGTCATAGAAGAACTTATGATTAGGAGGAAATCGTAGAAGAACTTACGATCATGAAGTAGTCGTAGAAGGACTTACGACTATGAGGGTGGTCGTAGAAGGTCTTACGCCCACCAGGTAGGTTTCTCCCTTATGATTATAAGGGGTATACTCATGGACTGTGTGATGTTATATTTACCCATAATAAGAATTACAGATAAATAATAAAATGAGGATTATTAGATCATCATCATCTAACCCCCAACTTCAAGCGAAAGTAACTTACTTGGAAAAGGAGTCGTAGATGATGGTCGAGGGAAAGACTCTTTGAGTGGTATTTCGTTTGACCAGAAATATACTTGGTCAAGAAGATTGTTGGAAACCTTACGACTACAAGGTAGTCGAAGAAAAACTTACGACTAGGAAGTGGTCGTGATATGATAATCGAAAGAAAAACCTTTCCGACTAATCTTTCATTTGACCAAAAAAGACTTGGTTAAGGAGGTAATTTTGCTTGAGGTGTAAAGATAACCTCGGTTTTCGCGACCAGGCAAATCTGAGAAGATCTGTTTGTTGGAGCAATTTCCGAAGTGGTGGGAACCGCTGAGTTTCCACAGCGTTTCATTTCAAGCGTGCGGTTATAAAAAAACTTACCGCAGGGGTGACTTTAGGGTTCTTACTTTTCCCCAAATTGCTTTGACTATTCATCAAGTTCTCGCATTTTCCGCCACCAACCAAATCGTGCCTTCTCTTTAGACCATCCCGAATCCAAATCCTCCCTTTTCTGAGAGAGATGGCCGGAACCATCTCCCAGTGGGTCGAATTGGAGATGGATGCGGTGAAGATACAAGCTCTGGTCGCTGCCGAGAAGATCCCAGAGAAAGTGCTTGTGAAGTGGATTGCTGATGAGGACATCCCTTCCACTGATACAACCATCCCTTCTGCTTCTGCTCTTCAATTTGATATGCAAGGGCCAATTACTAGAGCACGTGCTCACCAACTAAATTATCAGGTAAATTCGTTTCTAGGAGTTTATAATTGTTCCATTGAGGATGGATTGCTACCTAAGTCTTGTGATGTTATTCTACTCAGGAACGAAGGAAAGGGGGGTACTGCAACTACTACAATAAGTCCAGGTCGATTCGGAGTCAGCCTGACAGCACCAGTTTAAAACATGCATAACTTTCACATACGGAGTCCGTTGGAGGTCCACGAGTACTTGATGAAAATATTATTTCGTCCTCTTTACAACGGATCCGGCCTCACCTCCAAATTCCTTCTAAACTGATCGCAATCATTAAAAGAAGATGTAATATCACTTGTTTGGGCCAATCTGGGCCTTGTAATCGTACTCAACTTGGCCCATACGCCGGCAGCCCACCTGGGGGTGTGGTTACTATTTATGTGAATAGTAAGCCATAAGTTTAGTCCCACCCGCCTTTTTCTTTTAGATTTGTGTCTCCTTATACCCTACTTAAGGAGGACGCATCCCCTCTAGTTTCGGTGGATTTTGTTTATGTTTAGTTTGCCTTCGTTGCAACTTGTATCTTTTGCATGTGTTGACTAGACTACCAAATTAAGATCCTTATTCAAAATCCCAACTCAATTCAAATATTTCAATTCCTATTTGCAATTTCAGATTGCTTTATCTTGTTCTTGCGTGCTTCTTCGGTGTATGCAGGAATCGACCTTCGTGGTCAGGTCATCCGGGTATTCATGCACGGTTGATAATGAATTGTCGAGCAGTTCAGCGATTGCGTGGTTTCGACCCTTGCGTGTTCGTAGCCAGGATCGTGAGTGTTGAGCGACGCCTACCGAACTTATCGTTCTCATCGAAAGATCGGGCCAACAATCGGACCTTCGGGTTCATCAAGTGGTATCAGAGCTACAGTTCATCGGTGAGAATTTTTTTCCTACAGTCCACATAGCCAAAAATCAAAAAAAGATTATAGGTTTAGTTCATCATCCAAACCATTTTGTGCCTTTGCAATTTCTTCGTTTAGTTTGCGTTGTTGAATTGTCGTTGCATCGTCGAGTCAATGTGGTGGTTTCCTATCTAGATTGGTCTAGTTTTATTGTTTCTTGTCGATCGCCTAGTCTGTTCTCCCTCCCTGCCGCGATGCATCTTTAGGGTTCATCAGGGCTACCGCCGTCAGGGTTGAAGCCAAAAAAATAGTAGATAAATCCATTGCTTGTTGATTACATCGCGCAAGCAAATCTTCCAGTCAGCAGCGTAGCAGCAGACCCAATCGAGTTCATCAGGAGGCATTCATACACTATAAAAAAAATCTCGCGCCGATCCAATCTGCTGCGCTATCGTCTTGCGCAGCGGCCAATCGGGGCTCTGTCGAGGCTTGCCCCGCCGCCGCCAAGGCTTGGCCACTTGTGCTGAAGTAGGGAGCCGAGCCATTGTAGCTACGCCGCTGCTTCGGCCAGGCCGCCGCCGCCATCTCCGCCTGGGCCTGAGCCGCTGCCGCCGCCATCTCCACCGGGCCATGTCGCCTTCGCGGGCTCCGCCAGCCCTCATGTCTCCGGACCGCGCGCGCGCTCGCCCGCTCACCGACGCTGCTGCGCGCTCGATCCTGCCGCGCCACGTCCGCCGGTCCTTGCGTCGCCACGCACGCACGAACGACCGCGCACGCACGTCCGACTCAGCCGTACCCCGCACGCACCACCATCGCACGAGGCCGCTGCCTTGCGTCGCCGCCGCCGTCGCAGTCCGCTGCAAACCGAGCCGACTTGTGTCGCCGCCTTCGCCGCTTCTGGTTGAGCAAAGTGGGAGGATCGAGTCTTTTTTGCTTGTGGTTTCGTTTCCAGTATCTTCAAGAAGCTTTTGAGGTTTCGATTTTGGTTACTGTAGCAGTCCAAAGAATTTCATCTTTTCGGCTCCCGGTAGCTGTCTGAGGTTAAAAAAAATAGCAAAAAAAAAGAGAAGAGAAAAGAAAAGAAAGAGAAAAAAAAGAGAAAGAAGAGAAGAAAAAAGGAAAGAGAAAAGAAAGAGAAGAAGAACAAACAAGAAATTTCAGAGCTGCCTCTTTTCTTGACCTTTTTGCCTTGTTCAGATGGTATCGTTCATCCATTGCCCACTTGCGTTGATAGCTCTGGTGCTAGCTTTCCGTTGTTACGACTAGTCGTTTTTGTGAGTTGCTCTAGCTAGACTTAGTTTAGACTAGGACCAGCACTTGTGACTAATACTTTGAACTCCTTTTCAACTTTGCATACTGAATTGAATAATTGCTACCCCTTTGCTACATACTAGCCTTCCGAGCTCCACTCCCTACTAACTCAGCAGGTGCTGTTTCTCGCAATCGTTGGTCTGATCGCAAGTGAGATTATCACGAACCAGCCACCAGTTGTACCACTTCCTTGTTGCATTGGTAAGAACTGGGTATACGCTTGAGTGTGAGTGACTTGTGAAACTCCAGAACCTAGTAGTTCATAGGGACATATACATTGTGATCTGTTCTTTGTTTTCTACTAACGATGGCTGGTTCAGGGTCACAAGGGGAGCATAGCAGGCCCTACGCTGAGGACAATGCACCACTCACGCCTCGCACGAAAGACATCATGTAGCGTTTTTCACGCTTGTTGAATCAACATTTGGAGCGTATTGAGGGAGTTCTAGATCGCACCAATATCGATCTTGCTGCGATTGCTACACGTGTGGAGCAGCTAGAGAGAGCTCCACCTCCTGCTGCCACCCCTGCTGCTGTCGGCATTGCACAACCGCGCCGTAATCCATCCGTTGCTAACTCATGGGCCGATGAGGTAGAAGATGAAGCGAACCCATATGTTGCTGATACGGAGTCTGATGGTGGTGTCAATCCCATCAATGAGCGTGATCACCGGCAACGACACTTTAATCGACAAGGTATGAGAAGAGATCCACCACGTGAGGTTCGTGACTATAATGATTCACTTGGAAAAATTAAATTCACTATGCCTCCTTTTGCTGGTAAATATGATCCTGATGCTTATCTCACATGGCAGTTAGTTGTAGACCAAAAATTTGCATGCCATGAATTTCCTGACAATAAAAGGGTTAGGGCTGCTACTAGTGAGTTCACAGATTTTGCTTCTATTTGGTGGAATGAATTGTGCCCTAATGAACGAAACATACCTAGAACTTGGGATGCTATGAAGAGAGCTATGAGAGCTAGATTTGTGCCTTCATATTATTCTTGTGATTTGCTTAATAAATTACAACGCTTAAGACAAGGTAGTAGTTCTGTAGAGGATTATTATCAAGAAATGCAAATTGGGTTGTTGCGTTGTGGGTTAGAAGAAACTGAAGATGCTAAGATGGCTAGATTTTTGGGCGGTTTAAACCGTGAAATTCAGGATATACTTGATTATAAGGAATACAATTGTATCACTCGCTTGTTTCATCTTGCTTGTAAAGCTGAAAGAGAGGTACAGAGACGTCATTCTAGGCACAAAGGAAACTTTGCAGGTTCTTTTGCAGGTCATCCAACTCAAGGGCAATCAAGAGCATCCTTTACCCCCTCCAGCTGAACAACTGCACCTGCAAACTCCTCCGACAGTCGGCGTCTGTCTACTTCCACTACACCATCACGTGCACCGGAAACGAGTAAGAGCATGGGACAAGCCCTTGTACAAAGTTCATCTTCGGTTGCGTCAATGGGTAGAGCACAAGAAACACAATGTCATCGCTGCAAGGGCTATGGACACATGATGCGGGATTGCCCTAGCAAGCGAGCTCTCTTGATAAAGGATACTGGTGAGTAGACTTTAGCTAGTGACATTGAGGAAGAATATGATATGCTTGCAACTAACACCGCAGGTGATGACCAAGAATCTGAGAGAGAAGAGGAACAATATGGTGCTAAAATTTTGGATAAGTATTTAAGCCTTATAGTGAAGCGTGTACTTAGTGCACAAATGGAGCGTGTTGAGCAGAATCAATGCCACAATCTATTCCAAACAAAGCTTGTCATCAAAGAGCGTTCCTGTCGTGTGATCATTGATGGAAGAAGTTGCAACAATTTGGCGAGCATGGACATGGTTGAGAAGCTTGCATTGACCACAGAACAGCACCCTCGCCCATATTACATTCAATGGTTCAACAATTGTGGTAAGCTGAAGGTAACCCGCATTGTGAGAGTACACTTTTCTATTGGTGCCTATCATGATTATGTTGATTGCGATGTAGTACCTATGCAAGCATGTTCTTTGTTGTTAGGTAGACCTTGGCAATATGATAGAGATACGGTGCATCATGGTAGAACTAATATGTATACTCTCATGTTTAAAGAAAAGAAAATCACGTTGCTGCCCATGTCTCCTGACGCCATTCTAAAGGATGAAATAGAGAGAGTTAATAGAGAAAAAGAGAGTAGCAAAAGTGAAAATCAGATTGTAGCTAAAGAATTTGTGCACCCGAAGAAGAAAGAACCTAGTGCTAGGCAAGGTGAAATTAAATTGAAAGGTTCTGTTTTACTTGCTACTAAGTCTGATATTTGTGAAATGGAATATAGCAAATCTGATTGCTATGCTTTAGTGTGCAAAGAAGCCTTGTTTTCTTTTGAGGATATGCCTCCTTCTTTGCCTCCTGCTATCGCTCACGTTTTGTAGGAGTTTGCTGATGTGTTTCCAAGTGACATATCCCTGGGGTTGCCTCCAATTCGGGGGATTGAGCATCAAATTGATTTAATTCCAGGAGCCTCGCTTCCCAACCGTGCGCCATATAGAACCAATCCCGAAGAGACTAAGGAAATTCAGCGTCAAGTGCAAGACTTACTTGATAAAGGGTACGTACGCGAAAGCCTTAGTCCTTGTGCTGTCCCTGTGATTTTGGTACCTAAGAAAGATGGATCATAGAGTATGTGTGTTGACTGTAGAGCTATCAATAATATTACTATTCGATATCGTCATCCAATTCCTAGGCTAGATGATATGCTTGATGAATTAAGTGGCTCTACTGTGTTCTCTAAAGTTGATTTATGTAGTGGATATCACCAAATTCGCATGTAGTTAGGCGATGAATGGAAAACAGCATTCAAAACTAAGTTTGGATTATATGAGTGGTTAGTGATGCCTTTTGGGTTAACTAATGCACCTAGTACGTTCATGAGATTAATAAATGAAGTTTTGCGTGTTTTCATTGGAAAATTTGTGATGGTATATTTTGATGACATTTTGATCTATAGCAAAACATTAGAAAAACATTTTGAACACTTGCGTGCTGTTTTTAATGCTCTACGTGATGCACATTTATTTGGTAACCTTGAGAAGTGCACCTTTTGTACCGATCGAGTATCGTTTCTTGGCTATGTTGTTACTCCACAGAGTATTGAGGTTGATCAAGCCAAGATCGAAGCTGTACAGAGTTAGCCGACTCCTAAAACGGTCACACAAGTGCGGAGTTTTCTTGGCCTTGCTGGATTTTATCGACGTTTTATCAAAGATTTCAGCACCATTGCCGCACCGATGAATGAGATTACGAAGAAAGGTGTTCCTTTTATATGGGGCCCTACACAAGAACAATCGTTTCAGATTCTGAAAGATAAGCTGACACATGTACCACTTCTCCAACTTCCTGATTTTGGTAAGACTTTTGAGCTTGAATGTGATGCTAGTGGAATTGGACATGGGGGTGTACTTATTCAAGAAGGTAAACCTGTTGCGTATTTCGGCGAGAAATTGAGTGGGCCTAGTCTGAATTATTCTACTTATGATAAAGAATTATATGCTTTAGTTCGGACATTAGAGACATGGCAACATTATTTATGGTCCAAAGAATTTGTAATACATTCTGATCATGAATCATTAAAGCATATTCATAATCAATCAAATCTAAACCGTAGACATGCTAAATGGGTTGAGTTCATTGAATTATTTCCATATGTCATTAAGCACAAAAAAGAGAAGGATAATGTTATTGCTAATGTTTTATCTCATCGTTATATTATGTTATCTCAACTTGATTTTCGAATCTTTGGTTTAGAGACAATTAAAGAGCAGTATGTGCATGATGCTGATTTTAAAGATATATTTCAGAATTGTAAAGAAGGCAAAGGCTGGAATAAATTTGTTGTGAATGATGAATTTTTGTTCCATGCTAACAAGTTATGCATTCCAGCTAGCTCCGTTCGTCTTTTGTTGTTACAGGAGGCGCATGGAGGAGGACTCATGGGACATTTTGGTGTTAAGAAGACGGAGGATGTTTTAACCAATCACTTCTATTGGCCTAAGTTGAGGCGCGACGTTGAGCGCTATGTGTCTCGCTGCACTACATGCCACAAAGCTAAGTCACGTCTTAATCCACATGGATTATATATGCCTCTTCCTGTTCCTAACGTACCTTGGGAAGATATTTCTATGGATTTTGTTTTAGGACTGCCTAGAACAAAGAGGGGGAGGGACAATATTTTTGTTGTTGTGAATAGGTTTTCGAAGATGGCACATTTCATATCTTGTCATAAGAGTGATGATGCTACAAATGTTGCTGAGTTATTTTTCAAAGAAATTGTTCGACTACATGGAGTTCCCAATACAATTGTATCTGATCATGATACCAAGTTTCTTTGTCACTTTTAGAGGACACTATGGGCTAAATTGGGGACAAAGTTGTTGTTTTCTACTACCTGTCATCCCCAAACCGATGGACAAACTGAAGTTGTCAACATGACATTGTCCACTATGTTGAGGGCTGTTTTGAAGAACTTGAAGATGTGGGAAGAATGCTTACCTCATGTGGAGTTTGCTTACAACCGTTCGTAGCATTCAACCACAAAGATGTACCCTTTTCAGGTAGTATATGGCTTTATTCCCCGCGTTCCTATTGATTTATTACCCCTACCATCTTCGGAAAAAGTAAACATTGATGCTACACAACGTGCTAAATTGATTCTGAAGATACATGAGACAACTAAAGCGAATATAGAGCGAATGAACGTACAATATAAACTTGCGGGTAGTCAGGGTAGAAAAGACATAACATTCGAACCTAGAGATCTTGTTTGGTTGCATTTGCGCAAAGATAGGTTCCCTGACTTGAGAAAATCAAAATTGATGCCTAGAGCTGATGGTCCATTTAAAGTGTTAGAAAAGATTAATGAAAATGCATATAAGCTTAATCTACCTGCAGATTTTGGGGTTAGTCCCACATTTAATATTGCAGATTTGAAGCCCTACTTGGGAGAAGAAGATGATCTTGAGTCGAGGACGACTCCAATTCAAGAAGGGGAGGATGATGAGGACATCCCTTCCACTGATACAACCATCCCTTCTGCTTCTGCTTTTCAATTTGATATGCAAGGGCCAATTACTAGAGCACGTGCTTGCCAATTAAATTATCAGGTAACTTCGTTTCTAGGAGTTTATAATTGTTCCATTGAGGATGGATTGCTACCTAAGTCTTGTGATGTTATTCTACTCAGGAACGAAGGCAAGGGGGTACCGCAACTACTACAATAAGTCCAGGTCAATTCGGAGTCAGCCTAACAACACCAGTTTAAAACATGAATAACTTTCACATACGGAGTCCGTTGGAGGTCCACGAGTACTTGATGAAAAGCTTATTTCGTCCTCTTTACAACGGATCCGGCTTCACCTCCAAATTCCTTCTGAACTGATCGCAATCATCAAAAGAAGACGTCATATCACTTGTTTGGGCCAATCTGGGCCTTGTAATTGTACTCAACTTGGCCCATATGCCGGCAGCCCACCTGGGAGCGTGGTTATTCACGTGAACAGTAAGTCGTGAGTTTAGTCCCACCCGCCTTTTTCTTTTAAATTTGTGGCTCCTTGATCATACCCTACTTAAGGAGGACGCATCCCCTCTAGTTTCGGTGGATTTTGTTTATATTTAGTTTGTCTTCGTTGCAACTTATATCTTTTGCGTGTGTCGACTAGACCACCCAATTAAGATCCTTATTCAGAATCCCAACTCAATTCAAATATTTCAATTCCTATTTGCAATTTCAAATTGCTTTATCTTGTTCTTGCGTGCTTCTTCGGTGTATGCAGGAATCGACCTTCGTGGTCAAGTCATCCGGGTATTCGTGCACGGTTGATAACGACTTGTCGAGCAATTCAGCGATTGTGTGGTTTCGAGCCTTGCATGTTCGTAGCCAGGATCGTGAGAGTTGAGCGACGCCTACCGAACTTATCGTTCTCATCGAAAGATCGGGCCAACAATCGGACCTTCGGGTTCATCAATTGCGGCTGTTGGGCAACATTGGCCGTCGGGGGAGATTCGACAAATCCCGTCTTCCAGGTGTACTGTGAGTGCGGCCTTCGATTGCCTGCTCATCCTTTCCTCACGCTCGTACTTGAGCGCTTTGAGGTGGAATTGGTGAACCTTGGTCCCAATTCCATCACAATGTTAAGCGTGTTCGTGTACTTGTGTGAGGCATACCTGGGGATTCTAGCGGACCTCGAGCACTTCCAGTATTACTATGGAATGGACCGACAAGCTGGAGTTGCTGGGAGTTGTGGTCTGAAGCTCCATGAAGGGAAGTCGAAGGAGTACATTCAGATGTTTACCCGGTCTTCGTGGCTGGGTTGGAAGAAGAGGTGGTTTTATTGGGAGACCACCAACGAGGATAGCCTTTCTTTCGAGGGGAAGGCTACCGAGAAGATTCCTTCCTGGGATTCGACTCCTAAGGATCTTGACCGGATCATCCCTTACATTCAAGCAATCATCGACTTGAAGAAAGAGGGGCTTACCGGATGGCACATGGTGAAGGATTTCATCACGCGCCGTATTAGCCCTTTGAAGAAGCGAATGCCTCCCATGTGGAGGTACTTGGGGCCATAAGACCCAACCAGAGATTACGAGCAGGGTAAGTGAATTTTCTACTTAGCTCTCGTTTTGGTCGTTCTCCAATTGGTCTATAAAATATCTCATCCGTTTGCACAGATCTTCCATAAGCGGAGATTGACATTCAAGTAAAACTCGTTTGCGAAAAATCCCCGCCACCCAATGTGGTGGCTCCTCAAATCCTTGTGGTGGTATCCATAGAGGAAAGGATGGAACGCCTAAAGGTAATCAAGGAATGATAGAGGAAAGGATGGAACGCCTAAAGGTAATCAAGGAATGATTTCATCTTTAGGTTTTCATTGTCGTAGGAAAACTTACGACTTGGTACTGGTTGTAGAAGAACTTATGACCAGGATGCGATCGTAGAGGGACTTACGATCATGAGGAAGTTGTAGAAAGACTTACGACTAGGTACTGGTTGTGGAATAACTCACAACTGCTTAGTGATTATTCCTTTTTCTAGCTTCTACAGAAAGTAGGCATGGAAGACCGTGAAGACAACGACGAGGAAGTCGTATTGTTTGTCGTTGGGTCGGTGGCTTAGGAAAGCCAAACTCCTACAGCCAAGAGGCGTCGGCTCGTGAAAGTCACCGACAAGGATGGCGCAGGCTCAAGATCTGTTGATCCGACTAAGCCCTTCACGAAATTCGCTGCAGATCTGGCAGCTGCAGAGAAAGAAAGGGTAGTTGAGGCAGCCGCAGCTCTTAAGCGCAAAGCCCCCAAGGCCAAGATATCCTTCTATTATGACAAGAAAGCTTTCGCAGTTTCTGCCTCTCGTGTCTTTGTCAAGCAACTAGAAAAGGAGAACTGGAAGGACTTTATGTCTTTTGTGAAGGAAAATGTTGTGCCAGCAGAACCCATGGTCGAGGAAAGCGCCACTCTTGTAATTGTTGAGACTAGTCTCGGTCATCCAGAGAGTTAGGAGGTTCACAAGGTGACTCCTATTCAAGACCCACGACCGGACATGGTTGTGGCTGATCCCATTCTTCGAATCGAATTCCGACCAGACGTGGTCGTAGAGAAGAAGTTGAAGAAATCTTCTGTTGGGAAGGTTGCTTCCAAATTCCTGGTCAAGTCCAGGATGCAGAGGTATGTAAAAAAACAAAAGTATAATAACATCATTTACCTTTTGTTTTTCACAATTCCTCCAGCCCATAAGGATGCTTATGTTGGGAAGCTGCTGCTACTTCTTCAGTTAATGAAGGAATGACAGCGATAGTGGTCGAAGGTTCGGCCACTATTCCTATGGTGGAAGAAGCTGTAGCCACTGAAGTTACTACGACCACTAAGGTGGTCGTGGAGACGGAGACAGCGGATGTAGTGGCAGAATCCTCCGGACAAGGTGGTGGTGAAATCTCCAACCGCCACGCCGATAAGGAAGTCGTTGTAGACGTTCCTCCTGATCCCTAAGGAGAGCCTGCCGTCACTGAATCAGAAGAAGAGGAGTACTTCAACTTCTGTTCTGAGTTCTTTGGCCCTGCTTCTATCGTAGGGTCTTCAGCCTTCAGATCTCGTGACCGAGTCCCTCATCCCAAAGATATTCCCAATAGGGGCAAAATTTTCAATGATGAACATCTCAAAAAGATTTAGTGGGACCGTGTCGACAAGATGGATGGCTTGAAGGATACCACGAGGGTAGTATCCATGTTTTCTAGGACGAGCATGAATGTAAGTATCTGACCACATTCATATGCGTGGTTTTTCCTTGCTTCTCACTATCTTCCTCTTTACAGAAAGCTTTGGAACAAATTGTCACTGTCTGTGAATACAACTAGCAACTTGTCAAGCTACGACAAGAGAAAGCAGAAATCTGCGAGCAGGCAGAGAGGTGGTAAGTCACTAATACTCATAGTCGCTTATGTTTTGACCACTTGCACAGTACTCGTGGGGGTAGTCGTAGAAAAAACTTACGACTAGGTATTGGCCATATTAGAACTTACGACTGCATGGTTATCGTGGAAGAACTTACAACTTCGGGAGTGGTCATAGAAGAACTTACGACCACTTGGCTAGTGCTCATGTCTACTCTTAACCTCTGCAGGTTTAGAAGTGATAAAAAGACATTGGCTGATTCTCTCGATTACGAGAAAGTCTAGACGAAGAAGCTGAAGGAAGAAAAAGAGGACCTTCTGAAGAAGCTTCAGGAGGCGAACTCTATAGCTCAAATGTTGTAGGGAGAAATAAGTAGTAAGTGCAGAACTTAAGACTGCTTATGTCATTGATCTTTATCTCTTTAACTCTTATTCCTTTTCAGAAAAAGAGGTCGAAGTGGGAATGCTTCGGACCGAGGTCGAGAAAAAGACCTTGGCCGTTCGCGAGATCTCCCGCGTCATTAAAGACAAAGATCAGGAGATCGAGAAAATGGATTCTCGATTAGCAGGTAAGCAACTCTTTTACCTACGACCAGTTTGGTTTTTAAGTCCTCTAAGAATTATTTTATCTAACCTATTTTGCTCTTTTTAGAGCAAGCGGTTGAAATAAAATAACTCCGTGAGGCTTCGACTCGTAACCAGGAGGAGATGAAGTCGATGAAGGAGCTGGTGACCACTCTGAAGGCCAACCAAGTTGACTTGATAAGGGAGGCGATCGAAGGTGTAGTAAGTTATGTCTTGGCAAAACTTAAAGCTCATGACCCCAACCTTAGTGTGCAACCAATCGAAACCAACTTCGACTGCCCTGAAGCAGAAGCGATGCGGTTGATTGAAGATATGCAGCCTATCAGCAAGAAGATCTCAGAGGAGTTGCAAATAGGATCTCCTTTGTCAGAGTTGCCTGTAAAAAGGAACCTGTAAGACAAGCTTTTGTTGATGTATATAATCCATCCTTTTTCCTGCCAATCATCATATCGAGTAGTTAGTAACTCAAAAGATAATGAATGAAATTAAGACTAAGAATTGAAGTCATATTAATAACTTTATCCTAGCCCTCGACTATTTGCTTAGTTTATTTAGATAAACTAAGTAAATAGTGTAAAATGGGTTTCTGAAAATAGAGAGGTTTGGTTAACTTATAGTTTTCGATCATGATTATCATGCACTGGTCGAAAGAGTAGAAACGAATCGACGCTAGGAAGTTCCTTCTAGTGGGCAGGACTACATGCAAAGAGGACATGCTTCGACTAGGTGATGTTGCCATCTCTAACCAGATTAATCAAATCAAGAACGGCAACTTGAGTTAGACAAACATCTAGAGGACCTTAAAAATTCGTTCAACTTTTTTCGGCGGACTCGATAAGTCTGCCCGGGTAGCAAGAGTAGGAAACAGGACAACGCTAGGAAGTTCCTTCTAGTGGGCAGGACCACGTGCAGAGAGGAGAGCCTTCGACTAGGTGTGTTTCTTCCTCCGACCAGTTGGAACGGACCGAGTTTACCAAAAGCAGTCGAATAAATCTCAAAAGTGCACTCTGCTTAGAGTATTTTTCAAAATGAATAAAGAAATAAACTAAGGTGATAAGAGTTGACTTGGAAATATTTCGACCATGTTTGTTGAACTCGAGCTCTTTGTATTGGCAGTAAAAAATGAGGAATGAGTCGACACTAGGAAGTTCCTTCTAGTGGGCAGGACCACTTGCAGAGAGCAAAGACTTCGACTAGGTGATATTACCGTCCTTTCGACCAGTGCAAAGAAAACTAGGTGTTTGTAAAATATGGTTGAAAGATTATCAAAGCGCTACTCAAAATAAGACAATAGAGGTAGAAGGAACCTGATGCTTTATTGTTTGAATGGTTGGTTACACATAAAACTTGCGTAACTGGTTGATGTTCCAAGGATTTGAGAGAACCTGGCCGTCTTCCATTACAAGTTGTGCTGAACCTGGTTGCGTAACTTCGACCACTGTGTAAGGACCTTCCAATTTGGGGGAAGTTTGTTCCGATTAGACTTGGATTGGATGAGCTTCAATACCAAGTCACCTACAACAAGGCTGCGAGGTTGGACCTTACGATCGTAGTATTTGCGCAAGGCTTGCTGGTAGACCGCTGAACGGATTAAGGCCTGGTTCCTCTTCTCTTCGAGCAGGTTGATGTCGTCCGCTCGAAGTTATTCCTGGTTTGAGTCGTTGTAAGTGTCGACTCGTGTTGACATGATCTTTAGTTCCGGAGTAAGTATGGCTTCGGCACCAAAGACTAGGAAAAAGGGTGTTTCACCAGAGTCCGACTAGCGATCGTCTGAGCGCGCCCATATCTCGAGGGTAATTCTTGTACCCAAACCCCCGAGCGCTTGATAAGCTGATCAAAGACTCTGGTTTTGATTCCCTGCATTATTTGGCCGTTTGCTCATTCGACTGCCCCATTGCTTTGGGGGTGGGCAACGGAAGCGTAACACAGCTTGGTACCCAACTCATCTCAAAATGCCTACAATTTTGCGCTTGAAAATTGCTTACCATTATCTGTGATTATTCGACTTGGGACTCCAAATTGAGTAATCACACATCTCATCATGAACTATTTTGCTACTTCTGTTGTAATCCTAGTCACAGGTTTAGCTTCAATCCATTTTGTGAATGTATCAATAGCCACAAAAAGGAACTCGAAGCCACCTGGAGCTTTGGGGAACGGGCCTAGGATATCGAGACCCCAGGTCGAAAAAGACCAAGATAGAGGGATTGTTTGTAATGCCTGAGCCAGTTGATGTATTTGCCTGCTATGAAACTGGCATTGTACATATTTCTTAACCAGCTTTTTGGCATCGTATAGGGCTGTTGGCCAGTAGAAACCTTGTCGAAAGACCTCACCGACCAGCGTTCTATATGAAGCATGAGTTCCACAAATGCCCCTGTGTATGTCATGAAGGAGTGTTAATCATTCACTCTGCGGAATGCATCGCATGAGCACCCGTTGAGTGCCTCGTTTATAGAGAACTCCTTCGACCAAAGTATACATTTTGGACTTTCGGGATAAGCGATCTGCCTCGAGATCGTCTTCAGGTACAGAACCCTTCTAAAGATACTCGTAGATGGGAGTCATCCAGGTATCCTCGTATTCTAGAGAGGCCGTCTCAATAGGAGGTGTCTCTGGGGTTTCGACCAGAGACGGCTTCTGGAGTTGTTCCAAGAAGACGCCTTTTGGTACTGTAGATTGGGAAGAAGCTATTCAAGCAAGCTGGTCTGCGAGGAAATTATCCTTTCGAGGGATAAATTGTACCTCAAAACCGAAAAAATGCTTTTCAAGCTTACACACTTCTGATAAGTACCGAGACATTGTCGGATTGTAGCATTGGTACTCCTTTGTGACTTGATTCATGACTAGTTGAGAGTCTCCTCTCACGAGTAGTCGGTGAATCATGAGTGCTTTCGCAGCTCGTATGCCAACTAGCAAATCTTCGTGCTCTGCCACATTGTTAGTGGTCTGAAAGTTTAATTGTATGGCATACTTTAAGGTCTCTCCGGTAGGAGATTCCAGGACCACCCCATCCCCCGAGCCACTTGAAGTAAGTGACCTATCAAAGTATATCGTCCACTTGTCGTGGGAACCGTACTAGGGATCCTAAACAGGTTCAGGATTTGTCCATTCGGCGACAAAGTCTGCCAAGATCTGGGATTTAATGGTCGTTCAGGACACGAAATGGAGATCGAACTCCCCAAATTCGACTGACCATTTTGCCATGCGTCCCACTGTTTCCCTATTATGGAGGATCGCTCCCAAGGGAAACTCAAACGGCATAGCTATTTTGTGCACCTGAAAATAATGACGCAGTTTCCTCGAAGACATGAGGAGAGCATTGTAACATCCCATTATTGGACTTGTGTTTCAAATGTAAGAAAATGGCTAGAAATTAAAACTTTTCTTACATCATGTATTTCCTGTTGTACCAAACAATTCTTGTACAAGGGAATATGGAAATACAATGTCACAAGTCCTTTTTGATCCAAACTTTGATATTCCAAAAACAATCTTGTCAAATATTGTGATCATCATTGGGAAGTATTTTTCCTAAGTTTCTGTGATGGCATGTGGACCCTCTGAAAAATTTCACAATTTTTAGAAATTATTTGAATATTTTTAGGGGGCAGTCAAACTTGTTTGACTTTCAATCAAACCTTAAAACAGAGCCTTGCGGAATTTTTGGAGAAAGTTTCACAGCATAAAAACCTCTGAGAATTTTATACAAGGTTAATATCTGAGTTAGCAAGCTCCAGTAAAAATTTCATAATTTTTGGAGTGGTTTTGCTACCTCAAATAAATCCTCCTAAGTCTCTGTTCTAATTTAAAAGTCAAAACCTAAATCCACTGTGCGTTGGGTTCGAGTCAGACTCGGGCTCGAGCCAATCGACTCGGTCCAGTCAACTAACCGCACCGAGTCTCTCTTTAAAAGCGCGCGTTGAATTTCAACCGTTGGATCTTAATCGCGCGGCCCATGTTCATATGAACATTCGGACCTTCCGGTTGCTTATTCGAATTTCAACCGTTGGATCCCCATCCAACCGCCCTGATTCTCCAAAACTTTCGGACCTTCCGGTTGCTCTGTTTGATCTGAGCCGTTGGATTAAAATCCAACGCTCGCAATCCCCTCTGTTGTAATCCACCTCGGCATCGTGGAGCCATCTGAGTCGTTCATCTTTAATCCTAGGGCTCGCGATCTCCTTCGTTGTGTTTGAACCTCGGAGGCGTGGCGCAATCTCAGCCGCCCGATTGAAATCGTAGGGTTCAGGATCGCCCGAGCTTCTCCTCTGGTCATCTTCAACCTCCAGCTGTGCATGAATAGTAGGGGAGTGATGGCAGTGTCAACTCGTGCTCCCTACAGTCGTCCTAGCCGACATTTAGGGGTATGGGAGGCACTCTGGGCCGTGCCATGCCCTAATGCACCATCTACCACCTTTTTCCTTGTCGGCCACGTCTTGTGCTTTGTGCTTTGCCGCCCGAAAAGCTTTTGGTCCAAACCCTAATGCTTTCAAAGCTTTATAAGCACCCTCTTCACTTCCTGGTGTTTCTTTAGACCACCATCAAGCTCCATTTACAGTATTGGAGCTTAACTCCTCAAAACCCCCAAATCGCCATTGTTGACCCGAAGAGCTCCATTGGTGTTCTTGGTGTTCCAGTGGTTCTCCTTCACATTTCTTTACCCTATTCTTATCTCCTTACTATCTTGAACATTTCCCCTCACTTAATGTTGGATTTGATTCGCAGGAATTGTCCAATTTGGGGTTTATTCAAATTCGGCCGATTTTGGTCATCTTCTTCCTCAGCTCAGGTGAGTGCTCCATTTTCAAATTACTTGCTCATGTAGTTTCTGTGGACCATAATGAAGCTATATTGATGCTTTGGTATCACTCACTTGGCTCAGGGTACCATTTTCAACCTGTCTTCTCCAAGTCCGGCGAGCCTCCACCGTGGACAAGCTTCTCCGGCCGTCTTTGGAGCTTCTCTTTATTAAGGTAGCTTCTTATTAGTCCCTAGAGGCCATGGCACCCGCTTCTTTGGACTGCAGCAGAGCTTTTTGCTATTTTCGTGCTTAGCAGTAGAGCTCCATTTTCGTTTTTCTGGCTAGCCGGCGTTCTGGTCCCTCACTGTCGGCGAGAATGCCACCACTAGGTTCGTAGTGCTATTGCGGTTCCATTTTGGTTCTTAGTAGGTGCCGCCGCGGCCAGTGTCGCCGGCGGCAAGCCATTGAAGTCACTCGGGAGTTTGCCGGCGAGAAACTCCCATTTTCGTCATTTGTTTAAGACACAGTAATTGCCCTGTGATTGCTAATCATTAGTTAGTTAATGGTGTCTTGAACCACGTCGTTGAGCCACTGACAGTGGGCCCAACATCCTTAAATCATCCGCTGGCATAACTCTGTGCTGCTCCGACATCATTAATGACTAATTATTGGTTAATTAATGTGTCGGAGGTTAATCGCTGTCGGAAATTAACCTTTTGGGTCCCTGACATGTGGGCCCTCCAATCTCTTAAATCACCTCTGTGCCAGTCATTAGGACACATTAATTGCTAGTCAATTACTAATCATTAGTTCCTGGTAATTAATCGCTGTCTTGATTGTCTCTCGATCTCACTGACATGTGGGTCCTCATTAAAATCCTCCCCGCGCACTTAAGTCCCGTGCGTAGCACTTTGTTGATCGTGGACCGTCGATCCCGTGATCAACGACCCAGATCTAGAGTGCATTCGGACTATCCGGTTGCCTCTATCATTCTTGGCCGTCGATCTTGTGATCAACGGCTGAGATCTGATATGCATTCGGACCATCCGAATGAAGGTGCGCTCTGGACCGTCCATCTGAAGATCTGCGGCTGTGTTTGGCCCAAGCAACCGCACCGTCCGGATGCTTTCCCCCGCGTGAGCCGTTGGATCTTGATCCAACGGTGGGCTCCTTTTCGGCATCGCGCGCGTGCGCTGTTCCCGGCGCGCGTGAGCCGTAGGATTTCAGATCAGCGGCTATTAAGCGTCCACGTCATATTCTATTGTTTAGGTTTGTCTGTACGTCGGTAAGTAATTATTTAACAACTGAAAATGGTATAAAAACTTTAGAAATTCATAACAAATTCATTTTAAACCCTTTTTAGGTATTTCCAACTGTAATAAATTCTGTTGTCATTTAAGTTTAGTATAAAAATGCAACTAAGTGTATTTCAGTAGCAGAAAATGTTGAAACTAAAACAACTTGATTCCTGCTATTAGAATATTTCAGAAATAGATTTAAAACTTGATAAATGCATATCTTTTTTTGTATAATTCCATTTTGTGCAAAATCAATTTTGTTAAACTCATCTGCTAGTATACTTTCATATGGAATAAGTTTTGAGCATGTTCATAATTCTGTAAAGTAACTTGCATTAGATTTACAACTTAGAAAAATCATAAGTAAATGTGTATAACTCCAAATTTAGTAAACTCAACTTTAATGTTATTAGGATGTCATTGTCTACTTGCTATAAAAATTTCAGACCCTAGATCATTCTAGAAAATTTTGCCATTAACAGTACTAGTAATTAATTAGTTTGATTTTAAGGCTGAGAAAGAATATTTTGTCCATATCTTTTGCATGCTAAGTCCAAATTGCATGATTCTTGTTCCTAAAATTGTCTAAAATCATCCCCTAGCTGTTGTATAAGTTTCATTAGATTTGGATGTCTTTTGCTGTTGGAGTTTATTTGGTGTTCTTCGTTCTTATTGGTTTATCGCCTTTTCGCGCTAGGTTCCGAAGACAATATTAATATTGATTCTGAGCCACAGCCATCAGATCCTGCACTCCAGCAAGGCAAGCAGATGTAGCATTCATTTGATCATATTGTTCCTACTATTTTCAAATCCTAATATGTTGTTTGCAAATTCTATGTATGCATTGCTATGTTGTTTTAAACTATTGTCGATAGTTGGCCCAAGAGTCGATTATCGGTAGGAAATGTTTATTCCTCTACTCTCGAGCACAGGATTACTTGTCGTGATTTTGGGTTATTGGATGAACCCTTGTCACTTAGTAGTTACGTGTCGTTATGCTTAGCCATGCTTAGCTATCGGTAGAAATGGGCGGTTATCGACTTGTCGATAACCTTGATCACACAAACTGTTATAATCTGTATATTTCAGCCCTGTGCTATGTCTAAGTTGCAAAACTAAAACTGAAAATGAAAACAATTTAGACTTGGGCACAATGGTAAGATGGTGTGATCTTTTGGGTGTGATTGGAATGGTGCCGGGTCAATTAAGGACCGAACTACTTGTGAGTATCCATTATCAGAGCATTCAATGCGTGCTAACCACACTAGAGGGATATGGGACCTCTCTTAGCTGAGTACTTTGGGGTGTGTTAATTAATGAGTCGCGTGGTGGGTTGCATATTTGATTATATGCAACATGGACATGTTTGTGGGAGAGGAGCACCCGCCGAGGCCGGTGTGTCCTGCTCCACGTATGGGTCCTTGTGATCCATATTTCGTCGACAGATCAATAAGGGTTAACCCCCATACGTGCGTCTCTTGATTAGCATATCTCATTGGAAAGGGTTCGTAGGACTTAGCCATGCCGGCATCCAAAGGTAGTGTGCTTAATAGCTTGGCAAAAAGGCGGTCTGAAGTGTGGGTACATTGGTACACCCCTGCAGGGATTACAAACTATTCGAATAGCCTCGTCCTAGGTTATGGACACGCTTGGATAAGCTTTTCAAGAGTTAGACTACAACCTCTTTAAATTAAAATTTGATGGGTGGTATGAATCAGGGATTCATGCTATTTTTTGTGGCTATTGGGTTAGTCACTTCTAGGTGGTTACTTTTAAATATTGTTACCCATTGTTATTTCAATGCTTAAAAACTGATTTGTCAAATTGCCTTCAATTTATTACAATTATTGCAAATGAAACTTGCTTTATGCGTCCAAAGAACCATATAACCAAATTCCCTTGATACAACTTTCATGTAGCTATGTATAGGCTTATTACTCGTAAGTCTTGCGAGTACATTGTTGTACTCACCTGCATTGCTTGTGTTGTGCAGAGGAAGAAGGTGAGCCCGAAGGGCCTCACTTTTGTGAGTTGTGCTGTGGCAGTGTTTGGGGCGATTAGCTTGGCGGCCCGGTCGGTTGCCCTGTGGTGTATGTGGCTAGCCGGTCGTCTTTTGGTTTAAGCCATCTTATGGCAACTTTTGCTTCCGCTGTTATTTGATACTTATGTCATTTGGCGGTCACTTTGCTCAGTAATAACTTATACTATGTATGTCTTTTGGTAGACTTGTTATATCTGTTGTATGGAATTGATGCATGCTTTGGTATGATGTATGTGTGCTGCATTTTATGGGAAGCACATATTCATCGAGACACAGGTTATTCTATTTGTGATACTAGAACCAGTGGAAGGTTAAGTATTACAAGTTTAATAAACCGGGGTCTCACAAGCATATAGAAGTTTTTGGACCTAAGGGTAACACTCCTTAGGCCCGTGTAAAACTTCACTTATGTAGTAAACCGGTCATTGTACGTTTTCGTATTCTACGACCAGTACTGCGCTCACTGCCTGTGGCGTGGCAGCTAGATAGATTAAGAGCGTCTCTTCTGGTTTCGGAGAAACCAAAATAGGAGCACTTGAAAGATACCTCTTGACATCCTCAAAGGCAGCATTAGCCTCTTTCGACCACTCGAAACCCTCGTGCTTCCTTAGAAGTTTGAAGAAAGGTAGTCCTTTTTCTCCCGAGCGTGCGATGAAATGACTTAAAGTCGTCATGCATCCTATGAGTTTCTAGATTTCTTTCTTCGTGGCCGGAGGGCGCATTTGCACAATGGCCTTTATCTTTTCGAGATTTGCTTCGATTCCTCGTACAGAGACCAGGAATCCAAGCAATTTTCCTGAAGAGACTCCGAACACACACTTCTCAGGATTGATTTTCAAGCGGTGCTTTCTGAGATTGTCGAATGTTTCTTGCAGGTCTGTGATATGATTAAGTCGCTTGATACTTTTGATGACTAGATCATCAACGTAGGCTTCCAAATTTTGGCTTAGTTGAGGTGAAAAAGTCGTTTGCATCAAGTGTTGAAAAGAAGTGCCGGCATTTTTAGAACAAATGACATTTTGACATAGCAAAATATACCAAATGGTGTAATAAACGCGGTCTTTTATTCATCTTCTAGACACATATTGATCTGGTGATAGCCAGAATATGCATCTAGAAAACTTAATACTTCACATCCAGTAGTAGAATCAACCAACTGATCGATGCGAGGTAAAGGGAAATCATCTTTTGGACAAGCTTTATTAAGATCAGTGAAGTCTACACACATACGCCATTTGCCGTTTGACTTCCTAACCATTACAGGGTTGGCCAAGCACTCTGGGTGGTTAACTTCTCTTATAAAGCCTACTTTAAGTAGCTTGTCCAATTCTGACCTAATAGCATCTCGTCGATCAGGGGCAAATCTCCGTAATTTTTGTTTGATGGGTATTTTGTTAGGCCATAAAGCTAGCCTGTGCTTGATCACTTCCCTAGGGACTCCGAGCATGTCGGATGCTTGCCACGCGAAAACATCTGCGTTAGCCCAGAGGAAAGTGATGAGGGCATCTTCCTATTTGGGGTCGGAAGTATCCCCGATGCGAACAGTCCTCGAGGGCTCCTTTGCGTCCAGAGGAACCTCTTTGACGTTGTCGTTCGACTTTGGTGTAGCTTTAGGCTTTGACTTGCTTGTCGAAGGCTGACTTTCTTCTCAAGTTGGTATCTGACCAACCATCTCACGGGAACGATGGTCGTAGGTGTGCACCATCTTCTTATCACAATGGATTGTGATCACTCCTTTGGGACCTGCCATCTTAAGACATTGATACCCATAATGAGTAGCCATTAAGCATTTTTCCAAAGCTAGTCGTCCAAGTATAACGTTATATGACATCCGAGGCCTTGACGGGAGGCGTCACAAAAGATCTCAAAATCCTTGCGGATGTCCGGTAAAATTAACACCGGTGCTGAGACTAGTCTCTTTTTCAGTTCTTGGAAACTTTCTTCACAGGCGCTTGACCATTCAAACTTCTTTTCTTTATTTAGAAGTTGAGTCATGGGTTTGGCAAGTTTAGAGAAACCCTCAATAAACCGACGATAATAGCCTGCCAGTCCCAGAAAACTTCTCACCTCGGTGGCCCGATTTGGGTTGTTTCACCATTCTTGCTTCAACCTTGGCGGGTCTACTACAATTCCTCTGCGGATACAATATGTCCAAGGAATGCAACTTGACTTAGCGAAATTCACTCTTCTTGAATTTGGCATAAAGTTGGTGCTCCCGAGCTTGTCTAGGATCATCAGGAGATTCTCTTCATGCTCTTCTTCGTCCTTGAATAGATGAGAATATCTTCAATAAAGACGACCACGAATTTATCTAGGAATTCCATGAACACCTTGTTCATCATATTCATGAAATAGCGGGGCGTTGGTCAATCAAAGGACATTCTTGTGAACTCATATAGTCCATATCACGGTGGTGAAGCGGTTTTGAATATCTTCGGTTTGATCTTCAATTGGTGATAACCGGATCTCGGATCGATCTTTGAGAAAATACTTGCTCCTTTAACTGATCAAATAAATCATCAATTCTGGGCAACGGGTATTTGTTCTTGATTGTTACTTCGTTAAGTGATGCATGTCGACGCACATTCTCATGCTATTGTCTTTCTTCTTGACAAATAATACTGGGGCTATCCATGGTGAGGAATCGGTCGAATGTGCGCTTTGCTTGCACTCTTCAATTTGTTTTTTTAATTCTGCTAACTCATTGGCTGGCATTCTGTAGGGTCGCTTCGAGATCGGAGCTGTCCCGGGGACTAGATCAATTAGGAACATGATGTCCCTATCCGGTGGCATGCCGGGTAAATCATCTGGAAATACGTCGGGATACTCACGTGCCACGGGTATATCTTCAAGTTTCACTTCCTTCAAGCTGGTGAGTATGGAACTTCCTCCGGTGCGGGTCTCAGGTTTGAATTCAACAGACACACCTTGTTCATTAGTGAGGGTGATGGATCTATTGGCACAGTCTATTTGACCATGATTTTTGGCTAGCCAGTCCATTCCAAGTATTACATCCAGACCTTGGGAGTGTAAAACTATCAAATCTGCTAGAAAAGATACTCCGGATATCTCAAGGGTGAGATTAGGGCATAGAGAACTGGTTCTCATTTCCGAGCCCGGGGAATGAATTATCATGGGAGTAGCTAAAGAAGATATAGGTAACCCATATTTTCCCACAAACTTATTTGACACAAAAGAATGTGAAGCTCCGGAATCAAATAAGACAGATGCTGGTACTGAATTAACGAGGAACGTACCGAGAACAACATCTGGTGCTGCCTGAGCTTCCTCGGCGGTGACATGGTTCACCCGTCCCTTAGTGAACCCTTTCTTGGTGCAGTGATGCCGTAGGGGACTCCTGATGTCGGCCTTGCCGGTGCCATGCCTTGTTGCTTCTTTGGACATTTATTGGCATAATGCCCTGTCTCATTGCAGTGGAAGCACGTGACTCCGGAAACTGAGGAGGTAGAATGTTTCTGCTGAAACTGTCCTCCCGATGAAGTGCCACGGAAGTTGGAGGTTGGAGCGTGGCGGTCTTTGTACGAGACGTGGAAAATTGGAACTTCCCACGTTGCTGCGGCTGCGGTGTGGTGATGCGAGGTTTGGGCAGACCTCCGGCGTTAAACCTCTGGGCGACCATCCTCCTCTTGCGGTTCTCCATTTCTGCGTGTTTGGCCTCCTGCCTGATTGCTTTATCCACCAACTGCTAGAAGTCGGTGAAATTCTGAGAAATAAGTTGGACAGAGATATCGTCATTCAATCCCTCCAGGAACCTTTCTTGTCTTTCCTTATCTCTAGCTACGTCGGCTGGGGCGTAGCGGGCAAGTTGGTTAAAGCCATGAAGGTACTCATTCACCGTACAGTTGCCTTGTCGGAGCGCGTGGAACTCCTTCTTCTTGAGCGTCATCATCCCTGCCGGGATATGTGCATGACGAAAAGCTCGCACGAAGTCGCACTACTACAGAAAACCTCATCACAGACGGTTCGGAGCTGTCATCACGAGGCGGTTTCCAACGTGCGTAAAAGTATCGTCTGTGATAACGAGCGGTTATCCTGACGGTTTTGAACCGTGCGTGATAAAACTATCACGACGGTTGGAACAAGAGCGTGCAGCGAAGATAGATATCACGAGCGGTTGAACAAGAACGTGCGCGATAATCAATATCGCTGAGCGGTTCTTGTTCGAACCGTGCGTGATATCTATCTTCGCGAGCGGCTCTTGTTCCAAACCGTCTGTAATAGTTTTTTTGATTGCAAAAAAAAAATATTGCCATTTCATGGATACACTCATACACATACACTGCCATTTCCGAAGCCTCCCAAACATGGATTCATTGATACACATACATGGATTCCCAACTCCTAAGCCTCCCAATTAATTTCTCAAGCCATGGATTCATGGATACACACATACACTCGGTCATATACAAGTACCAACAGAAGTAGAATCTGGAGGAGAATCTAACAGAAATCTGAATATGAATCTAACACAAGTACCACAAGCTCATACATACAAATCTGGATCTGAATCTGAATCTAATAGAACCTCATATACAAAAGTACCAACAGAACCTCATATACTAGAGACATCGGCGTCGGAGGAGGACTGGAGGAGCTCGGCGTCGGCGTCAGAGGAGGACTAGAGGAGGTCAGCGTTGGTGTCGGCGTCGACTCTCAGCTGTTGGGGAGGAAGACCACGTCGAAGGTTAGGGACTGCGGGAGCTAGGGAGGACCGGAGCCTAGAGGTGTAGCGGGGGGCCAGGGAGCTGCGGGAGGACTGGAGGAGCAGCTACCAGCCGGAGCTCGGAGGAGGACTACCGGAGCAAGGGAGGACCGAGCCCAAAGGAGGATCGGGACTGCAGGAGTGCGAGACTGAGCGCCCAGAGGAGGTCGGCCATAATATATAAGGACATATTTTGCCTCCCGCGCACGCGTTCAAAATTTTCAAATTCCCGCGCTGCGAATCACAGACGGTCAGACGGTTCGTATCACGAACCGTCTGTGATAAGTAACTCATCACAGACGGTTCTTAATACGAACCGTCTGTGATAAGTACCACATCACATACGGTTGGTATTAAGAGCCGTATGTGATTTGGATTTTACTATGGCTTAGAATTTTCCTTACTCTTTAGGATTTTACCATGGCTTAGAATTAGAGAGTAAGGAAAATTTGAATGATTTTACCATGGCTTAGAATTAGAGAGTAAGGAAAATTTGAAGTCATGGTAAAATTAGAGAGTTCTAAGCTATGGTAAAATCAGAGAGTAAGGAAAATTCTAAGCTATGGTAAAATTAAAGAGTTCTAAGCCATGGTAAAATTAGAGAGTAAGGAAAATTTGAAGCCATAGTAAAATCAGAGAGTAAGGAAAATTCTAAGCCATGGTAAAATTAAAATCACAGACGGTTGTTAATCCCAACCGTCTGTGATGAGGATACACCTGCGGCGGTTGGTATCACGAACCGTGCGTGAAGTATCATAGGCGGTTCGTTATACTAACAAATGCGCGATGAGGTGTCCTCATCACGCACGGCTCCTTCTTCCAACCGTCAGCGATACTTCACAGACGGTTGGTATAAGGAGCCGTCTGTGATGAGGCACTATCACAGACGGTTCCAAAGGGAACCGTCTGTATAAGTTCAACACAGACGGCTCCTTTGGAACCGTCTGTGATGAGGTGTCTAGTATGACCTGTTTTGTAGTAGTGTCGGCCCATGTGATGGACTGAGCATCATTGTGTGCGATGCAGTAGTTGTCCCACCATTCTGATGCGGGGCCATTCAGTTGGTGAGAGGCAAACAGGACCCTCTCACGGTCAGTACATTGACTAATGTCCAGTTTCTTTCCAATAGCCCGAAGCCAGTCGTCGGCGTCCATTGGTTCAGTACTATTTGAGAATGTCGGCGGACGCATCCTCATAAACTCAGACATAGTCAACCTTTGGTTATGCAGAGGTGGGCGGGCTGCTGCTGCTTCTTCTTTGTAGCGGCTTTGAGTGTTACGAGCGTTACTGCGGTGATTGGGCAAGAAGGTCAATTAGATGGAGTCGATTCGCCATCATCCGCGCGATCGGTCATTCTGCCGGCGGTGGTGGCGGTGCGACGTGGTTATCACGGTGATCCGCTGATCGTTTCCTTGTCCGTTGGCATGCTGCGGGCATTGCCGTTCTGCAGTGGTCACCATCTGCGGAATCCTCAATGATTTAGAAGAGATAGCCGAGAATTCTATGGGGATAAATCTAAGATAGCCCAAGAACGAACAAGCACACAAACAAAGAATCAACTTTTCAAAATGGTTCCTTTATTCAATTATTTTATTAATATATTATGGCTATCACATGAGTAGTTGATAGCTCATAATGCGTAGCTAAAAATACGGATGTAAAAAATAAACATCTATGGGGTGGATGGGGTGTATTCGGGAATTCTTTGAGTCTTGGCCTTGATTTGTATATAGCCGGCTCCTCTTGATCGCCTTCGATCTCGCCTTTGTATACTCTAGACTATCTGAGAGTGGTACGCAAGTCATCCAAGGCGTTCCCATAGGCGTAGTCCGGTGCCTTTGTCGAGTCCACAGTGCGTCAACTCGGGAATCTTCCTCTTGGTGGTGCGGAAGACAACATCAAATCTGGTTGGAAGATGCATCGGAAATAGTGAAACCGGTGCCGTTGAGGTGGCGGTCGTAAGTATGGCGAGTCGACGAACCGCTTCTCTCGCTGCATCACGAATGCCATCGGCGAAGGTGTCGCGTCGGATCGGGCGTGGAAGGTGTGGAAGGCGGTGTTTGGCGACAGTCGGAGTAGATCGATACTTCCACCCTCCGAGACGTCGTTCTCCCACCTTGTACGGTAGCCACGAAGCGTTGGCCTCTTCTTGTAGTCCAAGTCTTTGCATCACTTCCAGAAGTTCAACCGATGTCGGCAATGATTCCGTGAGAGATAGCGTCCGGTACTTCGGCCATCTACAATTTTGGGAAGGAGACGAGTCAGTAACCGTTTTAAAGAGAAGGGTTGAGAGATGACTCTGGATAAACTCAAAATAATTTTAATTTTTGAAAATAATTCCTTAAGAACATTGTGGGGCCACGACCTACAGTCGATATGGCTCTGATACCACTTTTGTCGAACCCGGGAACGAAGGATCCCAAATTCTTTGTGTTCATACACTAGTCCAGGATTTCTAGTGTACACAGTTAAACAAAAAGTGATAGCACAATCATATCACGCATTTATTGATAAAACTTCAGAGTTTATTACAAAAGGGCCTGCGACCAAAAGAGAAGAAATAACACAGCGGAAGAGTAGTAGTGGTAGTAGGCCACACGACTTGCCACAGGCAATCGTCTGGGGACGCGGCCTATTCGTCAAGATCCTCACCGTCGGGGAAAACGTCTTCTCCTGAATAAGATTTATTCAGCAAGAGTGAGCACAACTTCCGTGCTCGCAAGTCACACCCAATATAGAAAGTTTAATGCATGCATAAGGCAAACAAAGGTAATGACAGGGTTGTTTTGCATAAACAACATTTTCATATTATATTGCTAATACTTTTGTAAGACCAATTTTAATAATTCAAATAAAGACAGTGACAAAACTGACAACGAATATTGGATGACCTCCATTAGTTGAATATTGAAGGATATCCTCCTAACACTTGGCTAACCACCCAATTTTTACCATAGGACTATCCATCCTAAAACATCTGTTGAACACATTTTATAAACCAAAAATAATTCTAACTTAGAGTGGCTTTGCTAGCATGTCCATGACCGCGGACGCGGCTATTCGAATAGTTTTACACTCTGCAGAGGTTGTACAGCTTTACCCACACGAGACAATATGCTTTTAATGTCGGCCAAAGCACGCTTCCGAAGGCGTGTGACTAAGCAATTATCACGAGGCCGTTACAAAGTAGTGTCCTAATGTATTCATGCCCGCTAAGGTTTCGCTACCATTGGACTATCCATCCTCCGGAAGCCCCCTCTTGCGCCAGGTGGGACTAATGTCTGACCAACGCCCACACATACAACATAACACAAATAACACTAAGACACCACAAATTATTTAGCCAAATCCTGCCCATACAGGACATGTGGTGGTACGGTAAGGCGTAGCAAAATACGCTCAAAGACCGGTCCTTAACTGACTCGGGCGACTTTCAATTTAAAACCCTGGGTCGTAATCCTAACCAGATTAGACCCGTGCATGAACCTGCACCCACCATCCATCCATCCATCTCGCCCAAGTCCAAACCCATTTCATTTTATTTAGAGTAAAAACCTCTTTATAAACCTTTCGTGATAAAACAATACCACAATAACACATTTTAAATTAAATTGTAAAGATTTGACTAAATTCTCCCAAATTTGTAAATGTTATCTAAGCAAGGCTAAGCATTTGACAAATTTTATCTAAGGTGTCAAGGTATTCAGGTTCGATAATCAAATTGGCCATACCAAGGAGTTTGGAACAACTATATATGAGATCAAGTTATTCAGACATTTTTATAAACATATGCATGCAATAGTAAATTGTAAATAGTAAATAAATACTTAAAAACAATGGGAACAATATGATCAATAGTGTAACTTGCCTTCGTTGAAGTCTTGGAACTCTAAATCGTGCGAAGGATCTAACTCTCGGAGTCGTCGAAGTCTATCATTGAAATTACGACAAATTCAACTCAAATTCAAATAAATTCAAAACTCAGATCAAACTAACTCCAAATTGAAATATTTTGCTTTAGTTAGCTAGATTATGAATTTAGACAAATTTTACAACTTGAACCACCCAATTTGGAGTTCAAATGCAAAAGATATGAATTTTAGAAGTTTAATACAAAATCTGAATTTAATTGAATTCTCTGAATTATTTTTCTAAAGAAAATTCTATTTATTGCATAATCTTGGCGCCACGATGAATTTCTGGGAATTAAAAGAAATGAATTAATTTTTCGACATGTGGACCCCAACGATCGTGACCGGTTCACATGGACCAACCAAGTCCACGGACTTGGCTCAGGAGGGTGGGCGTGGTCGAGGTGGCCACCACGCGGGCGACACGCGGCGTTGGCACCGAGGTGGCATCGACACGCGCCTCGTGGTCATGCCACGAGGTCCGTGGCGCGCGATGGCGCGGCGCGGGCTCGCCGGCGTTCTACGCGCGCGAGTCGAGTGAGTGCGTGCATAATGTAGGGAGAACGATGCGAACTCGAGTCTACCAAAAGCGGCGGAGTCGGGCGGAAAGGTCGTCGGCGACGGAATTTGGCGGCGGCGAACTTCGGTCGTCGGCAAGTAGGCGTTCGGGATCGCCGGCGGAGTGGATGGTGGCAGCAGCTTCGCACGGGTGCGGCGATGCTGATGGTACCAACGGCGAGTGATGATGGAGCTCCGGTGGCGTCGGAGTCGGAGAAGAAGCTCCCGAGGTAGCCGACGAAGAAACTCAGAATTGGGGCACTACGGTGATGGAGGAGTTTCACGAGTGGCGGTGTTGAGATGCGGTGAAGGGGCGCCCCGTAGCCCCTATTTATAGGATGCGCGGCGGGCGGTTCGCCGCAACGCTGAGGAGGTCGGCGACATCTCCCACGATCGGCGGTTCTTAGTGACTTAAGGTGAGTGGATGCGTGCGGGCGTGAATTGATCGTGGGTTTGAATCGTGTAATAATTGGGAATAAGTGGCCCGGTTTAGCTGCGAGCGAAAGGTTTCCAACGAGCGGCAATGGCGGCGCGCGCGCGAGAGAGAAGAAGGTGAGGAGGAAGAAGGGAGGAAGGCGATGATGTCGGGCGTTCGATTTTTATCGGACGGTGGACAATAGATGGGTGAATCGGTAAGTTATGATGGAGCGCAGCCGTTGGATTTTGATCTAACGGATGTGATAGATCGAAGCGGTGCGATGTAACAGTAAAGGCACTGATGCATATCAGCCGTTGGATTTAGATTTGACGGCTAACGACCTCTGGAGTTAATAACGTGCGGTGAACATCGGCCGTTGGATCTGAATCCAACGGTCGAAGGTGATGGCGCGGGTGAGCGGGCCGAGCGCGCGCGGGAGGAATGTGGGCGATCTGGTTTCGCCCAATTCTGTTCGCAATTTTCTTTTGATTTTCCATTTGATTTAATTCTGGTAATTCAATTAGGCTTTAGAAAATAGCAAAATAATTCCAAAAATTATGAGAAAATTCACAGAAATTCTCTAGAGCATTTAGGACTTAAGAAAAATATTTCCAGCTATTATCTGGTAATAGATTTTGCACATCATTTTGTTTTAGCTTTCATTTGGTTAAGGAAAAGCTTTAAAAAAATTCCACAAAAATCCAATAAAATAATTAGACTTTATTTTCAACTGGAAATTGAAATTTGGGCTGTTACATTCTCCCTTGTCCATCCATCCCGGGGCCACCAAGATGTATCAAGATATTCGTCAGAGATTCTGGTGGACCCGAATGAAGCGCGAGATTGCCAAGTTCGTTGCCGAGTGCGACGTGTGTTGTCGTGTGAAGGCCGAACATCAGCGCCCAGCAGGTCTTCTTCAGCCTTTGCCAGTGCCAGAGTGGAAGTGGGATTCCGTTGGTATGGACTTCATCACCGGTTTGCCCCGTAGTTCTTCTGGGAAGGATGCTATCTGGGTTGTTATCGATCGGCTGACTAAAGTAGCACACTTTTTGCCAGTGCGTACTACTCTCAATGTCAGTCGACTGGCGGACCTCTACATATCCCGTACCTAATCGTGGTGTGCCACGAACGATTGTATCTGATCGTGGTTCTCTTTTTACCTCTCGGTTTTGGCACAAATTGCAAGAAGTCATGGGAACCCGTCTTTCTTTCAGTACAGCTTATCATCCCCAAACTGACGGTCAGACTGAGCGGGTTAACCAAGTCTTGGAAGATATGCTCCGCGCTTGTGTTCTTTCCTATGGAAAGAATTGGGAAAAGTGTTTGCCACTTGCGGAATTCTCCTATAACAACAGCTTTCAGGCTAGTCTTAGCATGGCACTATTTGAAGCCTTGTATGGGAGAAAGTGCAGAACACCGTTGAACTGGTCAGAAACTGGTGAGAGACAGTTTTTCGGCCCAGACTCCATCAATGAAGCTGAAAGTCAGGTTCACTTGATTCACGAGCATCTGCGTGTGGCCCAGTCCAGGCAAAAAAGCTATGCAGATCGTCGTCGCCGTGAGTTGAGTTTCCAGCCCAATGACTTTGTTTATCTCAAAGTCTCGCCTCTAAAAGGGCATCGGCGTTTTGGCATCAAGGGCAAGTTGGCTCCTCGATATGTTGGGCGTATCGCATCATCAAGAAAGTGGGAGCGCTGCGTACAAGTTGGGTTGCCGGCTACACTTGAAGGGTGCATGATGTGTTCCATGTGTCCCAATTGAAGAAATGCCTTCGTGTTCGACCGAAGAAACTCCATTGGAAAACCTCGATGTGCAAGAAGATTTGTCCTACCGCGAGCGTCCTGTTCGTATTCTTGATGAATCTGAGCGAAGGACGAGGAATCGCGCAATCAAGTTCCTTAAATTCCAGTGGTTGAATCACTCCGAGGATGAGGCCACTTGGGAGTGGGAAGATCGTCTCCGTGCAGACTACCAATCCTTCTTTTCTCAGTGATCCGAATCTCGGGGCGAGATTCCTGTAAGGGGGGGGGGAGATTTTGTAACAGCCCTAAGTCAGGGTTTGTGTTTCAAATGTAATATTATGAGGATAAATTAAAACTTTTGATGCCTCATGAAATCATTTGGAAATTTTCTAAGATTTTCCCCTAGCAATTTCTATTTTTAGAACCATGTTATTGTGATAGAAGTTGTTGTTAACAAAATTTTCAATCCTAATCTCATGATCATCCTATGGAATTATTTTTCCTACCTTCCTAGCCACCTCTCTGCAAAATCTCACAATTTTTAGATTTTGTTTGCATTTTCAAAAGGGCAAGTCAATCCAGTTTAAATTCTGGTCAACTCTTTGGGACAACAGCTTGTGAATTTTCCTGGGAATAATGCAGTGCATAAAAATTCCTGGAAAAATTATGCAAGGTTGTTCTCTGTCCCAGGAAGCTCCCATAAAAATTTCAGAATTTTTGTAGCTCTGGAGATACCTCTAAAAATTCCGCAAACCTTCTCTGCCTTTTTAATTCAAATCTGAAATCACTGTTTGTTGGGCTCGGACCCGACTCTGGCTCGAGTCCGACCGCGCCGATTGGCTCAGCCGCACCGCCTAGCTGCACCGCCGAGCCTGATCGTCGTCAGCCGTCCGATGCACATCGTGTGGCCCTCGTGCGTCCGAAACAATCGGACCGTCCTATTGCACGAGTGGATCTCGACCGTCCATTCTAGATCAAACGGTCGGCATCTTTCCGATCGAGTCGAACCAGTTTGTGGAACCACACCAGACCCCGACTCGCGCCACTTTGTCACCGTCGCTGACGAGTGGGTCCCCCTTGTCAGTATCGCCCTCGTCTTCTCCGCGTCTCACCGGAGCTTGCTGGCGATCGCATGCGCGCCACATACCTCGTCGCTGCCACCTTTATGACCTCGTGTCCAGCTGGGAGGCATCGCCGTGACTTCATTAAGCCCCTGAGCTCACCCACTTCTTCTCCTTTGTGTTCTCGTGCTATCTCCGCCCGATTTCTTGTTTCGACCGGAGAGGGAAACGAAGGCAGCGCCGCCGCGTTGGAGTAGCCCTTGAGCCCACAACCTCACCATCGTGATCCACACTTGGTGCCGCATCCATTTTGCCCAGTCCGGGTCATTGGCGTCCAGTGAATCACCAAGTGCGACTTCGTCGTCTCCGCCTCCGGCACCTCGGCCCGCGGCCGTTAGGCGTTACGGTGAGTCTTTAACCTCGGCACGGTCCTCGTGATCGCATTTCTCCACTGAGACTTAAGGTGGGATCTTTTTCTCTTTTGGTGCATCATTGAGGGCGTGCGGCCGATTCTTCTCCGAGCACGGTGATTCGCCGCCCCGGCGATTCCGGCCGTCTCGGACCTCCTTCGTCGTCATCATCTTGTGGTTATTGCTTCTGGGATCAAGGCGGAGCTGAGGCGCACCTTCCGGAGTCTTCTAGAAGCCTGTAGCATCCTCTCCGTCGGAGCCGTGTCTTCTTCTCCGCCTCCGTTCGCCGCCAGCTCGCCGCCGGCATCCTCGAGGGTCCGTGTCGCCGTCATCGGGTTCGCGAGGACGCGGTGAACCTGAAGGTGTCACTCCCGAGCCCAGAGCACCTCTCCAGCTCCAGTTCCTCTACCTAGCCATCGCGGCCGCGCGCGGGAACTCCGTCGAGCCGCCGGCAGCGTTAAGGTCTAACCCTCCTCGTTAGTGCTAATCATCTTTTAGTTTGTATCACTGACTTGTGGCCCCCCTTATCTTAACCGCATTTAGAAATTTTATTTCCGGTCGTTTTATCCCTCTGAGTCCATGACATGTGGGCCCATATTACCGTTTAAGTGTTTGTGTAAACTTCGGAAATACGTTTTCTCTTTTAGGAAGCGTATTTATCTGTGCGTATATGTTAGGATTGCACTTTGTTAAGCAGAAGACGTATTCTTTGAATACGCCTTCGACGTCACCTTCGGCGGGGTTGGGTTAGGTCTGACCTGGTCAACCTTTCTCTCGGTCCCTTTGTCGATGGCGTGGCTCATTGTGCGCGTCGGTAGAAAAAGGTTTTAATGCTTTAAAGATTTCCGAAATGTATTTCTGTTGCACTGATAATTCAATTAAACTTAGAAAATTCATAACTAATTCAATTTTGATCCAAATCAAGTGAATCCAATTTTGTAAATTTTCATTTTTAGTGTACAATTTATCAGAATAGGTTTTAGATGTGTTGCTGTTCATAAATTGTGTTAAATAATTAAATGATGCTTTTATGTATTGTTAAACTTAGAAAATTCTTCATAACTCCAAAAATATTGTTCTCTGTTTCTAAAATTTTGTAAAACCATGCTCTAACTGCTGTGTGAAATTTTGCTCTTTGGATTAATTTGAAGTTTGGCTCTTGTCGGTGTTATTTGTTCTTATTTGCTCGTTTTGCTTAATCGATAGATTGCGACGATTCTGGTATTATCGAGAGTGAGCCTCAGCAACATATTGAGCAACAGCAACCAGGCAAGCAGTTTGATCATGTTAATTCCTTTATGTTCAAACTAATATTTTGTTTGCAACTCATATGTATGCATTGCTATTTTTGTTTAAATATAGTTAGTGAGCCCATTAGTTGCATAATCTGCAGGCAAATAATATTCCTCTACTACTTGAGCTTAGGTTATTTGCTGTGATTAGAGATCGTTGGATGGTCTCTTGTCACTTAGTAGATACGATTTCAACTGCTTAGACATGCTTAGTATCGGTAGAAATGGGCGGTTATCGACTTAGTCGGTAACCTTGATCACACAAAATTATTATAACTTTTTGTTTCAGCATTTTTGCTATGTTTAAACTAAAAACTGAAAATAAAATGATTTGGACTTGGGCACAATGGTAAGTTGGTGTGATCTGTTGGGTGTGACTGGAATGGTGCCCGAGTCAATTAAGGACCGAACATCTTGTGAGTACCTGTTATCCAGACATTTTTGTGTGCTAACCACACTAGAGTATATGGGACCTCTCTTGACTTAGTACTTTGGCGTGTATTGGCTCCGGATCGCAGGAGGTCGTAGGAGGGATGGTGTTGGGAGCATGGTAGTTGTCCGAAAAGCTTTATCCTGAGTGGGTAGTTGTCTTTTCGGCTTTACCATGTCGTCAGATGGATTTCTATCCATACGAGCGGCTCAGTTAATACACAATATTGGAAAACGTCTCGTAGGACTTAGCCGTGTCAGCATACCTTCGGAAGTGTGTTTTGGCTTAAAGGCGGTCTGAAGTGTGGGTACAGTGGACACCCCTACAGGGTTAAAACTATTCGAATAGCCTCGTCCTAGGTTATGGACACGCTTGGGTAAGCTTTTCAAGAGTTAGACTACAACCTTTTAACTAAAATTTGATGTGTGGTATGAATCAGGGATTCGTGCTATGTTGTGGTGACTATTGGGATAGTCACTTCCAGGTGGTTACTTGTATCTATCTTTATATCGCAATTATTTCAACAGTAAAAATGAATTGCAAACTTGCCTTTAAACTGTATTACATTATTGCAAATTAAGTTGGCTTTATGCAAATGAAACATATGGCCTCCACCAGATAAGCCTGCATGTAGCATATGTATAGCTCTGCTAGTCCACACGTCAGTCTTGCGAGTACAAAACTAATTTTTGTACTCAGATGCTTTGCTTAATATTTTTGTTGCAGAGGAAGAAGGTGAGCCCCAAGGGCTTCCCTTTTGTGAGATGTGCTACGGGTTTGACGACTAGCTTGGCGGCCCGGTTGGTTGCCTTGTGGGTAAAGGCACACTAATTGGCTCTTTTATTTATCGCCATCTTATGGCTTTTGCTTCCGCTGTGTAGTTTGTTATTAATCTTGTAAGTTCAATCTGTTGTATATTATGAAGTTTTGATATTGTAATCTCTCGTGTATGGAATTGATGCTTGATTTTGTAACGGGGTGTGTATACTGCATTTCTGGGAAGTATACATATCCTGAGGCTTGGTTTATTTGAATTGTGATGCTAGGGTCAATGGAAGGCTAAGTATTACAAGTCAAATAAACCGGGGTCCTCACAGCCTCCATGTCCCCGGGGAGGCTGTCGCGGAGGTGGAAGAGGAGGGAGTCCTTATCCCAACTGAAGCTCCACCAACAACCGTCGAGCTCCATGATGGAGAGAGAGCGATGGCGTCGTCGTTGTCGGGACCGACGGGGGAGATGGAGAGGGGTTCATCGCACAAGCCGTGCCCTACTCCGGCTGCGCCTCGCCCGAGCCGCGCCAGACTACCACCTCCATTTCACCTGTGCTCTGTTTGGGCCGTCGTGTCGTCATCATGCCACCGCCGCCTCGACGAGCCCCTCTCCCCACCGGACACGTCAAGCTGTGCTCCAGCCCACGAGGATACTTCCCCTCTGTCAATTGCAAGCTCCACCAACCGAAGAGTCGCACCTCGCCTTCTTCCCCGATCCTGGCCAAACCCGCTGCCACCACCTCTTCTTCTCACTCGGTAAGTTTCCGATCAATTCCCTCGCAATGGAGCATCCCCGGACTACCCTCTCCTCTCCCCCACAACTCGCTCTGGCTCTCCCTCACCGTGGCGCCGCCCCCATGGCGCTCACATCGCGCCACCGCCGGCCCTAGCCACTAGATCCGCTCGGCACCCCTCCGCTGCTAGTGACCATCCCGACGGTCTCCCCTTGCTCTCCCGGTGCTCAGGCGTGCGCTACTTACCTCCCCCTCCCACTTCAGCACCGTCGCACTACATCGCCTCCATGGCCGGCTACCGCGAGCCACCCCAGCGCGCCACTAGCCATCGCTTGTTGTGTCTCCACCGCCCACGAGCTCACCTCGGCCATCCCTAGTCCATTTCGCTTGTGCTCGTCCGCCGGCGTCGACCCTCCTACCGGAGCCACCCTCATCGCCCATGCTCTGCCGCCACCCTGTTCTGCACATCTGCTTGAACGAATAAGTTAGAAGCTATCATGTGGGCCCACGAGCAAAACCATTGACACATCAGCGCCACATCACCCAAAACAACCCCTGTTTGGGTTGAGGGGGGTAAAATGAACGGTTTTGATAGTTGGGGGTGTAGGATGTTCAATTTTGTAGTTTAGGGTTGAAATCCAGACTTTTCGAATAGTTTAAGGTTCTAAAATAGGCTTTTTCCTAATATATAAGAGCAGCACTGTAACATCCCAAAGTTCTGTTACCAAAAATAAAGATAATAAAGTTATTATTTTGTTGGAATTTCTGGAATTTAAAAGAGTTTAATTGCTTTTCTTGAATTTCCTAAATTTCAAAAGTCAAAATAAAATTTATTGAGTTCTATGGCTCTTCTTTGGTTTTAAAGTTGAAAATGAAAATTTAAGCAATTTCTGGGATCTTCTGGAATTTTAAAAGCTTTTTTCCTAAGTTTTTCAAAGTTAAAATAAATTATCTGCAAAATTAATTATCAATTATGAGTTGGTATTATTTTATTTAAGTCCAAATTACCTCTAGGAATTTCTGTGAATTTTTCTAGAATTATTGGATTTTATTTACTATTTTTTAAAGCTATTTTGATTTAACTGGATTATTTTAATTGCCAAAACATTTTGAAAAATCCCAAAACTCCCTTGGGCCTAAACCCTAGCTCGGCCTACTTCCCAACGAGTGCGCAGCCCACTCGGTCTACTCCCGCGCCCTCTCTCTCACTGACACATGGGGCCCGCGTGTCAGCCTCACCCGCACCTGCGCGTTTTAACTTCTATCTTTATCAGCCATTGGATCCTTTTTGGATGGCCCGATCTTTAGCGGACTTCGGCGGTCCGAACACTCACAGCGCTGTGGACCGTCCGATCTAAAATAGACGGCCACGATCCCTTGTGTTTTCCTGATAAGCCGAACGACTTACTCGATGTGAGCTGTTCGATTTTAATCTAATGGCCAAGATTTCACCTGTTGTTTTCCTTTCCTTTTCTTTTCTGTCGCTAACATGTGGGCCCACCTTGTCAGGTCGATGTCAATCTCTGGTCGTCTTCTCCGCGGAGATACCCGTTTTTGCCGTTCTTGAAGCTTTGACTCACGCCGCACTTAACCTCCTCCATTTTTTACGCGCATCTGCGCACGATCTCTAAGCCCACCACCGCCATCACCCCCACCCTCTTTCCCTTCTTCTCCGCGTCCGGTACGCCCAAGATCCCGCAACCGCCGCCAACTTCTTGCTCCACGATCTCGCTCCCCGGCTACCCCCACGGCCCTATAAAAAGACCCCTAGAGTCGCCTCTTACCCGGCAGCAAAAAGCCTCAAACCACACCAGCTCTAGAGCTTCAGCGTCGTCGCAATTTTAGTTTTAGGGTTTGTCGCCGTTGGGAGGTTTTTCTTCGATTTCGTCACCGCCGTCAACACCCTGCCCTCTTGGACCTCACCTTCGGCATCCTCGTTGCAAGGGCTACCTCGGGGACCCCTTCACTGCTTCGAAGCATCGCCGACGCACTCGTCCGACAACGTCTGATCCTCTCCGCCTCCAAAAGCTCGCCGCCGACCAACTCCGACGACCATTCTTACCCAAACCGGTACCAGTGTGTGCGCATTACCCTCCTCTATCTAATGTGATCATTCATTTTCGCCAGCGAGCCTTAGGTCGCCGTTGTCGTGCGCAACCGAGCCCATCGCCGTCGAGGTGACGTGGCATCCACGTATCGTCCACTCGGCCACATCGGCGTCTTGGGGCGTGTTGCTGCGTGGCACGGTCACCGCCACGTATCGCCTCGTTCTCGCACAATTCAAACCCAGGTCCTTGGCTCGGTGGAACCAGTTTACCGTGAGCCAAGTCACTAGCATGTGGACCCCACATGTCAGAGTTTTCTTTTATTTCTTTTTATTCCCGAAAATCCTTCGCTGACATCAGCCCGACGTCATAAATCCTTTTCCAATGAAAAATAAATCCAGAAAAATCCAATAATTCCTTTTTAGGGTTATTTCATGGATTTCAAAGTTCCATAGCTCATATATTTTGCATCCTAACTCCGATTTAGTCGATTCAAATTTCTAAATTTGTCTAAATTCATGATCTAGCTATCTAAACTAAAATTATTTAATTTGGAGTTCATTTGAATTTTATTTGAATTTAGCTTATTTTCGCGTATAGATTTTGACGACTTCAGAGAGTCAGATTTCGACGTCGTTTGAGAGCAGCTAATTGAGCAAGGCAAGTTATACTTTGATCATATTTGAGCCCAGTATTTTAAATTATTTACATTCTATTTTAAATTATTATTGCATGCCTATTTAAATACAAGTAATTTAAATCCTTATTTTAAAGCTTTATAGTTATTCCCTATTCCATTGTATAGCCATTTATTGTCAATATAGACTGTATGGAGAACCACTCCGAATGTGATATATATGTAGACGGTGAAAACATTAGATTATGAGATTACATGATCGTTGAGTATCAGATTATAGGAATAGTCTATTGATAAATATTGCAAAGACGAAATTGTCGTAAATTAAATTATATATATATATGTATATATATATTGAATAGAGTATAAAATAACATGATCATTGGATATTAGAATACATGACTCTTAGATTTTGATTATACAATTGTTGATTGTTGGATTATAGGATTATATAATTATTGAAGATTGAATTCTATGATTACACGATTATTATGGTTGGGTTATAGAAACAACTAATTACTGGATAGTGGAATCTAGAAGTAGATAATTAATGACGTTGGATCAATAAAGATTGGATGATAGATAGATACCGGAGCCAAATACTGAATTGTTAATGTTGGATTCTATAAATGAATTTTTAGATATCAGATGGTCATGGGATTGATGTTGAATTAGTAGAAATAGTTTATTTAGGAATAATGGATTGATGGATATTGAATTGCAGAGATAGTTAATTGTTGATATTGGATCGTTGGGATCGAATTATAGAAATAGTCAATGTAGAATATTGATGATGGATTATAGGATTACAATCTTGGTGGGATTTTAAGAATGAAGCTTAATTAGAATCTAGAAGTGGAAAAATGTTGATAATGGATTATCAAAAGTTAGATTTTAGAAATAAATAATCATTGGATGTGGAATTATCAAAGACTGGATTATAGGTTTACATAATCATTAAGGAATAATGGTTTAGAGCATTGCTGAATCTTGGATCGATGGAAGTCAGATCATAGAAATAGACTGATGTGGTGGATACTAGACTAATTGATATTGGGTATAGGATCACATAATTGCTGAAGTTTGGATTATTGGATTATGATCACAGTACGGATGGTTTACTTACTGGTCTCGTACTTGACAATTTTTATACGTTGAATCCCTTACACCTTGTCACCCTAGATAAAACCTAGTTGATACGATAGTATGAACTAGGATCTTTTTGAGAAAAACTATGCTTAGCCATGCTTAGACCAAAAATGTTTGATTTGGGGAATTTCAGCCAAAAGTCAAGTGTTCTTTAAATTGTACCCTTGGCATTGGTGTGTCATGGGAGTTTTATAAATGACTTTGGAAAATAAAATAAAATAAAATGATGGTTTGGACTTGGGCGAATTGGTTGTTTGGTGGGTGCAGGTTTATGCACGGGATCAACTGGGTAGGTTGAGGTATAGGGTTTTGTTGGTTGTCGCCCAGGTCAGTTAAGGACCGGTCTTCGAGCCGCACCTTGCTAAGCCACATCGTACTACCACATGTCTTATATGGGCAGGACCTGGCTGATTAATTTGCAAAGTTCCATCATGGTCGTTTCTGCGATGCGGTGGGTAGTCTTTCATGACCTTTGTTAGTCCCACCTGGCGCAAGAGGGGGCTTGAACCCTGCCCTGCAGACGGGTAGTCCTAAGGGGGTGAAACCTTAGAGAAGGACTATGGTGGAATAGCGCATTGTAAAGGCCTCGTGATGATCACTTAGTTGCACACTTTCGGAAGTGTGTTAGACGGACATTAAAAGTTGATTATCTGTAATACTCCACTGTCATTTAGAAGTTATTCAGTTCGAATTCGGACTCTAAAAGAGAAATTCCGGCGTTTCGTTTGTTCTTCCAGTGTTGGGTCTGGGCCGTTGGCCAGCAGGCCCAAGAGGAGGCCTTGTGGACCAAGGGGGGCAGCCTTGAGGCCCAAGGGAGGGAGCAACCGTGGGGCCCAAGGGGCCCAAGTAGGTGGCCGGCCAAAGGGGGGCTCTAGCCCCAACACCCCCCACTTCCCCCACTTCCCCCACGCCTCCCACCCCTCCCTCCTTGTGGCCGCCCCTTCTTCCTCCCTCCCCTCTCCTCTTGCGCCCAACCTCCCCCTCCCTGGTCATCTTCCCCTTATGCCATCCCCCCTAGGCCGCCTCACCTTCCTGGTCATTCCCCCCCCCTTGTGCCACCCTTGTTCCCCTTCGGGCTCCCAGCTGCCGGCCATAGGTGGAAGGAGAGAAGCGAAGAGAGGAGCTCGTCTTCGCGGGGCCGGACCTTCACCTTCCTGCGATTCTACAAGGGTAACGTCGCATGATCTTCACTGGTTAATGTGTAGTAGCTACGTTTGATTTCGTTTGGTAGGTCGATAATCGTCAATTGATAGATTGTGTTCTATCCAGTAGTTTAGACGACGGTTTTCATGTCTTTAGAGGCAGAATCTGGGGATCCAATATCTTAGCAAAAGTTGGGTTATGTCATTAGCTTTCAGTGTCCGCCAAGAACGCCCAGATCCGATTAACGGTTAGAAAGGTATGAATTTTTTTAGTGTCGCTGTCCTACTGATCTATCAGTATTTGGACAGTCTGTAGGAAACTGTGTTAAGCCATTAGTTAAAGACGAAATCAGAGGATCTCGATATAACGCAAAATGAAGGTAATTTTCATACCTTTTCAGAGAGATAAAGAACGCAAGATTTAGACTTTCGTAGCAAAAGTTATGGTGGTTTTAGTGTACTGTCCAGAGAACCCGACGTGATAATTGATGTTCTGTAGATTGGCTTGATAGGGGTAGTAAAGGGAAGAATCAGAAGGGCTCCCCAACTAAGTTTATTTAGGTAATTTAATTACCTTTCCAGAAAGTATTAGATCATCTTATTTGGACTCCTAAGCAGAAAGTTATATATTTTAGAAGTTGATTGTCCGCAGTGATAACCAAATCGATCGTTAGAAATTGGAAGATTGGACACGCTTGGGAGTTTAGCGAGTTCAATTGTGTTGTTATTTATGCTTTTGGTCCAGTATGTTGGTCTTAGATTGGGTTATCTTTATGTTCAGGTGGGAGCGTGATCCTGGGCGCGCCCTCTTGCGTCCACCGTTCTCACTGGTTGAGGCAAGTATTCGAGTTGTAGAATATTTATGTTTGCTTGTGAAATTGGTTGTCTTTCCATTACTAGTCATACATGGATGATAGTGTGATATATATATATATATATATATATATATATATATATATATATATATATATATATATATATGAGACTTGGTTAGGGTATGTTTGTGATTAAAGAGTAATTTTGTATGTGATATTGCTCTACATGTTATTCGATAAATGAGATGTGGTATGTACTCATGCTTTTACTTGTTGTTGAAAGTTACATTCTAGTACATACGCATGTTGAGAGCATATAGGTGCCTTGGTCACGTGGTGACCAAGTACATCTGATTGAGTCCCCATCATGTAGATGACGGGCTTGAGGTCCCCACATTCGTGGAATGTGGGCAATTGAATAGAGGTCCCCATCATGAAGATGATGGGAAAGGTCCCTATCTTGGTGGAGTATAGGCTCTTGGTCCTGTGCGGAGGGCACGAGGCAAAGTATACATCGACGGTTGTATACCCCGCATTACCGGTAAAATGCGAAAAGAGATAAAGCTCAAAAGGTGCATTGCATGGTCGCATTACGTAAGCATGAAGGCTATGTTTAGTGTAATATTTATTTTGGTATATTGATGCTATGACTGTGAGTTTAGCTTTGGCCTTGTTGATTCTTGCTGAGTCTTTGGGCTCACTCTTGCTTTGATGTGTTTTAGGTACAACTGGCAAGAACGGCATGCATGGGAGGGAGTAGTTGTTTGGATGCACTCACTACCACTCATCCTTAAGGCGACTGCTATTTAGTTTTATTCCAATAATAAGTAAACTGCTTGAGAATCACTTATGGATGGTTTTGAGTTTCAGATTAGTTGTAATAATGAGAATAGCACGTTTTGTCTATGTTATTTACATTATCTTGCATGCTTGAATGAACTTGAATATGGAGTTTATTGTTAACTGCTATGATTAATTGTTGGAACCTCGGTATAGTTAACTATACGAAGAAGGTTCTGCCGAAAATTAGTAATTGGTCTTAGTTTAATTTAGTTTAATTTAATTTTAGTAGCATTCCAAGCTCAATGTTGAGTTGGAGTGTTATATTATCTCTTGTGGGTAAAGTTGTACAACCTCTGCAGAGTATTAATCTATTCGAATAGCCGTGTCCACGGTCATGGACATGCTTGGAAAAGCCACTCAAAGTTAGACTTTATTTTTGGTTTTAAAATGTTTTAACAAATGATTTGAGGATGGTTAATCCCTGTGGAAAAATTTGGACGGTTAGCCATATGATAGGAGGGTATCCTTCACCACTCAATCATGGAGGTTATCCACACTATAAAACCGTCATTTCAAAACTGGTTTTGATATAGTATAAATTGACTTTGGAAATTAATATGAGTATTTAAACTAAAAATGCTGCTTTACGCAAAATAAACCCTGCCAGTCTCACTTGTTTACCTTATGCATGCATCATAATTCAATATTGGGCGTAACTTGCGAGCATGGTAGTAGTTCTCATACTTGCTTTCTGCAAACAAATTTCAGAGGAGAAGGACTTCGCTAAAAGTGTGGATCGTGACGACTAGGCCACTACCCCGGTCGATTGCCTGTGGCAGATCAGCTGGACCCTACTACTACTTTTTCATCTTTCGCTGTGTTAATTTATTGTTGGCCCGTAAGCCTCTCTTGTAATAAACTCTGTTGATTATTAATAAAGTTATGCGAATTATGGATGTTACCATATTTGTTACTGTGTGAACTAGCTACTGATTATGGGACTAGTTCAGTAATGCACAGAGGATTCGGGAGTGTTAATCCCGGGTCTTACAAGCGCCAAAATATTTTGCCTCCCGTGCACGCGTTCAAAAATTTTCGAACTCCCGCACTGCAAATCTCAAACGGTTTCATAGAAAAACCGTCTGTGATGACATATCATAGACGGTTTGTATCACGAATTGTCTGTGATACTTCATAGATGATTTTTGATATGAACCGTCTGTGATAAGTATCTTATCACAGACAGTTTGTATTAAAAACAGTCTGTGACTTGGAATTTTCCTTACTTTCTGATTTTATCATGGCTTGTAGTTTTCCTTACTCTGTGATTTTACATGACTTGGAATTTATTTTACCGTGGCACCCCATCCTCCACCGTGCCCCTGCCGTGGCACACAATCCTCTACCGCGGTAGGGTTTGGGTAGCCAATCTTCTGTCGCACCCTTGTCGTGGCACCCCATCCTCTGCCGCTCCCCTGTCGTGGCACACAATCCTCTACCGCGAATTTATTGTAATATATGGTTTAAATTAGTAGTTGATGTGGTTGAGTGGTATTCTGGGTTCAGTGTTGGTCCGGGGTGTTACAATTTTGTTGTAAACTTTGCATGACATATACCACCATTTAACATTTTCTTGTATACCATCGATCCTAGCTTTTGATGTAAACACGAAATCCTGCATATTTTTTTTAAAAAATATATCTTAGCACTTCAAATAATATACATTGAATCACATAAATATGTCAAATTAATTTGTAGGTCTTGGAGGATTATATATGAGAAGAAGTCTGACACATTACCTAATTTGCTGAGTTGTCGTGCCTCATTTCAGTTATGTCCTTTATTGTTCTCCTGTTGTAAAACATTTGTTCCTCCAATGTCCCTAGTATACTTTTATCTATCTCCATCATTTTTGGTATGTTTTCTTCGGCTGAGTACCTATAAATTGTTTGATATTAATAAAGGATTTATAGTTTGTTATTCAAGAAATAAGTAGAGAACATGTTGCATACCTATCAATAAGTTTCTAGGTATCAGGTACATCTAAATCTGTATATAATCTTGTGGCGCTGGTTGACTTTAGAGACAAGCCTATTTAATCCACAAATTAGTAGCTAGTTTTGTATATTTGGAGAGATCATAATAACTTCAAAAACTACTGGATGCAATGAAGATGCCAGTTCATGATTTCTAATAGATATTTGAATTGCAATATAATTATAGAAGTGAAGGTGTGCACATGTAGATAGGAACACATGAGACAATTAAGTTGTCAGCACATGATATCCAATAGACATGTGAGTAGTAGAAGACATGACGAAGATGTTACAATGAAGCGTACCAGAAGTTACATCAGCGACTCGAAGAATAGTAAAAAATCGGCGAGAAGGGTAATTTGATTGAGATAGTAGCAACTTTTCAACAACTTGAAGAAGAGCAAAATAATCCGGTGAGAAGGCTAATTGATGTTTTCAGCGATAAGTAAATCATGTGTGTTTTGCTAGGTGATGTATGTTTTTTTCCTTGGATGGTGTCGTGTCATGTGTTGAGGGTAGGGATGGCAACGGGTTGGGTCTATTCCCCATGGGGGACACTTCCATCCCCATTGACGAAACAAGTTGTCTAAGCAAGATAGCCTCTGTCCGTCAAGATGTTGAAACCAACTCTACAGCGTGGACAGCAAAGCCAGGCTTCACCGTTTGTGCATGGGCCAAGCCAGACTACACGAAGGTTGTGTCATCGGTGGCTTGCGACAATGTGTCAATGTCAACATTAATAAGTGTTGACTTCATGCATCAGAGTACAACCTTTGTCAATGTCAACATTAATAAACTAAGTACGAAACGCTAAGAAGACTACACGAAGGTTGTGTCATCCGTGGCAGCTTGTGTGTCAATGTCAACATTAATAAACCGAGTACGAAGCGTTAAGAAGACTACACAAAGGGTGTGTAATTCGTGGCAGCTTGCGTGTCAATGTCAACATTAATAAACCGAGTATGATGTGTTAAGAAGACCACACGAAGGTTGTGTCATCCGTGGCAGCTTGCGACAATGTGTTAATGTCAACATTAGTAAGTGCTGGTTGCATGCATCGGAGTACAGCTTGTGTCAATGTCAACATTAATAAACCGAGTACGAAGCGTTAAGAACGTTGACTTGCTATTCTGGCTGAGCCCATGCACGAACAGTGAAGCATGGCTTGGCTGTCCACGCCGCAGAGTTGGTTTCACCATTATGACGGACAAAGGGCATGTTTGGTACGGCTGTAGCTTTTCTAAAAAACAGCTTCCGACTGGGTTGGCTGAACTGGAGAAGTTTGGTGTTTAGATGTCTGGCTTTTATGTAGACTGACTGCAGCTTCTGAGATAGAAAATATCTGAAATGCCCCTGAGGCAAGTAATAGCTTGTTTGATACTGTTTAACGGCAATTAAAGATATTTAACAACAATTAACAACTAACACAATTGACAACTATCGTAATTGATGACATTTAATGATAATTAACGACAACTACCGCAATTAATGCAATTGATGGTATTTGACGATGACTACAACAATTAGCGCAATTGATTGCATTTGACGACGACTACCGCAATTAGAGCAATTGATGGCATTTGACGACACCTACCGCAATTAACGCAATTGATGGCATTTAACGACGACTACCGCAATTAACGCAATTGATGGCACTTGACGACGCCAACAACAATTAGCGCAATTGATTGGATTTGACGATGACTACCTCAATTACAACAATTGATGGCATTTGACGACGCTTACCGCAATTAACGCAATTGATGCCATTTGACGACGACTCAAACAATTAGCTTAATATACCGCAATTTACTAGAATTAATGTAATAAACCACAATTAACATAATTAATGAAAATTATTATAATAAACAAATATTGCATAAATAAATAACATAAATAATTATTTAAAATAATTATTACAATAAATAATTATTAAAATAAACAAGTATTACAAAATAATTAAATTACAGCAGACAAAAAGAAAAAAAATAAAGAAAAAACAGAGGCGGTGGCGGCTAGGGTTTGGGCAATTCGCCCCCTAAAATTGATGGAACTACTAAAAGTAATGCTTAAGCGATGACGCAACACTTACACAAGAAAACTGGAACTCGGTAATGTTCTGCAGAATTTCTGATTTTGTTTCACCTACTTCAATTTCATATGAATCCAGGTCACCGACCTTCCCACCAAATTCTGATTATTTCTCCATAACCTACCAAAGAAAGGTGAATAAAAGTCAGTAGCAACAAAGTTGGAAGTTAGTGGAGTGGATTTAGGTCATGGGAGCACAATCCCATATGGCCTCAAAACCAGTACTCGCCTCTGGGACAGTATCGTTGTCATTGTGGGCTTAAATGATACTACAGAGTGGAACTTGTTAAAAACAACTCTCGGTGCATCATATTCAACATTTTTCAAGATATCATCAGCCAGCATAGCAATATGAAAAATCAGTCTGACTTGCCAGTCTGGCTTAGCTCATGCACGAACCGTGAAGCGCGGCTTAGCTGTCCACACCGCAGGGTTGGTTTCACCCATATGATGGCAAAGGGCATGTTTGGTACGTCTGTAGCTTTTACGAAAAACGACTTAGGTGGGTTGCAGATGGGTCAAGAAATTTAGTGTCCGGTCATGCGGCTTTTAGGTAGGTGTTGCGGCTTCGAGAGATAGAAAATATCTGAAATACCCCTAAGGCAAATAATAGCTTGTTCGGTATCGCTTAATGGTAATTAACGATAATTAACAACTAACACAATTGACCACTATCGTAATTGACAGCATTTAACGATAATTAACAACGACTACCGCAATTAAAGACATTTGACTACGACTACAACAATTAGCGCAATTGATTGCATTTGACAACGACTACCGCAATTAACACAATTTATGACACTTGACGACGACTACCGCAATTAACGCAATTGATGGCACTTGACGATGACTACCGCAATTAACGCAATTGATGACACTTGACGATGACTACCGCAATTACAGCAATTGATGGCATTTGAGGACACCTACCGCAATTGACGCAATTGATGGCATTTGATGACGACTACAACAATTAGCTCAATATACCGTAATTTACCACAATTAACGTAATTAACGACAATTATTATAATAAACAAATATTACATAAATAAATACACTAAATAATTATTAAAAATAATTATTACAATGAATAATTATTACAGTAAATACTTATTAAAATAAACAAGTATTACAAAACAACTGAATTACAACAGAAAAAAGTAAAGAAAAAACAGAGGCGGTCCCCCGTCCCCCCCCCCCCAACAAAATTGATGGAACTATTAAAAGTAATGCTTAAGCGATGACACAACACTTACACAAGAAAACTGGAACTCGGTAAGATACAAAATTTCTGATTTTGTTTCACCTCCTTCAATTTCATATGAATCCAGGTCACCGACCTTCCCACCAGATTCAGGCCCTATTTGGTAAAGCTCCAGATTCTCATTTTCTAGATTCTGCTCCTGATTCTCTAAGAATCCACTTCTCTGAGAATCTAGAGCTGTCTGTTGAAAGTGTTTGGCTGGTAGGTTGGCTCCAAAAACCATATGAGGTAGGATTAGAGGCAAATAGACCATGTTACCCCTGGTTGTAATACTTCAATTGTATTTATGTCTTTCTCCTATGTATTTGTACACGAATGATAGAATTTCCCACCAAATTTGTTTAGACCATATGAATGTATATATGTTGTATTTGTACACAATGTTAGGTTACATTACGTTTACACTTCATGATGGAGTACAACTGTTGGCAAATCATGTATATCAACATCCAATGCATGAACATTACAAGTAAATAAATTCGTAAATGATACCAAATAAAGAAAATTACCCTGTGAAGGATGTGGAAAGACTTCCCAGTCTACATCCAATGCACGATAAAGAACACTATTTTTGTGCATAGCTCCTGATTGTTCAACAAATGCGTATGTGAAGCGCATGTCAAAATCACATATCGCCATGACATTCTGTGTTGCACTTCCTAATCTACCAATATATCTAATCAGATCACCAAGACCACCAGATTTCCCGTCTGTCTGCACCCATGCAAGATAGGAAAACTACAAGCAAAGGATATTTCAAGTGCCAAGTCAGTAGGAGACACTAATGAAGCATAGGTTGCAGGTACTTATTACTACATAGAGTAACAGTGAATAATAACTATAAGGCCATAAAATGAAATGCTTAATACAAAAGCTGAAAGAAAAGAGAAAAACAGAATAGCAGTACTTCCTGCAAACCAGTCACTAATTAAAACTGAGGTTAATGGTTTTTCTGGATATAAGTTAGGTAAATAAGTTGAGTACAGTGCATCTTCTTGGCAGAAGGAAAGTAGAATATAAATATGTTAGCCCCATATCATTCTCAAAGGAGTTTGTGAGCATATTTAACACGTGGAATCGAAAATTTCTACCTCGTTTTTCTTTGATTCATACAGAGCACGCTTTACTTTCATACTCGCAGAAGGCATAATAAATGTCACATAAGCTCCAACATTGTCACTGCAACGCTAGCACTTATGCTACAAAGGTTACTGGATTTAATTTTTCACTTTAAGAACAAATAGATCACTCACACAAACAGAGGAACACTCCACAGTTAATTTCTACATGATGACTTTAATGCATGTCAAAGCTAGATAGATAGTTTCAAGAGAACAACTACACGTCTAGATGATATGTTATTCTAACTACAACATGGCAATGAAGCAAGTAATGAGAGATTCCTACTCTGGAATTTGAATATGGGTGGTATAACCGTAACTACCTAGAAAGTCATGCAAATGGAAACTAACATACCACACTATCAATCCAAACACCAAGAATTTCGGTATTTATCTTCTCAAACTCCTCGTATCTGTCGCTGAAAGCAGTAATCTCTGCAAAGTTTATAAAAATGCATTTTAGAATGCCAAACCCAAAATAAAGTTTTGCCGTCGAAGAGCACAAGATGGTGGCGCACTGATTGAAGCGATTTAATGTGAAGTCGGGGTAGAAGAAGAGAATCACATACTTCTTCCCAATGTAATCGACGACTTGACTGCGGGCACAAAGAAACAATCAAGAACGACATCAATCACAAGCATCACCAACCATACATACAGCTGTCACATTCATGAATCACGCGGATGGATGAAACATCTAATCGAGCAGGCCACAGTTTTGCTGGTCCAACCCAATTACTTCTCAAAGTTTGAATTACAACAACGCGTGTGCACAATGCAGGTGGGTTACCGCATACCTTAATGAACTCCTGGTCGAACACGACCTCCGCCTCGAAGTCCGGCGCCTTGCTCCCCACCAGCGGTAGGTCGTCCCGCGCGCACAAACACGCGACCACCAATCAAATCCAACTCACACAAAATGCCCAAAATAGCGAATCGAACCGAGACGGACCTTGACTCTAGCGCAAGCGACGAAGCTACTGGTCTTGGCCAATCTCGCAAGGTGAAGGGGCCTCGCGGTGGCGCCTACGAAGGCACGAGGAAACGACAGGGCCTCTCAGCGGCGTAGTCGAGGCTCAAGGTGATTCGCCTTGTCGCGAGAGCACCGGGAGGAAGCGAGGGGAAAGGCGAAGAGGTACGGGAGCAGGGTCGGGTCGTGCGATTTTCGGGGGTAGTTGGATGGCATTTGTGGGTAAATTCTCCAAACTTCAAGGGGTATTTTCGTTTCTGTAAGTTGGATTCTCACGAGAATCTGCGGGAAGGTTACTCCTCGTTGCTAGTTCATTTTTGAGGCAACTCCCCGCGAGAATCAAAATCTAGTCGTTTTGAGAAGTTGGGTGTTTGACACAGCTCCACGATATTCGTTTGAGAAGCTGAGAGTAGGAGCTGTACCAAACAGAGCCTGATTATTTCTCCATACCCTACCAATGAAAGGTGAATAAAAGTCAGTAGCAACTAAGTTGGAAGTCAATGGAGTGGATTTAGGTCATGGGAGCACAAACCCATATGGCCTCAAAACCAGTACTCACCTCTGGGACAGTATCATTATCGTTGTGGGCTTAAATGATATGACAGAGCAAAACTTGTTAAAAAGATCTCTCAGAGCATCATATTCAACATTTTTCAAGATATCATCGGCCAGGACAGCAATATGAAAAAATTAGTCTGACTTGCCAGTCTAGCTTAGCCCATGCAAGAACGGTGAAGCGTGGCTTGGCTATCCACGCCGCAGAGTTGGTTTCACTATTATGACGGACGGAGGGCATGTTTGGTATGGCTGTAGCTTTTCTAAAAAATAGCTTCCGGCTGGGCTGCACGGTCGGGCTGAAGAAATTTAGTGTTTGGCTACCTGGCTTTTAGGTAGACTACTGCAGCTTTTGAGATAAGAAATGCCTGAAATACCCCTGAGGCAAGTAATAGCTTGTTTGATGTCGTTTAACGGTAATTAACAACATTTACTGATAATTAACAACTAACACAATTGACAACTATCGTAATTGACAACATTTAACGATAATTAACGATGACTACCGCAATAATGGCATCTGACGACGACTACAACCATTAGCGCAATTGATTGCATTTGACAAAGACTACCGCAATTAGTGCAATTGATTACATTTGACGACGACTACCACAATTAACGCAATTGATGGCACCTAACGACGACTACCGCAATTAACGCAACTGATTACATTGGACAATGACTACCACAATTAGCGCAATTGATTGCATTTGACGACTACCGCAATTGACGCAACTGATTACATTTGACAATGACTACCACAATTGACGCAATTGATGGCATTTGAGAACGATTACCGCAATTGACACAATTGATGGCATTTGACGACGACTACTACAATTAGCGCAATATACCGCAATTTACCACAATTAACGTAATAAAACACAATTAACGTAATTAACGACAATTATTATAATAAAAAATATTACATAAATAAATACAATAAATAATTATTAAAAACAATTGTTACCATGAATAATTATAATAATAAAAAGTTATTAAAATAAACAAGTATTACAAAACAACTAAATTACAACAGAAAAAAAGATGAAGAAAAAGAAAAAACGGAGGAGGCGGCGGCTAGGATTTGGGCAATTCACCTCCCTAAAATTGATGGAACTGTTAGATATATGGGCACTTTTGTGATTGTGTCGGGACCCAAAAATCCAATTCTGGACTCTCTGTGTATAATGCACTAGTCCAGGATCACGCTAGTGCACACAGTGTCAACATGAACGAATATCGATCCACCCAAGTGATTAATAGAGTAGACGATTAATTTGAATAACAAATAAGGGTTTTGACCTTATGGTCGAGTTTACAACTTATTGAGCCACGCAGGGCTAACAAAGAATAAAATAGTAGTGGAACAAAGTAAACTCCAGCGGAGATCCCAACAATTTACCACAGGCAACCGACTTGGATCCAGACCCTAACGATCAGCAGCCTTCGTTGAACTCCTCCTCGAAAGCAGGCGATGACTCCTCCACATCTCTAGGTTTGGGCGTAAGTTTTACAACAAACGTGAGTACACAACCGTACTCGCAAGTCATACCACATAATGCAATTTATATATGTAGGCTTATTCCAAAGGAATGGCTTTTGTGGTTCTTTTGCAGAAATGCAACATTTGCAACTGAATACAATAATAGATTGAAACAGGAAGTAAAACAAATAAATAATATTAATTTCAACAGTTGTTTGCACAAAGACACAAAACTAAGCAGTTTAATTCACATAGCCATATGGTTTAGGTCACACAGCTCCCATCCCAAACATTTTATGAAAATCTACCCCTCATGTGAAATCCCCAAGCATTGTCCATGACCGCGGACGTGACTATTCGAATAGATTGATTAACACCCTGCAGAGGTTGTACACTTTACCCACTAGATACGACCGGTGTTGCTAGCACTAATTATAACAAAACATTTCAGAAACTTAATCTCAATATTGACACTCCCGATGTGCTTAAACGCTAGACAGCCCAACACAGTAAGCTAATCCGACACACACCGTTGGACAGGGATGAGACGAACCGTCCTGCGATGTGACTACTTAGTAGTACACACCTCCACCCATTCCGACACAGCTTAACCTACTACCTGAGTAATCAATGCCAAGAATCTATAACTTACTAAGTTAGGCCCGTCCCATCAGGTATGTGGTTTTACAGTAAGGCTCAATTCAATGGCGCACAAAGTCCATAATTGACCAAGGCAAGACTTCCAATTTCTAACTATGCCACACAGATTATCATTCTTATCCAACTCAGATCCATCATCCAACATAGATCCAACACAGCACCACTTGCCCAGTTTAAATCTTTTCCCACCCTGTTGGTTAAGTGCAACATATGCCATCAACGAGTAATAGCACACAGTACACACAAAGTTTTATCACATAGTTCCATAATCACTTAGTCAAGTTTATAATTGCAACTCATATGAGATGATGATTCGTAGCATGGCTAAGTGATCTAATCGTATCTAACCAACCCACGTTGGTAATACCATAGCACCAACTAAATATAAACCAATCTAGGGTGACAAAAGATTATGACATATCAATTAGCCAAGGTGGATGTAACAAATCAGACAATAGCTATACCCAAAAGCATTCAAATACATACTTAAAGTAAATGCAATAATTTGAATCAAAGTAATTTGAAAGCTAGGCTCAATATGATCAAAGTTATAACTTCCCTTGGAAAAGGTCTAGGTACTAGTCTTGATCTTGAGGTGCTTCTTCTTCTTCAAAGTTCCCCGAAGTATCGACCTTTACTCGCAAACGAAGCAAATAAACAAAACAAAGAAATAACAGAGGCAAAACAAACTCCAAAAATTAAATAAAAATCTCAATAAATAGATCTTGAATTTAGATAAATTTAGGAATTTGAATGGGCTCAATCGGAGTTCGGATGCAAAAGATATGGGTTTTGGAAGTTTGAAATCTAAAGAAAACCCTAAACTAGGATTTATAAGAATTTTCGAATCATTTCTCTGAAGAAAAATCGAATTATTGTGCAATGATAACATCAGCACTCGGAATAAAGGAATTAAGAATAAAAAAACTGGCATGTGGGACCCATGTGTCATAGACACGGTCCACATGGACTGGGTTCACTAAGGAGATTGGATCTGAGGCTGGCTTGGGTGGCACGCACACACACGTGGGTGCTGACGCGGCGACACGCGGGCTGCCACACACTCGTGGAGGCTGAGGTGGACGCGGACGTGGACGGCCATGTGACACGACACGTCGACTTGACAACGGCAGGGCCTCGGATTCGTACGACACCGGCGAACGGCGGCGCGGCTCCGGTGGTGGGTGGTACCAAAGTGTAGCTGAGGCTAATGCACACTCACTGGTGTACTCACCGGCGTGAGAAGACAACGGTGGTGGCCGGCGGCAAGGTTCAAGCGGTGGAGCTCATCGGCTATTGTCGGACAAGACCTTCGGTGGTGCTCCGACGACGTGAAAGTGTTCAGGAGGTAGCTTTGGCAACGCTGATCACGAAGGTGTGCTCCCTGTGGGCAGGACGTCACCGGCGGCGGCGAAATCCGAAGATTCAAAAGCTCGGCTGAAAACCCTAGTTGAGGAATAGAACAGCGCTAGGGCTCTAGAGGATCAGGGGCTTGAGGGCTTTTGGTACGGGCACTCTAGCGACCCCGATGGTCCTATTTATAGGAGGTGGGAGGGGCTAGGGCGGCGTGCAACGGCGGAACCCTAAAAAGAGTCCGAAACAAACACGAGGAAATCTCCGAGTTTGAAAGATATTCAGGATTTCATTTTGATCCGGATATATGCGAAACGGTTAGAGATAAGATTTGGAACGTTTTATAGAAGGGGTTTACTTGGAAAGGACGTGTTGTCGTACGGAGCTTGAAGCTCGACAATGGCGGACGCGACGGACACACACGTGGAGACGAAGGCGACACAGAGGCGACGAAGCGGTGGGGTGGTCCTGAACGGCGTAGATCCCCTAGGGGTGGTTGTGGATGGCTGAGATCTATTGAGGGTGGTCGTGGGTGGCACAGATCTCATGGGGGTGGTCTTGGATGGCTTGGATCCCATGGGGGTGGTCTTGGATAGCTTGGATCTCATGGGGGTGGTCATGGATGGTGAAGATCTCTTCAGAGAGGTCCTGGACGGTTGAGATCTCTTTAGAGAGGTCCTGAACGGTGGAGATCTCTTTAGAGAGGTCCTGGACATCATGGATTTACTGAGGGAGGTCGTGCGGGAGGACTGGGGAGGTCTTGAGGCTTGGGCTGAGGGTTGGGTAGGATTGGGCCGAAGCCTAGGGGATTCGACCCAAGGAGTTAACTGAGACTTTAATTAGTTTTGTAATTTAGACAATACTAAGAATTCAAATAAGCAAATGAAAATAGCAAATGAGCTCAGAAAAATTCTAGAAAAATCTAGAAAATATATCTGAGCACATAGGATCCAAATAAAATAGTTTTGACTATTGTTCAAGTTGACTTTAATCATATTAAATGATTTTGCTATTGAAAGTCCATGTTTAAGCTTTTGAATTAAATTCAAATAAATCCAAATGATGAATTTTCTCCCTACTAACTATTCAAAAGGTTTTTAAACCTCAGAAAAATTGGGATATTACAAACCTCCACGCTTAAAGGAATTTCGACCCTGAGATTCAGGCTAGGTAGGGAAAAGGCTAGGAAACTCGGCCTTCAGCTCTTCTTCACGCTCCCATGTTGCTTCTCCTTCTGAGTGGTTGCTCGACTAAACTTTGCAAAAACGAACAGTCTTGCTTCTGGTACGACGCTCGACGACATCCAAAATCTTGACTGGCTGCTCCTTGTAAGTGAGATCTTCTTTCAAGTCAATTGCTTCCAACAGGGCTTGTTCTTCTGGCACCCAAAGACACTTCTTTAACTGTGAGACATGAAAAACATCATATACTCCTGCTAACAACTGCGGTAGCTCTAACTAGTAGGCAACTTCTCCACGACGTTCCAAAATCTTGAACGGACCAACATACCTAGGGGCAAGCTTCCCTTTGGCATGAAACCTTTTGACACCTCTGAGTGGAGTAACTCGAAGATAAACAAAATCTTCTAACTCAAAGCTGAGGTCACAACGACACTTATCAGCATAGCTCTTCTGCCTAGACTAAGCTATCTTCAATCTTTCTCTGATCATGGCCACTTGCTCTTCTGCTTCTTGAATAATATCTGGCCCGAATACCAAACATTCAACTGTTTCTGACCAATTCAAAGGGGTTCTGCAGGCGCGACCATACAAAGCTTCAAACGGTGACATTTGCAGACTGGCTTGGTAACTATTGTTGTACGAGAACTCTGCATACTAACTACGAGCCGCTCGTATGGATAGAAATCCATACGCTTACATGGTAAAGCCGAAAAGACAACTACCCACTCAGGATAAAGCTTTTCGGACAACTACCATGCTCCCAACATCATCCCTCCTGCGACCTCCTGCGGCCCGGAGCCAATACACGCCAAAGTACTAGGTCAAGAGAGGTCCCATATACTCTAGTGTGGTTAGCACGCCGAAATGCCTGGATAAAAATTCACTCACAAGATGTTCGGTCCTTAATTGACCCGGGCACCATTCCAGTCACACCCAAAAGATCACACCAACTTACCATTGTGCCCGCGTCTAAATCGTTTTTGTTTTCAGTTTTAGTTTTGCAATAAACATAGCACAAAGTGGATCATAAGAGCAATAATAATTTGATGTGATTAAAATCATCGACTAAGTCGATGATCGCCCCAAATCTACCGGAAACTAAGCATGGCTAAGCAAGCTCAACTCGTAATCTACTAAGTGATAAGAATTCATCCAACGAACTCTAATCACAAAGAAATAACCTAGGCTCGGTAGTAGAGATCAATATTTCACCTACGGGATATGCAACTACGCTTTAACTAATCGCTTTAACACAAATTAGGCAATGCATACATACAGTTGAAACAAAATATTAGACTTTAAAATACCGGATAAACATGATCAAACCGCTTGCTCGGCCGCCGTTGCTCGTAATGCTCAACTCATTGCGAGAGGATCGTTCTCAGGGTTACCGCAAATGTCGAAGCCTAACGATTGAATAAATAACAGCGAATAAGAACGAATAACACCGGCAAAATATCAAATATTCAAATACAAACACAGATTCATACACAGAAGCCAGCCATCACAGTAGGAATAACAAAATAGCTGCTACAGAGATGCTTCAAATTAGACATGCTTTCATGTGATTGATCTACCCACTCACTCGTATGCCAAGATAACCACAAAATCAATCCTCTTATATGTTTTAATCTTTCTACAGACTTTGATGGTGATTGTGTGCACATCTTTTATTTAATCATCGAGTTAACGCATCAAAAACAACTAGCTATTCTAAAACAACCATTATTAGATGAGATCACAGAACCTACAAGAAGCTATTGAACACTAACTAGTCAAGTATCCAACTATGAGATGCTAACAAAATTTTCTATCTAAGATAGGATTTTAAAGATACTTAGTTATTCATACTCCTAAGCATCACACCAAGATATTGCAAGGCTAACGATTTTCAGCATGCGGCTACTACAAAACCTTACCTTACTGAAAATACATACCACAAGTACAGAGGCAATACCTCTAGTTCCATTAACAGCTTCATAGATCAAAAGCCAACTAGTGATTTGAAACCTATAGAGACTAACTAATTAACTTCTTGCTAAACACTACTTCTAAGGGAGTCATCAAGCACTAACCAGATATGAATAGCATAAGAATGAACACAATTTCAGTTTACTGACACAGAAAAACGACAACAGCGAAGCATACAGAGAACTAAAATGCTTTCAAACTTCCAATCCCAATTTTGATCAAGCAAGAGAGTGAACTAAAGAACATTCCTAATCATGATTAGAGACTAAAGAAGTGGTTTTGAAGGAGTGGGCCCCACTGTCAGACAGACAGAGAGGAGCACAACCGAAGAACAGAGAGGCTCGGGCGGCTCTGGACCTGGATTCGTCGCCGGCGGTGGAGTGGCGGCGCGGGCTGCGCGACGGCCAAAATGGGTCGCCTAGGGGTTACTGAAGCTAAGGGTGGTCGCGGGTTTGCCGGAGAAGCACGGTGGCGGCGCGGCGACGAGCACGCGGCGGCGGTGGGGTGACAAGGTGCGGCGCACGCAGAGGAAGACGATGAAAACTAGTGCGCGCATGGGCATTAGTGAGGCTCGTGAACTCACCGGTGTGCTTGGCGGCACGGAGAGGCACCGAGTGGCCCGGCGACGAGCTGCGGCGGCGCAAGGCGATCAACGGCAGCGGGAGCCCGAGGCGAACGAGAGGACAAGTAGTGACCGGAGAAGGAAAGTGGGGTCGGCGGTGCTCATCGAGCGAAGAATTGAGCCGAGCCCACCGAGAAGACACGCGCGGAAGAGGCGGTTTGGCCGAACTTGAGAAGAAGGAGCGCGCGCTCCACGGTGACGAAACTCAATCTCTTGAGGGGTTCGCTTCCACGGGATGCTAGGCACACCGTGACGCTTCTCGGCAATGATCGAGCTCACCGGGCGCCAAACGCTTGGAGCGGCGCGGCGACGCCTCGCCTCGAGCTCGGTGGAGAAGAAAGACGGTGGAGAAGAAAACGAGGTAGGGAAACCCTCGAGGCTTTTGTAGGAGCAAAGGAGGCGCGAGGTGAGACGGTGGGCGGTGAAAAGACCGGTGAGGCGAGGTGGCGGCGTGCATGCGGCGGCGGCCGGCGAGCGCGCGGCGGCGGCGCGCAAGGGAGCTGGCTCAGCGACGTGGCGGGGAAGACCTGCAGGTGGGACCGCACTGTCAGCGAGAGAAAAGGGTGCGACTCGAGTCGGAGTCTGGTGCGGTGCGACGAGTGGGTCTAACTCGATCAATATTGTATCGACCGTTGGATCTGAGATGGACGGTCGAGATCCCTGTATGCATTCGGACCGGTCGATTGCGCACGCGAACGTGGACCGTGCGATGCACAACGGACGGTCACGATCGATTGGACTCGCGCTGTGCAGTTAGGCGGTGCGACCGAGCCATTTAGGTGCGGTCGGATCTGAGTCGGGCTCGGGTTCGAGCCCGATAAACAGTGATTTCTGATTTTGAGTTTAAAAAGCTGAGAGAGTTTGGGGAATTTTTAGAGGTAGTTCCCGAGCTCCAAAATTTCCGAAATTTTTATGGTAGCTACAAGGGACAGAGAACAACATTGCATAAATTTTCCAGAACTTTTTATGCACTGCATTGTTCTGCAGAAAATTCACAAGCTGCTTTCCAGAGGTTTGACCAGATTTCTAAACTGGTTTGACTTGGGCATTTGAAACAGCAAATAAAATCTAAAAATTGTGAAATAATTCAGGGAGGAAGCTAGGATGGTCAAGATGATAGGAAAAATAATTTCAGAGGATGATCATAAGTTTGAAAGCTAAGAATTTGCTGACAACAATTTCCATTCACAAGAATTTAATTCTAGAAAATGGAAATTGCTAGGGAAAATTTGGAAAACTCCCAAATGATTTGATGAGACAACAAAAGTTTTTATTTCTCCTCATAATTTACATTTGAAATACAAACCCTAAGTTAGGGCTGTTACAAATCTCCCCCTTACAGAAATCTCGCCAGAGATTACGATCATCGAGAGAAGAAGGGCGGTAATCGCTCGAGACGATCTTCCCGCTCCCAAGTGGCTTCCTCCTCGGAGTGGTTCGACCACTGAACCTTCAGGAACTTGATCACACGGTTCCTTGTTCTGCGTTCGGCTTCTTCGAGGATACGAACGGGGCGCTCACGATAAGACAGATCTTCTTGCACATCGATATTTTCCAAAGGTGTTTCCTCAACTGGAACACGGAGGCACTTCTTCAATTGCGATACATGGAAAACATCATGCACCCCCTCAAGTGTAGCTGGCAATTCTAACTTGTATGCAACAGCTCCCACTTTCTTGATGACGCGATAAGGCCCGACATACCGAGGAGCCAGTTTGCCCTTGACACCGAAACGACGGTGTCCCTTCAAAGGTGAAACTTTGAGATACACAAAGTCATTGGGCCGAAAACTCACTCACGGCGACGCCGACCGCATAGCTCTTACGCTCGATGAGCTACGCGCAAGTGCTCACGAATCAATCGCACTTGGTTCCCAATTCATTGATGGAATCGGACCAAAGAACCGCTTTCACGGCCACCGGTTCAACGGTGTTACTGCAGCGCGTCCATACAAAGCCTCAAATGGTGCCATACCGAGACTAGCACGGAAGCCGTTGTTGTAAGAGAACTTCGCAGCGGCAAACTCTTCTCGATTCTTCCCATAGGAAAGAACACGGACACGAGCATATCTTCAAGCACACGTTGACGCTCTGTCATCGACCATCGATCCGAGGATGGTAGGTCAGTCTTTGAAAGTAAGACGGGTCCCCATAGCTTCTTGCAAAGCGTGCCAAAACCGAGAAGTGAACAAAGAATCGCGGTCCGACACAATGGTCCGTGGCACACCATGCGGACTCACAATGCGGAGATATAGAGATCGCCAATCGATCGACATCGAGAGTGGTAAATCTTGGCGGAAGTGCGCTACCTTCGTCAATCGATCGATAACAACCCGGATAGCATCCTTCCCTCAAGAAGTGCAGGCGGACCGGTGATAAAATCCATGCCTCTAATCCCACTTCCACTGCATGCGGCAAAGGCTGCAGAAGACCTGCTGGACACTGATGCTCGGCCTTGACCCGACAGCATATGTCACATCTGGCAACGAACCTGGCAATCTCGCGCTTCATGCGAGTCCACCGTAATCTCGACGCAGATCTTGGTACATTTTAGTGGCCCCGGATGGATGGACAAAGGGAATCATGGGCCTCTGGAGAATCAAATCCCGCACTCCGAACCTTTGGAACCACGAGGCGCCGCCCAAACCATACAACACCGTGCTCATCCTCTGTGAAACACTTGGCTGAACCATTCTTGATGTTCTGCTTGATTTTACCCACACCAACATCTGATTGCTGTGCTGACTTGATTTGATCCACCAAGGTTGGTTGCACAACCAAGGCAATGAGGAACCATGCTCAACCAAACCCAAGTTGAGGCATTGAAACTCGCAAGAAGCGCAGTTCTTTGCTCTTGGATCATCAAAGTATTGCAATACACCTTTCGGCTAAGTGCATCAGCAACTACATTGGCCTTGCCAGGGTGATACTGAATACCCATGTCATAATCTTTGATCAATTCTAGTCATCTCCTCTGCCTGAGGTTCAGATCTGGCTGAGTGAACAAGTATTTCAAACTCTTGTGATCGGAATACACCTCACAGCGGTTACCGATCAGATAATGCCGCCAAATCTTGAGTGCATGAACCACAGCAGCAAGCTCTAGATCATGGGTGTGATAGTTGAGCTCATGAGGTCTCAACTGCCTGGATGCATAGGCAACTGCCTTGCCTTCCTGCATAAGAACGCATCCAAGACCCTGACGAGAGGCATCGCAATAAATATCGAAGCTCTTGTGGTTATCAGGGAGAGTAAGGACTGGGGCTGAAGTCAATCGCTGTTTGAGCTCCTGAAAGCTCTCATCACAAGCAGAGGACCACACAAACTTCTTATCCTTCTTGAGCAATTCAGTCATTGGCTTTGCGATCTTGGAGAAGTTCTCGATAAAGCGGCGGTAGTAGCCCGCTAAACCGAGAAAACTCCGCACATCTGTGACTGACTTGGGCTGACCCCAAGATAGAACATCGCTGACCTTGCCGGGATCCACAGCTACACCTCCAGCTGAAAGAACATGGCCCAAGAATGCCACTTCCTTCAACGAACTCGATTTGTTTGAACTTTGCATATAGCCGATGCTCCGCAGACTTGCCCAAAACTATCTTGGATGCTCGGCATGCTCTTCTTCATTCTTGGAATAGATAAGAATATCATCAATAAAGACCACCACAAATTTATCCAAAAACTCCATGAATACTGAATTCATTAAGTTCATTAACAAAGTGGAGCATTGGTCAAACCGAAGACATGACGGTGTACTGCATGCACCATAACGAGTAGTGAAAGCCGTCTTCGGAATATCCTCAGCCCTGATCCGGACTTGATGATAGCCCAATCTCAGATCAATCTTGGAGAACACCTGAGCTCCAGACAACTGGTCAAAAAGATCATCAATGCGGGGCAGAGGATATTTGTTCTTCACCGTCACCTCATTGAGCGGACGGTAATCAACACACATGCGCAAAGTCTTGTCCTTCTTCTTCACAAAGATCACCGGACAACCCCAAGGAGATGAACTGGGGCGGATGAAACCCTTTGCTTGGAGCTCACCAAGCTGCTTCTTCAATTCTTCTAGCTCATTGGGAGGCATCCGATACGGCGCCTTCGAGATAGGGGCGGTACCGGGCAGCAACTCAATGACAAACTCAAGGTCTCGAACTGGAGGCATCCCGGGCAAATCTTCAGGAAAGACATCCACAAAGTCAGATACTATGGGAACATCCTGAATCTGCAAGGCTGGCTTCGCTTCTAATGCACATAGATGTGGCCCCTACAGCTGCGGCGAAAATCCGACTTGCTCGCCTGAAGGGCTGGTGAGATAGACAATCTTCCTGGCACAATCGATTTGCCCCAAGTGTTGGGACAACCAATCCATGCCAAGAATCACATCCAGACTCGCTGAACTGAGTAGAATAAGATTTGCCAAAAATCCCACTCCTTTGACTATGATAGGAACATCCTGACACTGTAAATCAGCTCTCATTTCCGCCCCCGGAGAGCGGATGAGCAAAGGAACTCCTAAAGGAACACAGTGAAGACCACTAGCAGCAGCAAATGATCTTGAAATAAAAGAATGTGATGCTCCAAAATCAAATAATACTGTAGCAGGACGAGAATTGACAAGACGTGTACCCATCACGACATCTGGCGCCTCCTGAGCCTCCTCAGCTGAAAGGTGGTTGACTCGACCGCTGCTCGCACCCTGGGGCTTCTGGATCATCTTCTGGTCAGGTGGATGACCACCCCCCTGCCCGCGTCCACCATTAGGACGAGGGGCTGCTGCAACACTCTGAGGGCAAGAATTTGCATAATGGCCCTTTTGGTGACAACGGAAACAAGTGACCTCGGCCGCCGGATTGCGGAGGCCGCTGTCTTGGATCGCAGCGCACGTGGTGGCTCACGGCTGCGGTGGGCGAGGAACTGGTGCGAGATGGCCTCGGTCTTTGGTGGAGCAAAAGAACGGGCCTCGTGCCGCCCACCCAGGACGAGTGAGGCGGTGTGAGTAGACGATCGCCTCCCATTTGCGCTTGCGGACTCGCCACGCCTTTGCCTTATGCTCGGCAACAATGGCCTTATCTACCAAGGCACGAAAGTCGAGAAGTCTACAATAGATAGCTTGTCCTGCGGCTCCTCGGACAAGCCATCCATAAACTTCTCTGCTAGCCTCATCTCGAGGCCACCTCCCGAGCATAACGAGCCAGTGATTAAACTCGTACAAGTACTCCGTCACGCATTTGCGCCCTTGCTTGGCGCGAGGAATTCTTTCTTCTTGACTTCATCGGGCCATCGGGGATGTGGGCCCGATGAAAAGCGATCGAACTCCTCCCACGCGACCACATGGCGGCGGGCTGCATGGCGAGATAGTTCTCCCACCATGAGAGTGCCGCCCTCAAGGCGGTGGGACGCGAAGAGTGCCTTATCCGTGCACGGCATCGAGCTATGTTGAGCTTTCGCTCAACCATGCGTAGCCAATCATCCGCATCAAGAGGGTCCTCAGAGCGGGAGAAAGTCGGCGGCTGCGTACGGAGGAACTCTGCAAGTCCCCCGCGAGTCTGGTGGCCGCCACCACCGGCAGGAGTGGAGGTATTCCTAGCAATAACCTCCAAGATGCGCGTCTGGTCCATGCGGTTTCGCTCGATCTGAGCGAGAACCTCAGCCATGGTCAGAGGAGGGGGAAGCTCCTCATCATGACCAGCCTGCTGACTGCCACGCGTTCTCCCAGCCAACCTGTTTCACTAAGACAAGTTAACAATAATTTTAAGAGCAAGAAAGCCCAAAATTAATGAAAGCAGTCCAGAAACAAACACAAAACAGGGTAAAGTCCAACCAGCAAAAATCAGGCACATAACTACTCACTTTACACCTTACCCTATTATTCCCACAATTTTAGTTAGATTAATCTTCCATGGTTCTCCCAAAACTAATTCAACCGGTAGTAACTATCTTTTGAAAGGAAAGAGAGAAACCAAGTTTTTAAACTGAAATTAGAGTAAGATGAGAGTAGAAAGCTAAGATAGATAAGGAGTAAAACCTGAGAACCTGCCTAAGTTTTCATAAACCCTTTTGATACTTTGAAAATAAGCCTTTCCAAAATATCCTAGGGATGACTATGCTTGGGTTACTACGGTCAGAATGGCTCTGATACCAACTTTGTGAGGACCCCAATTTATTTGGCTTGTAATGCTTAACCAACCACCTGGTCCTAGCATCACAAATCAAATAAACTGATCCTCGATATATGTATACTTCCCAGAAAGCAGTATACACACCTCCTTACAAAATTAGACATCAACTCCATTCCAAACATAGAGTCCAAACACCACACTACCAAACGGAAGATAAACAAATAGAAGAGTTAATACAGACAAAGGCCGACAGTGCCACAAGATACACAAATAAACAAGAACGACAGTGAAGCAAAGTGCCATAAGATGGCTATAAACAAAGCCAATCGCGTGCCTCCAACCCACAAGGCATCGGCCAGGACCGCCAAGTCTAGTCGTCCACGAAAGCGGCAACACGACTCACGAGTGAGGCCCTTGGGGCTCACCTTCTTCCTCTGCAACAAAACATTAAGCAAAGCACACGAGTACAAAGATTGTCTTTGTACCCGCAAGATCGACGTGTGAACTAGCGCACTGCTCATATGCTACATGCGAGCTTGTTTGGTGGAAGCCATATGTTTCATTTGCACAAAGCTAGATTTGTTTGCAATAATGTAATACAGTTTAAAGGCAAGTTTGCAATTCATTTTTACTGATGAAATAACTTCGAAATAAAGATAGATACAAGTAACCACCTAGAAGTGACTTTCCCAAAAGTCACCACAATATAGCACGAATCCCCAGATTCGTACCACCCTGCAAGTTTTAATTTAAAAGGTTGTAGTCTAACTCTTGAAAAGCTTACCCAAGCGTGTCCATCACCTAGGACGAGGCTATTCGAATAGTTTTAAACCTGCAGGTGTACCATCGCACCCACACTTGGATCGCCTTTAAGCCAAGCACACTTAGAAGGTATGCAGCACAACTAAGTCCTACGAGACTTTTTCCAATATTGTGTATTAACTACGAGCCGCTCGTATGGATAGAAATCCATACGCTTACATGGTAAAGCCGAAAAGACAACTACCCACTCAGGATAAAGCTTTTCGGACAACTACCATGCTCCCAACACCATCCCTCCTGCGACCTCCTGCGGCCCGGAGCCAATACACGCCAAAGTACTAGGTCAAGAGAGGTCCCATATACTCTAGTGTGGTTAGCACACCGAAATGCCTGGATAAAAATTCACTCACAAGATGTTCGGTCCTTAATTGACCCGGGCACCATTCCAGTCACACCTAAAAGATCACACCAACTTACCATTGTGCCCGCGTCTAAATCGTTTTTGTTTTCAGTTTTAGTTTTGCAATAAACATAGCACAAAGTGGATCATAAGAGCAATAATAATTTGATGTGATCAAAATCATCGACTAAGTCGATGATCACCCCAAATCTACCGGAAACTAAGCATGGCTAAGCAACTGAACTCGTAATCTACTAAGTGATAAGAATTCATCCAACGAACTCTAATCACAGCAAATAACCTAGGCTCAGGTAGTAGAGATCAATATTTCACCTACAGGATATGCAGCTACAGTTTTAACTAATCAGTTTAACACAAATTAGGCAATGCATACATACAGTTGAAACAAAATATTAGACTTTAAAATACTAGGATAAACATGATCAAACTGCTTGCACGGCTCTTTGTTGCTCGAATGCTCAACTCATTGCGAGGATCGTTCTCAGGGTTACCGCAAATGTCGAAGCCTAACGATTGAACAAATAACAGCGAATAAGAACGAATAACACCGGCAAAATATCAAATATTCAAATACAAACACAGATTCATACACAGAAGCCAGCCATCACAGTAGGAATAACAAAATAGCTGCTACAGAGATGCTTCAAATTAGACATGCTTTCATGTGATTGATCTACCCACTCACTCATATGCCAAGATAACCACAAAATCAATCCTCTTATATGTTTTAATCTTTCTACAGACTTTGATGGTGATTGTGTGCACATCTTTTATTTAATCATCGAGTTAACGCATCAAAAACAACTAGCTATTCTAAAACAACCATTATTAGATGAGATCACAGAACCTACAAGAAGCTATTGAACACTAACTAGTCAAGTATCCAACTATGAGATGCAAACAAAATTTTCTATCTAAGATAGGATTTTAAAGATACTCAGTTATTCATACTCCTAAGCATCACACCAAGATATTGCAAGGCTAACGATTTTCAAATGCGGCTACTACAAAACCTTACCTTCTCAAAATACATACCACAAATGCAGAGGCAATACCTCTAGTTCCATTAATGACTTCATAGATCAAAAGCCAACTAGTGATTTGAAACCTATAGAGACTAACTAATTAACTTCTTGCTAAACACTACTTCTAAGGGAGTCATCAAGCACTAACCAGATATGAATAGCATAAGAATGAACACAATTTCAGTTTACTGACACAGAAAAACGACAACAGCGAAGCATACAGAGAACTAAAATGCTTTCAAACTTCCAATCCCAATTTTGATCAAGCAAGAGAGTGAACTAAAGAACATTCCTAATCATGATTAGAGACTAAAGAAGTGGTTTTGAAGGAGTGGGCCCCATCGCCGCAGCATGCAGAGGAGCACAACCGAAGAACAGAGAGGCTCGGGCGGCTCTGGACCTGGATTCGTCGCCGGCGGTGGAGTGGCGGCGCGGGCTGCGCGATGGCCAAAATGGGTCGCCTAGGGGTTACTGGAGCTAAGGGTGGTCGCGGGTTTGCCGGAGAAGCACGGTGGCGGCGCGACGACGGAGCACGGCGGCCGGCAGTGGGGCTGACAAGGTGCAACTGCACCAGAGAGGAAGACAATGAAAACTAGTGAGCGCATGGGCATTAGTGAGGCGCCAGGAACTCACCGGTGTGCTTGGCGACGACGGAGAGCACCGCATGGCGGCGACGAGCTGCTCGCGGCGCAAGGCGATCAACGGCAGCAGAACTCGAGGCGAACGAGAGGACAAGTGAGTGACCGGAGAAGGAAAGTGGGGTCCAGGCGGTGCTCACCGAGCGAAGAATTGAGCTGGAGCCCACCGGAGAAGACGCGGCGGCGGAAGAGGCGGTTTCGGCCGGACTTGGAGAAGAAGGTGCGCGCGGCTCCACGGTGACGAAACTCCGAATCTCTTGAGGTTCGCTTCCACGGATGCTAGGCACACCGTGACACTATCGGCGATGACCGAGCTCACCGAGTGGTGGCGCTTCGAGCGGCGCGGCGCCTCGCTCGTCGAGCTCGATGGAGAAGAAAGACAAGGAGAAGAAAACGAGGTAGGAAACCCTCGGAGGCTTTTGTAGGAGCAAAGGAGGCGCGAGGTGAGGCGGTGGGCGGTGAAAAGACCGGTGAGGCGAGGTGGCGGCGTGCATGCGGCGGGCCGGCGAGAGCTTCGAGCGGCGGTGCGCAAGGAGCCGGCTCAGCGGCGTGGCGGGAAGACTGCAGTGGGACCGCCTTGTCGGCGAGAAAAGGTGCGACTCGAGTCGAGTGCAGTGCGGTGCGGCGAGTGGATCGACTCGATCAATATTGTATCGACCGTTGGATCGAGATGGGCGGTCGAGATCCTGTATGCATTCGGACGGTCGATTGCGCACGCGAACGTGGACCGTGCGATGCACAACGGACGGTCACGATCGATTGGACTCGTGCTGTGCGATTAGGCGTGCGACCGAGCCATTTAGGTGCGGTCGGATCGAGTCGAACTCGAGCCCGACAAGCGATGATTCGATTTTGAGTTTAAAAAGCTGAGAGAGTTTGGGGAATTTTTAGAGGTAGTTCCCGAGCTCCAAAATTTCCGAAATTTCTATGGTAGCTACAAGGGACAGAGAACAACATTGCATAAATTTTCCAGAACTTTTTATGCACTGCATTGTTCTGCAGAAAATTCACAACCTGCTGTCCAGAGGTTTGACCAGATTTCTAAACTGGTTTGACTTGGGCATTTGAAACAGCAAATAAAATCTAAAAATTGTGAAATAATTCAGGGAGGAAGCTAGGATGGTCAAGATGATAGGAAAAATAATTTCAGAGGATGATCATAAGTTTGAAAGCTAAGAATTTGCTGACAACAATTTCCATTCACAAGAATTTAATTCTAGAAAATGGAAATTGCTAGGGAAAATTTGGAAAACTCCCAAATGATTTGATGAGACAACAAAAGTTTTTATTTCTCCTCATAATTTACATTTGAAATACAAACCCTAAGTTAGGGCTGTTACAACTTAGTACTTTGGCGTGTGTTGGCTACGAGTCGCAGGAGGGCGTGTGTGTGTTGTGGTAAAATGAGATGGTTCATGTGTTGGGAGCATTGTAGTTGTCCGAAAAGCTTTACCCCGAGGGGTAGTTGTCTTTTCGGCTTTACAATGTAAGCGTATGGGTTTCTATCCATACGATCGGCTCGTAGTTGATACACAATATTGGAAATGTCTCGTAGGACTTAGCCGTGCCGGCATACCTTTGGAAGTGTGCTAATCTTGTGGCTTAAAGGCGGTCTGAAGTGTGGGTACTTTGGTACACCGCTGCAGGGTTTTGATCTATTCGAATAGCCTCGTCCTAGGTTATGGACACGCTTGGGGAAGTCTTTCAAGAGTTAGACTACAACATTTTAATTAAAACTTAATGGGTGGTACGAATTAGGGATTCATGCTATGTTGTGGTGGCTATTGGGTTAGTCACCTCTAGGTGGTTACTCGTTATTTATTGATTACTCGCTGTTATTTCAATGCTTAAAAACAGATTTTATCAAATGCCTTCAATCTATTACATTATTGCAAATGAAAATTGCTTTACGCGTCCAATTAACCATATAACCAATCTCCTTTGTTACAACTTTCATGTAGCTATGTATAGGCTTGTTACTCGTAAGTCTTGTGAGTACATTTTTGTACTCATCTGCATTGCTTGTTGTGTGCAGAGGAGGAAGGTGAGCCCCAAGGGCCTCACTTCTGTGAGATGTGCTATGGTAGTGTGTGGGACGACTAGCTTGGCGGCCCGGTCGGTTGCCCTGTGGTTATGGCTAATCGGTCATATTTTGGTTAAAGCCATCTTATGGCACCTTTTGCTTCCGCTGTTATTGATACTTGATGTCATTTGGTTGGTCGGCTCTTTTGTAATAACTTTATATTACGTATGTCTTTTGCTAGACTTGTTATATTGTGTTGTATGGACTTGATGCACGCTTTTGTAAAGATGTATGTGTGTTGCATTCCTCGGAAGCACATGTCCATCGAGGCACGGTGTATTTTGTTTGTGATGCTAGGGCCAATGGAAGGCTAAGTATTACAAGCTAAATAAACCGGGGTCTCATAGCTAAGATGAACCCTAAGAGATCCTGTGACTAAAGCTTTCGTGGAGGAAGACCCTACGGTGAGGATCTAACATGAGGGAGGTCCTCTACGGCCAGTGTAACATCCCAATTCTGGACTCATGTTTCAAAGGTAAGAAAATGTGTAGAAATTAAAACTTTTTCTTGCATCTTGAAGTTTTTTACTTTTCCTATAATTCTTGTAAAGGAATCATGGGGAATCAAAAACCTAAATCTCCCTTCTTACTAAAGTCTTAGACTCCTTGTTGAAAATCCTGGGTTCTACTCCCAAGATATACTTTCCTTGGTTGTGTGACCCTCTGAAAACTTTGGCAATTGTTAGGAATGGTTGGAATGTGTTAGGAGGCAGTCAAACCACCCTAACCCTTGGTCAAAATCTAAGTCGGCACCTTGAGAAATTTTTGGAGAAAAATGCTCAGAATAAAAACCTCTGGAAATTTTACACAAGGTTCATCTCAAGGGCAACAAGCTACTGTAAAAATTTCATAAATTTTGGAGTTAGTTTCCTATCTCTAAAAATTCCTCAAAGTTGTCATTCCAAATGAAACCCTAAGTCCACCTCTTGGGTCAGGCTCGAGTCAGACTCGGGTTCGGCCTCTGGACCTGGTTGAACCCCACCTATTAGAGCACCCCAGGCTCGGTCATTTAAGCGCAAGCAATATCAACCGTTGGATCTTTGTCCTACGGCCTGGATCTTCGGGAGCTCCTCTAAGACCTCCTCGGGTCTTTGTAGAAAACCTCCCACCCGCACGACTTCCTCGTGCCCTTTTTGCAAAGAGCACCCTCCAGGACCTCCCCTAGGACCTCTTTTGCATTTTTGTAAAGACCACCCTAGGCCGTCCTCCTCAGACCTCCTCGACCACCCCTGTTAGCACTTGAGTGATCGTGGGTCGTCCATCTTCAGATCTGTGGCTCAGACCTCCCTAAGTGTTAGGACCTCCGAACCTCACTTAAAAATCTGAGCCCTTCGATTCTCATCCAACCGTCCAGACCTCCCTTGTGGGGGCTCAGTGCTTTGTTTAGTCATTGTGTTCTTTGACCAAGTCCACCCAGGTTCTTTTGCTGACTGGTGGGGCCTGGTCATCATCAATTTTTGTGCGCGTGGCAGTGTAGAGCAGTGCCTTGTCAACTCCCAGTCCTTGACAATTGTGCGGCAGAGCCTTTTGCCCAAAAGTCTTCCTGTTGTCTACTCCCATCTTTTCAAAGTGTACCCTAGCTCAGTGCACCCGAGGATCGTGCCCTTGTTCCCCTTTGTTCTCCAGCTATATATGAGCTTCAAGCTTCCTCTTTAAGTTTCTTTAGACACTCCTTTGTAACCCTAGTTCCTCTCCCTGCTCTTGTGCTCAAAATCTCCAAAAATCTTAGCCGACATTGCCGGACCTCGGAGCTTTTCGGCGACCTCTGAGCTCTAGTGGTTCAAATTGCAATCTTGGTGTGTCATCTTGTTGTTCTGTTCACCTCAAGCCTCCCCTAACTTGTTTTGTTTAACCTTCACAGAGGTTGACAATTTGGGAGTTGGCTCTTTGTGCCCGGGATTGTCATCTTCCTCAACTTCGGCGAGCATCATCGTCACCGGAGCTTTTGCGGCCATCCCTAGACCTCCTCCATTCTCAGGTTAGTACCTTAGGGTCGGAAATCTTGCTATGTTAGACCTCGTTAGCTTTTCATTTTGCTGTATTTGGTCTCCGGCGTTCGTCTCCGACTAGCCGCCGGTAGGATGTGTTCTAGCTCTAGTTTTTGGCACCTTTAGGACCTCCTCGCTATTTAGAACCTAGTCGTGCCCTTGGTTCTCGCCAGTGTGGTCCACTTTGCCGGCGGTGAGCTAAAACCCAAACGGGATTTTGTCGCACCGTACTCGGACCAGTCCTGTAGCCTAATGATTAGCATTTAATTTGCCCGAAAGTCTAATCATTAGTGTTAAATGCTGTTCTTGTCGGCAGAGTGTGTATGTCGTTAAGCCACTAAGGACCTCCTAGGACAAATCTTAGCCGTTAACGATCTCTTAGCATTAGATCTTGGCCATTAGATCTTCTTGTATAAAGTCTTTTGGTTTCCAGGACCTCCCCTGCTTAGATCCTAACCGTTGAAAACCTCCTTAGATCTAATCTGGGCCGTTAGGAGCACTCTTGGTGTTTCCGCAAAAGACCTGCCCCGGTCGTTTTGCAAAAACCACCCTAGACGACCCCTTGGGTTCCTCTTTGCAAAAGACCACCCCTTGGTCTTTTGTAAAGAAAACCTCAGGACCTCCCCTTCCCGGAAGTCTTAACCCTCAAGACACCCTGGGTGAATCTTGACCATTGAGACCTCCCCATCCTAGATCTAAGCCATCCAAGACATCTTCACCAGTTTAGCTTATCACCTAGGACCTCCCTAGATCGCATCTTAGCCGTTCAAGACCTCCCCAAGGAGATCTTGACCGTCTAGGATCTCCTTCGTTAAATCCTTAGCTTTAGGGCCTCATCTCAGCTCTAGACCGTTAGATCTAGATCTAATGGGCTAAACCTCCTCAGCAAGTTTAGAACTCTATCGTTTAGTTTCTCTTTTTACCGTTCATCTCTAGATCTACCGCACAGATCTCGTGAACGTTCGGACCCCCGAATGTGATCTTGATCTGAACCGTTCAAAATGAGATCCATGGCTCAACCTTAGTGAGGCATTTGGGCAGCCCGAACGTTCCATCTCACGTGGGCCATTGGATCTAAATCCATCGTTGGAGTCTTTGGTAGTTAAGACCTCCTCAGTAGATCTTAGCCGTCAAAGACCTCCCTCCTTCAGATCAAACCGTTCAAACCTCCTCTCTTAGATCTCCACCTTAAGGACCTGCTTGTTGGATCTGGACCATCAAGTCTTGATCTAACGGTTAAGACCTCCCCTAGGCGCGATGAGGTCTTTTCGCATAGGTGCTCGTGGTAGAGTTCGCACCTGTGCTCGTGAGCCGTGCGATTTCGAATCAACGGCCCACGACCTCCCCAGTTTGAGTTAGTTTTCAAGATTAAAGTCCCGAAAGCTTTTTATTTGCATCTCATTAATTGTTTTGAATTTCAAAAATACATAACTTTCTCTCTGTAACTCCAATTTGAATAAACCAAAGTTCTGTAGGTTCCTCTGTTAGGATACTTTAACATAGCATAGGTTTTAAGGTAGTCTTTAACTCTGAAATTAATCATGCCCTAGATTTATAACTTAGAAAAATCATAATAAATTCATTTTAGCTCCAAACGAAGTAAACTCAATTTTGCTAACCTTAGAATGCCAGTATGTACCTACCATAAAAAATTTGAATTTCAAATTCTTTCTGGAAATTATCGCCATGAACAGTAACCGAAATTAATTTAGTTTGAATTATCAGGCTGAGAAAAATTATTTTAGCTATAACTTTTGCATCCTTAATCCAAATTAAATGATTCTTGTTGCTAAATTTGTCTAAAATCATGCTCTATCTGCTGTATAAATTGCACAGATTTTGGATAAAATTGGCTTTTGAGTTTCTTTCAGTGTTCTTCGTTCTTATTTGGATTTGCTTGCCTTTTTGATAGGATCCGACGATTGTGTTGAGTTGGAGAGTGATCCTCTGTAGCAAACAAGTGACCCGCAGCAAGACAAGCAGTGTAACATCATTTGATCATATTGCTCCTGTTACTTTTAAAAGTCTAATATCTTGATTGCAGAAACTAAGTATACATGCTTCTTGTGTCAAAGTTAATTTCTGTCGATTCTAGGTAGCGGAGCCTATTGCATTGTTTCCTTGAAATTGTTCACCCCTGCCACTGCCATAGGTTATTATCCTCACTGGTGAATTAGAGCCCGGTGAATGATTTATGGTCTTTTATTTGTCTTTACGATATGATGCTTAGCAATGCTTAGATACCGGTAGAATTGGGCGGTTATCGACTTATGTCGGCAACCTTGATCACACAAAACTTGCTATTACTTATGATTCATACCTTGTGCTTTGTTTATTTGTGCAAACCAAAACTAAAAACAAAATGGTTTGGACGTGGGCGAAACTTGGTTGTTTCTTGGTGGATGCACAGGTTAAACGTGCACGGGGAGCTGTGGTTCATCAGGCTCCCCAGGGTTGAGGATGTCGCCCAGGTCATGTAAAGACCGAGTTAATTGTGTCACTAAGCCAAGTGAATTTGCGTGCTAAACACACTAGAGATATATGGGACCTCTCTAGACTTAGTACTTTGGGAGGTGTTAATTAATGAGTCGCGTGGAAGGTTGTATATTTCTATATACATGTTGGGTCACATGATTGAGGGGAGCATCCGCAGCGGCTGGAGCCATGGGCCGATGTCTCCTACTCTACGTATGGGTCCTTGTGATCCATATTTCGTTGGCAGATCACTAAGGGTTAACCCCCATGCGTGCGACTCGTAATTAATGCAATCCATTGGAAATGTCTCGTAGGACTTAGCCGTGCCGGCATACCAAAGGAAGTGTTCTTAATCTTGTGGCAAAAAGGCGGTCTGAAGTGTGGGTACATTGGTACACCCCTGCAGGTTTTGATCTATTCGAATAGCCTCGTCCTAGGTTATGGACATACTTGGTAAGGTCGTGCAAGAACTAGACTACAAACTTTTAAAATTAAAACTTGATATGGGTGGTACGATTGGGTAATTCGTGCTATTGTTGTGATGGCCATTGGGTTGGTCATCTCCAGGTTGTCTTTATATTATTACATTACTGTTTCGCTGTTATTTATGCAAATAAATTTCAGATTATCAAAACTGCCTTCAAACTATTACTTATTGCAAATAAAACTTATTTTATGCTGAAACCAACCTTTGAGCCTCCTCCTTTGATTAAAGCCTGCATGTTGTAGTAACTAGGTTTGTTACCCGTAAGTCTTGCAAGTACATTTTTGTACTCATTTGCTTTGCTTGTTGTGTGTTGCAAAGGAAGAAGGTGAGCCCCAAGGGCCTCACTTTTGTGAGTTGTGCTGTGGAGGTGTTTGGGACGACTAGCTTGGCGGCCCGGTCGGATTGCCTTGTGGGTGTAGGCAAACCGATTGGCTTTTGTCTTAGCCATCTTATGGCATTTTGCTTCCGCTGTTCTTTTAGTGTTTGGTCGGTTGGCCTCTCTTTTGTAATAGCTATTATGTGTGTCTTTTGCTTGTAAAGTTAAGCCTTGGTTTTGTGTGTTGTATGGAATTGATGCAATGTTTTGTAAAAGGGTGTGTATATTGTAATTCTGGGAAGTATAAATTTTTCCGAGGCACGGTGTATTTTGTTTGTCATGCTAGAGTCGATGGAAGACTAAGCATTACAAGCTAAATAAACCGGGGTCTCAGAGCCAGGATTAAAATCAAGAGGTCTGGGGACTTGTCGAAAATACGACAACGGTACTGACCACCGCGACTTTTTCCCGTCGGCAAGTCGCCAACGACCTAGGGCACGGCGGTGCAAACAAAGACCTGAGCGAGTTCGCAATAGTGTTGCGCACCCATTGGTGATGACCTCGACGGCGGCGGCGGCTCACAACGCCGGCGAGCCGGAGAAGAGCAAAATGACCAACTCGGCTGAAAAGTGAAAATGAAGGAAAGCTCCGCAACAGTCCAGGTAAGCGGGTGCTATAGCTTCTAGGGGCTACTAGAAGGTTACCTGGGCACTGGTGGAGCTCGGAGGTGGCTGGGGTTGCTCCGGCGACGAAGGAGGTTGCTAGCTCCGAGGAACACAATGTGGAGGAAATGGCCTGAGCACAGAGGGCAACACCGCGACATCAGGTTAGCTCCAGTAAAGCTCTAGGAAATGAGGAATAGAGCTTCTTACTAGCGATGTGGAAGAAGGGGGTGCTCACGTCGACAAGAACAAATCCCCAAAATTGAGCTGCTCCTGTGAAAGCAAACTACAATTAAGTTAGGGGTTTTGCTCCAGGAAGTGAGAGACACAAACTGAAGCAAAGAGAGAGGAAGAAAAGCCACTGGAGTACGGTTGCACCGAGGAGCTCGAGCTTCAACAATGGCGGCCAAGTGCTCTGGGGGTGCTTTGAGCTCACAAGCAGAGGGCAAGTGAGTGAGGGTGTTTAAAGGAAGCCCGGTAGGAGCAAGCAGAGTTTATATAGTCGAAGGGATTAGGCATTGAGCTCAGGGAATACCCATGAAGGGATCTGCCTACAACTCGGTCCATGGCTCGGACAAGACAACAAGAGGGGATGGCTTGCAGAGGAGGGTGACTAAAAGGGCTAAAGCACTGCAAGCATTAATTGGTGGCAGCAAAGAGCTGTTGGGAGTGGACAGGGCTCTGCTCTCCCCGCTGCCCACGCTCTGGCACAGACACATGCACACGGCGGGAGGTGGAAGATGACCAGTGGCACGGTGAAGGGCCCACCCGTCGGTGACAGAAACTGACTCAAGTCGGAAGTGCACAAGTGGGCTGAGCCGGACCCTAAGTCACGGACCCAAACTCCTTGGCGGTTGGATTAAAAAGGGACGGTTGCGATGGAACTCAATCGGGATGGTTGGATTGAGATTCAAGGGCTGCGATAGCTGGCACGTTTGAACGGCTCGGGGCTGAGCCGGACAGGCGCGCGCCGCACGATCAAGATCTGACGGTTCATCTCGATTGCGCGAGAGACAGGGGCTGAGTTGGTTTGACCGAGACTAGTGGCTCGAGCCCAAGACTGGCTCGAACCCAAGGAACAGTGCTTTGACTAGGGTTTGGATTTTTGAGCTGAAATTTTGGGGAATATTTAGAGATAGCAATTCAACTCCAAAAATCATGAAACTTTAACTAGAGGTTGCTGACTTTAGGATCTACCTTGTATAAATTTTCCATAGATTTTCATGCACTCAATTTTTCTCCAAAATTTTCAGAAAGCTTGTTCTAGGGTTTGACCAATTGAAAAATTGGTTTGACTTGCCTCCAAAACTTATCAAATAATTTCTAAAAATCATGAGATAATTCAAAGGTGCCACATAGCATGCCTAGAAACAAGGAAAATTATTTCCAAGGGTTTGACACAAGATTTTCACCAAGGAGGTTTTTGATTTTAGTCAATTAGGGATTTTGATTTTTTTTCATTTCCCCACAATTCCTTTACAAGAATTGTAGAATTGTTCCAAGACTTTAAAGTGCAAGAAAAGTTTTAATTTTTACACATTTTCTTACATTTGAAACACGAGTCCAGAATCGGGATGTTACAGAGCCGTGCGCAATCGATCTCGAATCAACTGAACTTGGCTTTGGGCCTCATTGATTGAGTCCGGGCCAAAGAAAGGTCTTTCACCAGTCTCAGACCAATTCAACAGGGTTCTACACCTTCTCCCGTATAAGGCCTCAAAAGGTGTCATGCCGAGACTGGCTTGGAAGCTGTTGTTGTATGAAAACACGACGAATAGTAAGCACTTCTCCTAATTCTTACCATAGGAGAGAACACAAGCACGGAGCATGTCTTCCAAAACTTGGTTGACTCGCTCTGTCTGGCCATCAGTTTGGGGGTGGTTGGCTGAGCTGAAGGAAAGACGAGTTCCCATAGCCTATTGCAAACAACCCCCAAACTGGGAGGTGAAAAGGGAACCACGATATGAGACGATCGTCTTTGGTGCTCTATGCAAACTCACGATCCTCAAGACATAGAGCTCGGCCAAGTGATCCGTACGAATCTTGGTCTTGACAGGAAGGAAATGTGCCACCTTAGTCAACCGATCAATGACAACCCAAATGGCATCATTTCCCTTGGGGGTTGTGGGCAGACCAGTGATAAAGTCCATACCAATACTATCCCACTTCCACTCGGGCACTGGCAAGGGCTGAAGAAAACTTGTGGGGTGCTGATGTTCGGCCTTGACACGACGGCATACGTCGCACTCAGCAATGAACTTCGCAATATCGCGCTTCATTCGGGTCCACCAGAATCTTTGCCAGAGATCTTGATACATCTTCATGGCCCCAGGATGGATTGACAAAGGAGAATCATGGGCTTCACGGAGAATGAGATCTCACAATTCCATGACCTTCGGAACCACAAGGCGATGTCCGAACCATACAACACCAAGTTCATCTTCTGAGAAGCACTTGGTTGTCCCATTCTTGACATTTTGCTTGATTCGGTTCACTCCAACGTCCGATTGCTGAGCAGCCTTGATCCGATCTACCAAGGTTGGTTGCACAACCAAGGCAGCGAGGGACCCGTGCTCAACCACCTCCAAGTTGAGATGCTGAAATTCTTCAAGAAGGGTGGGCTACTGCTCCTGGAGCAACAAGTTATTGCAATGCGCCTTTCGACTAAGCGCATCAGCAACAACATTGGCCTTGCCCGGATAGTCTTTGATCAACTCCAACCACCTTCTCTGCCTAAGGTTCAGATCAGGTTGAGTGAACAAATACTTCAAACTCTTGTGATCCGAATACACTTCACAACGATTACCAACAAGGTAATGTCGCCAAATCTTAAGTGCATGGATCACAGCAGCTAGTTCCAAGTCATAGGTTGGATAATTGAGTTCATGAGGCCTCAATTGTCTAGATGCACAGGCCACTACCTTGCCTTCTTGCATCTGGACACACCTGAGTCCTCGACGAGAAGCAACGCATAAGATGTCAAAACTCTAGTGGACATCGGGGAGAATGAGAACTCGGGCGGTGGTCAATCACTTCTTGAGTTCTAGGAAACTCTTCTCGCAATCAGCGACCACACGAACTGCTTGTCCTTCTTGAGTAATTCAGTCATCGACTTCGCGATCTTAGAGAAGTCCTTGATAAAGCGGAGATAGTATCCTGCTAAACCAAGAAAACTCCTGACCTCGGTCACCGACATGGGCTGCTCCCAAGAGAGCACATCGCTGACCTTGCTAGGATCCACAGCTATGCCTCCGGCTGAAAGAACATGGCCCAAGAATGCCACTTCCTTCAACCAGAACTCGCACTTGCTGAACTTTGCATACAGCTAGTGCTCCCGCAGCTTTTCCAACACAAGCTTCAGGTCCTCCGCGTGTTCTTCATCGTTCTTGGAGTAGATGAGAATATATTTGGTGAAGACCACCACAAACTTATCCAAATACTCCATGAAAACCGAGTTCATAAGGTTCATGAACAGGGCAGGAGTATTGGTCAAGCCGAAAGACATGACGGTGTACCCGTACAAACCGTAACGAGTAGAGAAAGTCGTCATGGGAATATCTTCAGGTCTGATCCTTACTTGATGATATCCCACTCTCAGATCAATCTTGGAGAACACTTGAGCTCCGGTCAATTGATCGAAGAGGTCGTCGATACAGGGCAAATGATACTTGTTCTTTACCGTCACTTCATTAAGCGGACGGTAATCAACGCACATGCGCAAAGTATTGTCCTTCTTCTTTACAAAGATTGCTGGACAGCCCCACGGAGATGAGCTAGGGCGAATGAAACCCTTCTCTTGAAGCTCACCAAGTTGCTTCTTCAACTCCACCAATTCATTCGGAGGCATCCGGTAAGGCCTCTTTGAAATCGGGGCGGTACCGGGCGCCAACTCGATAACAAACTCGAGGTCTCGAACTAGTGGCATCCCAGGCAATTCTTCGGGGAAGACATCGATGAAGTCACACACCACAGGGACTTAAAGGATGTCGGGAGCCGGCTTCGCTTCAAGTGCGAAGAGATGCGGTCCTTGCAGGTTCAGTGAAAAAACCAACTTGCTCGCCGGAGGGACTTGTGAGGTAGACGACCTTCTTGGCACAATCGATTTGCCCCAAATGCCGGGATAACCAATCCATACCAAGAATTACATCCAAGCTCGCTGAATTGAGGAGGATAAGATTTGCCAAAAATTCCACCCCCTCGATCTCAATAGGAACATCCTGACACTCTAATTGAGCTCTCAACTCCGAAACCCGGAGAGCGAATGAGCAAAGGAACAAGCAAAGGAGCAAAAAGAAGATCACCCACAGCAGCAAAAGACTGGGATACAAAGGAATGAGAAGCTCTAGAGTCAAACAAAATGGTAGCAGGACGAGAATTAAAAAGAAGCGTACCCAACACGACGTCAGGTGCCTCTTGCGCTTCCTCAGCCGAGATGTGGTTGACGTGGCCACTTCCCACGCCCGGGGTCTTCTGGGTCACCTTCTGATCCTAAGAGTGACCACTCCCTTGCCCACGTCCTCCATTACGATGAGGGGCCGCTCCGGTCTTCTTAGGGCAATTATTCGCATAATGCCCCTTGTTGTGGCAGAAGAAGCAAGTGACCTCGGCAGCTGGATTGCGGAGGCCACCCGGCTGACTTGTAGGCGCATGTGGCTGAGCCACAGCCTACGGAGGGCGAGATACAGGTGCCGAAGGCCTCGGTGGTGCTGAAGCCTGAGAAAGAAACACCGGGGCTTGCCCGGTGCGAGGACGAAGAAGGTTGGCCCTTCCAGACTTTTGGACCTCCCACTTGCGCTTGCAGGACTCCGCCAGCGCTCTTGCCTTGTGCTCGGTGACGACGGCCTTATCGACCAAGGCCTGGAAGTCGGGGAAGTCCATAATAGATAGCTTGTCCTGCAGCTCCTCGGACAAACCATCCATGAACTTCTCCTGCTTGGCCTTATCGGTGGCCACCTCTCCTGGAGCATAACGAGCCAAGTGGTTAAACTCGTACAAATACTTCGTCACCGATCAACGCCCTTGCTTGAGCGCAAGAAACTCCTTCTTCTTAAGCTTCATCAATCCGGCGGGGATGTGAGCTCGATGAAAAGCAGTACAGAACTCCTCCCAAGAGATGGCATGGTCGGAGGGCTGCATGGCGAGAAAGTTCTCCCACCAAGAAAGTGCTGCACCCTCCAACTGATGGGATGCAAAGAGTGCCTTCTCATGATCCTGGCACTGAGCAACATTGAGCTTTCGCTCAACCAGACGCAACCAGTCGTCTGCGTCCAGTGGGTCCTCTGACCAGGAGAAAGTGGGTGGCTGAGTGCGAAGGAACTCCGAGAGTCCCCCTCGCGGATGATGTCCACCTCCTCCCCCTGATCCAGAGGCACCAGATAGAGTGGAGGTGTTGTGCGCAATGGACTCCAAAATCCTCGTTTGGTCCATCCGGTTGCGCTCGATCTGAAGAAGAACTTCGGCCATGGACGGAGGAGGCGGGAGCTCCTCATCCGAACCAGCCGGCTGACCCTGACAGCTGCGAGTCCTCCCAGCCATCCTGTTCCACTAAAATGAGTTAGCAACAATGCTCGAAAACTGGAGGCAAGGAAAACAAATAACACAACTAAGAAATGGACTTCAAAGGCCTGAGAAACAGGCACAAAGTCAGCACAAAAGTCTCATGACACAAGATCAACTTCCCAATACGACTAACTCGTATTAAAAGAACGAGCAATCGATTAGGAAGATAAATTTTAGAATACAACTCAGATCTATCACACCTAAAGAGCAGGGTAAAACCAGCTAATAGGGGTGTTAGATACTTAGCCAACTAATATCACATCTTACCCTTTTATCCCCACACGTTTTAGTTGAATTATCCTCTCATTCTCTACCTTACTCACTAACTAGCAGCTTGCTGTCCAGATTTTGCGCTTGCTGTCCAGATTTTGATTTCAGCTCCAAGCACTTCTATTCTTCACCAAAGGCAGCCAAAAACTCAAATTTACAACTCTCATTGTTCTCCCAAAACCACAATTAATCGATAACAACTATCTTTTGAAAGAATGAGAGGAAAATAACTTTTTTAAACTTAATCAAGAGTAAGGTGAGATGAGCAAGCTAAGATAGGTAAGGAGCAAAATCTGAGAACTTACTTAAGTTTTCACAAACCATTGGATAATTTTGAAACTAAGTTTTGGAGCTCGCAGCGGTTGTTCATGCTCTAAAGATTTGGCGACATTACCTCATCGGTAATCGTTGCGAGATCTACACCGACCACAAGAGTCTTAAATATATCTTCACCCAAGCCGATCTGAATTTGAGGCAAAGGAGATGGCTTGAGCTGATCAAGGATTATGATTTTGGACTCCATTATCATCCAGGAAAAGCAAATGTGGTAGCTGATGCCCTAAGCAGAAAGTCTCAGTGCAACTGTTTATCGGTAACTCCCATTTCGGTAGGGTTGTGTGCTGCGATGCAACGTCTGCACCTGGAAATAGTTATAGAAGGTTCTCTTGCTGCCTTAAGTGTGAATTTTACACTTAAGGACAAGATTAGGGAAGCCTAGAAAACTGACGCAGAAGTTGCTCAACTCCGCGAAGAAGTGAAGCAAGGCAAGGCCAAGTGCTTCAAAGAAGATGCACAAGGCACCCTATGGTTTGGAAACCGGTTGGTGGTGCCCTGTGATCATACCTTGAGAGAACTAATTCTCAAAGAGGCTTATGACTCCAAATTCTCTATTCACCCAGGTTGTACTAAGATGTACCAAGATCTAAAGAAAAGGCTGTGGTGCAGCCAAATGAAGCGACAAATCGCTCAATATGTTGCCGAGTGTGTGTATGCCAAAGAGTCAAAGATGAGCATTTGAAGTCGACAGGTACTCTACAACCACTTCCCATTCCCAAGTGGAAATGGGAAGAAGTTGGCATGGATTTTATCAACGGCCTCCCAAGGACTCAAGCTGGGTCTGATTCCATATGGGTGATTGTTGATCGTCTGACGAAAGTTGCTCACTTCATTCCTGTCAAGACCACCTACCACGGGGACAAGTTAGCAGAACTTTATATTGCGAGAATCGTTTGTCTCCACGGTGTGCCTAAGGTGATAGTTTCCGATCGAGGTCCTCAATTCACATCCTATTTCTGCGAATGCTTGCATAAAGCAATGGGGACCAATCTATCTTTCAGCTCCGCTTACCACCCGCAAACAGATGGACAAACTGAAAGGGTGAATCAAATTTTAGAAGAACTTCTCCGAGCATGTGTGCTGTCCTATAGCAAAAACTGGGAAAAGTGTTTACCGTTTGCGGAGTTCTCCTACAACAATAGCTTACAATCAAGCATTCAAATGTCACCGTTCGAGGTATTGTATGGAAGAGCTTGTAAGACACCTTTGAACTGGTCCGAAGCCGGGGAGAGACCATTTTATGGTCCAACCTTGGTGGAAGATGCGGAAGAACAAGTTCGTGTCATCCGCGAACGACTTCGGACGGCTCAATCTCGTCAGAAGTCCTATGTCGACCGTCGTCGTCGTGAGTTGAGCTTTGAGGTGGACGATCATGTCTATCTTAAGGTTTCTGCAATGAAAGGAACACATCGTTTCAAGTCAAAGGCAAATTGGCACCCCGCTACATCGGAACATTCCGAATTCTAGCAAAGTCGGGACCGTTGGCTTATCAAATAGAATTGCCACCATCGCTTGCGGATGTACATGATGTTTTCCATGTTTCACAACTGAGGAAGTGTCTTCGTGTCCCAACCGAAGCAACTGAGCTGGAAAAACTTGACTTGCAACCTGATCTTTTTCTTATCGGGAGCACCTGATTCGCATTCTTGAGGAGAAGGAGCGCAAGACACGAAATTGCAATATCAAATTCATCAAGGTTCAGTGGAACAACCATACTGAAGATGAAGCAACATGGGAGCGTGAGGATCAAGTGCGAGCTAACTATCCAGATCTTTTTCCTTCTACTTAAAGTGTCTTCGAATCAAGAAAGGAAAGTTTAAACAAAGCAATGGGAAGGAACATTGGAATAGCCATTCCTTGTAGCCTTACAAAGATATCTTGGCACTATCTTTGAAGGAAATCAAGACAACGGATGTTTTATTTTCTTTTAGAACCTTCCTATCCAACTTCCACCCTATCGATCTCGGGGTCGAGATCTTTTATAAGGGGGGGAGGTTTGTCACATCCCAAAATTAATAAAGAGGATTATTATGCATCTCATTAGCATGCATCATGTTTTGAAACTTTTTATTTAAATATTGTACATGGAAAATCTCAAAATGCATATGAAACCTACACTTTAAATTGAACTCCAAACTAAAAACTCAAACAAATGCTACTAAGGTTCCTCTGGAAATAATTTATTCAAATACTATATTAATTATAATGAATTAATATAATTTTACCAAATTTTTGGGACTGGTTTGAACCCTATGAAAATTCAAACATAATTTAAAGACCAGCATTATGTTTGAATTTAAATTATACACTTTATATCATGAACAGTAGGGTTAAATAATTGTTATGAATACTAGGCTATCCCAGGAACCCCCAGGAAATATTTCATGATTTTAGGAATTTTATTTCTATTTTTAGCACCTCAGTCAAAGTAGAACCAGTTTGATTTAAATTAGTCAAACCCTAGTACTATTTCTTGGGTCTAAACGAGACTCAGACTCGAGTCCGGCCCGGGCGGGTTGGCTCGGCTAAACCTCTTAACCGCACCACACGATCTGGACCGTCCGCTGTAGATCGAGCGATCCACGCGAGACGCCCGTTCGACCTGTCCGAATGAGCACCGCTCCGAGACCGTCCGATCAAGATCTAATGGATATCCTTGACTTGATCGAGTTAGACCACCTAACTGCACCAACCCGGACCACTCTCGCGCCACGCCACCTTGTGCCGCTGACTACCCGGACCCACGCTGTCAGCTGCTTCTTCCACCTCGCGCACGGCGCGCTCAGACGCCTAAGGCCACGCGGCCGCGCTCGCCTGCTCCGAGTCGTTGGAGCTCCGTCACGTCGTCAATCCACCGCCCCAATTGACCATCCCTGGAGCTTTGGCATGTAACGCCGCCTCCATATCCGTCAACATCCGAGGATAATACCCCTCGCAACCCTTTCCTTCTCCCTCACTTCTTCTCTGTTGACCGAGAAGAAGGAAGCTCGCATGTGCTCCTCGCTTGGGTAAGCTTCCACCGGGTGTTTTCCCTCTCTTCTATCTTCAATGCCTTCTCCATTTTTGCTAAGTTCAGTTCTTGTCTTTGCTTGTAGCCTCTCGTTCATCTTCATGCTCTAGCTCACGTCCAGAGCGCGCACCCGAGAGCACCACCTTGTCATCTTCGTCTCCGGTGAGGTACTCGAACCTTCTTTCGCGTCATACCGTGCCTTATAGCATGGTTATGAGAACCCCTAAACTTATTTCGACAATGCACGACAGGGCTTCATGGATTTAAAGAAATTGGGTTTTCGGTCGAGGAACCAACCCTTCATCTCCCACTTTGATTCGGTAAGACTTTTGTCGATTCACTGCTCTTCTAGCATCCTCATATGGTGCTTAAGCTGCTCCGACCACTCACTTTAGTTGGTTTTGCTCAGTGCCATCTCTCCACGTGAAGCCGTGTTGTCGACATCTTCTTCTCCGGTGCCGTCGGTGCTCTAGCTGACTTCCAGCTTCCCCGAGCTTCCACCTAGCTCAGGTAACCTCCTAGTAGCCAGTAGAACCTCAGGCACCCGCTTGTGTGCGCTACGGAGCAACACTTTGCTGCATGCATCATGTCCGTAGTTTGTAGCTCTGCTCAACTCCAGCGAGCCGTCGGTACAGGCCGGCTCAGCCGTCGAGGCTACTCCCATTGGGAGCGCATTACTATTTTGCATCTGTACATGCTCTTGCTCGGCGCCGCCTTGGCGGATCGCCGTGAACCGTCGAACAAGCGCGCGGAGAAACTCTGTTGTCGTACCCGACCAAAGACGTAGTCTGCGAGGTTACGGCAAATGATGATCTTTATTACCTAATGATTGGCTTAGCCATTAATTGATGTCTTAAGCGACGCTAATGTTTCACTTACACGTGGGCCCCGAGCACAGAAAACGGCGAGGTTAAACCAAAACAAAGGGTGACTAACATGTGGGCCCTAGGCTTTAAGCCCCGTGCACCGTGCGTATGCGCCGGTGGACCAAGTCCTTTGGACCATGTCACTGACAGTGGGTCCCATATGTCAGTTCACTATTCAAAACCTGAGTTAAATGGAAAATGCGCTATTCACCGGGCCCGCTGGTCAGTGACTGCGGCTAGCAAGCGTTCGGTAGAAAAATTGATAAATGCTTTAAGAAATTCGAAACCCATATATTTATGCACTGTAAAATATGTATAACTTTAAAAATACATAACTAAATCACCTCAACTCCAAAATGAGTGAAACCACTTCTGATAATTTTTATTTTTAATGAACTCTATATTAAAATTGGTTCCAAATTTTTCTCTGTAGCAGAGAGTATTATTTTAGAGAGTAATCCACTTATTCTATTATTTTTACAATAGAAAAAGGCTGATAAATTTAAAAATTCATAAGTAATTCTTGGAAACTCTAAAAAACAGTGAAATCAGTTTTGATAATTTCTATTTCAAATGAACTTAATTATAAAAGTGGTTTCAAACTTACCTCTGTCACAGAAACTATAGTTTGAGGAAAATGACCCATAAGGGCATTATTTTTACACTATTAATGCTGATAACTTTAGAAATCAACAACTAAATCATGAAAACTCCAATTGAAGCAAACTCAACTGTTTTGAACTTGTAATAATATTGCCTATTTATCCATGTAATCCATATACTCACCACTGCTCTACAAATTTTTATCTCATAATTAAATTACATGAATGAAGGCGTATTGAAATCTGAAATTCAAACCACCATAACTTTCATATACTAAATCAAAATGAAATAATTCTTTCACCAAAAATCATCTAAAATCATGACTTAGCTACTGTAGAAAAATCATGCATCTTTGAGCATTTTGAATTTTGAGGTATTTCTCGATGTTTATTCGGTATTGTACTAATATAGATTCAGAGCCTTTTGATATTGACTCCTATGCCCCTGAGAGTGAACAATTACTCTACCAGCAAGGCAAGCATCCTTTGAACTTTCTTTTTGCATCATATTTGATCCCAGTTTTGTTAGGATAGATGCAATGATAATTGCTTGCATGCTATTTTGATATGGTCACTATCTATCTTGGGGTCAGCCCAAGTCAGTCACTGATGTGCGGAGTTTTCTTGGTTTAGCGGGCTACTACCGCCGCTTTATCGAGAACTTCTCCAAGATCGCAAAGCCAATGACTGAATTGCTCAAGAAAGACAAGAAGTTTGTTTGGTCCTCTGCTTGTGATGAGAGCTTTCAGGAGCTCAAACGGCGATTGACTTCAGCCCCAGTCCTTACCCTTCCTGATATCCACAAGAGCTTCGATATTTATTGCGATGCCTCTCGTCAGGGACTTGGATGTGTTCTCATGCAGGAAGGCAAGGCAGTTGCCTATGCATCCAGGCAGTTAAGACCTCACGAGCTCAACTATCCCACCCATGATCTAGAGCTTGCTGCTGTGGTTCATGCACTCAAGATTTGGCGGCATTATTTGATCGGTAACGGCTGTGAGGTGTATTCTGATCACAAGAGCTTGAAATATTTGTTCACCCAAATGATCTGAACCTCGAGCGAGAGAGATGGTTGGAATTGATCAAAGATTATGATATGGGTATTGGTATCATCTGGCAAGGCCAATGTGGTTCTTGATGCACTTAGCCGAAAGGTGTATTGCAATACTCGATGATCCAAGAGCGAACCTGCACTTCTTGCGAGTTTCAAATGTCTCAACTTGGTTTGGTTGAACATGGTTCCCTTGTCGCCTTGGTTGTGCAACCAACCTTGGTGGATCAAGTCAAGGCGACACGGCGATCGGATGTCGGTGTGAACGGATCAAGCGAGAATATCAAGGATGGGATAGCCAAGTGTTTCACAGAAGATGAGCACGGTGTCGTATGGTTTGGGCAGCGGCTTGTGGTCCCAAAGGTCCCGAGTTGCGGGATTTGATTCTTGGAGGCCCATGATTCGCCTTTATCCATCCATCCGGGGCCACTAAAATGTACCAAGATCTGCGTCGAGATTACGGTGGACTCGCATGAAGCGAGATTGCGTGTTCGTGGCGGATGTGACATATGTTGTCGCGTCAAGGCGAGCATCGGCGTCAGCGGTCTTCTTGACCCTTGCCTATACGAGTGGAAGTGGGATTACGCAGGCATGGATTTTATCACCGGTGCGCCGTACTTCTTGGGGAAGGATGCTATCCGGGTTGTTATCGATCGATTGTGAAGGTAGCGCACTTCTGCCGGTACCACCCACTCTCGGTGTCGATCGATTGTCGATCTCTATATCTCCCGCATTGTGAGCTTGCATGGTGTGCCACGAGCGATTGTGTCGATCGTGGCTCTCTTTTCACTTCTCGGCTATGGCACGATTCGAGAAGCCATGGGGACCCGTCTTTCTTTCATTTCGACCTATCATCCTCGGTGATGGTCGACGGAGCGGTCAACCAAGTTCTTGAAGATATGCTCCGTGCTTGTGTTCTTTCCTATGGGAAGAATTGGGAGAAGTGCCTACCGCTTGCGAGTTCTCCTACAACAACGGCTTCGAGCTAGTCTCGGCATGGCACCGTTTGAGGCTTTGTATGGGCGGCGCTGCGAACACCATTGAACTGGTCGGCGGTGAAAGGCGGTTCTTTGGCGGATTCGATCAATGAGGCCGAAAGTCAAGTGCGCTTGATTCGTGAGCACTTGCGTGTGGCTCGATCGAGCGAGAAGAGCTATGCGGTCGGCGTCGCCGTGGTGAGTTTCGGCCCAATGACTTTGTGTATCTCAAAGTTTCACCTCTGAAGGGACACCGTCGTTTTGGTGTCAAGGGCAAATTGGCTCCTCGGTATGTCGGACCCTACCGCATCATCGACAGAGTGGGAGCTGTTGCTTACAAGTTAGACTTGCCAGCTACACTTGAAGGGGTGCATGATGTTTTCCATGTGTCACAATTGAAAAAGTGCCTCCGTGTTCCGGTTGAGGAAACGCCATTGGAAAATATCGATGTGCAGGAAGATCTGTCTTATCGTGGCGTCCGTTCGTATCCTCGAAGAAGCCGAGCGCAGAACGAGGAACCGTGTGATCAAGTTCCTCAAAGTTCGTGGTCAAACCACTCAGGATGAAGCCACTTGGGAGCGGGAAGATCGTCTCGAGCAGATTACCCGTCCTTTTTCTCCCGGTGATCGAAATCTCGGGCGAGATTCTGTAAGGGGGAGATTTGTAACACCCTAACTTAGGGTTTGTATTTCAAATGTAAATTTTGAGAAATAAAAACTTTTGTTGTCTCTTCAAATCATTTGAAAGTTTCTACATTTTTCCCTAGCAATTTCCATTTTCTAGAATTAAATTCTTGTGAATGGAGATTGTTGTCAGCAGATTCTTAGCTTTCAAACTTGTGATCATCCTCTGAAATTATTTTTCCTATCATCTTGATCATCCTATCTACCTCCCTGAATTATTTCACAATTTTTAGATTTTGTTTGCTATTTCAAATGCCCAAGTCAAACCAGTTTAGAAATCTGGTCAAACCTCTGGACAGCAGCTTGTGAATTTTAGTGGGAAAAATCTAGTGCATGAAAACCCCTGGAAAAATTTCACAAGGTTGTCCTCTGTCCCTAGCAGCTACCATAAAAATTTCGAAATTTTTGGAGCTCTGGAGCTACCTCTAAAAATTTCCCAAACCCTCTCTGTCTTTTAAATCAAAACTAAAATCACTGTTCCTCGGGCTCGGACCCAACCTCAGGCTCGAGTCCGACTCGCACCGCTTGGCTCGGTCGAACCAACTAGTTGCACCGCGCGCGCTCGATGGCTGTCAGCCGTCCGATGCTGATCGAACGATCCACGTGCGCGCATGCAACCGACCTGTCCGAATGCATACACCAATCTCAGCCGTCCATTTCAGATCCAACGGTCGGTGCGATACTGATCGAGTCAAACCACCGGTTCGCACCGCTTCGTCCGTCGCTGACAGGTGGACCCTACCTGTCAGGTCCACCCTCGTCTTCTCCGCACCTCACCGGAGCGCACCGGCGATCACGCATGTTTGCCACGTACCTCGTCGCTGCCACCTTTTTGCCATCGTGTCCGGCTAGGATGCATCGCCGTGACTTCATAAAAGCCCTGAGCTCACCCACTTCTTCTCCTTTGCGTTCTCGTGCTATCTCCGCCCGATTTCTTGTTTGGTAGGAGAGGGAACGAGTAGCTGCCGCGTTGGAGAAGCCCTTGAGCCCACAACCTCACCATCGGGAACCACACTCGGTGCCGCGTCCATTTTGGCCATCCCGGATCCTTGTCGTCCAGTGAATCGCCAAGGGTGGTGTCTTCGTCCCCGCCTCCGGTGAGCTCGGCCCCACGAGCTTCCTGGCGTTCTAGTAAGTATCAAGCTTCGGCACTTGGTCCATTAGGATCGCATTTCTTCACTGAGTCTAGTGGTGATCTTATTTTGTTCTTTGGTGCATCCCGAGGTCGTGCGTCCGGTTCTTCTTGAGCACGGTGTTCGCGCCGTGGCAATTCCGCCGCCTCGGACCTTCTTCTTCGACTTTGTCTTGTGCTTATTGCTCCCGAGTCGAGGCGATCCCGTGGCGTACCTTCCGGCCGCTCGAAGTGCATGGCGCCTTCTGCGAGCCGTAGCTTCTTCTCCGCCTCCGGCCGTCGCGAGCTCGACTCGGCGACCATTGGACTCGCGTCGCCGGCATCAAGTTCGTGGAGCTGCGGTGCACCGTCGCGTGCCATCCCGAGCTCGAGCCTCGGCCATTCTCGGATCCCCACCTCGCCGTCACGGCCGCGTGTGGGAACTCCGTCGAGCCGCCGGTAGCTAAGGTCTAATCCCCTTCTTAAGCTCTAATCGTCTTTTAGTTTGTATCTCTGGCTTGTGGGCCCTATTGGCTAATCACGTTTAGGAAATCGCTTGATCCAACCGCTCTGTTATTCATGTGTCGCCATGTGGGTCCATCTTTGTCGATTAGGGTGTAGCTCGTAATGCGTTTCCTCTGTTGGGAGCGTATTTCTGTGAGAGTATGTTAGGTTTGCACTTTGGTAGCCAAGACGTATTCTTTGAATACGCCGACGTCACTTTTAGTGGTGGGGTTGTTCGTCGAAGATTTTCGCGCGCCCCGTCGATGTCTGGGGCTAGTTGGTGTGGGTAGAAAAAGGATTTAATGCTTTAGTATTTACGTAAAATGTTTTGTTGCCTTTGTTAATTCATTTAAACTTAGAAAATGCATAACTAATTCAATTTTTATCCAAATTGCATGAAACCAGTCTTTGTTAATTTTCATTTTAAGTGTACTATTTGATAAAATTAGCTTCATCCATGTCTCTGTAGCAAAAATCTGTTAGCTAATAAAATGATGTCTTATGTATCTTCTAAATTAGAAAATGCATATCTCTTTCAATAATTGTCCAAATGCAATGAACCCAATTCTGTAAAAATTCTATTTTCAGTATACTAATTATTAGGATAGGTTTTATACACTGTTTCTGTTCATGAAAATTTGTTAAGCAATTAACTAGTGACTTGTTGTGTTTTTAGCTTAGAAAATTCATAGAAAATTTTTAATAACTTAAAATGAATTGTTCTCTGTTTCTAAAATTTTGTTATTTCATGCTTAGGCTGCTGTGTGAGTTTTGGCTTGTTTTGATGTTGTTGTATGTTTGAGTTTTGTCGGTGTTATTCGTTCTTATTTGTTTGTTATGTTCGATCGTTAGGCTTGATATTTGCGGCAACCACGAGGACGATCCTCCGCACCATATTGAGCAACGACAACTGTGCAAGCGGTTTGATCATGTTTATCGGTATTTTAAAATCTAATATTTTGTTTCAATTGTATGTATGCATTGCTTAATTTGTGTTAAATTGATTAGTTAAATCCGTAGTGCATATCCTGTAGACAAAATATTGATCTCTACTACCCGAGCCTAGGTTATTTCTTTGTGATTAGAGATCATTGGATGATCCTTGTCACTTAGTAGATCCGGTCAACTTGCTTAGACATGCTTAGCTATCGGTAGAATCAAGCGGTTATCGACTTTAGTCGGTAACCTTGATCACACAAAATTTACTACAACTTTATGTTTCAGCATTTCTGCTATGTTTAATTGCAAAACTAAAAATGAAAACAAAAATGATTTGGGCGGGCACAATGGTAAGATTGGTGTGATCTTTTGGGTGTATTGGAAAGGTGCCCGGTCAATTAAGGACCGAACATCTTGTGAGTGAATTTTTATCCGGCATTTCGCGTGCTAACCACACTAGAGGTATGGGACCTCTCTTGACCTAGTACTTTGGCGTGTATTGGCTCCGGTCGCGAGGGGTCGCAGGAGGGATGGAGGTGGGAGCATGGTAGTTGTCCAAAAGCTTTATCTGAGTGGGTAGTTGTCTTTCGGCTTTACCATGTAAGCGTATGGGTTTCTATCCATACGAGCGGCTCGTAGTTAATACACAATATTGGAAAAAGTCTCGTAGGACTTAGTCGTGCGACATACCTTCTAAGTGTGCTTTGGCTTAAAGGCGATGCAAGTGTGGATGCGATGGTACACCTGCGGGGTTAAAACTATTCGAATAGCCTCGTCCTAGGTGATGGACACGCTTGGGTAAGCTTTTCAAGAGTTAGACTACAACATTTAAATTAAAACTTGATGGGTGAGTGCGAATGCGGGATTCGTGCTATTGTTAATGGTGACTATTGGGATAGTCACTTCTAGGTTGTTTATCTTTCGCTTTTGTTATTATCATCTTTACTGTTATTTCAATCTTAAAAATGAATTGCAAACTTGCCTTTAAACTGTATTACCTTATTGCAAATGAAAATTGGCTTTATGCAAATGAAACATATGGCATCCACCAAATAAGCTCGCATGTAGTTTATGAGCAGTGCGCTAGTTCACACGTCAGTCTTGCGGGTACAAAGACAATCTTTGTACTCAGGTGCTTTGCTTAATGTTTTTGTTGCAGAGGAAGAAGGTGAGCCTCAGGGGCCTCACTTCTGTGAGCTGTGCTGTCGCTTCGTGGGTGACGACTAGACTTGGCGGTCCGGTCAGATGCCTTGTGGGTTGGAGGCACACCGATTGGCTTTGTTTATAGCCATCTTATGGCACTTTGCTTCATTGTCGTTCTTGTTATTTGTGTATCTTTTGGGCCGGTCGGCCTGTGTCTGTAATAACCTTTGCTATTTGTTTATCTTCCGTTTGGTAGTGTGATGTTTGGACTCTATGTTTGGAATGGAGTTGATGTCTAATTTTGTACCGAGGTGTGTATACTTTGCTTTTAGGAAGTATACATATCTCGAGATCGATTTATTTGATTTGTGATGCTAGGACCGGTGGTTGGTTAAGCATTACAAGCCAAATAAATTGGGGTCCTCACAAAGTTGGTATCGAGCCATTCGACCGTAGTAACCCAAGCATAGTCGTCCTTAGGATATTTTGAAAGTCTTATTTTCAAGTCATAAAAGGTTTATGAAAACCTAGGCGATTCTCGATTTTATTCCTTACCTATCTTAGCTTTCTACTCTCATCTTACTCTAATTTAAGTTTTGAAACTTGGTTTTTTTCTCTTCACCTTTCAAAAGATAGTTACTACCTGGTGGAATTAGTTTGGGAGAACCATGAAGTTAAATCCAACTAAAACTTGTGGGGATAATAGGGTAAGATGTAAAGGGAGTAGTTATGTGTCCGATTTTCTTTGTCGAACTTTATCACGCCTTGTGTTTGTTTAACTGTTTTCATGAATTTTGGGCTTTCTTGCTCTTAAAATTGTTGCTAACTTGTCTTAGTAAAGCAGGATGGCCGGAGAGCGCGTGGTAGTCGGCCAGTGGTCATGATGAGGAGCTTCCCCTCCTCAGACCATGGTGAGGTTCTCGCTCGATCGAGCGAAACCGCATGGACCGACAGCGCATCTTGGAGGTTATTGCTAGGAATACCTCCACTCCTGCCGGTGGTGGCGGCCACCGGACTCGCGGGGACTTGCGAGTTCCTCCGTACCACGCCGCCGACTTTCTCCGCTCAGGGACCCTCTCGATGCGGATGATTGGCTGCGCATGGTTGGCGGAAGCTCAACATAGCTCGATGCGAGCGCGAGACAAGGCACTCTTCGCGTCCCACCGGCTCGAGGGCGCGGCACTCTCATGGTGGGAGAACTATTCGCCATGCAGCCGCGGCCATGTGGTCGCGTGGGAGGAGTTCGGATCGACTTTTAGTCGGGCCCACATCCCGGATGGCACGATGAAGCTGAAAAGAAAGAATTCCTCGCGCTCAAGCAAGGGCGCAAGTGCGTGACGGAGTACATGCACGAGTTCAATCATCGGCTCGTTATGCTCGGGAGGTGGCCTCGGATGAGGCTAGCGGAGAAGTTTATGGATGGTTTGTCAGGAGCCTGCGGGACAAGCTATCCATTGTGGACTTCTCGGACTTTCGTGCCTTGGTAGATAAGGCCATTGTTGCGAGCATAAGGCAAAGCGCTGGCGAGTCCATAGCGCAAGTGGGAGGCGATCGATGCGCTCATACCGCCTCGTTAGTCCTCGGTGGGCGGCACGATGGCCGTTCTTTTGCTCCACCGGCGCCGAGACCATCTGCACCAGCTCCTCGCCCACCGCGGCCGTGTTTCAGCCACGTGCGCTGCGATCCAAGCACAGAGCGGCCTCCGCAATCCGGCGGCCGAGGTTACTTGTTTTATTTGTCACAACAAGGGCCATTATGCGAATGCCTTCCTCGAGTGTTGCGGCGGCCCCTCGTCCTAATGGAGGGCGCGGCGGGAGTGGTCACCCACGACGAAGGTTATCGAAGACCGAGTGCGGCGGTGAGAGTGAACCACCTTTCGGTGAGGAGGCTCGGGAGGCGCGGATGTCTTGATGGGTACACTTCTTGTCAATTCTCGCCTGCTGCGGTATTATTTGATTACGGAGCATCGCATTCTTTATGTCAAGATCATTTCTGCTTGCTAGTGGTCTTCACTGTGTTCCTTTGGGGATTCCTTTACTCATTCGCTCTCGGGTTGGAAATGAGAGATATGGAATGCCGCGGTGTTCCTATTGAAGTCAAAGGGGTAGGATTTTTGGCAAATCTTATTCTGCTTAGTTCAGCGAGTCTGGATGTGATTCTTGGCATGGATTGGTTGTCCCAACACTTGGGACAAATCGATTGTGCGAGGAAGATTGTTTATCTTACCGACCCTTGAGCGGCAGTCGGATTTTCGCGCGCCTTGAGGTCCGCATCTTTGTGCACTAGAAGCGAAGCCAGCCTTGCAGATTCAGGATGTTTCCATAGTATCTGACTTTGAGGATGTCTTTCCTGAAGATTTGCTTGGGATGCCTCCGGTTCGAGACCTTGAGTTCGTCATCGAGTTGCTGCCCTGCATCCCCATTTGAAAGGCGCCGTATCGGATGCCTCCCAATGAGCTAGAAGAATTGAAGAAGCAGCTTGGTGAGCTCCAAGCGAAGGGTTTCATCCGCCCCAGTTCATCTCCTTGGGGTTGTCCGGTGATCTTTGTGAAGAAGAAGGACAAGACTTTGCGCATGTGTGTTGATTACCGTCCTCTCAATGAGGTGACGGTGAAAAACAAATATCCTCTGCCCCGCATTGATGATCTGTTTGATCAGTTAACTGGAGCCAGTGTTCTCAAGATTGATCGAGATCGGGTTATCATCAAGTCGGATCGGTGAGGATATTCAAGACGGCCTTCACTACTCGTTATGGTGCATGCAGTACACCGTCATGTCCTTTGGCTTAACCAATGCTCGACTTTGTTCATGAACCTTATGAATTCAGTATTCATGGAGTATTTGGACAAATTTGTAGTGGTCTTTATTGATGATATTCTTATTTATTCCAAGACTGAAGCAGAGCATGCTGAGCATCTGAAGATTGTTTTGGACAAATTGCGAGCATCACCGTATGCAAAGTTCAAAGAAATGTGAGTTAGTTGAAGGAAGTGGCATTCTTGGGCCATGTTCTTTCACTGGAGGCATAGTGTGGATCCCAGCAAGGTCGGCGATGTTCTATCTTGGGGTCACCAAGTCGATCAGCGATGTGCGGAGTTTTCTTGGTTTAGCGGGCTACTACGCGCTTTATCGAGAACTTCTCCAAGATCGCAAAGCCAATGGTGAATTGCTCAAGAAAGACAAGAAGTTTGTTTGGTCCTCTGCTTGTGATGAGAGCTTTCGGGAGCTCAAGCGGCGATTGACTTCACCCGTCCTTACCCTTCCCGATATCCACAAGAGCTTCGATATTTATTGCGATGCCTCTCGTCGAGGACTTGGATGTGTTCTCATGCGGGAAGGCAAGGCGTTGCCTATGCATCCAGTGATTAAGACCTCACGAGCTCAACTATCCCACCCATGATCTAGAGCTTCTCTGCGTGGTTCATGCACTCAAGATTTGGCGGCATTATTTGATCGGTAACGGCGTGAGGTGTATTCGATCACAAGAGCTTGAAATATTTGTTCACCCGGCGATCTGAACCTCGAGCGGAGGAGATGGTTGGAATTGATCAAAGATTATGATATGGGTATTCGGTATCATCTGGCAAGGCCAATGTGGTTCTTGATGCACTTAGCGAAAGGTGTATTGCAATACTGATGATCCAAGAGCGACAACTGCACTTCTTGCGAGTTTCAGCGTCTCAACTTGGGTTTGGTTGAACATGGTTCCCTTGTCGCCTTGGTTGTGCAACCAACCTTGGTGGATCAAGTCAAGGCGACACAATGATCGGATGTCGGTGTGAACGGATCAAGCGAATATCAAGGATGGGATAGCCAAGTGTTTCACGAGAAGATGAGCACGGTGTCGTATGGTTTGGGCGCGGCTTGTGGTCCCAAAGGTCCCGAGTTGCGGGATTTGATTCTTGAGAGGCCCATGATTCGCCTTTATCCATCCATCCGGGGCCACTAAAATGTACCAAGATCTGCGTCGAGATTCTCGGTGGACTCGCATGAAGCGCGAGATTGCGGGTTCGTGGCGGATGTGACATATGTTGTCGCGTCAAGGCGAGCATCGGCGTCAGCGGGTCTTCTTGACCCTTGCCTATACCAGAGTGGAAGTGGGATTACGAGGCATGGATTTTATCACCGGTCCGCCGTGCTTTCTTGGGGAAGGATGCTATCCGGGTTGTTATCGATCGATTGGCGAAGGTAGCGCACTTCTGCCGTACCACCACTCTCGGTGTCGATCGATTGTCGAGATCTCTATATCTCGCATTGTGAGCTTGCATGGTGTGCCACGAGCGATTGTGTCGATCGTGGCTCTCTTTTCACTTCTCGGCTATGGCACGATTCTGAGGAAGCCATGGGGACCGTCTTTCTTTCATTTCGACCTATCATCCTCGGGATCGATGGTGAGACGAGCGGGTCAACCAAGTTCTTGAAGATATGCTCCGTGCTTGTGTTCTTTCCTATGGGAAGAATTGGGAGAAGTGCCTACCGCTTGCCGAGTTCTCCTACAACAACGACTTCGAGCTAGTCTCGGCATGGCACCGTTTGAGGCTTTGTATGGGCGGCGCTGCGAACACCATTGAACCGGTGGCGGTGAAAGCGGTTCTTTGGCGGATTCGATCAATGAGGCCGAAAGTCAAGTGCGATTGATTCGTGAGCACTTGCGTGTGGCTCGATCGAGCGAGAAAGAGCTATGCGGTCGGCGTCGCCGTGGTGAGTTTCGGCCCAATGACTTTGTGTATCTCAAAGTTTCACCTCGAAGGACACCGTCGTTTTGGTGTCAAGGGCAAATTGGCTCCTCGGTATGTCGGACCCTACCGCATCATCGACAGAGTGGGAGCTGTTGCTTACAAGTTAGACTTGCCAGCTACACTTGAAGGGGTGCATGATGTTTTCCATGTGTCACAATTGAAAAAGTGCCTCCGTGTTCCGGTTGAGGAAACGCCATTGGAAAATATCGATGTGCAGGAAGATCTGTCTTATCGTGGCGTCCGTTCGTATCCTCGAAGAAGCTGAACGCGAGCGAGGAACCGTGTGATCAAGTTCCTCAAAGTTCAGTGGTCAAACCACTCCGAGGATGAAGCCACTTGGGAGCGGGAAGATCGTCTCGGCAGTTACAGTCCTTTTTCTCCCAGTGATCAGAATCTCGGGGCGAGATTCCTGTAAGGGGGGGAGATTTGTAACAGCCCTAACTTAGGGTTTGTATTTCAAATGTAAATTTTGAGGGGAAATAAAAACTTTTGTTGTCTCTTCAAATCATTTGAAAGTTTCTACATTTTTCCCTAGCAATTTCCATTTTCTAGAATTAAATTCTTGTGAATGGAGATTGTTGTCAGCAGATTCTTAGCTTTCAAACTTGTGATCATCCTCTGAAATTATTTTTCCTATCATCTTGATCATCCTATCTACCTCCCTGAATTATTTCACAATTTTTAGATTTTGTTTGCTATTTCAAATGCCCAAGTCAAACCAGTTTAGAAATCTGGTCAAACCTCTGGACAGCAGCTTGTGAATTTTAGTGGGAAAAATCTAGTGCATGAAAACCCCTGGAAAAATTTCACAAGGTTGTCCTCTGTCCCTAGCAGCTACCATAAAAATTTCAAAATTTTTGGAGCTCTGGAGCTACCTCTAAAAATTTCCCAAACCCTCTCTGTCTTTTAAATCAAAACTAAAATCACTGTTCCTCGGGCTCGGACCCAACCTCGGGCTCGAGTCCGGCTTCGCACCGCTTGGCTCGGTCGAACCAACTAGTTGCACCGCAAGGCCGATGGTCGTCGGCCGTCCGATCTTGATCGAGCGATCCACGTGCGCGCATGCAACCGACTGTCCGAATGCATACACCAATCTCGGCCGTCCATTTGGATCCAGCGGTCGGTGCGATCTTGATCGAGTCAAACCACCGTTCGCACCGCCGTCCGTCGTCGAGGTGGACCCTACCGTCGAGTCCACCTCGTCTTCTCCGCACCTCACCGAGCGCGCCGGCGATCACGCATGTTTGCCACGTACCTCGTCGCTGCCACCTTTTTGCCATCGTGTCCGGCTAGGAGGCATCGCCGTGACTTCATAAAAGCCCTGAGCTCACCCACTTCTTCTCCTTTGCGTTCTCGTGCTATCTCCGCCCGATTTCTTGTTTGGCCGAGAGGAAGCGAAGTAGCGGCTGCCGCGTTGGAGAAGCCCTTGAGCCCACAACCTCACCATCGGGAACCACACTCGGTGCCGCGTCCATTTTGGCCATCCCGGATCCTTGTCGTCCAGTGAATCGCCAAGGGTGGTGTCTTCGTCCCCGCCTCCGGTGAGCTCGGCCCCACGAGCTTCCTGGCGTTCTAGTAAGTATCAAGCTTCGGCACTTGGTCCATTAGGATCGCATTTCTTCACTGAGTCTAGTGGTGATCTTATTTTGTTCTTTGGTGCATCCCCGAGGCTGTGCGTCCGGTTCTTCTTCGAGCACGGTGTTCCGCCGCCGTGGCAATTCCGGCCGCCTCGGACCTTCTTCTTCGACTTTGTCTTGTGCTTATTGCTCCTGGAGTCGAGGCGATCCCGTGGCGTACCTTCCCGAAGCTGCTCGAAGTCTGTAGCGCCTTCTCTGCGAGAGCCGTAGCTTCTTCTCCGCCTCCGGCCGTCGCGAGCTCGACTCCGGCGACCATTGGACTCCGCGTCATCGGCATCAAGTTCGTGGAGCTGCGGTGCACCCGTGCGTGCCATCCCCGAGCTCAGAGCCTCAGCCATTCTCGGATCCCCACCTGCCGTCACGCGCGCGTGTGGAACTCCGTCGAGCCGCCGTAGCTAAGGTCTAATCCCTTCTTAAGCTCTAATCGTCTTTTAGTTTGTATCTCTGGCTTGTGGGCCCTATTGGCTAATCACGTTTAGGAAATCGCTGATCCAACCGCTCTGTTATTCATGTGTCGCCATGTGGGTCCATCTTTGTCGATTAGGTCCGTGTAGCTCGTAATGCGTTTCCTCTGTTGGGAGCGTATTTCTGTGAGAGTATGTTAGGTTTGCACTTTGGTAAGCGAAGGCGTATTCTTTGAATACGCCGACGTCACTTTTGGCGGCCGTTGCAGTCGTCAAGATTTTCGCCCGCCCGCCGTCGATGTCAGGGCTAGTTGGCTGTGGGTAGAAAAAGGATTTAATGCTTTAGTATTTCTGTAAAATGTTTTCTGTTGCACTGTTAATTCATTTAAACTTAGAAAATGCATAACTAATTCAATTTTTATCCAAATTGCATGAAACCAGTGCTGTTAATTTTCATTTTAAGTGTACTATTTGATAAAATTAGCTTCATCCATGTCTCTGTAGCAAAAATCTGTTAGCTAATAAAATGATGTCTTATGTATCTTCTAAATTAGAAAATGCATATCTCTTTCAATAATTGTCCAAATGCAATGAACCCAATTCTGTAAAAATTCTATTTTCAGTATACTAATTATTAGGATAGGTTTTATACACTGTTTCTGTTCATGAAAATTTGTTAAGCAATTAACTAGTGACTTGTTGTGTTTTTAGCTTAGAAAATTCATAGAAAATTTTTAATAACTTAAAATGAATTGTTCTCTGTTTCTAAAATTTTGTTATTTCATGCTTAGGCTCTTTGTGTGAGTTTTGGCTTGTTTTGATGTTGTTGTATGTTTGAGTTTTGTCGGTGTTATTCGTTCTTATTTCTTTGTTATGTTCGATCGTTAGGCTTCGATATTTGCGGCAACCACGAGGACGATCCTCCGCACCATATTGAGCAACGACAACTGTGCAAGCGCTTTGATCATGTTTATCCCAGATTTTAAAATCTAATATTTTGTTTCATTTGTATGTATGCATTGCTTAATTTGTGTTAAATTGATTAGTTAAATCGTGTTGCATATCCTGTAGACAAAATATTGATCTCTACTACGAGCCTAGGTTATTTCTGTGATTAGAGATCATTGGATGATCCCTTGTCACTTAGTAGATCCGGGTCAACTTGCTTAGACATGCTTAGCTATCGGTAGAAGCGGGCGGTTATCGACTTTAGTCGGTAACCTTGATCACACAAAATTTACTACAACTTTATGTTTCACATTTACGCTATGTTTAATTGCAAAACTAAAAATGAAAACAAAATGATTTGGGCGCGCACAATGGTAAGATTGGTGTGATCTTTTGGGTGTGATGGAAAGGTGCCCGTCAATTAAGGACCGAACATCTTGTGAGTGAATTTTTATCCGGGCATTTCGCGTGCTAACCACACTAGAGGGTATGGGACCTCTCTTGACCTAGTACTTTGGCGTGTATTGGCTCGGGTCGCAGGGGTCGCAGGAGGGATGGAGGTGGGAGCATGGTAGTTGTCCAAAAGCTTTATCTGAGTGGGTAGTTGTCTTTCGGCTTTACCATGTAAGCGTATGGGTTTCTATCCATACGAGCGGCTCGTAGTTAATACACAATATTGGAAAAAGTCTCGTAGGACTTAGCTGTGCAACATACCTTCGGAGTGTGCTTTGGCTTAAAGGCGATGCAAGTGTGGATGCGATGGTACACCTGCGCAGGTTAAAAACTATTCGAATAGCCTCGTCCTAGGTGATGGACACGCTTGGGTAAGCTTTTCAAGAGTTAGACTACAACATTTAAATTAAAACTTGATGGGTGGTGCGAATGCGGGATTCGTGCTATTGTTAATGGTGACTATTGGGATAGTCACTTCTAGGTTGTTTATCTTTCGCTTTTGTTATTATCATCTTTCTTGTTATTTCAATCTTAAAATGAATTGCAAACTTGCCTTTAAACTGTATTACCTTATTGCAAATGAAAATTGGCTTTATGCAAATGAAACATATGGCCTCCACCAAATAAGCTTTGCATGTAGTTTATGAGCAGTGCCGCTAGTTCACACGTCGATCTTATGGGTACAAAGACAATCTTTGTACTCGTGTGCTTTGCTTAATGTTTTTGTTGCGAGAGGAAGAAGGTGAGCCTCGGGGCCTCACTTCGTGAGTGTCTTTGTCGCCGTGGTGACGACTAGACTTGGCGGTCCGGTCAGATGCCTTGTGGGTTGGAGGCACACTGATTGGCTTTGTTTATAGCCATCTTATGGCACTTTTGCTTCCGCTGTCGTTCTTGTTATTTGTGTATCTTTTGGGCCGGTCGGCCTGTGTCTGTAATAACCTTTGCTATTTGTTTATCTTCCGTTTGGTAGTGTGATGTTTGGACTCTATGTTTGGAATAGAGTTGATGTCTAATTTTGTACCGAGGTGTGTATACTGCTTTTCTGGGAAGTATACATATCTCGAGGATCAGTTTATTTGATTTGTGATGCTAGGACCAGGTGGTTGGTTAAGCATTACAAGCCAAATAAATTGGGGTCCTCACAGTTCCCTTTGATTTGGACGGTCCAAAGGAAAAGAACGGTCAAGATTGAGGCGGGCGATAGGGTGGTCCGAACGTTCAAAGGGATCTGAGACACGGATCAAGACATGGACGGCCCACGATCACCCATGTGCTACACACACCCAAGGGTGGTCTGGAGGGTTGTCTTTGCAAAAGACCAACGGGGTGGTCTTTGCAAAAATGCAACAGGTGGTCTGAGGGTGGTCTTTGGGGAGGTCTTTGGGGAGGTCTTTGAGGAGGTATTTTGAGGAGGTCTTTGCAACCGACCCAAGGTGGTATTTGCCAAGGCACAGGGGGTGGTCCAAGTGGAGGTCCGAGAGGGTGGTCTTTGCAAAAAGACCCAAGGTTGTCGTGACCAAGGGTCGTCTGAACGAGAGGGAGGTCCGAGCGCTCCCGAAGATCACAGCGGTAGACAGGAGATCCAACGGCTGACATACATCGTGCTGTAACATCCCAATTCTCAACTTGTGTTTCAAATGCAAGAAAATGAGTATAAATCAAAACGTTTCTTGCCTATTGAAGTTTTTGAGCTTTTTTTGTAATTTTTGTAAAGGAATTATGGGAAATCAAAAACTCAAACCTCCAAATTGACTAAAGCCATTACCCTTGTTTTCCATCCCTGTCAAATCTAGTGATCATCCACTGGAAATGATTTTCCTGGGTTCTAAGGATGTTGTGTGACCCCTCTGAAAAATTTCACAATTTTTAGAAATTGTTTGAATATTTTAAGAGGCAGTCAAAACAGTTGGACCTTTGGTCAAACCCTAACTCAGAACCTTGAGAAATTTCTGGAGAAAAATGCTCAGCATAAAAACCTCTGAAAATTTTATGCAAGGTCCATCTCAAAGTCAGCAAGCTACTGTAAAATTTTCAGAAATTTTGGAGTTAGTTTGCTACCTCTAAAAATTCCTCAGAGTTTCCATCCCAATATCTCAGCCCTAAGTCAAGGTCCTATTTGGGTTGAGTCTAACTTGAGCCCAAACCTTTGTCTCAGTTGAACCCAACCTCTTAGACCACCTCGGGCTCAGTCCTTTAGGCTCGATCAATTTCAGCCGTTGGATCTCCGATCTACCGCTGTGATCTTGGGAGCGCTCGGACCTCCCTCTCGTTAAGACCACCCCTGTTCGCGACCACCTCGTGTCGTTTTGCAAAGAACACCCTCTCGGACCTCCCCTTGGACCACCCTCTGTATCTTTGCAAAGACCACCCCGTTGGTCTTTTGCAAAGACAACCCTCCAGACCACCTCGGACAACCACCTCTATTAGTGTCTTGGTGATCGTGGGCCATCCATATCTTGATCTGTGTCTCAGATCTCTTTGAGCATTAGGACCTTCGAACCTCCCTTTAAATCTGGGCCCTCTGTTTCTAATCCAACCACCCAGAACTCTTGACTCAAACCTAAGTTTACCCCAACCGTTATGTTCTTTTGACCAGTCCTCCTCGGGTTCTTTCACTGACTGGTGGGACCTCTGAGCCTAGTCATCATCATTTTCATGCGCGTGCGGGTGTGCCAGAGCCACGGCAGTGTGGAGCAGTGCCTAGTCATTTCTTGTCCTTGTCAACGGCTCTTTACTGCCAACCTTAAATGTGTGCTAGTGACTTTGCCCTAAAAAGTCCTGGTCTCCAACTACTCCTGTCACTCAAACCTGTCCGGAGCAGTACCCTAAGCTTAGTGCATCGTGGAGCACTACCCTTGCTCGACCCTTGCTCCCTCAGCTATAAAAGGCCCTTGAGCTCCCCCTTAGCTTTTTTTAGACACCATCTTGCGAACCTAGCTTTCCTCTATGTGTTCTTGTGCTCAAAACATCCGAGAGCCTTCGCCGCCATTGCTGGACCTTGGAGCTCCTCGGTGACCTCAGGGCTCCAGTGGTTCAATTGCAACTCTTGGCGTGCCCTCTTGTTTTTCTGACCACCTTGAGCATTTCCCCTAACTCATTTTTTTTGACTTCACAGAGGTGTCAAATTGGGGACTTGCTCTTTGTTGGCCGGATTTGCCCCTTCTTCCTCAGCGCCGACCAGCTCCTTCTTCGCCAGAGCTTCTCCGACCACCTCTGGACCTCATCCGTCCTCAGGTAACCCTTTTTCTTTAGTACCTTAGTGCTTGATCTCCTGCTCTGTTGGGCTAGTTTAGTTTTGAGTTTTTGCCATGTTTATCGATGACGGTCATTTTCGGCTAGCCGCCGGTAGGAAGTGTTTTAGTCTTGGATTTTAGTACCTCTAGGTTCCCCCGCTATTCTAGACCTATTCCTGTCCCTGGTTCCCACCGCCGTGACCGGAGTCGCCGGTGGTGAGCTCAAACTCAAACTCGGGTTTTTGTCGTGCCTTACTCGGATAGTCACTGTAGCTTGATGATTAGCATTTAATGGCTATCGGAAATAACTCTTATGTCGTTTACATGTGGACCATGATCTCCTGTTGTCGTACACTAGACCACCTCCGTAACAACCTTCAGGACCTCTTGGATTAGATCTTAGCTGTTAATGATCTCTTTAGGTTTAATCTGGACCGTTTGGACCACTCTCTGTGGTTCCGCAAAAGACCTCCCGTAGTCATTTTGCAAAAACAACCCTTGGGGTCCTCTTTGCAAAAGACCACCCCTTGGTCTTTTGTAAAGAAAACCTCAGGACCTCCCTCCTCGTGGATCTTAACCTTTAGGACCACCTCAGGTTAGATATTGGCCGTCCAGGACCTCCTCTTATAGATCTTGGCCGTCCAGGACCTTCCCCTTGTTAGAACTTAACCTCTAGGACCTCCCCTGGGTAGATGTGAGCCGTTCAGAACTTCCCTCTGGAGATCTCGACCGTTAGGACCTCCCCCGAGAGAATCTTAGCCGTCAAGACCTCCCTCAGTAGACCTCCACCCTTAGGACCTCTTTGTTAGATCTGGACCGTTAAGTCTTGATCTAACAGTTAAGACCTCCTCTAGGCGTGTTGAAGTATTTTCGCATGGGTGCTCGTGGGTATTGCACGTCCGTGCTTGTGAGCCGTGCGATTTCGGATCAACGGCCCAAGACCTCCCCAGATTGAGTTGGTTTTTAAGGAAAAGGCCCGAAAGCTTTTATTTGCAAATTGTTAATTGCTTTGAACATCAAAAATGCATAACTTTCTCTCTGTAACTTCAAATTTAGCAAACTAAAGTTTGTTAGGATTCTCTGTTAGCATACTTTAGTGTAGAATAGGTTTTAATGTGGTCCTTGTCTCTGAAATTGATTATGCCCTAGTTTCATAACTTAGAAAATCATAATAAATTCATTTCAACTCCAAATGAAGTAAACTCAATTTTGCTAACCTTAGAATGTCAATATCTACCTATCATAAAAATTTCATGTTCAAAAACTTTCTGGAAATTTGTGTGATGAACAGTAATAGATAGCAATTAATTTTGAATTTTCCAGCAGACAGAACTTAATTATGCCATAACTTTTGCATACTCAATCCAAATCAAATGATTCTTATTGCTCAGTTTATCTAAAATCATGCTCTACCTGCTGTGTAAATTTCATGGATTTTGGAAGACTTTGGATTTTGAGTGTTTTTCGGTGTTCGTCGTTTTTATTGGATTTTCTCGTTTTGCGATAGGTTTCGAAGAAATTGTTGATTGTGAGAGTGATCCTCTACAGCAAGAAAGTGATCTCCAACAAGGCAAGCAGATGTAACATCATTTGATCATATTGCTCCTATTACTTTTAAAGTCTAATATCTTGTTTGCAAAAACTAAGTATGCATGCTTCTTTGTGTCAAGATTAATTTTATCGATTAGAGGTAGCTAATTGTAACAGCCCTAACTTAGGGTTTGTATTTCAAATGTAAATTATGAGGAGAAATAAAAACTTTTGATGCCTCATGAAATCATTTGAGAGTTTCTACAATTTTTCCTAGCAATTTCCAATTTTTAGAATTTAATTCTTGTGATTGGAAATTGTTGTCAGCAAATTCTCAGCTTTCAAACTTGTGATCATCCTCTGAAATTATTTTTCCTATCATCTTGATCATCCTATCTATCTCCCTGAATTATTTCACAATTTTTAGATTTTAGTTGCTATTTCAAATGCCCAAGTCAAACCAGTTTAGAAATCTGGTCAAACCCTTAGGCAGCAGCTTGTGAATTTTCTTGGGAGAAATCTAATGCATGAAAATTCCTGGAAAATTTACACAAGGATGTCCTCTGTCCCAGGAAGCTACCATAAAAATTTCGAAATTTTTGGAGCCCTGGAGCTACCTCTAAAAATTCCTCAAACCTCCTCTGTCTTTTAAATCAAATTCTGAAAACACTATTCCTCGGGCCCGAACCCAACTCAGGCTTGAGTCCGACCGCACTAATGGACTCGGTCGCACTGCCTAGCTGCACCGCGCGAGCCCGATGGCTATCAGCCGTCCGATGGTGATCGAACGGTCCACATTGCTTGCCTCGTCGACCTGTCCGAATGCATACACCAATCTCAGCCGTCCATTTCAGATCCAACGGTCGATACATTCTTGATCGAGTCTAAGCAGTTGTTCGCACCGCTTTGTTTCTTTCGCTGACAAGTGGGCCCCACCTGTCAGTATCGCCCTCGTCTTCTCCGCACCTCACCGGAGCTCATGGCCGCGCATGCATGCTCGCCACGTACCTCGTCGCTGCCACCTTTTTGTCCTCGTGTCAGTCCGAGAAGCATCACCGGGGTATCATCTACCCACTGAGCCCATCCACTATCCTTCGCGTCCATTCTCGTGCCTTCTCCGCCCAAATTTTCTTCTCGGTCAGAGAAGAACTCGAGGTAGCGCCGCCGTATTAGCGCCGCCCTTGAGCCAGCGACCGCACCACCGTGATCCACGCTCGACGCCGCCTCCATTTTGCCCAACCCGGGTCCTTGGCGTCCAGTGAATCACCGGGGGCGGTATCGTCGTCTCCGCCTCCGGCGATCTCGGTCCCGTGAGCTCGTTTGCGATCTGGTGAGTCTCTAGCCTCGTCACTTGGTTCCTCGTGATCGCAATCCTCCACTGAGTCTAACGGAGGGCTCGTTTCTGTTTTTGGTGCATCGTGGAGAGTGTGCGACCCCTTCTTCTCCAAGCTCGGTGCTCCGCCGCCGTAGCAATTCCGGCCGCCTCGGTCCCTCTTCGTCAGTGTTATCTTGTGCTTGTTGATCCTGGTGTCAAGGTGGAGCTTGTGCGCACCTTCCGGAGTCTTCTAGAAGCGTGTCGCGTCCTCTCCGCGGAAGCCGCACCTTCTTCTCCGCCTCCGTTCGCCGCCAGCTCGCCGCCGGCATCCTCGAGGTCCCGGGTCACCGTCATCGAGTTCGCGAGATCGTTGTGAACCCGAAGGTATCACTCACTCGCCCTGAGACCTCCTGGTTTGCGAGATCCACTGTGCGGCCGCGCCGCCGTCCCCGTGCGTGCCGGTGAGCCGCCGGTGAAGTTTAGTTATCGCTAAACTTTGTTTAGTTAGGTCACTGACTTGTGGGCCCTCTCTGGTTAATCGCGTTTAGAGAATCTTTAATCCAGCCCGTTTATTTATTCTCTGAGTCGCTGCCATGTGGGTCCATGCTGTCAGTTAGGGTTGTGTAGCTTTGGTTATGCATTTTCTCTGTTGGGAAGCGTATTTCTCTGTGAGTATATGTTAGAAGTACACTTTGGTAAGTCAAAGACGTATTCTTAGAATACGCCTTCGACGTCACCTTCACGACGGTGATTGCTCGTCAAGACTTTCGCGCGCCCGCTGTCGATGTCCGGGCTAGCTGGTTGCGGTGAAAAGATTTAAATGCTTTGGTATTTCTGAAATGCTTTTCTGTTGCACTATTAATTCAATTAAACTTAGAAAATGCATAACTAATTCAGTTTTTATCCAAATTGCATGAAACCAGTGCTGTTAATTTTCATTTTAAATGTACTATTTACCAAAATTAGTGTCAACCTTGTCCCTATATCAAAAATCTGTTAATTAATTTAATGTTGTAAAATGTAATCTCCAAATTAGAAAATACTTATCTCTTTCAATAATTGTCCAAATTCAATGAACCCAATTCTGTAAAATTTCATTTTCAGTATACTAATTATCAGGATAGGTTTTAGATACTGTTTCTGTTCATAAAAATTGGTTAAGCAATTAACTAGTGTCTTGTTGTGTTTTTAGCTTAGAAAATTCATAGAAAGTTCTTAATAACTTAAAATGAATTGTTCTCTGTTTCTAAAATTTTGTTATGTCATGCTTAGGCTGCTGTGTGAGTTTTGGCATGTTTTGGTGATATTGTATGTTTGAGTTTTGTCGGTGTTATTCGTTCTTATTTGCTGTTATTTGATCGATCGTTAGGCTTCGACATTTGCGGCAACCACGAACGACCCTCATAACAGATTGAGCAACAATGACCAGCAAGCGGTTTGATCATGTTTATCCCAAATTTTAAAGTCTAATATTTTGTTTCAATTTGTATGTATGCATTGCTTAATTTGTGTTAAATTGATTAGTTAAATCCGTAGTTGCATATCCTGTAGACAAAATATTGATCTCTACTACCGAGCCTAGGTTATTTCTTTGTGATTAGAGGTCGTTGGATGATCTCTTGTCACTTAGTAGATCCGGTCAACTTGCTTAGACATGCTTAGTATCGGTAGAAATGGCGGTTATCGACTTAGTCGGTAACCTTGATCACACAAAATTTTCTATAACTTTATATTTCAGCATTTCGCTATGTTTAATTGCAAAACTAAAAATGAAAAACAAAAATGATTTAGACGGGCACAATGGTAAGATTGGTGTGATCTATTGGGTGTGTTGGAAAGGTGCCCGGTCAATTAAGGACCGAACATCTTGTGAGTTTCGTTATCCAGGGCATTTCGGCGTGCTAACCACACTAGAGGGTATGGGACCTCTCTTGACCTAGTACTTTGGCGTGTATTGGCTCCGGTCGCAGGGGTCGCAGGAGGGATGGAGGTGGGAGCATGGTAGTTGTCCAAAAGCTTTATCTGAGTGGGTAGTTGTCTTTTCGGCTTTACCATGTAAGCGTATGGATTTCTATCCATACGAGCGGCTCGTAGTTAATACACAATATTGGAAAAGTCTCGTAGGACTTAGTCGTGTGCGCATACCTTGGAAGTGTGCTTTGGCTTAAAGGCGATGCAAGTGTGGGTGCAGTGGTACACCTGCGGGGGTTTAAAACTATTCGAATAGCCTCGTCCTAGGTGATGGACACGCTTGGGTAAGCTTATCGAGAGTTAGACTACAACGTTTAAATTAAAACTTGATGGGTGGTACGAATCTGGGATTCGTGCTATTGTTGGAGTGACTTTTGGGGCAGTCACTTCTAGGTTGTTTTTCTTCCTCTTTGGTTATTATTATCTTTACTGTTAGTTTAACATTAAAAATGAATTGCAAACTTGCCTTCAAACTGTATTACATTATTGCAAATGAAAATTGGCTTTATGCAAATGAAACATATGGCCTCCACCAAACAAGCCTGCATGTAGCATATGAACAGTGCGCTAGTTCACACGTCGGTCTTGCGGGTACAAAGACAATCTTTGTACTCGGTGCTTTGCTTAATGTTTTTGTTGCAGAGGAAGAAGGTGAGCCTCGGGGGCCTCACTTACGTGAGTCGTGTTGCCGTTTCGTGGGCGACTAGACTTGGCGGTCGGTCGGATGCCTTGTGGGTTGGAGGCACACCGATTGGCTTTGTTTATAGCCATCTTATGGCACTTTGCTTCATTGTCGTTCTTGTTATTTGTGTATCTTGTGGCACAGCGGCCTCATGCGTAATAACTCTACTATTTGTTTATCTTTCGTTTGGTAGTGTGGTGTTTGGACTCTATGTTTGGAATGGAGTTGATGTCTAATTTTGTACCGAGGTGTGTATCTTGCTTTAGAAGTATACATATCTCGAGATCGATTTATTTGATTTGTGATGCTAGGACCAGGTGGTTGGTTAAGCATTACAAACCAAATAAATCGGGGTCCTCACAAAGTTGGTATCAGAGCCATTCTGACCGTAGCAACCCAAGCATAGTCATCCTTAGGATATTTTAGAAAAGCTTATTTTCAAACTATAAAAAGGTTTATGAAAACCTAGGCAGGTTCTCAGATTTTACTCCTTACCTATCTTAGCTTTCTACTCTGATCTTACCCCAATTTGAGTTTTAAAACTTGGTTTCTCTCTTCCCTTTCAAAAGATAGTTGTTTACCGGTCGAATTAGTTTTGGGAGGACCATGGGGATTAATCCAACAAAAAAAAAATTGTGGGGATAATAGGGTAAGGTGTAAAATGAGTTAAATGTGTGTTTAAATTTTGTTGGTTGGACTTTACCCTGCGTTGTGTTTGTTTTTGGATTGTTTTCAGTGAATTTTGGGCTTTCTTGCTCTTAGATCTGTTGCTAACTTGTCTTAGTGAAACAGGATGGCTGGCGGAACCCGTAGTGGTCGTGTCACCACCGGTGGTCATGATGAGAGCTTCCCCTCCTCCGACCATGGTGAGGTTCTCGCTCGGATCGGCGAAACCGCATGGACGACGCGCATCTTGGAGGTTATCGCTAGGAATACCTCCACTCCTGCCGGTGGTGGCGGCCACCGTTCGCGGGGACTTGCGAGTTCCTCCGTACACACCGCCGACTTTCTCCGCTCGAGGACCCTCGATGTGGATGATTGATTGCGCATGGTTGAGCGAAAGCTCAACATAGCTCGATGCGAGCGCAGATAGGGCACTCTTCGCGTCCCACCAGCTTGAGGGCGCAGCACTCTCATGGTGGGAGAACTATCTCGCCATGCAGCCCGCGGGCCATGTGGTCGCGTGGGAGGAGTTTAGGTCAGCCTTTCGTCGGGCCCACATCCCAGATGGCCTGATGAAGCTGAAAAAGAAAGAATTCCTCGCGCTCAAGCAAGGGCGCAAGTCTGTGACGGAGTACCTGTACGAGTTTAATCACCTGGCTCGTTACGCTCATGGGGAGGTGGCCTCAGATGAGGCTAAGCAGGAGAAGTTTATGGATGGCTTGTCAGGAGCCGCAGGGACAGGTGTCTATCGTGGACTTCCCGACTTTCGGGCCTTGGTAGATAAGGCCATCGTTGCGAGCATAAGGCAAAGCGTCGGCGAGTCCATAGCGCAAATGGGAGGCTCATCGGTCTACTCACACCACCTCACTCGTCCTCGGTGGGCGGCACGAGGCCCGTTCTTTTGCTCCACCGCGCCGAGGCCATCTGCACCGGCTCCTCGTCCACCGCAGGCGTGTTTGACCACGTGCGCTGCGATCCAGCAGAGCGGCCTCCGCACTCGGTGGCGAGGTTACTTGTTTTCGCCGCCACAACAAGGGCCACTACGCCAACGCTTGCCTCATAGTGTTGCGGCGCCCTCGTCCTAATGGAGGGCGCGGGAGTGGACATCTACGACGAAGATGATCCGAAGCCCGAGTGCGGCGGTCGAGTCAACCACCTTTCGGTGAGGAGGCTCGGGGCGCGGATGTCGTGATGGGTACACTTCTTGTCAATTCTCGTCCCGCTGCGGTATTATTTGATTCTCGAGCATCGCATTCTTTATTTCAAGATCATTTGCTGCTGCTAGTGGTCTTCACTGTGTTCCTTTGGGAGTTCCTTTGCTCATTCGCTCTCCGGGGTCGGAAATGAGAGCTGATTTACAGTGTCGGGATGTTCCTATCGTAGTCAAAGGAGTGGGATTTTTGGCAGACCTTATTCTGCTCAGTTCAGCGAGTCTGGATGTGATTCTTGGCATGGATTGGTTGTCCCAACACTTGGGGCAAATCGATTGTGTCAGGAAATTGTCTATCTCACCAGCCCTTCAGGCGAGCAGGTCGGATTTTCACCGCAGCTGCAGGGGCCACGTCTATGTGCATTAGAGACAAAGCCAGCCTTGCAGATTCAGGATGTTCCCATAGTATCTGACTTTGAGGATGTTTTTCCTGATGATTTACCTGGGATGCCTCCGGTTCGAGATCTGGAGTTTGTCATCGAGTTGCTGCCCGGTACCGCCCCTATCTCGAAGGCGCCGTATCGGATTGAAAGCTATGAAGATCAATCAATCATGTACAGCGGAAGACTTGTATTGAATCAACTCAAAACCCCGAAGTAAAATCAACACAAAACCAAAACTCGAAGGCTCGGGCGGTCTGACCTCTCACGGGAGCGGTCAGACCGATTCCTCGGGCAGTCAGACCGCTAATTCGATGAACAGAGAAATCAGCCCGACAAACCGAAACGCAAATTGATCAAACTTTTGATTCGTGCGTCCAAACTTCGTGAAATTTGACACACACCTTCCTAAGTATGTCAGGAACCTATCCCAAGCAACGATCGTGATAATCCTTGCCAATATTCTGACCTTTTACCGTTTGAGCGAAGTTAGGTCAAAAACCGAGTCAAAACGAAAATATGATCTTGAAACTTGCACTTGGGTGATTGATGATCTTGATGATCCTAGATGTATTCTCACACGTCACAGCAAGCTAGATCACGTCCAGAAACTACGCAAAAATTCGTGAATCAAAGAAAGACTCAAATCATCAAAAAGAGAGAAAGAAAGCAATTGACCTCATCTTGAAGAAACTTTCTTTGGATTGATTTGATATGATATTGGTTCACAGCCACTCCATCAATGGATGACAAAGACTCAATACATGAGCACGAAATCCAATCCAACTCTCTAGAACCCTAACCTCCACTCCTCCTCTCCCTAAGCAAATTAGGGTTTCTAAACAATGAAAGTGTCGAAAAAGCCAGAGGAAGGGGTGCAGCCACCTCCCTCCTCTATTTATAGTGGAGGCCTAGGGTTTCTAAAAGAGTCTCCCTAATGGGCTCCCGTTAAGGCCCAAAACAAAAGGGTGACACACGCACGCATTTTAAAACGCCGTGTTCATATTGTGCGAAGCACTCGCTGTTCGCCACGTGTAGGTTGATCCAACGGCTCTCATCATGTCGGCAAGTCTCTCCCATCCGGCTCCCACCGAAACCACCATGGCACTTGCACCGGCCCCGCGCCGCTTGATTCAACGATCGCCGACCGAATCGCCTGTTCGGTCACCTTTGTCCATCTTGCACCATACTTGAGTCCAATGACTTCACCGCATCGTCGATCGTTTTGAACCTCGCTATCCAAGCCTAGTCCCGATCATCCTCGCCGTTGACCGTCGTTGACCACCAAGCAACCTTGCACAACAATAGACAAGCAAATCGAATTCGGGAACAAGTTCTTCACAATTTGACCCACGTTAGTCAAAACATGCATCATGCAACACATATGACATGAAACCCATGAACTTGACCTAACAAGCAACCATCGCCGCCACACGGGCTGACGACAAAAGTGAAAACCGGTCGATCCGCCACCTAGGCGGCTCGATCGCCTTCTGCTGTCCGATCCGCCAATGTAAGGCCGTCGACCGCCACCAAAGGACTTAGCCAAAATTTCAACACTGAAATCCGCAACCTCTCTGGAAATTTAAACGAATAGAACTTTTGACTGGAGGCTCCAAAAATTATGGGACCAAGTGCAGTAGAACCTCCTCACTTGCCTACACCCTCTATTTTTGGCCCAGCCTCAAACTCCAATGCCACTCAACTTGCCGGTTCGACCGGTCATCAGACGCCGGTCAGACCGCTACCAAATCGGTCGGACCGCAGACCTGGCCGGTCAGACCGCCAGCACAAACCACCCGAGGCATGGGCGGTCTGACCGCCACCAAGGCGGTCGACCGCTGAGACTGACAGACCGAACTTTGCCGAAAACTCGTGTTTCAAGAAACCTTCAACGTCATTGCCAATTGTCACATCATCCTAAGATCATGAGCATATCCCCATGATATCCACAATCTCCCCCTTGATGAACACATTGGCAATTCCCCACAAATGCAAGTTTTGAGGTTTGAAAAGTAAAAACTCGACGTTTTCGCGCAAAGGCACAACTTGGTCCAAATGCAAGAAAAAGCAAAGGAAATGACCAAGCTGGCTTCAGAATAGCATCGGCAAGTGAGATAAGGCAAAAGAAAGCAAGAAAGCTTCAATTTCCAAAGACGAGTCAAAAATCTCACTTAAGGTCCATATGAAAGAACAATTGTTCGAAATGACCTTTGATCATCGTGAGGATCAAGAATTGCAATTCAAGTTCAGAAAGAGCAATAAGACCATAAGAGAGCAAAGAAGAAACTCCCCCTCACTATGATCCTCAGATTTCAGAAAATTTCAAAATCACCAATTTTATCCCCCTTTTTAACACTTTTAAAACTTCTCCCCTTTACACATCTTGAAATATCTTCTCCCCCTTTGACAATGGAGTCATCAAGGAATCACGCCTTCCTCTCGTCCAGAGATAACAAATGCAGAATGAGGAAAAAAAAACATAAGAAGGAGCATGCATGAAATGCAATAGAGTGGCTTCATATTTTTGTATTTTTCAATTTTGAATTTACAAGAAGCTTTGGAGATTACCCAAAAGAACAAGCTAGCATCTCAAATTTTGCATAAACACCATATCAGCCTGAATACGCTAGCAAGATCATGATAAGACATATATAACAAAGCTAAAGCAAGAAGGCTCAATGTAAAGCAATAAATTTTAGCATTTTAAGCAAAGCTTCAAATCTAGCAAGTCCATCAACAGAGATCCTAAGATGATACTGGCCATGTCAAAATGTCAATGTGAGACCAAGACGCTAACAATGACCACATTAAGAGACAAATAGGTCCTAAATTGAATCATTTTGCTCAAATTGTCTCAAACGCCCATTTTTCAACAGTTTTTCATTTGCAATGAATATTGAAGTTGATTAAAGGTATATCTTAGTGAAGAAGATCCTGGACTAGGAGCCATCCACAAACTCTTCCTAAGCTTCTACCAGGGCGACAAATCTTGAGGTTCAGGTCAATTGTGACAAGTAGTCCCCATGAGATCGTCTGGATCATCAAACTATCTCCAAGTTCATGTCTATGACATGCAGTCTCGAGAGAATAGTTTGGCACATTTTAAGCACAAGACAATCTTTAAATTTGATTTTTCATTTTTCACAAGAGCAGATTTAGATTCTTAAAAGAACAAGAAGCTCAAGCAATGATCAATACTAGATTCAAGAGCTAACACCGCAATTTTGACAGGGCCAATGTCACAAAAGGAGCACTAATTGCGCAACTAGCTAAAACATCCACAAATTGCAGTTTTTAGTTCAGGTTGTCTTAAAGTTCTAGCTCATTCAGCAAAGACTTAGTGATGCGGATCAACCTCGAGGCGAGATTGAATCCGTGGGTTGCCCGATCTTTCACGGTGGAACTCGAAGATCAGTAGTGCGTCGTCTTCTTCTTTTAGCGTCGGATGAACAGTACCATGCACGTGAATAGTAATCTGAAACAACAATCTGCACCTGGATAAATAAATCTCACGCCCGCGCACACCACAGTACACGAACGAGAAATAGGGATCAAAGATCCAACGAGCAACTCCTAGCACCACAGCTAGAAACCACCACGCCAAGATGAAATCCGAGATTGAAATTCACAAGAACACTCATAGAACAGGGATAAACCCTAACGGCCGAAGGCCAACACGCACACGTGTTTAATTCATAACTCAAACTTAACTCCCCTCTACATGGCCGAAGGCCGACGGCTTTATAGCCTAACTCACGCACACATGCACGTACAAAAAAATATACTCGACTAGGACTCTTACAGATAAGGAAAACAAAACAACCTTTGTTATCACGCTACAAAGGTGGAGACGTGTACGTTGGTTCTATGGATTTGATTTCCTCACGCACTGCTTGCATGCAAACCGAAATATCTGGTCTTGATCTCCCCACGCATTGCTTGCATCCAAACCGAAATCTCCTCAAACCGACTAATTAATTCCTCCTAGCTCCTTTTAGTCGTTACATGCACCATGGTGGGTCCCATGTATTTGATGCATATGGATTAATTCCTCTGCACCAAACCGTCATATAGAAAGTCAGAGGTTGATTTACATGAAGATGCACGAGGAACGTCGCGCATATGAGCTTCCATGCATATAGCGAGCATGCACGCTTCTCCTGGAACTCCTTCCTATTCGTTGGTTTCCTTCCCTTTTCTCTCTAATAAATAGGAAAGCAACGAACTCCTTCAATTGTACATGACGCAAAGAATAATTCCTTCTTTGTAAATTCTAAAATTAATTCATGTGTAACAATTTGTACACAAGAATTAAGTTCGATAGTAGGGTTAGTACTCATAGCGCATCATCCTCCTCCTTCAAGCGAAACCGTCCTCGGTTTCGAGTTGGTCTTCAGTCTTCATAGTTAGATTGAGCGGAGCCAAAAATTTCAGCGACTTGGCCTCCTTCTTCACTTCTTCCGTGCCTTTCTTTCTAATGACTTTTCTTGTAATCACCTTGAATCAACTAGACGTCTATGGGAAGCAAACGGATCGGTGTACCCTTAGATGTAAAGGTACAACCTTGGGTGCTCCAATTACGTATCGCACCTTGTTGCTCGCACCACGGTCCTCCCAACAATAGATGACACGAAACCATAGCGACTGGTATAACATCACACAAAACCTCGCAAGAGAATTTGCCCAATGAAAACAGCACCTTGACTTGGTTCGTGATCTTGAGCAAACCGGAATACCACTTCGATACATAAGGTTCGGATGCGATATCATTGGCAACCCCAACTTCTCAACTAGTTCGATACTAGCGGATAATCGAACTCTTGCAGTCAATCGACATGGCACAAACTATCTCCCTCACTTTGCAGCGAGAGTGAAAAGTCCAATCCACACCGTAGCCTTCCTCTTCATACAAAACGCTGCAACTCAACCTCCTGGAGCTCTCCTCTGAAGACGCCATAACAGCACCAAAATTTTCGCAATTTGGCAGCAGCAAACAAGTTGTATATGGTGTATGTGCAACAGCGTTTCACCCCTCTCTCCTGGATTACTCAAATAGCAGTAATATATCCTATTCTTCAATCAATGTGTGCAGCCCCAACACCAACCAATTTAAGCAATAACTCTGGTCAGTAGTAAATAAAGATGAAACTCTCGGCTAGACACAAAGGAAAAACCAGCAGCACCAAGTAATTAATGCCTCTTGTAGAGATGCAATAAAAAATTCGGTAATAAGCTTGATGTGATTCCAACTGCTCCAAGCACCACCAAGAAAAACAGCAGCTAGTTTATCTCTTGAACACTCCAAAACCTCGAGCGTTACTTTAGGCGGCAATAGTGACGAGATTAACACTTGATGTTGGCGCTTGATGGCAAATTCGGCAAAGAATCAATAGAAAATAGTGATTCGTCTGGACTTCCCACGTAGCAACAGATGATGTGTCGGCTGACTTCCCTGTCTTCTTTTCTAAGCAAATAACAGCACAGCCTCTATCTCACATCAACCAGAACAACAAGAAGAAAGACAATTGAACCAGCTAGCTAGGTAGCACTAGCCGATTCCAAACAACAAGCAGTTGAAGAACCTGACGAGCAGATCAGCAGGAAGGTAGCGGATTCGGTGATCACTTGGTAGCACACCAAAACGCTAGCTAGGGATAGTACCTCCACCAGCGGATGACGCGGCCCCTGAACAAAGGAAAAGAACAAGCTCAGCACGCAAAATTTGATACAGAGATCAAACCCCACGCAAGACTAGCAACTCCTTGATCCGACGACACCACTGCCGACAAATCAACAGAAAGGACCTCGATGATCCAAGTCGTAAGCTTCAGCACCGTGAATAACTTGGCGCTCTGATACCACCTGATGCGGATCAACCTCGAGGCGAGATTGAATCCGTGGGTTGCCCGATCTTTCACGGTGGAACTCGAAGATCAGTAGTGCGTCGTCTTCTTCTTTTAGCGTCGGATGAACAGTACCATGCACGTGAATAGTAATCTGAAACAACAATCTGCACCTGGATAAATAAATCTCACGCCCGCGCACACCACAGTACACGAACGAGAAATAGGGATCAAAGATCCAACGAGCAACTCCTAGCACCACAGCTAGAAACCACCACGCCAAGATGAAATCCGAGATTGAAATTCACAAGAACACTCATAGAACAGGGATAAACCCTAACGGCCGAAGGCCAACACGCACACGTGTTTAATTCATAACTCAAACTTAACTCCCCTCTACATGGCCGAAGGCCGACGGCTTTATAGCCTAACTCACGCACACATGCACGTACAAAAAAATATACTCGACTAGGACTCTTACAGATAAGGAAAACAAAACAACCTTTGTTATCACGCTACAAAGGTGGAGACGTGTACGTTGGTTCTATGGATTTGATTTCCTCACGCACTGCTTGCATGCAAACCGAAATATCTGGTCTTGATCTCCCCACGCATTGCTTGCATCCAAACCGAAATCTCCTCACAAACTGACTAATTAATTCCTCCTAGCTCCTTTTAGCTGTTACATGCACCATGGTGGGTCCCATGTATTTGATGCATATGGATTAATTCCTCTGCACCAAACCGTCATATAGAAAGCTGTAGGTTGATTTACATGAAGATGCACGAGGAACATCGCACATAACAGAGCTTCCATGCATATAGCGAGCATGCACGCTTCTCCTGGAACTCCTTCCTATTCGTTGGTTTCCTTCCTTTTGTCTCTAATAAATAGGAAAGCAATTGAACTCCTTCAATTGTACATGACGCAAAGAATAATTCCTTCTTTGTAAATTCTAAAATTAATTCATGTGTAACAATTTGTACACAAGAATTAAGTTCAGTAGTAGGGTTAGTACTCATAGCCGCATCACTTAGCTACACATGTGAAAGCATGATAATTCTAACAAGTCAAAGAACTAGACATGGCATTGAGCAGAATTGAAATACTAAAGCTCAAAAGGGTAATAAGCAAAGCTTCATCAATTTTAAAAGACAAGCAGAAAAGCTTATATTACAATGCATCTTTTTGGTTTTTCATATAAATACAGTAAGATACAATGAGATGCACAAAAAGACTTAAAAAGCCTAAAAAGATCAAAAAGTTCAAAAGAAGATCAAGAAAAGATCAAATGAACAAGGTAAGATCAAAAAAGATCAAACTCCCCCTCAAACCAAACCGTAGGGAAAATTACCCTAACTCACTTCTCAAGGTGGCAAACCTAGTTGGATCGAAAGGCTTGGTGAGGATATCACCAACCGAGCTTGGACTCCACGAAATGCGGCACAATATCACCCTTCTCGACATGATCTCTAAGAAAGTGATAGCGAATGTCTATGTGCTTGGTCCTAGAGTGTTGCACGGGGTTTTTAGCAATGTTAATCGCGAAGTGTTATCACGAGAAAAGAGGAACACTATCAAAAGCCAACCCAAAATCCTTAAGAGTGGATACCATCCACAAAATCGACTCAAAGACAACTAGCAAAGCAGCTACATATTCACCGGCATGGATTGTGCAACAAGACTGCTTCCTAGAAGACCAAGAGACAAGAGAAGTGCCTAGGAAGTGACAAGTGCCTGAGGTACTCTTCCTATCTAGCCGACAGCCCGCAAAATCAGAATCAGAAAACCCCCGAATGGACAAAGAAGACGAGCAGGAATACCAAATGCCATACTGGAAGGTAGAGTGTAAATACCTGAAGATGCGCTTAACGGCTTGGCGATGGGAAGTCCTCGGAGACGCCTGAAACCTCGCACAGAGGCAAACCGCGAAATGGATGTCCGGTCTTGAGGCCGTCATGTACAGAAGGGAGCGAATCATGCTGCGGTACTCACGTTGATCCACAGCTTCTCCTTCCTCATTTGGATCCAAAACAGTCGAAGTCGCCATGGGAGTGGCGATCGGCTTGCAGTCACCCATCTCGAAGCGTTTGAGCAGATCCTTGGTGTACTTCGTCTGATGGATGAAGATCCCTTCCTTGCATTGCTTGATTTGAAGCCCCAGAAAATAATTGAGTTCTCCCATCATACTCATCTCAAATTCCCTGGACATGGTCTCAGAAAAACTAGAAACAAGAGCATGAGAAGAACCACCAAAGATAATATCATCTACATAAATCTGAGTAAGCAGGAAGTCATTGCCACGCCTAAGGATGAACAGGGTCTTGTCTACCTTACCCATCTCAAAATCATTCTTAAGCAAAAAGGTCTTAAGTCTATCATACCAGGCTCTAGGGGCTTGTTTAAGACCATACAAGGCTTTGGATAGCTTGAAAACATGATGTGGATACTTGGGATTCTCAAAGCCTGGGGGTTGTCTAACATACACTTCCTCCTCTATAAAACCATTCAGAAAAGCACTCTTGACATCCATCTGATATAATCTAAAGCCCTTAGAAGCAGCAAATGCAAGCAGAATGCGAATGGCTTCCAATCTAGCAACAGGAGCAAATATTTCATCAAAATCTAACCCCTCAACTTGGCTAAAACCCTGAGCTACCAATCTAGCCTTGTTTCTAACCACAGTACCATCCTCATTTTGTTTATTTTTGAACACCCAACGGGTTCCTATCACATTATGACCACTAGGAGGTTCTACTAGATTCCAAACCTTATTCCTCTCAAAATTCTCTAACTCCTCATGCATGGCATTGACCCAGCTAGAATCAGATAACGCATGTGATATATCGCGGGGTTCGAAAGAAGCGACAAATGCAGAATGAGAGTAGAGACTTGGATTGTGATACCTGGAGCGAGTGACTCGCTCATTAAGATTACCAATCATCTGATCCGGAGGATGATGCCTCTGAATATGAAGTGGAGCGCCTGGGGGAGACAATATCTCCTCAACCTCCGCAGGTACTGCTGATGAAGAAGATGCAGCAGGAGCCTCAATTGGAGGTGAAGCGATCGTGCGAGTTACGGAACTTGGGCGGAGCCTCAACGGCAGCAGTGGAGGACAAATATCGCCCGTCATCATCTTCCTCCACAAAAATGCTTTCACACTGTGTATCACTGAAATGTTGGATCTAGCTCAGGCTAGTCTCATCAAAAGTGACATTGCATGTCTCTGGACAATGTTAGTTTCAACATTAAAAATCAAAACCCCTCGAATGTGCGGGATAACCTGAAATAAACCATCAAAAGTCCTTGATTCAAATTTATCTAGATTTCCTGTCTTAAGAATGAAACACTTAGCTCCAAAAACTCGAAAATGAGAAACAGAGGGTTTTCTACCAAATCAAAGCTCATATGAAGTCTTGCCCAAAGAAGGTCTCAAGAAGACACAATTTGCAATATGGCAAGCTGTAGAAATAGCTTCGGCCCAAAACCTCCTCGGAGTGCTATACTCATCTAGCATCATCCTAGCCATCTCGACTAAGGTTCTGTTCTTCCTTTCCACAACGCCATTCTGTTGAGGGACGTGTGGAGAAGAGAACTGATACTCAATTCCGCGCTCAGCACAAAAAGAGGCAAATGAGGCATTCTTGAACTCCGTGCCATTGTCACTGCGGATCGCTCTTAAAGCACCAGAGAATTCAGAAGCCAAACGAAGAACAAGATCACGATAAAAACCAAAAGCTTCATCCTTCGAAGCAAGAAAGAACACCCAAGTGTATCTCGAAAAATCATCAACTATGACAAGAATGTACCACTTGCCACCAATTGGCCGAACCCTAGCGGGACCAACGGTATCCATATGAAGCAAGCGTCCCGGTCCGTCGGTCATGACCAAAGTCACCAAGGTGTGAGGCGACAACTTGCTTGCCATGCCTACGAGCGCACATCTGACATCCTTGACGGCTTTGAGTTTGGGCAAACCTCTCATGAGATCAAGGTTGCTAACTCGCGTCGGATGATCAAAACCAATGTGCCCCAAACGTCGGTGCCAAAGCGAACTCGAAAGAAGGTGTAAACAAACATTTAAGAGAACCGGCGAGATTCGAAAAATCAGCTCCAAAGATCCTAGCAACTCTATAAATCCCAAAAACGAGCTCACCAAATAGAATCAAGCACCCGACAAGCATTTTTCTTAAATATAGTCTCATAACCATCATCAAGAAGTCGTGAGACAGAGAGTAAGTTAAACCTAAGCTTGTCCACAAGGGCGGCGTCCTTTAGGATGAAATTGTCATTCACCCCGATTGTTCTGTTCCTTCAATCCGCCCTTGAGTATTGTCTCCAAAGGTGATGAGGACATCACCTATCGACCGCATGAAGGAGGTGAACCATTTTGAGTCTCCGGTCATGTGGCGTGAATAGCCGGAGTCGACGAACCACGTGTCCTTCCTTCCGCGGCGATCCTGAAAATCAAGGTACAGAAGAACGATGTGTCTCAATACTGGGGTTAGTTAAACATGACTTGGGAACCCAGTACTGAGACACATGTCTGCGAGTAGTATGCAAAGCAGAAGTGCTATCCTTGATTCTATTTGAAATTCTGTTGTGAGCAATGGTTACTCTAATATGAGAGTTATCCTGTCTAGGAGCATGAGCATGATTAGCATGTGAAATAAATCCTAGACCAGGTTTCTTCCTTTCTAAATTGCCATGTCTCACAAAAGCTCTAGGTTGATTAGATGACATTCTAGCAAGGTTTTTCTTAGCATTTTTCAACCTACGCCAACAGAACTCAACCAAATGCCCATCCTTCTTGCAATAGGTGCAATGGTACTTGGTACCACTGGGAGAAGCACCTTTTGACTGAACAGATGGTTGGGCAAAACCTGCAGATTTGAAAGTGATCTTTGCAGGTTGGGTATCAAAATCAACTAAGCCATTTCTCAAAATTTGAATATCATTATATTTATCCTAGGCAAAGTTGTATCCTAACCCTTGCTTCTTATAAGGAGTTTTTGACTTGTCAAGAATCATGTTTAACTGTTTCTTACCTTTAGAAAATCTTTCTAATGTGTCATTAAGGTAAGCAATTTCTTTTCTAAGGTTAACACATGAATCACAAGTTTTAGCATTAAACCTCTTCTTATAAAGAGCAACTTCAAGCTTAAGAGCTTCACATGAAGCACAAGAAGCAGAATTAATACTGTCCTTAAGCTTGGCATATTTAGCTCTAGCTGCTTCTACAACATCATGTAATTCACGTTCACGTTCTAAGCAGACAGAGCAAGAGCTAGATTCAACCACATCAGAAACAACCAACTTGCTAGACTTTAAGCATTTTTCACAAGGAGCAGATTTAACTTCAATTAGCTCAGTTCTAGCATTTTCAAGTTGTTGCAAAGCAATATCATGAGCAGATTGCAGTTTAGCAAATTCAGAATGTAAAGCATAGCAGGATGAACATTCATCAGATTCAAGACTTTTAGCATTCACAAGTTCTAATGTGAGTTTCTTTACTTGTGACTCTAATTCCTCATTCCTAGTCATGATGAACTTTAAAGCTTTATCCTGACCTAGCATTTGCTCATAGACAGTTTCGCATTTAGCAAAGAGAACATCATATGAAGGAGATACCTCATTGTTGTCATCGATGTCATCGGAGTCAGCCATGAAGCACATGCCTGTAAAGTCTTTGGCCTTTCCCTTCTTGTCTTGAGGGAGCTCCTCTTCCTCCTTGTCCTCCTCGCTTCCGGAGTCCACATCACTCAAGGAACGATCTCCAAGAGCGGCAAGAACCCGGTGAGCAGCCTTCCTGAGCTTGGCATCATCAAACCTGGACTTGCGCCCCTAAGGCTTCTTCCAAGCTGGCTTTTCATCCTTGTGGTTGCTCTTACCTTTCAGCTTGGGGCAATTTGCCCGGATATGATTAAGCTCTCCACACTCATAACAAGTCACAGGGCCGCCTCTCTTTTTGTTTCTCATATTGTTGTAGGCCCGTGTGAACTTCTTAATCAAAAGCGCCATCTCAGACTCAGGAATACTCTCAAGATCCTCTTCTTGAATTGCAGATAAAGAAGCAAGTGAAAAACCAGAAGATGACTCAAACGACCCATCGAGGCTCTCTTGGCGGTGCGCTACCAAAGCTATGTTACCCTTCTTAGAATGGTCACTTTCGGATCTCATGAGTCTTGACTTGCTATAGAGCAGCTCAAAGTCGATCGGAGAAGTTGACATTTTCTGAATGGCGGTAGCCTTTATCTCCCACTCCCTAGTGTTGATTGCAGCGGAGATGGATGGCATTTTCGGTATGTAAATTCAATACCAACAGACTTCATCCGATTTATCAACGTGTTGAAGCGATGAAAATGTCATCGATGCTCTCACCAGACGCATCTCGAATTTGTTATATTCTCTTTATAGACTCTTTGACGCACTTGTTTGATTTGGGAAGAACCCTCATGATAGGTTTCGAGAGTCTTCCAAATCTCATGTGCAGTCTCGAGATTGCAAATCCTATCATATTCCTGTCTACCAAGCCCACCATACAGAAAATTCTTTGCCTTACGGTCATTAGCCAAGAGGGCTTCAGAAGCCGGCGTAGCGACCTCAGGCAAGATAAGCGGACCTCGAACAGCCTCCCAAATACCTCGTGGTTCGCTCTCAAGAAAGACACGCATGCGGTTCTTCCAAAAGGCATAATCGTGCCCATCGAAGATATGCGGTTTGGAAGAGTATTTATCCATCGCCAAGTTCAGTGACCGGTTAAGATCAAGATTGAACTAACCTTGCTCTGATACCACTTGTTGGACCGAAAAGGCGACTAGAGGGGGGTGAATAGGAGCACGATCTCTTTTTCTTCTAAATTCAATTCAATACGAATCTCACTCCAATAGCTATGAAAGCTATGAAGATCAATCAATCATGCACAGCGGAAGACTTGTATTGAATCAACTCAAAACCCCGAAGTAAAATCAACACAAAACCAAAACTCGAAGGCTCGCGGTCGACCTCTCACGGAGCGGTCGACCGGTCGATCTAGCGATCGACCGATCCAAGCGGTCGACCGATTCCTCGAAGATCGACCGCTAATTCGATGAACAGAGAAATCAGCCGACAAACCGAAGCGCAAATTGATCAAACTTTTGATTCGATGCGTCCAAACTTCGTGAAATTTGACACACACCTTCCTAAGTATGTCAGAACCTATCCCAAGCAACGATCGTGATAATCCTTGCCAATATTCTGACCTTTTACCGTTTGAGCGAAGTTAGGTCAAAAACCGAGTCAAAACGAAAATATGATCTTGAAACTTGCACTTGGGTGATTGATGATCTTGATGATCCTAGATGTATTCTCACACGTCACAGCAAGCTAGATCACGTCCAGAAACTACGCAAAAACTCGTGAATCAAAGAAAGACTCAAATCATCAAAAAGAGAGAAAGAAAGCAATTGACCTCATCTTGAAGAAACTTTCTTTGGATTGATTTGATATGATATTGGTTCACAGCCACTCCATCAATGGATGACAAAGACTCAATACATGAGCACGAAATCCAATCCAACTCTCTAAAACCCTAACCTCCACTCCTCCTCTCCCTAAGCAAATTAGGGTTTCTAAACAATGAAAGTGTCGAAAAAGCGAGAGGAAGGGGTGCAGCCACCTCCCTCCTCTATTTATAGTGGAGGCCTAGGGTTTCTAAAAGAGTCTCCCTAATGGGCTCCCGTTAAGGCCCAAAACAAACGGGTGACACACGCACGCATTTTAAAACGCCGTGTTCATATTGTGCGAAGCACTCGCTTGCTCCGCCACGTGTAGGTTGATCCAACAGCTCTCATCATGTCGGCAAGTCTCTCCCATCCGGCTCCCACCGAAACCACCATGGCACTTGCACCACCCCGCGCGCTTGATTCAACCAGTCGCACCGAACTGCCCGTTCGGTCACCTTTGTCCATCTTGCACCATACTTGAGTCCAATGACTTCACCCGGCATCGTCGATCGTTTTGAACCTCAGCTATCCAAGCCTAGTCCCGATCATCCTCGCCGTTGACCGTCGTTGACCACCAAGCAACCTGCACAACAATAGACAAGCAAATCGAATTCGGGAACAAGTTCTTCACAACTTGACCCACGTTAGTCAAAACATGCATCATGCAACACATATGACATGAAACCCATGAACTTGACCTAACAAGCAACCATCGCCGCCACACGGGCTGACGACATAAGTGAAAACCGGTCAGACCGCCACCCTAGGCGGTCGACCGCCATCGCTGTCCGACGGCCAATGAAGGCGGCCGGACCGCCACCAAAGGACTTAGCCAAAATTTCAATACTGAAATCCGCAACCTCTCTGGAAATTTAAAACGAATATAACTTTTGACTGGAGGCTCCAAAAATTATGGGACCAAGTGCAGTAGAACCTCCTAACTTGCCTACACCCTCTATTTTTGGCCCAGCCTCAAACTCCAATGCCACTCAACTTACCGGTTCGACTGGTCATCGACCGGCCGATCGCTACCAAATCGGTCGGACGCGAACCGCCGGTCGGACCGCCAAACAAACCACGAGACAAAAGGCCACCGCGAGGCATCCGAACTTTGCGAAAACTCGTGTTTCGCAAACCTTCAACGTCATTGTCAATTGTCACATCATCCTAAGATCATGAGCATATCCCCATGATATCCACACTCTCCCCTCTTTCTCCGCATGTGTGTGCATGGTTCCACAAACCGCCGCCGCATGTCCTCCACATCGCCGCCGCTCCCGGCCTCCCCTCGCCCTACAAAAGGGAGCCTCGCGAGCGCTTCCTCCTCCTCAGTTCTTTTCCCTAACCCACCTCGCCTCTCTCACTCTAGCGCCACTGGATTTCGCCATTAAAGCCCGCCGGCCAAGGAAGCTTCCATCGCCGATTACGCCGCCGCCGTCGACACTCCATCCTCGCCACCACCACCATCAGCATCGCCACTTTGCCGCGATCCTGGTGCGCGCTTCCCCTTCGCGGGAGGACCTCGGGGACGCTTACTTCACCGGAGCCCTGAAGACGCCGTCGCCGAGCCCCACCGTCGATGACCAAAGCGCCTCGCCCCGCCGCTCCAAGGTGGCGCATCAGGACCACCGTATCTCCCTCCCCCTTTTCGTACTAACCATACCCCTCGCCAGAGCCCCTAACACCGGTGAGGTGATCACCGAGCCGCTGCCAGCCTTAAGCCGACGTGGTGCTGCCACCTCACGGCCACGTCGCCGTTTTGCTTACGTGGCGCCACCGTGTCACAGCCACCTCACTCCCCTTTGCCCACGTAGCGGCCACATCAGCACCTGCGCCAGCGCACCTCCACGCGCACTGTTCTGGTGCACCGAGCCCACCGTGGTCCGTTGACCGGACCATGGACCTGGTCTTTGACCGTGGGACCCCACCTGTCAGTGACCCATTTGTTTTCCATTAAGAAAATAAATCGGTCAAAATTCAGATTTCCCAGCCGATGACGTCACCCTTGAGCAATGAAAGGATTTTCCTTTAGAAAAATAAATCAAGAAATCCTATTAATTTCAAATTTAGGGTTTTAAATATATTTAAACTTCAGAAATTCATATCTTTTGCACCCGAACTCCGATTTGGGTGATTCAAGTTGAAAAATTTGTATAAAATTATAATCTAGCTAACTAAACCAAAATATTTCAATTTGGAGTTAATTTGAGTTGTATTTTTGAATTTATTTGAATTTGAATTGAATTTATCGTATTTTCGCGTATAGACTTTTACGACTGCGGAGAGTTTGACCATTCCGAGGACTTAGAATTTTAGGACTTCAACGAAGGGAAGTTATACCATTGATCATATTGATCCCATTACTTTAAAGTTATTTGCAGTTTTTAAATTACTTAACGCATGCATATGTTTATACAATTATTTCAATTCCCTGTTTTTAATTACCTAGTTATACCAATTTTCCTTGTATGGCCAATTTGAATGTTGAACATGAATACCTTGTCACTATTAGAAAAAATGATACTAAAAATTAATCATATGCTTAGCCAATGCTTAGACCACACTTATGAATTTGGGAAGGTTTAGCCAAATCTTTTACAAACTTGATTTAAATATGACACTGTGGTATTGTCTTACCACAGAAGGTTTATAAAGAGGGTTTTACTCTAAATAAAATCAAAATTGGGTTTGGACTTGGGCGAAATGGATGATTGGTGGGTGCATGTTTATGCACGGGTTTAATCTGGTTAAGATTAAGGCCCAGGGTTTGTTTGAAAGACGCCCAAGTCAATTGAGGACCGGTCTTTGAGCCGTTTTTTGCTATGCCTTACCGTACAACCACATGTCCTGTATGGGCAGGATTTGGCTAAGTAATTTGTAATGTTTTAGTGTTATTTGTGCCATGTTGATTGTGTGGGTGTCGGGTAGACATTTATTCCCACCTAGCGCAAGAGGGGGCTTCCGGAGGACGGTTAGTCCAAAGGAGTGAATTTTAGCGGGCATAAGTACATTAAGAGAGAACATTGTAAAGGTCTAATGATAACTGCTCAGTCGCACACCTACGGAAGCGTGTATTGGCCGACATAATGAGCATGTCATCTCGTGTGGGTAAAGCTGTACGGACTCTGTAGAGTAGAAAACTATTCGAATAGCCGCGTCCGCGGTCATAGATATGCTAGCAAGGCCACTTGAAGTTATACTTTGTTTTTGGTTTTTAAAATATTTTATCAAATGGTTTGAGGATGGTTAATCCTTGTGGAAAATTGGGCGGTCAGCCGTGTGATAGGAGGTTATCATTCACCTGTTCATTTGGAGGTTATCCATACTACAAAGTTGTCATTTTAAAATCTGGTTTTAGATTTAGAATAAAAATGGCCTTGGAAATTACTATGAGTATTTAACCTAAAAATGTTGTTTACGCAAAATAACCCCTGTCATACTCATTTGTCTACCTTATGCATGCATTTTCATTCCATATTGGGTGTAGCTTGCGAGCACCGTAGTAGTGCTCACTCTTGTTGAATAACTTTTATTCAGGAGAAGACTTCTTCCCCGACGGTGAGGATTAGGACGTTTAGGCCTTCGACTCCAGACGATTGCATGTGGCGAATCGTGTGGCTCACATTTACTGCTTTGCTTCCGCTATGTTATTTATTATTTGCTTATCAGACTCAGTTGTATTAAACATTTGATTACTTAATGTTAATTGAGTTTCCATGATATGATTGTGATATCAATTTGGTGAGACTGTGTACACTGCAAATCCTGGACTCGTGTATGAACATAGAGAATTCGAGATCCTTCGTTCCCGGGTTCGACACGGTTTTATATACTAACCGTCTGTGATTTTACCATGACTTAAAATGCATAACTCTGTGATTTTACCATGGCTTGAAATACCTGACTCTATGATTTTATCATGACTTGAAATGACTAACTCCCTGATTTTACCAAGCATTTTAAGTCATGGTAAAATCAGGGAGTCACAGATGGTTTTTAATATGAACCGTCTGTGATATTAGCTCATCACAGACGGTTCATGTTGAAAACCGTCTGTGATATTACTAAATATCACAGACGATTTTTGTTTGAAACTGCCTGTAATTTTTGGACGGTTCTTAACAACTCATGGTAAAATCAGGAGATACTTTTCACAGACGGTCTTTAATACAAACCGTCTGTGATACTAACCCATCATAGATGGTTCTTAGCGTATCCAGTAACATAGACGATCGCGATGGTAAAACCGTCTATGATTACCATTAACACTGACAGTTTTGGAAAACCGTTTGTGGTGAGGCATCCACTATTAGTCTTTTTGTAGTAGTGCTATCAACTCAGACGGCTCACGAAACCGTCTGTGATGATATTTTTGAACCGTTTGTGATGACCTTTTCTGTAGTAGTGTATTATAAGTTGATTATCTCTTGTGGGGTTAAACTGTACAACCTATGCAGAGTGTTAATAACTATTCGGGCAATCATGTCCCTGGTTATGGACAATGTCTAGGGATTTCACACGAGGTATAGAGTTTTTATAAAATGTGTGGATGGTGGAATGGTTGGAAGGTGAATAGGATGTTCATTTTGTGGTTTGGTTGGGAAGTGAATGGGGGGAGATTCACTAGTTGTTTCAAAGCAATTGTTTACTTTATTTATTATATGTTTTCAATTATGTTTTACAATCTATCTATTGTATTTATTGTTAACACTTGCTTTTTGCAAAAGAACTATATATCTATTATTTTGTTCAAGCCTTATAAAAATATTAATTGCATATTGTTCTCTATGACTTGTTGAGTACGTTATGTACTCACGATTTTATACATTGTTGTTCAGTTGAATAAGAGCATGTTAATCAAGAGTTCTTAATCAAGGGACGGATCAAACCAATAAAAGGCCGGCCGGTTATGTTCACACTCAGATCTCCATTGCATGATACCCATTAAAAACAAATAGCAAATTCGCTGGAATCTCAACAAGTATATGCTGACCAAAACAAAAATGTTAAATATCGGATTAATCAAGGGACGGATCAAACCAATAAAAGGCCGGCCGGTGATGTTCACACTCAGATCTCCATTGCATGATGCCCATTAAAAACAGGGGACTGTCTATTCATAAGTTGTCTGAAATTTTCTTAAGTTTAAATTACTTGTTGTGACCATTGGATCAATATCCAATCATATGACATCCATTGAATCAATATTCAATCATATGACACACCAATCTCTACACAAATTTAATGGTCACAACAAGTGACTTAAACTTAAAAAAAATTCGGGCAACTTAAAACTAGAAAAACCGTAAAAACAGATAGCAAATTCGCTGGAATCTCAACAGGCCCATTAAAAACAGATAGCAAATTCGCTGGAATCTCAACAGGTATATGCTGACCAAAACAAAAATGTTAAATATCGGATTTTCTGCACATATGCCCCCGCCAAGCGGCGGGCGAGGTGAGGCGGGACGACGCGGAGGCGGCGGGATCACCATACATAATTAAATGATATATACGTACCATGTAACTGAGGTACAAGTTATGTATAGTACAAATGCGATACAAGTATAATCAATTGCGATATCTACCTACCATAACGACTTGAACGAGCAGGTCAACGGTGCTTGTAAAGGCCTCTCCCGTTCTGTATATAGAGCTAGCTAGGCCAGTTAAGTGCCATGCCTGCATGCCGAAACTATAACAACCCAATTCCCAAGTTTTAATAAACGACGAATCCAGTGGAGGAAGAATCAGAGAGCCGAGGAGCATTGGATGGGGGGGGCACCCGTGACAGGCGACGAGAATGCCAACAATAGCTGGGTGGTGGAGGTGGAGAATATGCTGGCGGACCGCGAACTCTCACGCTCGCCGGAGAGCGCGCGATGTGAGGAGCAGTCCATCTACAGGGTGCCGAAGTGGATCAAGGACATGAACAGCAAGGCCTACCAACCGCAGTTGGTGTCGCTGGGCCCCTTCCACCACGGTGACTCCAACCTGCTGCCGATGGAGGAGCACAAGCGCCGCGCGCTAGTGCATCTGGTTAAGCGGAGCGGGAAGCCGCTGCAGGATTTCATCGTTGCCGTCGAGGAGGTGGCGGACAAGCTGGAGGCAGCATACGGCAAGGACTTAGGTGACAGATGGCGCGGGGAAAATAGACACCGGTTCGTGGAGGTGATGGTCACCGACGGCTGCTTCTTGCTGGAGATACTGATGGACGATTTCCAGGATTATGAACCCCACGATCCCTTCTTCGGCACTAAATTCAGCTTCTACCTATGGTGTGTTATCCGGTCTGACATGCTCGTGATGGAGAACCAGCTGCCTCTGCTCCTTCTCCATAGGCTTGTAGCTGTTCAGTTTGACATACCTCTGGTACGCTCCTTCTCCATAGGCTTGTAGCTGTTCGGCTTGACATACCTCTGTACTAAATTACTGATCGATCGTTTGCCTTCTTTTCAGTCTAAATATGTTACACGCGCGTTGTTGCATCATCTTACCTCTTATATCCATATTAACTGGTTTGGTTGGAAACCCGCGAACCACGAACTGACTGCATCCTGTTATATATTCCAATCGATGGCTGCAGGTAGATGAAATGGGCAAAGTTATCAACCATTTGGTGCTTGAATTTATAGACCGGTCGTTTCCGGGCAATGTGATCAACCACCTGCCGCTAAAGCTCCACCCCCTCGACCTTTATTATACAAGCCTCGTGTACGGCGCCGATCAAGATCGCAGATCACCGCTGGAGTACAAGCACGATATTATGCCCTCAGCGGTGAAGATCCACGAGTCGGGCATCAAATTCAGGAAAAGCAAGACGAACAGCCTCAACGACATCCACTTCGAACATGGCGTGCTGAGCATGCCGGTGGTGGAGGTGGAAGACGATACCGAGTATTTGTTCCTCAACCTAATGGCGTTCGAGCGGCTCCACGTCGATGTCGGCACCCTCGTGACGGATTACGTGATCTTCGTGGACAACATCATCGACTCGGTCGAGGACGTCGCGTTGCTGAGCTCCAAAGGGGTCCTCAAGAGTTTCTTGGGCAGCGACGACGAGGTAAGAAATCTGTTCAACGGTACTCTGTCCAGGGGAGCAGTGGTGGGCGATTCCATGGAGCTCCACGAATTGCAATGGAATGTGAAGGCCTACTGCAAGAAGCCGTGGAACAAGTGGAGGGCTGACCTCATACACACCTACTTCAGGAACCCCTGGGCGTTCATCTCCCTGGTCGCCGCCGTCATCCTGCTCACCGCCACCCTCCTGCAGACAGTCTACACTGTCATGCCGTTCAAGAGCAAGCGCTGAAACCACCTGATTATACTGTTCATCTCGCAGCGGCGGAAGTGTTTTAACACGTATGTATGGTCTCTAATCTTTATGCGTGCATGTAGTCTTGTCAAACTTGGTCCTCGAACTCTTTCCGTTTTGTTGATTTAATTTGGTCTGTAAACTCTCTCTACCTCATCTGTAACGTAGTTCCAGTGCAAGTTGTATCAAAAAGTTTATTTTGGTGAAATTCTTCAGTGTTTTTTTCTCAAAATATTCTTCTTTCGGAGAAATCACAATAGAGGACTAGAAGTGGACTGTGATAATGTTACCATGTCTTATGCCAGGTCACCATACAATTCCTAATCTATCTATCTATCTATACTAATAGGAGGTTCTCCTAGAAGCCCTCATATTAATTCTAAGAGGTAAAAAGGTAGAAATTCCAATATTAATCGGAGAAAAAGAAAAATGCTAGAAATTCCCACATTAATCAGAGAAAAAGGGAAAATCCTATCCGTCCAATTTATCATGTGGTATAACTTGCGGCTTAGATTTACTTTTTAGCTTGTAGCTGCATGGACTTGCATTCAAGCTTTCCTATAATACCTGCCTTATGCATTGGTAGAAATAAGAATTTGATTGGAGATTCAAACCTGACGCTGAACCGGACACAAGGTCACGGCTAGCTGTCCCACCAGAACACTAATCCTCTACATGTCTTTTATGAAAATCTTTTTTTGTTTCGTAACTGGTCATGTATGGGAAAAAAAATAGCAAGTATACATCTTCTTTTGTACTATAGGTGTGCTTTGCTTACAATTTACAAATTAGAAACCATGTTGTGATTTGTGCATGTCCTAATTATGAATTAGTGTCCTGATTTACCGATGATCTCTTTCTCCTGAACACATTTGTGCTGTGGGCCAGGAAATTCACATTGTTAATCATGACTATCCTGTCAAAAACTAGCTCCTTAATAATTCATTGCGGGCAGGAAGACGTCCAGAAGCACTAGAAGTGTCGAGATGGGACATTACCTATTTTTAGGCGTCATATATAGAAGTTTAGAAAAAAAAAAAAAAAAAAAAAGAAGAAGAGATATAGATACTACAATTCATTTCATGAGTTGAAGCAAAGAGGCTAAGCATTAAGAGCAAAGCCGGTCATGCATGTACAAGAAAACAAGATGTGAACCTGTATAGCATGTACAAATTCAGAATAAAAAATTAAAAATTAAAATTTTCATTTCGAAACATGTATTAATTTTGAGCTAGAACTTAAAACCTTTAGGATAAAGAGATAGTAGTAATTTTCTTTACAAAGAGATTTAATCTAATACAATCAACTTATCAAAAGCTAGGAATTTCCAACACCCCAGTAGGATTATGAATAGTAAATTAAGTTGTGAACTGAAACCCAATTCGGAGTGTATACATGAAAAATTGGATTTTAAATTAATTTCGTAAGTACGGTCAAAATTAGGTGTTAATTTAAAATATAACTAAATGTCAATAAGAAATTAATCCTAAATAGTAAAAATAAATTGAAAGTCCTAAGTAAAATAGAAATTCTAATTGAGATCAAATTTTAAATTAATTTATGGTTCAAGTGAAATTTATAGAAAATAAAATTTGTTTTTACTTATTTGTAATAATTTATAAAAAAAATGTTTTTAGTAATAATGCAAACTCAAACTTTACTTCCCAAGCATATGTCCATTTGGAATTAAAACTATAGTATTATTGAAATTTAAGTTTTGGAGTTTGCAAATTGATTACACAATTGTATTGGAAGCCCATGCTCTTTGAAAATGTAAAGTTTGAACTTTGAGCAATCCAAACTAACAAAAGATAAAAAGTTTATCCTAATTTGGTTATTATTGTTACAGATTCTTTAACACTAAAATTACATATACACTGTAGGATTGTTAATAGCAATCAGAGGAGGTTAAAGATTGTGGGAGATTTTTCACACTCTAAAATTAAACAACCGGCAGCGTCACAAAAACCATGATAGCCACAGAAAAACATCGTCGCTGTACACGCTTGGGAGAATAAAACTCTCGGCCATACGCACTCGCCCGCTATGCCTGCCGCGCGCTAGCCTGCAGCACCCAAGCGTTGCCACGCAAGCCTGCAATTTCCTGCCACCAATGTGTTGACTTCGTGAACACCTAATCACCGCTGCTAGCACATGTGCAGCCGCAAGCACAGCAATCTCACGCACAAGCAAAAGCCAAAAAGTTACGGCCACTAGCAATAAAAAAATCTACACATGAATTCTTCACAGCGTGCATTAATCAACCAACTTCAACAGCCGCACTAGCAATCAATCATATCCACACATGAATTCTTCATGGCATGCATTCACTGGACCAAAATCTTGTTGGAAGTTGGGCTTAGCCCATAAACCAAAATCCCAAAGGGCCATTTATACATGGTGGAAGTTTAGTACCATATTGCTAGTCTAGGAGGGGAGGGCTCTGGCGCTGACTCTATATAAAGGAGTCATCTCCTCTCAGATCTAGTAAGACAGAATGCAAAATAGAGTTAAGCTTTCATAATAGCCGGACTCAGTTTTGCACTGTTACCCAATTCCTTATTGTTGTGCTACTCGACTACTCCATCCCTTCCTCGGTGTGCACCGACGTGGGGAGAGCAGTGTCTCCGAAGCCGGTGTCCCTTGAGATCCTGCACGGGTTGGGGCAAATCAGGTTTTTGGGAAGCGTTCGCGCGACTGCTCACTGCTTCCTTCTCTGCGAGTCATCTTCTTCGGATCAGACTCTACTATGACCTTCGTTGGAGTGATCCTCTGTAAGTCGTGGTGATAATATTTCTTTTGACTAGGCTTTGTTTGATGGACACGGCGGCCCGATCTTCCGCTAGGTTCGATTAATTTCGTCAAGAGGATGTTGACGCTTTGAGGCTTTCGACCAACAGATCGTCACCTCGCAATTTGCTACACCCGCACGACTGTCGTTATCGACCACGCTCGCATGCGATTGACCTTACCACGAGGGTTATTGTTCCTGCAAGCAATCGAAGCAACTCACAAGAACAAGGAAGATGCAATCTGAATTGTATTGCGAATATGAATGAAGATCACAAAGTGGGGTTCCTCAAACCGTACAACGGCGAAACTGCAAGTAGCAGAATAATTCTAAGAAAAACCCAACCTAAACTGTGGCGGTTGTTGTATATATATAAGGAGGAAGAAGACATGAGGAGGTTGACCTAGGGTTGTGTGGCCATGAGGAGAGGCGTACACAACCTAGGCTTTGACCCCGACACGCTTACAAGGCTCTATTAGGCCCAAAACAGTGTCGCAGCACCTAATGACTAGTCGTAGAGCTTGAGACCTAGTCGTAATGCTGGCAGGTCTGGAGCGCTGGCGAATCTGGTCGAAGAGCTTGAGACCTGGTCGTAGCGCTGACAGGTCTGGTCGTAGGGCTGGCAGATCTGGTCGTATAGTTTGTAGACCTGGTCGTAGACCTTGGGAACTAAGACTTGATGGATCCTCTCCATTATTCCTAAGTAACAAAAGATCAAAATTATTAGGTAGTATACCATTCTGCATGGATAAATTATTAGCACCTAGAAACGAGCTCACCTCATAATTTAAGTGACATGCTCGAGCTCTTGTCACAGGACCTTGTAGTTTAGCAACTGGATCTGGAGGATTTTGTGTAGTGAGTGTATCCGAAGGAGTGATGTCCTCATCATCCTCCCCCTCTTGAATTGGAGTCGTCCTCGACTCAAGCTCATCTGCTTCTCCCACATATGGCTTCAAGTCTGAAATGTTAAATATGGGGCTAACCCCAAAATCTGCAGGTAACTCCAATTGATACGCATTGTCATTGATCTTCTTAATTATCTTAAATGGTCCAACAGCTCTAGGCATCAATTTTGATTTTTTTTTTCTTAACTCCGGAAACCTGTCCTTTCTCAAATGTACCCAAACTAAATCACCCGGTTCAAATTTTATTTCTTTCCTACCTTTACTACCAGCAACCCTATACTTTTCAGTCATACGTTCTATATTTTCTTTAGTTGTTTCATGCAACTTAAGAACAAATTCAGCACGCATCTTAGCATCTAAATTAATGTGTTCAGATGTAGGCAAAGGTAGTAAATCAATAGGAGCATAGGGGTTAAAACCATACATTACCTGAAATGGACTTACCTTGGTGGTGGAGTGTACCGACCTATTGTAAGCAAACTCAATGTGGGGTAAACACTCTTCCCACATCTTCAAATTCTTCTTTAAAATAGCCCGCAACATGGTGGATAACATGCAGTTGACAACCTCCGTTTGTCCATCAGTTTGGGGATGGCACGTAGTAGAAAACAGCAGCTTTGTCCCCAATTTGTTCCAAAGTGATCTCCAAAAGTGGCTCAAAAACTTCGCGTCGCGATCCGAGACAATAGTATTGGGCACTCCATGTAAGCGAATGATTTCTCTGAAAAATAAATCAGCTATGTTTGTAGCATCATCGCTCTTGTGACAAGGTATAAAATGTGCCATTTTAGAAAATCGATCCACTACTCCAAATATACTGTCCCTTCCCCTCTTTGTCCTAGACAATCCTAAAACAAAATCCATAGAAATATCCTCCCAAGGGGCACTAGGAATAGGAAGAAGCATATAAAGTCCATGTGGATTGAGACGGGACTTAGCTTTGTTGCATGTAGTGCAGCGAGCCACGTAGCGCTCAACATCGCGCCTCATCTTTGGCCAAAAGAAGTAGGCGGCCAGCACATCTTCTGTCTTCTTTGCTCCAAAATGCGCCATCAAACCTCCTCCATGCGCCTCCTACAACAACAAAAGACGAATGGAGATAGTTGGAATGCATAGCTTGTTAGCACGATAGATCAAACCATCAATTATCACATATTTATTCCATGTTTTCCCTCCTTTACAATGTTCAAGCACTTCTTTAAACTCCAAATCAGTAACATATAACTCCTTAATGGCCTCTAAACCAAAAATCTTATGGTCAAGTTGAGATAACTTGGTATAACGTCTAGAAAGCACATCAGCAATCACATTGTCCTAACCTTTCTTATGCTTTATGACATATGGAAATGACTCAATAAATTCTACCCATTCGGCATGTCATTTATTTAGTTTAGCTTGACTTCTAATATGTTTTAGCGATTCATGATCTGAATGTATAACAAATTCTTTGGGCCATAGATAATGTTGCCAAGTTTGAAGCACACAAACTAAAGCATACAATTCTTTATCATAGGTAGAATAATTCAGACTAGGCCCATTTAGTTTCTCGCTGAAATATGCAACTGGTTTACCTTCTTGAATAAATACACCACCTATCCCAATTCCGTTAGCATCACATTCAATCTCAAAAGTCTTACCAAAATCAGGGAGTTGGAGTAGGGGTGCTTGGGTGAGCTTTTCTTTCAATAAGTGGAATGTCCTCTCTTGCGCAGGTCCCCATTGGAAAGGCACTCCTTTCTTTGCCAATTCATTCAATAGTGCGGCAATGGTGCTGAAATCCCGCACAAAACGTCGATAGAATCTAGCAAGACCATGTAAGCTCCGCACCTGTGACACAGTGGTAGGCGTCGGCCAGCTTTGGATGGCTGTAGTCTTTGCCTCATCCACCTCAATGCCCTATGGTGTCACAACATAACCAAGAAACGCAACTCGATCAGTGCAAAAGGTGCACTTCTCGAGGTTACCAAACAAACGTGCATCTCTCAAGGCATTAAAAACAGCACGTATATGATTCAAGTGTAGCTCATGTGACTTGCTATAAATCAAGATATCATCAAAATAAACCACCACAATTTTTTCAATGAAAAGACGTAAAACCTCGTTCATTAATCGCATAAAATACTAGGTGCATTAGTTAGACCAAAAGGCATCACTAACCACTCATATAGTCTGAACTTAGTTTTAAAAGCAGTTTTCCATTCATCTCCCAATTTCATTCTAATCTGGTGGTCGCCACTTCGCAAGTAAATCTTTGTGAAAATAATAGAGCCACTTAACTCATCAAGCATGTCGTCTAGCCTAGGAATAGGATGACGATACCTTATGGTAATATTATTAATGGCTCTACAATCAACACACATACGCCAAGTTCCGTCTTTCTTAGGAACCAAAAGAACAGGAACAGTATAAGGACTAAGGCTTTCTCGTACGTACCCACGGTCCAAAAGATCTTGAACTTGTCGCTGAATTTTCTTAGTCTCCTTTGGATTGGTCCTATATGCTGCACGGTTTGGCAAAGTCGCTCCCAGAATCAAATCAATTTGATGCTCTATCCCTCAAATGGGCGGCAATCCCGGGGGTATCTCAGCTGGAAATACATCCACATACTCCTACAAAAGGTCAGCAACAGCAGGAGGCAATGTAATACCCCAAATTTATTTAAGTGAGAAGAAATAATTTAGGGAGAAGAACCAATTAGAAAATGGATTTAATAGAAATTTAGAGGGGGGTGTATTACTCCGAAACGTGTTAGAGAGAAAACAAAAATAGTTAAAGGGATTTTTCTGAAATTTCTTCAAAACCTGGGCTACGGGCTTTTGGCCCACAGCACCAAGGCCCAAAAGGGAGGAAAACCCTAAAGCTGCTACAGTATCAACCCATGCTACAGTAGTTGCCGCCGTGCTACAGTGGCCACGGTGCTACAGTGCATCGCCCCTCCCCTCCCCATGCAGCCCCCCTCTATTGGTGCCTCCTTTCCTCGTCGTCGGTGCTCTCTGCTGCCGATCAGGTGAAGAAAGGAGAGGAGATCGTCTTCGCGGGGAGAGTTATTCATCTTTCTGCGATTCTACAAGGGTAACATCGCGTGGTCTTCGTTGGTTGATGCGTAGTAGTTGCGGTTGATGTCATTTGGTAGATTGAATTGCGTCAGTTTAATAGATCGCGTTCTGTCCAGTAGTTTGGACGATGGTTTTCTTGTTGTTAGAGGCAGAATCTGGGGAGCCAACCTCTTAGAGATAGTTGGGTTATGTTCTTAGCTTTCGGTGGCCGCCGAGTTCACCAGATTCCGACAAACATATCAAAAGATATGAATTTTTTAGTGTCACTGTCCTGCTGATCTGTCAGTATTTGGACAGTCTGTAGGAAACTGGGTTAAGCCATTAGTTAAAGATGAAATCAGAGGATCTCGATATAACAAAAAATGTAGTTAATTTCCATACCTTTTCAGAGAGATAAATAACGCAAAATTTGAACTTTCGTAGCAAACGTTATGCTGGTTTTAGTGTACTGTCCAGAGAACCTGATGTGAAAATGATGTTCTGTTGATTGGCTTGATAGGGGTAGTAGATGGACGAATCAGGAAGACCCACCAACTAGGTTTAGTTGGAGAATTTGATAACCTTTCAACGAAGTCCAAGATCACCTCATTTGGACTCCTGTACTAAAAGATACAAATTTTAGAACGCGACTGTCCACAGAGGGGACAGAACAACATATAGGAATTGGAGTTGGGTTCACGTTAAAAGAACTATTGAAAGTTTGTGTTTGCTTTTATGGTTTATTTGGTCCATTACTGTTGTCTTAGAAAGCTTTTAAATGTATTTTTAGGTGGGGGACTGGTCCCGGAAGCAGCACCTACTTCGCATCCTCTGTTCTCACGCGGTTGAGGCAAGTACCTTGCTTGGTAGTGTTGTTGTGGATGTTTTGGCAATGCTTACCGGTATTTGATATATAGCGACTGTGATTAAATTGATAGGGTGTATGCTGGTTAAAGATGATGAGTGCTTATGTTACATGCTTGCATTTGATAGTTAGTAACCGTGGTTGATTGATGGAAAGATATGCTGGTTTTAGCTGATGCAAGCTTATGATATGAATGGTTATAATTCATGTACAGTATTGATGTTGTTCACGCATATTGCAACACTGTTATTGTTCATATGCACAGTTGGAGCATACATAAAGATGCATGATTGAGATCCCCACATTCATGGAATGTGGGCAATTGAGGAGAGATCCCCATCGTGTAACGATAGGCTAAGATCCCCACACTTGCGGAGTGTGGGCTTAAGGTCCCTTTTACTTGTGGAGTATAGGGCGATTGGTCCCTGTGCTTGTGAGCACAGGTATGGGTTCGCAGCGACGGTTGCTTACCCTGCATTACAGGTGTAATGCGCAACAGAGTGAAAAGTGAAAGGTTGCATTGCATGCATGCATTCATGCTTCATGTGATAAAGTTTTCGAGCAAAGATTAGAATTGGATGTTGATGCTTTAATTATGTAGTAGTGTCTCTTTACGTGGTACTTCCTGAGTTCTTGAACTCACCCTTGCTTTTATTGTGTTTTTTATGTACCGTTGCAAGAACGTCATGCATGGGGGGAAAGTAGACTCGAACTGGATTCACACACTGCCACCCATCATTTATAGTTGATTAGATTTTGGAATGTCAGCTAATAAATGAGCAAACTGCTTAAGTTTGGTTGATGGATAGGTTTCATGCATTGAGTTTTGTAATAATGATGAGTAGCACTCCTTAGACATCTTGATTTATGTTCTAGCTGTTTATCATAACTTTAATGGTTAGTGAGGATTTTGGATGAAGAAATTTGGAGTTATGATTCTCTATTATATGTTGGAACCTCCAGCTAGCTACTAATACATAGGAGGTTCTCCCGAAAATTTGGTAGAATATCTTTGGTTTAGAATTGTTTAGTGTAGTTTGGTAGCATTCCAGGCTCATGTTGGGCTGGAGTGTTACAGGCAAAGAGCTAGATATATCCTCAAGTGAAAATAAAACATCTTTGCATATCAAAGCATAGCATGGCAGCCCATTATCACAAATTTCAGCAAGTTCAGATTTAGTGGCAAGCATAACACACCCCTTCAATTTAATTCCCTCGGCCTTGGAACTAGGCGCCACTTTATCCCCTTTAGGTGGAAAAACACGTTTCACTACTTGCTGGTTTTCAGAATCTTGTTCAGTGGTATTTCTTTCATTTCTAGCATGCTCTACTTCATCTTTCACAATTCCAGTGGGTGTCAAAGGCAACAACTTAATCTTCTTACCCCTATGTGAGAACGAGTAGGTATTAGCTCTACCATGGTGCAAAACATCATTATCATATATCCAAGGCCTACCGACTAACAACGAGCATGCTTGTATAGGCACTACATCAAAGTCGGTACTATCTTTGTAATTTTCAACTGAAAAATGCACTCTCACAACTTTGTTTACCTTTAACTTACCACATGAATTGAACCATTGGATGTAGTAGGGACGTGGGTGTGGTTGTGTGGTCAAGCCAAGCTTCTCGACCATCTCAGAGCTTGCAAGGTTATTGCAACTCCCTCCATCAATGATGACTCTGCAGGCTCTCTCCTTCACGAGGAATCTGGATTGAAACAAGTTGTGCCGCTAATTTTGCTCCGCTCTCTCCACTTGTGCGCTCAGCACTCGCTGCGTAACAAGGCTCACATGAGTCCCTATATCAACAGCAGCTACTTGTTCTTCTACATCATCGGCATCACTATCTGTCTCGTCTCCTCCACCTGCAATGTTAGCTGCAAGCACATACTCATCCTCAATATCACTAGCACTTACATAACCTCCGTCTTCGGTGGCAAGGTATGCTCGCTGACTTGGGTAGTCCCTCATGACGTGGCCCATTCCCTTGCAACGGTGGCAAATAATCCCAGTCGTACGACCTGTGGAAGCAACCGAAGAAGAACTCTTGGCTGGGACCTGCACACTAGTAGATTTGTTTACCTCGGGTGCATGTGATGGTGTCGGAGATGCTGCTGAACGCGCCCTACTCGATGAGGGGGCAGCAGACCGTGTCGCTGAAGGTGGGACTGTTTTAACGTGCCCTGATGTTGATCTTGGTGTAGACGTGCTTCCAAAATTGTTCCTTGGCCTCTGCTGTCGTCCCTGCAATTCCTTTTCTGCCAAACATGCAAGGTGGAACAATCTAGGAACACTATCATATTCTTTGTAATCAACTATGTCATGAATTTCACGTGTTAGTCCTCCATAAAAACGTGTCATAGCAGCCTCTTCGTCCTCAATAATATCACAACACAACATACTAATTTGTAGCTCCTGATAATATTCTTCTACGGATCTATTGCCTTGGTTTAAGCGCTGCAATTTCTTACGCAAGTCCCGTTTAAAAGAGGGTGGAATAAATCTGTTACGCATAGCAACCTTTAAACCATCCCATGTAGTAGGCGCTAATCCATCATTGCATACTCTACTCCACCAAATGATGGCAAAGTTTTTAAATTCGCTTGTTGCATGCCTAACTCTATACACTTCAGAAACTAAGTGAGCATTAAATTTCTATTCTACCATCATCTCCCAATCTAGATATACTTCAGCATCGTAAGCACCCGTAAAAGATGGTATAGTGAACTTGACTTTAGCATATGGATCATCATTATCACGTGCATTATTGTGCTGAAAGTTATTACCTCTCATACCTTGACGGTTGAAGTTCAATCGGTTCCGTTCTCGTGCATCCAAGGCATCATGGTGCCGCATCTCATTATCATTGTCGATCTCATGGTCATGGGTTCTACCTTGAGGATCCACACGCCCATTGTTCGGTGGTCGATTGGCCAAACCATTAATGTGTGCATTGAGTGTTGCAATACTATCATTGAGCTGTTGTAGTGTAGCATTTGTCTCCGCAAACTTCCTATCGATGTCGTCATTAATAGCATGACGGTGCTCATCCAACACCCTTGTGAGCTCTTCCCTCAAAACACACTCTTGCGCTTCCAATTCCTCACCTACCATGGTTAGTAGGAGACAAAAGACAACACAAATATATTATCCCTACCAACTACTAGGTGGTGGAAGGTGGAGATCACACACTCTCAAGCGTCTTACCAAGTTCTTATGAATTTCTTACCAAATTGCAGCAGGCGGTATGATCGGAGAAGGTGGGATGTATGACTGCGGCGGAGGCGAATGCGAAGATCCAAATCTGAGGACGAAAAGTACATGGAGCTCAGACAGGCAATGTTTAGTAGCAAGGAATAGCAATAATGAAATTAGATTAGCAAAGCTAAATCAAAGCCCACAATACTCGTCACAGTTGCTGGTCCAAACGCGCTCCTAGCACTAGCTCAAGCAAGCCGAAAGATAGGGTAGATACAAGCACAAAGGAACAAAATTTGCAAAACAACCGATATCTCCAGTGGGTGGTCGTGGGTCACCGGAGAGTGGTCGTAGACCAACTGAGGGTGGTCGTGAGCCAACTGGGGTGGTCTCTCTCCTTCTTCTTCTTTTTCTGCCGAAACCCAACCTAGGGTTCCTTTTTTTTTGAAAGTGACCTTGACTCACAACTCTTCAAAACCCTTTTCCGGGCCTAGGAATATATATAGGTAACAAACTTTTTTTCTCTCTCTCTCTGAACTTTGGCTATCTCTGTTTCGGCTATGGAATTTCTTCTCGGTCTTTGTTTGGTCGGGCACGATATGATGAGTGTGTGGGTGTCCGAGAGCAACCAGAAACAGGTAGACTCCGAGTAGGATATCGGGGCAGAAACGAGTAGATGGTCGAACCCGACTAGGTGGTCGAATTCGAGGAGGTGGTCGTATGGCGGGGTGTTGGCTCGAGTTGGTGGTCGGATGGGGGTGGTGTCACGAGTAAGTGGTCGGATGGGGGTGGTGAATCAATCTCGGCTATAGCAACAAACCCTAATTGCAACGGATGCAACCAAGGACAAGCCGAGATACACGATGTCCAAAACAACAAGGACTCAACGCTAGAAACTAAAACACGACGACTAGACCAGCAACAAAGACACCGACGATGGACTCAAACTCAACAACGCGAATACTGAAAACAAAATTGCAAAAGGCACAAAGTGGTTTGGACAGCGGAAAAACTAAGATATAAAACTTTTTGTGGGGCAATTTTATGGACTCTAGGTGATGGGAAACAACTAACAAAAGGGAATAAACGAGATTACCTAACGGGCAACCTTTGCTCTGATACCAACTAATGGACACGGTGGCCCAATCTTCCGATAGGTTCGATTGATTTCGTCGAGAGGACGTTGACGCTTTGAGGCTTTCGACCAGCAGATCGTCACCTCGCAATTCGCTACACCCGCACGACTGTCGTTATCGACCACGCTCGCACGCGATCAACCTTACCACGAGGGTTATTGTTCCTGCAAGCAATCGAAGCAACTCACAAGAACAAGGAAGATACAATCTGAATTATATTGTGAATATGAATGAAGATCACAAAGTGGGGTTTCTCAAACCGTACAACGGCGAAACTGCAAGTGGCAGAATAATTCTAAGAAAAACCCAACCCTAAACTGTGGCGGCTGTTGTATATATATAGGGGGAAGAAGACGTGAGGAGGTTGACCTAGGGTTGTGCGGCCATGGGAAGAGGCGTACACAACCTAGGCTTGGACCCCGACACACTTACAAGGCCCTATTAGGCCCAAAACGGTGTCGCGGCACCTAATGACTGGTCGTAGAGCTTGAGACCTAGTCGTAATGCTGGCAGGTCTGGTCGTAGCACTGGCGAATCTGGTCGAAGAGCTTGAGACCTATTCGTAGCGCTGGCAGGTCTGGTCGTAGGGCTGGCAGATCTGGTCGTATAGCTTGTGGACCTAGTCGTAGACCTTGGGAACTAAGACTTGATGGATCCTCTCCATTATTCCTAAGTAACAAAAGATCACAATTATTAGGTAGTATACCATTCTGCATGGATAAATTATTAGCACCTAGAAACGAGCTCACCTCATAATTTAAGTGACGTTCTCGAGCTCTTGTCACAGGACCTTGTAGTTTAGCAACTGGATATGGAGGATTTTGTGTAGTGCGTGTATCCGAAGGAGTGATGTCCTCATCATTGTTTTCCTAGAAATTATTTATATGATGATGTTGTTGCCTACTACTGTTAGTAGCATACTTGTTCTAGGATTTGCCTTGTTAGTGTATGTATATGAGATAGATATATTTGAGTTGATGATCATGTTACTGTTCATAGTTACAAATATGCCTAGTATATATGCTATTGTCGATTCAATTATTATTTTAGGAATTATAATAATCACAAAAGTGCACACATATCTAACAAATCTCACCATGAGGACCCAGGTAGCACATCTCCAAGTGAATCACCACATGCCCAGCCAGCCGCCTACTTTTTCAAGACCGTGTCAAGCCTCTGGAGCCGTCGGCAGCACAAGAACATGCAGTCGCCGCTCGCTTTTTCCAAGACCGCATTATAGCCTCTAGAGCCACCGGTAGCACAAGAACATGCAGTCGCCGCTTGCTTATTCCAAGACCGCGTTAAAGCCACCAGCCCTAACACAACCAACGTTTCTTGATTACCCTAACAGCCGTACCTTTGGCTCTAATCCTCTCCAACTTAAATAGCCATAGAATCCTATACATGACACACATGGCCACCTAAACACCCATGTACGGCCCAATAGTCCTAGAGTCCAATACGTGGGCTTTTACACCAGATTACACAACTAATTTTGGACACCCTAAAATTGTCACGTGTCGTAGCCTTCGGACCGTACCTCCATAGCTCCAATACACATCATCCATCTTTGATCTCCATACGCCAAAACTCGAGCCCGACCGTCTCCTCCAGCATCCTTGACCCTCTGGACCATGACTTTGCACCAAGCCACCTTCTGGTCACCGTCGTAGACCACGATCGCCTCCAAGTTACCCTACACATCCAAATACCAAAATACCATCTTTTCCTAGCACAAGTTCTTGCCAACTTGACCGACATAAGTCTACACACACCACACGCATCAAATAACATCAATACCTAACATTGTCAATTATTCATCAACTAAAATAGCATAGACCTAGCCACATGGCCTAACAATATCTCCCTTGATGAATACATTGACAACACCTCAAGATAGCATGATGAATTAGCTTCAAATAGATATAAGTGAAGAACTGAAGCCAAAAAAGTATTTTAAGCCACAAATCTCAAATCTCTTCTAAATCTCCCCCTATCTCAATTCTCTCCCCCTTTGGCAATATAATCACCAGGGAGCATCAAAGAAAGAATAATTCTAAGAAGGAGCAATGAGAGTAAAAATCAAGAAGTTTTATAGATTATCCAAGTCACTTCGCATTAATTTAATAGAGTAACCAAGCCATCTTTTTAGTAGAGCTACAAGGATCATATAAAGTCATATACCATATAGCAATGTCAAAATAAGTCTTTCAAATGATTAAGCAATTTAAATTAATGACAGGCATATCAATAATGACCAAACCGATTATAGATAGCACAATGAAAAGTTAAAGCCTAAAAGTGAAGCAAACTTTAAATCTAGATGAGCTAGCAGTCTCATGTAACAACCTATTGCTCAACACTCAATTCTTAAGCATGTGGCATGCTTGTAGCATACTTCTTTTCACTGATAGCATGCTTGAAGCATACTTCTTTTCATTTGAGCACTTTCTTTTTATTATATAGATACATATATATGTATGGCATGCTTGAAGCATACATCTTTTCATTTGAGTATTTTTTTATAGAGATACATATCTATGTATGGCATGCTTGAAGCATACATCTTTGCAAATGACTCTTTCTCATTGTTTTTTTATAACATACCAAATTGAGTGAGCACAAAAAGATTACAATAAGAAACAAACGAACCTCAGCCAAGATTTAACATAAGACTCACAATCAAGCTAATCCTTTTCGTTGAACATCGTAAAGTAATAACTATACTCAATCTAGTCAAAGTATTCCGCCATGTTATGCTTTAGTTCAAATGTGGCAAATTAATTAAAACAAGTCATGATCAAAGCTACACAGCATATGAGTAAATATGATAACGAGAGCTCTACAACTTATTTGATTTCAATGGCTTGGACTTGATGAATTATTTGACAAGTATAATAAATAAAGCTTCTAAAATTTAAACAATAAGCTCCCCCTCAGAATAATCATATAGGATGCAACACACCTAACTCACTTCGCAAAAGAGCAAACCGTGCAGAACCAAGCGGTTTTGTGAGAATATCAACAACTTGAGAATTGTATCAATAAAATACAAAACAACATCTCCCTTTTCCGCAAGGTCTCTAAGAAAATGATACCGAATATCAATGTGTTTTGTTCTTGAATGTTGCACAGGATTTTTAGCAATACTAATAGCACTAGTGTTATCACATAAAAGTGGTACACTATCCAATTCTAAGCCAAAATCCTTAAGTGTAGATGTCATCCAAAACAACTGTGAGCAACAAGAAGCGATAGCTACATATTCAACCTCAGTAGTGGAAAGTGTTACAAACAACTGTTTCCTAGAAGCCCATGAAACAAGAGATGTGCCTAAAAAGTAACATGTGCCAGAAGTGCTCTTCCTATCTATTATATAACTCCTAAAATCCGCATCTGAATAAGCTCTAAGGGTAAGGCAAGATGAAGAAGAATACCATAAACCAAATTCTAAAGTTGACTGAAGATACCTGAAAATTCGCTTAACTGCTTGACGATGTGAAGCACGTGGGGAAGCTTGAAAACGAGCACACAAACATACAGCAAAGTGAATGTCTGGCCTTGAAGCAATGGAATACAGAAGTGAGCCAATCATGCTTCCGTATTCTTTTTTATCAACAAGCTCTCCATTCTCGTCAGGGTCTAACACTGCAGTGGATCCCATTGGTGTGAAGACTGGTTTGTTTGTCCCCATGTTGAAACAATGAAGTAGATCCTCGGTGTACTTGGTTTGATGAACAAAAATACCCAGCTTTAATTGTTTGATCTGAAAGCCTAGGAAGAACGTGAGTTCTCCCATCATGCTTATCTCAAATTCTCTGCTCATAGTATCTGAAAACTTAGAAACAAGAGTATGAGAGGAACCACCAAAGATGATATCATCCATATAAATCTAAACGAGTAAAATATCATTGTCATACTTGAGAGTAAATAGTGTTTTATCTACCTTGCCCATTTGAAAGTGATTTTTAAGCAAGTATGATTTAAGCCTATCATATCATGCTCTCGGTGCTTGTTTTAAACCATATAAAGCTTTGGAGAGTTTGTAGACATGATCAGAAAATTTAGGATTTTCAAAATCAAGCGGTTGTTTTATATTAACTTCTTCCTCAATATAGACATTAAGAAAAGCGCTCTTAACATCCATTTGATACAACCTGAAACCCTTAGATGCAGCAAAAGCTAAAAAGATTCTAATGGCTTCTAATCGGGCAACAGGAGCAAACGTTTCACCAAAATCAAGACCTTCTACCTGGGTAAAACCCTGAGCAATAAGTCTAGCCTTATTTCGAACAACAACACCATCATCACTTTGTTTATTCTTAAAAACTCATTTAGTTCCAATAACATTATGGCCATGAGGAGGTGAAACTAAAGTCCAGACTTTATTACGCTCAAAATTTTCTAATTCCTCATGCATGGCATTAATCCAAGACTCATCAGATAAAGCGTGACTTACATCTTGGGGTTCAAAAGAGGAAACAAAAGCAGCATAAGCATACGAGGCATCGGAGTTATACCTGTTGCGAAGAACTCTTTTGTCTAACTCACTAATCATTTGTTCGGGAGGATGACGTCGTTGAATATGCAGAGGAGCCTGTGGAGTCATTGGTGACAAAGGTGTAGCAGTAGTGGCCTCTACCTCATTGGAGGTAGGAGCAAAGTCACTAGTTGTAGACTCCATCAGTGTAGATACGTGTGTCATAGTGTGAATCGGGGTTATCCTTTCATCATCATCAAAGTCATAGAAGATGTCTTCGGGTGCATCATTTACCTGTATACCTACATTGTTGGGTCTAGTACCAGGACTAGCCTCATCAAAATTGACCTCGCAGGTCTCAGCAATTTTATTAGTTTCTAAGTTGAATACACGATAACCTCGAGTGTGAGCAGCAAATCCAAGAAAAATACCATCTGAGGATCTAGATTCAAATTTATCAAGATTTCCATGTTTAAGAATAAAACATTGACATCCAAACACTCTCAAGTGAGAAATTTTAGGAGCATGACCAAAACGAAGTTCATAGGAAGTCTTATACAATTTAGCACGCAAAAAATACTCTATTAGAAATATAGCAAGCAGTAAAAATAGCTTTGGCCCAATACTTCCTAGGTGTAGCATGTTCATTTAACATCGTTCTAGCCATCTCAACCAAAGTTCTATTTTTACGTTCTACAATACCGTTCTGTTGTGGCACACGTGTTAAAAAGAATTGATGATCTAAACCTTTTTCAGTACAAAAGGAAGCAAATAATGTGTTCTTGAATTTAGTTCCATTTTCACTTCTAATTGCTCTAAGTGCCCTTGGGAGTTCAGTGGCAAGTCTAAGGGAAAGCTCTCTAAAGTGATCAAAAACTTCATCCTTAGATGTCATGAGAAAGACCCAAGTGTATCTAGAGTAATCATCAACAATAACAAGAACATACCATTTACCTCCAATTGATTGAACTCTAGCAGGTCCTACAGTATCCATGTGCAACAGTTGTCCAGGTGCATCAGTCTATCCATGTGCAACAGTTGTCCAGGTGCATCAGTCATTACAAGTGAGGGTGGAGGATGTGATGCAGAAATCATCTTATCGTGATGACAGGGTGAACAAACAAAATCCATTGATTTATCAATTTTAAGATTAGGTAATCCTCTAGCAATATTCATATTACTGATATGAGCAAGATGATCAAAACCAATATGACTTAATCTATGGTACCAGTGAAATAAATCCTTAGAATCAGATGAAACAAGACACCTAAGATTAGAGGATAATGAATATGAAAAGTCACCCTTAAACAAACGACCAACTCGAATAATTTTGCACACTAGATCGCCAGATGAATCTAAAATGCAGTATGAATGTTTTTTAAAGCTCACATCAAGATTATCGTCTATCAACTGTGAAACTGAAAGCAAATTATAGCTCAACTTACTGACAAGAGAAACATCTTTTAAAATAAACTTATCGTTGATACGCATAGTACCTTTTGCAAGAACTCGTCCTTGAGCATTGTCCCCAAAAGTGATCATCTCATCACCGGTGGCAAGAGTGAGGGAGGAGAACCATCGT